>CM060709.1:130989523-132339523 GCA_030686995.1 Artemisia argyi | reverse complement strand
ATATTTCCATCTCTCTCTACATATACACGAAATACATATAAGTCACCAAGTCACCATCTTTCTTCTTCTAATCTTCTATATTTGTGATAAAGTTGTGATATTTAAGGTCCTACAAACCCGAACCAAAGAAAGGAGATGACAAAGACTCTACCACCATCATTGAATCATCACAGTCATCTCCTCCTGCATCTGAATCAACACATGACAAATCAATCAAGAAACCGAGCACCAAAGCCTCTGCTGCATCAAAGTTACTCAAGTCAGCTTTCAAAAGAGTACATGAGAAGAAGAGAAGCAGACTGGAAGATCAGGTTGCAACACTTGTAACCCAAGTTGCTGAATTGACGAAGCTGAACTCGAACGTCCAAGAGCTACAAGACAAAGTTGATACTTTCTTAGCTAAAGACGTACAGGAGAACTTGGAAGCCACATTAGCAGCTCAAGCACAAGAATACATGGCACAACACTTGGTTGCTGAGTTGAAAGATTTGCTGGTACCCATGAGAGACGAACTCACCAAGTTCGCTGAGCAAGCAGTCAAGAAAGTGATCCGATCAACCACATTCACTCTTCGAGCTGACAAGTCCACTGTTCCACTACCAGGGCTATCTCTGGATGAATTGGAAGCTCAACTCTTGGAAAAGCTGGCAAACAAGTTCACCTTGACTCATGAAGAAGCCAAAGTCCTGGAAGCATTAAAAGACAAAATGAACAAAGAAACTTGCAGCACAGAGGCCGATAAGCTGAAACGTCAAAGAGATGATGAAGACAGGGATCCGAATTCTCAGGCAAAGAAACAAAAACAAGCCGAAGGACCCTCATCTCATGCACCGGTCATCCCCCCAACCACAACAACTTCCTCACAACAACCGAAGGCATCAGGTTCTGCTCCCAAGGCACACGACCACTTCGAATACACTGGTGGTGACGACATACCTCAACCAGATGAAGTTCCAGAACCGTCTCCTAAGAAGAAGAAGAAAGATAAGAAAGGAAAGCATCATCAACCCACACCAGACACCTCATCTAAAGGCACCGAACCAAAGAAACCTAAAACAGTCCTTAGCTGGCTAGATCAAGACAACAGTGCCGAATACTCCTGGTTTCAGAAGATGATCAATTCGCAACCACCACTGGAAGACAATCATGAACCTCAAGATGGTCGAACGGTGGAATATGCTCAAATGATTCAGCAAAAGTTTAAGATGAAAAAGATGAATAAGAAAGAGCTGCGAAGAATCAAGAATGATGCTTTCAATCTTCTGAAAGATAGGTCTGCCAACTCAATCGAGCTTGAATACCATCTGGAAAATATTGCTCGAGCTATGTCAAGCAATATTGACTGGATCAATCCTGAATCATATGTCGATCCGGTCACAAAGAAAACCGCACCTTACATTACTGATTGGTCCAAACCACTACCGATGATTGGGAAGCCTAAGGAACCAAAGATCCTATACAAGTTCTTCTACAACACAGACTTGGAATTTCTGAAACTTGGCAGCAAGATTGAGAAGAAGTACGTTACCTCACTCGCCTTTCTCCCTGCAGCTCGATATCTCAACAATGCCATCGAAGAAGAAGCTTCAGCATTATTCGTTGACAAAATTGTTGAATATGACCGGAATGCTCTTTACGGCATACATCATTGGCCAAACAACCGGGCACAGTACTATCGAAGCAGCAGACTTAATCAGACGATGGGTGATGTAGAAAGTGATCTGAAGATAGTCTCCATTCAATTCATCTCGACTGTCACTTTCTTTGGGTACCCCTTCCTCAGTAAAATCACACTAAAAAGACTTGATGAAAAGGAGTACGATATTTCCGAGTCCGACTTTCCACGACTACGTCTCAACGACATCGAAGACATGTACCTGCTCAAAGTTCAAGGAAAACTCTGTGGCTTGCCTAAAGAGATGCAGCTTGCCTTTATCCAAGCTCTTCTAATCTTCATCAGGCAGAATGTCATAAGAGAAAGAGTTGAAGATCTTCAGTTGGGAGTAGAAAGTTATCAGAAGAAGCTCAATCTCACCAAACCAAACCTGTTTGACATCCCCGACCTTCCACATCTATCTCAGTACACCTTGATCAGACAACCATTTGGGTTCACCTACCGCAGCGTTAACGGTTGCAACTGCTTCATGGCTTACGACGAAATACATAAGTTCTGTGATGAAACCTTGAAGTTCGTAAGAGATGGAATCAAAAGCAGATTGGATGACATTGCTCTAGGAAAGTCTAAAAGGTGGAAAACCAATGAGGCCCGGGATGCTCGCAGATTCATCTTAAGGATCGAGAACAGATTGAAGCGCAGGGATCAGTTTCGAAGGTTGGAAAGTTATGTTGGAGGCAGACAGAAGTTTCCGGTGTTGACATTTCAGAGACCTGATTGGTAGTAAAATTGTAAGAATTTGATTTGATTTGTCAATAATTTACTTCATAATGGTTTGTGTACGCATTACAGTGCACAACCCGAACTTGTAAAGAAAGGACCCTGAGGTACGCATCAGTGCCTCAATCCTAAATATAAGGAGCGAAGGCTTCTTACTTTTGAGTAGAATTAATCAAACTTTTATGATTTTTCACAATTCTGCTCAAAAGGACAAGTATTTCACCTCAATAAGACCTAATCACTTGTTGAGGGGGAGCACTTGTCAAAACAAAATACTTTGTTCAAAATCAAAAGTTCTTGGTGAATCTCCCTATAAGACTCAAAAAGCATATTTTAATCAAAAGTTTAACAAAAACAACATCTCATATGCTATTTTTGAGGGGGAGAAAATGAAAAAGTGATTAAAATATATGAAGTTAAAGCTGAAAAGTTGTATCTTGTGCGAGCTAGACTCAGATTCACCCAGGAATTGACGAGATAATTAAAGTCTGTAATATCGAAAGGACTTATCCTCGACGGGTAATAACATCAAGTTAGTTACTAGAGCTAGTTGTCACCTAAAAGCTGACAATGTATCTCTTTAACTAACCACGTAAGCGTGTCTCGAAAAGGATTAGTCTTAGTAGAAATGTACCGTCTCGAGAAACTTTCTGTGGACTTGACCAGGCCGGGTAATAACTTCAAGCTAGTTTAACTAGTTATGTAAGCGTGTCTCGAATCGGTCTTGTTCACTGAAAGTGGATCAATTCAAAAAGTACTTGCTCCTCCCGCATGTGCAAATTTATTAAACACTTATGAGCACATGTGCAGGGGGAGCCCTTCAAAAGTGTACACAAAACTCTCAAAGTGTTAACCAAAATATTTGATTATCACAAACACTTTGAGAGATTTTCAATCAAAGGTTTCTTGGCTACTGTCGGAGTTATAAGGTGATTAAGATAGGAATATCCATCCTATGATCCGCCAGAGCCGGAGGGATCTACCCAAGGACATCTCCCATAGTTAGAATTAGAAGTCCTTAGGTATGATACGAAAAAAGGAGAAAAGAATGGAAGGGAAAGAAGGAGTTGAAGAATTAAAAAGAAATGTAAAGAAAAGGGTGAAAAGAAATAGCCCTCCATATGATTCAACCTTAGGGCAGACACCGGGTTCAATACGTATGCTACTGGTTGTTGCAAAAGACAACACCGGTATTGAAGATTAAGTCGTCATGGACCCAGTGACGCAATGCACTAAACCTTCTTAACCACTCAAGTTCTCTTAAAAGAGCTTGTTTCATTCTCACGGGGAACCCGCATAACCTATCAACCTATCTCTTAGAGACGGTTGATATTGAAGCAGGAGACACCTCCCCAGTCTCCGCATAGGAAACCTAGGTGTGCACTTATAGAGTCTAGAGCCTCGAGATACATCAAAGATCTCTTAGGAACACTTAGTATTTCTACAACTGGTGTTCTACATCAATGGACACCAGCTGTAAATTATCGAGTCCCTCGCAGATCTTAGCAATCTGCCGAGAACGTTTATGAGAGGATTACTTATGTATTTCTCAATGATTGAACGGAAATCCTACCAGGGTCAACATCAAACAGCCCTGACAGCAGGTCACTTCGATAACCTCACAAGGGTTACGCTTAGTGTTTGCGGTGGTTTCATAGCGATCTACAGTCGTGGAGTGATCCCCAGCGACTCACCCAGTCATTGAGCTACTCAGTAGGTCTCGTAAGCTCCTTCGGGAGTATCTGATATGGGAACGGCCTGGATAAGGATTAGAAGGAGTCTTCACAATATGCTGTTGATGAGCTCTAATTCCTTATCCGTAAGTACCGGTTGTTTTTTAGCTAACTGTTTACTCGCAGGTACCTCACTTCCATGATGGTAGATTCCAACATGCTCATACATACATCTTGAAGCAAAAGATAGCTCCCCCAAAGATCTTAGCAACACAAAGTTCCAAGAAAGATTCTACGACAATAAGAAGAATCTACAAAGTATAAAGACAAAGATCTCAATGTATCAAAAGGAACTTCTTGCACGTGAAAGTCTAAGTCCAAAGATGTGTGAGTATGTTGGAATGGCGGACAACCACCACAGACGAAGGAGTGACGAACGGCAGATTACTTCATAACACAATCACTACATCATCACCAAAGAACAAAGACAAAGAGCAAAGTATATTCATTATCACTCAACCATTTTGAAGACGTCTAGAGTTTTACATGTCACAAGTCAACGACAAAGATGAAGACGTCAAGCAACCGTGATGACCGACCCTTAGGGGGAGATTGTTGGGATCATACTTTTGTATTTAGTCAAGTCTCGGTCATTACATTTTATAATAGGTTGCTTTAGTATTTATTTCATTTAGTTTATGTCACAAGGCTTATGTGTTAAAGCCCTATGGGCCTTAAAGCCCACGAATTAAGAGATAAGGAAGGAAGGGAGTGTTGCCCTAACTCCTTCCTTATAAATAGAGAGCTTGTGTAAACATTTCATTTGTTGGTTATTTGATTATCTTAAGGAAACTCTTGCACTCTCACCTTTCATATTGTCTCATAATCAACAAATCTCATTTCTCATCTTATTTCTTTCTAAATCATACTTGTGTTTACAAAATGGTGACCTAACAGATCAAATCATGATTTTCATCATGGTTTTCTTCCTTTTCTTCACCCATAGGGTGACTTCTCCTGTTCTTCACTCCTTCGGGAATGAAGACATTATTTTTGACCCCGGCATCACCGCTTATAGTTTATACTATTTTAAGCCTGGGTCTGTATATCTCATCGGTGTGGAACTTTCACGTGCTTCAAATGTTTGTCCAAACATCTTGAATGAAAGTCCGATGGAGATTGTTTCTTCCACATCATGCTTCCCCAAGGACAAATGAATTCGGGGTCGAGTCAAGCTAGTGACTCGGTAAACAAAAACAATAGCATGTACTTAGGGGTTTCACCCTAAGTGTGGGGGAATTACCCCACTATGGTTACAAATAAAGTGAAAAAAATGGTGTTTTTCCACGCTTAGCTTGTAATGTTGCCCTTTTACGTTCAAAGAGTCGGCATAATAGCCGGGACTTTGAATATTGAGGACAATATTCATCCTTAGTGTGTGTGTGTGTGTGGGGGGGGGGGGGGTATTCTAGCGAATTTTATCACATTTTACTATCTAGTACCCCCGTTTTGGCCAAAATTTTTTTCACTAGTGCTTCAAAATTTTTGTGGTTATCAGACCGCCTTGTCGAAACGACAAAAGAATTGGCTAATCCAGAAGCAAATGGCTCTTGGTAAAGATATATCAAATCCGTTTATGGCTTGCAATTTGCCCAAAATTGTATGGTACCTCAACTCGCCATATTCTAAAACACGAATGAGTTGGCTAGCCCGCAAGATTATGGCTTGTGGTAAAGGCAGTGGAAAATCTATAATTGGTAATCAGCTCACCAAGATGTTGACTTTGTCCATCAAGAGTTGGCTAGTCCAGAAGCAAATGGCTTTTGGTAAAGACTAATCAAATCCGTTGACAACTGGTGGTTTGCTCAAAATCACACTGTTATCAGGTGTGCCACAGTTCTCACACCTGGCTACTCCAGAAGTGATGGCTTTTGGTAAAGATTTTTTCAAATCCATCAAGTTTTTCTCAAAAGATTGCTAGGGACTAGCAATAGTTTAGTGTGGGGGATTGATGAGTGTATAAATACTCATCATTTTTATCGTATCTGAACTGCCAAAATATCCAAAAACACTCAGAAATGCATCAAAATACAGAAATTATCCCAAAAGTGTGTTTTGTATGTTTTAGATGCAAAATGTTTAAAAACAAATGAAAAACGAACAAAGTTTGCACAATTGGCAGTTTCAGTCCCTCAAGTTTCAAAAATTGACAAAACTAGTCCCTGAAGATTTAAAATGAAAGAAAAGTCAACTTTGGTCTTTGGGAAATCAAATTTGTTCAATATTAATCCGTGGATGAAAGTTTTAACAAACTGGCAACTTTTACCCCTCAAAATCCAAAATTGGCATAAAAGGTCTCTGAACTTTCAAAACTTGACAAAATCAGTCCCTGGTGAAATATTTTTGAAAGAAAGTCAATATTGGTCCTTGGGAAATCACAATTTATCACAAATGGTCCTTGGATTAAAGTTTTCACAAAATGGCAAAAACGGCCCCTCAACTTTGAAATTTGGCAAAACAAGTCCCCGGAAATTTCAATCTTGGACAATATGCAATAATGGTCCTTGGATTATCAAACATTGGCAAAATTGGTTCTTGTAACAACTTTAGATGAATGGTAGAATTGACCCTTCAACTTGGCAGATTTTACAAAAAAGGTCCTTGTGTTATTTTGAATATAAACCAAACGGACCTTTGTTTCATTTAATACCAAAACAAATCCAATCCAGTCCACCTTACTCCCCAAGCCCATTACCCCTCACCACAGCCCAATCCCAAACAACCCACTCCCCCATTTTAATATTAAACCGGTCAAACACCACCTTGACCATTTGACCCACAGTCAAACTCCACCTCATCCTCCACGTCACCCTTATCCTTGCAACACCCTGCCATCTCCTTCATCACTACCTCCACCTCCTCTGCCAACACTCAACACCCTACCCTTATACCTCCAAACAAACACAACAATCCAAACCACACCCCCTGCTACAAGTAAACCACTCCAACTTGCAAAACCAGTTTTTCCCGCCAAAAGCAAATAGAAGGCCAAGATTATTTGAAGTCATCCAGTGGCTCAGAATGGAAGTGGGAATGCACATGGTACCCACCTGGATCTATTTAAGTGAAGAGAAAGAAGCAGTTAGTTAATTAGTTAGATAGTTTAGTTTAAATTGTCGATTTATTGTAAAATTAGTTTTTAGTAGTTAAATTAATTCCTGAAAGTTTGTAATCTGTTTCATTAATGTCATTGGATCCTTGTTTAATCTTAATTCAAAGAATCTCAGTTTCAAATTCTGTAATTGTAATTTAAATTGAAAATCTCAAATTTCCTTTATGTTATTAAACATTGTTACTCAGTGTTCTTATAAGCTTATTTAGGATCATTAATAAGTTTTCATAAGTCTCTAAGCTTTTAAACTTGCTTGCACTCAGTTTACTAAAATCACATGAAAATACCTCAAAATAGCTACTAAATTAAAAATCATGGGAGAAGAGGAAAGGAAGATGTAGCAATGGAACTTGTGGACTGAAGATGGTTTAGTAGCTCTGTGGAGAGCTGTAGGGTTGTTCCTGGTCTTGGATACCTTTGTTCTTAGCTCATAACCTTGTAAGGTCTTCTCATTTTTTTTTTCCTAGCATAAACTGCTATGTCGAGTTATAGATGTTGATTGCTGATAAAAGATACTCACTTATGCTTGTTTAATGATAATAGAAGTTAATTCAGTGGTAACTTAGTTTGAATCATTGCTTTGCTGTGTAAAACCCATGACAACCTAGATAAAGGGGTGTTTGGTTCAGGGTAAATCTATGGGTTGAGAATGTTTCTGTGTGGCAAATTTGGTTTATACAGTGTCTACTAGGTTTAGTCTAGCTAGTTAAGTCATAATATTGGTAGTTCTCCTAGTGAAAGTCAAAGTTAGCCTTAAACCTTCATAACTGCATAACTATTGGGGTTTAGAGGGGTAATCTCACCATTTCAATTCATAAGTAGCTAGAATAACTTAATTTAGCTTCATTTTCATTTAATACTTCAATTACAGTCATTAGATTAGATCCAAAACTCGGAAAAGTCATTCTTCCAAGTTTATGAAAAAGTCAAATGTGCACCTTTTCAGTTTTTTTTTTTTCAATATAGCATGATTTGTTTGGAATTTTGTGTTATGTTTTAGGGTTTGAGACTTGTTTATACTTACATCCTACCAGCTCTTCTCCAATTTCCCACTTTCCTTTCATTTTTAGGATTTTTGTGCTGGGCCCCACAACCCAAGAAAGTAGGCTGCAGGGGTGGCTGATGCCCTGCATCAGCAGATACCATCATACACCACCACCTTTGGTGGTGGCTGCAGCCCTCCATAGTGGGTCCCAGTGTTCCTCTCTTGATTCTTTGCACTCCCAAGGTGGGTGGCAGTCCAGAGCCCCCAATCTTGTGCCCCCAATCACTCTTGTGGGCCCCCTAGATACCCCTTAAGTTTGTCCCATTTCAGTGTTCACACAAAGAATCCAAAAGCTTATTTAGGTGCTTATTGATTATTCTGTGGTCAACTTGTGCTTTTTCTAGCTTAATCATGTTCCCTTAACTTATTGGAACCAGATTCAACCATTGTGGGTCCCACTTAAGCTCATTTGAGCTTATTTCCCCACTTAGTCAACAAAAGTCAACTGTTGACCCAAAAAGCACTTCAAGTGCTTATTTTTGATTTCCATAAAAGTTGTTTTTGTAAAAGTTTCTTGTTTTTAGGTGTAAAATAGTTTCCGAAAAGAAAAATCCAGAAAAATCAATTTAAAATTAAGTGATAGTTTATATTTAATATAATTTAATTTTTAATTTTCATTTTTAGATTTTTGTTAAGTACCTTGTATTTTTATATTTCTCTTAAATTCCTCTTATATTAAAGTAATTTTATTAATTTTCTCAGAATTTTATTTTGTCATTTGGTATTTATTAGATTTAATATTAGTTTTATTAATAATTAATTAATAATTAAGTTTTAAATAGCATAATTAGTTTTTATAAAGTGACACCTAGTTTTTATATTTTTTCTAGCTTTTCTATAATATAATATAAGTTTAGAAATTTTTCTAGAATTTTTACTTTTCATTTTCTATTTTTCATAATTTAAATAGTTTAATTAGGTAATTAATCATTAATTAGTAATTAATTAATAGAAAAATCACAAAAAGACAAAAATACTTATTTTTAATTTTAAAATTTGTTTTTAGTTATTTTATAATTTTAGAAATTTTATTTTCATTTTTCTAGCATTAGATTAATATTCTATTGTATTTAAGTATTTTAAATATTAATATTAAGTATTAATTAGTAATTAATTAATATTAAATAATTAATTAGTGTAAAAATTTATTTTCTTTTTCTAAAAATTTTCTTTTATCTTTAAGTTTGTAAAAAAGTCATTTTCACCCCCTGTGGGTTTTCAGATTTCAGTTTTCACGTTTTATTTTGTACGTTTACGTTATTTAAAACGTGAACGTACGCGTTTTAGGTTTTAAACGTTTCTGGTTTATCCTAACTTCCAGTCTTGTTCATATAGCTTGCTTAAGCTATTTCTTTGTAGATTCCCTAGTTTAATCACTCACAAACCTTTTCCTGTCCAAATTCACCCGATCACAAATCCGTTTGATAACCATCACACCTCGTCGGGACATAACGACCCGGGGAAACCACTATATTCCGCGGAGAGTTGACTCTAGGTAGTTTGACCTTGTTGACCATCACCTGGTCAGTTTAGGTTAACGGTTTGGAGCCAATAAAATTTTGGCACCGCTGCCGGGGAGGTTGTGCGCGTTATTCTAAAACGGTTTGCAGATTAGTGAATCTGGATATACACCCATTGTATATTTACCATCTTTGTTCACATATATATATATATATATATATATATATATATATATATATATATATATATATATATATATATATATATATTTTTTTTATTATTATCATATTAAAACTAAACTGTTCACGAAAACATTTTAAAATCAGTTTTCAACAAACACAAAAACCTAAAAGGATTTTCTTTCTTATTTGTATATAAAATGTCTTTCCAAAAACACCAAAAATATCCATCTTTACCCTCCTATCTTTTTGATTCTTCATCCCTTTACCCTCTATCCTTTTGATTCTCACTTCTTCCACTTGTCCCGTAATTGATTCTAATGGCATCTCTCGATGACGATTTCTTTGAACAATGGGCCTTTGAGAGCAAAATTGAAAAACTTATGGCCTTGTCAAAAATGTCGAGATGTCGTAGTGATTATGATGGACCTTCGATTCCTATTCCCTCTCCGGTGAGGGAAAGGGATCATGAAACCGGGGTGACAAAGGACCCTGTACTTCCCTCTGACGATGAAAGTGCTAAATACGTCCAACCTACGGTTGTCCAAAAACCTAAGCTCACAATTGCTCCTAAACCTTCAAGAATCAATCCTGACCTTTCACGATATAAGGTTATAAGGTCGTCAAGCAAACGTACAGAGATTAGGGCAGTGACTGAAAAGAACGACTTGCCCAATCTTCACGTTTATCAAGAACAAAAACCTGAGACCATAACGGAAGTGGTGGAAATTCCTAGCTCTAAGAGCACACCACTTGTCCCACCTCCGGATTTTATCCCTTGTGTTGGTTGTGGTGAGCCACTTTTCGGTTTGCCATGTCGTTGGTGTACACGTGAACAATGTGGTAATGATATTCGAGACGGGAGTTGTTTGTTTTGTGGTTCGAGGAATTAATTTGTTTATGATCCTAATCAGAACTCATTCAACGACTCTTCAAATTTTTTTCAATTACCCATCACATTCATACGAGCAAGAATCATATTATCCCAATCACAATTATGCTTCGTATCAAAATACATCAAACTTTTCGTGTGAATATTGTGGAGGTCCTTACCAAGGTTTTGATTGTCAAAATAGTCAAAATTTTGGTTACGACCAACATCCATACAATTCACCAAACCAGACTCAACAGTTTAACTGTTGTGAGTACTGTGGTGGCCCACACTACAGTTCTGATTGTCAATCGGGGAACACGCTTGTCTATGTGCAGTTTCCTGATAACAATTATGACTCTAGCACATACGACTCACAGCCACATCAGTTTTACTGTTGTGAAAACTGTGGAGGTCCTCACTTTAGCTCGGATTGTCAAATAGGGAATCCATTTCCTTGCAGCAATTACGACTATTCGTTTCAAGAACAACCTCTACATCACCAATTGACCCAAGCAACTCCTCAATTCCCGCAAGACCTTTGTCTAAAGGTTCTTGAAGCATTTAAAGAATTTAAGGAGGGGTTGGCTACTACATCGTTTCAAGAATCTCGTGAAACATCAATGGCAGAATTACTTGCTGAAGAACGAGATGCTAGAAACGAAATGAGCATGGAAGAATTACTTGCTGAGCAAAGAGCGGCTAAAATACGTGCCAATCTTCGCTATGCTGCTCTTTATGATGACGATGATGACAGTGATGATGATGAAGATAACATTGTTATTATTCAAAAAGATTCATCAGATTCATCTGTTGTGATTCCTTCCATTGAATATCAGGGAGAAAATAATGTGACGAAGTCACTAGCCGTTGATCAAATGGAACTTGAAAATTCCATAACTGCTAGTACTCCTAAACTCCCTCAGTCTATTGATATCACACCCGAAGTTCACACTCACTCTCTGAATATGGGGGATGAGCATCTTAGCACTGTTCCTGAAAAGGAATCGGACGAATTCATAAAGTCTAGTGCTGATAACCTTGTCCCAATCCCAGGAGAGTCATAGGGAACTTTTGATCATGTGTGTGACTTACCTTATCACCCTGAAAATCCAAAAGTTCATTTTGAGACTTTCTCTGATTTTAACGATGATTGCACATCTTATGGAGAAGTTGAGTATGAGGAGGCACCATTGCCTCATTCGGATGTTGACCCTCTTATTGAGGAGTTCACAGATGAACTTACTCACATCAATCCACTTCCATTAGGAAGTGATGGTGGTCTCCTTGATTTTGAAGTCGATATGGGAGAAACTGAAAATCGTTTAAACACTAATCCCAACATCGAGCTTAGTATTTCACATACTGATGAAAATTCTTTATCGTCTGGACACATCAGTCATGTGGAAGGTTTACCTTGTGAGCTAGTTAGCTTAGAAGAAGAGAATGATGAGACTGACACTGAAATCAAGGATGAAGCACTTCGTGCAACATTATTGAATGTCAATCTCCTCATTTCTAAAATCGAGGCTTTCAATATGAAACCTATTTCATCTCCTATCCCGATTAAGGATAGTGACATTTTCTCTGACGATCCTATTCCGGAGTTTGAAGCCTTTACTTTTGATCATATGGGAGAAAAGATTAGTGGCAGTACCACTTCTCATTCTCAAATTTCTCTCCCCGAATATGATTCATTCACCTTTGAGGAGTTCTCCGGTGAACTCACTCATATCATGACTCCTCCGGAGTATGATAGCCCGGGGGGAGATGCACTCAATCATGAGAATTTGCAATTTCCCACCCACCCTCCCGGGATGTTTACGAGCTTAACCCTTGAAATCCAAATTCAGGCTAATGAACCTCATCTCGAGGAAGAAGGTCAAATCATGATTTTCATCATGGTTTTCTTCCTTTTCTTCACCTACAGGGTGACTTCTCCTGTTCTTCACTCCTTCGGGAATGAAGACATTATTTTGGACCCCGGTATCACCGCTTATAGTTTATACTATTTTAAGCCTGGGTCTGTGTATCTCATCGGTGTGGAACTTTCACGTGCTTCAAATGTTTGTCCAAACATCTTGAATGAAAGTCCGATGGAGATTGTTTCTTCCACATCATGCTTCCCCAAGGACAAATGAATTCGGGGTTGAGTCAAGCTAGCGACTCGGTAAACAAAAACAGTAGCATGTACTTAGGGTTTTCACCCTAAGTGTGGGGGAATTACCCCACTATGGTTACAAATAAAGTGAAAAAAATGGTGTTTTTCCACGCTTAGCTTGTAATGTTGCCCTTTTACGTTCAAAGAGTCGGCATAATAGCCAGGACTTTGAATATTGAGGACAATATTCATCCTAAGTGTGGGGGGGGGGGGGGGTATTCTAGCGAATTTTATCATATTTTACTATATAGTACCCCCGTTTTGGCCAAAATTTCAAATTTTTTTTCAAAATTTTTTTCACTGGTGCTTCAAAATTTTTGTGGTTATCAGTCCGCCTTGTCGAAACGACAAAAGGATTGGCTAATCCAGGAGCAAACGACTCTTGGTAAAGATATATCAAATCCGTTTATGGCTTGCAATTTGCCCAAAATTGTATGGTACCTCAACTCGCCATATCCTAAAACGCGAATGAGTTGGCTAGCCCGCAAGATTATGGCTTGTGGTAAAGGCAGTGGAAAATCCATAATTGGTAATCAGCTCACCAAGATGTTGACTTTGTCCATCAAGAGTTGGCTAGTCCAAAGCAAACGGCTTTGGGTAAAGACTAATCAAATCCGTTGACAACTGGTGGTTTGCTCAAAATCACATGATTATCAGGTGTGCCACAGTTCTCACACCTGGCTACTCCAGAGGTGATGGCTTTTGGTAAAGAGTTTCTCAAATCCATCAAGTTTTTCTCAAAACTTGACAAAATCAGTCCCTGGTGAAATATTTTTGAAAGAAAGTCAATATTGGTCCTTGGGAAATCACAATTTATCACAAACGGTCCTTGGAGTAAAGTTTTCACAAAATGGCAAAAATGGCCCCTCAACTTTGAAATATGGCAAAACAAGTCCCCGGAAATTTCAATCTTGGAAAATATGCAATAATGGTCCTTGGATTATCAAACATTGGCAAAATTGGTTCTTGTAACAACTTTGGATGAATGGCAGAATTGAACCTTCAACTTGGCAGATTTTACAAAAAAGGTCCTTGTGTTATTTTGAATATAAACCAAACGGACCCTTGTTTCATTTAATACCAAAACAAATCCAATCCAGTCCACCTTACTCCCCAAGCTCATTACCCCTCATCACAACCCAATCCCAAACAACCCACTCCCCCGTTTTAATATTAAACCGATCAAACACCACCTTGACCATTTGACCCCCAGTCAAACTCCACCTCACCCTTATCCCTGCAACACCCTGCCATCTCCATCATCACTACCTCCCCCCTCCTCTGCCAACACTCAACACCCTACCCTTAAACCTCCAAACAAACACAACAATCCAAACCACACCCCCTGCTACAAGCAAACCACTCCCACTTGCAAAACCAGTTTTTCCCGCCAAAAGCAAATAGAAGGCCAAGATTATTTGAAGTCATCCAGTGGCTCAGAATGGAAGTGGGAATGCACATGGGACCCACCTGGATCTATTTAAGTGAAGAGAAAGAAGCAGTTAGTTAATTAGTTAGATAGTTTAGTTTAAATTGTCGATTTATTGTAAAATTAGTTTTTAGTAGTTAAATTAATTCCAGAAAGTTTGTAATCTGTTTCATTAATGTCATTGGATCCTTGTTTAATCTTAATTCAAAGAATCTCAGTTTCAAATTCTGTAATTGTAATTTAAATAGAAAATCTCAAATTTCCTTTATGTTATTAAACATTGTTACTCAGTGTTCTTATAAGCTTATTTAGGATCATTAATAAGTTTTCATAAGTCTCTAAGCTTTTAAACTTGCTTGCACTCAGTTTACTAAAATCACATGAAAATACATCAAAATAGCTACTAAATTAAAAATCATGGGAGAAGAGGAAAGGAAGATGTAGCAATGGAACTTGTGGACTGAAGATGGTTTAGTAGCTCTGTGGAGAGCTGTAGGGTTGTTCCTGGTCTTGGATACCTTTGTTCTTAGCTCATAACCTTGTAAGGTCTTCTCATTTTTTTTCTTGCATAAACTGCTATGTCGAGTTATAGATGTTGATTGCTGATAAAAGATACTCACTTATGCTTGTTTAATGATAATAGAAGTTAATTCAGTGGTAACTTAGTTTGAATCATTGCTTTGCTGTGTAAAACCCATGACAGCCTAGATAAAGGGGTGTTTGGTTCAGGGTAAATCTCTGTGTTGAGAATGTTTCTGTGTGGCAAATTTGGTTTATACAGTGTCTACTAGGTTTATTCTAGCTAGTTAAGTCAATATTGGTAGTTCTCCTAGTGAAAGTCAAAGTTAGCCTTAAACCTTCATAACTGCATAACTGTTGGGGTTTAGAGGGGGTAATCTCACCATTTCAATTCATAAGTAGCTAGGATAACTTAATTTAGCTTCATTTTCATTTAATACTTCAATTACAGTCATTAGATTAGATCCAAAACTCAGAAAAGTCATTCTTCCAAGTTTATGAAAAAAGTCAAATGTGCACCTTTTCAGTTTTTTTTCAATATTGCATGATTTGTTTGGAATTTTGTGTTATGTTTTAGGGTTTGAGACTTGTTTATACTTACAGCCTACCAGCTCTTCTCCAATTTCCCACTTTCCTTTCATTTTTAGGATTTTTGTGCTGGACCCCACAACCCAAGAAAGTAGGCTGCAGGGGTGGCTGATGCCCTGCATCAGCAAATACCATCATACACCACCACCTTTGGTGGTGGCTGCAGCCCTCCATAGTGGGTCCCAGTGTTCCTCTCTTGATTCTTTGCACTCCCAAGGTGGGTGGCTGTCCAGAGCACCCAAGCTTGTGCCCCCAATCACTCTTGTGGGCCCCCTAGATACCCCTTAAGTTTGTCCCATTTCAGTGTTCACACAAAGAATCCAAGAGCTTATTTAGGTGCTTATTGCTTATTCTGTGGTCAACTTGTGCTTTTTCTAGCTTAATTATGTTCCCTTAACTTACTGGAACCAGATTCAACCATTGTGGGTCCCACTTAAGCTTATTTGAGCTTATTTCCCCACTTGGTCAACAAAAGTCAACTGTTGACCCAAAAAGCACTTCAAGTGCTTATTTTTGATTTCCATAAAAGTTGTTTTTGTAAAAGTTTCTTGTTTTTAGGTGTAAAATAGTTTCCTAAAAGAAAAATCCAGAAAAATCAATTTAAAATTAAGTGATAGTTTCTATTTAATATAATTTAATTTTTAATTTTCATTTTTAGATTTTTGTTAAGTACCTTGTATTTTTATATTTCTCTTAAATTCCTCTTATATTAAAGTAATTTTATTAATTTTCTTAGAATTTTATTTTGTCATTTGGTATTTATTAGATTTAATATTAGTTTTATTAATAATTAATTAATAATTAAGTTTTAAATAGCATAATTAGTTTTTATATTTTTTCTAGCTTTTATATAATATAATATAAGTTTAAAAATTTTTCTAGAATTTTTACTTTTCATTTTCTATTTTTCATAATTTAAATAGTTTAATTAGGTAATTAATCATTAATTAGTAATTAATTAATAGAAAAATCACAAAAAGACAAAAATACTTATTTTTAATTTTAAAATTTGTTTTTAGTTATTTTATAATTTTAGAAATTTTATTTTCATTTTTCTAGCATTAGATTAATATTCTATAGTATTTAAGTATTTTAAATATTAATAATAAGTATTTATTAGTACTACCTCCGTCCCAAAATTATAGTCCCCTTTTGACTTTTTCGGTCTTTCATTCTCAACTTTGACTTTAAATATTTTTGTTTGTGTTATACAATAGTTGATGAAAATTATACAAATGAAAAATACATTCAAAACTCAATTCATTCATATATTTTATATCAAGTATTATGTAATATAAAGAAAAATATTTAAGGTCAAAGTTGATAAATAAAGACAGAAAAAGTCAAAAGGGGACTATAATTTAGGGACGGGGGGAGTAGTTAATTAATATTAAATAATTAATTAGTGTAAATTTTTTTTTTCTTTTTCTAAAAATTTTCTTTTATCTTTAAGTTTGTAAAAAGTCATTTTCACCCCCTGTGGGTTTTCGGATTTCAGTTTTCACGTTTTATTTTGTACGTTTACGTTATTTAAAACGTGAACGTACGCGTTTTAGGTTTTAAACGTTTCTGGTTTCTCCTAACTTCCAGTCTTGTTCATATAGCTTGCTTAAGCTATTTCTTTGTAGATTCCCTAGTTTAATCACTCACAAACCTTTTCCTGTCCAAATTCACCCGATCACAAATCCGTTTGATAACCATCACACCTCGTCGGGACATAACGACCCGGGGAAACACTATACTATCCGCGGAGATTTGGTCTGAGACGTTTGACTTAGTTGACCATCACCTGGTCAATTTAGGTTGACCGTTTGGGACCAATCAGTGCCATATGTTTAATTCTACATTAGTAGGGAATGCGCGCACATGGTTTACCAAACTCCCACGACGAAGCATCGGTGGGTTTGAAGAATTACGAAAAGCATTCCGTGTAAACTTTACCCAAAGAAAGAAGTGCGCTAAAAACCATGTTGAACTAGCCAGAGTAAAACAGCGCCAAGGGGAATCAACCAGTGCTTTTATGGAATGCTTTAAGGATGAGTGCATACAGGTCAAAGCGTGTCCCAAAATTCTAAAAATTTCAGGGTTCATGAATGGGATTAACAACCCAGAACTTATTCGGAAGCTAAACGACAAGGTTCCCCAAACTTTTGATGAGCTAACAAAGCGCACAAGATCCTTCATACAAGGAGAAGTAGCCGCTGCGGATAGCAAAAAAGGCTACTCTAATTATAGGCAACAAGAACAGCCTAGGAGACAATCCAATGATCAGAATAACAACCGCATCAGGAATTATCGCAGTGGACGAGATAATGACAAATATACCCCTCTCACAAAAACTCCGAGGGAAATATTTGTTACAGAAGGAGCAAACTTCCCAAAGCCTCCGCCAATGCGTACCGCAAAGGACAAGCGCATAGGGAATGGATACTGCGAATATCATTGCCAGAAAGGCCATACAACCAACGAGTGTGTCCAGCTACGACAACTGATTGAAAAATTAGTAAGAGAAGGCATAATGGACCACCTCGTAAAGAACATTAAAGAAGGAAAGGATAAACAAAGGAATGGGGGCAAGAAAGAACCTCCCAAAGAAAAAGCTGACACCATATACATGATACAGTCATGGCAACGCAAGATAAAACAAAAAGTCAGTCAAAAATTCTCTCCAGAAAAAGAGATATCCTTCCCTACTCTAGCTACGGACAACGCAGTAGTAGAACCGCTAACTATTGAAATACATACGGGGGGGCATGATATCCACCGCATGTACATCGATGGGGGAGCATCCGCAGACATCCTATACGATCATTGCTTTAAAAGGCTACGACCTGAAATCCAAAGTCAATTGATACCAGCCACAACGTCGCTGACTAGATTCACAAGAGAAAAGATTTGGCCTATGGGGCAATTGCGCTTGCTAGTAGTTGTGGGTGATGAACAACACTCAACAGCAACATGGATAAACTTCATGGTAATCAAGTCTCCATCACCATACAATGGCATTATTGGGAGACCTGGAATATCATCCATGCGCGTTGTACCATCTACAGCACATGGGATGCTCAAGTTTCCAGTAGAAGGAGGAGTTGTTACTCTCTATAACACAACAGTACCACCAAAAGAATGCAACGCAGTAACCACTGAGGTGGAGAGTATTCCAGAACAGCGCACAGAAAAAACACCAAACTTAAAGGTCGCTATTCATCCCGATTACCCAGAACAACAAATCTCGATTGGAGGATCTTTATCTGACAAAGGTAAAGCAGCTGTGTACGCACTCTTGCAAAAGAACCTAGACATCTTCGCATGGGAACCAAAGCACATGACCGGAGTGCCACACTCTATCACGGAGCACAAGCTACAAATCCGACAAGGATATCCCCCAATACGACAGAAGAAGCGCGGCCAGGCCCCAGATCGTGCAAAAGCAATTCTGGAAGAGGTACACAAACTCGTAGACGCAGGCATCATGTGTGAAGTATACTATCACGACTGGCTCTCTAACCCAGTGATGGTAAAGAAGAGCGATGGCAGTTGGAGAATGTGCGTGGACTTCACAGACCTTAACAAAGCATGTCCACAGGACTGCTATCCACTGCCAGAAATAGACTGGAAGGTAGAATCCCTGTGCGGATACCCTTTTAAATGCTTCCTAGACGCATACAAAGGGTATCGTCAAATCCAGATGGCAGTCGAGGATGAAGAAAAAACAGCTTTCCACACCAGTCAAGGGGTTTACTGCAACACGAAAATGCCTTTTGGCCTAAAAAACGCAGGCGCAACATACCAACGATTGGTGGACACAGCTTTCGAGAAACAAGTAGGCCGAAACTTGGAGGTCTACGTTGACGACCTTGTCATCAAAAGCCACACAGAGGATGCATTGGTGCGCGACATCGAGGAAACGTTCAAAACATTGGGACAAATAAACATGAAGTTAAATCCCAAGAAGTTCACCTTTGGCGCAACTGAAGGCATGTTCCTCAGATACTTAATAGAACCTGATGGAATCAAGCCTTGCCTAGAAAAAACAAAAGCTGTTATCGATCTTCCCTCACCACGCACACTCAAAGAAGTCCAGTCATTAAACGGAAAGTTAGGAGGGCAAAACCATTTCTTATCTAAGTCAGCAGACAAATCACTCCCTCTCTTTAAAACACTCACGAAGTGTACTAAAAAGGGAGACTTTTGTTGGACCGAGGAAGCAGAAGAAGCTTTCCAACAACTAAAACAACATCTGGCATCTCTTCCCAAATTTGTCGCACCGCGACCAGGGGAAGAGCTAATCATGTACTTATCTGCAACCCATGGAGCAGTTAGCGCAGTACTATTGACAGATAGGAACTCCGTCCAGACACCCATATACTTTGTAAGCAAAGCACTGAAGAAGACAGAGACTAACTACAGCGCTATGGAAAAGCTGGTCTTAGCTCTAGTATTCGCAGCTAAAAGACTGCGCAGATACTTTCAAGCGCACCCAATAGCTGTAATCACAGATCAGCCAATCAAACAAGTTATCTCTAAACTTGACACATCAGGACGGCTACAAAAGTGGAGTGTGTTGTTAAGCGAATATAACATCTCGTATAGACCGCGCACTGCAATCAAAGGACAGATATTAGCTGATTTCATTGTTGAGAAGCCAGATACCGATAGTCCAACCTCAACAACCAAAATAGATCCGCAGGAACCCTGGATTCTGTTCACAGATGGATCCTCATGTGTGGATGGATCAGGCGCAGGCCTTATTCTTACAAATCCAGAAGGTATGGAATTCACCTATGCGCTGCGCTTCGAATTCACAGCCACAAACAATGAGGCAGAATACGAAGCCCTACTAGCTGGATTGCGTATTGCAATCCAAATGGGTGTACGCAACTTGGAGGCAAACGTAGATTCTCGGCTAGTCGCTAACCATGTGCTAGGTAAATATGAAGCCAAGGATGAGCACATGATCCAATACCTGGATAAGACCAAGTCCTTGATTAAGAACTTTGATAAGTTCACAATAAAACAAGTACCTAGAGGGGACAACAGGAAGGCTGATGCACTTAGCAAGATTGCATCCACAAGCTTTGCGCATTTATCAAAACAGGTATTGGTAGAAACCTTACAAAACAAGTCAATCTTGGATATGGAAGTATCCATAGTGATAGAAGAACAAGATCCTAAATGGATGACACCTATCATTGAATTCATTAGCAAGGGAGTCTTACCACAAGACCATAAGGACGCTCGAAGAGGGCGGCGCACAACACAGCGATTCGAACTACGGGACAACATACTCTATCGACGTTCTTTCTTGCAACCCTGGCTCCGATGTGTTGGACCTCTTCAAGCAGACTATGTACTCCGAGAAATTCACGCTGGATCATGCAGCATGCACTCAGGGCCGCGATCTGTTGTTGCACGCGCTCTACGGTCGGGGTATTATTGGCCAACTATGCACCGTGACGCGCGCGATATGATAAAGAAGTGCAGCAATTGCCAAGTACACAGGCCAATTCCGCGCCAACCGCAACAAGAGCTAATACCCATTACCTCACCATGGCCATTCTACAAGTGGGGCATTGACATCGCAGGACCCTTTCCAGTTGCAGCAGGAGGGCTAAAATTCCTCATCGTAGCCATAGACTACTTCACGAAGTGGATCGAGGCAAAGGCAGTTGTGAGTATCACGGGCAACCAGGTCAAACGCTTTGTATGGGATAACATTTTCTGTCACTTCGGACTTCCTGGAGAGATCACATCAGACAATGGGAAGCAGTTCTGCGACAACCCATTCAAAGATTGGTGCACGCAACTGAACATCACACAACACTTCGCTTCAGTAAAACACCCACAAACCAATGGTTTAGTTGAGCGAGCAAATCGCAGTCTAGGTGAAGGAATAAAAACACGCCTTGACAGACACAAAGGAAAGTGGGTGGACGAGCTCTCACATGTCTTATGGGCACATCGCACCACAATCAAAACCAGTACTAGAGACACGCCATTCTCCCTTGTCTACGGAACAGAAGCCGTTATACCAGCTGAGATAGGAATGCCAACTATACGAACAGCAGAAGTCAACGTCACAACAAATGACGAAGAGCGGCGCATAGACTTGGACTTACTGGAAGAAAGACGTGAACGCGCAGCTATACGCGAAGCAAAGGCTAAAGCAAAAATGAAGAAGTATTATGATGAAAAGGTCAAACACACTTCCTTCAGGTCAGGAGACTTTGTATACCGCGCCAATGACGCAAGCCATGCAGAAGACACAGGCAAGCTCGGACCCAAATGGGAAGGACCCTACGAGGTCACTGATGCGCTAGGAAATGGCGCATACAGGTTGCGCGATATGGAAGGTCACGGCCTAGCACGCACCTGGAATATCTGCAACCTTAAAAGATGCTATCTTTAGGAAAGGCTACGGCCCATACACAGACAACTTTGCACCTTAGGATGTGCCCAATAAGTGTTTGTTTTTTTTTTCTTTCTTAGGAATTGTCTTTTACTTTTTCAAAAACTTGCAAGTATCAATAAAATGTTATGGTTTCTAGCTAACTCCATAACGCATTTCACTTTATTGCATACATTCTTATATATGTCAATATTGTTATATTATATTTTTGCCTACATGGCGTGCATGCACTAATTAAAGACCCACGAAGGCATAAAGGATGAGTAAACCTACTAATTCACTCGTTGAGTAAGAGGGTTGCAAACCCATCAACATTGGATCACGCATCCTTGCTAAGCGCCTTACTTTTGAGACGTTGAGGTAAGTTTATCTTGTGCATCCCACGACGGATGCGCAAATATCAAGTACACTGTACGAAGCTTAGCAAATAACGAGCCAAGACTCTTGGTCAAATAATAAAACTTCGCAGACATTAATGCAAGTATAATCTTAAGTTACGCACTTAATTTACGCATAAAAGAGTATCTTGTTTAGTTTTTTTTTTACAAAACTACCATAACATGCAAAAGATACACATTGTTATTCATATAATAAACATACAAGTTACAAAACAGCCTATACACTATGGCGACGCTCAGGGCTATCTTCCGGTGCAGCGGAACTTCCTGCCTCTTGAAGCTTTCTCAAGGGCAATGCATCCTTAGGCGATACAGTCGCTACACTCACAGGAACCCCATCAGACCTGGGAATATGTGCAGCGCCTACACCGCATTGGACGGCTTTGCCCTTAATCCCCTTTTTCTGGGCAGCTCTCTGTACGTGGCGCTCCAACACCTCCTTCAGAGAAATTTCCATCTCAAGAGCAAAGGGGTTCAGCATGTGGCGAGGCTGCGCAAACACAAGAACCTGCAGCTGCAACTCGTCGGGTTTGAGGAAGTAGTCCGGCTGCGCTTCGACATCCTCCAAAATATGGCGCTCCAGGGTCAACCCCTCCATAATTACCTTTATGGGGTTATCCTGGTCGCGCTCTAACTGAGCAATGTGAGGAAGCTCAAGAAGTTTCATCCCCTCCATGGCCTGCACCAGCTCATCATACGCACTTGCGTTATAGCCAGGCACCTCAGTCAGGGCCACATTCAACGCTTTGGCCTCATAGAGCTCCTCCATAGCCTGCGACCTTCCACGCTCCACAGCGCACTGCACCACCTTCCCAAAGGTCCCTAACACCTCTTGGGACTCCAAGGTACCCATAGCAGCCAGGCGCAGTCCATGGCTGATCAACCACCTACATCAACAAGGATAACTTGTGTTAAAAGAAACATAACAACAAATATAATAAAGGCAACATTGCACAAAATGATGTAAGGACGTACTTGCGCTCAGCTATGGTAGACATCAGATGAGGATATAACTCCTCATCACATTCTATGCTCAGGCCACGCAGCTTCTCCTCCTGCGCCTGAACAATCTTCTCCATGCGCACTTTGAACTCAGCAATGTTTTCAATGTGCTCCTCCTTCTTCTCCTCAAGATACCTTACCGCCCAGGTAAGGTTGGCCCTAAACTGATGAAGTTCCCCGCACGCTTGCTGTAGCTCAGCCATCGCGGTCAACTTCTCATTCGTGACCTTATCTGTGCACACCTTGAAGGACCCCACTTCCGCCTGCGCTTCAGCCAGCTGTGCACGGAGAACAGCTATCTCCTCATCTTTTTGGGCGAGAGTGCTACTCTCCCCGACGTACCTCGTCTTCAACTGAGCAACTAGCTCAGTTTGACGCTCAGCAGTAGCAGCCAACTCCACCAACAATTGCTGCGCAGATACGCCTTCATCAACCTTTACTCCCTCCTCCTTGTTTTCATTCTGAGGAGGGACTATCGTCTCCACGAAGGCTCCATCATCCTTCGCGGCATCATCGCTACAATAAATGAAGACAACAGTTAGAAAATATTACCACAAGTAATAAAGAAAATACATAGCATGAGACAGATAACTTACATAAATGGAGAGGTCTTTGCAGCCTCCTTATTCGCGCTAGGAGTGGATGTCTCCTCCTCCGCAGACGACTCTGCATCTCCAATAAGATAGCGTCTCCTCTTGGAAGTACCACTACCACCGGCCTCTCCTTTGCGCTTTAGCTTCTGCGCTACCTCCTCAGGCTTCAACACCTCTTCAGGTCTCAGTATCTCCACGCTATCAGAAAATTCAGCGTGCGCCTCCTCCACATGCGCAGTCTCCACATTTGGCGCTACGCTCTGTACGGGCGTAACTTGGAGAGGCGGCGAATCTTCATGGCCAACAGGTCCCAACACAGTCAGATGACCTGCAGTCGCTTCCAGAAGCGGTTGCTCGTTCTCCCTTAGAGGGCGCACGCCAACAGTCACCTGCTTTGGCTTCTCCAGCTTTACCACCACAAACAAATCCATTTCTGCGCAACAGGAACAAACAGCAAAAACAGAGATTAGTTATTCAACGTGCGTATTGAGGAAAACTTACATTATCAGAACAACGAAAAGGGATGAACACCCACCCCGGCCTTCCTCATCAATGAAGGTTGGCACCTCGTCAACACCCCCGAACTAGCTGCGACTCAACCCCACATGCACCAAAAACTCCTCCAGATAAGGGTTAATGGGGATGAGGTTGGCATCAATGGTCTGCGCATCGGCCAAACTATAGGAACCGGGTGCGGGGCGCCCATCCCTCGGCAACGTATCTTGAGTGTAAAACTCAAAGGGCGATGGAAACACCACATCATCAACCCAGAAAAAATATTCCCTCCAATGCCTCAAGGAGTCTACCTTCTCGGTATAGCACTGAAGCTTTCCCGCGCGCTTCGCAAAGGATACCCATCCGTGCGACCACGTTGTGTGGTAGAATGCGCGGAATAGGTCAACGGTCGGTTCTATCGCAAGTAAATGATAGTTTAATTCAAAATTCGATACCTTCGCCTCACCTATACAGTGCAGCTGTGAGATATGAAGATGATAGAAATTGAGAAAATTGCTCAAGAAAATAGATATAGGTACGCGGTAATTAGCGTACTCAAAAAAGCACGTGTATAGTCCTATTTTCCCTTCAGGGAAATCGGCTATACACGCATCGATGTCTGGAGCCTCTGGATGCACATCCAGAGGAATGAAGTAGTCAGATGAAAACTGACGCACATCATCCTCACTCATCGCAGAGCGAAACTCCTCTAATTGGGCAACCATTTTCAAAGTATTTACTAGAATACGCACACGAAATTACCTAATCAAACAGTTACTTTCTTTGCAAAAAACGCTTTGAAGAAATGTGTAATGGTGAGTATGTGTTTTTACTATATGTTTTGGGTAAATGGAGGTGGTGACTCTTATATAAGCAATCAAAAAACCCTAGATGACGCCCACGTGGATCCCACTCACAAAACGTGTGGCTAGAATCCGAAACGGTACATGCACTTTTTCCCGTTTTCCTAGGAACACGTGGACACAACCCCCGATTTTCGAGGCATTTCTTTGAAATATCTAGGACTATATACATAGTTCTCAAATTTAGGCGGCAATATTCGAAATTTCTCCCGCCACGCTTACCGCTGTTATGACTAGTCTAGCATCCGCGGCTACGAGTCGCGCACACTAGACTGGGGGGACATGATGACGTATAGTCTATATATGGGCCACGAGCCCAAATGATAAACATTACTAAGGCCAATAACCACCATGCGTGGGCTATCATAACTTGGGCCGTATTAATAATGGGATTGGGCTCACGTAAGCCCAACCAAACTATATACGGTATAGATAAGGATCTTCTATCTATGGAATAGATATCCTTAAACCGGATAAGCACCACGTGTGCGAAACGTAAGGAGCACGAACCCTACAAGGATTCTGCGCCTATATAAGGAATGACATAATTCTCATTAAAGGTACGATTCATAAACCCTAAACTCTTTACGAGAATCTTAAACCGATTACTTACTCTCACGCCGGAGTCTAATCGTGGGGGACAATCCCACGATAAGTCTAATGGTGTTGTTTATTTTCTTAGTGCGCAGGTTTCAAGCATTAAGAAGCAAATTGGTACGAGAGCAAGAGCCCATATCAGGAACGCCCAACTTTTGTATCAACAACAGTACCTAGGAATCGGAGGGTTAGTTGGTCAAAAAAGGGAGCCACAAAACCTGTAGAAGCAGAAACAAAACCCATCCTTTTATACAGAAATCCATCAAGCATCGGCTTACGGTCTTCCAAGGATAACCTGCCTAAATATTGAGTGTTTTGCAACATTTCCTACTCATTCCAGCTTTGTTCCAAGTTTAGCAGGCCTGTTAATGGAAAATTCGAATGATTCGTGGTTAAATATTGCAATGGTTTAAGAAGGCGGTTGGAATTGCTTATTTAAGTTATCAGTTCTCCATGTTCATCTTGCAACGGAAATGGTTGACGTACCTGCATTCACAGAACCAACGACTGGTAAACGCTATTCCGAGTAAGCGGTCACCACATTTGTCGCTAGTACTTTGAATTTCTTACCTGTTGCTTACTTATACTGGTGCAATATTCTCGAAATTCCTGGACAGAAACGTTATCAACCATGATATCAGCATGCCACGCATTGTGATCTCTTCCTGTAGTCCAGAGAAATCCGCACATAAGAACCAACATTCAATAAAAGGTTAGATAAAAAGAACTGCGAATAAATAGCTGACAGCTTACCGGGACATCCCTCCTACAACTGTTGGCATTTCTTTAAGCTTTTTCCATCGGATGCGTTGCTATGTTATCATGGTGAGCAACTTTTCTGTTGGAATTATCGGTAACACAGTTAGTCGGCGTGACCATTCTAGTGGACATACATGTACCGTCAGTAGTTGAAGTAGCAACAAACCCAGCCGAAAAAGATGGGTTATACAGACGTCTAATTGCATTTTTTTGTTTGGTTTTCATATTCGAGACCGCAGACACATAGGGCAGGCAAAAAAAACCAAAACAAAACCGCCCGGATAGCATATTCGAGACCTGTTTACACCTATTCAAAAGCAAAAACAATTGACTAATAGTTGTAGTAAAATTGTGTTTCGCATAGCATAATCAGCATTTTCTGAATACAAAGAAAGAAAAAGGCCTTAATTTCAATGACACCGTACATTCTTTGGAAAATATGATTAACGTTTTTATTCTCAATATTAGTATATAAAGAAAATGAGAGTTATTATATGAGGTTGATGTGTTCTCTAGTTGCCTATTTATATTGGTTCAAACCAAACAGATGTACCTTAAAGTTGAATAGGAGACTTTTGGTTCCCGTATCAGCATGCCACTCAACTTCTTGTCCATTCACGCCTGCCAGTGACGCAATATCCACCCGAATGGCATTCACCATAAGCCCCAACAATATATGCACCAGCACCACCTCTATAATATTCGGCATTGCAACCATTCACATAACGCCCACAACCACCACCAGCATAAGTCGTGCCATTACCGACAGCACGAATCGCGCCAGTTGGTACTTGATTATTCACCTCAGTTCGTACTTGCTTCACCTCAATGGAGTTGTCCACATAGCCGGTGGGTGTTTTTTTTTTTTTTTTTTTTTTTTTTTTTTTTTTTTTTTTTTTTTTTTATCTTGTCTTGTTTGCGTTTTGAACACACAGCCTCCACAGGCCCATTCAAATCTCTTTAGCGTAACACCTCGTATACGTTCCCATCGAAAATCTACCATCATTAACTCAGAAATCTTTGTTAAGTTTGCAGCTTTCTGTCTGTTTGCCTACACCAAAATGCCGCGGTCAAAAAATGAAATTGAGGAGTTTCTTTGATTAAACAAATCAAATAGTTTACTAAATTGAAAATAAACAAAGTATGCGAGTTTTTTTTTTATTTATGTTTTTTCCCATCGCATATGCAGCATCAGCTTTGAAGATCTTCTTGGCTCAGTTGGCCATTGCAGTTAAAGAGGTAATTCTCGACGGGATTTTCCATCATTCGACAGGTTCAACTAGGTGTAGGCTTATAGCTCCATCAGTAAAGTCACTCCCAATATGGCCTAACCCATTAGATGATAAAATATATACTGCAGGTCGAGGGCGTAGCTGCATAGGCAACACCCTTCACTTCCAATTACCAACATATCCATCTTTCTTCCACACCCTGGTCATACAAATGGTTTGTAAATAGAATTTTAAGATTCGTTGATAACCATTTTGTAATACTAATAGTTTTAAGCACAATTAGGGCGTAATTTGTCATAAAGAATGCATAACTATGACATTTCCCCTTTATGGCCAACACATAAAGCTGGTTTTCCTGGAGGCCCTTTGAATGTGTATACCGGACGCTCAATATTCTGCCCAAAAGGAAAGAGACATGGTTCTGTCTCCCGTCTCTCTTTCTATACAGGAATCACGTTTACATAACTGGTTGTTGGAGTCTGTATATCAATGAAAAAAATCATTAACATGGTTAGAGATGGTGAGAAAATAAAGTGAATATGACATGTTCTTTCTTTTCAGTATATGTGTCTTACTTCATCCACAATAGACTATCCCAAGTCTTTCGCAATTCCACTCGAAACATGTCAACTGAAACATATTAACACATGTTATCAGCAGGAGTGACAATACATAATCTGTAAATGAACATAACTGTAACAAATAGAAGCATACTATAAAAAGCTAACAGTATGTTGAACAACACTATGTCTCAAGGGCTCGAGGCAAGCACCAGCTGCCAAAAATGTCCCCAAAAGCTACCAAAAATATAATTTTCGACAAAATCATCGTATACCTAAAAGATCTAACACTTGGCTAATTTAAAGTAAATTGTCTAAAGCTAGTAACTAAAGGATAACACGTTAGGCGCAATCTTTTTTTGTATTTTTTAACCAAGGTTATTCAAAACTTCATACGAAGCAATGACCCCAAGAGTTGTTCGTATCTTTTATCAGAAAAAGAAAACGTAATGCATAAAATGTTGATAATAACCTTATTGCCCAATTTCACATCAACGTGTTCCCGATGATAAGGTGGCATAAAAGAACTCCAAATTCCATTATGTTTTTGTTTTTCCGCCTATCCGAACCTGAACCCTCTGTCATAACTGTGGTTGAATTGAAAGAAAGAGTACTTATCTCAATTGAACATAAGAGGTTTCAAAGGGTAAAAACCCTTGAAAAGGCTGTGAAAATCGGACTAGGGTTTTTCTCCAAAGTTACACCCTCAAAGTTACACACTAATGAATGAAAATTGCAAAACTATATATAGATTATATAGGGTGATGGCGTCAAGAAGGAAATTCTGACGCCGTCAACTCGCCGCCCATAACGAAATTGGATTGCCTAGATCCACTTTTGACGCCGTCATGTGTAATTTGGTTATGGGCCGTCACCAACTCTTGAACCGTGACGGCCTTGGGTGACGCTGTCACGTTTTCACTGGACCGTCACCACTTCCACCTCTTGTGTTGCTCTTGACGTCGTCATTAAGAAACTTGTGACGCCGTCAGGTACTGTTCCCAGCAAAAAAAATTAAGACTTTGCCGTTTTCTTCACTTTTATACTCCAAAAACGTTCAAAATGCTTCCTTTTCCAGAATTCACTCCAAAAGTACCTAAAATGACAAAAGGAATGATTTAGGAAAATATTTGATCAAATAAATTCGAATTCGGGCTTAAATGACCACCTAAAAATGGTTCATTTTTCACCTCATCAAATACCCTTACACTTGAGATTTGCTTGTCCTCAAGCAAATGCGCTTTTATTCTAATCAAAATACAAGTTAGGGATCATTTAACACTAATATAAAATTAATTACAACAAATAATCGTTCCACTAAAGACCAAAGACAAGCACGGAGGCCATACACTAGCACCTCACAAATAGTGTTTAGATACTCACATCTCTCGAGTGTAATAAAGTATATATCACAATAAGGAAATGGAAAACATCTCTCACTACTTGTCATAGCAAATAGATTA
This sequence comes from Artemisia argyi, assembly GCA_030686995.1. NCBI lineage: Eukaryota > Viridiplantae > Streptophyta > Magnoliopsida > Asterales > Asteraceae > Artemisia > Artemisia argyi. The sequence goes on along the minus strand of CM060709.1, from coordinate 132,309,659 downwards.
CCATAGGCTTGGGAAATGATCAAACCTCCACCACTTGGCGTAAGCACCTAGGATAAACTATCAAAGAGGTCTTTTAAAAGGGTTATAACGTTAGGTGTAGGGATATGGAATACACGGTTTTGTTGGATATAGGCAATATTTACTGGTAGGGAGTTAATCATCTTGGTTAATTACATGTACAATAAGGCATTGCTAAGCCAAGACTAGACTCGACTTAAGCTAATAAATCAAAAATAACCAAAACATAAAATGAACATAGAATGAAACGGGATGGTAGTCCGTATGTTTTTTTTTTTTGCATACACTCTTACCCTACCATCCAAAATAATACATCTTAGGGAATGTACATTCCCCTTACACTTGAATTTTTACATACTTTACAATAAACTAATCTAATGACTCGAATTAAGATAATCAAAACACTTGGAGTACTTTTAAGATTAATGCACATATGAGGGTAATAATTTGATGTTCTTCCCCATTACTCCATAAAACAAGTACTTTACCCATGAGTCCCAATTGTCCCAAAACAATATGTACAAGATATGACTCGACTTAGCAACTATGTAATCAATTAGATAATTAACTAAGGGTTTAAACATGTAACAATAATGCACTAAAGATGAGTGCATACACGGAAGACTAAGGCGATTTGGTTGTACATTTAAGTGGGTTGTAAACAAATTCTTCCTTTAAGTAAGATGCTTAAAGTTAGAAATGAAAAGATAGGCTCGGAGGGGTGTACTAGGGGTTTCGTGTACTAAAAATGAGTACAACGCTAAGGTGTGGGAAAAATTAATTAACTTTACTAGCCAAGTAATATGACTTAAATGGTCAAGTAATTATGATACTGGTCTAACACAAGGGTGATCCTAATGCCTCTTATCATGTAGTAAATCCTACTACACGAATGTAGTCTCACTAGCGGTCTCGGGATGCATCACTAACGCAAGTTCTAGAATCTAAATGCTACCGGTATACACATAAGCCCTAATAATGAATGCTTTTCCTATCAAATCTAAAGGCGAACCTCACATATTTGGGTGGAAAATTTTTTAAGTGGTACGGTTTTGTGCTAGTCATACAACTCCTATCCATGAGACGCTTGCTAAGGCTAAAGTTTCACTCCTAAATGTTGTAAAAAAATTTAAATTTGGCGCTAAAATTACACTAACAAGTGTTTCTCTTAGTTTTATTACACACCTACCATCAAACAAACAAACTCAAGTGCAATTGTATCCTATAAGGTATCATCATTTACCCTCCCCTTACACTTAGGATGAACATTGTCCCCAATGTCCAATTAAAGAATGTAAACGTGAAATAGGTAAAAGAATGAAAGCAAATACTCCCCTGATTCGTTCGGTGTGGATAGTGCGTTAACAAGGTTAGATCTTCCTCCAAGAAAATGAACATTCAAAGCTTCCCTTCTAGAAAAATAAATCATCTTCTTGTCATACATAACCTGTTAAACCTGAGAAAACAAACAAAGCAACCTCGCGTAAAATTGGCGGCAACCTATATATACTAACAAATCCTAGAAAACAAATTAAGATATAATGCTTGTGGAATGAATGTTTGCAGATTTCCTGGAGTTTATAAAACTAAAGAATTAGCAAAAACTTTAAGACTCCGTTAGAAAAACGAAACTCGCAAAATTTCTAGAATTTTACACATGACGCCGTCAGGAATTAATCCTGACGCCGTCAGAAGTGACCTGCAGAAATCTTTTTGTTAAGTTTCCAGAAAATTTCTGGAAAAACTTATGTCCTACTTCCTGGAAAATCCTGCAAGACATCATTATGACTCGATACAAGCATTTGACTCTAACAAATACTAATATACATGTTCATTTAATATTGTGGAGAATCATGATCAATTTCATTCTTATAAACAAATTTGGGGTTTCCCCTTATACTTATCTTTTGCAAAATACCTTTATATGAAGTTAAGACGAAGTTAAACAACAAAATAAAGCATTTTCACAATTTAGTTTGAAACATGATCTACCAATAATAAAAATAAAGCATGCATACGGAAACAAATAACAATCATACAAATGAAAATCACACAAAACATGGGTTGCCTCCCAAGAAGCGCTTTTCTTTATTTATGAGTCTTGTAGCTAGACTAAAGGTCATGGGCTATCACGTGACCTTGTCATTGGTCTCATTCTCTAGGTCATCACCAATCTTAGTTTTGTATTGCAGGCCTAGTTGCAATCATTCCTTGTAGAAACCAAATATTCTACTCATGACATAATCTACTCCTCTACGTCTATCCTCATCATTCCTATAGTTAACAGCTTGCTTGTGCTCCTTTTCTAGGTTTGATAGAAGATGATATTGTTCAATCTTATAGGGCATTTGGTAAGCGATCTCATCATTCTCTTCCTTGAATCTAACTATCCCTAAGCACAGATCATAATTCATCTTAGAGGCCTCAATGAACGGTTTTCCGAACACTACTTGACTTAGGCAATCATCTATTACCGGACGAATATCCTCTACAATCACAAAGTCGGTAACATAAGTGAAATTTCCTACAAAGACATGTAATCCTTTCACTCTTCCTACAAAGTTGCTCATCCAATTCGTGATGGGCATTATCCTACATTCAAGTTGCTTCTTCATCACCCAATTATAGTAGGTCCTAGTCATGATGTTTATAGGAGACCTAAGATCGAGGTAAGCTTTCCACACATGCATATGCCCAATGTTGCATGGTATGTTGATGTTAGAGGGATCTCCTACTTTAATAAGGGGTGAACCAAGGATGTGGGGTGTCTTGGGATCATCGAATAGATCCTTGTGATATTCTCGTTCCTCCTTGGTGGGTAACTTATCAAAGTATTCTTCTACGTTTTCTACTTCCTCTAACTTTTCTCCTTTATTAACCTCAACTTCCTTAATCTCATCCCTAGTCTCGGTTTCTATCCCAACTTCATCCTTGTCACTTTCTTCTATATTCTTATCTATTGGCTTAATGGTGACAACATTGACAAAGTGGACTTGTTTGGATGATGAGGGGTCCTTAATTTGGATTCCACTACTAGTATCCCTAGTATCCTCCTAGGTGTCGTTAGCACTTGGTTGTTGAGGGCTTTCAACAAGTTGTCAATCTTATTGGTCATCTCCGTTTGTTGTTGATTGAATTCGGTTTCAAATTTAGCTATGCGAGCTTCTTGAGATGCCATGAATTTGGACATTAATCCTTAAAGATTATTGGTACTACCATAGTTATTAGAAGGATTGTTGTTGAAAGTACGGTTAGATGGTGGACCGTTTGGTTGGTAACGATTAGGTGGATAGGAAGAATTATTTTGGGGCATGTTTTGGTTTTGTTTCCACCTAAGGTTCGGGTGATTTTTCCAAGAAGAGTTGTAGGAATCACCTTAAGGGTTTGGCTCGGGTTTGAAAGTGTACCACTTTTCTCCCGCTTCGTCGATACGCGAGGATGCGTAGTCCGCAAAAGCTTGTCCGGGGAGTTCCACGCAATCACGAGTGTCATGGGGACCACTACATAATTCGCAAGAAGAAGTGATTTTGTTCACTTGGCTTGAAGGCTTAGGAGCTTCGTAGGATTTCATGAGAAACTTGACTTGGTCTTCAAGTTCCATGATCCTACGGTCAGGAGCGCTAGAATTGTTCAAAGGCAAAGATATTGCCTTGACCGTTTTGTTCAAATCACGGGGATCATTCCAACTTTCGTTGTCATAGAGAGCAAGATCTTCTATGAGTTCCCATGATTCTTCCGCACTTAGATCACGTAGCTTGCCGCCGGCCGATTGGTCAATGGTTCGCCTTGTGGAGAGATCGATATGGTCATAGAAAATTTGGACTTGGAGCCAAGGATCTATGCCATGATGAGGGACTTTTTGGAGTAAGTCCTTGAAACGAGTCCATGCTTCATATAGAGTTTCACCTTGACGTTGTTGGAACATCAAGATATCATTTCTAAGCTTGGTAGTTCTCCCCGGTGGGAAAAATTAAGCAAGGAAACGAGTGGTGAGATCATCCCATGAGGTGATGGATCCCGCGGGTAAACGTTCAAGCCATTGACTAGCTTGATCACGTAGAGAGAATTGGAATAGGCGTAATCGGGTCGACTCTCTAGTTGCAACATCAAGGTCTATGGAATCTACGATTTTAAAGAAGTCCTTGAGATGTTGATTAGGATCTTCGGAACGAAGTCCATGGAATGCACATCCGCTTTGCACCAACCGGATGGTGTCGGATCGCAAGGGAGACACATTGGCTCCTTGGGTGAGCTCAATGGTGTTTCAATAGCCTTGGTTGCTAGGACGGGAATACTCTCCTAAGGTTTGGGGCCTAGGAGGTTGGTTTGCTAGTGGTGGGTTTTGTGGGTGGTTTTGAATTGGTGGGTTGATGGGTTTAAAGATGTTACCACCTTCCATGATGTCGGATGGTAAAGGTTACGAACAAAGACACGAAGAAATAAGATAGACTAAAGAAAACCTAAAAAATAAAAATAAAATCTTACTAGAAAGGAATCTAGCAAGTAGACCTAATAAAAAGAAATCCTAACCTAGACAATAACTATTCCCCGGGCTACGGTGCCAAAAACTTGATACGTGGGAATCGCACCAGGCTTTACCTCTCGAGGGATCTCGAGAAGCTTACAACCCCCACCAGGCAGTGTACCTGATCGTTGTAGTATAGTATAGTGACAAGTACCGGGGGATTGATCGATCAACTCAGGAATAGTGTCGCTAGGATTAGAAAGCCTAAAAAACTAGGTCTAGAGGTGAGGGATGATTCTTTTTGTAATTTTTTATATTTTATAAAAGCAAGTAAAATCTCAGTTTTTGAAAGAGTGGGTGGAATTAGTTGCTAGCCAACTAACCCAATTTATCTAAAGATGCAATCAAAATAAAATAACAAAAATGAAAATAAACTAATTATACTAATGTGGTATGAACAATGATAGGTAAAGTTGTGTTTACTTAGGTTTCATTACTCCCTAGATATCTTTTACAGGTTGAGAGCTTGATACAATTGCATGGATGACGGGTCATATTCCTTAATACTAGTCGTAGGGCCGTGTACAATATTCCCTAACTCTATAAGATCCTCCTTCACTCCATGTCGAGCCGTTAGAAGCTCCTAACATGGGATCATTAGAATTCTCCTACGCATTAAATACAACCTAATATCGTAGTACACCTCCGATCATGTTTCTTAAGACGTTCAAGCATGTCACCAATGGAAGTCTGCCAGTTTTCTTAAGCCTAGCATCGAATACAATCATCCGTAACAACTATAAACAAACAATCAACCCATAATTAACATCTAGGTTTCACTACATCTAAGCAAACACAAAAGAAATCTAGCCTAGCATATTAAATTGAAGACAAGCGTAAGATATATTCAAACAACACATAGACATATTGATTGAATTGAAAGAGTACTTATCTCAATTGAACATAAGAGGTTTCAAAGGGTAAAAACCCTTGAAAAGTCTGTGAAAATCGGACTAGGGTTTTTCTCCAAAGTTACACCCTCAAAGTTACACACTAATGAATGAAAAATGCAAAACTATATATAGATTATACAGGGTGACGGTGTCAAGAAGGAAATTCTGACGCCGTCAACTCGCCGCCCATAATGAAATCGGATTGCCTAGATCCACTTTTGACGCCGTCATGTGTAATTTGGTTCTGGGCCGTCACCAACTCTTGAACCGTGACGGCCTTGGGTGACGCCGTCACATTTTCACTGGACCGTCACCACTTCCACCTCTTGTGTTGCTCTTGACGCCGTCATTAAGATACTTGTGACGCCGTCAGGTACTGTTCCAAGCAAGGAAAATTTAGACTTTGCCGTTTTCTTCTCTTTTATGCTCCAAAAACGTCCAAAATGCTTCCTTTTCCAGAATTCACTCCAAAAGTACCTAAAATGACGAAAGGAACGATTTAGGGCAATATTTGATCAAATAAATTCGAATTCGGGCTTAAATGACCCCCTAAAAACGGTTCATTTTTCGCCTCATCAACAGACAAGGTTACTCCAAGGTTTTCAAATCAAATCATCCAAGTAACAAACAAAGTACATAATAACATAAGTACCATAAATGAAATAAAAATAAGTCATTACCCAATATGCAACCGTAGGTAAGGTCGGGTCGCCCTGCAAGATGGTATTGCAACCCACACTCGTCTTCAACCTCGTCAATTACCTGTGAAACAATAACCAAAACCATGAGCTAATGAAACCACTGTATCCTTGATTAGATATGGCAACAGTTCTTATATCACAAAGACTAATACAAAGCGGAAGTTTGGATAGATTCAAATACACAAACACTTATTCATGAGTATAAGTCTTCAATCTTACTCTTGCTATATGGATGGCTGAATACTTTCCAGCACCCTCGGACTTTACACAATAAAGCATCGTCCATTAGCTAATCATACTATAACAGGCGATAAATTTCAAAACCAACTTTATAATACATATAAATATGTAATGATGAACGAAACCAACATTAAATTTACATACCTTATTGATCTCCCAGTTAAGTGTAATTTGAACATAAACCCAAAAAATCTACTGGACAAAAAAAACCCTAAAACTGAAACGGTAACTCATCTTTTTTGATTAAGTGTAATTGCAAGGCACGTTTAATATTTCGGCGAACGAAAAACCTGAAAATCGAAACCCTGACTTCAAGCCAATTACCAACCCGGCCGCAACCCTTTGTTCACCAGCAAGATCATCAGGTCAAAAAACATATACTATCAAGCAAACGTCGGGAAGAAGAAAGCACAGTTCCAGAAAGGTAAAGAAGCTGACAATTTTAATGTGGATATAAATATAGCGGTGGAATAATCTAGTAGGTTGTGTGGATAAAGCTGGAAAAAATTATATCAAAAACAGATTAAAAAAAATGTTAATAGAAGGAAAGCCTAAAGACACCACACACAAAAAGAGCCCAAACCATAGCCCGAAAACATATGTATACCAGTTAACAAAAACGGAGGAAAGTATATTTTAAAGAAACTGGGAATCCGTGCCTGAACCAAAATCCTCAACAAATGATATATTATACAATAATTACTTAGTTATATGAATTGAATAATTGCCGAAGACCTTTCTCAAAGCAGTCCCTTTACACGAGGTAGATGTGTGACTGTTTATATCTCACCTCACTCATACCTCGCTCCGGCGGGATTGTGTATTCTTGTGTTTTTGTATGAACCGAAAAAATGTTTGTTGTTTGTGTTAGAGTTTGCGGATAAATATTAATATGCGTATGTTTGGTATCGAACTCGAGACAACGAGATTGCACACGTTACGAATGAAGGAATTAATGAATAATAATTAATATATACAATGTTATATATTTAATTATTTAAAACACAAGTAAATGTTTAAATAACGTTAGTAATTAACAAGTATTGACTAATGATCATTAAATGTAAAAAAAGGAAGGACTAAAGTGAAATTAGGAGTCGAGAAGGATCCGGAAGCCCTTGTGGGATTGTGGCCGGTCGTGGTATAGGTTTGGAAACCCATTCCTCATCCAACTTGTCCTCCAAGTTTACTTAAGTATAAATACAAGGCTTAGGGGTTCATTCTTGGTACCTTTTGTGCACAAGCTATAACCGTAACTTGTTTTTCTCTTGTTCCTTTTCTTGGCCGATCGTGTACCTCTCCAAGAGGGTCGATTGGTTTGTTTTTTACAAAACAAACTCTTGTGTTTTCATTAACTAGCATTAACATTAATTTGGTTATAGTTCGTGTGTACAAGTACGTGGTAATTACTCACTATAGTAATTATCTTGGATCGAATAACAAAACGGTAAGGGGTTATTCATAGATCCCTAATTCAAACTCTAATTAGGGTTCATCACTTAATCAAGGTTATTGAAGTTGATTCTTGTTCTTGCTAGAATCACAAATGTACGTTCTTGTTTTATGTTTATGTTAATCCTTTATATGTTATAGATGTTCCTTCTCTTCCGCATATGTGTTTACCTGTTTATATGATTGTCATGGTTCTTTAATTCTAACAGTGGTATCACGAGCTTGCTATAACATGTAATTGATTATATAAAACACATAAAAAAACAAATTTTGATTGTTTTAGATACATGTTAGGTTATTTTTTTAGATCTAGGGTTTTATAATTTCGAAACCCTTATACATTGGGGGGGGGGGTCGAATACTCCTTTATCCAAATTAGGGTTTGTGATTAATATTAATTGGATTAGAAATCCTAGGTTGCCTATATGTTTATGTGTTGATTGGCCGTATCCTTGACCTAATTGATAATTGTTATGCATAAATCCGTGACAAAACATGCATGTTAGTCATGGATGTTTTATTGATTTAATTGTTATGTTTTATCACATGTTTATTTAGATAAATCTAATATTGGAGAATACCTCAATTTATTGAAATCAATTTATGTGCTACGTGGTGTGTGATTGACAATGGCCTATGCAATTGATTCGTCAATGTATGTGGCTCACTTCCATTATGAAGGGAAGGCTTTAGTTGATTACATGCATATTGGAAACCTAGAATTGATTTGATTAGGGTTTATCTAATCAAGCTTGCATGTGGCTAATTGTTTCATCTTTATAATTGTTATGTGTATTAGTTGATTAATTTTGTTCAATTACTTGTTTTATTGTTTTGTTGGACACGTTGTAAGCAATAAAAGGGTAATTTTTGCAAAGAAAATTAATTGGACTAATAATGGTGAAACCTATTGTGATAAATTATGGATCTTGCAAAGTCTTATGTGCCGATAGTGGTTCGCTTCGCACGGTAATTGGCTCCTAGGTGAGACTAGCAAGATTTATACTTTATTACATGTTTTTAAGACTAAAGTCATAAACTTTTGCTTGATTGATGTATTTGTACATATGGTTTTAAAGGTAAGCCTTCTATAGACAAATTCATAGTGATGGAAACAAGGTTTGGAAAGAGCCTAGAGTCTACCTTGGTTTCTACACTTATGAGTGCATCTAAGATGACTTATCTATATCACCATTCTATGTACAATATCATCTTAAGGGTGATTTACCTAAATTCCACTTTGGTAGGTGATAATTGTTGGTACTTCTTTAATTAGTGAACCCGATACCTCAAGTAAAATTTTTTGATTTTATCTTAGCTTAAAAATGGTTAATTAAAATTGTTTTGAAAACTTATCTTATGAAGATGAGTGCATGCATCTTCGTATATGTTTTGATTATCACATCAAACTAAATACCCTATAAAATTTAAGTTACATGCCATATAACTATAAGAAACACTTGAAGTTATTATTTGGTAAACGTGAGACGCAAGCTAAATTTTAATGACAAGGTAAAATTCTGTTAATGCGTGAGACCATATACGGAGATTTTACTGTTTCTAAGTTAGACGACTTAATTAAGTTGTGCGTGAGACCTAGAACTTAAGGCATGAAATGGGATGAAACATGCTTACATTGCAAATTAATGAATCAATTTGATGTAATTCTCATAATGATCTAGGAATCGGAAATTGTTTGCCAATTATTGTTCGACAGATTACTTTGTTAAATACTTTCATTACTAGCAGATCAACTGATGTAATGAAATTATGTCAATTAGGATCCTAGCTTTAAGAAAATACTATGGTTTATATGAATATTTACCAACGGGTATTTTATTTTCTTAAAGACCTAATTATCGAAAATATTAAAATTGAATTTTGTAAATTCTTTTAAATGTATTAATGCAACATTAAAACCGTAAACGTAAGTTATTCTTTTATCAAGTAAATTGATCTACACCTGTATGGGTTTTTGGTTAGAGTCAACTTTACTAAAAGAATAAACCTAGTCTTCTTTCCATAAGGAGAAGTGTGAGACTTAGTCCTATTCCTTTTCATGAATAAGAAAGGTATGATAGGAAAATTAGAATTGTCTAAATTCTAAATACATAAATCATAGCAACTTTAATAGTTAAGAGAAGTTGCATATTTTCCATAAGAGATTTTATTACCTTCTTTGGTAATCACATTTTCTTGTAACATTTGGTTAACTGGAAAACATGTGTAATCTTTTATGAGTTATTAAATTAGAAGCTAGATGAATTACCGCAAAATGTTAAAAGACAAACTAGCATATTTTATCTAGTTGTTATGCTTTGATCATTTAAAGGTACTACATATAATTGTTGGAATGGTAGACCTAATTAAGGAAGAAATTGTATGCTCAATTTTCAAGTTAATAGTTTGGAATGTGATGAATCATATTTACGTAGTAGAATATATTCTTTTAGTACCTAAGTAATTGTTACGAATGGGTTTTCTCAAAGATGTAGGAAAGTGAATAGCACACTATTTCCTTTCACTGGTTAATGAAACATTTATAATGTTGTCAAATTCAGTGGGAGGATCGTGTTTGTATTACTGAATAAGGAATTATAGTAATGATCTCTAATTCAGTGGGAGCTACAAGGATTGTTATCTTGGTAGTAATCTACTTTATCTTTGAATATCTCAAGATAAATACTTTCCGAATATAGATACTAAATTTTCAAGGATTGTCATGTGCGTTTTCTTGTTAATACAGTAGCTCTATATCTACTAGTTATGCTAATATAATTGACACAATCATAATGTTCATATTAACAAACGCATGCGTATTGTTTATATGGTACATGGTGTTGTTTCATGCACAAGTGGGAGAAATCTTTATTGTGTGCAAGGTACAACACATAGGAATATGATTTAAAGGATTATCTTGACTGCAAAGTAAGAGACTCACATTCTAATACAATCTAATCCAAGAAACTCTTGGTGTTGCAATTTAGCTTAAGGTTAACCTTAACTAGATTATAATAAAAAGGTGAATTTCTATGATTACGTGAGACAGTACATGGATAATTTACTGTTTCTAAAATTAGATAGCTATTAGAACATGTGTCAATATGATAACTAGACAACTTCAACTATAATAAATTAATATGTATTATTAGAATGACATATATAAATGAAGTAAAGAAATTAACTTGAAATTACTATTGAAACCAAATGGTGGTGTTCAAGAATACTTTAGTTATACATGTTTATATCTTCTTATAAACATGATGTCTTTTAAGTATTACAAGACTTATAATAAAGTAAGACGTTAACATGTTATGTTTTTTTTAAAGACATATACAAGAAGTCATTGAGTTGATCAATGATTAATAACGTATAGTGGTATTATAACAGTTCATCTTTTTTATGAGACATGAACATGAAGTGACTTGGTCAAAAGTACTTGTGTTATATAGCATGCAATTGGTTTGGAAATACTATTATACCATTAAGTTGACTTAGTTGGTAAATAGGTACACCAAACAGAATATGGTTATCTTATATATTGTTAGATTACCTTACAATATTAATTCTAATGAAATACCATATATTTATGGTATGTTCAGTTAGGGAAATCAAACTCTTGTTATATTATTTGATTAAAGATAACTATGACTTATTTTCTTCCAAAAGTTATCAAGGTTAGGAAATTGAGTATGAATTGAATATACTCAATTAGACTCCTAGAAGATTTATAAGAAATCATTGAATTATGAAATGTGATGAATCACATTAAGTCTTAAATTGGAGTTCTGAATTTGTTGAGCTACTTATGTGTAGGTTATTAACAAATGAATGTCAGGAACTGTCAATATGTATTTGTAATATCCCAGAAAGAGAATATTATATTGTAGCTTTAATTGCTAAGTATTTATAGATAGTCTATATATTACTGAAGGCAAGTGGAGGTTTTTATCTTGAAAAGATAAAATTACAAGATACGTAATCTTCCAAAAACACACTAGTGAAAATCATATGAGGTTAAACATGTAAATGATAAACCTCAAGATGATGGGATTTTCATTCATAGATCCACTTGGATATCTCAGATATTTAATTAATATGCTGAGGATTATATGATGATGTATTACCAAAATAATGAATTGGGTAAATTACTCAAACTATGAATGTTATAGATGCTGTTCATAATGATATTCAAAAATTTGAAATTTTGGTTTATCGTAATTCTTAATAGTTAGAGAATGAAGATGAGGTTGTTCAAAGATAATGTAACCCTAGTGGTTTAAATCTTTGTGTTGAAATCATATGGACAAAATTGTACAGATATCTTAATGCATGCCTTATGAACAAGATTATTAATCATAATTAAGTAATTAACTATGATTGAATATTCTTTTCTTGAAGCACATTTAAGATATAAAGATTATGATTGTCAAATTAAGTTTCATTAATATGGAATTGACAATGGAATTTTAAAACTCTTTCTTGAATAATTACTTGAGCGAGGACGATAAGTAATCACAAGGAGTTTATGAATTCAAATAAATCTTTGGAAGTGTACAAAGTGCAATAATCCATGAATGGATAAATGAATGCATCTAGGAGATTACTCTTATGTTTAATTATTAAGTCTATGTTTTGATTTGTAATTGAAATAAGATAATTTCTACCTATTCCTGAAAACTAGTGGGAGTATTATGTTTGATTTGTTAAATCATATATGTTGAATAACATATAATAAGTAACATTCCATATAAGTAAAATTTTAAGTCTTAATTTGGAATGAAACTTTACTTAGAAGATTTAGAAAATAAAACATGCAACCTTGGAACTAAAGTTTATTATTTGATAAGCATGTGTGGTAAATAATTCTAATAGAATATGATATATCATTTTGAAAGACTAAATGGATATATATATATATATATATATATATATATATATATATATATATATATATATATATATATATATATATATATATATATTTGAAAAGATAAAACATGAATGAAATCTAAGTCTGACTCAAAGATTTTTCATGTGCATCATCTTATTGTTATATCATGCTTAAATGCAAGATGATTTGACAATATTTGATATCCAAATTAAAAGTTATTAAATAACTTGTGTAATGAATATTCTAATAGAATATGTTTGAACTTAGAATAATGATCCTCAACCTGGAATTACTCCTAAATTCTAAGTATAAACAATATAGCAAATTGTTGCGTAATTGTTATAGCTGACAATAAATCTTGAAAGATTGGAAGGCATCAAACATTGCACAATGTACATTAACTTTATGGAATTCTGAAGAGCATATTGTAGGTTATAAACAATGATGATGGTTTAATTGAGATGACACACTCAATACTGGTCATGGAAGGATTTCATCCTTATTAATAGCCATGTGAACTAGTTGTGCTCTAATAAGAGCATAGTTGCATTATACATTAAAGAATTAAAATACTTTAAACTTTAAAATATGTGAAAGTTTGATTGTCATAAATTGGTGATTGAGGATATCACACCATTTATGAAATATTATGTGGCAATATCAAGATAGTTGGATATACACATACAAGAATTTCGCTAATTGAATTCTTGAAATAAGTATTCTCAAAATTCTGATAGATCAAAGTTAGTTGAAATAATGTCTTGTCAACAAGTATGATTGTCATTACTTGAGGCATAATTGTCAACAAGTTATTACTTGAGACAAAATTCATTAACTAGAATTATCATGTATTGATCTATTTAGTATTTGGATAAGGGATATTAAACAATTTATTATTCATAATGAATTAAATTACTTAGTACGTTTGTTTTCATTAATAATAGATTGTATCATATATTTGCATGTTTAAATCCGTGAATAACTTATGATTGTTTTTCTAAAATTGTCCGTTGCCAATTAATGATATGGGAATATCATTAAATTAAGACAAATCTAACTATTGATTAGAATATACTTGAAAGTATATTGATGCGTTGTCATACCAATTTCACATGATATTCAATGAATTGAATATAGGACTTATCCCAACTACATGAGTTTACTTTATGGATCTTGTCATTAAGTAAATCATAAAAATAGTTATCCTCAGACTTGAGATACCAGATACGTGTCATGGATGTAGTGCATTTCTGTGGAACAATTTACCGCTATCCGTAACTAGTAGTCATAAGGATTGTTTTCAAGAGTGTTGCAAAGTTCATGGGTTATTGCTTGTAGTCAAGAAAGAATTTGTTCCTTCAAATTTGTTTTGAAGTTTAATACTGTTGGGCCCCTCGTAGGGTTGACATGATGTTTGCGTGCGTGTGCCCAAAGTCTATCTGGGATACGTTCAGATATTTTGGTAATCTTGCTCAATCATAAACAACGAGAAACAGAATTGTTAATTAAAGAATGACTAAGATCCATATCTTTATTAACGTGGTATTAGAAACAAAAGAATAATAATAATGATGAATCATTAAAGGTTCTTCCAGGAGACCTTCCTCTAGCTGATCTAGGGGCATTGGCTTGTTGCTAGACGCTAACCAATGTCATTATGCTATTAATAGATATCCAAGTGGGAGCTGTTAGAGTTTGTGGATAAATATTAATATGCGTATGTCTAGTATCGAACTCGAGACCACGGGATTGCACACGTTACGAATGAAGAAATTAATGAATAATAATTAATATATAAAATGTTATATATTTAATTATTTAAAACACTAGTAAATGTTTAGATAATGTTAGTAATTAACAAGTATTGACTAATGATCATTAAATGTAAAAAAAGGAAGTACTAAAGTGAAATTAGGAGTCGAGAAGGATCCAGAAGCCCTTGTGGGCTTGTGGCCGGTCATGGTATGGGTTTGGAAAGCCATTCCTCATCCAACTTGTCCTCCAAGTTTACTTAAGTATAAATACAAGGCTTAGGGGATCATTCTTGGTACTTTTTGTGCACAAGCTATAACCCTAACTTGTCTTTCTCTTGCTTCTTTTCTTGACCGATTGTGTACCTCTCCAAGAGGTTCGATTGGTTTGTTTTTTACAAAACAAACTCTTGTGTTTTCATTAACTAGCATTAACATTAATTCAATTATAGTTCGTGTGTACAAGAACATGGTAATTACTCACTATAGTAATTATCTTGGATCGAATAACAAAATGGTAAGGGGTTATTCATAGATCCCTAATTCAAACCCTAATTAGGGTTCATCACTTAATCAAGGTTATTGAAGTTGATTCTTGTTCTTGCTAGAATCACAAAGGTACATTCTTATTTATGTTTATGTTAATCCTTTATATGTTATGAATGTTCCTTCTCTTCCGCATATGTGTTACCTGTTTATATGATTGTCATGGTTCTTTAATTCTAACAGTTTGGTGATCTCTACCTAGATAAGGAAGACGATTAGAGACCTTGTAAGGTGAGGCTGTGAGCTACGCAGGATAGGCAGAGGTTTAATTTTGATATAATAAAGACGACTCTTACTTAGTCGAGGTGGAGTTGTATCTGTCGTGAACAATTGTATAGTGTATATAATTGATCCAATCATTTTAGTTTTTTGTTGCACTTTATTTCCTTATCAAACTAACAAAATATAGGTTTTCCAAGGACACATAGCGAGTGGAAGCACTATCACTACGAGAGTTGACAGTCACTTGCACTAGAATCCCAAAGTTTGTAATTAAAACCAAAAACAAATTCAGGCAGAACACGTATAAGTGCCCAAATTGTTGGTAAAATAACAAATTTACTTAGCACACAACTCATATATAAAAACATCTCCAACAAAGTCGATAAACATATAGTCACTTGATGCACAGTGAGCTTATTGTACCACCAAGTGCATATAGAAATAATTGCAAATCCAACACTGCAAAGATAATGGTTTAGTGAAGTTATTTGTTGGTTTGTGTATAAATAATTATACGTGTATGTCTAGTATCGAACCCGAGACCTTGAGATTGCACACATTATAAACGAGAATTAAAGATTAATAAATATTAAATGTTATGTATATTTATTAATAAAACACAAGTATGAGGACTAATGATCGTTAGTTATTAAAAGTATGGACTAACTATCGTTAAAGGAAAACGAGAAGGACTAGAATGAAATTAGGAGGCAAGAAAGATCCGGAAGGATCTATTGGTCCTTGTGGCCGGTCGAATAGAAGGAAAAGGGGCAACCTTTTGCCCTAGCTTGTCATCCAAGATACTCATTCACTATATATACAAAACCAAGGTTATTTGTTTTTCACCTTTTGTGCACACACAATAACCTAAAGTTTTCTTCTCCTCTTTTCTTGCTCATAGCCGATCGAACACCCCTATACCTTAAGGGTTTTGATTTTTTTGTTTTCCAAAACAAAGTGTTTACATAGATCTTGAAATCTCTTTAATTCGTTATTAGTTTGTGTGTACAAGAACGAGGTAACAACTAACTATAGTTGTTATCAATGAATCGATCAATAAAACGGTAAGGGATTGATCATTGATTCACTTAAACCCTAATTAGGGTTCATCTTATTTATTCAAGATTTGCTTTATTGATTCTTGTTCAGGCCAGAATCACAACGGTACGTTACTGTTTATGTTTATGTTAATTATTAATATGTTATAGATGATCCTTTGCTTTCACCTATGTGTTTTACCTGTTTACTTGATTGTCATGGTTTAAATATTCTAACAGTGGTATCACGAGCTTGCTATAACATGTTAATGATTACTAAAACATATAAAAATCGAATCTTTAATGTTTTTAGATACTTGTTAAGGTTTTTTGTTCATTGAACGTATCTTGGGACCTAATTGGTATTTGTTATGCTTTGATCCGTGATGAAACATGCATGTTAGTTATGGATTATTAATTGTTTTAATTATTATGTTTTGTCACATGTTTTAGATAGATCTAAAATTGGGGAAGACCCCATATTTTTATTAAAATCAATTTATGTGCTATGTGCTATGTGATTGACTTTGGCCTACGCAATTAATTCGTCAATGTATGTGGCTTCACTTCCATTAAGAACGGAAGGCCTTAGTTGATTATATGCATATTGAAACCTAGAATTGATTTTATTAGGGTTTTATAACCAAGTATGCATATGGCTATTTGTTTCACCTTTATAATTGTTATGTTTATTAGTTGCTTGATTTGTCTTTGATTACTTGTTTTATTGTTTTATTTGTTGGACATGTTATAAGCAATAAAAGGGTAATTTTTATAAAGAAATTGGACTAATAATGGTGAAACTTTAAGTGATAAAGAATGATTCTTGCGGTGTCTTTTGTGCCGACAGTGGTTCGCTTCGCTCGGTAATTGGCTCCCAGGCGAGACTAGCAAGATTCATACTTTATTACATGTTTTAAGATTTAATTCATAAAGTTTTGCTTGATTGATGTTTTTGTACACATGATTTTATAAGTAAGCCTTCTTTAGACAAATTCATAATGATGGTAAAAAGGTTTGGAAAGAGCCTAGAGTCTACCTTGGTTATTACACTTATGAATGCGTCTTAGACGACTTGCTTATATCTCAATTCTTTGTACAATATAATCTTAAGGGTGATTTACCTCAATTCCACTTTTGTGGATGATAATTGAAGGTTCTTCTTTAATTGGTGAACCCGATACCTCAAGTAAAACTTGTTGAATTAATCTTAAGAATTGGTAATAAAAAGGTTTTGAAAATTTATGTTATAAAGATGAGTTCATGCATCTTTATACATGTTTTGATTGTCACATCAAATAAATACCCTATAAAATTTAAGTTACTTGCCATCTAACTATAAGGAACACTTGAAATTATTATTTGGTATGTGTGAGACCTAGGCTAAATTTTAATGACAAGGTAAAAGTCTATTATTGAAGTGAGACTAGATATAGATATTTTACAAGTTTCTAAGTTTGACGACTTAATTAAGTTGTGCGTGAGACCTATAACTTATGGCATGAGATGGGATGAAACATGCTTACATTGCAAATTGATGAATCAATTTGATGTAATTCCCATAATGATCTAGGAATTGGAAATTTGTTTGCCAATTATTGTTTGACAGATTACCATCTTTTATACTTTCATTACTAGCAGATCAATTGATGTAATGAAATCTATGAAAAGTTGGATCCTAGATTTTCAAGAAAATCAAGTGGTTATATGAATATATCCTTGGGTATTATATTTTCTTGAAAATATGTATTATCGAAAATACTAATGTTTGAACTTTTTTCTATAGAAATGGCTCAACCCGATAACTCAACTGTTGTTTCTGCTTTCAAGATTCATCTTGAAAGGGAAAAATTGACTGGGAAAAATTTCAATGATTGGCACAGATTGCTTAGAATTGTCTTGAGGGCGACTGATAAGCTCGATTACTTGAATACTCCTTGCCTTGACCGACCTGCTGAAACTGCACCTGAAACAGAAAAAGCAGCGTGGTATGTTGAGTACAAGAATTATAATGAGGTTGCTTGTTTAATGCTCACTAGTATGGATGCTAAGATACAAAAGCAGTTTGAGTACTATTATCCATACAATATGCTTCAGGAACTCAAGAAATCTTATGAGAAATCACCAGCAGTTGAAATGTATGACCTGCTCGATCAATTACACAGCTGTAAACATGGTAATGGAAAACCTATAAGTGATTATGTGTTGATGATGAAAGACAACTTTGATCAACTTCACAGACTCAACTTTGGTTACCCTGAGAATGTGCAAGTGAACTTAATCAATAGGTCCCTTAACAAGGACTTTAAGGGTTTTGTTCAAAACTTCAACATGCATTGCTTGGGGGAGACAGTCTCAAAGTTACTCGCAATGCTTGTAGACTATGAGAAAAGTTTTCCGGCTCAAGGCAAGGCACCTACTCCTCAAGTCTAGCAATTCAAAGAGGTAGGATCCATAAAAAATCGCAAGCGAAGAAGGGTGAGGGTAAGGTTGATAAAGGCAAGCAGGTCATGGCCTAACAACAAAATCCTAAGGTGAATCAGCACCAGCCCAAGCAGAACAAGGTGAATCCTCCCAACAAGAAGGATCAGGCTTGTCACCACTGTCATAAGAAGGGACATTGGAAGCGCAATTGTCCTCTATACATTCATGACTTGCGACAAAAGAACCAGAAGAATAAAGCTGGTAACCTGAGTACTTCAGGTGCGTTCTTTATGATTGAATTATTTACTTTAACTCATAAAAATTCCTGGGTATATGATACGGGGTGGTATTCATATTTGCAATACTATGCAGGGGTTTAGAGTTGAGAAGAGGCTTGCATGTGGACAACAATATCTGCACGTTGGTAATGGAGCAAATGAAGCTGTTGAAGCTATAGGCGTATTTGAATTAGTTTTGCCTTCGGGCTTAGTATTGTATTTGAATAATTGTCCTTATGCACCTTCAATTTTTAGGGGTGTAGTTTCCTTTTCCCGGTTGTTGGATCTTGATTTTAAACATACTATCAATGGCAATGCAATTTCTGTTTCTTTTAATGATGTTTTTTATTTTAATGCTATTGCTGTAAATGGTATTTTTGAGATTGATTTGAATGTATCCAATGAATATAATAATTCAATGTATAGCATCAATAATATGAGAATCAAGAAAGGTCTGGATTCATCTCATCTTTGGCATTGTCGACTTGCTCATATAGGCAAGACTCGCATGGAAAAGCTGCAACGCGATGGCTTTTTGCAAGATATCAATGATGAATCATATGATAAATGCGAATCTTGTATATCTGATAATATGACTAAGAAACATTTCAATAATCGTATGGAAAGAGCTTCTGATCTACTTGGTCTCATTCACACAGATGTGTGTAGACCACTTAGACATGTGTCAAGAAGAGGTGCTAGCTACTTCTTAACATTTACGGATGATTATAGTCGTTATGGTTATTTTTATTTACTTAAACATAAACATGAGGTGTATAAAACATTCAAAGTGTTTAAAGCAGAAGTAGAGTTGCAAACTGGAAAGAAGATTAAAGCTCTTCGTTCCGACAGAGGTGGAGAATACCTGAGTCAAGAGTTTAAAGATTTTCTAGTTGAGAATAGGATTGTCCTGCATCTCTCTTCTCCATATACTCCACAACAAAATGGTGTATCTGAGAGAAGGAATCGTACATTGCTAGATATGGTACGATCTATGTTTAATCTTACAACTCTTCCTTTTTCATTTTGGTATTATGCCTTAGAATCTACAGTTCGCATTCTAAATATGGTTCCAACTAAGAAGGTGGATAAGACACCATATGAGTTATGGACAGGTAAAGTGCCTAACTTGTCTTATCAAAAGGTCTGGGGTTGTGAGGCCTTTGTTAAACATGACTCAGCAGATAAACTCTAACAAAGATCTGTAAAGTGCATCTTTGTAGGATACCCAAAGGAAACGATGGGTTACTACTTTTATTACCTACCTGAAAACAAAGTATTTGTTGCAAGGTATGGAGATTTCTTGGAAAAGGAATTCATATCTCAAGAATTTAGTGGGAGAGTATATGATTTGGAAGACGATCATGTAGATGCATTATCTTCTAAAAACACTAGCCAACTTCCTGATGAACTTGAAAGTTTAAGTCCTCCACCAGAAGTTCAAGTGGTTCCCATTCGCAGATCTGTAAGAACTGTGAAAGCTCCTGAACGTCTATGTCTTAACATAGAATGTGAGGAAACTATACTAGGGGATCTTGATGAACCTGCTAGTTATAGGGTTGCCATGAATAGTCCTAAAAAGGATAAATGGCGAGTTTCTATGAATGGGGAAATCCAATCCATGAAAGATAATGAAGTCTGGATTGAAGTAGACCTTCCTCCCAATGCCAAGGTAGTTGTAAGTAAGTGGCTCTTCAAAAAAAACTGACATGGATGGCAATGTACACACCTATAAAGCTCGTTTGGTACCTAAAGACTTTACCCAAACTTATGGTGTTGAATATGAGGAGACCTTTTCTCCTGTAGCTGACATTTGGGCTATTAGGATTCTCAAAGCTATAGCTGCATACTATGACTATGAGATTTGGCAAATGGATGTCAAAACCGCCTTCTTAAATGGTCGCCTAGATGAAGACATCTATAAGGCGCAGCCTGTGGGGTTTGTGAATCCAAAATTTCTAAATCGTGTATGCAAACTTCAAAGATCCATTTATGGATTGAAGCAAGCATCACGAAAATGGAATGAAAGATTTGATAGTGAGATTAAAAAGTATGGATTCACTCAAAATCTTGATGAGCCATGTGTATATCACAAAGCTAGTGGGAGTGATGTAATTTTCCTTATTTTATATGGCGATGACATATTGATCATGGGAAAAGACATTCCAAGTTTGCAAAAGGTTAAGGCATATCTTGGAAAGTGTTTTTCTATGAAAGATTTAGGGGAAGCTGCATTCATTCTTGAAATCAAAATTTATAGAGATAGATCTCAGCGATTAATTGGATTAAGTCAAAGTGCTTACATTGATAAAATATTGAAGAGATTCAATATGCAAAATTCCAAGAAAGGATAATTTCCGATGAGAGAGCAACATGGCTTAAGTAGCAAAGTTTGTGCTTCAACACATGCAGAGGTGGAACGCATGAAGAGAGTCCCTTATGCTTCGGCTGTGGGATCTATTATGTATGCGGTAAAAAGTACAAGGCCTGATGTGGCATTTGCTCAAAACTTGACCAGTCGATATCAATAGAATCCATGTGAACTTCACATGACTACTGTTAAGAATATTCTTAAGTACCTTAGGGCTACTAAATATATGTTCTTGGTATATGGGGGAAATCCAGATGCAGAACTTGATGTTACAGTTTCTGTGATGCTTCCTAGAAAGGTGATAAAGATGATACGAAGTCTCAGACAGGTTATGTCTTTGTCATTAATGGAGGAGCTATGGATTGGAGGAGTAAGAAGCAGAGTACATTAGCGATGTCTGCAACAGAAAGTGAGTACATAGCTGCTTTAGAAGCTGCAATGGAAGTTGTTTGGATTAGGAAGTTTGTTTCGGGGTTTGGAGTTATGCCATCGATTCAAAGACCTATAAAAATGTATTGCGACAACTCAACTGCAATTACATTAGCCAATGACCTGGAGTCATGAAAGGCGCCAGGCATTTCCCGATTAAACATCACTATGTTCGAGAACAAGTTGAAATAGGTGAAATCGAGTTACTCAAAGTTCACACAGATGATAACTTAGCAGATCAATTAACAAAGCCTCTACCTGGTACTAAGCTTTATAAGCTTGTTGAAGGCATAGGACTTCGTTTAGCTGAAAGTTTCATGCCCATTTGTGATTAGTATTTGGATAAATGATGTAATGTACGATTATTATTTTAATGAAATAAAATATTGTTTATGTTTATTTATCATTGTCTTAATAATATATCCTGTATTTGCATGTTTAAATCCATGAATAAATTATTATTCTAAATTGTCTGTTGTCGGTTAATGATATGGGAATATGATTAAATTAAGACAAATCTAAGTATTGGTTAAAATATACTGGAAAGTATATTGATGCGTAGTCATACCAATTTCACATGATATTCAATTAATTGAATATAGGACTTATCCCAACTTCATGATTTCACATTATGGGACTTGTCATTAAAGTGAATCATGTTTAAAAGTTATCCTCAGACTTGAGATACCAGATAAGTATCATGGATGTAGTGCATTTCTGTGAAGCAATTTACCGCTATCTGTAACTGGTAGTCATAAGGATTGTTTTCAGAAGTGTTGCAAAGTTCATGGGTTATTCTTGTAGTCAAGAAACAATTTGTTCATTCGAATTTGTTTTGGAGTTTAATACTGCTGGCCAATCGTAGGATTAACAAAATATTTGCGTGGCCAAGCCCAAAGTCTATCTGGAATACGTTCAGATGTTTTGGTGATTTTGTTCAATCATTTACAAACGAGAAACAGAAATTTAATAAAGAATGAGTTGGACCCATATCTTTATTAATATGATATTAGAAACAAAAAGATAATGATAATGATGAATCATTAAAAGTTTTATCCAGGAAACCTACCACAAGTTGAACTAGGGGCATTGGAGTGTTGCAAGATGCTAACCAATGTCATTACACTATTAATAGATATACAAGTGGGAGCTGTTGGTTTTTGTATAAATATTAATACGTGTATGTCTAGTATCGAACCCGAGACCTCGGGATTGCACACATTACAAACAAGAATTAAAGATTAATAAATATTAAATGTTATGTATATTTATTAATAAAACACAAGTATGAGGCCTAATGATCGTTAGTTATTAAAAGTATGGACTAACTATCGTTAAAGGAAAACGAGAAGGACTAGAATGAAATTAGGAGGCAAGAAAGATTCGGAAGGATCTATTGGTCCTTGTGGCGAGTCGAATAGAAGGAAAAGGGGCAACCCTTTGCTTTAGCTTGTCCTCCAAGATACTCATTCACTATATATACAAAACCAAGGTTATTTGTTTTTCACCTTTTTTGCACACACAATAACCTAAAGTTTTCTTCTCCTCTTTTCTTGCTCATAGCCGATCGAACACCCCTATACCTTAAGGGTTTTGATTTTTTGTTTTCCGAAACAAAGTGTTTACATAGATCTTGCAATCTCTTTAATTCGTTATTAGTTTTTGTGTACAAGAACGAGGTAACAACTCACTATAGTTGTTATCAAGGAATCGGTCAATAAAATGGTAAGGGATTGATCATTGATTCACATAAACCCTAATTAGGGTTCATCTTATTTATTCAAGATTTGCTTTATTGATTCTTGTTCGGGATAGAATCACAACGGTACGTTACTGTTTATGTTTATGTTAATTATTAATATGTTATAGATGATCCTTTGCTTCCGCCTATGTGTTTTACATGTTTACTTGATTGTCATGGTTTAAATATTCCAACAATATTTATCGTCTCCAAACCCTCAAAAGTCGTCGCCAAAAGGTCTTAGCTACGAATTTTTCGTCGTAAAGAAGTCAACGCCAAAGCCTCGTCACTAAAACCTTAACTATGGTGCTCAAAAGATTCAGCGATGACAGAAACGGGCCCGCTTGTTTGCTACTTCAAGGACAATAGTCGTCGCTAAGAGTCAAGTATAATAATAAATGAAAATGAATGAAACCATACCTTTAGCTATGTATTCGGATAATCCGTTACTCATTTCCCTCATCATCCGCCTCCTGGGAAGGAAACGTCGAGCAAATATCCATACCTATAGTTTTAAAGTAACTAAGGATTGCATCAACTTGGGATTGTGTTGCACAATTTGACGTCTCCAATGCACGGGCTTGTTTCGATTATTGCCTCAACGGTCTAGCTTGTTCCTCCATCATCGTATCAACTTGGCTTTGCATCATTGCATGTACGATGACTCTTGGGACTAGTATTGGGCGTGGCGCTTACACTTGAGGCCATACCATAAGACTTACAATTTGCACATCATTCATCCGGTGGAACTTATCGCTAAAGTCAATTACAAACCCTCCATTAGTTGTGTAGTTACAAAACAAGAATGCTAATATAATAATCACGAAACACCATTGCTCGATTTCCCCGTTCCAGTAGCAAATGTATTCGGTAACTGCTTTTAGCGATGACACGCGTCATCGCTAAACATTATGCAGGAAAAGTATTTTTGCGGGGAAATAAATTTTGCCAAAGATATATATAAATAAAAATAAAAAAATATAAATAATATAATTACTTTTGACGAAGACACCATCTACAAAAGGTTGCTCAAGACAATTTCTGCTTTTTATGGGAAAAAGTTGAGGAAAGAAAAATAAAAATCACCCAATTACTTTGGTGATGATAGATGTCGTCGCTAAAAAGTATTGGTCAAAGTCAAAGTCAAAAGGAGATTGTTTTGTCGTGCGACGACATATGGCGTTGCCAAACATGTGATTGCCAAAAGTCACAATTCTTGTACTGCAACCATATGAAATTGAGACAGAAAATTAACAACTAGTACAATACTATTTTAACCATCAAGAAAATTACTAGAACACATGTATGATCGTGATGAAGTTTGTTAGAGTAAATAGGTGAGCTTATAAATTCAGTGTTCACAAAAAAGATGATTAAAATGCATGATATAGAATTGGATATCTCTGCGGCATACTCGAATATCAATTTGACCAACATCTAATAACACATATATATGTACTTGTGCATGAAGCGATGGGTATTATCATATAACCAACCTTTAGTCCAACAATTTATATCAACAGTATATTGTAACTTTCGGTTTTATACACAAAAATTACTACTGGCATATTGTAACTTTAGCTCTTAGCCAACCAACTGGGCTAGCTCAGTTGGCCACCAAGATTTCTTAGGGGCTTGGGGAGGCGAGGTTTGGCTAGGGGAGATCTTAAGTTCGAGGCCTGTTGGAAAATTAAGTGCACTTGAGGGTTCAGTTCAAACCTGTCAATGGGTCAGGAGGTACGGAGTGTACACCCATCAGGTCCCTGAACACCCTGACTCATATAGTGGTGAAGTGTTATTCAGTATCTGATGAAGTTCAGTGAGTTCACTCTTTCAGGGAGTGATACTCTGGTATGAATGGTATTCATCAGGTTGACGAGATCAGCTCAGGCTGAAGAATCTCATCAGAGTTGATGTCCTTAGGGACTAACTCATCAGTGAGTATAACGAACTCACTGGACTGAATTCAAACTTGGTTTGTAACTGCTTTGACCTATTCAATTGACAGTTATAACTGTATTAATGACCAAGTTTAATTGGTCGTGTAACCACTAATACCTATTATTATGGAGGCAAATTAAGTGGGATTAATGGGCCGTTAATCACTCTTAATTCCATTGACTATGGTTGAGTAATTTTGCCTATATATAGGAAGATGAAATCATGCATGAGAGACACACAGAAAACATATAACACTTAAACACGCAAGGTTATTGATTTGTGCCAAAATCACTAACATACATTTCGTCTTATCCCAAGTAGATATTCGTGATACCCAGGCATTAGGGTCGAATAGTTTACTTTGGAAAGTGATAACACGATTCCAAGTGATTTCCAGTAACCTTAATTGGTACGTAGTTAGGCTATTGATTATCTTCACCCTGTTCTGGGCTAGTAACCACCAACAATCAAACTAAACTATTTTGTGGTAATCAATGGCTGCTGCTATGAGGCATATGGCTGCTAATTTTTCCAAATTGGAAAAGTTTGAAGGTGTTGATTTCAGAAGATGGCAAAAGAAGATGCACTTCTTGTTGTCAAGTACGAATGTGGTGTATGTCCTGAGCACTGCAATTCCTGAGGATCATGGGGATGATGCTATGGTGGAATAGATCAGGAATCGAAGCAAATGAGAGAATGATGACTACGTCTGCAGAGGTTTAATCCTCAATGGTATGTCTGATTCTCTCTTTGACATTTATCAGAATGTTGAATCTTTCAAAGAACTGTGGGATTCCTTGGATGCTAAATATATGGTTGAGGATGCATCAAGTAAGAAGTTTCTTTTAAGTAATTTCACAAATTACAAAATGACTGATTCAAGACCAGTCATGGAACAATACAATGAACTTCTTGGAATACTTGGAAGGTTTACACAACACAAAATAAACATGGATGAGGCTATCTCAGTCTCTTGTATCATTGACAAACTCCCTCCTTCTTGGAAAGATTTCAAGCATACCTTGAAACATAAGAAGGAAGAACTGACACTGGTTCAGTTGGGTAGTCATCTGCGTATTGAGGAATCCCTCAGGGCGCAGGATAATGACAAGCCAAAGAGTAGCAATGCTACTGGTGCATCTGTTGTCAATATGGTGGAACATAACAATTCTACCAGGTACAATGACAACAAAGGCAAACGTAAACATCAGGATAACACAAGGGCTGATCCTAACAAGAAGGCAACACCTACTTGTTCGAAATGTGGCAAATCTGGTCACATTAAAAGGGATTGCAAAGGTGTTAAGATTGGAGGTAAATCCAATGATTCAGGCACTAGTGGTTCAGGAAGTGGAGGTCCTTCCAACTCACTGAAAGGGCAGAATATGTTTAATGAATCTCTTCAGGTTTATAATGTTACATATGTATCTGAATCTAACTATGTACAGGATGATGATGTTGCATGGTGGGTTGACTCTGGTGCAACTGTTCATGTGTGCAAAGATAGAAGATGGTTCAAGACTTACGAGTCACTGAATGATGATTCTATTCTTCACATGGGAAATAAGTCAACAGCCTTGGTGCATGGTCGTGGTTGTGTAGATCTTAATTTTAGTTCTGGAAAGATTGTAACTTTATTTAATGTTATTCATGTTCCTGATATAAGGAAAAACATGGTTTCAAGTAGTGTTTTGAATAATCATGGATATAAACAAGTTATTGAATCTGATAAATTTATATTGTCTAAACATGGTGTGTTTATTGGTTTTGGATATTTGTGTAATCAAATGTTCAGGATTAATGTTGTCATTGACATTGTTAATTCAGCCTTTATGTCTACCTCTAAACTGAACGACTCTACCCTGTAGCATGCTAGACTTGGCCATGTACATTTTAAAATGATGCAAGATATGTCTAAGGATGGGTTAATCCCAACATTTAACATGGACACTAAAAAGTGTAAGACTTGCATGTTGACCAAAATAAATAAGAAACCTTTTCAGGGTGTTAAACGTGAGACTGAGCTCTTGGAGCTAATACCAGTGACCTGTGTGATTTACATGTCACTCCCTCTTTGGGGAACAAGAAGTACTTTGTGACATTTATTGATGATGCTTCTAGGTTTTGTTATGTCTATCTATTACATACCAAGGATGAAGCATTAGATAAATTCAAAGTGTTTAAAACTGAAGTTAAATTGCAACTTGGGTCCCTGATCAAAAGATTTAGGACTGATAGGGGAGGTGAATACATGGACACTTTGTATTTTCAGTCGGTTGGTATAATCCATGAAACGACTGCTCCCTATACTCCTCAACAAAATGGTATCTCTGAAAGGAAAAACAGGGTACTGAAGGAGATGGTTAATTCCATTTTGTCCTACTCAGGACTGAGTCAAGGGTTATGGGGTGAAGCTATGTTAACAACTTGCTATTTACTAAATAAGGTTCCAAATAAAAGGAACAAGGTTACCCCTTATGAACTCTGGACTAAAAAGAAACCCAACCTGAATTATCTCAGGGTCTGAGGTTGTAGGGCTGTCGTCAGACTCCCTGATCTAAAATTGAAAACTTTGGGTGAAAGAGGCATTGAATGCATCTTTGTTGGATATGCTGAGCATTCCAAGGCATACAGGTTCTATGTTATTGAACCTGATGAATATGTTTCAATTAACTCAATAATTGAATCAAGGGATGCACTCTTTGATGAGAATAGATTCTCATCAGTCCCTAGACCAAGTCAAAGGATTCCAAATGGAACTGCTGACATTGGTGTATCAGAGGTCCCTGATGAATTATCATCTCAGATCCCTAATGAGGTTGTGGTTCAACAACCTGAACGTGAGCTCAGAAAGAGCAAAAGGTTCAGGACTCCAAAGTCATTTGGACCTGTGTTTCAATTATACTTAATTGAAGGTACAAGGAATGAGGTCTCTGACCAATATTCCTATTGTTTCGTTGTTTAGGATGATCCCAAAACATTTGAAGAAGCAATGAAGTCCCAGGATATTGCTTTCTGGAAAGAGGCAATAAATGATGAGATTGACTCCATCATGGGCAACAACACTTGGGTGTTGGTCGATTTACCACCAGGTTGCAAACCTCTTGGTTGCAAATGGATTTTCAAAAGGAAAATGAAGGTAGATGGAACTTTTGAAAAGTTCAAGGCTAGACTAGTCATTCAGGGCTTTAAACAAAAGTCAGGGATAGACTACTTTGATACTTATGCCCCTGTGGCACGTATCAGTACCATAAGATTGCTGATTGCTTTGGCATCAATTCACAATCTGATTATTCATCAGATGGATGTGAAGACAGCTTTCCTGAATGGTGAATTGGATGAGGTGGTTTATATGAACCAACCTCAGGGCTTCATCTTGCCTGGCAATGAAAAAAGGTGTGCAAACTGATTATGTCTTTATATGGACTGAAACAGGCACCTAAGCAATAACATCAAAAATTTGATGAAGTGGTTTTGTCTAATGGTTATGTTCTTAACCAGGCTGACAAATGTGTATATAGAAAATTTGATGAATCTGGTAAAGGGGTCATCATTTGTCTATATGTTGATGACATGTTGATTTTAGGCACTGACCAAAATCAGCTTGACCTGACAATGGAATTTTTGTCATCAATGTTCTCCATGAAGGACATGGGGGAGGCAGATGTTATCCTTGGTATAAGGATCAAACATGAAAGTAATGGTATATCAATTTCTCAGTCTCATTATATTGAGAAGGTACTGAAGAAATTTAATTACTTTGATTGTACTCCAGTGAGTACTCCTATGGATACCACTAAGAAGCTTATGCCAAATACTGGAAAAGCTGTATCTCAACTTGAGTATTCTAGGGTGATTGGCTGCCTGATGTATGCCATGACTTGTACAAGGCCTGATATTGCTTTTGCAGTGGGTAAACTGAGCAGGTATACTAGTAATCCTAGTTCTCAGCATTGGCAAGCAATTCAGAGGGTACTGAAGTATTTGAAGAGAACTATGGATTATAGTCTTTCATATACTGGTTATCCTTCAGTGTTGGAAGGATACACTGATGCAAGTTGGATCAGTAACACTGAAGACAATTCGTCTACCAGTGGCTGGGTATTCCTACTTGGTGGAGGTGCAATTTCTTGGGCATCCAAGAAACAAACTTGTATCACTAGTTCAACAATGGCATCTGAATTTGTGCTTTAGCAGCTGCTGGTAAAGAAGCTGAATGGTTGAAAAACTTGCTTCTTGAGATTCCATTGTGGCCTAAACCTATAGCACCTATTTCTATCCGTTGTGATAGTGCAGCTACATTGGCAAAGGCTTATAGCCATATGTACAATGGGAAGTCTAGACACTTAGGTGTCAGGCATAGCATGATTCGTGAGCTTATCATGAATGGGGTGGTATCTATTGAGTTTGTTAGATCTCAACAAAATTTAGCTGATCACTTGACGAAGGGTTTGACTAGAGACTTGGTTATAAAGTCTGCTAAAAGGATGGGTTTAAAGTCCAATTTAGTCACTGATTGCTAAGACGCCCAACTCCCTCCTGAGGAAACTTGGGAGCTAAGTTTAATGTGGAAAGCTGAACATTCAGTGTACTGGAGCACATGTTTTATATTACATCCCAAGGTTGTGCTCAGGACCTGCTAGAAAAGGGAGGATGAAGTCATTACTTCTTAATGGTTATTTTTCTTTGAAAAAGTGCTTGGCAGGAGCATGAATAAAGAGGAACCACCTATGTGAATGTTGAAGTTTTGCCGCTTTAGGAAGCTATGGACTTTTAACTTTTACAACATTTATGAATTGGATATGGACACATGACTTGTATAGTGTCAGGAGCGTTGCGGTGTTTGAAAATGTATGTGTATTTTATCTTCAGGTATTCAAATGGGTTGAAGGGTTCAATTCTTTGGAACACCTTGATTCTCGAATATTTGAAGGTGTAATGTACTAAGATGGAAATTCAATCCTCAGGATATTTTCATTTATGCATATATTTTGTTTAATGTTTGATTTTCATGCAAAGGAAGTGAACTAAATTTGGGGAGGATTGTTGGAAAATTTAGTGCACTTGAGGGTTCAGTTCAAACCTGTCAATGGGTCAGGAGGTACGGAGTGTACACCCATTAGGTCCCTGAACACCCTGACTCATATAGTGGTGAAGTGTTATTCAGTGTCTGATGAAGTTCAGTGAGTTCACTCTTTCAGGGAGTGATACTCTGGTATGAATGGTATTCATCAGGTTGACGAGATCAGCTCAGGCTAAAGGATCTCATCAGGGAGTTGATGTCCTTAGGGACTAACTCATCAGTGAGTATAACGAACTCACTGGACTAAATTCAAACTTGGTTTGTAACTGCTTTGACCTATTCAATTGGTAGTTATAACTGTATTAATGACCACGTTTAATTGGTCGTGTAACCACTAATACCTATTATTATGGAGGCAAATTAAGTGGGATTAATGGGCCGTTAATCACTCTTAATTCTATTGACTAGATCTTGCCTATATATAGGAAGATGAAATCATGCATGAGAGACACACAGAAAACATATAACACTTAAACACGCAAGGTTATTGATTTGTGCCAAAATCACTAACATACATTTGGTCTTATCCCAAGTAGATATTCATGATACCCAGGCATTAGGGTCGAATAGTTTACTTTGGAAAGTGATAACACGATTCCAAGTGATATCCGGTAACTTTTATTGGTACGTAGTTAGACTATTGATTATCTTCGCCCTGTTTTGGGCTAATAACCGCCAACATGGCCTACCCGAGACTTTTACCCCTTCAGGCGGAATAGGAGAAAGTACAGTCGGAGTTCAGAGTCAGCATACTGTCCAATTAGATGTCACTGTTACCTGAACAACTAACAATTAACAAGCCATTTAAAGAAAACCTTTAGCTCTTAGCCATAGCCCCACATTATTGTAAGCTTGGAGCCCTTGTCATCACTCAACCAAGTTACGCCCTGTATTGAACTTTATTTTAAACTAGCTATATCATATATGTTATTTATAATTTTAAACTTGCAAAACTATACCATTTCTTTATAAGATTGTTTCCCCATTAGAAATGTACTTATTCCAAATCCTCTTAATTTATATTATCATCAGTGGTTGAATTTACAGAAGTCAACTACCTAATATGCTAAATTTAGAGTAACACAATAAATTAACAATCAATATCACAATC
The DNA here is from genome assembly GCA_030686995.1 of Artemisia argyi. NCBI lineage: Eukaryota > Viridiplantae > Streptophyta > Magnoliopsida > Asterales > Asteraceae > Artemisia > Artemisia argyi. Next base: position 132,278,002 of record CM060709.1, on the reverse strand, counting down.
ATCTTACTCTGATCAAAGACGCAAGTTTGACTTTGCAAACGTCAACCATATATAATATTATTTAGTTACTTATCATTCTATAAAAGTCAACCATGTTTATATTTAGTTACTAATCACTTTATAACAGTCAACTGTGTTACTAATCACTCGAAAGTTAGCACTATGAGCTGTGCCATCATGCTATTTTTTTCTTCATTTCTAACTATATAGCTTATTTTCATCAAATAGAGATGTTATGTCCGCGAGTTGCAGAGTTAAAAAAAAACATTCGTTTTATTAGTCATGAAATAAAACTTTAACTTACAATATGTTTTTTCAACAAAAAATGTTAACAAATAATAAAAATGATATAAAAGTTACATATAGAAAGTTTGTTAGTTTAAGGGTCTATCTTATGCTGAATGATACATTAAGAGGTGATCTTATTGAAATAATTTGTGTGCAAAAAGCAACAGCTTTTACAAATGAGACTAATAGAAATGCCGATAGTCATATCGGTGCACGCTAAATAAAATATGTGTAGTAAATTTCTAGGGTATGGAATATTATCATAGAAGGGTAAAAAAAAAAAAAAAAAAAAAAAAAAGGTAAGTCCCTGTACATGGATCGACCAATATTTATATGGGAATGGCCAAGGTTGACAAATCGTCAAACTTGGGTGCAAAGGGATAATGACTAAGAATCCTAATTATAGTAAAATTGTCAAAAGGTTGCTCATAAATACAAGGCTCATCAATTAAGTATTCCTAACTCCTCCATAACCCTAAAAATGAATCTCCCTCTCCTCTATAACCTTAAAATCAACCCAAACCCTTAGGGGATTGGTCGATTGACTCCGGGTCGATTCGGGGTCCTAGGTTAAGCTTAATCGCTTGATATGTCTTTCTATCCATATAGGATCTAACCCTATTTCTATCTATGCAAGTCTGGTGGATACCTGACACAACTAACAAAGCGATTCTCCCCTACAAACCCTTGGGTCGATCAAACAAGCATCAAGAAGAAAGTAGAAGGTGATTTTGTGCACACACCTGATTGCATATTAGAGTTAGAGTTTACGATATGTAGGAACAAGTAAATAACTATATAAACACATGTGGGTTTGGTTTAGGTTATATCGACGGTTAGTTGATCTAGATATCAGGGTTCAGTCTGCATGGCCCTTATCTATTTATTTTTCACTGGACATGTTTTATAGGTCATGCTGGTGACCATGAATACCGTACAATGGTGTCAGAGCCACCCTAATCATATATAACCTATCAAGGGTTTTAATAATTGCTTCTTTTATCATAAAAAATAAATCTTTAATTTTGTTATGTTTGCTGCTTCGGTCGAAGTCTGTGCTTCAGGGTCTTATCTTTTTGTTAAATATTAGGTTTTCAATCACTCTTGTGATTGAATTTAGGGTCATGTGTTCACATCACATAAATCAATCCATTAGGGGTTTTCTAAACCCTGAAGGAGTCAACTTTATAAGGATACAAGGGTATCCGAGATCAAACGCGAAAACCGAAATCACATTATTATGTAAATCGTGAAAACTTGGTTTACCTAGATTAGTTTCTTTAGAGACATAATAAATATGGGCATCTTGTAATGTCATGAGAGGGGTGTACTTAAGCATCAGATTCTTGACATCAAGATTGCGTAACAAAATGGGTAGTGCTATGAATTTTGTAGACATACTATATAAAAGCCTTAGGACATGTAACATGAGTTTAGACACATTTTATTTCAAAGATTTGGTTTTCTAAATTAACAAACTATGGTACGAGATTATCTATAGTTCATACATCAAACGAATTTTTGAATAAAATCATTTTGAATACTAGATAAGAATAGAGCATAAAACCGATGTGTTTAGATCTTACCCTATGAAAATCTTAGAGGGAAATACACAACCCATATATTGGCACATTCAAAATAGTCGGACACTGTTGATTAATGCACCACAGCGTGACATCTGGAGGCGAATAAACAGGGATGTTGAGGTGAGCCTAGAAGTAGTTTGACAATATAGCCTAAACGTGAGCTAAGCTTTTTTGGCGGGACTTGAAGTGTAGTTTGATCTAGTCTATTTCGGGGATGAACCCCCTTGAACCCAAAAGGTGAAGGAGAGATTGAATATGCCCGATGAGTATCTGAATCACAACCCTAGGATTTGTCCCAGTGAGGGAAATCTGTGTGGAATAACACTACCTAAAAACAATTACAAGTTGAATATAGACACAACGTGACATCTTGAAATATATATAATGTCGGATCCTAGTGTAAGAGGCGAAATGTAGTGTTTAGTAGCTATTTTGATATAATAATTTATTCTTTAATTGTATTTTTTTTAAATCTGTAGATGATAAGCTCTAACAACAATATTTTGTTCTTGATTGGTAACTATTCAAGAAAAATACGTGTTAGAAAAAACCGGAGATAATGTAACATGTGCCATCATACAAGTGGCTTGTATATGCAATCATAGAGAACCTGTCATGTTGACATGACCGAATTGTAAGACTTGCAAGGAGAATAACATGTATTTCATGGAATAACGACCGAAAGGTAAGACACCACGAAATAGCTTCAACTTATATGCAAGATGGTTGCAAAACTATCTTGTAATATTCATCATGGTTAGGATGAAGGGTATTTAATCATCTTAGGTAACATGGCTATCTAATAACTATTGGATAATAATATTTTTTTGACAGTGTTTTTAGCAAGGAGGATATTATGCTATGATGTGTTGCATGGATTGCGACTAGGCTTAATACCAAGTGAAAAGTTACATGATTAAAATCACAAGAACAAAATGAGAGAGAATGCTTGATAGAATAAAAATATCAATACAACACTAAAGTATAAGTAATTTTCTCAGAAGATGCTTCGTGTAAATGAAGGTGTCTTGTAAAGCTGAGAAATTTCGTAGATGATGTTTGTCTATTCGTGAGACATCTATTCACAATTGATTTCATAGTCCCACTTTGTATTTAATAATCATTTGAACACAAGATAAGTATTTTAGTAATAAATCAGGTGTGTGTATATTGCCATAAGTCTATTAACGTGTGTGATATAATATATGGGCGTATAGGAGCTTGCCATTCTCCTAGTATAACTCAAATAATGTGCATCTGGCTATCTATCCGGCTAACACAAAGGAAATCTCCCGAACTAGCACAAATGGGTTGTCAACCACCAATAGATCTATTCACAATATTTGCTTTCAATCGCAAGTGACTAAGGTTCATGATATGAGGGGCTTTCATAGGGGCAACAATGTGTCTTATGCAATAACATTCAGGAATATCATACATAAAAATACTTGTTTTCTATTTGTAGCATGTATCTCCCCACGAGTTTGTAAAACATATAAAAGTGGGACTATGAACTCACCTAAGTTGGGTGTGTGTGTAGGCAAGTATATGATATCAAATGCAATTCGGAAACGGCTCCAACACGCAACCTAGATAATATGGGAAAACTCAGATTTTTGGGTGGTTTTAGGTTAGTATTAATCATGAGGAATGATTATTGAGATGACATTGGTTATATTGGCTCATTTTTAATTGAGGGATTGGATATGCCTGAAGTGCTTAAAGCACAAGGCTAATATTATATATAAAATGTTGGATGCTCTGCTTGGGATATGGCTTATGATGTAACACCCCCAAAATATTGCAGCGGAATGTAATATCATTGGGGTGTTACTTGTTAGTACAACAGTCATAATCATAGAAAATGACTCTAAATGAGACGTTTTTAAAAGTTTATCATTCGATAAAAAAAATTAGAGTTACAAGAGGTCTCAAACAGTTCTAGTGTACACGACACATGAACATAAAAGTTTATACAGGTTTATCGAATGATAATATTATGCAAGCCATCAAAACATTCTCTGTGCGACTTCATGCTTACCAAATGCCTTAGGAACCTAAGATAAAACATGCTAAAAAGTCAACACAAAGGTTGAGTGAAATTCATAGGTTTATATGTATAAAGAATGGACCTCAAGATTTCAAGTTTATGTGATAATTGATAAACTAGTTATTATTGAGGCAACATGATCAAGATCTCCTAATGTTTTAATGATGACAAATAAACCTTTGAAACACATAAAATAACAAACGTTAGCCAAAATTGCCCGAATCACAAGTCTGCTGTTGGCGCGCCACCCACGCATCAACGCATGGGTAACGCGCCAGGCGTCTGTGAATATCGGGATGAATTTTGAAAGTCGGCTTTCCCCTTACCCGACAAATGTGGATCTTTCAATACAGGTATAAATATGTTATGTGCTTAATTGAGAACACTCAAAACGAGTTTTGGGATTAGAAAGATCCAACTTTTAAAGCACTCATTTACGGGAAAACGCCAACTCATGTTTTCTAACTATCGCCTCTAGCCAAGGCTTTTCTAAACTTAGGGAGTTTATATATTTCAAGTAACAACACGTGAAAGCATCCATATGCTCATATCCCATGCTTACGTCTTCTCTAATTACGTAACGGGTTTACTCCCTTATTGGTCAAACTAAGTTCAAGGTCACTTTGCGTAAACGCATCCTTTCTCACTTGGGTTATGCTTTACATCAAGGAAAAGCACTTAACTTGTTTGAACCAAGGTATTAGTTGAGAACGTCGAGTCGTGGAAAGTCACGAGATATGAAACTATGGATTCTCGACGTTGTGTTACTTGAACTTATAAGTAACCTATGATTTTCTCAACTTATAATCCTAATTGTCTAAACATTTTCTTCTTAATGACAATTAGATTATTTCTTAATCTTCTTCTTAATCTCAATTTTACAAAAGACAACAAAACCAAATCTCCCACAATCCTTCCCAAAATCCCTCTCCAACATTCTCTTACAATGTGTACCTCTTGTCCTCTATACTCCGACACACAATATTCCCTCTCCATATACAATCTTTGTACACACACTTATACACCTTGTGTACACACACTTGATTTCAAATTACACACACTACTCACAATATCTTCTCTACACACACTTGCCAACTCACCAAGATTCCCATATCCAATCATATCCAAATCATATAACAATCTCTTACACTCTTACATATTCCCTTACACACTTTATATCTCAACCATCCATTCCCTTACAACACATCTCAACCATTCACTCACCCTCCTCTCTATTCCATCACATGTGTTTAATCCAAGCCATCCATTTCAAACCAAAACCATCTCAACCAATGATTCACCCTTTCCCCCCAAGCAAAGCATATTCCTTTGGAATATCCCTTCTTAATCCGAACATTGGCTCCCTTTGATCCTAGCCATCCATTTCAAATAAACACATCTCAACCCTCCATATTTCCCACATGCCAAATAGTTTGAAATTCAAAAGAGGCTCTCTTTGATCCTAGCCATCTAATTCAAACCATCTCATCTCAACCATCCATTCTACACTTCCCCCCCCCCCCAAGTATGGAATATACCTTGGCATATTCTTTCTCTCTTTTCTATGCCACTTGAGGAATACCCAATCTACTCCTACCAAATTACCCTTTCTACTTTTCTACCCTTGGTATTTGGTTTTCTAATAAACACTTCACAAAATGATTTTCTAATTGGTTATTTGAGTTGGTAAACCTTAGATTGATTAATGTTAAGGTTTAGTGTGAAGTACAATTGGGGGTTTAGCAAGGTAAGGTATTTATAAAGCCAACACCCAAAGCTTTGGGAAAATTTTCTCTGGGTGTCTGGCAAGCCACCCACGCGTCAACGCGTGGGCAGCGCGCCGGCCTCGGTAAAATTTCCCAAGTTTGGGTTTTTGGCCTATAAATACATACCTTGCCTCTTGTATTCCTCACCCCTTGCCATTACTCTTTCTCTCTACATTCTTTCTCTCTAAACACTCTCAAATCTCTCTATCTCTAATCTTGTGTTCTTGATTCTCACTCTAACATCTTTGAAAGAACACATCTCCTTGCAAGGGAAGAATCACAAGAACTTAATCCACTCTTGTGATTGTGTCGAGGGTCTTCTTCCTTATACCCTTTCTATTACAATCGAGTCTCTAGGTTAGGTTAGGGCTTGGCTGAACTAATAAGGCGAAAAATGAACCACTTTTATGGGGTCATTTAAGCCCGGAATTGAATTTATTTGATCAAATATTACCCTAAATCGTTCCTTTTGTGATTTTAGGTACTTTGGGAGTGAAATCTGGAAAAGGAAACAATTCGGACGTTTTTGGAGCATAAAAGTGAAGTAGATGTGTAATAAAACTATGAGAAATACTTGTTAGTGCAATTTTAGCGCCAAATTTAAAATTTTTTACAACATTTAGGAGTGAAACTTTAGCCATAGCAAGCGTCTCATAGATAGGAGATTGTATGACTAGCACAAAACCGTACTATTCAGAAAAATTTTCCACCCAAATATGTGAGGTTCGCCTTTAGATTTGATAGGAAAAGCATTTACTATTAGTGCTTATGAGTGTACCGGTAGCATTTAGATTCTAGAACTTGCGTTAGAGATGCATCCCGAGACCGCTAGTGAGACTACATTCGTGTAGTAGGATCTACTACATGATAAGAGGCATTAGGATCACCCTTGTGTTAAACCCGTATTATAATTACTTGACCATTTAAGTCATATTACTTGGCTAGTTAAGTCAATTGATTTTTCCCACACCCTTAGCGTTGTACTCATTTTTAGTACACGAAACCCCTAGTACACCCCTCCGAGCCTATCTTTTCGTTTCTAACTTTAAGCATTTTACTTAAAGGAAGAATTTGTTACACCCCACTTAAATGTACACCCAAATTGCCTTAGCCTTCCGTGTATGCGCTCATTTTTAGTGCATTATTGTTATGTGTTAAACCCTAAGTTAATTATCTAATTGATTACATGGTTGCTAAGTCGAGTCATATCCTGGTACATATTGTTTTGGGACGATTGGGACTCATGGGTAAAGTACTTATTTTATGGAGTAATGGGGAAGAACATCATATTATTACCCCCATATGTACGTTAATCTTAAAAGTACTCCAAGTGTTTTGATTATCTTAATTCGAGTCATTAGTTTAGTTATTTGTAAAGTATGTAAAAATTCAAGTGTAAGGGGAATGTTCATTCCCTATGATGTATTATTTTGGATGGTAGGGTAAGAGTGTATGCACAAAAAAAAAAAAAAAAAAAAAAAAAAAAAAAAAAAAAAAAAAAAAAAAACATACGGACTACCATCCCGTTTCATTCTATGTTCATTTTATGTTTTGGTTATTTTTTATTTATTAGCTTAAGTCGAGTCTAGTCTTGGCTTAGCAACGCCATATTGTACATGTAATTAACCAAGATTGTTAACTCGCCACCAGTAAAGACTGCCTATATCCAACAAAACCGTGTATTTCATATCCCTACACCTAACATTACAACCCTTTAAAAGACCTCTTTGATAGTTTATCCTAGGTGCTTACGCCATGTGGTGGAGGTTTGATCCTTTCCCAAGCCTATGGTAATCTATTTTGCTATGACAGGTAGTGAGAGATATCTTCTATTTCCATATTGTAATTTATACTTTATTGCACCCGAGAGATGTGAGTATCTAAACACTATTTGTGAGGTGCTAGTATATGACCTCCGTGCTTGTCTTTGGTCTTTAGTGGAATGATTATTTGTTGTAATCACTTTTATATTAGTGTTAAATGACCCCTAACTTGTATTTTGATTAGAATAAAAGCGCATTTGCTTGAGGACAAGCAAATCTCAAGTGTAAGGGTATAAGATGAGGCGAAAAATGAACCACTTTTAGGGGGTCATTTAAGCCCGGAATTGAATTTATTTGATCAAATATTTCCCTAAATCATTCCTTTTGTGATTTTAGGTACTTTGGGAGTGAAATCTGGAAAAGGAAGCAATTCGGACGTTTTTGGAGCATAAAAGTGAAGAAAACGCCAAAGACTTAATTTTCCATGCTGGGAACAGTGTTTGACGGCGTCAAGAGGAAATAGATGACGGCGTCAAGAGTAAATTCCATGACGACCCATAAGAAACATGAAGGCGTCACAAGTAGAGAGTCAAGAGTTAAATGCGTGACGGCCTGCATAAGGTGTACACATGACGGCGTCAGACCCAGATCTAGGAAGTCCGAGGAACTATTTGGCGGCGAGATGACGGCGTCAGACATTTGTTCTTGACGCCGTCACCTTCTAAAATCTATATATAGTTTTCTAATTTTCATTCATAAAAAAGGAAGAAGTTTGGAGAAACCCTAAGGCCGAACCTTATACGAATTTTACAGCTTTTTCAAGGGTTTTCAGCCCTTGAACCCTTAAATGTGTAATTGAGATAAATCTTCTCTTAATTCAATCAATATGTCTATGTGTTGGTTGTCTATCTCTTGTGCTTGTCTTGATTCTACCATGTTAGGCTAGATCTATCTTGTGTTTGCTTAGCTTTAATGAAACCTAGATGTTAATTATGTGTTGATTACTTGTTTATGGTTGTATTGGATGAATGATTTCAATGTTAGGCTTAAGAAAATTGGCAGATCTCCAATTCGTAACATGCTTGAACATCTTAGGAAACATGAACCGATGTGTACTTGGTTTTATTGGTTGTATTTAATGCATGTGTAAATTCTAATGATCCCATGTTAGGAGCTTCTTAGCCGGCTCGACATAGGAGTGAAGTAGGCACTCATAGGATTAGGGAAGTAAGTACGCCACCCCATGAATGGTATTAAGGAATACAATCTGTCATCCACACAACTATAACAAGTAATTAACGTGTAAAAGATATCTAGGGAGTAGTGAAATCTAAATAAACACATTTCTCCCACTTATTGCTCACAACCTTAGTTTAATATAGTTTATTTTTATTTTTAGTATTTTATTTTGAATGCATCTTTAGTATTGGGTTAGTTGACTAGCAACTAATTCTGCCCAAATCCTTCAAACCCGAGATTTTAATTTGTTTTCTAAAAAATATAAAAATACAAAAAGAATCATCCCTCATCTCTATACTTAATCTTTAGGTTTTCTAATCCTAGCGACACTATTCCTAGCTGAACGATCAATCCCCCGGTACTTGTCATTATACTATACTACATCGATCAGGTACACTGCCTGGTGGGGGTTGTAAGCTTCTCAAGATCCCTCGAGAGGTAAAGCCTGGTGCAATCCCTACGCACCAAGTTTTTGGCGCCGCAGCCCGGGGAATATTTATTGTCTAGGTTAGAATCTCTTTTTATTAGGTCTACTTGCTAGATTCCTTTCTCGTAAGATTTTATTTTTATTTTTAGGTTCTCTTTAGTCTATCTTATTTCTTTGTGTTTTTGTTCATAACTTTTCACCACCCGACATCATGGACGATGGGAACATCTTTGAACCCGTCATCCCACCACAACAAAACCTACCACTAGAACCTCTTAGGCCCCGAACCTTAGGAGAGTATTCCCGACCTAGCCACCAAGGCTACCGAAACACCATTGAGCTCACCGGAGCCAATGTGACCCCCTTGCGATCCGACACCATCCGGTTGGTGCAAAGCGGATGTGCATTCCATGGACTTCGTTCCGAAGATCCAAATCAACATCTCAAGGACTTCCTTAAAATCGTAGATTCCATAGACCTAGATGTTGCAACTAGAGAGACAACCCAATTACGCCTATTCCATTTCTCTCTACGTGATCAAGCTAGTCAATGGCTTGAGCGTTTACCCGCGGGATCCATCACCACATGGGATGATCTCACCACTCGTTTCCTTGCTCAATTTTTCCTACCGGGGAGAACTACTAAGCTTAGAAATGACATCTTGATGTTCCAGCAATGTCAAAATGAAACTCTTTATGAAGCATGGACTCGTTTCAAGGACTTACTCCAAAAAGTCCCTCACCATGGCATAGATCTTTGGCTCCAAGTCCAAATCTTCTATGACCATATCGATCTCTCCGCGAGGCGAGCCATTGACCAATCAGCCGGTGGTAAGCTACGTGATCTAAGTGCGGAACAATCATGGGAACTCATAGAAGATCTTGCTCTCTATGACAACGAAAGTTGGAATGATCCCCATGATTTGAACAAAATGGTCAAGGCAATAACTTTGCCTTCGAACAACTCTAGCACTCCCGACCGTAGGATCATGGAACTTGAAGGTCGAGTCAAGTCTCTCATGAAATCTTACGAAGCTCAAAAGCCTTCAAGCCAAGTAAGCAGAATCGCTTCTACATGTAAATTGTGTAATGGCCCTCACGAAACTCATAACTGCATGGAGCTTCCAAAACGCGCTTATAACGAATTCACATCGTCACAAGTTGGTTGAGGCCCTCGAACTTCTGACGAGGCCTATGAGGCATGGAAGGATAAACCTAATTTCAGAGGGTACCAAACGCGGAGCGTATCCTTCAATGCCTGCTCACCACTCAAATGGTCCGTGCATTTTCCATCGCAGAGCACTCCTAAACAAAGCTGTGAAGATGCCTTGCGAAAATTCATTCTATCTCAAGAATTGCAGCTCTCTACGCTCGAGGCTAAATTTAGACAACAGCAGGCCGATATGAATAACAAGATTTGTAATCTGTTGACTGCTATCAAAGAGCTCGTTGTTAATAAACCAATTCACATTGATGAGGTCAAATTTGCTACCATCATGAGCCCGCCAACCTCTCCTGTGAAAATAAAAAGTCCTGGTAAGCTATTCAAACATCTATCACCAAAAGTAAAAGAACCTGTCAACCCCCTAGGACCAATCCATTTCGTAAATACCATTACCACGGTATCTGCTTCTACACCTAACCGGAACCAACAACAAACTGAAAATGTCGGTCATACAGCTAAAGATGAGACCTCAAGGGTGGGCCACGATTTGGCCAAAAGCCCTGCCAACCCATTCGAGAAGTCCGCCACGCAAGATTCTAACAAATTGGATGAAGGGAAAGAGAGATCGGAAGAGCATACGAGAAATCCAGCCATTTTGGGTAAATCTATTATAGAGGAACCCGAAAGAAAAATGGAGGATGCTACTAGTGGGAGTAGTGATAGGACTGAGAAAAGTAACTCTAAAGTTTTCAAGATCTCCTGCACCATTAAGGAAAAGCTCTTAACCGATAGTCATATAGATCCTAGCCTCCCAGTCAACATAATCCCCCTTTCCCTATACCACGAAGCCTTCCCAGAACGCATAGTGTGTGAGAGAGTCAATAATGCAAGGGTGATAAAAGATTTATCAATTATGATTGGAGAACTTGTTTACAATACTGACCTCACCGTGGTCGATGACGTGGACCCTCTCACCAATCAAACATTAACCCACCTTGTTCTTGGGAGACCATTTATCAATGAATCGGGAGTAATCCTTGATGAGCAGGATGGTAGTGCTTTGTTCGCCAATGGTGTTAAGAAGGTAATTTTTCGTAGGGGTAATGAAGAGGTGTACGAGTATCGTTCTTCCCTTGAGGGGAATCTATATGGATCAAGGGGTGGAGGATCGGAGAGAATAAGGCGACGTGATCCGAACAATCTCAAAATTCCCTGCATGATCGGTCACAAGTGCTTCGATAATGTCTACATTAACGTATTCCTGCCTAAGAATTTCATATCCCTATTCCATTATAACAATATCTGCAGATGGGGAATGATTTACAAGGGAGAGAATGTGGTTGGTAGAGATCATGAAATCCAGGTGTTCGTAGGAAATATGGCATTCACTATGGAATTTACGATTGTGGACAACATCGAAGACTATGTCGACCCGAGGTTATCACAAGTCGTTTTTGGAGCACCCTTTTGTAAAATCACTAATTTGATAGTTGATGACCGGAACGGAATCATGACCTTCGCTGATGGGATTAGGAGGGTTTCATACCAAACACCGTACAAGAGAAAAGATCTCAAGGAAATCGATTGTGACGGGCTTGATAGGCTAAGTTCCCAACTTATTTTATGTGATGAAGATGTTCGAAGAGGATGTAAGAACACTTCTGATTTATCATGTGGATTCTTTAAGGATGTTAGTAAACTTGGGTCTAAGTATCGAAAAGATGTCTTTGAGTTCGAAGACCCGAAGTACTTACACTATGAAAGCGATACTGGCTTAAAAGATGACCTAGAGAGTGAAACCAACGATGAGGTCACGTAGTAACCCATGACCTTGAGTCTAGCTACAAGACTCGTAAATAAAGAAAAGTGCTTCTTGGGAGGCAACCCATGACTTTGTGTGATTTTTATTTTGTTTGATTGTTATTTGCTTCCGTATGCATGCTTTATTTTTAGTGTTGGTAGATCATGTTTCTAAACTAAATAGTGGAAATACTCTATTTTGTTGTTTTGGCCTAGTCTTAACTTCACCTAAAGGTATTTTTGCAAAAGATAAGTGTGAGGGGAAACCCCAAATATGTTTTTAAGAAACAAACCGATCATGATTTTCCACAATATTAAGTGAACATGTATATTCGTATTTGTTAGAGTCAAATGCTTGTATCGAGTCATAATGAAATTTTGCAGGATTTTCCAGGAAGTAAGACCAAGTTTTTCCAGAAATTTTCTGGAAACTAAACATAAGAATTTCTGCAGGTCACTTCTGACGGCGTCACGAGTTTACTCTTGACGGCGTCACGTGTAAAAATCTGGAAATTTTACCGGTTTTGTTTTTCTAACGGAGTCTTAAAGTTTTTGTTGAATTATTAAGTTTTATAATCTCCAGGAAATCTGCAAACTTCATTCACAAGCATTATATCTTATTTTGTTTTCTAGGATTTAGTAACATATGTAGATTGCCGCCGATTTTATGCGAGGTTGCCTTGTCTGTTTTCTCAGGATTTACAGGTTATGTATTACAAGAAGATGATTATTTTTCTGGAAGGGAAGCTTTGATTGTTCATTTTCTTGGAGGAAGATTTAACCTGGCCACCTTATTATCCATACCGAGCGAATCAGGGGAGTATTTGATTTCATTTGTTTTACTTATTTCACTTTTACATTCTTTACTTGAACATTGGAGACAATGTTCATCCTAAGTGTAAGGGGAGGGTAAAATGATGATACCTTACAGATACACTTTCGCTTGAGTTTGTTTGTTTGATAGTAGATGTGTAATAAAACTATGAGAAATACTTGTTAGTGCAATTTTAGCGCCAAATTTAAAATTTTTTACAACATTTAGGAGTGAAACTTTAGCCATAGCAAGCGTCTCATAGATAGGAGATTGTATGACTAGCACAAAACCGTACTATTCAGAAAAATTTTCCACCCAAATATGTGAGGTTCGCCTTTAGATTTGATAGGAAAAGCATTTACTATTAGTGCTTATGAGTGTACCGGTAGCATTTAGATTCTAGAACTTGCGTTAGAGATGCATCCCGAGACCGCTAGTGAGACTACATTCGTGTAGTAGGATCTACTACATGATAAGAGGCATTAGGATCACCCTTGTGTTAAACCCGTATTATAATTACTTGACCATTTAAGTCATATTACTTGGCTAGTTAAGTCAATTGATTTTTCCCACACCCTTAGCGTTGTACTCATTTTTAGTACACGAAACCCCTAGTGCACCCCTCCGAGCCTATCTTTTCGTTTCTAACTTTAAGCATTTTACTTAAAGGAAGAATTTGTTACACCCCACTTAAATGTACACCCAAATTGCCTTAGCCTTCCGTGTATGCGCTCATTTTTAGTGCATTATTGTTATGTGTTAAACCCTAAGTTAATTATCTAATTGATTACATGGTTGCTAAGTCGAGTCATATCCTGGTACATATTGTTTTGGGACGATTGGGACTCATGGGTAAAGTACTTATTTTATGGAGTAATGGGGAAGAACATCATATTATTACCCTCATATGTACGTTAATCTTAAAAGTACTCCAAGTGTTTTGATTATCTTAATTCGAGTCATTAGTTTAGTTATTTGTAAAGTATGTAAAAATTCAAGTGTAAGGGGAGTGTTCATTCCCTATGATGTATTATTTTGGATGGTAGGGTAAGAGTGTATGCAAAAAAAAAAAAAAAAAAAAAAAAAAAAAAAAACGGACTACCATCCCTTTTCATTCTATGGTCATTTTATGTTTTTGTTATTTTTCATTTATTAGCTTAAGTCGAGTCTAGTCTTGGCTTAGCAACGCCATATTGTACATGTAATTAACCAAGATTGTTAACTCGCCACCAGTAAAGACTGCCTATATCCAACAAAACCGTGTATTTCATATCCCTACACCTAACATTACAACCCTTTAAAAGACCTCTTTGATAGTTTATCCTAGGTGCTTACGCCATGTGGTGGAGGTTTGATCCTTTCCCAAGCCTATAGTAATCTATTTTGCTATGACAGGTAGTGAGAGATATCTTCTGTTTCCATATTGTAATTTATACTTTATTGCACCCGAGAGATGTGAGTATCTAAACACTATTTGTGAGGTGCTAGTATATGACCTCCGTGCTTGTCTTTGGTCTTTAGTGGAATGATTATTTGTTGTAATTTCTTTTATATTAGTGTTAAATGACCCCTAACTTGTATTTTGATTAGAATAAAAGCGCATTTGCTTGAGGACAAGCAAATCTCAAGTGTAAGGGTATATGATGAGGCGAAAAATGAACCACTTTTAGGGGGTCATTTAAGCCCGGAATTGAATTTATTTGATCAAATATTTCCCTAAATCGTTCCTTTTGTGATTTTAGGTACTTTGGGAGTGAAATCTGGAAAAGGAAGCAATTCAGACGTTTTTGGAGCATAAAAGTGAAGAAAACGCCAAAGACTTAATTTTCCATGCTGGGAACAGTGTTTGACGGCGTCAAGAGGAAATAGATGACGGCGTCAAGAGTAAATTCCATGACGACCCAGAAGAAACATGAAGGCGTCACAAGTAGAGAGTCAAGAGTTAAATGCGTGACGGCCTGCATAAGGTGTACACATGACGGCGTCAGACCCAGATCTAGGTAGTCCGAGGAACTATTTGGCGGCGAGATGACGGCGTCAAACATTTGTTCTTGACGCCGTCACCTTCTAAAATCTATATATAGTTTTCTAATTTTCATTCATAAAAAAGGAAGAAGTTTGGAGAAACCCTAAGGCCGAACCTTATACGAATTTTATAGCTTTTTCAAGGGTTTTCAGCCCTTGAGCCCTTACATTTGTAATTGAGATAAGTCTTCTCTTAATTCAATCAATATGTCTATGTGTTGGTTGTCTATCTCTTGTGCTTGTCTTGATTCCACCATGTTAGGCTAGATCTATCTTGTGTTTGCTTAGATCTAATGAAACCTAGATGTTAATTATGTGTTGATTACTTGTTTATGGTTGTATTGGATGAATGATTTCAATGTTAGGCTTAAGAAAACTGGCAGATCTCCAATTGGTAACATGCTTGAACGTCTTAGGAAACATGAACTGATGTATACTAGGTTTTATTGGTTGTATTTAATGCATGAGTAAATTCTAATGATCCCATGTTAGGAGCTTCTTAGCCGGCTCGACATAGGAGTGAAGTAGGCACTCATAGGATTGGGGAAGTAAGTACGCCACCCCATTAATGGTATTAAGGAATACAATCCGTCATCCACACAACTATAACAAGTAATTAACGTGTAAAAGATATCTAGGGAGTAGTGAAATCTAAATAAACACATTTCTCCCACTTATTGCTCACAACCTTAGTTTAATATAGTTTATTTTTATTTTTAGTATTTTATTTTGATTGCATCTTTAGTATTGGGTTAGTTGACTAGCAACTAATTCCGCCCAAATCCTTCAAACCCGAGATTTTAATTTGTTTTCTAAAAAATATAAAAATACAAAAAGAATCATCCCTCATCTCTAGACTTAATCTTTAGGTTTTCTAATCCTAGCGACAGTATTCCTAGCTGACCGATCAATCCCCCGGTACTTGTTATTATACTATACTACATCGATCAGGTACACTACATCGAGAGGTAAAGCCTGGTGCAATCCCTACGCACCATGAACAAACACTTATTCATTCATTCAATTGTTTGTAAGGGAAGTCTTGTGTCTTGGTGACCAAGCCTAAATCATTGGGGATCTAGTTGGGGTTTGATACTTCCGGGTGGAAGTTTTGGTTGTGGTCTAGGTAACCAAGTGTAAGTCGAATCACGAGATTCTTTAGGGTGGTTTCCGAGGGCGGAATACCGTGGGTGTAACTCCTTCTTTGTGATCATCGATATTAGCGAATATCGGTGGAGTGAATTGTAACGGTTTGTAGTCCATCGAAAGGATTATACTAAGTGAATAGTATCGTATCGTGGATTCGCAACTGGACGTACGGATGGTATAAACCCCCCATCCCGAACCAGTATATATCGTGGTGTTCTTTACTAGCTTTATATACTTGTGATTGTGTTCGTGATTGTTCCGACTTAGACCACTCGGTTGTCTTCGTGGCTTAAAGTTTTTTTAAACGTTCTAAAAAGCCGAAGAAACCATATTCACCCCCCCCCCTCTACGGTTCTACAGTTATTATTGCACTAAGCTCATGAACGCAAAACGTTAACAGTTGGTATCATAGAGATGATGATAATAATGCCCTGGTAGGTAATTTGCCATTTACCTAGTTACTCAAATATAGTGTGTTTGCGGCATCTTAACGGGCCACACAAACGAGATTCGTCAATCCCAATAGGCCTATTCACAATATTCGCGTTCACTCGCAAGTGATTAATGGTTCATGATATGAGGGACTTATTTGGCAATAGTGGTACTTAGGCAATAATACATTCAGATAAGCATACCATTCAAAGTACTTGTGTCCAAGTTGTAAAATAGCATGTATCTCCCCCATTGGTTTTATAAACAATTTAGGAGTTAAAGTGGGGCTATGAACTCACCGTAAGCAACAGTGAATAGCAAGAGGTAATAAAGTGATGAATGAACCGAGAAGTCCTACGAGCAACCTAGAAATAATATGTTGCGTCATAGGATTTTAAAATAGTTTATTGTAATGCATCAAGTATCATATCATTATTATACAAAATTATGTAATTGTACATAATGGTTTTGAAGATTTATAAAGTGACAGGGACTAACATTGACAGGTTAGGAAAGTGTTACGAGCCCTGATTGTGTGAAAATCAACTTATATATTATAAATCCAAGGAAATCCGAATGAAATACGGATTACCCGAGTCGTTCTCCCAGCGAAGGAGTAAATGGAATCGTGATTCTCGATTAGTGAAATCGTGTCGTGAAAAGTGGAAAAGTGAAAATTGTGATTATGAAACTAAAATAGGGATAAGAAATAAGAAAAAAAATGCAAAAGGTACAAGTTACTTATGCACAAGTGTCTAAAAACTAAAAACGGAAAATCAAACGCGAATTTTAAACGCTACGTACGAATTAAAAAGTGAATTTTAATGAAAATTTGTCCTAAAAATGTAAAATAATTTTCTAAAAATCTTAAACTACTAAAAATAATTTTGAGAAAAAGAAAAATATTTTTTTACTTTTTATTTATTTTCTATGATTTATTTTCTATTTTTGGACTATTGAAAGAATTTAAAATAAGAGAAAATGTGAAAATAAATGGGAAAAATACAAAATTATCTTTGAAAAATCTAAAATAATAGAAAATAATTATCTAAAATATTTTTGGAGTTTTTTAGACTTTTTCTAATATTTATTTGATTTTTCTTTATTAAAAAGTATTTAAAAATGATTAAAAACTAAAATAAAATGAGAAAAATAGTAAAACAATTCAGAAAATTATGAAAATTTTACAGAAAGTCTATAATAATAAAAGAAACATAAGAAAAATTTTTGAAATAAAAATAAGCTGAAAAAGTGCTTATTGAGATGAAAACAACTTAACACAAGTGCTTATTAATAAGCACTTGTGTCAAAACTAAGTGAAACTTAAAACTCAAGTCCAATATACTCAAATAAACTCAGGTAAACTTATTTCAGAACACAAGTAGCATAGAAACACCACTTGAAAGCAATAAGCAGTTATAATTAGCACAAGCTATAAGCAGAGAGATCACAGAATAAGCCAGCTGACCCGGAGATAAGTGATACACTACTGTAAGCTTAAAACAACTCAAATGGTTCAATAGTACTCAAGTTACAAATCCAAATAATCACTTGCAGGCCTATTATTAATTCAGCAATCCCTATTTCAATCACCTTATTTGCAGACCTCAATAAGCCAACACAGTAAGCACTATTCCAAAAACCAAGTGGGGAAAAAGGAACTCTAAACTACTGGGTATCTCTAAAACCTAAAAGCCCTATCAGAAATTATCAATAGCTAGTCTAATTAGGCCTAAGAACAGATGGCTAAAAAGAACTAAAGCTGCAAACAGTTAACCTTTTTATGATTTATGAGATTTTGACTTTGTTGAAACTCAAATGATCAAATAAGACTAGAAATGTAATACTAAGCTGGAATTACACCAAATTAAGCTAAAGTAAGTGTATATGTAACTAATGATCAGCTTATGCAATCCATTTAATCAATCAGTTAACTGATTTGAGCATCATAAAGAGATTTTGACTTTTTACTATAGATCCTACTGATTTTATGTTAACTCTATCTCTTTATCACTACTGCTACCTATTTCATTTACCTAATCCATCTAAAACATCCTCAAACTCAGTCAACACTTTATATCCAAACACTCCTTATGACTATTATGATGAACTTTATTAAAACTACTAACAGTTCTAGTCCACAAATCAATTATTCCAACTTACTTATTGATTAAACAAACTGAGATGATCATTATTCTACAATTTTCAACAACTAAATACACAGTTTCTCAATTAAGCTATATGTGACAGATTATGACAGATATTGATGAAAACTTAATGAATTATGAACAACCTAAAAATCAGAAGACTAAAATTAAACTCACTAACTATGAAATGAACAAATCAAGCTAGTAAAACAGAAGAATACTAACTACAACAGATCTAAAAAGGAACTAATAATTGCAATCAGAAACTAAAAATTAGAATCAAAACTTACAAACTCATTCCCGCAGCTCAAAATAGAGGGGTTCACTAAGCTTGCCTATCTTTAGATAGGCAAATGGCTTCCAAAAATCCACCTGACTATCAATTAACCCACTGGATCATAACTATTCATCTGATCTTTGACTATTTGTTGACTGCTTTCTATTTGAACTTTTAAATCTGAGTTATACTACAACTAAGCTCATCAAAAGCTAGAAAACTAATGTGAACTTTCATCTACTGAAATTAGCTTATTGCAAGCTTAATTTGAAAACTATTTTTGTATTTTTATATTTTCTGATTTTTATTAAAACTTTAGATGAATTGAAAACTGAATTGGAAAGATGTAATTGAATGAAATGTAAATGTACTTAAATTAAACTGATACTGAGAAGATATAAACTAATAAACAATAGTTTTGAAAATAAAGAGGTAAACTAAATTTATTAAAGAGGAAATTGGATTACAATTAAAAACTAAAGGTAACTAATACAATGGAAAGAAAATTTGACAGAGTAACATTACACTACAACTAAATACATAATGAGCTAAATTAGGTCCCTATTTATAGCCATGCGGAGAAGCTTGGGGTCTCAAATGCCATGCTGGCAATCCGTGTGAGGTTGTGTTAGTTTAGAGCTCATCTTTACCATACAATCCTCCTCCAATCATCACAAATGAGCTGAGCCGTTTGATCATCCCCTGATGAGGTGTTCCTTCCAATAGAATGCTGCCACGTAGCCGATGCGTGTGCTTCTTTGTTCTGACAAGTTCTGACACCCTCCTGACCTTTTAGAAGCCCTTTGATATGACCAAAACGCCCTTAATTACGGTAATTAAATGGGGCGGGTAAGTTAGGGTACTTATTTCTGGGTAATTTGGGTGAAAAGGGGGCGGGAAATGGGATAAGGGTAATATTTTTTTTATTAGTGTTTGACCCTGATTTGGTAGGTGTTGACCTGAGGTAATTTGGGCCGGGTATGGGATGTTTGGGCTTTTATAGGTTTTGTGGACTGAGCTTGGATTTGGACTAATGAATTGGACTTGTAATTTTTATTTTCAGATTAAGCAAGGACCAATTATGTTATTTTCTAAATTATAAGGGTTAAATCTGCCAATATCAAGAAATATCAACCAAGGGCTTCATTTGTCATTCTTGATTCTTTTGAAGGACTGATGTTGACTTTTCTTCATAACTATTATCAGGGACCACTTTTGTAATTTTGTGAAAGTATAGGTTCTAAAATTGTCATTTCTTCAAACTTCACAACAAGGACCAATCATGTAAATCTCTCAAACTTTTAGGACTCCTTTGGACTTTGTAAGCTCATCTTTGACTTTTAGATTCCAAGCATTGACTTTCAAAACTCGTTCCACTCTCGTGCTCGTTTTTGCCGGTTTTTTTGTTGTTTTTCGTCTTTTTATAAAATATCCGTACCTGCACATTCACAATCACAAAAACACATTTTCTTTGGCAATTTGGGTTAGTTTTTGGATTATTTAGTCTTATTTTGGTAAAGAAAAGGTGAGTGAATAAGCACTCACCAAGCCCAAAAGTATATCTTGTCCTAAGTTCGGTTTAATATTATATTTATAGTCCAACAATTATATTGTGTTGATATGTGGTTATAGTGTCCAAAAATGAGTTATTGGTTTTATTCCCGAAAGTGGGTCCTACCACTTCGGGTAAGTATAAAATTTATCAAGTGTTTAATATAATTATAGTTTACCAAATTTTATTTTTTTATAAAAATGGTTATATCAATTTTATTATCATTTTATAATGTTTAAAGATATTATAAAATGTGTTTGCCCATTTTTAAGTAAATTTGATAATTTGTATAGATTTTAGATTAGGTCCTGGTTTTGAATAAAAGTGGATATTCGTCACAAAAAATTCTGTTTCTCCTAAACCGTAAGAAGTTATATTACAAATTTTATATTCCCGGAAAGGTATTTCAGTGTAATAATCAGATTTGTTGGTCTTATAGCTCTAAAAATTATATAACTTAAGTGAAATTACCATTTCACCCTAATATGTCATGTCTGATCGGGACAACACCTAATAGTCCCACCATTTTTACGATAAGTTGAGTTTCGTAACTTTTTTTAATGCGGGGTTTTCGGATACGTTCAAGTTAAAGTCTTACCTACATTTTGTAAAACAGGACCGAGTCTCAGAAATGATTAGATCTATGAGCGTTTAATGTTTAGAATATGGTGTGCGTTTTCCGACTAGTTTTACCGTTTATTTTCTAGTAAATTCATGGGGTATCGTCTTACGATCAACCACCCGGAAAATTTAAGCTAAGAGATAGATCTACAAGTCTATATTTTTACCTAAGTCTCAAAGTGTACTGATTAAGTGCAGAATTTATGAGAACAGCCCCTCGTCAGAAAGGTCTTTGAAAATCTAGTCCCAATTATAGTTTTTGGTAATTTAGGCTATTTATAATGCATAAATTAATATAACAAGTATATGAAACATAAAAAGTATATAAAATGAGACGTACATCAGTAGGAAAATGGAATATTATTTGGTGGTTTCTTATACCAATGAGATGGAATATGAGAGAACTCAAGAATCAAATAACACCAAATAGGATCACCAAACCAACTAGCCTCCAAATCTTTTCACCAATGCTTTTTGAGGACACAAGATCAAGGTACAAAACTCTTGCAAAAACTTCTTTAAAATATTGGATAACTTCAAAAATAAAGCTCTTGGATAGAAGATTTTTGCACTAGTATCAACTATGGATCATAGGCTTTCATTTTCTTTACAAATATTTGGTATGATTTCAAGTGAAGGTGGGTGTTTTGGGGCTGATTATACACGGTCAAAGGGAAAGGGAGGAGCAAATTTGATACTAGTTTTGAGATCTAGTGTTTTGGTGGTTTTGTGGTTTTAATTTTGTTTAATGGTTTTTACATATAATGGGAGACAAGAAAGGATTTTATGGACAAGTGTCCATGAGGACACTTATAAAACGCCCACCGCACTTGGGGTGGTGTTGTTTGGTGAATTTTGCGATAAATTTTATTAAAGAGTGTATAGTTTGATTCCGGTAATTGCAAACATGGAGTTTTTAAGACGCGAAACTTAAAAACGGGCAACGTAAAAATATAAAACTTACAAAAATATTAAAAGTTGACATCAAAACTTATTTTGATATTTTAGGTGATCCTTGTGCTTGTTGGGTGCTTACTTGATGTTTAAAAGAATTGAAACTGCGCAAAACGCGAAATTGATGAGGCGAAAAATGATCCGTTTTTAGGGGGTCATTTAAGCCCGAATCCGAATTTATTTGATCAAATATTGCCCTAAATCGTTCCTTTTGTGATTTTAGGTACTTTGGGAGAGAAATCTGGAAAAGGAAGCAATTCGGACGTTTTTGGAGCATAAAAGTGAAGAAAACGCCAAAGTCTTAATTTTCCATGCTGGGAACAGTAGGTGACGGCGTCAAGAGTAATTCTCTGACGGCGTCAAGAGCAGAAGTCCATGACGACCCAGTACAGATTTGACGGCGTCACGAAGGTAGGGCGTCAAGAGTAAAAAGTCATGACGGCCTGGAAGTGATTAAGTCTTGACGGCGTCAAATGTAGATCAAGGCAGTCCGAGAATAGTTTTGGCGGCGAGGTGACGGCGTCACAAGGATGGTCTTGACGCCGTCAGACCAATTTTTCTATATATAGTTTTCTAATTTTCACATTAAAAAGAGAGAAGTTTTGGAGAAACCCTAAGTACGATTTTGGTGCAACTTTTACAGGTTTTTCAAGGGTTCCAAACCCTTGATACCTTTCATTGTAAATAAGATAAGTGTTCTTTTAATTCAATCAATATGTCTATGTGTTGGTTGTCTATATCTTGTTCTTGTCTTAATTCCATCATGCTAGGCTAGATCTATCTTGTGTTTGCTTAGATCTAATGAAACCTAGATGTTAATTATGTGTTGATTACTTGTTTATTCTTGTCTTGGATGAATGATTTATATGTTAGGCTTAAGAAAACTGGCAGATCTCCACTTGGTAACATGCTTGAACGTCTTAAGAAACATGAACCGACGCGCACTAGGTCTTTATTGGTTGTATTTAATGCATGAGCCACTGTTTACAATCCCTATAGTTGTGATGGGCATGGTGTAGGAGGAGATAAGAGCTCATAGAATTGGGGAGTTATGTGTGCCACCCCATGAATGGTATTAAGGAATACGATCCGTCATCCATGCAATTATAACAAGTAATTAACGTGTAAAAGATGTCTAGGGAGTAGTGAAATCTAAGTAAACACATTTTCTCCACTTATTGCTCACAACTTTAGTATAATTTAGTTTATTTTCATTTCTAGTATTTTATTTTGTTTGCATCTTTAATATTGGGTTAGTTGATTAGCAACTAATTCCGCCCAAATCCTTCAAACCCGAGATATTTACTTGCTTTCAAAAAAATATAAAAATACAAAAATAATCATCCCTCACCTTTAGAACTAGTATTTAGGCTTTCTAATCCTAGCGACACTACTCCTAAGCTGAACGATCAATCCCCCGGTACTTGTCACTATACTATACTACAACGATCAGGTACACTGCCTGGTGGGGGTTGTAAGCTTCTCGAGATCCCTTGAGAGGTAAAGCCTGTTGCGATTCCCACGCATCAGAAATGTACAAAGTTTAAGTAAAAATGAAATATTTAAATTATAATTGTAAGAAATTAAAATGCATAAAAATATGTCTTCTGAGTATTGTCAGGTGTCGATTTAGGTTAAATGTACGTTTAACGATGTACACGGAATAACTTATCTAGTTATCCGAAAGAGTGAATTTACTTAAAATAAAAATATTAAGTAAACTTAAAATATTAAATAATGACCTCAAAATTGTGAATTGTTACAGTACCTAATCCTTAAAGGGAATCCCGTCCCGGTATTCAATTCGAGTTAGATGTCGAGGTTGTGTTAGTGAAAAGGTGTGGGTATTTCTGATGCATCTAGTCTACTATTTCTCAAGTATATTCCGGTCCTCGTCGAGAGTTCCAACGAACTTTGACATTAGG
The DNA here is from genome assembly GCA_030686995.1 of Artemisia argyi. NCBI lineage: Eukaryota > Viridiplantae > Streptophyta > Magnoliopsida > Asterales > Asteraceae > Artemisia > Artemisia argyi. The sequence continues at coordinate 132,254,023 of CM060709.1, read as the reverse complement.
AATACGGCTCTGCTTGAGCATTCAAGAGTCAGTGCGGGAAAGTTTAAATTTTATGGTTATGAACAAAGGTCGAACCCTTAGCGGCTTAATTTGTTCCTTTCGGCTCAGGGCGTCAGCTACTATGTTTGCTTTTCCCTAGTGATAATGAATTTCGCAGTCGTAATCACTTAGCAGTTCTCGTCATCGACACTGTCTTATGTTTAATTCCTTCTGATCAAGAATATGCTGAAGGCTCTTGTGATTCGTAAATATAGTACACTATGTATCATGTAACTAGTGCCTCCAATTCTTGAGTGTAAAGACTACAACTCCTAATTCTAGGTCATGGGTCGTGTAGTTCGCTTTGTGAGTTTTCAGTAATCGGGAGGCATAAGCTACAATCCACTTTCTCTGCATCAACACAACACCTAATCCTTAAAGCGAAGGGTCATACTAATTTATAAAGTCTTTGGTTCCTTCTGGCAGGGTAAAAATGTATGCACTACCAAATTTCTGCTTTAATGGTTGAAAAGGCTTTTTCTTATTTATGAACAACACCGGAGTTTCCCGTGGTGATGAGCTTCGTCAAATAAACCCATTATTGGAAAGTTCTTGTAGTTGATTGGATAATGTTCGCATGATACGTAAATAGTCATACCGATGATGATGTCGAAATTTTTTCTAAGTTTGGTTGGTGTTAAATAAGTATCAAACGGGTAGTCTACTAAATTAAGGGTGCAGCCTCGTAAAACATTGTCGGTGTTAACTATTTCCCATTACCTAAAAAAAACATCATACTTAATGTCTAAAATGGTTGGTGTGATGAAATCCGTTCTTCAGTTTGAGGTTAATGGTCGGGTAAAATAATGAGACTCTGAAAAATTCAAAGTTTAGTAGAATGAATTTTAAATATGGTGTAAATGAGAAAATTTCATAAAATCAATGTTTAGCCGTTTCTTAACATACAAAAGTTTGGTAAGGTTTGACTAGAAATATAAATCAACATCAACATATAGTAAAACCATAACCATAACATACATTAATAAACTTGGTTCGTTGTGTTACAAAACAAATGTTGCAAGATCCTTTGTTAATTTACATATGACAGGCTAGATGTCCAAAATTATACATGATGTAGACCGTGTTCATATCTCTGGAGTCTATCCCGCACGCTCCCTGAGCCTTGCGATCTCATCTAGTATCTCTTGTATTTTGGTTCTCTGGACCACATGCATTTCTGCAACTCTAGCTTCCAAGGTACTAATCTAACTTTTATGACGCTCCAACTGCGTCATGATGAAGGTGGGTGTTCGGTTTGCTGTCATCCTTGAAGACTCCCCAGTCTCGAAGAATCTGCCGGGAGGGTAAAATCATGGGGGAAATGGCATGAATGAAGAGGTGTGGGACTGAGCATCACCAAGGGGTGAAATAGGGGTCGAATGCTGGGGTAGAGTGTACTCTGATGTCACCTCCTGATAGTGAGGTGCATACGAGAAAGTCTGAGTGTATGAGTTGAATAGAAAATCTAGTCTATTTTGTGGTGGAGCAGGTGGTGATGGGGGAAAAGACATATAGTGTTCTGGGGAAGATGGAGGTGATGACATCGAGAGGTGAGGTGGGTGACAAAGGCTGATGAGGGATTACAAAACTCGTAAAAGTTTTACTTCTCAATGGATCTTGAGAAGCTTGCAATCCTCCAGGCAGTGTACCTGACCGGTGTAGTATAGTGAATGGCCAGTACTGGGGGATTGATCGTTCTCTGGGGAATAGTGTTCGTTAGGATTGAAAACTATGTCAACTAGGTCTAGAGGTGAGGGATGATTCTTTTTGTATTTTTATATTTTTTATGAAAGCAGGTAAAATCTCGGGTTTTGGAAGAGTGGGCGGAATTAGTTGCTAGTCAACTAACCCAAAATTACTAATAAACAAAATAAAAATAAATAACAAGAAAATAAAATGTTGGAGGATTACTTATGATTAATTGATTTGTCATGATTGTTTAGTTGAAGGATTGTATTCCTTAATACCATTCGTGGGGGTGTGTACATCCTTCCCCACCCTATGAGTTTCTATCTCTTCTTATGTCGACACGTTTAATATCCTAACATAGCCTCATTAATAGTCCCTCATGCATTAAATACAATCAATAAAACCATAGTACACATCCGATTACGCTTCTTAAGACGTTCAAGCTGGTTACTGTATAGGATATTTAGCCAGTTTCTTAAGCCTAACGCTAGTCAATCAACCAAACAATCAATAACAAATCAACAATCAATAATCAATAACTAGGTTTCATTAGATCTAAGCAAACATTAGGAAATCTAAGCTAACATGTTAAAGTAAAGAAAAGACAAACAATTAATCAAACAACACATAAACATATTGAATGATTAAAGAGAGAGCTTATCTTTAATTGAAAATGGAAGAAAAGACGGTTTGGAAACCCTAAAGTTACTGCAAAAGTCGGACTCCCAAGTTGCACCACAAAAGTTCCTCTCCTATGAATGAAAAATTGAAAACTATATATAGATTTACAAGTCTGACGGCGTCAGGTTATAATTCCTGACGCCGTCAGGTCGCCGCTTGTAGGCTTTTGTATCACCGAAGATAACTTCTGACGCCGTCCCGTTGTATCTCATCTGGGCCGTCTCGTGTAAGTACAAAGCCAGGCGGCCTTGCTCAATTGCACCTGACACCATCCCGTATAAACTTCCAACTTCTTTTCTAGGGGGCCTATTGTAAAATTCTATCGCATCACTTCAAAGGGTGACGGTGTCAGCTCCAAAGCCTGACGCGATCTGGTGTTATTTCCATACTTTTCTTATTTTTCTTGTTTTCTTCATTCTTGAGCATAAAAACGTTCAAAAATCTCCATTTTTCAGAATTCACGTCCCAAGTACCTAAAATGACAAAAGAAATGATTTAAGGTAGTATTTGACAATAAAAACACGATTTGGGGCTTAAATGACCCCCTAAAAGCGTATCAAATAAATCCTTATCAAATACCTTTACACTTGGGATTTGCTTGTCCTCAAGTAAATAAGCTTTTATACCAATTAAAATACAAGTTAGGGGTCATTTAGCATTAATATAAAAGTAATTAAAACAAATGATCATTCCACCTTAGTCAAAACAAGCACGGAAATTATATACTAGCACCTTACATATAGTGTTTGGATACTCTCATCTCTCGGGTGTTATAAATTTATACGAGTATATCACAAATGGAAATGGAAGAAATATCTTTTACTACCTATGATAGCAAATAGATTACCATAGGCTTGGGAAAGGACCAAACCTGCACCGCTGTGGCGTAACCTAGGATAAACTATCAAAGAGGTCTTTCAAGGGTTATAACGTTAGGTGTAAGGGTCTGGAAAAACAAGGTTTATTGGATAAAGGGATATTTTACTGGTGGCAAGTCAATTGTCTTAGTTAATTACATATACAATGTGGCGTTGCTAAGCCAAGACTCGACTCAACTTTAGCTAATTGTGACCAACATAAATATAAAAGAAACGGGATGGTAGTCCGTATGTTTTTTTTTTCTATTTTTTTTTTCATTTTTTTTACATACATTCTTGCCCTGCTATCCAAAATAATACATCAAGGGGGCTTGTTTCCTCCCCTTATACTTGAACTTTTACATAATTAAAAATAAAGACTTGAATCAAGATAATCGAAAAACTTGAAGTACTTTAAAACATTAACACATAAATGGGGGTAATAAATGATGTTCTTCCCCATTACTCCATAGCACTAGTACTTTACCCATGAGTCCCAATCATCCCAAAACAATATGTACAAGATATGACTCGACTTAGCAACCATGCAATCAATCAGACAACTAACTAAGGGCTTAAACAAGTAACAATAATGCACTAAAGATGAGTGCATACAAGGTAGGCTAAGGCGATTTAGGTGTATATTTGGGGGTGGATTGTAAACAAATTCTTCCTTTAAGTAAGATGCTTAAAGTTAGAAATGAAAAAGATAGACTCTGTTGATATAAATAATTGACTAAAAACATTATTCATATCTTTCGATATCTCTAAGTTTTGATAATCACAAAACGAAAACTCATCAAACCAAAGGATATGACGTAAACAAGTATTTAGTAGTAAATACTCATTTTCACCATCTAATCACTTAAGGTATGAATAAACAAAGTGATTAATGCATTATAAGATCAAAGGAAATTTTGTATTAATACATAACATTTTATAAAATGTTTTTAACATTTTATAAATATTTGTAAATCATTTTTGGTATAGCTTTATTAAACCACAAAGATATGATTTCAAATTTCCAACCAAAAAGGGCAAATTTTATCCAGAAAAACTTTTCAAACGTTCAGGAGGGCGGCCCCCTTAAAGTTACTAGGCGGCCCCCTTAATCATTAAGGGGACCGGCACGCTCCCGAACAGTAAAATCTGGCCCTTTAAATACTGGATCATTTTACACATTTTCCTTACCTTTTTGCACTAGAAACTTTCTGATCTAAACATCCATTTCCTTTCTCTAAAAATCCTTTGATCTTATATACTTTGATCTTTGTTTCAAAGTGATTCAAGCCTCACCATTCAAAGTGCAAAGAGAAGAATACTTCTCCTTGAAGTATTGCAACTTAGTATCATCTTGCTATCTAAGTTGCTTGTTTATATTTTCTTGTAAATCTTTCATCCTTTGGTGAATAAGGTGTATGTATTAGTTAGCTAGATTTAGTTGAAGAATCTAGGATTGTTGTAAGTGTGAGGTGAAACTTGAAGTGAAGAAGAAGTGTTAGATAGTAGTGGTGATAGGAGATTGTACCAATAGGGACTTGTAGTGAAGATACTGAGGGTCTAAAGTGAAGAAGACTAGAAGACATTAGTGACTTGAAGGTGTAAAGACATTAGTGGCTTGAAAGTGTCAAGACATTAGTGACTTGAAGGTGTGAAGACATTAGTGGCTTGAAGGTGTCAAGACATTAGTGACTTAAAGGTGTGAAGACATTAGTGGCTTGAAGGTGTCAAGACATTAGTGACTTGAAGGTGTGAAGACATTAGTGGCTTGAAGGTGTCAAGACATTAGTGACTTAAAGGTGTGAAGACATTAGTGGCTTGAAAGTGTCAAGACATTAATGCTTTGAAGTTGCAAAGACCTTAGTGGCTAGAAGGTGTGTAGAAGTTGTGACTTAGGTGTGAAGACGTTGCGGTGTGATTATTGGTGTGTAAATTGGTGTGCAAAGTGGTGTGTAAATTTGGTGTGTAAGGTTTTCTCCGCCATAAGGGAGATTGTTGATATAGTGAAGAAAACTCTCGAGTTAGGTGCTCGGGGAGTGGAGTAGGGCAAGGAAGGTGTCCTTGTAGCCGAACCACTATAAATCCTTTGGCTCTCGGTTTGATCTTTCCATCTCTTACTCTTTACTTGCTTACTTACTAGCTTTTCATAAATTGTCTTTATTATGTGTTGTGCATATATTGAATTCACATAAAGATCAAACTAGGTTCCATTCAAAACATCAATTATACATTAGTTAAACATAAGTATATACAACTACTAAGACACATATATCTATATTAGTACAAACTTGTATTTAAGTGGGATATATGAAATCATAATTTCTATTCAACACTTTAAATAAGTATTGTCTATGTGATATATGTAAACTAGTTTGTTTGTATATTTTAGCTTTAACGGTTTTTACAAATACTATCAATTCTTAGAAAGCAAACTTTTATTAAACGAAAAAGACGCAAAACTATTCAACCCCCCCTTCTAGTTTTCCACAATTGGTATCAGAACCACGTCTAGCAAGATTTTTAAAATAGATTGTATTTTAAAACTTGTAACGATCTATGGAATTTGAAAAATATTTAGAAGGGGAATTTATGCAACAACCACCATTATTTGAAAATGATCATTTTCTTGAATGGAAAAACAAATTTGAAAATTATGTGAAATCAATAGATCTTGATCTTTGGCATATCATTTCAATTGGTGATCTTAAACCAACCAAAATGGATTTTCAAAATCAATATAATAACCTTCAAACCAAATTTGATAAAAACACTAAAGCCAAATTACTTATTTTCAAAACTCTACCAAGAGTTGAATATGAAAGATTACTTCCTTATAAAACGGCAAATGATATTTGGAAATGCCTTTTAAAATTTCACCAAGAGAAATGTAAAACCAAAGATGATAAACTTGATATTGCACATAAAATTGTTACTCTAGAAAATTTAATAGATAAATATTTAGTTGAAATAAACACATGTACTACTAGTTCAAATATGGTTATTGAAGGTACAAATAAAGAAGAACACATGTGTCTATTCCGAAGAAAGTATGTCAATAAACCATGGTGCAACAAGGAAAATGAAGATGACGAAAATATGGCTTACATGAATTCTCTAACTAATGAGAATACAAGTGGTGACGGCAAGGATTACATGCTTCAAGATCCAAGCAACACTACAAACAAAACATAGAGTGACATGAACAATAGAATTGATCACCACTTAGCATGTGAAGATTGTACAACTACAAATAAGGTACAATCCAAAACCAAACATTTTTGCTATGATCAATTTATATTAGAATTTTCAAAATTGGAAAACAACTTCAAACACTTTTGCAACATTGAATCAAAAATTATTTTTAAGAATGAATCTTCAACATCCGTTGAAAATAACTTTGAAAAAGAAATAATTTTAGAAGACAAAATGTCTAGACTTGAAAGTAATATTGAAATTGATCTTGAATGTAAAAATTGTCAAGACTACAAACATGAAATTAAAATGGAAAAAGAAAAAGCAAAAATATTGGCTAAATTTGAAAATAGTTCTAAATCTTTAAAATATCTACTTAACATTCAAAAGTCATTTTATGATAAAACCGGCTTAGGATTTACTGAAGATGATTACTTAACGAATACTTCAAAACAAATAAAATTTGTTAAACCTAGTGGAAAAATTTAGAACTTTTATTATTTATATCCACTGATTATTTCTCTAGTCAAGAAAGCTATTGTTTGCTTGTTAAAACAAACAAATGATGAATTCTTGTACTTCTTGATGACATCCTCATCATGTGCATTTAAATGCATTGGATGCTCTCTACTAATCAACTCGGACCCATGAGAATCTGGGTACCAAGATCTTTGTCACTTGTAGTCTACACACGTGTTGATTATGTATTGGTTGCGGTCATCTATGATCTTGGCGGTTTACATCTCACTCTTGGAGAACTCTTGTTTTACCATTCTTGATCCTTATTGCGTTGGGATTCGTCTTTGCTACTTCTACATACTTTGGGCAAAATTTTAAGACGTCTTCTATTGCTCTTTTGCCCACTCTTAAAGGAAAGCTGGACCTGAGGTAAGTTTTCTTTTCAAAACCTTGTTAATGTCACAATATATCATAGTATGCCATGATTAGTATACTAATATGATTTAATCCATAAGTTGTTATGCCTTTAGATCATAAATACCAATATATGCATACATGATATTAGGACAATTAACTCTCTTGTTGTTATGACTACGTTAATCTATATGTTCTTAACTAATTGGATTAATAGATAATTAAGACTTGCTAGTAACTCAATACTACAATGTACCTTCTATATATATATATATATATATATATATATATATATATATATATATATATATATATATATATATATATATATATATGTCTATATTGTATTCATTGATGATTTTCTTTGTCCCTTCCTATCTCATTGCATTTAGATGTTTAATGTCTACCATATCTCCTCCACATCTTTAGTTGCCATTAGAGATGATTATGTGTGACAATGGGCCTAATCGATTCTCTTGAAGTATATCTTTCTCTTGAAATTTCTTGATTGTCAAAATCAAAACATCATATTTAAAAACTTCTCCCTTTGAATTAAAATCTTTCAAATATCTATTTTATGCTTCTTCAAACAACATGATTAATCATAAGCTATCATAACATTATTTTGATCTTTATCAAGATAGAAACATTTTTCTTTTTGAAACAAAACAAAATTTGTTTTATTGGGATACAAACTTGAATGTACTTCAAAACATTAAGCCAAGTATTAGTGAATCAAGAAAACTTCATATTTGGTAATCTTCGATAGGTAAATTTAGGAACTCAATTTCTTCTAAAAAAGAGAATGACTACTGGAGAATCAATTGACTAGAAATTCAATTTAACCTAACGGTTGAATTGCTTCTATGTGAGAAGTTGGGTGTGTGTAACCCGTAAAAACGGTCATGTTTAGCCTGAATTGAGCACCACTAGTAATAGTCTCATACTCATTCTCCAACTTGATTAAATTGCACTTCCTATATATACCTAACGCTAGTTCACTTTTATGAACTTTTCTTCTCATTAAATTCTTTCATTTCCAGATTTATGGCATTAAGTTAGATAAGCATGCGAAAACATAGGAACTATAGATGTTAGGTTATATCCCATTCAACACTCTCACATCTAAATGAAAACTTACTTTCAAACATTGTTGAATAAAACTAAAAACATTTTGCCTAAAACATTCTTTGATTATCTCATATATGTCTTGCATTTATGTAAAAATGACATTCACAATTTAATCAAATCATTTCTTGAGAATCATGGTTTGCCCATATGGATCTTGTTTGTAACAAATCTTAAAGTCCATACAATCATTATTTCCAATTTGTTTCTTGTAGGCACTCACTATTTTGTTCAAACTAGCCAATTTATTATGGTTAGCGTGTCTTATTGCTTCCTTAGTTGTGAAACTTAATTGACCAATAAGTAGATTGCATGATAATTGGAAATTATTTGCCTACTTAACTCATCTTTATTACATTCTCTAGATACATGATTAGTTTATCCTATATTGCTTCTAAAGAATTGATGCAAATTGTTTGTACTAGACTACATAGCATTTGTATCCTTCTACTTGTTAATTGTTAACTTTCATCAATATGTTTGCACTAGTCTACATATTATCATTTTCATATAGTTATACATTTAACTAATTTGCCTTATTGCCTCCTTAGTTGCACATCTTAATTGATAAATTAATAGATTGCATGATGATTAGAAATTAATTATCTTATTTAATTGTTTCTATATCACTCTCTACATTCATGAATAGTATGCCCTATATTGCTTCAAAGAATTGAACTTGCTTGAATCCAAACCCCAAAACATAACCTTTCTGAAAATTTTCTGCCAAAAAACCCAATTCTGGTATTCTGGAATTCACCAGATGGGCGGCCCCCTTAATTATATAAGGCGGCCCCCTTAATGATTAAGGGGACCGGCCCCTAATTAAGGGGACCGGCCATCTGATGGTCGAGGATACTGTTTTCTTTATCACTTTTTGACCCATTTCAGCCTATACTTCCCAAAATTCACAAACATATTTTGTCCAATGCTATCCCTCAAAATTTGCCTTCCTAATCAACATTTCTCATACACTATAAATACCCTTATCCCATCATTAATGCCATCACACCCAAACATGTCATCTCCCAACAACCAAAAACCTAAGGTTTCAAGAACCGCAAGGATCTCCGTCAAACCCGTTTGGAGGAGAAAACTTGATTCTTGTCATAACTCAAGTGATGTTGTTCCAAGTCAACCAATTACCAAACCTCAAACCCACAAGAATGATTCATCTCACAACCTATCACCCACTCATTCCCTCATTCACGATTCTTCTTATGATGAGCATGCTCAATCCCAAAACAATAATCCCAATTTCTCAATCAATACTTCTCATGTTGCTCATTCAACAAAAACACCATCAACTCATGAAACATCTCTTCCACCCATATCATGTTTTCATGATTACCCAAGCTCAATCATGTCTCCACCACCAAGAGTACCACCACCACATCCTACAACTTCACATGACTCTCCCATGTTGCAAGTTCAAACTTTCACCCAAGACAACTATCAAGCTCCACCACCATCACCTTCCTCCGAACAATTGAAGTTCGTTGAGGAGCTAAAAGAGGCTCATGAGCTTAGTGCTCTTTTAGCATTACATCTTGCACAACGCAATTTGGATCCACCACAATCAAGCTCACCATCATCACCACATAACACAAACCAAATTGAGAAGCATGTTAACAATTGCCCTTGTTGCATCTTCCTTCAACAACAAACCATTGCTTTGAATGAGCACTTCACTTGGATTGAGTATCTTCTTACTAGATCTCAGCAAACACCATCACTTGAACAACATCAACCAACTAACCCAACTTCAAATCCACCTCCTCCAAGCTCCACATCTCCAAACCAACCAACATCCATGCAACCAAATGTTTACCTCCATTAAGCTACCAACATGATCCCCATTCACCATTCTCACCTAAGCATTTTATATGCTTATCTTTCTCATTTTCAAATAAAACACCTCAACCATTTTGGAATTCAAGAAAGTTTGATGACACTCTTTGTTGGCACAATAGGATATTCTACTTAGTATTAGGATTCCATCATTATAGCTTATGTAACAATGATTGTGTAGTTGACATAATCATTTTAAATTAATGCTTTTATGTGTGTTTAAAATTCTTCTTTGCCATGCTATTAGTTGTTATCATGTTAAATATATATTTGCTTGTACCTCTAATATTTTTCTTGCAAGAGTTCCATAGCTCAAACCCTTGGTGCCCTCAAACGAGGGGGAGCATACATCAAGGGGGAGCCTTTTTATTATCGGCTCAAACCTTTTTGATTCTACAAAAAGGGGGAGAAGTGAATATAAACTCACTAAATACTTGTCTAAAAATTAACTTTTGGATTTAATGAGTTTAGGTTTTGTAATCATCAAAAAGGGGGAGATTGTTGATATAAATAATTGACTAAAAACATTATTCATATCTTTCGATATCTCTAAGTTTTGATAATCACAAAACGAAAACTCATCAAACCAAAGGATATGACGTAAACAAGTATTTAGTAGTAAATAATCATTTTCACCATCTAATCACTTAAGGTATGAATAAACAAAGTGATTAATGCATTATAAGATCAAAGGAAATTTTGTATTAATACATAAAATTTTATAAAATGTTTTTAACATTTTATAAATATTTGTAAATCATTTTTGGTATAGCTTTATTAAACCACAAAGATATGATTTCAAATTTCCAACCAAAAAGGGCAAATTTTATCCAGAAAAACTTTTCAAACGTTCAGGAGGGCGGCCCCCTTAATCATTAAGGGGACCGGCCTATAATTAAGGGGACCGGCACGCTCCCGAACAGTAAAATCTGGCCCTTTAAATACTGGATCATTTTACACATTTTCCTTACCTTTTTGCACTAGAAACTTTCCGATCTAAACATCCATTTCCTTTCTCTAAAAATCCTTTGATCTTATATACTTTGATCTTTGTTTCAAAGTGATTCAAGCCTCAACATTCAAAGTGCAAAGAGAAGAATACTTCTCCTTGAAGTATTGCAACTTAGTATCATCTTGCTATCTAAGTTGCTTGTTTATATTTTCTTGTAAATCTTTCATCCTTTGGTGAATAAGGTGTATGTATTAGTTAGCTAGATTTAGTTGAAGAATCTAGGATTGTTGTAAGTGTGAGGTGAAACTTGAAGTGAAGAAGAAGTGTTAGATAGTAGTGGTGATAGGAGATTGTAGCAATAGGGACTTGTAGTGAAGATATTGAGGGTCTAAAGTGAAGAAGACTAGAAGACATTAGTGACTTGAAGGTGTGAAGACATTAGTGGCTTGAAAGTGTCAAGACATTAGTGACTTGAAGGTGTGAAGACATTAGTGGCTTGAAGGTGTCAAGACATTAGTGACTTAAAGGTGTGAAGACATTAGTGGCTTGAAGGTGTCAAGACATTAGTGACTTGAAGGTGTGAAGACATTAGTGGCTTGAAGGTGTCAAGACATTAGTGACTTAAAGGTGTGAAGACATTAGTGGCTTGAAGGTGTCAAGACATTAATGCTTTGAAGTTGCAAAGACCTTAGTGGCTAGAAGGTGTGTAGAAGTTGTGACTTAGGTGTGAAGACGTTGCGGTGTGATTATTGGTGTGTAAATTGGTGTGCAAAGTGATGTGTAAATTTGGTGTGTAAGGTTTTCTCCGCCATAAGGGAGATTGTTGATATAGTGAAGAAAACTCTCGAGTTAGGTGCTCGGGGAGTGGAGTAGGGCAAGGAAGGTGTCCTTGTAGCTGAACCACTATAAATCCTTTGTCTCTCGGTTTGATCTTTCCATCTCTTACTCTTTACTTGCTTACTTACTAGCTTTTCATAAATTGTCTATATTATGTGTTGTGCATATATTGAATTCACATAAAGATCAAACTAGGTTCCATTCAAAACATCAATTATACATTAGTTAAACATAAGTATATACAACTACTAAGACACATATATCTATATTAGTACAAACTTGTATTTAAGTGGGATATATGAAATCATAATTTCTATTCAACACTTTAAATAAGTATTGTCTATGTGATATATGTAAACTAGTTTGTTTGTATACTTTAGCTTTAACGGTTTTTACAAATACTATCAATTCTTAGAAAGCAAACTTTTATTAAACGAAAAATACGCAAAACTATTCAACCCCCCCTTCTAGTTTTCCACAGACTCTGAGGGTTGTATTAGGGGTATCGTGTACTAAAAATGAGTATATCCCAAAGGTGTGGGAAAATTACTTGACCAATGAAGTCAACATAATTATAATACAGACTTAAAACAAGGGTCCTAATGCCCTTTTTTTTTCTTTTTTTCTTTTTTTTTTTGTAGATTGGCAGGTACACTTCAAACCTGTGTACTACACAAGTAGTACCAATCACCCCTACCCAGCAAAGGTGTGACCCCTGTTAATTGCCTCACCTAATACCCACGAATTTAGTCTCACTAGCGGTCTCGGGATGCATCAATAACACAAGTTCTATAATCTAAATACTACCAGTACACTCATGATACGTGGGAATCGCTGATTCGGGAAAATCAAGTTATATATATAGTATAAGTATTACTCAAGAGATCCGTAAAGAAATACGGATAACCCGAGGTCGTAGTCCGTGTGAAGGATGAATGGAATTCTCAATTCCCGATTCGTGAAACGTGTCGTGAAAGTGGTAAAAAGTGATTTGATGAGATTATACTAATGAATTCACAAATGAAGCACAAATAATCACTTAAGCACGTATTTCAAATAAGGCAACTAGAAACGTAACGTAAAATCGAAATCGTAAGCTTAAACGTAAAATAAACGTTAACGTACGAAATAAACGCGAATTTTAAACTACACTACTCCTATGGACTTGAAAATAATTTTGAAAAGTTAAAAATGATAAAAGAAAATTTTAAGAAAAAGAAAAATATTTTTTTGACTTTTTGTTTATTTTTTATGAATTAAAAACAAATTATTCTAATTAATAATTAAAGTAAAATGCAAATAAAGTGAGAAAAATGCAAAATAAATTTTGAAAATTATGAAATAACTAAAAACTAATTTTAATACTAAAAACTTTTTTTTTTTTTTTTTTTTTTTTTTTTTTTTGCTTTTTGTGTAATTTTTTGGAATTAAAAAACTATTAAATCTAATTAAAAATTCAAAATAAATTCAAAATAAAGGGAAAAATGCAAAATAAATTTCTAAAATATTTTTGGATTTTTCTTGGCTTTATCAGATTTTTTTGGATTTTTTAGTAATTAAAATGTATTAAAAAATGAAAATAAAATAAGAAAAATAGTAAATGAACTCAGAAAAAATTGAAAAAATTATAGAAAATCTAAAATTTTAAAATAAACTTGAGAAAAAATTTTGAAAGTAAAACAAGCCAGAAAACTGCTTATTAGCTCAAATCAGCTTAGAATGAAGTGCTTAATAATAAGCACTTTGACCAGAACTGTAACACCCCCAAAATACCGCAGCGGAAGACTGTGTCATAGGGGTGCTACTTCATAATACAAAGAACAAGGTATAGAAAACGAACTCTAAATGAGACGTTTTGAAAAGTGACCATTCGATTAATAAATTCCGAAATACAAACTTGAGTTCCATAATACAATACATAAGAGTTTTAAGACAAATCGAATGGTAAAGATAAAAGCATAAGTCTTCAAAACATGCCAAGCGACTCTATGCTCCATGCAACAGCTATCACCTTATAGACCTGAGATAAACATGCTAAAGTGTCAACACGATGGTTGGTGAGTTCATAGAGTTTGTCTTAAAATAGTTGAAAAGCCTTAAAGAATGTTCACACAGCAATGGCATCGTGAATCCACTCAGTTACAAGTCCCGCCATAAGAGACTTGTAACCTGTGTGTTCACAACCCACTGCTAATATATATGGTATAATAAGGACATGTATAAGTTCATCAAAACAGTTTAGCAATTAGTCGTGAGTCTACACTTCATCTCCGAAGACCTCACGTTTATGATGTATCCAACATTCGCAAATGTTAGGATGTATCAATAGCCTCAATGGTCATCCAACAACTTAATGTGGAGCCACCGGAAGTCTCAATGGTCATCCAGCAACTTAATCTGGAGCCACTGGCAGTAACACAATCAAGTATAACGCAGTTAAGTATAACATAATCATGTATGTATGAAATCAAGTATAATGCGATCAAATATAAGACAATCAAGTATAGAACAATCAAGTATAATGCGATCAAGTATTTGTACAAGTAAGAAAGTAGTTGTGCATGTATCCCCCCCAAAGAGTTGAAACAATTATGAAAAAGTAGGGGCTATGACTCACCTTAAGCTTAAGTGATGTGAAATCAAAGTGGTAGTCGAATCGTGAAAGTCTCTAAGAGCAGCCTATAATAGAACGTTGCGACTTAGGTTTTGAGTAACGTCTAAGCATACGAAGAATTGCCCATATATGTCTTGCATAATGTTCATGATGTAGTATGATGTATAGTATAAGTCTTTGAAAGAAAGATTCATAAAACATGTATGTTTTGGTATATCGTTTACTACCGTTCGGGCCGACATAATTCAGAAGTCATGGAGTAAACGTTCGAGGAGCCAGGACACTTTAACTCGTAAATCCACAACTCATCTCGACGGCTTACTCAATGAACTCCTCACATGAGGCTCCCTACTATTGTAGTTTTTGATAACAAATGTATAAGTTTTGATCCGAAAAGTTACATGTCCAATATTTGAATAAACTTAGGAAAGTCTATTTGTACATGAAGATTGTTATTAGGGGTAGTTTCATAAGTCTTGAATGACCATTTTCTCTTGGTAAAATCTCATGGTTCCCTTTTAAGTGAAGTAGATCCAAATTGCTTGTTCAAGTTATCGCCTAATTCATTGTTTCACGTTTACGCCTATGTAAGTTGTTATGGTCATTTCGTCATGGCTTCGCCGTGACCTTGGTCATTTTTCCATGGTCTTGAGACTCAACCTTGGCTTTAGCCATGGTTGTGGTCTCGGCTTTAGGTCATTAGACCTCTTGGTCTTAGTAAATCATAACTATAATATAGTGACTTTGGTCTAAAATGGGCTGTTAAGATTTTGAAGAATTTTATCACTCGGAAAGCATTTTTAGGTCTCGAGCTTCTTTGTTCCTGAACGAAAACGTCGTTCCGGACAACTTTCGTGTTTTAACTTTTTGATGAATCGGACCAGAAGTGGGACTTTCAAAACCATAATTTGATCAGGAAGCTATTTGGCAGTTTTGCCGGAAATCTTTGGTAATTTCAAATCGCCATAACTTTTGACTCGTATACTCGTTTTGGGTGGTTCAAATTGCTATGTTTTCCTTTTTAAGTCCTCTATAACATTAAGTAAGTGTCAAATATCAAAGTTATACTATTTTGGTCGTGGTTCTCCATAAAAATCACTAGTTTGCTTGTTTACTTGTCATAAGTTAACATATGTATATCAATACTTGTTTTATCCATTTTTTAAACATCATGAACATAATAACAAGAACATATATAGCATGAAAGGAACACAAAGAGCATGTAAATGATAATTAAGCAAGAAAGTATGTTAGGGTTTGCTTACAACTTTTGGCCTTAATGAAAAGGGAAACTAGGACAAGAACTAGGACTTTGATTGAATAAGCTTTCTTCCTTTGCAATCTATGATAAACCAAGGTTATTTGAAGATTATAACGACGCCTTCTTGAAGTCCAAAGCTATTTGAAGATTATAACGACGTCTTTTTGGAGACTTTAAAGTTATAACAACTTTTCTTAGAAAATTTCCAAGATTGAAGATCAAACACTAGTTTTCTTTCAAAAACTAGTTAACTTTCTTACAAAATATAAGAGAAGTGCCTTAGGTTTTAGGACTTAAAGGTTATAAGAAGGTGTGGTGCAAGGTTTTTATGTGTTATTAGTTGGCTATTTATAGGATGAGAAAAATAGTTAACTATATATTGGGTTAGAATGTAACCATGGTTAATTTAGACACTTGTAAACATCCTAGAGATCAATGGTCAAGATTTGACCACCCATGGTGACTCCCCCCCTCTAAATGGCGGTTTCATGGAGATAAGATGACTAGATAATGAGTCTTGGTGTTATCTTGCTTAGTTTGTGCATTTTGACTCCGTAAAATGCTAACCGTAAATGATTAAGCCTCAAAACGTAAAACCGGGTATCGTAAAAATATGAAACTTGAAAGTATTGTTAAACATGTCAATATAGTCCATAATAAAATATAAAATGAGTGGTAGGATCCATCGGGTGCTAAAACCCTGCTAAAAACTGGAAACACGGGTCTAAAACGCGTAATACGTAAAACGTACGAAAGTTGCGTAAAATTGAGAAAAGTAAAATGTAACTTTTCTAATAGGATAATAATGACTTAAAATGACTTATAATGTCTAGGCTGGGCTCAGTCTAGTGTCGGTTGGTGTTAAATGTCTTTTAGACATCAAACCGTAAGCCTACAAATCAAGAAATGACTTTTAACATCAAGGGATGATTTTTGGTCAATGGAGGAGGGAAAGAATATGTTGACCTTTTTCTAATAAGTTGAAAACTCAAATAGTCTTAGAAACGCGTTTTGTGGTCTAACGGTTAATCGCCTATACAGTTAAGCGTGCTCATGTGAGATTAGTACAGGCATGGGTGACCTGCTGGGAAGTCTTTGGTCATGTTTTTCTCAGTCACGATTAATTCTCAAATAAATCATGAGTGTGTCAAACATTTTTCTGATGCGAGGTCACTTAACGCGGTCGAGTTTCGTTGTACGTAGAATTTCTGAATGACGTTTTACCCTAAAACGTGTAATTCCTTAATAACTTTCACGAAAATGATCTGACGAATGTCAAACTCTCGGATTATCGTTAGAATAGTTTAACTTACGAGAATATGTAATAAAAATTTCTGAGATGAATAGTGAAAAGTGAATAGTAAAAAGTGAATAGTAAAATTTTTCGGGAATAAAAGTTAACCTGAAATTGCGAATTGTTACAAGAACTGACCACAAACTTTAACCAATTGATTTTTTGACTAAAATGAGCTCAAATGAACAGAACTTAGGCCAAATTATACACAGAAACTCAGGTAATGGAACAAACAGGTCAAATAAGCCATAAGAAATAAGCACTAAGCTAAGCAGTTAAGCAATTGATAAGGGCTCACTTAGAAAAGCAACTATAGGTACTAGAGAGCCAAAATGAACAACAACTCACAGAAGATGATCAACTAATCAAAATTGCAGGCCAAAATTAGAAACAGATTCAAGGGTCCAATTACTCAATGAGATAGACCAAATAAGTAGTCCTATTAAGCTGAGAAATGAAAACTAATGGGGGCAAATGATACTCCTACTATCTGAGAACACAAATTCACCAGGAAAACAGACACTAGATCCAATCTAATGCCCTAAAAGTTCCCAAAGAAATCAGTCGAAACCTGTGGTGCAGGGGGAAAATAGAATCAAACAGTCAACTTCAATACTAGTTTCCAATAAGCAAATAAGTTCTAAATCTAAAATTTCTTCCTCAATATGTTTCACAAGCTGCTAAAGTTTCTAAAACAATCAGCTAAAACAATTTCCAATCAACATTGAGCACTAGAAATGTAATCCAAGTTGTGACCAAAACTGAGTTACTCACTAAATTGACTTTTTGATTTTAGAAAAACTTTGACTAATATGAATGTAAATCTGTCCTAGATGATCACTACAAGTTTAATAAGTTCATATGAATCTAAAGCAAGCTAAATAAACTAATAATGCAAGTGTTTTTATGAAACAGTAACCTAGATACACTATAATACCATCTGTTATGAGATTTTAAAACACTAATTGACTTTTTAAGTATTAGACCTACTGTTTTTATGCATGACTAAACCTATTTGTTACCTAAGTGTGATGTCTAAACCTATAAACACTTCTGAAACAACAAATGCACCAGCAAAATAGTCTAAACCAAACACCCTGTTAAGTGACTGATATGAAACTAATAGTCCTCAAATCCAATAAAATATATTCCAATTCTCAACCCTAGTAACTAATATTGATAAAATTATGTCCAACTAATACAGAAACACAGATCTCATGAGAACCACTACTCCCAAATCAAATCAGAAGTACCAACTCAGATGACAAGCTAAGAACCAAAATCTCACAAATCAAAGCAAACTCAGAATCAAATGCTAATCAATCAAACAGTTGATATCCAAACACAAACAAAACTAACACTAAACTATTAATGATTAAATGAATGCAAGTAAACAGAAACTAAATATTGAAACAGAACTTAACTACTATTGCAAAGGTAAATTCAAAAGATGCAACACTTACAAAACAATGCCCCCTCAGCTCAAACAGAGGGGGTTCACTAAGCTTGCTTGTCTTTATGACAGGCCAAGTGGACTCCTTCCTGGCTGCCAAACTCCACAATAAGCTGAGCTTATTAAATCAGCTGTATCAGTTGACCAGTGTTTGACTTATGTGGATTTTAAATCAGATGACAAAATAAGTTCTTAGTAAGCTATAGGAGAGCTTATGTAAACTTATACCAACCAGAATAAGCTTGTTTGAAACTTAAATTTAGAATTTAAACAATATTTTTTTATTTTATCTGATTTATTTATTTATTTATTTTTTTTTTCAATATAAGATGAAATAGAAATTTAAAATAGAAATTAACATAAACTTGACAAGTACTGAATTAAACAAACAGAAAGGAATAATAACTTAAACTAAATTGATATTTAAGATAATAAACTAAAATTATTAAAGCTGAATTTCATTAAATTTAAATGAGTACAAAGCTGAAATTTGAAATTACATATAAGAAAAAAAACAGAAAACTAAAACAAACTTTAATATAAAACCTACACAAATCTAATGAAGGAGGGGGTGGGAATTGTTTTTGGGTGTTTTTATTATGTTTGTGTTGACCGGTTTGACCGGGTAGGGGGTTGGGTGGATCGGGTTAAATAAAAAAGAACGTGGGCTTTTTAGTTTTGGGCCAAGAAGGGATTGGTTTGGACAATAATATGGATCCGGTTGTAATATGTTTTTAGGAGTAGTAAAGTTTAGTAGGGACTAAAATTGCCAATCTCTCCAAACTTTATCCAGGGACTAAATATGTACTTTGATGAATCTCTGAGGACTTCTAATGATAATATGAGCGTTCTTTGATCATTTTGCTTCCCCGGCTCCAGCTTTTGACCTTTTTCCAATCTCGTGCTCATTTTTGTCGGTTTTGGCTTAGTTTTTGTTCATTTTTCACATATCCGTACCTGCACATACACAAATACAAAAACACACATTCTCTTGGCATATTTGGTTAGTATTTGGTGTATTTGGTCTGATTTTGGTCTAAAAAGGATGTGTGAAAAAGCACACATCAAAATCCCCCAGACTAAGGTATTGCCGTGTCCTCACGCAATGTCATCACCTCACGCTTAAGAGATAAATAATTTCAAAACCTCTCTTTACTGACGTTGTAAAGTAGCAATGATGTTCAAAAGAGATATCAAAATCATTTATTCTCGAAAACGCTCCGTTTTCCGATTTTCATGAATAACAACTACTACTATTCTTTTTGTATTTTTCCTTTTTATATATGTGACGGTTTGCCTTGACTTTCATTATCAATTCTTATCTGTTGATAACTTTCAGGGTCAACGAGTAGAAACACTTCTCACAGAGAAGAGACCATACGGATAAAAATCGTCATCCTTGATTTTTCACAAGCTCCCAAACTAAGCGTAAAATCGAGATCATTGTTTATCCACAAGTTAGGTGCTAACACTACCCACAAAAATTAATTGTGTCATTACCTCTTGTTCCCAGGTCCTAAGTTTGGTATCTCAAGATTTTAAATTGTGAGAAATGAATTGCTTCATATTTTCTCGTTTTGATATTTGTTAGTCCGATAAGAGCACAAAATTTGAACGCTAAGTAGTTTCCAAACTTTCCCTCGAAAATTCCTGCACATAGAAATCGGGTCCACATGAAGGTCTCTGATTTAACACGATTTGTGGAAGTCCCCCTTTTTATTTATGACCGAGACATACCATGTTTGATACCCGAAACGGAAGCATTTTATTAGGGAAACCCCCGGAGTCAAAGCTTGGCATTTTTGCATAATTATAAGCACTTTAATAATACTTCGTCCTTAGTCCTTTATTTCTTTTACAACAATGGTTTAAGAGCCGCCAAGATGTAAGAGCTTTATTATGACCTTGGATTTATATCCGCTGCTTTTTTATAGCTTTGGATTCCTCTACCTTTTTATTTGGCTTTGGACTATTATTATTGATATTCATAATCATATGTCAAACCCCGAGTCCTACGGCCTTTACTAAGATCACAACATCGGCTGCGAACCGGCAAGATGCAATAGTCTATTTCACCGTAACACTGGCAGTACCCCTATGTGTAACAAACCCCCATATGTAGAGATTTTGTTGGGAACGAGAAAAAACTAAGTATTGCCCAAACCGTATACCCTTAATTAAACCTAGAGATCTATTATTATTGGTGTGCAAGCTTGTGGGAACAAGGAGGCCACAAGTACCTTTCGTGGGCTCTAAAGAGATCCAACTACTCCACGTTTAGCACGAAACTTCTAAATAAACTCTATCATTCCTCGATCTCCGCAAATTTAAAATCCCAAGTAATGAGATCCGCGGATGCTTAGCCATAATCTTTTGATTATATTGGATAAGGGAGACGAGCTAGGGCTAAACACGCCCGGTCAAGTCGAGACATTTATTTCTACTCTTGCCGGTAGGAAAGTCAAAACAAGGTGTCAAATCTTATTATTCATATCATATATATTCATTTTTTTTTTATAATTATAAAGAGGTGACAAAATTTTAAAATTTTGGTGGAAAACGGAGTTGCGCAAGTTAACAGCTTAGACGAAAGTGACAGGTCAAATCGAATCGAAGATTCACCCCCCACCCAGACTAAAGTGAAACATTGTCCTCAATGTTTAAAGGGTAAAGGTAATCCTACGTAAAATCTAAGGCCATTTATTAAGTATGCCAAGAGATAAACGTTAGTCGATAAGATTTTGGATATGGTGAATTTCTGAAAGAGCAGCGAAGGATGAGACTCGAGTGGAGAGAACGACAAACCACGAGTACGAGAGTCCTCAAACTTCGGGGAAATTCCTGAACATTCACAAACAACCACGAAAACACGAGTTTGGAAAGGGTCGCCCCCCTCACGTCACGTTACTTAGAAAATAGAAAATAAAGAAAATGAAAATGGATAAGCATGGGGTGCCTCCCACGAATCACTTGTTTTTGATTACCGAGTCACATGAGCTTGACTCGATCCCCGAATTTAGTTATCCTTAGGGAAGGTTTGGAGATCCGGGACAACCATGGGTGGTATGTCCCCTCCGAAGTAATGTTTGAGATGGTGACCATTCACCTTAAAGTTGGGACCATTAGGTTGAGCAAGCTCAACGGTTCCATATGGAAATACTTGGGTAATGGTTAATGGTCCAGACCAACGGGTTTTTAATTTGCCCGAGAAAATTTTCAATCGAGAATTGAAAAGAAGGACTCGGTCACCAACATTGAAGACGCGATCTTTAATTTTAGCATCATGAATCCTCTTTGTCTTCTCTTTGTAGATTAAAGAATTCTCATAGGCTTGATCACGAAGCTCGACTAATTCATTCAATTGAACTTTACGGTGATCACCCGCGGTTTGAAGGTCAAAATTAGCATGTTTCAAGGCCCAGTAGGCCTTGTGCTCAAGTTCAAAGGGCAAATGGCAGGCCTTCCCGTAAACCAGCTTGTAAGGAGTGCACCCAATGGGTGTTTTGTAAGCTGTACGGAAGGCCCAAAGTGCATCATCTAACTTATCGGCCCATGAAGCACGATGTTCACCTACGGTCCTTTCTAAAATTCGTTTCAAGCCATGATTGGAGACCTCAACTTGACCACTTGTCTGTGGATGATATGCCGTAGAAAGACGATGTGTGACACCATATTTGAGCATAACTTTAGCAAATTGGTCATTACAGAAATGGGTCCCACGATCACTTATAATAGCACGAGGTGCACCAAATCGGGCGAAGAGACTTTTGAGAAATTTCACTACAACTCGGGCGTCATTGGTGGGTAGCGCCTTCGCTTCAACCCATTTAGACAAGTAATCGATGGCCACGAGTATATATTTGTTACCACGAGAAGAAGGGAATGGACCCATGAAATCGATACCCCAGACGTCAAAAATTTCACAGACTTGAATGGCATTTTGAGGCATCTCGTCCTTCTGAGAAATTTTTCCTTGACGCTGGCAAGAATCACATGATTTAACCAACTCATGGGCATCCCGGTAAATCTTCGGCCAATAGAAGCCGGAATCAAAAACTTTCTTAGCGGTGAAGTTGGCACCATGATGTCCCCCCGTGGGTCCATTGTGGCATGCCATAAGAATTTCAGCGGCTTCTTTGCCGTGAACGCACCGCCGGATCACTTGATCTGCACAAATCTTAAACAAGTAGGGGTCGTCCTAGAAATAATGCTTAACATCTTTGAAGAATTTCTTTTTTTGCTGGAACGATAGCCCTTTACGGATAAAATTCCCCGCATGGTAATTCACAAAGTCAGCGAACCATGGGGTACTAGAATCACAATGTGATAAACTTCCCAGTGTCTCGAGAGGAAATGCTTCATTAATTTCCTTTTTCTCGAAAACACTTTGATGGGGATTCTCTAAACGTGATAGGTGATCAGCAGCAAGGTTCTCAGATCCCTTTTTGTCTCGAATTTCAACTTTGAATTCTTGAAGGAGGAGAACCCACCGCATCAAGCGTAGCTTAGCGTCTTGCTTTGCCATAAGGTACTTAAGAGCCGAATGATCCGTATACATTATGCATTTCTTTAAGAGCAAATAAGGTCGAAACTTTTCAAAAGCGTAAATGACGGCTAACATTTCTTTCTCAGTAGTCGTATAATGGTATTGAGCGTTGGTCATTGTTTTACTAGCATAGTGTATCGGCTGAAAATGTTTTGACTTGCGTTGCCCCAAGACTGCACCAATGGCATAATCGCTAGCATCGCACATTAGCTCAAAGGCCAAGTCCCAATCGGGGGCAATTAAGATAGGAGCCTCCGTTAACTTCTTTTTAAGAATATTAAATGCTTCGATGCATTCATTTGAGAAGATAAACGGAGCATCTTTTTCAAGCAAGTGGGTCAGGGGTCGGGCTATCTTAGAAAAGTCTTGAATGAAACGTCGGTAAAAGCCGACATGACCAAGAAAACTTCTAATTCCTTTTGCGGTGGTGGGATGAGGTAATTTTGCAATCACATCGACTATAGCTCTATCGACCTCAATCCCAGATTTCGATATCTTATGGCCGAGGACAATGCCCTCTTTGACCATGAAATGGCATTTCTCCCAATTTAGAACCAAGTTGGTGTCTTCACACCGTTTTAGCATACTTTCTAAATGGGAGAGGCAAGAAGTGAAAAAATCTCCATAAACCAAGAAATCGTCCATGAAAACTTCCATGGTTTTCTCGATCATGTCCAAGAATATAGACATCATACACCTTTGGAACGTGCCTGGAGCATTGCATAAGCCGAAAGGCATACGACGATAGGCAAGCGTTCCATAAGGGCAAGTAAAGGTAGTCTTTTCCTGGTCCGGAGGGTCAATCGGTATTTGAAAATAACCGAAGAATCCATCAAGAAAACAATAGAACTCATTTCCCGCTAGGCGTTCTAGCATTTGATCCATAAATGGAAGTGGGAAATGGTCCTTACGAGTCGCATCATTCAATTTTCGATAATCAATACAAACTCTCCATCCAGTAACAAGACGTGTCAGAATTAATTCATTATCTTCATTAGTCACGACGGTCATTCCACCTTTCTTCGGTACACAGTGGACCGGGCTAACCCAGGAGCTATCCGATATTGGATAAATCATTCCGGCATCGAGGAGTTTGATAACTTCCTTTTTGATAACCTCATGAATTTTCGGGTTAACCCGTCGTTGTTGCTGAACAGACGGTTTGTAATTATCTTCAAGTAAGATCTTATGCGTGTAGAAACGAGGGTCGATACCCTTAATATCATAAATTTGCCAAGCGATGGCACGTTTATGCTTCTTGAGCACATCTAAAAGACGGTTCTTCTCCTCATCTTTAAGTTCTTTTGAAATTATGATGGGTAGTTTGTCGGTTCCTTCCAAAAATGCTTATTCGAGATGAGGAGGCAAATCCTAGAGCTCGGGCTCCGGAGGATTCTCAGTAGACGGCTTAACTTAATTAAAATCGGCCATTTTAAGATCCATCGGAGGGAGGGACGGGTTTGGGTCTTCATTAAGCATTTTCTCAATCAAAAGAACATCCCCCTTCGGGTCGCAATCGGAATGATCAATTTCCGGTAAAATCGAATCATTAGCAAGAAAGGCCTCGATCTCTTCCAAGATGAAATCACTTCCCTCAAACGGAGTAAGGGAAGGGGAAGGATCGGAAATAATCGGTCCAGAAGAATGAGTGGGATTGCCACTCGAAGCATGTTCGGTAAAACCAAGTAACTCTTGAGCATACTCCTCCGTAACTTCGTCAATAACGTCGACTCGGTTAACGGAATATTTGTCATAATTGGAGAAGTACCTCGTGGTTTGATCCAAATTAAACGTTACGGATTCGGTACCAACGCGTAGGGTAATTTCTTCATCATAAACATCAATTAACGCATGGCTGGTCTTTAGGAAACCTCTCCCGAGAATGAGGGGTACCCGCGGATCAGCATCAAAATCAACAACGACAAAATCGGCAGGGAAATTAAATTTCCCAACATTGACGAAGACATCCTCGGCTATTCCCATCAGACGGGAAGTAGTTCGGTCGGCTAGCTCGAGGGTCATGCAAGTCGGAGTTAATTCGGGCAAAGACAACTTTTTCCAGATGGATAACGGCATTAGGTTAATGCTAGCACCAAGATCGGCCAAGGCGAAGCATTGAACCATCCCAGGAAAATTACACGGAATGAGAAATCGACCGGGGTCTTCAAGCTTTTCGGGAAGCTTTTTGAGGATAACCGCCGAGCAATTCTCATTCATCTGGATTCGTGACTTTTCAAACAATTTTTCTTTATTATTCAAAAGACCTTTCAGCATTGAAGAAAATTTAGGCATTAAAAGTATAGCATCCGCGAGAGTTATATCAAAATGTAATTCTTGAAAACTCTGATAAAACTTTTCCATCTGGTTTTTATTTCTCTCATGGTGCGTTTGTTCATTTAAGCGTGACGGATAAGGTAATTTTGTTTTGACGGGTATTTCTTTCTCAGCTTCGTTAACAACTTTATCTTTTCCTTTAGACGTTGGGACCACCGGAGGTTGGATGTTTTCGGTCCTTCCATTATCAGTAGGAATTCCCGTATCCGTTGTCACCTCGGTTTCACGGGCGACTACCTTAGGAGACGAAGAAGAAGGGGTAGTCGGAGCCGTTGGTCCATCGATTATAACACCACTCCTAGTCGTAATTGTTTTTGCATCACCCCTCGGGTTAGCAATTGTGTTGCTCGGAAGAGAACCAGATGTCGATGCTTGATTCATCTGAATAAAACTGCTCATCATTTGCTTGAGCTCATTCGTTTGTCGAGTCATGGTTGTGTCGATCTCCTTCTTAAGTTCAACCCTCATGTTGTTAATTTGATTTTGCATTGCTCGAATGTTAACATCGTTTGTTTTCATATAATTAGCAAGCTCAGGAGAAGGTTGTGGTGGTTGATAAACTTGTTGAGGTGGAGGGACTTGATAACTGGTTCCACGGTTTTGATTGTAACCTTGGTTTTCATAACCTTGGTTATTTTGAGGATAACGGTTTTGATTAGTTTGCACGGGTGGAAACCCAGGTGGACTTGTTTGGTTAGTACGAAAACCTTGGTTTTGATTGTAGTTTACGGCTGCTATGTTTGCATTATAAACTTGGCCATCGGTGGCTTGCCAATCATAATACGGATGGGGTCCACCACAAATCACACATTTTTCATTAACGGCTTTAACGGGCTCGGGTTTTTGGTTCTGCAACTTAAACTCTTTCATCATACAACGGATAGCGTCGGTAAGTTCGGCCAATTCCGATGATTGGACCGACGAAGGAGAAGGAGGAGTAAAAGAAGTCACTTTCGAAACATTCGGTTTGTTACGAGAAGTCGGAACCTTAGATTTGTTCTAGATGATCGATAAAATATCCCTAGGCGTACGATTTAAGATATTGCCACTGGCGGCTGCGTTTAAAGAATCTTGATCGTTTTGAGTCAAAGCGTTATAAAACGTGTCGATTTGGTGTAACTCGGAGAAACCGTGGTGAGGACATTTTCGAAGAAGATCCTTAAAACGTTCCCATGCCTCACCAAAGTTCTCGTCAAAACGTTGTTGAAAATTAGTTATATCATTCTTAAGATTAGTCGTTTTGGACGGTGGAAAGAAATGATTAACAAATTTCGAGACGAGTTCTTCCCATGTGTGAATTGAACGAGGGGGTTCTTTTTCGAGCCAAATCCGGGCTAAACCCTCGAGTGAAAATGGGAACAACATCAATTTAATAGCATCGTGAGGGACATCCTTAAATTTCAAAGTCGAAGTTAACTTATTAAACCATCGGATGTATGCGTGAGGATCGTCCCTCTCAAAACCGTGAAATTGTTTTGATGTAACAAGTTGAATTAATCCAGTTTTAAGTTCAAAATTATCGGAAAGGATTGGTGGTAAAACAATTGCATCCCCGTATCCCTTGGTGGGACATTGGAGCAATTCTTGCATAGTACGTTGATCGAAAGCCGGTTGTGGTCCCATCGGAGGGAACACATTATTTTGATCATCACCCATCGGCGGGGGTCCCAAGTGTTGCTCGTTCGGGTTCATTTCCTCCGTATTAGGAAAAAGAACTCGGTGTGTATGACGAAACAAACTTTCAGGATTTCAAAGCGGTGAAACAAGTCGTTTAGACGTTGAACGTGTGTTCATACACCACAAAAATCAAATTTTGAAAAATAAAAGGAAAATCAAATTTGAAAAGGAAAGTCTTTTTGTATTTTTATTTTTATAAATCAAAATGTAAAAACTTAATAAATCAAAACGTTACGAGTAGATTTAAAAACTTAATATTTTGTAAACCGTTTCCCTTAAATCTACTCGCGACGGAACAGGAGAGAAGAATTGATCTCTCTTCAGCTTGCAATTTAATGTCAAAGCTTTCGTGTTTTCCGCTTATTCGGTCGTAGAATCCAAAGTAATCCGATTAGCAACTAATTTCACGCGTTGTTATATTGGGATGCTTATTTGGTTTACAACGCCCTCCCTTCAACGGGAGAGTCGAGGCTGCAACTTTATTATTTTTTTGGAATTTTTGAAAACACTTTAGGAAAAGTGTTTTTGATTTTTCAATTTTTTTTTTGTTTTTATAGAAAATATATACAAGGAAGGTTTTCAAAACACAATTTCGAAAAATGAAAACGAAAAATTCACTTCAACCTTCCCCGGCAGCGACGCCAAAATTTGATTCGTGAAATCAAGTTATATATATAGTATAAGTATTACTCAAGAGATCCGCAAAGAAATACGGATAACCCGAGGTCGTAATCCGTGTGAAGGATGAATGGAATTCTCAATTCCCGATTCGTGAAACGTGTCGTGAAAGTGGTAAAAAATGATTTGATGAGATTATACTAATGAATTCACAAATGAAGCACAAATAATCACTTAAGCACGTATTTCAAATAAGGCAACTAGAAACGTAACGTAAAATCAAAACCGTAAGCTTAAACGTAAAATAAACGTTAACGTACGAAATAAACGCGAATTTTAAGCTACACTACTCCTATGGACTTGAAAATAATTTTGAAAAGTTAAAAATGATAAAAGAAAATTTTAAGAAAAAGAAAAATTTTTTTTTGACTTTTTGTTTATTTTTTATGAATTAAAAACTAATTATTCTAATTAATAATTAAAGTAAAATGCAAATAAAGTGAGAAAAATGCAAAATAAATTTTGAAAATTATAAAATAACTAAAAACTAATTTTAATACTAAAAACAATTTTTTTTTTTTTTTTTTTTTTTTTTTTTTTTTTGCTTTTTGTGTAATTTTTGGAAATTAAAAAACTATTAAATCTAATTAAAAATTCAAAATAAATGGGAAAAATGCAAAATAAATTTCTAGAATTCTAAAATAAATAAAAATAAATTTCTAAAATATTTTTGGATTTTTCTTGGCTTTTTCTGATTTTTTTGGATTTTTTAGAAATTAAAATGTATTTAAAAATTATTAAAAATGAAAATAAAATAAGAAAAATAGTAAATGAACTCAGAAAATTTTGAAAAAATTACAAAAAATCTAAAATATTAAAATAAGCTTGAGAAAAAATTTTGAAAGTAAAACAAGCCAGAAAACTGCTTATTAGCTCAAATCAGCTTAGAATTAAGTGCTTAATAATAAGCACTTTGACCAGAACTGACCCCAAACTTTGACCAATTGATTTTTTGACTAAAATGAGTTCAAATGAACAGAACTTAGGCCAAATTATACACAGAAACTCAGGTAATGGAACAAACAGGTCAAATAAGCCATAGGAAATAAGCAGTTAAGCAATTGATAAGGGCTCACTTAGAAAAGCAACTATAGGTACTAGAGAGCCAAAATGAACAACAACTCACAGAAGATGATCAACTAATCAAAATTGCAGGCCAAAATTAGAAACAGATTCAAGGGTCCAATTACTCAATGAGATAGACCAAATAAGCAGTCATATTAAGCTGAGAAATGAAAACTAATGGGGGCAAATGATACTCCTACTATCTGAGAACACAAATTCACCAGGAAAACAGACACTAGATCCAATCTAATGCCCTAAAATTTCCCAAAGAAATCAGTCGAAACCTGTGGTGCAGGGGGAAAATAGAATCAAACAGTCAACTTTAATACTAGTTTCCAATAAGCAAATAAGTTCTAAATCACAAATTTCTTTCTCAATATGTTTCACAAGCTGCTAAGTTTCTAAAACAATCAGCTGAAACAATTTCCAATCAACATTGAGCACTAGAAATGTAATCCAAGTTGTGACCAAAACTGAGTTACTCACTCAATTGACTTTTTGATTTTAGAAAAACTTTGACTAATATGAATGTAAATATGTCCTAGATGATCACTACAAGTTTAATAAGTTCATATGAATCTAAAGCAAGCTAAATAAACTAATAATGCAAGTGTTTTTATGAAACAGTAACCTAGATACAGTATAATACCATCTGTTATGAGATTTTAAAACACTAATTGACTTTTTAAGTATTAGACCTACTGTTTTATGCTTGACTAAACCTATTTGTTACCTAAGTGTGATGTCTAAACCTATAAACACTTCTGAAACAACAAATGCACCAGCAAAATATTCTAAACCAAACACCCTCTTAAGTGACTGATATGAAACTAATACTCCTCAAATCCAATAAAATATATTCCAATTCTCAACCCTAGTAACTAATATTGATAAAATTATGTCCAACTAATACAGAAACACAGATCTCATGAGAACCACTACTCCCAAATCAAATCAGAAGTACCAACTCAAATGACAAGCTAAGAACCAAAATCTCACAAATCAAAGCAAACTCAGAATCAAATGCTAATCAATCAAACAGTTGATATCCAAACACAAACAAAACTAACACTAAACTATTAATGATTAAATGAATGCAAGTAAACCGAAACTAAATATTGTGTGGAAAACTAGAAGGGGGGGTTGAATAGTTTTGCGTCTTTTTCGTTTAATAAAAGTTTGCTTTCTAAGAATTGATAGTATTTGTAAAAACCGTTAAAGCTAAAGTATACAAACAAACTAGTTTACATATATCACATAGACAATACTTATTTAAAGTGTTGAATAGAAATTATGATTTCATATATCCCACTTAAATACAAGTTTGTACTAATATAGATATATGTGTCTTAGTAGTTGTATATACTTATGTTTAACTAATGTATAATTGATGTTTTGAATGGAACCTAGTTTGATCTTTATGTGAATTCAATATATGCACAACACATAATATAGACAACTTATGAAAAGCTAGTAAGTAAGCAAGTAAAGAGTAAGAGATGGAAAGATCAAACCGAGAGACAAAGGATTTATAGTGGTTCGGCTACAAGGACACCTTCCTTGCCCTACTCCACTCCCCGAGCACCTAACTCGAGAGTTTTCTTCACTATATCAACAATCTCCCTTATGGCGGAGAAAACCTTACACACCAAATTTACACACCACTTTGCACACCAATTTACACACCAATAATCACACCGCAGCGTCTTCACACCTAAGTCACATCTTCTACACACCTTCTAGCCACTAAGGTCTTTGCAACTTCAAAGCATTAATCTCTTCACACCTTTAAGTCACTAATGTCTTGACACCTTCAAGCCACTAATGTCTTCACACCTTCAAGTCACTAATGTCTTGACACCTTCAAGCCACTAATGTCTTCACACCTTTAAGTCACTAATGTCTTGACACCTTCAAGCCACTAATGTCTTCACACCTTCAAGTCACTAATGTCTTGACACTTTCAAGCCACTAATGTCTTCACACCTTCAAGTCACTAATGTCTTCTAGTCTTCTTCACTTTAGACCCTCAATATCTTCACTACAAGTCCCTATTGCTACAATCTCCTATCACCACTACTATCTAACACTTCTTCTTCACTTCAAGTTTCACCTCACACTTACAACAATCCTAGATTCTTCAACTAAATCTAGCTAACTAATACATACACCTTATTCACCAAAGGATGAAAGATTTACAAGAAAATATAAACAAGCAACTTAGATAGCAAGATGATACTAAGTTGCAATACTTCAAGGAGAAGTATTCTTCTCTTTGCACTTTGAATGTTGAGGCTTGAATCACTTTGAAACAAAGATCAAAGTATATAAGATCAAAGGATTTTTAGAGAAAGGAAATGGATGTTTAGATCAGAAAGTTTCTAGTGCAATGTGTAAAATGATCCAGTATTTAAAGGGCCAGATTTTACTGTTCGGGAGCGTGCCGGTCCCCTTAATTATAGGCCGGTCCCCTTAATGATTAAGGGGGCCGCCTAGTAAATTTAAGGGGGCCGCCCTCCTGAACGTTTGAAAAGTTTTTCTGGATAAAATTTGCCCTTTTTGGTTGGAAATTTGAAATCATATCTTTGTGGTTTAATAAAGCTATACCAAAAATGATTTACAAATATTTATAAAATGTTAAAAACATTTTATAAAATGTTATGTATTAATACAAAATTTCCTTTGATCTTATAATGCATTAATCACTTTGTTTATTCATACCTTAAGTGATTAGATGGTGAAAATGATTATTTACTACTAAATACTTGTTTACGTCATATCCTTTGGTTTGATGAGTTTTCGTTTTGTGATTATCAAAACTTAGAGATATCGAAAGATATGAATAATGTTTTTAGTCAATTATTTATATCAACAATCTCCCCCTTTTTGATGATTACAAAACCTAAACTCATTAAATCCAAAAGTTAATTTTTAGACAAGTATTTAGTGAGTTTATATTCACTTCTCCCCCTTTTTGTAGAATCAAAAAGGTTTGAGCCGATAATAAAAAGGCTCCCCCTTGATGTATGCTCCCCCTCGTTTGAGGGCACCAAGGGTTTGAGCTATGGAACTCTTGCAAGAAAAATATTAGAGGTACAAGCAAATATATATTTAACATGATAACAACTAATAGCATGGCAAAGAAGAATTTTAAACACACATAAAAGCATTAATTTAAAATGATTATGTCAACTACACAATCATTGTTACATAAGCTATAATGATGGAATCCTAATACTAAGTAGAATATCCTATTGTGCCAACAAAGAGTGTCATCAAACTTTCTTGAATTCCAAAATGGTTGAGGTGTTTTATTTGAAAATGAGAAAGATAAGCATATAAAATGCTTAGGTGAGAATGGTGAATGGGGATCATGTTGGTAGCTTAATGGAGGTAAACATTTGGTTGCATGGATGTTGGTTGGTTTGGAGATGTGGAGCTTGGAGGAGGTGGATTTGAAGTTGGGTTAGTTGGTTGATGTTGTTCAAGTGATGGTGTTTGCTGAGATCTAGTAAGAAGATACTCAATCCAAGTGAAGTGCTCATTCAAAGCAATGGTTTGTTGTTGAAGGAAGATGCAACAAGGGCAATTGTTAACATGCTTCTCAATTTGGTTTGTGTTATGTGGTGATGATGGTGAGCTTGATTGTGGTGGATCCAAATTGCGTTGTGCAAGATGTAATGCTAAAAGAGCACTAAGCTCATGAGCCTCTTTTAGCTCCTCAACGAACTTCAATTGTTCGGAGGAAGGTGATGGTGGTGGAGCTTGATAGTTGTCTTGGGTGAAAGTTTGAACTTGCAACATGGGAGAGTCATGTGAAGTTGTAGGATGTGGTGGTGGTACTCTTGGTGGTGGAGACATGATTGAGCTTGGGTAATCATGAAAACATGATATGGGTGGAAGAGATGTTTCATGAGTTGATGGTGTTTTTGTTGAATGAGCAACATGAGAAGTATTGATTGAGAAATTGGGATTATTGTTTTGGGATTGAGCATGCTCATCATAAGAAGAATCGTGAATGAGGGAATGAGTGGGTGATAGGTTGTGAGATGAATCATTCTTGTGGGTTTGAGGTTTGGTAATTGGTTGACTTGGAACAACATCACTTGAGTTATGACAAGAATCAAGTTTTCTCCTCCAAACGGGTTTGACGGAGATCCTTGCGGTTCTTGAAACCTTAGGTTTTTGGTTGTTGGGAGATGACATGTTTGGGTGTGATGGCATTAATGATGGGATAAGGGTATTTATAGTGTATGAGAAATGTTGATTAGGAAGGCAAATTTTGAGGGATAGCATTGGACAAAATATGTTTGTGAATTTTGGGAAGTATAGGCTGAAATGGGTCAAAAAGTGATAAAGAAAACAGTATCCTCGACCATCAGATGGCCGGTCCCCTTAATCATTAAGGAGGCCGCCTTATATAATTAAGGGGGCCGCCCATCTGGTGAATTCCAGAATACCAAAATTGGGTTTTTTGGCAGAAAATTTTCAGAAAGGTTATGTTTTGGGGTTTGGATTCAAGCAAGTTCAATTCTTTGAAGCAATATAGGGCATACTATTCATGAATGTAGAGAGTGATATAGAAACAATTAAATAAGATAATTAATTTCTAATCATCATGCAATCTATTAATTTATCAATTAAGATGTGCAACTAAGGAGGCAATAAGGCAAATTAGTTAAATGTATAACTATATGAAAATGATAATATGTAGACTAGTGCAAACATATTGATGAAAGTTAACAATTAACAAGTAGAAGGATACAAATGCTATGTAGTCTAGTACAAACAATTTGCATCAATTCTTTAGAAGCAATATAGGATAAACTAATCATGTATCTAGAGAATGTAATAAAGATGAGTTAAGTAGGCAAATAATTTCCAATTATCATGCAATCTACTTATTGGTCAATTAAGTTTCACAACTAAGGAAGCAATAAGACATGCTAACCATAATAAATTGGCTAGTTTGAACAAAATAGTGAGTGCCTACAAGAAACAAATTGGAAATAATGATTGTATGGACTTTAAGATTTGTTACAAACAAGATCCATATGGGCAAACCATGATTCTCAAGAAATGATTTGATTAAATTGTGAATGTCATTTTTACATAAATGCAAGACATATATGAGATAATCAAAGAATGTTTTAGGCAAAATGTTTTTAGTTTTATTCAACAATGTTTGAAAGTAAGTTTTCATTTAGATGTGAGAGTGTTGAATGGGATATAACCTAACATCTATAGTTCCTATGTTTTCGCATGCTTATCTAACTTAATGCCATAAATCTGGAAATGAAAGAATTTAATGAGAAGAAAAGTTCATAAAAGTGAACTAGCGTTAGGTATATATAGGAAGTGCAATTTAATCAAGTTGGAGAATGAGTATGAGACTATTACTAGTGGTGCTCAATTCAGGCTAAACACGACCGTTTTTACGGGTTACACACACCCAACTTCTCACATAGAAGCAATTCAACCGTTAGGTTAAATTGAATTTCTAGTCAATTGATTCTCCAGTAGTCATTCTCTTTTTAGAAGAAATTGAGTTCCTAAATTTACCTATCGAAGATTACCAAATATGAAGTTTTCTTGATTCACTAATACTTGGCTTAATGTTTTGAAGTACATTCAAGTTTGTATCCCAATAAAACAAATTTTGTTTTGTTTCAAAAAGAAAAATGTTTCTATCTTGATAAAGATCAAAATAATGTTATGATAGCTTATGATTAATCATGTTGTTTGAAGAAGCATAAAATAGATATTTGAAAGATTTTAATTCAAAGAGAGAAGTTTTTAAATATGATGTTTTGATTTTGACAATCAAGAAATTTCAAGAGAAAGATATACTTCAAGAGAATCGATTAGGCCCATTGTCACACATAATCATCTCTAATGGCAACTAAAGATGTGGAGGAGATATGGTAGACATTAAACATCTAAATGCAATGAGATAGGAAGGGACAAAGAAAATCATCAATGAATACAATATATATATATATATATATATATATATATATATATATATATATATATATATATATATATATATATATATATATATATATATATATGCATAGAAGGTACATTGTAGTATTGAGTTACTAGCAAGTCTTAATTATCTATTAATCCAATTAGTTAAGAACATATAGATTAACGTAGTCATAACAACAAGAGAGTTAATTGTCCTAATATCATGTATGCATATATTGGTATTTATGATCTAAAGGCATAACAACTTATGGATTAAATCATATTAGTATACTAATCATGGCATACTATGATATATTGTGACATTAACAAGGTTTTGAAAAGAAAACTTACCTCAGGTCCAGCTTTCCTTTAAGAGTGGGCAAAAGAGCAATAGAAGACGTCTTAAAATTTTGCCCAAAGTATGTAGAAGTAGCAAAGACGAATCCCAACGCAATAAGGATCAAGAATGGTAAAACAAGAGTCCTCCAAGAGTGAGATGTAAACCGCCAATATCATAGATGACCGCAACCAATACATAATCAACACGTGTGTAGACTACAAGTGACAAAGATCTTGGTACCAAGATTCTCATGGGTCTGAGTTGATTAGTAGAGAGCATCCAATGCATTTAAATGCACATGATGAGGATGTCATCAAGAAGTACAAGAATTCATCATTTGTTTGTTTTAACAAGCAAACAATAGCTTTCTTGACTAGAGAAATAATCAGTGGATATAAATAATAAAAGTTCTAAATTTTTCCACTAGGTTTAACAAATTTTATTTGTTTTGAAGTATTCGTTAAGTAATCATCTTCAGTAAATCCTAAGCCGGTTTTATCATAAAATGACTTTTGAATGTTAAGTAGATATTTTAAAGATTTAGAACTATTTTCAAATTTAGCCAATATTTTTGCTTTTTCTTTTTCCATTTTAATTTCATGTTTGTAGTCTTGACAATTTTTACATTCAAGATCAATTTCAATATTACTTTCAAGTCTAGACATTTTGTCTTCTAAAATTATTTCTTTTTCAAAGTTATTTTCAACGGATGTTGAAGATTCATTCTTAAAAATAATTTTTGATTCAATGTTGCAAAAGTGTTTGAAGTTGTTTTCCAATTTTGAAAATTCTAATATAAATTGATCATAGCAAAAATGTTTGGTTTTGGATTGTACCTTATTTGTAGTTGTACAATCTTCACATGCTAAGCGGTGATCAATTCTATTGTTCATGTCACTCCATGTTTTGTTTGTAGTGTTGCTTGGATCTTGAAGCATGTAATCCTTGCCGTCACCACTTGTATTCTCATTAGTTAGAGAATTCATGTAAGCCATATTTTCGTCATCTTCATTTTCCTTGTTGCACCATGGTTTATTGACATACTTTCTTCGGAATAGACACATGTGTTCTTCTTTATTTGTACCTTCAATAACCATATTTGAACTAGTAGTACATGTGTTTATTTCAACTAAATATTTATCTATTAAATTTTCTAGAGTAACAATTTTATGTGCAATATCAAGTTTATCATCTTTGGTTTTACATTTCTCTTGGTGAAATTTTAAAAGGCATTTCCAAATATCATTTGCCGTTTTATAAGGAAGTAATCTTTCATATTCAACTCTTGGTAGAGTTTTGAAAATAAGTAATTTGGCTTTAGTGTTTTTATCAAATTTGGTTTGAAGGTTATTATATTGATTTTGAAAATCCATTTTGGTTGGTTTAAGATCACCAATTGAAATGATATGCCAAAGATCAAGATCTATTGATTTCACATAATTTTCAAATTTGTTTTTCCATTCAAGAAAATGATCATTTTCAAATAATGGTGGTTGTTGCATAAATTCCCCTTCTAAATATTTTTCAAATTCCATAGATCGTTACAAGTTTTAAAATACAATCTATTTTAAAAATCTTGCTAGACGTGGCTCCTGATACCAATTGTGGAAAACTAGAAGGGGGGGTTGAATAGTTTTGCGTCTTTTTCGTTTAATAAAAGTTTGCTTTCTAAGAATTGATAGTATTTGTAAAAACCGTTAAAGCTAAAGTATACAAACAAACTAGTTTACATATATCACATAGACAATACTTATTTAAAGTGTTGAATAGAAATTATGATTTCATATATCCCACTTAAATACAAGTTTGTACTAATATAGATATATGTGTCTTAGTAGTTGTATATACTTATGTTTAACTAATGTATAATTGATGTTTTGAATGGAACCTAGTTTGATCTTTATGTGAATTCAATATATGCACAACACATAATATAGACAATTTATGAAAAGCTAGTAAGTAAGCAAGTAAAGAGTAAGAGATGGAAAGATCAAACCGAGAGACAAATGATTTATAGTGGTTCGGCTACAAGGACACCTTCCTTGCCCTACTCCACTCCCCGAGCACCTAACTCGAGAGTTTTCTTCACTATATCAACAATCTCCCTTATGGCGGAGAAAACCTTACACACCAAATTTACACACCACTTTGCACACCAATTTACACACCAATAATCACACCGCAACGTCTTCACACCTAAGTCACAACTTCTACACACCTTCTAGCCACTAAGGTCTTTGCAACTTCAAAGCATTAATGTCTTGACACCTTCAAGCCACTAATGTCTTCACACCTTTAAGTCACTAATGTCTTGACACCTTCAAGCCACTAATGTCTTCACACCTTCAAGTCACTAATGTCTTGACACCTTCAAGCCACTAATGTCTTCACACCTTCAAGTCACTAATGTCTTGACACTTTCAAGCCACTAATGTCTTCACACCTTCAAGTCACTAATGTCTTCTAGTCTTCTTCACTTTAGACCCTCAATATCTTCACTACAAGTCCCTATTGCTACAATCTCCTATCACCACTACTATCTAACACTTCTTCTTCACTTCAAGTTTCACCTCACACTTACAACAATCCTAGATTCTTCAACTAAATCTAGCTAACTAATACATACACCTTATTCACCAAAGGATGAAAGATTTACAAGAAAATATAAACAAGCAACTTAGATAGCAAGATGATACTAAGTTGCAATACTTCAAGGAGAAGTATTCTTCTCTTTGCACTTTGAATGTTGAGGCTTGAATCACTTTGAAACAAAGATCAAAGTATATAAGATCAAAGGATTTTTAAAGAAAGGAAATGGATGTTTAGATCAGAAAGTTTCTAGTGCAAAAAGGTAAGGAAAATGTGTAAAATGATCCAGTATTTAAAGGGCCAGATTTTACTGTTCGGGAGCGTGCCGGTCCCCTTAATTATAGGTCGGTCCCCTTAATGATTAAGGGGGCCGCCTAGTAACTTTAAGGGGGCCGCCCTCCTGAACGTTTGAAAAGTTTTTCTGGATAAAATTTGCCCTTTTTGGTTGGAAATTTGAAATCATATCTTTGTGGTTTAATAAAGCTATACCAAAAATGATTTACAAATATTTATAAAATGTTAAAAACATTTTCTAAAATGTTATATATTAATACAAAATTTCCTTTGATCTTATAATGCATTAATCACTTTGTTTATTCATACCTTGAGTGATTAGATGGTGAAAATGAGTATTTACTACTAAATACTTGTTTACGTCATATCCTTTGGTTTGATGAGTTTTCGTTTTGTGATTATCAAAACTTAGAGATATCGAAAGATATGAATAATGTTTTTAGTCAATTATTTATATCAACATATTGAAACAGAACTTAACTACTATGGCAAAGGTAAATTCAAAAGATGCAACACTTACAAAACAATGCCCCCTCAGCTCAAACAGAGGGGGTTTACTAAGCTTGTCTGTCTTTATGACAGGCCAAGTGGACTCCTTCCTGGCTGCTAAACTCCACAATAAGCTGAGCTTATTAAATCAGCTGTATCAGTTGACCAGTGTTTGACTTATGTGGAATTTAAATCAGATGACAAAATAAGTTCTTAGTAAGCTATAGGAGAACTTATGTAAACTTATACCAACCAGAATAAGCTTGTTTGAAACTTAAATTTAGAATTTAAACAATATTTTTTTATTTTATCTGATTTTTTTTTTGATTTTCAATATAAGATGAAATAGAAATTTAAAATAGAAATTAACATAAACTTGACAAGTACTGAATTAAACAAACAGAAAGGAATAATAACTAAAACTAAATTGAGATTTAAGATAATAAACTAAAATTATAAAAGCTGAAACTCACTAAATTTAAATGAGTAAAAAGCTGAAATTTGAAATTACATATAAGAAAAGAAAAAAAACAGAAAACTAAAACAAACTTTAATATAAAACCTACACAAATCTAATGAAGGAGGGGGTGGGAATTTTTTTTGGGTGTTTTTATTATGTTTGTGTTGACCGGTTTGACCGGGTAGTGGGTTGGGTGGATCGGGTTAAATAAAAAGGAAGGTGGGCTTTTTAGTTTTGGGCCAAGAAGGGATTGGGTTGGACAATAATATGGATCCGGTTGTAATATGTTTTTAGGAGTTGTAAAGTTTAACAAGGACCAATGTTGTATAATTCAGAACTTTAGGGACCAATTCTGTATATCTCCAATATTTTTCCCAAGGGCTATTATTGTAACTCTCTAATTCATGAGGGGTTGATTTTGAATATCCTTTGAATGTTATTCCCATGGACCATTTATGTAATTTCCTGAAAGTGCAGGGACTAAAATTACCAATCTCTCCAAACTTTATCCAGGGACAAAATATGTACTTTGATGAATCTCTGAGGACTTCTAATGATAATATGAGCTTTCTTTGATCATTTTGCTTCCCCGGCTCTGGCTTTTGACCTTTTTCCAATCTCGTGCTCGTTTTTGTCGGTTTTGGCTTAGCTTTTGTTCATTTTTCACATATCCGTACCTGCACATACACAAATACAAAAACACACATTCTCTTGGTATATTTGGTTAGTATTTGGTGTATTTGGTCTGATTTTGGTCTAAAAAGGATGTGTGAAAAAGCACACATCAATCGCACCAGGCTTTACCTCTCAAGGGATCTCGAGAAGCTTACAACCCCCACCAGGCAGTGTACCTGATCGTTGTAGTATAGTATAGTGACAAGTACCGGGGGATTGATCGTTCAACTCAGGAATAGTGTCGCTAGGATTAGAAAGCCTAAAAACTAGGTCTAGAGGTGAGGGATGATTCTTTTTGTATTTTTTTATGTTTTATAAAAGCAAATAAAATCTCGGTTTTTGAAGGAGTGGGCGGAATTAGTTGCTAGTCAACTAACCCAATAACTAAAGATACAATCAAAATAAAATAACAAGAATGAAAATAAATCTAATTAAACTAATTTGGTGTGAACAATGATAGGTAAAGTTGTGTTTACTTAGATTTCATTACTCCCAAGATATCTTTTACAGGTTAATCATTTGTTACAATTGCATGGATGACGGGTCATATTCCTTAATACTAGTCGTAGGGCCGTGTACAATATTCCCTAACTCTATAAGATCCTCTTTCACTCCATGTCGAGCCGTTAAAAACTCCTAACATGGGATCATTAGAATTCTCCTACGCATTAAATACAACCTAATATCGTAGTACACCTCTGATCATGTTTCTTAAGACATTCAAGCATGTTACCAATGGAAGTCTGCCAGATTTCTTAAGCCTAACATCGAATACAATCATCTGTAACAACTATAAACAAACAATCAACCCATAATTAACATCTAGGTTTCACTACATCTAAGCAAACACAAAAGAAATCTAGCCTAGCATGTTAAATTGAAGACAAGCGTAAGATATATTCAAACAACACATAGACATATTGATTGAATTGAAAAAGTACTTATCTCAATTGAACATAAAAGGTTTCAAAGGGTAAAAACCCTTGAAAGAGCTGTGAAATTCAGACCTAGGGTTTCTCTCAAAGTTGCACCCTCAAAGTTACACACTAATGAATGAAAATTGCAAAAATATATATAGATAATACAAGGTGACGGCGTCAAGAAGGAAATTCTGACGCCGTCAATTCGCCGCCCATATTTAAATTGGATTGCCTAGATCCACATCTGACGCCGTCATGTGTATTTTTAGCTCTGAGCCGTCATCCATTCTTGAACCGTGACGGCCTATGGTGACGCCGTCACGTTTTTACTGGGCCGTCACCTCTCCCAACTCTTGTTTTACTCTTGACGCCATCATGTAGAACATTGTGACGCCGTCAGGTACTGTTCCAGCAAGGAAAATTAAGACTTTGCCGTTTTCTTCACTTTTATGCTCCAAAAACGTCCAAAATGCTTCCTTTTCTGAATTCACTCCAAAAGTACCTAAAATGACAAAATGAACGATTTAGGGCAATATTTGATCAAATAAATTCGAATTCGGGCTTAAATGACCCCCTAAAAACGGTTCATTTTTCGCCTCATCATATACCCTTACACTTGAGATTTGCTCGTCCTCAAGCAAATGCGCTTTTATTCTAATCAAAATACAAGTTAGGGGTCATTTAACACTAATATAAAAGTAATTACAACAAATAATCGTTCCACCAAAGACTAAAGACAAGCACGGAGGTCATACACTAGCACCTCACAAATAGTGTTTAGATACTCACATCTCTCGGGTGTAATAAAGTATATATCACAATATGGAAATGGAAAACATCTCTCACTACCTGTCATAGCAAATAGATTACCATAGGCTTGGGAAAGGATCAAACCTCCACCACTTGGCGTAAGCACCTAGGATAAACTATCAAAGAGATCTTTTAAAGGGTTATAACGTTAGGTGTAGGGATATGAAATACACGGTTTTGTTGGATATAGGCAATATTTACTAGTGGCGAGTTAATCATCTTGGTTAATTACATGTACAATATGGCGTTGCTAACCCAAGACTAGACTCAACTTAAGCTAATAAATCAAAAATAACAAAAACTTAAAATAAACATAGAATGAAACGGGATGGTAGTTCGTATGTTTTTCTCTTTTTTTTTTTTTTTTTTGCATACACTCTTACCCTACCATCCAAAATAATACATCATAGGGAATGTACATTCCCCTTACACTTGAATCTTTACAAACTTTACAATCAACTATTCTAATGACTCGAATCAAGATAATCAAAACACTTTGAGTACTTTTAAAATTAATGCACATATGGGGGTAATAATTGATGTTCTTCCCCATTACTCCGTAAAACAAGTACTTTACCCATGAGTCCCAATTGTCCCAAAACAATATGTACAAGATATGACTCGACTTAGCAACCATGTAATCAATTAGATAATTAACTAAGGGTTTAAACATGTAACAATAATGCACTAAAGATGAGTGCATACACGGAAGGCTAAGGCGATTTGGGTGTACATTTAAGTGGGTTGTAACAAATTCTTCCTTTAAGTAAGATGCTTAAAGGTAGAAATGAAAAGATAGGCTCGGAAGGGTGTACTAAGGGTTTCGTGTACTAAAAATGAGTACAACGCTAAGGTGTGGGAAAGATTAATTGACTTTACTAGCCAAGTAATATGACTTAAGTGGTCAAGTAATTATGATACGGGTTTAACACAAGGGTGATCCTAATGCCTCTTATCATGTAGTAAATCCTACTACACGAATGTAGTCTCACAAGCGGTCTCGGGACTTATCACTAACGCAAGTTCTAGAATCTAAGTACTACCGGTACACACATAAGCACTAATAATGATTGCTTTTCCTATCAAATCTAAAGGCGAACCTCACATATTTGGGTGGAAAATTTTTTAAGTGGTACAGTTTTGTGCTAGTCATACAACCTCCTATCCATGAGACGCTTGCTAAGGCTAAAGTTTTACTCCTAAATGTTGTAAAAAATTTTAAATTTGGCGCTAAAATTACACTAACAAGTATTTCTCTTAGTTTTATTACACACCTACCATCAAACAAACAAACTCAAGTGCAATAGTATCCTATAAGGTATCATCATTTACCCTCCCCTTACACTTAGGATGAACATTGTCCCCAATGTTCAATTAAAGAATGTAAAAGTGAAATAGGTAAAAGAATGAAAGCAAATACTCCCCTGATTCGTTCGGTGTGGATAGAGTGGTAACAAGGATAGATCTTCCTCCAAGAGAATGAACATTCAAAGTTTCCCTTCCAGAAAAATAAATCATCTTCTTGTCATACATAACCTGTTAAACCTGAGAAAATAAACAAAGCAACGTCGCGTAAAATCAGCGGCAATCTATATATACTAACAAATCCTAGAAAACAATGTAAGATATAATGCTTGTGGAATGAATGTTTGCAGATTTCCTGGAGTTTATAAAACTAAAGAATTAACAAAAACTTTAAAACTCCGTTAGAAAAACAAAACTAGCAAAATTTCCAGAATTTTACACATGACGCTGTCAGGAATTAATTCCTGACGCCGTCAGAAGTGACCTGCAGAAATCTTTCGTTAAGTTTCTGGAAAATTTCTGGAAAAACTTATGTCCTACTTCCTGGAAAATCCTGCAAAACATCATTATGACTCGATACAAGTATTTGACTCTAACAAATACTAATATACATG
The DNA here is from genome assembly GCA_030686995.1 of Artemisia argyi. NCBI lineage: Eukaryota > Viridiplantae > Streptophyta > Magnoliopsida > Asterales > Asteraceae > Artemisia > Artemisia argyi. The sequence continues at coordinate 132,210,533 of CM060709.1, read as the reverse complement.
TTCATTTAATATTGTGGAGAATCATGATCGATTTCGTTCTTATAAACAAATTTGGGGTTTCCCCTTACACTTATCTTTTGCAAAATACCTAATAAGGCGAAAAATGATCTGTTTTTAGGGGGTCATTTAAGCCGGAATTTGAATTTATTTGATCAAATATTGCCCTAAATCGTTCCTTTTGTGATTTTAGTTACTTTGGGAGTGAATTCTGGAAAAGGAACCATTTTGGACGTTTTTGGAGCATAAAAGTGAAGAAAACGGCAAAGTCTTATTTTTCCTTGCTGGGAACAGTACCTGACGGCGTCACCAATTTCTTAATGACGGCGTCAAGAGGAAAAACAAGAGGTGAAGAGGATGGAGTCCATGACGGTCCAGAACACTTTTGCATTAGGGCATGACGCTAGGCCGTCATGATCCCATTATACGTGACGGCCAGAGGAAAACTACTCTTGACGGCGTTAGATTTGGATCTAGGCAATCCGAGAATATTATGGGCGGCGGGTTGACGGCATCAGATTTTTGTTCTTGACGCCGTCACCTTAGGAAATCTATATATAGTCTTGGTAATTTTCATTCAAAAGGGAGGAGAATTTTAGGGTTGACTTGAATAAACCCTAGCTCGTGTTTTACAGTATTTTCAAGGGTTTTCACCCCTTGAAACCCTTCATGTTCAATTAAGATAAGTATCCTTTCAATTCATTCAATATGTCTATGTGTTGTTTGAATATATCTTACGCTTATCTTGATTTTAACATGCTAGGCTAGATCTTTTATGTGTTTGCTTAGATGTAATGAAACCTAGATGTTGATTATAGGTTGCTTGCTTGTTTATAGTTGTAACGGATGAATGATTTCGATGTTAGGCTTAAGAAAACTAGCAGACTTCCATAGTGTAACTTGCTTGAACGTCTTAAGAAACATGAACCAATGCGTACTAGGTTTTTATGGTTGTATTTAATGCATAAGCGAATTCTAGTGATCCCATGTTAGGAGCTTCATGCAGGCTCGACATAGAAGTGAAGTAGGAGCTTATAGAGTTGGGGAAGTACGTACGCCACCCCACGAATGGTATTAAGGAATATAACCCGTCATCCACGCAACTGTAACAAACAATTAACCTGTAAAAGATATCTAGGGAGTAGTGAAATCTAAGTAAACACAATTCTCCCATTTATTGTTCACACCACTAGTTTAATTAGCTTTATTTTCATTTCTGTTATTTTATTTTGATTGCATCTTAGTTTTGGGTTAGTTGATTAGCAACTAATTCCACCCACTCTTCCAATACCTGAGATTTTTACTTGCTTTTATAAAATATAAAAAATACAACAAGAGTCATCCCTCACCTCTAGACCTAGTTTTTACGCTTTCTAATCCTAGTGACACTATTTCTGAGTTGAACGATCAATCCCCCGGTACTTGTCACTATACTATACTACAACGATCAGGTACACTGCCTGGTGGGGGTTGTAAGCTTCTCGAGATCCCTCGAGAGGTAAAACCTGTTGCGATTCCCACGCATCAAGTTTTTGGCGCCGTTGCCGGGGAATAGTTATTGTCTAGGTTAGGATTTCTTTTTATTAGCTCTACTTGCTAGATTCCTTTCTAGTAAGATTTTATTTTTATTTTTTAGGTTTTCTTTAGTCTATCTTATTTCTTTGTTTCCTTTGTTCGTAAGCTATCTCGATGGAAAACAATAGCATTGATCGCTTGATTCCTGTTATTCGTGTTTTCCGTCATATGATTTTCCAAATGCCCGCCCCAATTCATGTAGAGGAAAATGAGAACCCACCTAACCTCTCACCTAACCATCACTTTGACAATAATTCTGAAATGGAGGAGTCTGGCCATGATAATGACTATAGGGCTAGTCCTTTTTACTATTCAGACTCCGATGAGGACCTAGATGATGGTGATGTAATTAATGACTATAGGATGGAAGAGGAAGTGAAACCTCTTAGGTATGTCGACCCTAGAACAAGGATTGAGAATGATAGCCCATTTAATATGCAATTTCCTTGTAAGATTGGATTTAGGAGCTTTGATGCCTACCTTAACTCATCTTTATCAATGAACATAATCTCACGTAGTGAATACAATAAAATCATGGTAGATGAGTTAGAATACAAAGGAGATAATATTATTGCTAGGGCAATGTCATTGCATGTGATTGTAGGAAGCTTTGTTTATCTTGTTGAGTTCATATGGAGAATCTAGGAGAATTTATTGATGGTAAGTTAACCCAAGTTGTATTTGGGAAACCCTCCAAAAGATTAACCAATCTTGATGAAAAACTTATGGAAAGGTTAATTAAATTCTCGGATGGAGATGAAGATTTTGTTTATCAAATGCCACGTTCAAACCCTAGGTTTAAGGACCATTCAATTGAGGCATGCAATAGAATTCCCCCAATTTATTTTTTGAGTGAAAATGATAAAAGGAGAGGACTTAAATATCCCCATGAAAAGAATAAACGGTATTATCATGGATATTTAGAGTTAAGTGATGAGTATAAGAAAGATGAAGCAACGATTAGATGGCTCACACTTGGTTATGTGAGCGTTAGTGACACTAGGTAACCCATGACCTTGAGTCTAGCTACAAGACTCGTAAATAAAGAAAAGCGCTTCTTGGGAGGCAACCCATGTTTTGTGTGATTTTTATTTTATTTTATTTTTATTTGTTTCCGTATGCATGCTTTATTTTTATTGTTGGTAGATCATGTTTCAAAAATAAAATGGTGAAAATACTTTATTTTGTCGTTTGGCTTTGTCTTAACTTCATCCAAAGGTATTTCGCAAATAGATAAGTGTAAGGGGAAACCCCAAATATGTTTTTAAGAAACAAAACCGATCATGATTCTCTACAATATTAAATGGACATGTATATTCGTATTTGTTAGAGTCAAATGCTTGTATCGAGTCATAATGATGTTTTTGCAGGATTTTCCAGGAAGTAGGACATAAGTTTTTCAGAAATTTTTCGGGAACTTAACGTAAGAATTTCTGTAGGTCACTTCTGACGGTGTCAGGAAGAAATTCCTGACGGCGTCATGTGTAAAAATCTGGAAATTTTGCTAGTTTTGTTTTTCTAATGGAGTCTTAAAGTTTTTGTTGAATCTTTAGTTTTATAAACTCCAGGGAATCTGCAAACATTCATTCCACAAGCATTATATCTTACTTTGCTTTCTAGGATTTGTTAGTATATATAGATTGCCGCCGATTTTACGCGAGGTTGCCATGTTTGTTTTCTCAGGTTTAATAGGTTATGTATGACAAGAAGATGATTTATATTCTGGAAGGGAAGCTTTAATGGTTCATTTTCATGGAGGAAGATCTAACCGTGTTAACACACTATCCATACCGAGCGAATCAGGGGAGTATTTGATTTCATTCTTTTACCTTTTACTTTTACAATCTTTTATTGAACATTGGGGACAATGTTCATCCTAAGTGTAAGGGGAGGGTAAATAATGATACCTTATAGTATATACTTGCACTTGAGTTTGTTTGTTTGATGGTAGGTGTGTAATAAAACTAAGAGAAATACTTGTTAGTGTAATTTTAGCGCCAAATTTAAAATTTTTTACAACATTTAGGAGTGAAACTTTAGCCTTAGCAAGCGTCTCATGGATAGGAGGTTGTATGACTAGCACGAAACCGTACCACTTTAAAAAAATTTCCACCCAAATATGTGAGGTTCGCCTTTAGATTTGATAGGAGAAGCATTCATTATTAGTGCTTATGTGTGTACCGGTAGCATTTAGATTCTAGAACTTGCGTTAGTGATGCATCCCGAGACTGGTAGTGTGACTACATTCGTGTAGTAGGATTTACTACATGATAAGAGGCATTAGGATCACCCTTGTGTTAAACCCGCATCAAAATTACTTGACCACTTAAGTCATATTACTTGGCTAGTAAAGTCAATTGATTTTTCCCACACCCTTAGCGTTGTACTCATTTTTAGTACACGAAACCCCTAGTACACCCCTCCGAGTCTATCTTTTCGTTTCTAACTTTAAGCATCTTACTTAAAGGAAGAATTTGTTACACCCCACTTAAATGTACAACCAAATCGCCTTAGCCTTCCGTGTATACACTCATCTTTAGTGCATTATTGTTTCATGTTTAAACCCTTAGTTAATTGTCTAATTGATTACATGGTTACTAAGTCGAGTCATATCTTGTACATATTATTTTGGGACGATTGGGACTCATGGGTAAAGTACTTATTTTATGGAGTAATGGGGAAGAACATCTATTATTACCCCTATATGTACGTTAATCTAAAAAGTACTCCAAGTGTTTTGATTATCTTAATTCGAGTCAATAGATTAGTTTATTGTAAAGTATGTAAAGATTCAAGTGTAAGGGGAATGTTCATTCCCTATGATGTATTATTTTGGATGGTAGGGTAAGAGTGTATGCAAAAAAAAAAAAAAAAAAAAAAAAAAAAAAAAAAAAAAAAAAATCGAAAAATTCAAGAAAAAAAATAGAAAAAGAAGAGAAAAAAACATACGGACTACCATCCCGTTTCATTCTATGTTTGTTTTAAGTTTTTGTTATTTTTGATTTATTAGCTTAAGTCGAGTCTAGTCTTGGGTTAGCAACACCATTTTATACATGTAATTAACCAAGATGATTAACTCGCCACCAGTAAAGATTGCCTATATCCAAAAAAACCGTGTATTCCATATCCCTACACCTAATGTTATAACCCTTTAAAAAGACCTCTTTGATAGTTTATCCTAGGTGCTTACGCCATGTGGTGGAGGTTTGATCCTTTCCCAAGCCTATGGTAATCTGTGTGTTATGACAGGTAGTGAGAGATGTTTTCCATTTCCTTATTGTAATATATACTTTATTACACCCGAGAGATGTGAGTATCTAAACACTATTTGTGAGGTGCTAGTGTATGACCTCCGTGCTTGTCTTTGGTCTTTAGTGGAATGATTATTTGTTGTAATTACTTTTATATTAGTGTTAAATGACCCCTAGCTTGTATTTTGATTAGAATAAAAGTGCATTTGCTTGAGGACAAGCAAATCTCAAGTGTAAGGGTATATGATAAGGCGAAAAATGATCCATTTTTAGGGGGTCATTTAAGCCAGAATTTGAATTTATTTGATCAAATATTGCCCTAAATTGTTCCTTTTGTGATTTTAGGTACTTTGGGAGTGAATTCTGGAAAAGGAAGCATTTTGGACGTTTTTGGAGCATAAAAGTGAAGAAAACGGCAAAGTCTTAATTTTCCTTGCTGGGAACAGTACCTGACGGCGTCACCAATTTCTTAATGACGGCGTCAAGAGGAAAAACAAGAGGTGAAGAGGATGGAGTCCATGACTGTCCAGAACACTTTTGCATTAGGGCATGACGGCGTCACGCTAGGCCGTCATGATCCCATTATACGTGATGGCCAGAGGAAAACTACTCTTGACGGCATCAGATTTGGATCTAGCCAATACGAGAATATTATGGGCGGCGGGTTGACGGCATCAGATTTTTGTTCTTGACGCCGTCACCTTAGGAAATCTATATATAGTCTTTGTAATTTTCATTCAAAAGGGAGGAGAATTTTAGGGTCGACTTGAATAAACCCTAGCTCGTGTTTTACAGTATTTTCAAGGGTTTTCACCCTTGAAACCCTTCATGTTCAATTAAGATAAGTATCCTTTCAATTCATTCAATATGTCTATGTGTTGTTTGAATATATCTTACGCTTATCTTCATTTTAACATGCTAGGCTAGATCTTTTATGTGTTTGCTTAGATGTAATGAAACCTAGATGTTGATTATAGGTTGATTGCTTGTTTATAGTTGTAATGGATGAATGATTTCGATGTTAGGCTTAAGAAAACTGGCAGACTTCCATAGTGTAACTTGTTTGAACGTCTTAAGAAACATGAACCAATGCGTACTAGGTTTTTATGGTTGTATTTAATGCATGAGCGAATTCTAGTGATCCCATGTTAGGAGCTTCTTACAGGCTCGACATAGGAGTGAAGTAGGAGCTTATAGAGTTGGGGAAGTACGTACACCACCCCACGAATGGTATTAAGGAATATAACCTGTCATCCACGCAACTGTAACAAACAATTAACCTGTAAAAGATATCTAGGGAGTAGTGAAATCTAAGTAAACACAATTCTCCCATTTATTGTTCACACCACTAGTTTAATTAGCTTTATTTTCATTTCTGTTATTTTATTTTGATTGCATCTTAGTTTTGGGTTAGTTGATTAGCAACTAATTCCGCCCACTCTTCCAATACCCGAGATTTTTACTTGCTTTTATAAAATATAAAAAATACAAAAAGAATCATCCCTCACCTCTAGACCTAGTTTTTAGGCTTTCTAATCCTAGCGACACTATTCCTGAGTTGAACGATCAATCCCCCGGTACTTGTCACTATACTATACTACAACGATCAGGTACACTGCCTGGTGGGGGTTGTAAGCTTCTCGAGATCCCTCGAGAGGTAAAACCTGTTGCGATTCCCACGCATCAATACCTTTATATGAAGTTAAGACGAAGTTAAACAACAAAATAAAGCATTTTCACAATTTAGATTGAAACATGATCTACCAACAATAAAAATAAAACATGCATACGGAAGCAAATAACAATCAAACAAAATAAAATCACACAAAACATGGGTTGCCTCCCAAGAAGCGCTTTTCTTTATTTACGAGTCTTGTAGCTAGACTCAAGGTCATGGTCAATCATGTGACCTCATCATTGGTCTCATTCTCTAGGTCGTCTCCAATCTTAGTCTTGTATTCCGGGCCTAGTTGCAAGCATTCCTTGTAGAAACCGAATATTCTACTCATAACATAATCTACTCTTCTACATCTATCCTCATCATTCCTATAGTAAACCGCTTGCTTGTGCTCCTTTTCTAGGTTCGAGAGAAGACGGTATTGTTCAATCTTATAGGGCATTTGGTAAGCGATCTCGTCATTCTCTTCCTTGAATCTAACTATCCCTAAGGTCGTATCATAACTCATCTTAAAGGCCTCAACGAACGGTTTTCCGAACACTACTTGACTTAGGCAATCATCTATTACCGGACGAATATCCTCTACAATCACAAAGTCGGTAACATAAGTAAAGTTTCCTACAAAGACATGTAATCCTTTCGCTCTCCCTACAAAGTTGCTCATCCAATTCGTGATAGGCATTATCCTACATTCAAGTTGCTTCTTCATTACCCAATTATAGTAGGTCCTAGTCACGATGTTTATAGGAGACCTAAGATTGATGTAAGCTTTCCACACATGCATATGCCCAATGTTGCATGGTATGTTAATGTTAGAGGGATCACCTACTTTAATAAGGGGTGAACCAAGGACATATGGTGTCTCGGGATCATTGAATAAATCCTTGTGATATTCCCGTTCTTCCTTGGTGGGCAACTTATCAAAGTACTCTTCTACGTTTTCCTCTTCCTCTAACTTTTCTCCCTTGGTAACCTCAACTTCCTTAATCTCATCCCTAGTCTCAGTTTCTATTCCAACTTCATCCTTGTCACTCTCCTCTATATTCTTATCTATTGGCTTAATGGTGACAAAATTAACAAAGTGGACTTGTTTGGATGATGAGGGGTCCTTAATTTGGATTTCGCTACTAGTATCCCTAGTATCCTTCCTAGGTGTTGTTAGCACTTGGTTGTTGAGGGCTTTCAACAAGTTGTCAATCTTATTGGTCATGTCCGTTTGCTGTTAGTTGAATTCAGTTTCAAACCTAGCTATGCAAGCTTCTTGAGATTCCATAAATTTGGACATTAATCCTTCAAGATTATTGGTACTACCATAGTTATTGGAAGGATTGTTGTTGAAAGTACGGTTGGATGGTGGACCGTTTGGTTGGTAAATATTAGGTGGATTGGAAGAATTATTTTGGGGCATGTTATGGTTTTGGTTCCACCTAAGGTTCAGGTGATTTTTCCAAGAAGAGTTGTAGGAATCACCGTAAGGGTTTGGCTCGGGTTTGAAAGTGTACCACTTGTCTACCGCTTCGTCGGTATGCGAGGATGCGTAGTCTGCAAAAGCTTGTCCGGGGAGTTCCACGCAATCACGAGTGTCATGGGGACCACTACATAATTCGCATGAAGAAGTGATTTTGTTCACTTGGCTTGAAGGCTTAGGAGCTTCGTAGGATTTCATGAGAAACTTGACTTGGTCTTCAAGTTCCATGATCCTACGGTCGGGAGTGCTAGAATTGTTCGAAGGCAAGGATATTGCCTTGACCATTTTGTTCAAATCACGGGGATCATTCCAACTTTCGTTGTCATAGAGAGCAAGATCTTCTATGAGTTCCCATGATTCTTCCGCACTTAGATCACGTAGCTTGCCACCGGCCGATTGGTCAATGGTTCGCCTTGTGGAGAGATCGATATGGTCATAGAAGATTTGGACTTGGAGCCAAAGATTTAAGCCATGATGAGGGACTTTTTGGAGTAAGTCCTTGAAACGAGTCCATGCTTCATATAGAGTTTCACCTTGACGTTGTTGGAACATTAAGATATCATTTCTAAGCTTGGTAGTTCTCCCCGGTGGGAAAAATTGAGCAAGGAAACGAGTGGTGAGATCATCCCATGAGGTGATGGATCCCGCGGGTAAACGTTCAAGCCATTGACTAGCTTGATCATGTAGAGAGAATTGGAATAAGCATAATCGGGTTGACTCTCTAGTTGTAACATCAAGGTCTATGGAATCTACGATTTTAAAGAAATCCTTGACATGTTGATTAGGATCTTCGGAACGAAGTCCATGGAATGCACATCCGCTTTGCGCCAACCGGATGGTGTCGGATCGCAATGGGGACACATTGGATCCTTGGGTGAGCTCAATGGTGTTTCGATAGCCTTGGTGGGTAGGACGGGAATACTCTCCTAAGGTTCGGGGCCTAGGAGGTTGGTTTGGTAGTGGTGGGTTTTGTGGGTGGTTTTGAATTGGTGGGTTGATGGGTTCAAAGATGTTACCACCTTCCATGATGTCGGATGGTAAAGGTTACGAACAAAGACATGAAGAAATAAGATAGACTAAAGAAAACCTAAAAATAAAAACAAAATCTTACTAGAAACGAATCTAGCAAGTAGACCTAATAAAAAGAAATCCTAACCTAGAAAATAACTATTCCTTGGGTTGCGGCACCAAAAACTTGATACGTGGGAATCGCACCAGGCTTTACCTCTCAAGGGATCTCGAGAAGCTTACAACTCCCACCAGGCAGTATACCTGATCGATGTAGTATAGTATAGTGACAAGTACCAGGGGATTGATCGTTCAACTCAGGAATAGTGTCGCTAGGATTAGAAAGCCTAAAAACTAGGTCTAGAGGTGAGGGATGATTCTTTTTGTATTTTTTTATGTTTTATAAAAGCAAGTAAAATCTCGGTTTTTGAAGGAGTGGGCGGAATTAGTTGCTAGTCAACTAACCCAATAACTAAAGATACAATCAAAATAAAATAACAAGAATGAAAATAAATCTAATTAAACTAATTTGGTTCGAACAATGATAGGTAAAGTTGTGTTTACTTAGATTTCATTACTCCCAAGATATCTTTTACAGGTTAATCATTTGTTACAATTGCATGGATGACGGGTCATATTCCTTAATACTAGTCGTAGGGCCGTGTACAATATTCCCTAACTCTATAAGATCCTCTTTCACTCCATGTCGAGCCGTTAAAAACTCCTAACATGGGATCATTAGAATTCTCCTACGCATTAAATACAACCTAATATCGTAGTACACCTCCGATCATGTTTCTTAAGACGTTCAAGCATGTTACCAATGGAAGTCTGCCAGATTTCTTAAGCCTAACATCGAATACAATCATCCGTAACAACTATAAACAAACAATCAACCCATAATTAACATCTAGGTTTCACTACATCTAAGCAAATACAAAAGAAATCTAGCCTAGCATGTTAAATTGAAGACAAGCGTAAGATATATTCAAACAACACATAGACATATTGATTGAATTGAAAGAGTACTTATCTCAATTGAACATAAAAGGTTTCAAAGGGTAAAAACCCTTGAAAGAGCTGTGAAAATTCGGACCTAGGGTTTCTCTCAAAGTTGCACCCTCAAAGTTACACACTAATGAATGAAAATTGCAAAACTATATATAGATAATACAAGGTGACGGCGTCAAGAAGGGAATTCTGACGCCGTCAACTCGCCGCCCATATTGAAATCGGATTGCCTAGATCCACATCTGGCGCTGTCATGTGTATTTTTAGCTCTGGGCCGTCATCCATTCTTGAACCGTGACGGCCTATGGTGACGCCGTCACGTTTTCACTGGGCCGTCACCTCTCCCAACTCTTGTTTTACTCTTGACGCCGTCATGTAGAACATTGTGACGCTGTCAGGTACTGTTCCAGCAAGGAAAATTAAGACTTTGCCGTTTTCTTCACTTTTATGCTCCAAAAACGTCCAAAATGCTTCCTTTTCTGAATTTCACTCCAAAAGTACCTAAAATGACAAAAGGAACGATTTAGGACAATATTTGATCAAATAAATTCGAATTCGGGCTTAAATGACCCCCTAAAAATGGTTCATTTTTCGCCTCATCAACTCACAAGCACTAAAGATAAATGATTTTTCTTAAAGATCTAAAGGCGAACCTCACATTTTTGGGATGAAAATTTGTGAGTGGTACGGTTTTTGTGCTAGTCATACAACTCCTATCCATGAGACACGTATTAAGACTAAAGTTTCACTCCTAAATGTTGCAAAAAATTTTAAATTTGGTGCTAAAATTACCCTAACAAATATTTCTTTTAGTTTTATTACACACTCACTATTAAACAAAACAAAAATCAAGCGAATAAAAATATAATTCTTGCACTCGAACATTGTCCCGAATGTTCAATTAAAAGATATAAAAGTAAAAATAGATGAGAATGAAAGAAACTAGTACTCCCCTGGTTTGCACGGTATGGAAAATATGGTAACATGGTTAAATATTCATGCAAGAAAATGTGCATGTAAAGCTTCACTCCTGAAATATAATCATCTTCTTGTCCAATATAACCTGTTAAACAACAAAGAAAACAAACACAATACCAAGCGTAAAATCGGCGGTAAACTATATATATATAAGTAAATCCTAGAAAGAGAATAAAAATATAATACTTGCAAAATAAATGTTTGCAGATTTCTGAATTTCAAAGATTTGAGATTTTATGAAACTCTACAATTCTGGCAGAAAAACAAAACATGAATTTTTTTTCAGAAATAACATCTGACACCGTCAGGTTATGACCCCTGACGCCGTCAGGATGAACCTGATAGAATTTTTATATTTTGTTTCTGGAAAATTTCTAGAAAAATCCATGTTTTAAGACCTGGAATCCTTGCAAAACATTCATTTTGACTCAATACAAGCATTTGACTCAAACAAATACTAATATGTACATTCATATCTTATTATTATCATTCATGTTCAATTCGTTCTTTAAAACAATTATGAGCTTCCCTTACACTTATCTTTTGCAAAATACCTTTATATGTTATTAAGACGAAGTTAAAAACAAAATAAAGCATTTTTACAATTTCATTTGAGACATGAACAATGAATAATAAGAATGAAAAATACATACGGAAGCGAATAAAAACAAACAAACAAACAAACAAACAAAATAAAATAAAGCTTGGGTTGCCTCCCAAGAAGCGCTTTTCTTTATTTACGAGTCTTGTAGCTAGACTCAAAGTCACATCCTACTACGTTACTCCATCATCCGTCATGTTCTCTAGGTCATCCTCTCCTTCTTTGCCAGAATCACTCTCATAATGCAGGTAATTTGGATCCTCAAGTTCTAAGATGTCCTCACTATATTTTGGAGTAAGCTTACTAACATCCTTAAAGAATCCACGTGATAGTTCAAAGGTACTTTTACATCCTCTCCGTACATCATCATCAGTAAAAATAAGTTGTGAACCCAACTTATCTAACCCATCACAGTCTATTTCTCTAAAATCCCATGATTTGCACGGTGTTTGATATGAAATTGTTTTAATCCCGTCGGTGAAAGTTATAATCCCATTCTGTTTGTCAACCACTAAATTAGTGATCTCGAAAAAGGGTGCCCCAAAAACAACTTGCGACAACCTAGGGTCAACATAATCCTCAATATTATCAACGATTGTAAAGCTCATTGTAAATGTCATATTACCAACAAACACCTTCATATCATTGTCTAGACCAACGATATTTTCTCCCTTATATATTAACCCCCATCTACAGATATTGTTATAGTGAAACAAGGATATAACGTTTACGGGTAAGCCTACATCTATGTATACATTATAAAAGTGGTGGTGACCAATCATACAGGGTATTTTAAGATTACTAGGGTCACGTCGCTTTATCCTACCCGTTCTCTTAATTTCTAATTCTCTCGCATTGCTGACCAGTAGTGGTTGATATTCATACACTTCCTTGCTACCATCTCAAAAAATTACCTCCCTAACACCATCTGTAAATGACACACTACCATCATCCTTATTAAAAGTCACTCCCGTTTTTTCGACAAACGGTTTTCCGAAAACCAAGTTGGTTAACTTAGGATTAATAATGGAGTCCATGTCGTTAATCATAGTTAGGTCAATGCTGTAGATGAATCCCCCAACCATAATGGGGGCCCTTTTAATTACCCCAACGAAATTAAACCCCTTATATGTGAATTGTTCGACAAAAGCTTCGTTGTACAAAGAGAGGGAAATTGAATTCATTGGGGAATCGGGATCAATGTATGCATTAGGTATAGTCTTTCTCCTAGTAGTGCAAGAGATTTTAAAGACATTGGGGTCGTACTCCTCAATTCTATTCCCAAATCCGATGGAAAGTTTCACCGCACCTTTTTCAAGTTTTTCTATAAGGGAGCTATCCAATAATCCTAAATGTTCATCAGGGTTTTCGGGTTCTTCCTTGAAACTACTCCTATCACCAATCGTACCGTCAATTGAGCCACCGGGTAAACTTAAGGATTTCTTAGACAAACCAGGGTCCTTCTCAAGAATCTCATCCTCGATTTCATCACTCTTTTCATCATCCGAATCATGATCTTTTGTAGCTTTTAGGTTGGGTATTATGGTAATTGTGTTTACGAAATGAATATGGCTAGAAGAGGGAGGATTCCCAATGTCTTTCCCTTTTGGTGACATATGTTTGAAAAGTTTACTGGGATCTTTTATCTTTACAGAAGATGGTGTTTTGTTAGCGATGGTGACGGATTTGACTTCTTTAGTTCGTCCCAACTCCTTGGTGGATGTGTTAGCGATTTGACTATTAATGACACCCAACAGGTTACAAATATTGTTGTCAAAATTGGCTTGTTGTTGTCTGAATTGGGTTTCAAGTTTGGAAAGCTGCGTCTCTTGATATAATATAAATTTTCGCAGCACTTTCTCTTGGCTTTATTGTTGAGGAGAGCTTCGGGGAGGCTAGTGTTCAGACCAGGTGAGTGGACGGGAGTCATTGAATGATACGCTTTGAGTTCGACTCCAGCTGAAATTTGGCTTATCCTTCTATGCCTCCATAGCCTCACTAAAGTTTATGGGCCCGTGATTGGTAGTGAACCTCTTTTCTCCCGCTCCGTTGGTATGCAAAGATGCATAGTTCGCAAAAGCTTGTTCGGGGAGTTTCATGCAATTACGAGTGTCGTGGAGACCACTACAATACTCACATGAAGAGGTGATTTTGTTCAATTGGCTTGAAGATTTAGGAGCCTCGTAGGATTTCATGAGAAACTTGACTTGGTCCTCAAGTTCCATGATCCTACGGTCGGGAATGCTTGAATTATTTGAAGGCAAAGATATTGCCTTGACCATTTTGTTCAAATCACGGGGATCATTCCAACATTCGTTGTCATAGATAGCAAGATCTTCTATGATTCCCCATGATTCTTCCGCATTCTTGTCATGTAGCTTACCACAGGCCGCTTTGTCAATGGTTTGCCTTGTGGTTTGATTGACATGATCATAAAATATTTGTACTTGAAGCCAAAGATCTATGCCATGTTGGGGGACTTTTTGGAGTAAGTCCTTGAAAAGAGTCCAAGCTTCGTAAAGAGTTTCACCTTGACGTTGTTGGAACATCAAGATGCCATTCCTTAACTTGGTAGTTCTTCCCGGTGGGAAAAATTGAGCAAGGAAACGAGAGATGAAATCATCCCAAGAGGTGATGGATCCCGTGGGTAAACGCTCAAGCCATTGACTAGATTGGTCACATAGAGAAAATTGGAAGAGACACAATCTGGTCGTCTCTCGAGTCGCAACGTCAAGGTCTATGGAATCAAAGATTTTAAGGAAATCCTTGAGATGTTGGTTTGGATCTTCGGAACGAAGTCCATGGAATGCACATCCACTTCGAAACAACTACAGGGTGTCGGATCGCAAGGGAGACACATTGGCTCCTTGGTTGAGCTCAATGGTGTTTCGATAGCCTTGGTGGCTAGGTCGGGAGTATTCTCCTATAGTGCGGGCTCTAGGTGGTTTGGGTGGGTTTTGGTGGTTTGGTTGGATGACGGGTTCAAGGATATTATCACCATCCATGATGGTCGATGATATGGATTACGAACAAAAACACGAAGAAAAAGATAGACTAAAGAAGACCTAAGAAAAAGAAAAATAAAAATCTCACTAGATAGTAATCTAATGACTAGAGCTAATTAAAATAAAATTTAACCTAAACAATAACTATTCCCCGGCAATGGCGCCAAAAACTTTGATGCGGGATTACAAAACTAGCAAAAGTTTTACTTCTCAAGGGATCTTGAGAAGCTTGCAATCCTCCAGGCAGTGTACCTGACCAGTGTAGTATAGTGAGTGGCAAGTAATGAGGGTAATGAGACGAAAAGTGTACCACTTTTAGGGGGTCATTTAAACCCGAATTCAAGATTATTTGATCAAATATTGCCCTAAATCATTCCTTTTGTCATTTTAGGTACTTTTGAGGAGAAATCTGGAAAAGGAAGCATTTTGGACTTTTTTGGAGCGAAAAAGTGAAGAATACGACAAAGTCTCCAAAATCATGCTCAAGATTGTATCTGACGGCGTCAAGCATTTCTATGTGACGGCGTCACCCTTTGACAAAGAGGTGGATAATTCAAGTTACACGTGACGGCCCAGAACAATTTCAAGGCAATTTGGCCTGACGGCATCACCAAGGCCGACAGGGTCAGAATGCATGTGACGGCCCAGAGCTAATTTATACATGACGGCGTCAAAAGTGGATCTAGGCAATACGAATTTTATCATGGCGACGAGTTGACGGCGTCACAAGCTATAACGTGACGCCGTCAGGATGTAAAATCTATATATACTTTTCCAATTTTCATTCATTAGTGTGGAACTTAGTAGGAACTTTTTGGTGCAAAACCCTAGATGAATTTTCAGAGTTTTTTCAAGGGTTCAACCCCTTGATTCATCCATGTTCAATTGAAGATAAGTTTTCCAATAATTATTCAATATGTCTATGTGTTGTTTGATTCTATCTTATGCTTGTCTTCTCTTTAACATGCTAGGCTAGGTTTTCTTTGTGTTTGCTTTGATGTAATGAAACCTAGATGTTGATTATTGGTTGATTGTTTGTTTATAGTTGTTGTGGATGAATGATTTCGATGTTAGGCTTAAGAAAACTGGCAGACTTCCAATTGGTAACTTGCTTGAACGTCTTAAGAAACATGATCGGAGCTGTACTACGATTAATTGGTTGTATTTAATGCATAAGTAGCTACTAATGATACTACGTTAGGAGTTAGTAGTCGGCTCGACATAGAATGAAGTAGAAGCTTATAGAGTTAGGGAAGATCGTACACGGCCCTACGAATAGTATTAAGGAATATAACCCGTCATCCATACAATTGCAGCAAACTAATCAACCGGTAAAAGATATCTAGGGAGTAGTGAAATCTAAGTAAACACATTTTCTCTTATTATTGTTTCCACCACATTTATCTTAGTTTCATTTTATTTTATTTTATATGCATTTGGAGTAATTTGGGTTAGTTGACTAGCAACTAATTCCGCCCAATCTTCCAAACCTAAGATTTTTACTTGCTTTCCTATAAAATATAAAAATACAAAAAGACTCATCTCTCACCTCTAGACCTAGTTTAGTAGAGTTTTAATCCTAGCGAACACTATTCCTAGAGTTGAACGATCAATCCCCCGGTACTTGTCACTATACTATATTACAACGATCAGGTACACTGCCTGGCGGGGATTGCAAGCTTCTCAAGATCCCTTGAGAGGTAAAACCTGTTGCGAGGGCGCAATCCCGCGTATAAGGGGGATTGATCATTCTCTGGGGAACAGTGTTCGTTAGGATTGAAAACTATGTCAACTAGGTCTAGAGGTGAGGGATGATTCTTTTTGTAGTTTTATATTTTTTATGAAAGCATGTAAAATCTCGGGTTTTGGAAGAGTGGGCGTAATTAGTTGCTAGTCAACTAACCCAAAATTACTAATAAACAAAATAAAAATAAATAACAAGAAAATAAAATGTTGGAGGATTACTTATGAGAGAAAAATGTGTTTACTTAGATTTCATTTCTCCCTAGTTATCTCCTATTGATTTATTGATTTGTCATGATTGTTTAGTTGAAGGATTGTATTCCTTAATACCATTCGTGGAGGTGTGTATAGCCTTCCCCAACCCTATGAGTTTCTATCTCTTCTTATGTCGACACGTTTAGTATCCTAACATAGCCTCATTAATAGTCCCTCATGCATTAAATACAATCAATAAAACCGTAGTACACATCCGATTACATTTCTTAAGACGTTCAAGCTAGTTACCATATAGGAGATTTAGCCAGTTTTCTTAAGCCTAACGCTAGTCAATCAACCAAACAATCATTAACAAATCAACAATCAATAATCAATAACTAGGTTTCATTATAATTCCTGACGCCGTCAGGTCGCCGCTTTTAGGGTTTCGTATCACCCAAGATAACTTCTGACACCCTCCCGTTGTATCTCATCTAGGCCGTCTCGTGTAAGCACAAAGCCAGGCGGCCTTGCCTAATTGCACCTGACGCCGTCCTGTATAAACTTCTAACTTTTTCTCTGGGGCACCTAGTGTAAAATTCCATCGCATCAGTTCAAAGGGCGACGGCGTCAGCTCCAAAGCCTGACGCGGTCTGGTGTTATTTCTAGACTTTTCTTGGTTTTCTTGTTTTCTTCATTCTTGAGCATAAAAACGTCCAAAAAGCTCCAAAATGCTCCATTTTCCAGAATTCACGTCCCAGGTACCTAAAATGACAAAAGAAATTATTTAAGGTAGTATTTGATCATAAAAACACGATTTAGGGCTTAAATGACCCCCTAAAAGCGTATCAAATAAATTCTTATCAAAGGCCGTCATGGTCGCATTCTCCTGCGAGGAGTGTGGATAAGTATGGGACCATTTGGACCTCTCCGGAATGGCCTCTTGAATGGTTTAGGTTCATGGGGCTGTAGGATCCGAACTCTCCTGCCTCAGAAAACTTGAGCAGGAGAGGGTGGAGGTAGTGTAGGAGGGGTCTCAACATTTGAGGCAGTGGACCATTGCTAAGTTTGTGCTATCCTATCAACAAATGACGGGGAACTGGGATTGCCAGCTGGTGCAATCGGTGACAATAGGGGTGTAGGGGCAACTTCCCCTTCTTCAAAGGGTTCCGTTTCAGTTTGTGACACTACAGGTGTCGGGGCAACTGGTATGGTAGTGGAAGATGCGGTATTCTCTCTGTTTAGGTCAAAGGAGGAAGTGGTGTGGTGTGAAGACATACACATGGTGCTGTAATCACCCAGTAAATAGTAAATATGAGTTTATAAACGTAAAATCAAGTATACAATTTCATTATAAGGTAGTCCAGTGGTGGGTGGGTGTGTAACATCCTTCTTAACAAGGTGTTGAAAAAACGTAGGTATGGAGGGCTTAAGGTGGTGTGCTGTAAACTGATCCGTTTTGAAAATGTAGTTATAGTCCAGTGTTTAAAATACACTTGATTCTCTATAACCAGAGCTCTTATGCCAATCTGTAACACCCCCAAAATTTCATTATAACAACGAAAGACTAACTTGGGTGTTACGTAGAGGATCACAATTATAATCATAGAAAATGACTCAAAAGAGACGTTTTGAGAGTCATTTTTATTGAATTCAAATACGTGAATGTTTCAATTGTTTAGCAAATCATAAATGACAAAATTGTTTGAAATGACTGATTGAATTTATTTTACACCACAGACTCTTGGTTAAATGCCCACTCCTTGCCTTGAATGATGCTTCAATTACCTGAGATAAACATGCTAAAAAGTCAACAAAATTGTTGAGCGAATCCATAGTGTTTGTGCTTAATAATCATTTGAACACAGGATAAGTATTTCAGTAATAAATTAGGTGTGTGTATATTGCCATAAGTCTCATGAACTTAACATTAACGTGTGTGATATAATATAGGGGTCCTTGGTGTAGGAGCTTGCCATTCTCCTAGTATAACTCAAATAATGTGCATCTGGCTATCTATCCAGCTAACACAAAGAAAATCTCCCGGACTAGTACAAATGGGTTGTCAACCACCAATAGATCTATTCACAATATTCGCGTTCACTCGCAAGTGACTAAGGTTCATGATATGAGAGGATTTTATAGGGGTAACAGTGTGTCTTATGCAATAACATTCAGGAATAGCATACATAAAAATATGTGTGTTCTATTTGTAGCTTGTATCTCCCCACGAGTTTGTAAAACATATAAAAGTGGGACTATAAACTCACCTTAGTTGGGTGTGTGTGTAGGCAAGTATATGATATCAAATGCAATTCGGAAACGGCTCCAACACGCAACCTGGATAATATGGGAAAACTTATATTTTTGGGTGGTATTAATCATGAGGAATGAGTATTGAGATGACACTGGTTATATTGGCTTGTTTTTAATTGTGGGATTGGATACGCCTGAAGTGCATAAAGCACAAGGCTAATATTATATATAAAATGATGGGTATTCTGCTTGGGATATGGCTTATGAGACATCAGTGTTTTATGAAAGTTACTTAATAAACCTTCAAGTTTTAAGAAACTTATATTTCAGACCTTAACAGTGAAATTTTACATTTTAGTCCTTATACTTTGACAAAATGACATTTTTGGCTCAAAGTATTAAATATGACCTTTTATCATCAATAACTTCCAAATATTCACCTGTTTACCTTGTAGTTATCAAAATAACAAACTTGATACAAGTTTATGGAAATTACAACTTTAGTCCTTTAACTTAGATATAATTACATTTTTGACTTACATATTTCAAAAATGACATTTCATAACCCTTGATTCATAAATATTCCATTTCTGACCTTAGATTACTAATATGGCAGTTGTGGTACCCTTTTCATAGATATTTACACATTTAGTCCCTCAACTTTACAAAGTTAAACTTTTAGTCCTTATTTATCAAAATGTGATGTTTTAGTACTTATATTATCCAAATATTACATAAATGCCCTTAGAATACCAAAACTACTATTTTAACCTCAATTTTATTAAGTTGGCAGTTTTAGTCCTTGAAGTTACATAGTTTTGCAAAAATAGTCCTTTTTCATTTAAAGTGTACATTTCAAGTCCATTTTCTTCCAAATTTACGTATTTGACTCAAAATAATTCATAGAATCTATTTATGTCCTCAAATTACATATTTGGCAGTTTCAACCCTTATATTTCAAAAGTGACTGTTTTGACCCCTCAAGTTTACATAATATGACTTTTTAGTCCAGAATACATGTTTAGCTTATGATTACATTTTCTTTAGCTTATTATACTTCCATAAGCTGAGTCAAGCTTGTGTGAGCTTGTATGATAGCTTATATTGATTAGAAGCTTACTTTTGTGCTAAATGGGCTTTAACAATCTGTTAAGGCCCATTGATACTTGTGGGGGCCCAGTGGACTTGGGGTGTTGTGGGCTGCTTAATGGGCTTATAATGGACCTTATTCAATTTAAAAATCATCTTATATGTGGCTTAATAGTAAACTGCTTATTTGTTAACCTTGGGCTTTAGGCCCGTTAAGCTTTTTATATGAGTTTGTGAATCTGTGTGGGTGGCTTAAGCTTTGAGCTTGTGAAAGTGATCAAATGAGCTTGTGTGAGTGATATATTGGTACCTTCTGTTTCTTTGGTGTATATAGAATTGAGTTAAACAATTTGTGTGGTATGGTTTACGTGTGAATATGATTTTACAAGTCCATTTCTTATGACATAAATAGTTTCTATTAACATATTTAACTTAGGTAGTTTCATGAGTTATTTCAAGTGCACTTCAAAAAAAGTGAAAATAAGTGATCATATGTTGTGTTAAGTTATATACAAGTGTACAAATCCATTTTTAGCTATATAGAGAATTGAGTGAGTATTTTTGTTAGGTCTTAGCTTAACGAGAGCTTATGAAATAAAATAGAAAGCTTGTGGGTTTCAAACACGATATAAAAAAATTCTTGTTGTTTGAGAGGACTTACTACACCTATCAAAGGTGGGTCTTATACTACTGTGGAGATAAGGGGAGGGCACAAGGATGTTGTGGCTCATTTGTTGACACATCTAGGGCTTGAGTGAGACCTTTGGAGGGCTTGTACACGCTTTTAATCACTTATAGTGGTCCTTGTTTCTTCTTCGACTTAGGACAGTAGGCAAAAGAGAGTTGTAAAGTTTTGTGGTGAGTTTTAGAGTGTGTACGTATGAGTGTGGTTTTGCATGGGATTATATTACTCGAGATAGGGACAAGTTGGGGAGACAAATAGAATAATGGAAGAGATAACGAATGGGGGAAGGAGTAGGCTAGGTAGTAGGCACTTGAGATCATAGCAAGTAGTTTGTACAAGTGTGCCAAGGTTTATATGTTTCAGTTTATGTGTGTGACGAGGCATAGGAGTTCTAGAAGCCGACCTTGTGATTTCATTTGAGTACTAGGAGCTTAGTAACATGGTATAGTATGATAGGTTGAGTTTAAGAGCTTGTGGAGTAGTCATAAGGGTTCATTTGGTTTAAAAATACGCAAAGGGTCCAAAGCAACCTTTTAAACATGACCAATTTATAGCTGGGCGATCGAATGGTGTGTTTAGGGGTTAGGAATGAGTATAGCCTAGGTCTTTTTGGTCCTTAGGAGTATATATGGATTTCTAATTGTGTCACGACATCTCATGCATATGTTGGAGGATTTGGTGATTTGTTAGGTACGTATAAGTTGATATCGAGGTCATATAAACTCATGACGGCATGTTTAAGGTTTATAAAGGAATGTGAGACACCTTAATAGGACTACAAACTTATTTGGGAAGGTTTTGATCCTATTAGAAGTCGTTTGTAATATTTTGATCAAGTTTGGGCACGTTTGGTAAACATGTGAACTCGTTAAGCTTTGATGTTTGTTTACTGTTCATACTTACGTATAATTCAAATGTATTTGTTGGTTTTGATTCCTTGTAACGTGATTAATCGAATGGTGTGATTTATTTGTATGGTTTGTGTGTTGAAATTACAAGAAATCGAGGCTAAGTCTTTATGTGTTAAGCGTGTGTTTTAATATTAAGTGTGGTGTTGGATTGGGCATGGTTAGTGGGCTTATGAATAACGAGCCCATAAGAATTAATATTAAGGGTCCGTTTGATTATTTAATGGATTACTTGATGGGCTTAGGTGTTCACATGGCCCAATGAGTGTTTGTGGATTCAAATTGATAATGTGGGTCCAATATGGGAAAAGTGGACCCAGGTGGGGTTGTGAGTGTGTTGTGTTGTTTTGGTGATCAAAATAATACCAATATTTGATTTGTACACGTTTCAGAATATCATGGTACGCGTGTGAGCTTATTCCAGGGAAAATGAGAATCACATAACATATATTGATTCATGGTTGCACAGTGTAAACAAAAGTTTAAAATTTTGCCTAAAAATGGGTGTGTGAATAGTAATACTTAATTAATTATTAATTAACGTTTATTAATAACCTTGGATTTTTACAGAATGTTACAATAAGATTTCTATCTTTTCTCTAAAACCATTTTTTTAATTTATATCTAGCATGGATGTTTTAAAATCTTTAGTTTAAAAGTTTTTGATAAAACTTAGGGTAATCCTAAACGTATCGGTAAGCAATGAACAATTTGTCTGGTTTGATCGATGGAGGATCCTGCTTTAAGGGTTCTTTAAGAACTAGTGATGCAAAAGAAATGTTTATAAGAGCTTGTTTGATAAATGCTCAATTATATGATGTTTTTTATGTAATCTATTCAGGTTAAAAGTTTTAAGAAATCATAAGCTTTGATGTAATCCATCTCAGATGGAAGTTCAAAAGAAAAAAAGAATATTTGATGAAAGTCCTTAACAACCTAATCAAAGGAGCTCAGAGTTGAGCAACAAAAGTGAGAGCATAAGAAATTAAGTTTAATTCATTGAACTAAAGAATACAAAGCATGAAAGGAATTATAGCTTCTGAGTGATCTATGAGATGAGAGTATTTCTAGTATTGCAAGATTGAGTGGGAGGAATCAAGATCTAGTATAGACGTACATGTGACTTAAAAGATTTGAAATTATGGAATTTCAAATTAGCACACGCGCTGCTACATCGCAGTTTCAAGGACTTATACTAAAGTTCTCAAGAACTTAGGAGAATACAGTATCAAGGAGAATATTGTAATTCCAATTTACTTACAATGTAAACTTAAGTGCATCGTTGAAAGCTATGTTCAAGTGTGTCAAAATCATTGTTACCTAGCTCACTTAGATTCATTAATAGTAAGACAATAATGGAATATTGATATAGTGAGGCTCAAAGGCCCTAGGAAAGGGTTCGTCAGAAAGATAAAGTAGTGATTACTCCAAGAACTTTTTGATACGAGATTAACCAATCAATCAAGAATCGAGATAATGTCATAGACTCGTGGAAATTGGATGAGACATTATGAGTAGATTGCCAATTAGAATATTTTGAAATCTTTAACAAAAGACATTTCATTCTAAAAGGGTCCATAACTACTTATCATGGTGGGGGACTGAGATAAGTTGAACAATTATTGTGAAAGTTGTGATACTCCGAGGAGTGTATCTAGTTTCGCATGCATTGTATGGGGCAATGTTATATGTGACTAAGATCGAGAAGTGATCAAGTGGATTAATCAGTTAACAGGGTTCTCGAATCTTGAAGTACTATACCAAGGATCTGAGGAGATATGATATTCGCATATTGACTGATATCTGTCTGAGATGTCTAATGGTATTTCAAATTAAAACACCCATAAGGGCATTTGTCCAGGTAGAAGGGAACATATGTTGGGTATTAAGATTATCCAATAAGGAAATTTGCAACTCTGGTTGAAATAATCTTTTTACGCCCCGTGCCTGATTTGACTGAAAATTTAAAACTTTTTCGCGGAAACGCTTTGACTATAACGGACACACTTTAACACTTATATAAAACGACACCTTACTATAACTATTAACATTTTATAAAATAATTACAAGAATATACATTCAAAAGCCTTTTAAAACATTTATACAAAACTATAAAATCAAACCAGAAACCTTAACTGTTGCACCAATACGCCTTATCCATTTCTATGGATACGCCTTTTTGCTGCTGAGACTGATACGCCGTATCCTCGAGAAGGAATATGCCGTATCGAACCAACAATCCAATAAGCTGGTTTTCCTAGGGGAAATATGTCGTATCTCTCCTGAGCTTCAATACGCCGTATCCACATAATAGATACGCCGTATTAACCATCTGTTATAAAGAGTGCATAATCCTGCACAAAACCCACACTCGACACAAACCATTTTGACTCCTTCCGAACACCATAACATGTACCAACACCATTCATTTACCATTTCAAACCATAACAAAACCATACTTTAACATATTAAACGGCACATGACCCATTTAACCCCGAAGTGGGTATAAATATACATTAATCCAAACACACTTTTAATCAAATATAAACCTTTTAACTCATTACTATAACATACCATTAAACACATAATTACTTGACTATACACAACTTAGACTTTGACACTTAAAACATCCTTTACGAATGACTCACAACAATCGGGGGTCCAAATACTAGTCCTTGATCTTTTTTCTTGCATGAATGATTTTTATCTTGAAACTATATAACACCATTGATCTTTATCTTTAACACCCGTTAAAATCTTTTGTTAAGTTTACTCGCGCGCTAACCACACTAGGGTATTTGCGTCCACCCAGAGTTCTCTCTTCTTTTCTCAGTGAATATACACACTTTTTCAGTAACCATGCATACCACCTACACAAAAACGTAGAACGAGGAAGGATAGATTTGATGTTCAAGCTACTCATAAAAATCGAGCCTTTTTGGCTCTGATGTATGCAACTTGTTAATACAAATAATGTCAAAAACGTCATTTGCATTATTCGGTCTCTACTAGTTTTGATAATCACAAAATATAAATACACGTTACATAAAACTACGACTAATAAGTTTTTGATCAAGAAAACTCGTTTTCGACTTCAACATCACTTAAGGTATGTACAAACACCTACCAACTTGTGTATGTGATCAAAGGATTTATTTTTCATCAAAACATTACATTCTCATGTCACAAAACATTTTTACAAAAGTATTTTTGTATAATTTAAAGAAATGTTTTATTAAGAAAATGTTTTCAAAATTTCAAATGCATAACAGCCATTTTTCTCGCTCAAAACCGACAAGAAATTTTCACCATGTCAGGACAAAAAGAGGAGCGTCTGTTGGGACGGTCCTTTTAAGTGGTTGGCGGTCCCTTAGCGATAAAGGACTGTCGCATGTTTAAGGGACCGTCCATCTCTTTCCTGACGTCTGTAAATACAGAACAGTTCTCTTTCAGAAAACTCACCTCTTATGCACTAAAACTTTTTGTATTCCCAAATTCAATTCAAATTATCTTCTTTGATCACATTATCGGGTTCTAAGTTGTTTACAAGTGATCACACTCATCATTCCGCTAAAGTGCAAGAGAAGAACACTCGTTGAAGTCAAGAAACGAAGTGTTGAAGAAAAGTCTTTCTCATCTCATACCGGTGTTGCGGATCTCTTCCAAATTACCATCCTTATTCATTGATTCTTGTATGTAATTGGACTTGAGTGCAAGTCTTGTATTGTGTGTTGTATTGTATCGTGCCATCGTGTTGGTACGAGGTGTGAAGCCACATGTGCTTTGATACGTTGGTTTTAGCTAGGATTAGGACTCAACATTCCGCTTAGTGTCGTTAAACTTGACGTAAGCTTGTGTAAGGTTTATTCCGCCATAAGGGAGCGTGTTGATATAGTGTTTGTGAAACTCTCGAGTGTGAGACTCGGGGAGTGGAGTAGGGGCGAAGAGAGAGCTTCGTGGCCGAACCACTATCAATCTCCGTGTTCCGGTTTGATCGTTTCTTTCCTTATCTTTACTTACTTACTTATTATTGCTTCTATTTATTGTTGAGTTGATTTCACATAAAGATCGAATCAAATCATTTTCATAAACATAACTTGTAAAAGTAAATTTTCTAAAACATAAATAAAAATGGTGAAACTATTCAACCCCTTCTAGTTTTTACTAGGGGTGTGCACGGTTCGGTTTGGGTCGGTTTTTGGCTAAAACCGAAACTGAACCGACATGTTCGGTTTTTATAGAACCCAAAACCGAAACCGTTCGATTTTTGGCGGTTCGGCTTTTTCGGTTTATTATCGGTTTCGGTTCGGTTTTTCGGTTTTTTCGGTTTCTAACCATTTATATTTGGGCATGGCAAATTTATACCAACAAACTTGTATTACATCGAAAATTTATTATTCTTATTTTACTTTTTTTTTTCAATCTAAGCATAATAATATTTATTGCATAATTCTTTAATTACACGCATATAGATGAGACACACGCATACAAGTGAACATACACAAAGTATGATCATTGATTGGTCCCAAAGCAGTCAGATATAATTGACCAAGGTCACCAAGTCAAAGACAGCTTAGTTCCAATACTCCGGTGATAGTATAGTGTTTTCCCAGGTCGTTAAAGTCCCAGCGAGATTGAAATGGTGTCGTTTGAAATCGTTTATGAGTGAGTGGCACTGAGGACAGTAGCCCAGATGATATGGAATTGATTTTGCTACTGTTATTTTGGTATTGGTACAATGAGATAATATTCACAAAAATCAGATACCAGATATATGCACAAATTCACAGTTCAGATCACGTAACAGACAGAGAAAGTGGGATTTGGTATTTAACAAACTACAGGGGGTGCTTTTGAAACTTAAAATTAAAAGAAAATTGAAAATGAAAATGAAATTATAAAAATGATTATTTTAATATTTAAATATTATTTAATTAATAAAACTATTTAAAATGTAATTCAAAACCTAGTTTAAATTAACTAAAAATGACAAAGGATATAAATTAAACTAAAAATTTGCAAAAATATTTTCTAAACTTAAATTAGAACTTGAAGAAAGTATAAAAAATAAAAATAAATATTTTTGTCTTTTTGTGGATTTTTTTATTAATTAAAAACTATTTAACTTAATTAAACTAATTAAACTAATTTTAATTAATATTAATACTAAATTAACTTAGAAAATTATGAGAAAATTTATAAAATTACTTAACCATCACAGGAATCATAAAAAATTATGAAAACCTCTAAAAATTATATTTAAGACTATTCCACTAATTAATTACCTTTTAATTAACTTAAGTCTAATTTAAATAATTCAAATATGAAAAATGGAAAATGAACAGTAGAAACTAAAAATTTATTTTCTAAAAGTCTATTATACTATATTAGAGCTAGAAAAAATATAAAAACTAGGTTATGCTTTATAAAAACTAAATATGCTATTTAAAATTTAATTATTAACTAATTACTAATAAAACTAAAATTAAATCTAATAAATACTAAATGGCAAAATAAAAATCTGAAAAATTTACTAAAAATACTTTACTATATAAGGTAATTTATAAAAATATAAAAATACTAAGTACTTAATAAAAATCTAAAAATGAAAAATAAAATTTAAATTAAATTAAATAGAAACTATCACTTAATTTTAAATTGGTTTTTCTTGGATTTTCTTTTACAAACTTGTTTTATATCTAAAAACAAATACTTTTAATGAAAACAACGTTTTTACAACTTAAAAATAAGTTGTATGCACCCCCTTTTGCTTATCAGTTGACTTATGTTGACTAAATGCACAAATAAGCACAAATGACTAAAGGTGGGGCCCACAATGGTGAAACTTGATTCAAATAAGCTAAAAAAACTCAGATAAGCCAGAAATAGCAAGCAATGATCACAAATAAGCTGTATGAGGGCAAATAAGCACTTGAGCAAACTGAATTTCAACACAGAATGGGACAGACTTAATGATGGATTCCAAGTGGGGTCCACTTGATTCTAGGTCAAACAAATGGTCAAGTTTTGTTCCCTGGTAGGAGGGGGTTGGGAAAAACCAATTGGAACCTCTGGGGCCCACTGGGTTGGTCTACAACCACCACCAAAGTTGGTGGTGTGGTGGAAGTCTGCTGGTGCAGGGGAAGGTCTCTTCCCTGCAACTCAGTTCAAGGGCTTGTGGAGCCCACACATAAATTCACAAAAATCAAGCCAATGTGGGATTCAAAAGTTGAGGTGGTGGTGTGTAACTACAACAAGTTTTAGATCCCCAATCCAAACACATAAATCACAAAAAATCTTGTAACTTTTGCAAAAATATGAGATAGTGCAATTTGACTTTTTGAGTAAAACACAAGAGTTGACTTATTTGAATTTCTACTAACTCCTACTGATTAAAAATGATGTTATAAGATATATTTAAGCTAGTTTACTCTATACTAACAACTTATGTAACTAATGATATGGATTTAGACACCCAAAACCTTCACAGTTAACTGTGAAGGGTAAATTTGTGAGATTTTGACTTTTAACCCAAACACTAACTGATTTAAGACTTGTAACTACCAAATAGGACTTATAGTATGATGTCTACACTATTGTTGCCCTCTGAGATCCACACAAACACAACCAATTTTGCAAATCCAAACACCCCTTAATGTGGGACTGTTTTGTGGTTTTCAAATCAATGAGGTACTAGGGTTCAAGTTCTTGATTCCAATCTACTAATTATGATTATTAGAACTTATTTAAGCACTTGGAAACAGATCACAATGACAATTACACAGGTTTCTCACTTAAGCTATTTGAGTGATAAAACTATGATATAAAGTAACTACAAATTTTATCAAACAAGCTATATATATTAGGCTACTAATTAACTAAACAATACCCAAATAAACACAAACAAACACAGATTATCAGATATAAGAAAGAAATCAGAAACTAATTTCTTTAGAGGAAAATTAGAATGAGCAAAGGCTTACAAAACATCCCTAGCTTGAACAAGGGATTTTCCTATGAAGCCTATCTTTAGATAGGCAAACTTCAACTCCAATCCTGCTCCTCAATGATCCTCCATACCTGAAAATAACTCAAAAGCATATACAGTTGACCAATGTTGACTTTTTTAGCTTTTTGATTATCTTCTACTACAACTGAGTTTTAAAGTCTCTAAAAGCTTCAATGAGCTTATTGGAACCTAAATGTAGCTATCTCAGTCCATGAAGCTTGATATAAGTGACATTAAGACTTATTAAGAAATGCAGAAATTGAGAGAATGGTAATAACACAAAACAGACTTGAACTTTGAAATTTTATAACTTAAAAAGATTGAAAGTACAATAATTAAGCTGCTACAATGCTTGAATTAGAAAGATTACACTGAATTTGAAAGATAATTTAAATTCGACACTAGTTAAAACTAATTAAACTACACACTATAATTCCTTGCTTTCTTCTCCTTTTATAGCCTTCCTTTAGGGTTTCCTTGAGCCTCTGATCATTTCCCACTTTGAATCACATCCATTGGATTACTGCAAGTCCTTAATCTGATGCCACGTATTTTGGCGGGAAACTTGGGGTGTGAATTTTTGGACTATTTCAGGCAAGGAGGGTGGTGCATTAAATGTGATGTGAGGGTAGGTGCAGGGAGGTGTGGGGATGTGATGATGACTCTGCAAGTGGTGGTGGTGGTGGGCAATACCAGGGGAGAAGGAGGGGTGGTTTGGCGGTTTGGGGTGGTTTGACTGGTATTTGACCAGGGTCAACGTTTGACCCTGGATTATATAAAACGGGGGTGTGGTGTGCGATGGATGTATTTTGGGCCCAAGTACAAAGGAATGGGTGGGCTAAGGTGTGGACTGGACTAGGGGATTGGGTTTTGGAGTAGTATTATTAGTAGTTTAGGTCCGGTTGGTTTTTAAGATTACACAAGGACCATTTTTGTAATTTAACGAAAGTTGAGGGTTGGGTTTTGGAAATTTTCCAAAGTGTTCCCAAGGGTGAGTTTTGCCAATTCATGAATAGTGTAAGGTCCTTTGTTGATTTTTCCAATTTATTTTCACCCGGGACAAAAATCGCCAAACTTTCAAACTTCAGGGACCATTTGTGTAATTTTCACCAAACTTTCCACCAAGGACCAATCCTGTCATAAAAGGTTAGTGCAAGGACAAAATTTGTTTTTCTCAAAGTTTTTCATATCCCAGGGACCATTTTTGACAATTTTCAAAGTTCAGGGACTAAACTTGACATTTTGAGAAACTTTTGCACCAAAGGACTATTTGTGTAACTTTTTGATTTATAAGGACCTTTGGTGACTTTTTCAAGTTTTTAGAACAACTAGGGACTAGATTTGACAACTTTTGAAAGTTGGGGGACTGAAACTGCCAATTATGCAAACTTTGTGCGTTTTTCATCTGTTTTTGATATTTTTGCATTTGAAACATGTAAAACACTTTCCTGTGATATTTTCACTATTTTGATTCATTATTGAGTGTTTTTAGATGTTTTAGCAGCTCAGAAATGGTAAAAATGATGAGTATTTACACACTCATCAATCCCCCACACTAAAACATTGCTAGTCCCTAGCAATCTTTTGAGAAAAACTTGATGGATTTGAGAATCTCTTTACCAAAAGCCATCACTTCCAGAGTAGCCAGGTGTAGGAACTGTGGCACACCTGATAACCGTGTGATTTTGAGCAAACCACCAGCTGTCAACGGATTTGATTTGTCTTTACCAAAAGCCGTTTGCTTCTGGACTAGCCAGCATCTTGATGGACTAAGTCAACATCTTGGTGAGCTGATTACCAATTATGGATTTTCCACGGCCTTTACCACAAGTCATAATCTTGTGGGCTAGCCAACTCATTTGCTTATGAGGATATGGGGAGTTGAGGAACCATACAATTTTTGGCAAATTGCAAGCCATCAACGGGTTTGAGATGTCTTTACCAAGAGCCGTTTGCTCCTGGACTAGCCAATCCATTTGTCATTTAGACTTTGGCGGACTGATTACCACAAAAATTTGGAAATAAAGTGAAAATTTTTTGAAAATTTTAGGCCAAAATGGGGGTACTTAGAAAGTTTTGTGATAAAATTCGTAAGAATCCCCCCCCCCCCCCACACACACTAGAATTGAATATTGTTCTCAATATTCAAAGTCCCGGCTATTATGCCGAATCTCTGAACGGAAAAAGCTAATATTTGAATCTAACTGTGGAAATATTGATTTTATTTTTCACTTTATTTATCTGTACATACAATCACACATTTTTTTTTTTTTTGAAGAAACTTATATACATATTTACTTTTCAAAAGGTGGGGGACGGCCACTCCCCCACACTAGGGTGGTAGAAAGTAGAAAGAAGTCAGAAATACGGGTGAAAACCCATATATGTTGCTAATTTTTGTTCACCGAGTCACTAGCTTGACTCGATCCCCGAATTCATTGGTCCATGGGGAAAGTTTGGAGATCCGGGACAACCATGGGTGGTATGTCCTCTCCAAAATAATGTTTCAATCGATGACCATTCACTTTGAAGTTGGGACCTTCGGGTTGAGATAACTCAACAGTCCCGTATGGATATACTTTAGCAATAGTGAATGGTCCAGTCCATCGGGTTTTTAATTTCCCCGAGAAGATCTTTAATCTTGAGTTGAAAAGAAGGACTCTGTCACCGACGTTGAAAACGCGGTTCTTAATCTTAGAGTCGTGAATCTTCTTTGTCTTTTCTTTGTAGATCAAAGAGTTCTCGTAGGCTTGATCACGAAGTTCGTTTAATTCATTGATTTGAACCTTACGGTGATCACCCGCTTTATGAAGGTCGTAGTTTGCATGTTTCAAGGCCCAGTAGGCTTTGTGCTCGAGCTCGATCGGTAAATGACACGCCTTCCCGTATACAAGCTTGTATGGAGTACACCCGATGGGTGTTTTGTAAGCTGTACGGAAGGCCCAGAGTGCATCATCTAGTTTATCCGACCAGGAAGCACGGTTTTCACCTACTGTCCTCTCAAGAATCCGTTTTATACCACGGTTGGAAACCTCCACCTGCCCACTTGTTTGGGGGTGATACGCGGTAGAAAGACGATGAGTAACACTATACTTAAGCATGACTTTTGAAAATTGATCATAGCAAAAGTGAGTACCGCGATCACTAATGATGGCACATGGAGTTCCAAAACGAGCAAAGAGGGATTTCAAGAATTTCACAACAACTCGGGCATCGTTAGTGGGTAAGGCCTTAGCCTCAACCCATTTTGACAAATAGTCAACAGCCACGAGAATATATTTGTTTCCACGAGAAGATGGGAATGGCCCCATAAAATCAATGCCCCAGACGTCAAAGATTTCACAAACTTGAATAGCATTTTGTGGCATTTCGTTCTTTTGTGAAATATTCCCGTGACGCTGACAAGCATCACAGGCTTTGACTAACTCGTGGGCATCCTTATAGATCGTGGGCCAGTAGAAACCGGAATCAAACATCTTTTTGGCGGTGTAGTTAGGACTATGGTGGCCCCCTGTGGGTCCAGCATGGCAAGCCTTGAGAATATCAGCGGCTTCCTGTCCGTATACACATCGCCTGATGACTTGATCGGCACATATTTTGAAGAGGAAGGGGTCGTCCCAGAAGTAATGTTTAACATCTTTGAAGAATTTGTTCTTCTGTTGGGATGTCAACCCCTTCACGATGAAGTTACCCGCATGGTAATTTGCAAATCGGCAAACCATGGGGTAGTAGAGTCACCACGAAAAGCAACCGCATTGAGTGTCTCGAGAGGAAATGTTTCATTTATTTCCTTTTTCTCGGACACATCCTGATGAGGGTTTTCTAATCGTGAGAGATGATCAGCAGCAAGGTTCTCGGCTCCTTTTTTATCACGGATAATGATATCAAATTCCTGAAGGAGGAGAACCCAACGGAGAAGCCTCGGCTTTGCATCTTGCTTTGCAAATAGGTACTTTAAAGCCGAGTGATCCGTATACACTACGCATTTAGTCAAGATCAAGTATGGCCGGAATTTTTCAAAGGCATACACCACAGCTAGGAGTTCTTTTTCAGTGGTGGTGTAATGACCTTGAGCCTCAGTCATAGTTTTGCTTGCGTAGTGTATAGGCTGCCCCAAGACCGAACCTATGGCAAAATCACTAGCATCGCACATAAGCTCAAAAGGTAGGTCCCAATCGGGGGCAACAAGAATCGGTGCCTCGGTAAGCTTTTTCTTTAATGTTTCAAAAGCTTCGATGCACTCAGGAGAGAAGATGAAAGGAGCATCCTTCTCGAGGAGATGGGTCATAGGTCGGGCAATCTTAGAAAAATCTTGGATAAACCTACGGTAGAAGCCGGCATGACCCAAAAAGCTCCTAACACCTTTTACGGTGGTGGGATGAGGTAATTTAGCAATGACATCGATTTTAGCTCTGTCAACCTCAATCCCGTCTTTTGAAATTTTATGGCCAAGGACAATGCCCTCCTTGACCATAAAGTGGCTCTTCTCCCAGTTGAGACTTAGATTCGTTTCTTTGAAACGTTTAAGCATCTGTTCCAAGTGGGAGAGGCAAGTCTGGAATGAATCCCCGATGACTGAAAAGTCATCCATGAATACCTCCATAGTTTTCCCGATCATGTCGGAAAATATAGACATCATGCACCTCTGGAACGTGCCTGGTGCATTACATAAGCCGAAAGGCATACGTCTGTAAGCAAAAGTTCCGTAGGGGCATGTGAAGGTAGTCTTCTCTTGATCCTGGGGATTTGGAAGTAACCCGAAAAGCCATCGAGGAAGCAGTAGTATTCATTCCCCGCAAGTCTTTCGAGCATTTGGTCCATAAAAGGGAGAGGAAAATGGTCTTTACGGGTGGCTTCATTCAACTTTCGATAGTCAATACAAACGCGCCAACCCGTGACCAAACGAGTTGGAATCAACTCGTTATCCTCGTTGGTGACAACGGTAATGCCACCCTTTTTGGGAACACAGTGAATTGGGCTAACCCAAGGACTGTCAGATATAGGGTAAATCAATCCCGCATCAAGAAGTTTAAGAACTTCTTGTTTGATAACTTCGTGGATTTTGGGATTTACCCTTCTCTGATGTTGCACTGCTGGCTTAAAGTCATCCTCCATTAATATTTTATGAGTACAAAAGTTCGGGCTTATGCCCTTAATGTCGGAGAGTTTCCAAGCAATTGCTTGCTTGTTTGACTTAAGAACCTTTAGGAGTGCAGCCTTTTCCTCATCTTTCAAGTCTTTAGCAATAATGACGGGTAATTTATTATCACCCTCCAGAAATGCATATTCAAGATGAGGAGGCAAGTCCTTGAGCTCAACCTCGGGAAAGTCTTCAGTTATTTCAACATTTTTGACTTCCGCTTTATGAAGTATTTTTAGAGACGGAGAGGGTGAAGGATCGTCATTTAACAATCTTTCAAGGAGAAGAATGTCCCCCTCCGGGTCAAGATAGTTTTCATCAACCCCACTTGGGATTGAGCTATCTTGAGCAAGAAAAGCCTCGACCTCTTCCAGAAGGAAGTCACTTCCCTCAAACGGAGTGAGGGAAGGGGAAGGGTCGGAAATGATAGGGTCAGTAGAAAGACTGCCACTGGATGAGAAACCAAGGACTTCTTGAAAATACTCCTCAGACGCAACATCGATGATGTCAATTCGGTTAACTGTTTCAGCGTCATAGTTGGAGGAGTATCTTGAAGTCTGATCAAGATTGAATGTGATGGCTTCGCCACCAACACGTAGAGTGATTTCTTCCTCGAATACATCGATTAAAGCACGACCCGTTCTTAAGAATCCCCTCCCGAGAATGAGAGGAACTCTTGGGTCAGCATCGAAATCAACAATCACGAAATCTGCCGGAAAATGGAACTTTCCTACTTTCACGAAGATATCTTCGGCAATGCCGAGAGGACGGGATATAGTACGGTCTGCAAGCTCGAGTGTCATGCAGGTCGGAGTGAGAGTAGGTAGAGAAAGTCTTTTCCAGACTTAGTAAGGCATTAGGTTAATGCTTGCGCCAAGATCGGCCAAGGCAAAGCATTCAACCATCTCAGGGAAAATACAAGGAATGAGAAATTTCCCGGGATCTCCAAGCTTTTCGGGAAGCTTTTTCAAGAGCACTGCTGAGCAATGCTCATTAAGTGAAGTTTTTTCCATCTCACAGAGTTTTTCTTTGTTGCTTATCAGATTTTTGATTGTCGAAGCAAACTTAGGCATGAGAAGAAGAGCATCCGCGAAGCTAATATTGAAGTGTAATTCTTGGAAATTTTGATAAAATTTTTCCATCTGATGATTAGCTCTTTCGCGGTTCTTTTGATCATTCAAACGTGAAGGATATGGAATTGACGGCTTAGGATCATTCTTTGGGATTTCATCAGAACTCACAGGAGGATCAAATACAACTTTCGGCTTACAAGCCGGGACCGGGACAACTTGAGGATGGACGTTGTTGATACCTCCGTTATTAGTAAGAAGTACCGAGTCCGTGGTAACCTCAGGCTCACGTTCCGCTACCTTAGTAGGAGGAGAAGAAGATGTAGAGGGAATCGAGGGTCCATTGTATGATACCCCACTTCGGGTGGTGATCGCTTTGACATCGCCCCTCGGGTTAGCGATCGTGTTGCTTGGTAGTGTACCCGAGCCCGAGGGTCGATCATTTAAAGACTTCTGAGGTTCAGAGATCTTGCTGATCAATAACCGATTCGTTTCCTCTTGTGCTTTCATGAATTGTTTTAGCACTTCATCGGAGGAAGACGAGGGTGGAACAACGTTTTGATTTTGGACAGGAGGATTTTGAACACGGTTGTTTTGAAAATTCCCTTGATTTTGATTGTTGTTACCCTGAAAATTGTTTCTCTGATTGAAATTACCCTGATTGTAATTCCCTTGATTCTGGTTTCTTTGAAAATTTCCTTGAAAACCTTGATTTTGATTGCCATTTTGAAAATTGTTTTGATTAAACTGGCTTTGATTTTGGTTCGGGTTTTGGAAATTTGAACTTTGACCTTGGTTAAAATTCTGATTCGAGTTACGGTTTTGATTTTGGTTAAAACCGGGAGGTCCGAGAAAATTGTTGGAACGATAGCTTAAGAGATTACGGTCCCCTTGCGGTTGGTAAGAATTACCCCCCGTGTTGTAGGAACCGTTAGCAGCATAAACATTCTCTTGAGGAAAACCAGCAGTAGCTGGACACTCAGAATAAAGATGTGGGCCCCCACAAGTTTCACAACTTCGGGCCACGGCTTTCACTTGTTGATTTTGAACCTGATGTTGCATCGTTTGGTTCATTCTCAACACAGCCGTAGAAATATCATCCATCTTTTTGGTAAGAGCAATTATTTCAGGAGATGAAGATGAAGGAGTAACTGAATTACATGACGCATCCCTCTCCGCAGAGGAATCCCAAAAGTTATGGTGGGCAGTCATGTTCTCAATCAAGTCATAGCACTCCTCGGGACGCCTTTTCATAAAGGTCCCACCAGCAGCAGCATTGAGAATATCCCGGTGCCTCAATGTCAGACCATTATAGAAGGTATCTATGATGGTTACTTGCAACATATTGTGGTTAGGGCACCGATCAATAGCTAGCTTATAACGCTCCCAAGCCTCAAAAAGAGACTCATCGGGACGTTGCCGGAAGTTGCTGATATCATTTCGTAACTTGGTAACCATGGATGGTGGAAAATATTTTGCTAGAAACTTGGTTACCATCTCATCAAAGGTATGAATAGAATTCTTTGGGAGTCGGTCAAACCATGCAGTGGCATGATGAGTGAGAGAATAGGGGAAGAGGTACAGCCGGAGGGCGTCATCGGTGACACCATGCTGTTTCATGCTTTGGGTGACCGTAAGATATTTTTCAAGATGCTTTTTTGCATCGTCACCCGATAATCCGTGAAATTGACACGAATTTTGGACTTGTTGGATCATGTGGTGCTTGAGTCCAAAGTCCGTAGCCCCAATAGTGAGTGGTGCAATAGGCCCACCCTGCCCTTGCATGGTAGGCTGGCACAGCTCCTCCATCGTTCGGAGATCGGGAGCTGGCACATCCCTGGGAGGGTCAGGGGGTGGTAATGGTGGTGGTGGCCCAGCGGCCATTTCGGTTTCTGTATCAGAACGTAGCTCGGGTACGTTTTTCTGTTTTTTATTCTTTGTTTGAGACCAAGTGCGCATGCACTAAAAAAAATTTTTCAACACAAGATCGAGGCAAAACCACAGTGAACTTAAACCAATAATCACAAGTGAGCAGCTTCTTTGAAAAAGGTACACCACTCACAGGGATATAAAGGCAAGTTTTTATCTTTTGTTTGGGAACTTATTATGGGTGTGTATTTATTAATTTGAAAAACTACTTTAGGCTTATGGGTGTGTGTGCAGAAAACTTGCGAAATATTTTTGGAACTGATTCGTTAACCGAAATCATCCTTTTAAGATTACTCGCAGGCTGGCGGGAGGAAGTAAATAGGTTTCCTCTTCAGTTCGCAATTTAATGTCAGAACTTACCTTAAACCAACTGTTTCAGGTTGTAATCTTAAAGAAAACGAAGTAATTTAACTTCACAGTTTGTTTTGTTGTTTTTTATTTTTTTGGTGTTTTCAACACTTCAGGAAAAGTGTTAATGAACGTTTTTGATATGATTATGTTTTTACAAAAACTTTTTACAAATTTGTGTGAAATTTGTACAGAGAGGGTTTTGAAAACCACTAAACTTAAAACGATTTTGTAAAACACGCAACAACCCCCCCGGCAGCGGCGCCAAATTTTGATTGGTCTCAAAGCAGTCAGATATAATTGACCAAGGTCAACAAGTCAAAGACAGCTTAGTTCCAATACTCCGGTGATAGAATAGTGTTTTCCCGGGTCGTTAAAGTCCCAGCGAGATTGAAATGGTGTCGTTTGAAATCGTTTATGAGTGAGTGGCACTGAGGACAGTAGCCTAGATGATATGGAATTGATTTTGCTACTGTTATTTTGGTATTGGTACAATGAGATAATATTCACAAAAATCAGATACCAGATATATGCACAAATTCACAATTCAGATCACGTAACAGACAGAGAAAGTGGGATTTGGTATTTAACAAACTACAGGGGGTGCTTTTGAAACTTTTGAAACTTAAAATTAAAAGAAAATTGAAAATGAAAATGAAATTATAAAAATGATTATTTTAATATTTAAATATTATTTAATTAATAAAACTATTTAAAATGTAATTTAAAACCTAGTTTAAATTAACTAAAAATGACAAATGATATAAATTAAACTAAAAATTTGCAAAAATATTTTCTAAACTTAAATTAGAACTTGAAGAAAGTATAAAAAATAAAAATAAATATTTTTGTCTTTTTGTGGATTTTTTTATTAATTAAAAACTATTTAACTTAATTAAACTAATTAAACTAATTTTAATTAATATTAATACTAAATTAACTTAGAAAATTATGACAAAATTTAAAAAAATTACTTAACCATCACAGGAATCCTAAAAAATTATAAAAACCTCTAAAAATTATATTTAAGACTATTCCACTAATTAATTACCTTTTAATTAACTTAAGTTTAATTTAAATAATTAAAATAGGAAAAATGGAAAATGAACAGTAGAAACTAAAAATTTATTTTCTAAAAGTATATTATACTATATTAGAGGTAGGAAAAATATAAAAACTAGGTTATGCTTTATAAAAACTAAATATGCTATTTAAAATTTAATTATTAACTAATTACTAATAAAACTAAAATTAAATCTAATAAATACTAAATGGCAAAATAAAAATCTGAATAATTTACTAAAAATAATTTACTATATAAGGTAATTTATAAAAATATAAAAATACTAAGTACTTAATAAAAATCTAAAAATGAAAAATAAAATTTAAATTAAATTAAATAGAAACTATCACTTAATTTTAAATTGGTTTTTCTTGGATTTTCTTTTACAAACTTGTTTTATATCTAAAAACAAAGACTTTTAATGAAAACAACTTTTTTACAACTTAAAAATAAGCTGTATGCACCCCCTTTTGCTTATCAGTTGACTTATGTTGACTGAATGCACAAATAAGCACAAATGACTAGAGGTGGGGCCCACAATGGTGAAACTTGATTCAAATAAGCTAAACAAACTCTGATAAGCCAGAAATAGCAAGCAATGATCACAAATAAGTTGTATGAGGGCAAATAAGCACTTGAGCAAACTGAATTTCAACACAGAATGGGACAGACT
Source organism: Artemisia argyi (assembly GCA_030686995.1). Lineage (NCBI taxonomy): Eukaryota > Viridiplantae > Streptophyta > Magnoliopsida > Asterales > Asteraceae > Artemisia > Artemisia argyi. Next base: position 132,171,853 of record CM060709.1, on the reverse strand, counting down.
TAATGATGGATTCCAGGTGGGGTCCACTTGATTCTAGGTCAAACAAATGGTCAAGTTTTGTTCCCTGGTAGGAGGGGGTTGGGAAAAACCAATTGGAACCTCTGGGGCCCACTAGGTTGGTCTACAACCACCACCAAAGTTGGTGGTGTGGTGGAAGTCTGCTGGTGCAAGGGAAGGTCTCTTCCCTACAACTCAGTTCAAGGGCTTGTGGAGCCCACACATAAATTCACAAAAATCAAGCCAATGTGGGATTCAAAAGTTGAGGTGGTGGTGTGTAACTACAACAAGTTTTAGATCCCCAATCCAAACACATAAATCACAAAAAATCTTGTAACTTTTGCAAAAATCTGAGATGGTGCAATTTGACTTTTTGAGTAAAACACAAGAGTTGACTTATTTGAATTTCTACTAACTCCTACTGATTAAAAATGATGTTATAAGATATATTTAAGCTAGTTTACTCTATACTAACAACTTATGTAACTAATGAGATGGATTTAGACACCCAAAACCTTCACAGTTAACTGTGAAGGGTAAATTTGTGAGATTTTGACTTTTAACCCAAACACTAACTGATTTAAGACTTGTAACTACCAAATAGGACTTATAGTATGATGTCTACACTATTGTTGCCCTCTGAGTCCACACAAACACAACCAATTTTGCAAATCCAAACACCCCTTAATGTGGGACTGTTTTGTGGTTTTCAAATCAATGAGGTACTAGGGTTCAAGTTCTTGATTCCAATCTACTAATTATGATTATTAGAACTTATTTAAGCACTTGGAAACAGATCACAATGACAATTACACAGGTTTCTCACTTAAGCTATTTGAGTGATAAAACTATGATATAAAGTAACTACAAATTTTATCAAACAAGCTATATATATTAGGCTACTAATTAACTAAACAATACCCAAATAAACACAAACAAACACAGATTATCAGATATAAGCAAGAAATCAGAAACTAATTTCTTTAGAGGAAAATTAGAATGAGCAAAGGCTTACAAAACATCCCTAGCTTGAACAAGGGATTTTCCTATGAAGCCTATCTTTAGATAGGCAAACTTCAACTCCAATCCTGCTCCTCAATGATCCTCCATACCTGAAAATAACTCAAAAGCATATACAGTTGACCAATGTTGACTTTTTTAGCTTTTTGATTATCTTCTACTACAACTGAGTTTTAAAGTCTCTAAAAGCTTCAATGAGCTTATTGGAACCTAAATGTAGCTATCTCAGTCCATGAAGCTTGATATAAGTGACATTAAGACTTATTAAGAAATGCAGAAATTGAGAGAATGGTAATAACACAAAACAGACTTGAACTTTGAAATTTTATAACTTAAAAAGATTGAAAGTACAATAATTAAGCTGCTACAATGCTTGAATTAGAAAGATTACACTTAATTTGAAAGATAATTTAAATTCGACACTAATTAAAACTAATTAAACTACACACTATAATTCCTTGCTTTCTTCTCCTTTTATAGCCTTCCTTTAGGGTTTCCTTGAGCCTCTGATCATTTCCCACTTTGAATCACATCCATTGGATTACTGCAAGTCCTTAATCTGATGCCACGTATTTTGGCGGGAAACTTGGTGTGTGAATTTTTGGACTGTTTCAGGCAAGGGGGTGGTGCATTAAATGTGATGTGAGGGTAGGTGCAGGGAGGTGTGGGGATGTGATGATGACTCTGCAAGTGGTGGTGGTGGTGGGCAATACCAGGGGAGAAGGAGGGGTGGTTTGGCGGTTTGGGGTGGTTTGACTGGTATTTGACCAGGGTCAACGTTTGACCCTGGATTATATAAAACGGGGGTGTGGTGTGGGCTGGATGTATTTTGGGCCCAAGTACAAAGGAATGGGTGGGCTAAGGTGTGGACTGGACTAGGGGATTGGGTTTTGGAGTAGCATTATTAGTAGTTTAGGTCCGGTTGGTTTTTAAGATTACACAAGGACCATTTTTGTAATTTAACGAAAGTTGAGGGTTGGGTTTTGGCAATTTTCCAAAGTGTTCCCAAGGGTGAGTTTTGCCAATTCATGAATAGTGTAAGGTCCTTTGTTGATTTTTCCAATTTATTTTCACCAGGGACAAAAACCGCCAAACTTTCAAACTTCAGGGACCATTTGTGTAATTTTCACCAAACTTTCCACCAAGGACCAATCCTGTCATAAAAGGTTAGTGCAAGGACAAAATTTGTTTTTCTCAAAGTTTTTCATATCCCAGGGACCATTTTTGACAATTTTCAAAGTTCAGGGACTAAACTTGACATTTTGTGAAACTTTTGCACCAATGGACTATTTGTGTAACTTTTTGATTTATAAGGACCTTTGGTGACTTTTTCAAGTTTTTAGAACAACTAGGGACTAGATTTGACAACTTTTGAAAGTTGGGGGACTGAAACTGCCAATTATGCAAACTTTGTGCGTTTTTCATCTGTTTTTGATATGTTTGCATTTGAAACATGTAAAACACTTTCCTGTGATATTTTCACTATTTTGATTCATTATTGAGTGTTTTTAGATGTTTTGGCAGCTCAGAAATGGTAAAAATGATGAGTATTTACACACTCATCAATCATCGTCATATATTTTTTGATATATTGTCAAGTAAATGCACGACACGATAAACACGCATATAAACATAAACGTTAAGATAAATATATTATAAATCTACCCATAAAATGAATATTAATTTATAAATTTGATTTATTAAGTTATTTATTCATATTATATTAATTATATATTAATTATATATTATTATATAATAAAATTGGTTCGGTTCGGTTTTTACGGTTCGGTTTTTGGACGAAAACTGAAACCGAACCGTATTTTTCGGTTTTTGAAAAATTAAAAACCGAACCATCGGTTTTTAGTCTCGGTCGGTTTTTTCGGTTCTCGGTTCGGTATCGGTTTTTTCGATTTTGTTTGCTCACCCCTAGTTTTTACACAAGTGATATTCCCGAGGCAGAATAAAGACTTTTTGACCATCCCACGATGTTAACGCAACAATATTGAAACCTTGATCTGTTCTAAAACTTTTAGTTATATACCTAAACTGAGTGTACTAGTCACAACACGCTTTTATTATAATTTAAATTCGTGAATCTCTATGTCCAAAACTATATACTAGCCGAGAACAAAATATATGTGGTCCTTCAAATCTGTAAGAATCTGCAAGCTAAGCTTTGATGCAAAACTTGTTTATTGTATCTATTTTCGGATTTTAAGAAATGAAGCATGCTAAAACTTTATGGAACATCACAAGGCTTTTTAATATAAATAATGAATCAGTGTTTATTTATAGAAAGATGTGATAATTCACAACTCAACATCAACCTTAACAACTATAGAGAGAAAACGACATTTTCCAATCAAATTAGTCTAAAACTTATAATCAAACAGAAAAAAATAGAGGAATATCGAACCGTCACGCAAGCATCTACTTAACCCTGTTTAGGTCAACTTGTTGCGAGTCCAGGTTGATACATGATACATGTTAAAATAGTTGTAGAATTGAACCCTTTTGATCACGTATTTCTCAACATGTACAAGTACATCTAGCTAGCTCATTTATGAACATCAAAAAAATTACTCCGTTGGACAATTGTGTATTAACCTAGCTTGAACGTATTTATTTATTTATTTACTTATTTTTTCCAGACAATGGTTTTTCTTATTTTAAGAAATCGCTTTCACTATATAAATTTATATCATATGATGCTTTGACATATCATCAGTTTAGTGCTATTGAAAATGTATACAATCTGGTTCCATTTATTTTTTTATTGACATACTGACTTCATTAATGTCTGTAAACTATTAGAACATGATTAAACTTGGGTTTCTTGCCGGGGAACACGTCTATTAAGACGTGTGCACTACCTAAGCTCATCAAGTTTATACTTAAAAATAAAAAAGTTTAAAATAAAAATGGTCAAATAATATATCCTACATATTTAATATATGATATTAGGTGTATTAATCCTCCAAATGATCTACTATCTTTTTTATATTGATTATCAAATGTTATAATAATTATATCTAAATTTAAAATTGATTAGCAATTATTTTCCAAGTATAGAAGTATAAATGTACAGATATTAAGTAAAGTATTTAAAGTACGCAGGCTTAATATCTTTACTACCTTATAATGTATTTAGGACATCTAAATTTAGAAGTCTTAAAAAAATAAGACAAAAAATATTTCCACAAAAAGAAAGTTACATATAAAGATGTTTCAGCCCAAAGTTAAATGTATTAATTTTGCTATTAAAAATTTAGACTTATACATCCAGGAAATTAAATGTATTGTAACAGTCCATTAAAGTTTAAAAGTTCAACTATTTCAAATGCAGATGTAACAGATATTACAAGTTCATTTACAGCCCATTATAATTCTATTGTAACCGCCAATCAATACTTGTAACAACTGAAAGTAGTATGTATTGAAAATGAAAATGTAGGAGATATATATAGTGTAAAAAGAAAAACATTTGCTCACCATAAAAATAGTCATCGGGTACCCGTCGCCGCATTGCGCGGGTACCCTTCTAGTATAATAAAATAAGCTAGAGCAAAATATCTGAAATATAATTAAGAATCAATAATAGTAGGTTTGAATATACAAACTATTAATTAAGATCGAATATTATTTAATTAGTAATACCATAGCTTTCATTATTGAGATCATGATACTTAATATATGTTATTAAAATAGTTTGAATCAAGAGATATGATTCTGGGATATTCACATGCTTGCGTAGTCATTTAGAAATAGATGCAACTCGTGGATTAAAAATATTACTAATTTTACACGGAAGTACAGTTTTGAATCTATGTTTATTAGTAAATCCTAATAGTTGAACACTCGTTTATTAGTCCACCACGTACAACTTGCAACTTGCAAATGACATTAGATTTTTATTTAGCTCAATCTTCTGGAAACAGATGTGATTAATTATGTTTTCATTAGGATATTTTAACTTAAACCTAATATTCCAATCCTTTAATGTCGACTCATTAAGATAATAGCACACATGCACTCTTTGCGCGGAATTGATCTTCTAACCATCGATCGGAATATTCTATGATAGGATATTAGAAACCACCTCCAAACCCTAGCCGCCACCTGCAAACCCTCGCCACCACTTCACCGCCGGTCACCTCCATACACTGCCACCACCAAACGAACCACCACATTCCCCTCTACCCCCTACTACCCCACACGCACCCTAAAATAACACCTCCACCACCTGTTATTTACCACCGCCGCCTGCAAACCCTCACCACCACTTTTACCACTTACTACTTGTAGATCTATTGTAGACACGATCGCCTTCAAAAAAAAAAAAAAAAAAAAAAAAAATTATATAACCCTAATTCAATTGAATGGAATATCATAGTTGGGACACTATAGTTGGGACGTCATAGGTGGGACACCAGAGGCGGTACAACAAAGGTTGGGACGTCAGAGGTGGGACACCAGAGGCGGTACAACAGAAGTGGTACAACAAAGGTATCATTCATTGATTATTTGGCTATTTTGGTATTTTACACGATGGGATTTGGTTGGTGAATTTTGCTGTCGTCTTTTCTGGTTTGCTTAATTCCTTATACGCCGTGATCTCCCTTCAATCCAATTTTGTTTTCGGTGGATACACGATGTCTGATCAACAGTGGCGTTTTAGTAAGACTAATGAAGATCAAGTTAAGAAAATCTCGCATTCGATATTTGTTACTAATTTCCCGGATTCCACGTCTTATCGTGATCTTTGGAGAGAGTGCAGTGCGTATGGTACGGTGGTTGATGTTTTCATTCCGGGTAAGAAATCTAAAGCAGGTAAAAGGTTTGCTTTTGTTCGTTTCATCAAGGTGTTTAGACTCGACCGGTTGATTAAGAACCTGTGTACTATTTGGATCGGACGTCATCACTTGTTTGCTAACCAAGTTCGATTTGAAAGGCCTCACAAACAATCCCATTCTGGTTCGTATGCTCAAGCCAAGGATTCTGATAAGGTCAATGTATCTCCGAGACCTAGACAGTCGACTGGGTTATCGGGTCCCTATGTTTCGGTTGTGAAAGGTGCATCTGTTCCTCCCCCACATTTCTTCCCTGCACCTGCCTTGGTGCTTGATGACTCTTGTGTGGTTAATCGTGATCTTAGTAATTGTGTTATGGGTGAAGTCAAGAGTTTCTCTTCCATTAATAATCTTCGCATAATGCTTTCTAAGGAAGGGTTCTCCAATGTCAAATTGGCGTACTTAGGAGGACTGTGGGTTTTGATTGAGCTTCAAGCCCCTAATTCGAAGGCGAAGCTTTTAAATCATGTAGGAGTTGCTTCGTGGTTTGATCAGATTTGTAATGCCCAAATGGACTTCGCCTCCCAAGAAAGGATCGTTTGGGTCGATATTGAGGGTGTTCCCTTGCACGCGTGGTCACGTGAATCTTTCTGTAAGATTGGATCAAAGTGGGGTGAGGTGATTGACCTTGAGGAATGTATGGATGATTGTTTTGGGCGTAAACGTATTTGTATCAAGACTAAGCAGGTTGACAACATTTTAGAAAGATTTAATATCATTATCCGAGGTAAAGTCTTCAATGTTAGAGCCAAAGAATTGGCTATTTGGACCCCAGTATTTAAGGATATGAATGATGAATCGTTTTGCTCCGATGACGATTCTGTCAAAGAAAGTGGAGAAGTCAATCGTAACCGTGATGAACTCAATGATGCAGCGAGTGAAGTGGAAGCAGTTTCTGATACATTTTTTGGAGTGCCAGATGATAAACTGGAAGATAACCTTTCTCAGGATAAACCCCTATATTCCGATAACCAATCGCCAGATCCTTTTAATATAATGGACCTCTTTAATAAGAATAAGAAGGCTGGTCAGGAGGTCCAATCTGATATGGACGGAAGTATCCCCCTTCCGGACACAAGTATCCCCTTTCCACCTGGTTTCACTCCTCCTAACAAAGTAAACAACTATTCAGAACATCAAAAAGTGAACGATTCACCTATTATTAACTCGCGGGTTGTGGAAAATGCACAGGTTGTAGATGATGATCAATCCCATAATTCCCTTGATTCTAAAAGGAAGTCAAAGATGGGCGGTTCCATTCTAGATGTTTTGGATAATATGATTAACATTGGCAATACCATGGGTTACTCCATGGAAGGTTGTATCAAGGATATGGAGAAAATTATTGAATCTCAAGGAGGTCGTAATGGTTTCCAATGAATTGTCTTTCTTTAAATATTCAAGGCTTAGGATCCAAAGCCAAAAAAGATTGGATCAAGGAGTTGAATTTTAAACATAAGGTGAATGTTTTGTCTATTCTAGAAACAAAAAAGGAGTCTTTCTCGGATAGGGATGTAAAAGTCTTATGGGGTAACTACACGTTTGAGTATATGTTCAGTGGAGCTTTAGGAAATTCTGGCGGTATCTTATGTGTATGGGATCCCAATTCTTTTTGTAAGGAGAATCACATTATTTCTGACAATTTTATTGCTCTTTTTGGGACTTGGAAGTCTACTAAAACCAAGATGTTGTTGATCTCGGTTTATGCTCCTCAATCCATCCCTGATAAACGTTTGCTTTGGAGTTACTTAGCTACGCTTATTAATCGCTGGGATGGAGACAGTATTGTCATGGGGGATTTCAACGAGGTGAGATTTGTGGAAGAGCGTATGGGTTCAACCTTTAATGCTCAAGGGGCGAGAGAATTTAATTCTTTTATCAGTAATTCGGGGTTGGTTGATGTGCACTTGGAAGGTTTTTCCTTTACGTGGTCTCATTCGTCGGCATCCAAAATGAGCAAGTTGGATAGATTCCTTGTTACTGAAGGTTTGATTTCTTCCTTTCCTTTCATATCTGTTGTATGTCTTGACAAGCACCTTTCGGACCATCGACCCATTCTGCTTCGGGATGTGGTTGTTGATTATGGTGCCACTCCTTTCCGGTTCTTTAACTCTTGGCTTCGTATTGATGGATTTGATCAAATGGTGACAAATACATGGAATTCTATAGTGTTAGATGACAGTAACGCGATGATTCGCTTCAAAAAAAAAGCTTCAGATCCTGAAAAAAGACATTCAAGTTTGGGTGGCTGCTCATAAGAATGTTTAATCTGGTCGTATGTCTGATATTACATCTAGATTGCGTGACATTGATATTTTGCTCGACCAAGGTGGGGTTAATGATTCAATGTTAAATGAGCGTAAGAATTTGATGAATCAATTGTATGATATGAAGTCCTCTGAATCTCGAGACTACATTCAAAGAGCTAAGATTAACTGGGCTATAGAGGGAGACGAGAACTCTAAATTCTTTCATGGTGTCATCAACAAAAAACGTTCCAACTTGGCTATTAAGGGTGTTATGGTTGATGGTGAATGGGTAGACAATCCTATTCGAGTTAAAGAAGAATTTTGCTCTCACTTTGCTTCAAGATTTCAAATTCCCTCAGCTAATCGGTGTAGGCTTGCCTTTCAATTCCCCAAGTGCCTATCTTCTGACCAAGTTTCTGACTTGGAAAGAGATATTACAAATGATGAAATTCGATGTGCTGTTTGGAACTGTGGTCAAGATAAGTCCCCTGGTCCCGATGGTTTTACTTTTGATTTTTTTCATCATTATTGGAGTATTATTGGAGATGATCTTTGTAAAGCTGTGGAGTGGTTCTTTATCCACAACTCTTTCGCTAAAGGTTGCAACTCTTCGTTTGTGGCATTAATTCCGAAATCCAACGAACCTAAATTCGTTAGTGATTATCGTCTGATTAGTTTGATCGGGAGCATCTACAAAGTGGTTACTAAAGTTCTTGCTAACCGTTTATCTTCGGTTATGCCTGATCTTATCTCCATGGTGCAATCTGCTTTTCTCCCCAACCGGCAAATTCTCGATGGACCATTTATTATTAACGAGATTTTATCCTGGTGTAAGCATAAAAAACAACAGGCTATGATGTTTAAAGTTGATTTTGCTAAAGCCTATGATTCCGTGAGATGGGATTATCTTGATGATGTTCTTAGAAGCTTTGGTTTTGGTATAAAATGGCGATCTTGGATTTCTGGTAGCCTTGTCTCGGGAATGGCTTCTATTCTTGTTAACGGTAGTCCATCTTCTGAATTTCCTTTTCATTGTGGTCTAAAACAAGGAGATCCTCTGGCTCCCTTTCTTTTTATTCTTGTTATGGAGTCTCTTCATTTATCGATTTCGATGGTTGTTGGAGCGGGCTTATTCAAAGGGATCCGAATCGGTTCCTCCCTTGAGATATCTCACCTTTTTTACGCCGACGATGCGGTTTTCATTGGAGAATGGTCAGATTCTAACCTTGCATCCATTTTGCAGATTCTCAATTGTTTTTCTCTTTCTTCAGGATTAAAGATCAATATCATGAAAAGTCATTTACTTGGTGTGGGTGTTCCCCGAGAGGTTGTCAACACTGCTGCTAGGAGCCTAGGTTGCCTTGTCATGACAGCTCCTTTTAAATACTTAGGAGTCATGGTTGGTGGTAACATGTCTATGACTAAATCTTGGGACGGTGTGATTGGCAAGCTCAATGCACGGCTCTCTAAGTGGAAATGTAATACTCTATCCATTGGGGGACGGCTCACATTACTTAAATTTGTGCTTGGCTCCACTCCCATTTATTCCATGTCGATATACAAGGTCCCTAAATCCGTTTTACACTCCATGGAATCGATTAGAAGGAAGTTCTTTTATGGTATAAATGATGATTACAAGAAGATCACTTGGGTCAGTTGGCCTAAGGTGCTTGCTGCTAAGGATTTCGGGGGGCTTGGTGTTTCTAGTTATTACGCCTTAAATCGGGGCCTTTTGTTTAAATGGGTTTGGCGTTTCTTGTCAAAGGATAATTCCTTATGGTCTCGTGTTATTTCCTCTATTCATGGTGATAATATATCGTATGCAAACGCTTTTCATCCTTCATTATGGAAGTCTATTATTAAGGAAGTTGCTGCTATTAAAGATCAAGGTGTAGATTTGATTTCTCATTGCCGTATTCGTGTTGGTGATGGTCTTCGCACCAAATTTTGGACGGACACTTGGATTGGCGATACTCCTCTTCATACTAACTTCCCTCGCATTTTTGCCTTGGATTCGGATAAGGATGGAGTCGTGGCTACTAAATTAAACGGATCTCTTTCTGATTCTTTTAGGCGTCCTGTTAGAGGTGGTGTGGAGGAGTTCCAGTTTTCCCAGCTTAATCTCCTTATGGATTCGGTTACACTTTCACCTTCTGAAGATAGGTGGATATGGGACATAAATGGTGATGGTGATTTTTGTGTTAAAGAAGCTCGTAGGTTGCTGGACGACTTCTTCCTTCCAAAATCTGAGATACCCACTCGGTGGATCAAGTTAGTTCCTGTCAAAATAAATGTGTTTGCTTGGAGGGTTTGGCTCGATCGTCTTCCGACTCGGATGAACCTTATTCGAAGGAACGTTCAGGTAGCGTCGTCCCTTTGTCCAGTTTGTCTCCATGATCATGAAGACATTTCTCACCTGATGTTTAGATGTTGCTTGGCTTCTGACTTATTCCGTAGTTTATGCCGTTGGTGGGACCTTTCATGGTCCTCCATATCTTCTTATTCGGATTGGCTTGAGTGGTTCAAAAATATTCGGTTGAATTCAAAGTCTAAGGGCCTGCTGGAAGGTGTCTTTTACATATATTGGTGGAGCGTTTGGAACTTCCGGAACCAGTTGTTGTTCTCGGACAAGATCCCTCGGAAAGATGTTTTGTTTGACGACATTGTTAGTCGTTCTTTTACTTGGTGTCATTCAAGATGTAATAGATCTTTTAGTTGGTCTAGTTGGTTGCAACACCCTAACTTGATTTCTTTGTAATTCTAGCTCCTTGCTAGTGTTTCTTAATAAAGTTGCCGTTCAAAAAAAAAAAAAAAAAAAAAAAAAAAAAAAAAGATACCACGATGATCTCTCAAGCGTTGAAAGCGTTTATCGCCTCTATGATACCAGATGAAAAAAGAATCATCAAAGTACTCTAGCTGAAAGATATACATATTGGTATCTTATCTTACATAGTTACATACTTAAGAAACCAAAAGCAGATTTACTAGACACCGAATGCAACATATGTTCTTTTCTGAGAAAGCAAGAGAAAATCAGAATTTGACTCATAACCTATCAAGCTGATTCGAATGGTTAATTAACAAGGCAAGGCAAACTTGAATACCTCATCCTGAATAAACTTTCAAAACTAATGGCATATATTTCTAAAGAGACTTACTTAAATGATAATTAATATCTAATCAAGAATATGTATAGGTGATTAGTTTGAATGTCGGATGTGAATGTACAAAGAGTCTAATAGAAGAAAAAAGTTTCGACTTTTTAGTTGTAAGTATGACTATGTTAGTTTTGGACCAAGACAAAAAGAGAGGCAAAAACATTCAAAAAGAAAATTCTCAAAAACTGAGAAAAAGTTAGTTTTTTCAAAGGTACAAAAATAACACTTATTCCTTAAATTGTCATGTGCGAATGTGTAAATGTGCTACTTCATTATTTTTTTTGACATGTGTCCAAACTAAAAGTACAATTCCAATCATTAGCACATGGGGTAGCCGTCATTCGCACATCCGTCGTTCACACATTTGTTTATAAAAGTCAAACAACACGTGTGGTACAAATGTGCGAACGACGAATGTGCGAATAGCGGCTACCCCATGTGCTAATCATTGGGATTATACTTCTTGTTTGGACACTTGTCAACAAATTAGTAGAATCGCACGTTTGCACATAACCATTTAAGGAACGAGTGTTTTTTTTTCTTTTTTTTTTTTTTTTCTTTTTTTTAAGCTAAAATTTTCTCCCTTTTTTATAATTTTCTCACATTCAAATGGGACATGGTTGCTCGTTAGCTATGTGCTCCCAGCCACAAAATGAGGAAACTATATTATCATCACATCATGTGTTTTTGAGAATTTTCAATTTTGTGGCTTGTGGACCCATTTTGTTTGTTTCATGAGAATCATAAATGCTTTTTTCAGCTTATCTTATAATTTATTCTTATGAGTTATGACATTCTATTTGCACTAAGCAATACGCAATAAAGTTATTAACTATTTAGAGAGTAAATTGCAAATTTCGTCTTTGTGGTTTGCTCAGATCGCATAGTTCATCCTTAATCTATCGAAAATGCAGGTGACCTCCCTGTGAGAAAAAGTTAAGCTCAATTTAGTCCCTGCCCTAAACTAAAATGACTAATATAACCTCATCTCCAACCTTCTTTATTTTACTTGAATTTTTATTTTCTTTATAACTAAAATCATTATATTCATCAACAATTTTTTGGTGCAAAATGTCAATGATATTAATCAACACAACATTTACAAACTGCATAACATAGAAACTGATTGGACAAGCCCAAATTAGATACAACTAAAACTACATACATCCAATATTAGACACAATATAAGCTATATCTGACAAAACATAACTCTGCCAAACAGAGGAAACTGAGCTTTGCAGTTTCACACTTTCCATCCAAACAATTAGCATAGTTTGGAGAATCACCTTTATTGTGCACCAAGACCATAATCTAATAACTACATTTCCAAACTTCCTTTCCATCAAGATCATTCAACCAACATCCACAATGATCAAGTTGGAAAATGGAATAGGCATCATTATGCATATTATAGCCACCCTAACCCCATCCAGTCAAGGGCTATACCAAGAACCATACATTTCCATCTCAAAAATGGCTTCTTTTTACCATATTCATCAACAATTTTACCCATACTATTACAAACTACACATACAAAAAGAACCATTCGTTTTACCATAATCAAATAAACAAGAAATTCCATCATTCTAAAACCCTTAATTACCAAATCAACACCATCATTCGATAAGTTCTACTCGTTTGCATCCAGCCTCCACAATCATAACTCGTCTTACCCCTGAACCAAACACATCAGGTCAATGCATAATTATATCTTATTAAAATCACAAGAAATAACACGGGAGCAAGTACCTGGTTTTGCTAATCTTTCCATAACTTTATGTAGAGGATCAAAGCGTAGGCACATGTGGCATCTTTGCCATGTTGTCTGATGTGTGCTTATTCACACATCCTTTTTAGACCCAAAATCAGACCAAATACACCAAATATGCCAACAAAATGTGTGTTTTTGTATTTGTGTATGTACAGGTAAGGATATGTGAAAAATGGACAAAAACAAAGCAAAACCGACAAAAACGAGCACGAGAATGGAAAAAGGTCAAAAGTCGGAGCCAGGGAAGCTTAATGATCAAAGAGAGCTAAAAATGTTAAAGAAAGTCCTCAGAGATTCATAAAGTTGCAAGAATAGTCCCTGGTCAAAAGTTTAAAGAGTTTGGCAACATTAGTCCTTGTACTTTCATAAAATGACAAAATTGGTCCCTTGAAGAAATATTTGAAGGAAAGTCAAGCTTGGTCCTCCATAAATCAAAGATGGACAACAAAGGCCTTTGGAAAATATTTTGGATGAATGGCAGTTTTGGTCCCTAGATTTTCAGATTGTACAAAGTTGGTCCTTATCATTTTATAACTAATCCTAATACTAAAACTAACCGGATCCAAAGCTAATGTGTAAACCCAATTCCTACTTTGGCCCAAAACACAACTCAGCCCAATCACCTTTTAATATACCCGATCCACCCACTCCCTACCCGGTCAACCACTTACACCCGGTCAACATTAATAATAAAAACACCCAAAATCTATTCCCGCGCCCCAAATCATTTTTACCCAGAAACTTTCACTGTTCATGAACCCTAGAATTACCGTATCACCAAATTAACCTCATACTAAAACAATTACCCAATGATTGGGATTCTAGAAGCTGTCAGGGAATATCAGGAAGCATCCAGAGTGCATACGTGGACCAATAGAGAAGGACACGCAGGATCACCAATCATTGAAATCTAATCCAAGGGCTAATAATGATGGGAAGTATCTGGAAAATCATCTGAGGGCTGATATCAATTCAAAGAAACACAACTCACACGGATTGGTGAGCTGGCACTACTAGAAGCTTCAACAAAGCTCTCCTCAAGGCTATAAATAGGGTTCCCCCTCTTCATTGTAATGGGGTAGAATTTAAGGTAGTAGTAATTAGTCACTAGGAGTAGGAATAGAGTAGTGGTAAATTAGTTTTAGCTTAAATTCATGTTTTCAGCTGTAATCTTTTAATTTTCAAACGTTGTAATCCATTTTCAATTAATACAAGTCAGTTTTTGTTCTATTACATTTCTACTTTAAGCCTTCAATTAACTGTTTTGTAATTCCATAAGCTTTCAATTCTGTTTCCACAAGCTTTTGTAAGCTAATTCATAGCTTATTGTGAGTAATAGTTAAATTGGTACTGTTTCATTCTTCAAAAAGTCAACTGAGGTGAAACTGCTTATTCAAATAAGCAGTAGGGGTAATTTGACAGTCCAAGTGGAGCCTTTGGCCTATCGAGAGACAGGCAAGCTTAGTGAACCCCCTCTGTTTGAGCTGAGGGGGAAATCAACTTGTAAGTTTCATTTTGAATTCCATAGTTCTTATTTTGCATCTGCTAGTACTAGTTTAGATCTGTTATAGTTAGTTGTTATCTGTTTAATTTGAGTTATTTGGATAATTTGTAGCTTATATTAGTAGATTGCATCATAGTTTAGTTGTATGCTTTTTGTTTAATTATAATGTTTCATTACTAGTTGATTCTGCATATCTGTGTTTCTAAGGTTCTTAGTTCATTTTGACTATTCACATAGCTTTTAAGCTAGATAGGTAATTTAGTGGGATCATTGGTTTGGTAAGTTTAAGCTTACATTTCAGATTTGTAGTGTAATTGTGCACTTAAATGGGTGTTTAGCTCTGTCATGATCTATGTGTTCTGGTGGATCTCTTGCTTACTTTTCTGCATAAGTAGACTCTCATAGGTTAGGATAGAATAGTTATAGCATAAAATTTATTAGTTGTTAAACAAAAAGTCAATATTAACTTGTAGGCTGCATATTTACATAACTGTTAGTCTTTAGTATCTTAAATCTCATCTAGTAGTTGCATAATTTGTTACTATAGCTTAATTTAGATTTAGAGTAGCTTACTACATTAGTATAAGTAATTTAGGATCAATCAAAACTTGGCTTAGTCAAAGTTTCATTTAAATCAAAAAGTCAAAACATCTTTGAACTCAGATCTAGTCAGATTTTTGTGAGCACTCATAAGGTTCATTATTGATTGGAAATAAGTTTTGCTTGCTTATTTGTGAAGTTCAGTAGCGTGTGGATCCATTGTAAAAAGAAAAATTCACTTTGAATGCCATTTGCTCATTAAAATTTTGGATCAAAAGTTGCATGTTAAGCATAGTACTCCCCTGCACCATCAGGTTTAATTAGATTTCTAGGCAACTTTTAGGCTAGCATTTAGGCTTTAGAGTCAATATTTTTGGTAGATTTGTGTTCGCAGTAGGTCAGTGTAGTATTTGCCCCACTCTGCTTTTACCCTAGTGCTTATTAAGACTGCTTATTTAAGCCTTCAAGATAAGTAGTTTGAACCAAGTGTCTGATTTCAAAGTAGGTGATTGAGCCTGAACCGTCAGATTATTATTGACCAAGGTCAACAAGTCAAAGACAGCCTAGAATCAATACTCCGGTGATAGTATAGTGTATTCCCGGGTCGTTAAAGTCCCAGCGAGATTGAAATGGTGCTTTTGGAATCGTTTATGAGAAAGTGGCACTGAGGACAGTAGCCAGATGATGTGGGAATGATATTGCTACTGTTATTTTGGTATTGACAAACAGATATAATATTCACAATAATCAGATACCAGATATATGCACAAATTGACAATTAAGAACACGTATCGGACTGGAAAAGTGGGATTTGGTATTTAACAAACTACAGGGGGTGCTTTTGACACTTTTCAAAACTTAAAATTAAAAATGAAAAAGAAATTATAAAAGTGATTAAAATAATATTAAACTATTATTTAATTAATTAAACTATTTAAAATCTAAATTTAAATCTAATTTAAATAAACTAAAAATGACAAATGATTTAAATTAAACTAAAAATTTATGAAAATATTTTCTAAACCTAAATTAGAACTTGAAGGAAGTATAAAAAATTAAAAATAATATTTTTGTCTTTTTATGGTTTTGTAATTAATTAAAAACTATTTAACTTAATTAAACTAATTAAACTACTTTTAATTTATATTAATACTAAATTAACTTGGAAAATTACAAGAAAATTTATGAAATTACTTAACCATTACAGGAATCCTAAAAAATTATAAAAACTCTAAAAATTATATTTTAAGATTAATCTACTAATTAATTACCTTTTAATTAACTTAAGTCTATTTTAAACAAATAAAATAAGAAAAATAGAAAATGAACAGTAGAATCTTAAAATTTATTTTCTAAAAACTTATTATGCTATATTAGAACTAGAAAAATTATAAAAACTAGATTTAAACTTATAAAAACTAATTAAGCTATTTATTACTTAATATTAATTAATAATAAAGAAAATTAAAATTAAATCTAATTAACACTAAGTGACAAAATAAAAATCTGAAAAATTTATTATAACTATTTTAACCTAATATGAAATTATTAAAAATATAAAAACACAACCTACTTAATAAAAATTTAAAAATGGAAATTAAAATTAAATTTAATTAAATAGAAACTATCACTTAATTTTATGTTGGTTTTTCTTGAATTTTCTTTTTCTAAACTATATTATACATAAAAACAAGCAACTTTTGTAAAAACAATATTTTTATAAACTTAAAAATAAGCAGAATATAAGCTAAAGGTTGAGACAGTTGACTATTGTTGACTAGAATAGAAAATAAGCTAAAATGACCTTATGTGGGACCCACTCTGGATGAAACTAGTTCCAATAAGCAAAATACACTCAAATAAGCTAAAAACAACAAATCATGATCACTAATAAGCAAATAAGTTGATAATAAGCACAATCCAAAACCAATCACTGCACAGATTTGGGACAAGATTAATGGCAGCCTAGGGGGCCCACCAGAGTGAATGGGGGCACAAGACTGGGTGCAATGTGGAGCCACCCACCTTGGGAATTCAAAGAATCAAGAGCTGATCCATGGAACCCACTAGGGTAGGCTGCAGCCACCACCAAAGTGGTGGTGTTGAGCTTAGGTCTGTGGTGCAGGGCACACAGCTCCCCTGCAACCTACTTTGGGGGGCTGTGGAGCCTAGGGAAAAAAATGCAAAAATAAAATGGACATGGGAACTTGTAACTGAGATGGTAGGCAACAATTAGAAACAATATTCAAGCCATGAAAGTGACCACAAAAATCAAATTAATTTCTTGAAAATTTGGAAAAACCTGAAGTGATGAACATTTGACTTTTTCTATAACATCCTAAGTTGACTTATCTGAGATTCTGATGATCCTAGGTAACTAAATAAGTTATTATAAGGTATAATGAAATGATCTTAAGCTATAATAACAACCTATGAATGGAATTAATGAGATCACTAACTGAGAACCATAACAGTGAACAAATGATTAAGCTAAAACTAGTATTTTGACTTTTTACTTTTAAACTTACTTATTTTATGACTCACATGACTCAACTAGACCTAATGAAGACTGCCTAAACCAATTTTATCCTAAGAAACCTATCACACCACTCTTAACTGTGATATACCAAACACCCCTATATTAGGCTGTTTTACTAAATTTTTGAGTTTTAGACTTAATCTAACCAAACTAATGATCAACCTATATTACTTATCTGTATTAAAGATTAAATGAACAACAAAATTAAGCAAAGAACACTTAGAACACTAACATGTAGTTTGAGCTAAATAAAGGCAGTATGTATGCAATTCTAGACTAGATCATGTATACACTAAACAAGAGCACTAAGACAACTATAATAAGCTAAACAAATCACAAATAAGCTACAAGTTACAACAAACTAGGAGATATGCATAAATGAAAATGAAAAACTTACTATGAGCCTGTGATATCAAGAACCAAGAACCATGGACCTGTACCTAACCTAACAACCTTCCACAAGGTTTTCTAAACCATTAATAATCCAATTCATACCCTGCTCCAAGCTTCCACTTCCCTGAACATTGCTTTTTAATTTTATTCCTATTTTCTTGATTTTTTTTCTTGAATTTTGCTTTTTAATACCTATAACTGTTTTGATGATTTTAAAAGCTTATTTAAGCTTTGTCAAGGCTTTAGTTAGCTTATTAAACTCAGCAAAACAACTATGAACAACAATTGAGCTATTTGTGATTTTTGAAATGTAATGAAATTGCATAATCTGAGAACTGAAATGAAACTTGAAATTAAGACTTAATAAAGTTCAAATTACATGAAACAAACAAGATACAAGCTTTTGAAAATAAAATTACAACTAAAATTGTGAACTAAATTACCTACGATTACATTAAAATTAAAACTACACTAATGCTCTTTCTTCCCTGCTCCTCTTCATCTTTATAGCATCCCAGAGGGTTTGTGGGTCCCACAGGGTCAAATCCCACCTCTCATAGCAGCCAATGGATGTCTCTTGCTTCTCTTATCAATTTGGCGGGAAAAGGCTTTTTGAGCCAATTGGGGCCTGTGGCTATCACTAGGGGGGGTGGCATTTATTGGTGTTGGGAAGGTGTGAGGAGATAAGGTGGATGGGTTGGCAGAGGCAAGTGGTGATGGAATACCACCTGGTATGGTGGTTTTGGTGGAGTAGCAGGGGAAGAGGGAAAGAGAGGGTGAGGGTGGTTTTGTGGTATTTGTTTGACCGAAGTCAAAGAAAGGGTCGGGTCAAAGGGATTGGGTGGACTGGGCTAGGGGTGTGGGTTATTTTTTATTTTGGGCTCAAAAGTGTGGATTGGATATGGATTTTGGTTTTAGTAAAAATAATATTAGGATCCGTTTGGTTTTTTAGATAAATAATCACAAGGACCTAAAATGTAATTAAGCAAAAGTAGAGGGTCTGATTTTGTGATTTAACCAAAGTTCTCATAGGGACCAGAATTGACAAGGACAAATAGTACAAGGGTATTTTTGATGTTTTTTCAATTTTTTTAAATACCGGGGACTATTTTTGCCAATTCCACAAACTCCAGGGACCTAACGTGTAATTTTCTGATTTTTGAAGGGTTAAACCTGTAAATTCTCAATAAATACCACAAGGACCAATTATGTCATTAATGAATAGTACAAGGTTTGTTTTTAATATTTTTCCATTTTTAAAACCTGAGGACTAACTTTGACATTTTTGAAACTTGGGGGACCAAAGTTGTAATTTCACAATTTAAAACTTTAAAGGACTATTTATGACAACTTGTGAATCCTCAAGGACCTTTATGATATTTGAACAAGTTTTGAGTGACCAGGGACTAGTTTTGTAAATTTATGAAACTTGAGGGACTGAAACCGCCAATTATGCAAACTTTGTACGTTTTTCATTTGTTTTTGCATATTTTGTGTTTGAAACATATAAAACACACCTCTAAGATATTTTAAGTATTTTGATACATATTTGGGTGTTTTTGTATGTTTTGGCAGCTCAGATTGGTATAAAATGATGAGTATTTACACACTCATCAGTAGGCATGCTAGTGTGTTTTATTGCTTGAAACTTATGATTTGTGGTTCATTTAAGATTCTCAGCACTTTTAGTAGCTTGTTTCATAGATCTTGTGCCTTTAGCTTATTCTATTTGCCAACTGCTTATCATTTGTGCTTATTTCAAACTGCTTTTTGGTCTCTTGTTGTGTTTCTATGTACTTATTGACCTAATCTCAGTGAATTTGTGCTTATTTGTGTACATTGCATCTCTGGTTAAAGTTTCATAAAAATTGGTCAAGAGTGCTTATCAATAAGCACTCTTAATAAGCTGTTTACAAAGAAATTAGCACTTTTCTAGCTAATTTTTTAGATTTTAAATTTTTCCTAGATTTAGAATATTAATTTAGAATTTCCCTAAAATTTTCAGATTTTTCTGAGTTGTTTTACTATTTTTCTTATTTTATTTTAGTTTTTATTCAATTTTTAATTAGTTTTATTAAAGAAAAATCAAATAAAAATCAGAAAAAGCATAAAAAATCTAAAAATATTTTAGAAAATTGTTTTTATTCATTTTAGATTTTTAGAAATTAATTTTGCAATTTTCTCACTTAATTTCTTTTTATTTGCATTTTTAATTACTTTTTAATTAGTTAAAATAGTTTTTAATTCATTATAATTACACAAAAAGCAAAAAAAATATATTTTTAGTTTTTAGTTATTTTGGAATTTTCAAAATTAATTTTGTATTTTTCTCACTTAATTTCCATTTTCTTTTAATTTTTATTATTTAAATTAGTTTTTAATTCATAAAAATTAAATAAAAAGTAAAAAAAAAAAATATTTTTCTTTCTCTCAAAATTTTATTTTATCATTTTTAACTTAGAAAAATTATTTTCATACCCGTAGGATTAGCATAGCTTTAAATTCATTTTTTATTTCGCGCGTTTACGTTTATTTTCGTTTTAGCTTACGTTTTTTATTCTACGTTACGTTTTAGATTTGCTTATTTGATTTACTTGCTTAAGTGATTGATTGTGCTTCATTTTCATATTCATTAATTTAATTCTCATTGAAATCACTTTTTCTCACTTTCACGACACTTTTCACGAACCGGGAATTTCAAATTCCATTCACACCTTCGCTGGGAGAACGACCTCGGGTTATCCGTATTTCCTGCGGATTTCTTTGAGTAATACTATATCTATACTATATATGATAACCAATCATTGTCCCATAAGTTGAGTATCGTTCTTGTCCTAGCTGCAAAGTCTAAGATTACGGGAGACATCAATTTTTGGTGTTAAAAATATAAAACAAAAACTACAGAATACCGAATTTACACTAGGAGACGAAAAATACTGAGATATTATACCGCCACCAAAAACTAACAATTTTTTTTTAGGGTATGTAATATGAATTAACGAATTTAGTTTGATATGGGTTTACTCTTTAAGTTTTGTGTTCATACTATGGGTATGAATGATTATATGGAGATTGATGAATATTTATTAAAAAAAGTACAAGATATCTGGCCGAAATTCAAAGGGAATGAAGACGAGAGCAATATAGTCATCTCAGTTTATGAGAGGGACTAAATTGAGCATAACTTTTCTTCAAAGGGAGGACGCTTGCACTATCGATAGATGACTCCTCCTAAACCAACCAGTCAACCGGGTGCAGTTGATAGGCTCACCTAGGAGAAAGTGCAAGATATATTATCCGTGGAAGTACAAGGAAATCCTCGGGTCGTTAAGTCCCAACGAGATTGAAATTGTATTTGTAAACGTTTTTGGGAATGAATGGTACTGAGGACAGTAACCAAAGATGAAGTGGGTTTGATTTACACTACTGAAATTATTTGCAAAATAGTATATAACAAGCACAGTAAACAGATATGTATACATGTAAGCAAATTGCAATTCAGAAATGCTTATAGACAGAGAAAAAGGTGAGTTTTAAACAATTTACAACTACATGGGGTGCAAATGAAAATTTTTACAAACTTAATATTAAAAGAAAATTTAACTAAAAAGAAAATTATTTTTTTGATTATTTTACTATTTTTTATTAAATTAAAACTAATTTAACTATTTAATAATTAATAAAAACTATTTTAAATCTACTTTTTAATTACTAAAATTACCTAAATGACTTAGAAAATTATGAGAAAATTTATAAATCTAATTAACCATCTCAGGAATCCTAAAAAATTATAAAAAGTTTACAAAAATTATATTTACACTATTTTACTAATTAATTACTTATTTATTAATTAAAATCTAGTTAACTAAATTAATTAAGAAAAATAGGAAATGAACAGTAGTAATTAAGAAACTATTTTCTAAAAATATCTAAATGATTTATAAAACCTAGGAAAAATATGAAAAGGTAATGTTGTTAACTAAAAATTAATAAAACTGTTTAATTAACTAATATTACTTAATTATTAATTAAACTAATATTAATTATAATAAATACTAAATTAAAAAAGAAAAATCTAGAAAAATTACTGAAAATACTTTAAGATGAAGGAAAATTAAGAAAAATATAAAAATGATGAAGTGCTTAATAATAAGCTGAAAAGAAAAATTAAAAAGATAAATCCTATTAAATAGAAGCTATCACTATTTTTAAATTTGGTTTTTGTTGGTTTTTCTTTTTGACAAATGACTATAAGCTAAAAATATAAAACTTTTATGAAGACACTTTCGATTTAGCTTATAAATAAGCTGTGTGCACACCCTTGGTTCTTAACAGTTTGAATTTTAAAGCTTATTAGGACTTGTGATTGAAAAAGCTAAGAAATGAACAAATAAGCTAAAACAGATGAATAAAAACTTGAAATAAGCAAATGGACACAAATAAGCACAGTGGATAAGTTGTAATGAACCAATAAGCACTTAACAAAGACACTTAGTGTAACCACCGAGAATTTTTCACTTAAATTAAACTAATACTTAACCATTTTTCACATCTAATTTTTTTTAACTAATCACAACAATCAACTAAGATATGACGTAACTCATATTTTAAGTAAACGAGTTCACTTAGTTTTGTCTTGAATAAATATTTTTATTTATGTCAAGTATAAAAAGTTTTCAATTTCTTATTTACCACTTTACGCTATTTTATACTTAATGTTTAAACTAAACGTTAGCCATTTAGAGTTTTAACGAAACTTTTCTGGTTAATAAATTAACTATTAACTTATATTTATTATCACTATAAATTTTTAGTTTAAATAACGTTTAAGCACTCCGATAAACCCACGACTCATTTTAAATATAAAATTTTAGTATATTAAGAAGTTTTAACATTTTTATAAACTCTATATTTTTACTTCATTCGGTTTAAAATTTGGTGACTTAAGGACTTAACGTTAGTAATTACCGGGATCAATCTATACCTATAAACCTTAAAACTTTCTATAATATATAACAAAAATACAAAAGTCTTACATCTTAAACCCATGGTGCCACGTTTATCTTGCACCAACTATTTACCGGGTCGTTGACCTTTTACCCAAAAAAATCTTGCACCAACTACTTGAATAAGATTGCATGATATATGATAAAAATACATTCCTTACGTGTGTATAAGCTGTAATGCGTGTCATATAATTACACCATGCATGATGACTTACTACACATGTTTATGTATATATCATGAAAGAATCCCACATATATTTTAAACAAACGTGTCATCTCATTTGCCTTATGGTACATTTTAAACCATTCAAACCAAGCTCTAATATATGGATACATATATATATATATATACACACACACGATAGAACATATGGAGAACAACACATGAACTCCAGCGAGCCACTGCACCCTTTTTCCTCAACCTTTGGTCAAAGAAACCATAACCAATTGGTTAAGACATGCTTACTTGTAAGTCTCCTAGCTCTAGAAGTCCTTGGTTCCCTAAGCTTCCACATCACCTTTCTCTAGAAGGATTAACCATAAGTCAAATGAGTAGTTAAGTTTTATGGCTAGGTTTTTACCACAACAATACTTTCACCCCCTTGTTACACTTGGCGATTCAAGGACTTAAACACACCTCACTATGTCTCTTATAAACTCTACATGATGACTAGTAGGATCAAGAAGCCTCTCATCTTATCTATATATATAAGTCGATCCATGCTTAGGTAGTAGAAACACAAACTTATTAAATATCTACACTAAGTAACCATGTATACTTAAATTACTAATCTTACTCACTAACTAGAAGTATAAAAGGGTTATAAGAGGAAGTAGTACAAAAGGAGGGTGAGTAGTTTATATTTCAAGGCTTCAATTGTCCAAGAAGTTCACCCAGGTTCGAACCATATATATGTAAGTCTTCTCATCACTTTTCCAACTCATTTATACATCTTTATTAACACTAAGTTACTATAAAATAGTTCTGGTATAAGTTAAGATTTAAAACTATTTTGATTCTTTCTTTTTCTTCCTAACCGAACCAAACAAACACCTTAGTAAATAAATAATTTCGAAATGTAAACATGTTCATGGACATTAAATATTATTAGTAGGATTAATAGACCATGTATGACCACGCTAGGAAACTTTCCAAGTTAATTTGCAGGCCTATATATCAAGTAACAATCTGTTTCAGAAAACTGTTGTGGGTCGAGGGGTGCTCAAGGGTACCAACTTTGAGTACTTGATTCGCCTATCAAACGAGCACTTAAAATTTCGGACATAGGCTCTAAATAAAGACCTTCCAGCATAGATTTATGAGAAGCAAAAACATAGGAATAATATGGAGTAGCCTCGTTTTTATTCAGCCCTACTTATGGGTGTCGAACCTGAAAATCAGCTTTTAAATACTTAGTTTTTCTTATGTAAAAACAGTTTTATACGCTCCACTTTAGTGACTCGTTGTGAGCAAACCGTAATACGTTAGAACCTCTAGTGTGAACCTATAAGAAGACCTCCTAGTAGACTACTAAAAGGAACAATAATGTAGTAGAAACCTCTTCATGTCTCGTGTATAATTAAGCTCACTTTTGGTCGAAAAATCCGTTTTATAAACTTTTCTTTTGATTATTTAGAACAAATAAGCTAACATTATAAGTAGATAAGCTGATGAAAATTATTTATAAACCTGTTTTAAACTTATATAAAGGAGTCGTAGAAAGTTGGATTTATTTTCGTGGCAAAAAACGCGTTTTTATTGAAAAAGGACATCGGGTGTAAGTTATATTTGCATGAGGGGTATATATTGCCAAAACTATAAATAATTTTATATTTTGGACTTGAAATAAAATAAACTTAAGGTTAAGGGTAGAAAATGCCATATTTGAAAGTATAGGGTAGAAATTGTCATTTCACTATAGTTGAGGGTGGAAACTGTCAATACTTATAAGTACAGGGGTAAAAAGTGAAAAACTTTATATAATTAATATAAAGTAAATAATACTCTAAAATAATCTAGTAATTTATTAAATTATTAAAAATAAATTTTAAAATGGTTATTATTTAAATTGTTAGTAAAAATTTCATATTATTAATAAACGTTACAGATATATATAAGTCGTGAATATAAATACTAAATTGATATATCAACTCAGGTTACATATCGGAGACGTTTATCAACTGTATTAAATTATTTCCTATTCAGACTACTTAAACATCAAGGTGAGTTCATAGTCCCACTATTTTTAATACATTTTTCAAACTTGTGGGGAGATACATGCTACAAAACCGAACACAAGTATTTTCTGTATGCTATCTTGATTTATATTGCCTAAGTTCCCACTGTCGCCTTTCCTGATAAAGACCCTCATATCATGAGCCATTAATCACTTGCGAGTGAACGCAAATATAGTAAATAGATCTATTGGAAGCTGACGGCCCATTTGTACTAGCCGGATAGATAGCTATAAGCTAGCCGGATTGATAGACAGATGTACTATATTTGAGTTGCATAGGAGACTGAAAAACTCCTACCAGAGGGCATTATTACTTTCATTTAGTTATGTTAGTAATAAAACATTATCTCGGTAATGTTCTAGCAGTTAACGTTTGCGCTCATGAGGCTTAGAGCAATATATTACATTTCAATACTTTGTTTTATATCTAACTTGTGTTCAAATTATTATTTATAAACGCTATGAATTCACTCAACCGTTGTGTTGACTTTTTAGCATGTTTATCTCAGGTCCATAACAAACAAGGATGGCATGGAAGAGCATGGATACGGAAGGAAGGCTAAAATTTTATTATTCTTTGATAAAGTATTAAACAAATTGTAAAACTACTGGGACCTCATTTTGTAAACTCTGATATTTGAATAATAAAATTTCTAAAACAACTCAATTAGAGATTGTTTTCCAATTATTATAACTGTTGTGCCGTCGAGTAACACCCAGCTTTAATTCCGCTGCGTATCCCAAATTTGGGGGTGTTACACTTAGGCCAAATGGCCTAACTGTTTGGCTTGGTGGGGTCCACAGGCTTGATTGGAAGTCCAAGGGGAGGGTAGGTCTGATAAGTTAAGCTTATGGGCTCTCCAAAAAGCTCAAGCTCACACAGTGGGGTCCACAGGTTAAGCCACAGAGGGTCAAGGAAGATTGGCCAATTCCTGTGCACAGGGCATGCACTTGTCCTGCAGCTCACTTTGAGCAAGTGTGGGGTCCACAGAAAAATTCACAAAAATAAGTTGTTTCTTGATTATTGTAGCTTAAGTGGAATACTCTAACCTCTGAGAATTTCAAGTTCCAATTCCAAGCACAATATTCATAAAAATTCCTTGAAAATTTGCATTTATGAGAATACATGCAATTTTGACTTTTTAGTATTAAACCTATTGTTGACTTATGTGAATCTACACTGAGTCTAAATGATTACTTGATGTTTACTAACCCGAAGTGAACCTAAATCAAGCAACCTAACCTAATTCTAAACTTCAATCAAGGATTTGGTGTGAAATTTCTTAACAATTAAGCTGCCAAAGAGATTTAAGTGAAAGTTTGACTTAAACTTCAAATGAGACCAACTTGATGGTCACTCTGAGCTAATATGAACCTAGGTAACTAACTTGAGCCAAATACTACAATGATAAACAACTAGAACACAGCAAGACAGTCTAAACCAAACACCCATAGTCCTACTAATTTCAAAGATTTTCAAAGCAATACAAGAAATTAGAACTTGAAACAGAATAGTAACAATCTAATATGATCTAATACACATAAATAAACATAAATAAACAGACAATAAGCTTAGGAGTACTAGAACTAAAAAAATGAGAAAATTCTTACTTCATGCCATCCAAGCTAAATATGAACAAGAGAAACTAGAACCAGGACCACCTATTGAGCCTCCACAGGCTCACTAATACCCAACTCCAATCCTTTCAGCTCTTGCTTCCATCTTCTTCCATTTGAACATGTAATTTTTTATTTTCTTTTTATTTTTCTTTTTTTTTTGTGTGTTTTTTTTATTTCTTTGAGCCTACACTGCTTTTAATGTTTCTAAAAGCTTCAATGAGCTTTCTGGGAGCTTATGTGATCCTAGGAGTCCATATGATCAAACAGTAACAACAATACAGCTTAATTAGATTTTTGAAATAAAAGTGAAAATGGCAAAAACTGAAATTGGAATCTTAACTTGAAATTAAACTTGAACAAACTTTGATTACAACTTAAATAAACCAGTACAATGCTTAAGAGATTAAAATTAGACTCAAACAACAAGTTACAAACCTAACGACATACTAAAACTAAAATTACACTATATTTTTCTTCTCTTTACTTCTCTTTCTTTTTATAGGCTCTCATTAGGGTTCCTGGCCTTCTGAGACTTTCCCACTTGGAATTAGGGCCATTGGATTAGTATCTTTTAATCTTGGTCGTTTGCTGCTTTTGGCGCCAAAAATGAGATAAGGCAAATTGCACTGTTGCGTGTAGCAGGGTGTGGCATTAAATGTCAGGTGAAAGGGGTGTGGAGGGGTTATGATGGTGTTTTAGTCAAGTGGTGATGGTGGGAGAGGTGGTATTGCAGAGGTGGTGGTATTGGGATGGATGGTGAATAGTGGTTTGGTCAAACGGGTTTGACCGTTTATTATTTAAAATGGTTCAAAGGGGGATGGGCTTAGGGAAGTTGGGCTGGGTAGTGTTTGTATGTTGGATTGGACTATGGCTTGGGTTTTTAGTAATACAAAGGGTCCGGATGGTTAAGTATTAATACAAGGACCAATTTTGCAATATGCTGAAATTTGAGGGGTTGAGTTTGACATCATTCCAAACTTATCAAAGGGGCCATTCTTGCCAAGGATAAATAGTGTGAGGACCTTTGTTGACTTTTTCCACTTTTGAAATTCCAGGGACCATATCTGCCAAACTTGAAACTTCAGGGACCAATCTTGTAATTTCACCAAACTTTCCAACCAAGGACCATTCCTGCCATAGATGAGTAGCACAAGGACAAAAATTGATTCTTTTAAAGTTTTTACATCCCAGGGACTATTTTTGTCAATTTTGTAAAGTTTAGGGACTAAACTTGTAATTTTGTAAAACTTTACACCAAAGGACTTTATATGTTTATTTGTGATTCAAATGGACCTTT
This sequence comes from Artemisia argyi, assembly GCA_030686995.1. Taxonomy (NCBI): domain Eukaryota; kingdom Viridiplantae; phylum Streptophyta; class Magnoliopsida; order Asterales; family Asteraceae; genus Artemisia; species Artemisia argyi. The sequence continues at coordinate 132,143,672 of CM060709.1, read as the reverse complement.
GGTGACTTTTTCATGTTTTTAAATAACCAGGGACTAGTTTTGACAACTTTTGAAAGTTGAGGGACTGAAACTGCCAATTATGCAAACTTTGTTCATATTTCATCTGTTTTTTTATCATTTTGCATCTGAAACATATAAAACACAATTCTGGGATATTTTCAGTATTTTGATGCATATTTTAGTGTTTTTGGATGTTTTTGCAGTTCAGATTGACCAAAAATGATGAGTTTTCACACACTCATCAATAGACCATGGACGAAAAATGCAATCTGAGCAAACCACAAGGACGAAATTTGCAATTTACTCTTAGAGTAAATTGCATATATTGTCCCTAAAGTTTTGCCAAATTGCATGTTTTGGCCGAAACGTTACGAAAGTGCAAGGATCGCCCCCGTGGAGAAACCTTTGATGCAAGTATCGTCCCCACATGGACGATACTTGCACCAAAGGTTTCTCCAAAAGGACGATACTTGCACAAAATGTTTCCTCACAGGGACGATCCTTGCACTTTCGTAACGTTTGGGACGAAACATGTAATTTGGCCAGACTTTTGGGACGATTTATGCAATTTAGAAGTACCTTGTAGAGTTATACCTACTTCCTTTCTTAGATATACGTCCCATGAAATAATCTTTGTTTGATTGTTTGCTTTTATTTCTTGCAAAGCCTTCATGTTTAAACCATTTATATTTGCAAAATATCGTTCGTGTTCATTGTCTTAGTTACAAAGGGAAAATATGTATCTTTATAGTTTTAGTATAACTTTAGTTTTCATTTTGAACCCATTGATATTATATACAAACGTTAGACTATCATGAGTGGTCGTGAGTGAGGGAGAGTGATGCCTCACCTCACTCGTGACATCCAAAACACATGCAACACTCACGCGCCACCATGTAAAAAAATGAGTGTGAATGGTGAGTTGCTCGCCGTGGTGGGTTTTCAATTTTTGTGTGCTTCACTTTTGTTTTAATATTTTTTTATTTGGTTTGTCAGTGTGTATAGAGTATTTAATAGTGTATATTTTGTATAAATTATGTATTTTAATGAAATGTGAGGTATGGTGACCAAAACAGATGAATGGTGAGAGGGAGTGAAGGGAAGTGAGAGGAGCAAGGGCGGAGCTATTAAGGGGCCGGGACCCTTAGGTTTAAGCACGTTAGTGTATTCTTTCGCGATTTCATGTGTTAATTTTTTTTCCCCATCTTGGCTCTCCCATCTAATGTTCTTTCGGGGAAAAAAAAATTGTTTCTGCTATCCCAAGAAATTTTTTCTTGCTCCGCCACTAGAGATGAGAGAAAGCTGAAGTGACGCTAAAGTGATGATGACCCGGTCACCAAACACTCCCTTTAGCCTTGCAAAATTTACTTTTGAGCTCACTGGCAAAACTTTTGGCTCCGCTTCTTTTCTTAAGTAGCAAATCTTTTATATACCGTACCATTGATTATTTTGCTTTTATTTTTAACACACTACAAAAAAAAAGTTGAATTCTCTACACTTATTTTTCCATGATATAGTCAACCGTGGCATTTTTTTTAAATGAATCACAATTTTGCTACATTTTTAAGTGTCACAAATATTTTAAAAAATACTCCACGTATATAAGTGTGGCAATTACAATAATGCTACATTTATAATTGAAGTAAAACAAATTCTTAAAAGGCCACACTTATAAGTGTAAAAAAACACTTAAAAAATGCCACACTTATAAATGTAAAAATAACTAAATAAAAGAGCCACATTTATAATTGAGAAAACAAAAACTACACTCACAAAAAAGCCACAAAATCAAAAGAAGTCTATCCATTCCCTTATTTACAATTACATTACACTTTATTCCTTATAAAAAAGCTACACTTAAGCCACAAAATCAAAATAACCATTCTATCATTACTGTCACCACATTCCAAAAAAACCAGTATATCCATTACTGTTCCATCATAAAATCAAACCCTAACTTTTAATCACAATGTAATCGTTGCCGTAAACATCAGATAATCGTTGCCGTAATCACTAGGTCTGTTAATCGTTGCTGTAATCGTCGTGGTTTCGTAATCGTCGTCGTGGATCTGTAATCGCCGTCGTACATCATGAGGTCAATGTTAGTTAATCGTTTATTATTATGTGTTTTGTTATGGTTAAGTAGTTTAGAGATATAACTAATCGGTTCGGATTGCGTTGGTAGAGTTTTATTAATTGATTATAATGTTTGCGTTGAACTGAAGGTGTTATTTTCTGTTGAGTAGTTACTTATAGTTTTTGATTATTATGTGTTCGATGAAATACCTCTCAAAGAACTAGATACCAAAAGCCTTGCTTCATATCTATTGGGAAACAGACTATACACGCACTTTTTAGCTTTGGTTAAAGGCGTATTGTTAAACATTTTTTTTTGGCGAAATAAATTGAGCTCCTAATTTGAAGCCCTTATGGGAGGTGGCAACGTGATCGGCATAGACTCGGCATCGATTGGCAAGCCTCGGCATCACAATGCCACTTCATCGGCATGATAGATTCGACAACTCTTTCGGTATGTTTTACCGATTCGGTAAAACTCAAGAATTAAATGGAAATGACCGTTTGAACCATAAATGTAATTATGAAATGTGTTTAGGCATGCTTAGGCATGACATTGCCACTAAAAACGAAACTTTAGGCATGTTTAGGCATGAAATGTGTTTCTTTCTTTTTATTGGTTAATGTAAAAAAAACTTGATAAACCCTTAGGCAACAATGCCACCCCCCTTAGACCTAGTTTCGGGCCGAAAGTTAAAACTTAAAACATTAGTCAAGCTTTAAAGTAAATATTGAGCTCCTAGTTTAGTTCCTATCTGAATTTCATGTAGTTTCTTTTAAACTGATTACAGGTACAATCTTTATAAAAGGCTCATTTTACGGATCACTGTGATGATAGTTTGTTGTCCTTTTATCTTAAGTTTGTGAAAGGACATATCTCTATATCAGACTGTAGCCTAAGGTTTTTGTTAGAATATTGTATTAATTGAATAGGGTATTATGGGATTTAGGGCACCTTGTTTAGTTTCTTATTTTTCAGACTTGAGCTTATGGATTTTGTTAGGGAATAGGATTTTACAGGATCTTAGGGAACCTTAGATGGTTCTCTCTTTGTTAGAGTACTCTATAAGACCCTATTGTATCTTTACATCATCTTTAACCCAAATTGACCCTTGCACTAATTCCTTTCATTTCTTTGTGAATGCAGACTGTAAATGCGTACAAAAAAGCTGAAGTTTCATTGCATAACAAGAGATTGCTGGATCATCATCAAAGACAAGGTTTAGGCTATATAACCTGTTATTTTAATTCATCACTATGAACTATGCATTAATGTGAGACTGGGAAAACCCTACAAAGAAATGCATGGTTTTTGTTAGGTCTTCATGTATTATTAACTCATATTTGACTCTGGTTTCACATAGGTATATGATGTCACTCCTTATGTAGAAGAACACCCTGGTGGTGATGCAATCCTTGCACATGCTGGTGATGACTCCACCGAAGGATTCTTTGGGTGAGCCTCTAATTTCTCTGTTGGTCCCTTTTACTTGATTATCAGTAACTAAGAAGCTAAAGTAACCAAGTTGAATGACTTTAAACAAAGATGTATAAAATGATTAACAATAAAGTAACGTAAAGATAAGAGACAATATTTTCCAACGTTTAATTCTTTATTAGAAGTTAATCAAAAGAATCGTACCCAAGTGTTTGCGGAATAACACTTGGGGTTGAAACGACAAGTATTGTATGGACTCCTCACTAAACTCAAAAAATGTTGAGTGACAACTTAAATTACCCACTGAGCTATCTCAGGGGCTTGTGTTGTTCTTTGGAGGAGTAAAGTGGTTTGTGAATGCTTTGCATTAATTGCACAAACTTGTCAACTTTTACTCCTCACATTTGCTTCCTATTTATACACAAGTATAGAACAACTAAATATACATTGGACCTAAAGCTTCCTTAACAATATCTTCAAAGATATTATTCTTCTGGCAAGGAACCTTCATTGAGTTAGGTCCAAAAGGCACTTTCTGATGACAGCCTGGTTTTAGCCATTTGGGGAAAGTTTGACATTAAAGTAATAAATCACTTTAATAAAGCAGCTCAGACTTTCCCGCCCAGTCCCGCCAAAACTTCAGTCTTCTTGTCATCAGTCTTCAGTACGATTAAGTTGTTGAGGAGTCATGGGGTTCAGTGAGTTATTGTCATCCTCACTGAACCCATCACCTTCTTCTTGGCTTAGATCACACTTCACTGAGTTCCGCCTCACTGAATGGAGAACCTTTCTTCTTAGGCTCGGTCTTAGCTCCCTGAAGGTGACTCACTGAGTTACTGTTCACTCAGTGACTTGATTACACTTAGGGGATTTTACGTTCAAATCCTTGTTAGAAGATTTGGGGATTTCAGTGACCCAACAATCTCCCCCTATTTGAACATACAAATAGCCTAAGTGTCTCTTGATTCAGCATGAGTTGTCAGGGTACTTCTTCTCTTGCTGAATGTTTGTTGTAATTGTAAGTAGGATATAACTATTTAAACAAAACATCAGTTTATTCATAGCTATTACATTTTCCTACAAATTACAAACAGATAAAAAAGATAGTTGTTGCAGATCAGATGTTCAGATGATAGCCAAGACCCTCAATCTTAGCTTTCTTTGATCTCAGCAGGTGTTTCTCAGGATGCTTCTCAATCCTTGCCCGAAGGTCCTTACAGAACCTTTGGTTTCCACCACTTTGTATAGGAGAGGCTAACATCAGGTAGGTTACCATTGTCGTGACCCCTGCCTTGTCTATATCAGACCATCTTTGGAAAGCAAGGTCTCCATATTCATCCGTAAAGCATAGACCTCTTTCAGGGTGTTCAAGCACGGTGTTGTTCACGAAGGTGATTCCTTCAGGAACGGACCTATCACAATCCAATCCTGGGACCTTGATCTCAGGCTCGGATTCAATGTGCTTCCTTTTTCTCCTGGTGGTGGTTGATGAAGCAGTTCCTGTTGTTGGAGCAGGAAGAAGGGAGGGAATGTTGAGGGCTTCAGGCATTGCTCTCAGTCTTTCATACCTTTCATTCAGTGACTTGAGAAGGTGATGTACAACGACATTGTTTTTCTTGGCAATGATGGGTCGGAGTTCATCAAGTTCAGTGATCCCAAAGTCAGCGAATCTGAATGGGTTATGGGTGTCCATGATTCTTTTATCAGCCCCCCTGAAGACAGTAACCATTGCGGGTTTGGTGTTCCTGTGGATTTTAATGTCAGTGATGGTTTCAAGCTTCAACCTTTCCTTCATCACCCAATGATATCTTTCAACCCTGGTCTTTCTGATTTGAGCTTGCCTTTTCAGCTTTTCTTCCCTTTCCTTTTTCAGAGCATTCATCTGTTCTTCCTGAGCCTTTTTAAAGGCTGCACCAGCTTGCTCAGTAGCTAGTGCCTCAGTATCCAGACCAATCTTTTCAGCCTCCTCATGAACAACCTGTATCAGTTTAGGCTTGCTCAATTTCTCTTCTTCAGCTGCCTTTGCCGCTTTCTCAACTCTTTCCATGTAGTCTTGTATTTGGTCATGGGTGAGTTGATAGATTTTTCCATTAATTTCATACGGGACCCTGATAGGTTCATCAGGGTCAACTCTGACAATTTTGGAGGCAGGCTGGAGTCTTACTTCAGGTTCTGAGGTGGTGGCAATACATTTTCCTCTGTCCTGAAAGAGAGTGGAGGAGACTGGTTCCTCTTGTGGTGGAACTTCTGTGATCGGTGTTGCTTCAGTGACATACTCCCCCTCAGTGTGAGAGGGCTGTCCAGCTCCTTGTTCATCAGTAATAGGGGTTTCAGGAACATTCTCCCCCTCAACAATTGCCGGAGCTGCAGTGCTGGCAAGTGTTGGAGTTACTGAAGACGAAGTAGAGGTGCCCTTGAAAACTTGAAACATTTCCGTCATCATTGACTTGATCTCCGCAGTATCCTGATGGATGAGGGATACCTTGGAGTCAAGTGTAGCCTGAGAACTTTCAAGGGCAGTCATCCAGGATCCCATTGTCCATGCCAGAGATGTGGACTTCAGGGATTGAGCTGTCACTGATGCTTCCAACTGAGTGAAGGAAGACTTGAGGGACTCTACCGTGGAGCTGAGATTCTGAACATTGGAACCCTTTATCAAACCAAGTAACTCAGTAAGAGCCATCGCGTTTACCTGGTATGTCTCAGATGCCTGAAGAAGTTTCTTGTTGAGCTCAGGATCATCTTTGACTGATTCTTGAACTGACTTAATCCCTGTAGCCAGCTCTTTTAGGGATTCCAAAAATTGATTGATGTGCGAAGCCATTTGTGTCAGGGAGTAAGAGACAGTGGAATTTTGATCCCTGACATCATCAGTATATTCTTCAACAGCATCTTTGAGGAGGTGATAGTGGACTGCTTGCTCAGTATGCAGGTCAAACACCTCTTCAGTGACCCCCCTGTACAAAACATTGGTCATTTTCTTGATGAACTTTTTGAAGGCTCTTTCAGTGAGAGGAGTTGAAGCGTCTTCTGAGGTTTCCGGCTCGGAATGTTGTTCATCTTCATCATGGTTAGAGGTTTGAGGAGACTGAGTAACAGGTTCAGGGACTGTCTCCTCAACCTCCATTTCATCTCCGGCCGTGAAGACTTCCTCGTCACTGTTAAATTCATCATCAGAAAATAAGAATGCCTGAGCATCTGCCAGGGAGGTAATCTGCAACAAATGGAGGTTATCCAGCTCCTCTTCATAAGAAGATTTGCCTTCGTTTTGGCCAGGTCCTGGCCCCTCAAATCCGGTAGGTTGGGTTTTACCTACCTGGTCGTTAAGGCCAGTTCCCAAGTTTTGCGCACCTCCGGGAGTGGTTGTGGGTTCCATATCAGCGGGTGGTGTATATCCCTCTGAATCTTTGTCCCCCGTGACCCCTTCAGACACTGATGGGTTTTTCTCAATGTCATCCTGAGGAGTCGTGAATGTTGTGTCCCTATCAGCGGGTTGTATGTTTCCCTCTGAGTCTTGGGGATGAGTTTTTGTGCCCTCAGACAAAAGCGTTGTTTTGCGAATGTCCTCATCAGGCACATGAGTGGTTGAGTCCCCCTTTCCAACAGGCTTGTTCTGGCCTGTCGAAGGTTTAGGAACATGAACTCCCTGATGCTTGGGTTGTGATTTACCCGAGCCTTTAGCAGGATGTGATTGTTTGTGGACCCCCTTCTCAGTGGAGTAGTGCTGCCCCACCGAGGATTTAGGATCCCTTACTCCCTGAGACTCTGGTTGTGATTTTCCAGAGCCTTTAGCAGGATGTGAAGGTTTGGTTTGTTTCGGCTCAACTGTCTTGTTTGTGACAGTAGAGTCTTTGGAAACGGGTATGCCCGAGGACACTGAGTGGGATGTCTCAGTGCCCTCCGTTGGCTTTTGTTGCAGGCCTATTGACTGGGTAATTATTCTCAGGGTGTCCGCAGTCAAGGGCGGTAATCCATGCCCCTTTTTGGCAGCATTAAGGTCAGAGGTCACAGTGTCGAGTGACTTGGGTTGAGCCAATTTCCTGGACCCCTGTCCCTTCTTCCTCTTCACCTTTTTGGTAGGAGAGGGAACTGGTGAAACTTTATTGTCACCCTGGATAGCAGAACGCATATACATTGTCAGGGTGACATGTGTAACCTCAAGAGGGTCACGAGAGTAATTTGCCTTGTGTAGGACATCAGGCTCAAAACCTGTTATGTCAGGCTTAACATACTCAGACCCAATCAAGTCTTGTAGGGCACAGGAAACAAATCTAGGATATGACATGTGTTTTTGCCTAGACTTCCCCCCTAACTTTGCTATGAGGTCCCTGAAGATGATTTCTCCAAGGTCAATCATTTTACCCTCAATGAGACAAAACACTATCATTGCCTGAGTAGTGTTCAATTGCTCAGTAGAGGATTTATTTCCCCAGAGAACCTGAATGACAAAAGTCATTAGAATTCTCCAGGGAGCTAGGAACCAGGTCTTTATTATTGGGGCTTTGGATAATAGGGACCCTGGAGTCACCTCAGGGTGATTTTTGTCATAGGGTCCCAGTTTCAGTAAGACCTCTTTTACCTCTTTCTCAGAGGGTTGGGCAGTGAAGGTCGTGGGGTAGTCAAGGCCAGTGGCTTTGACAAAAGTTTTATAGTCAAGAGTTAGGGACTTGGTTCCATTCTTGACTGTAAACTTTATTTTGGCCTCTTTTGGCGCATCAGGGTTTTCAACCACTGCTGTGCACCAAAATTCCCTCAAATAGTCATGATAGATGACTGAGGGGGTTTTTGTGAATGAGGTGGTCAGAAAGCAGTTCTGAAGGAACTTCACCACATCCCTGTATTCAGGGTACCCAGCAGGGTAGGCAAAGTTCCCCACCACATTGTTCTTGGTAAGGTCTACGCTTTCCATTTGGAAATCCACATTGGGTGCGTATTTTACGACCTTTGAAGAAGCCATTTGGTTTAGATTAAAAGGCCTGGTTTTGAAAAATGGTATTGGTGAGGGAAACACACGCAGTTTTGAAAACAATTTGTAAGAGTTTAGTTATGATTTTAAAAGCATGTGTGTTTTCCCTTTTTGTGGGGGTATTTATAGTGGGAATTAGGGTAGTGATGTTGCAGATATCAAAAACTTATAATATTTAACCGAAACGGCATAATAATATAGGTTTGAGATCCGCATTAAATATCACGATTCCCACTACCCCTTTTTCTCTCACCCTTTGGGGTGCCTCTGCAAATAATGCACTTTTGCAGAGAAAAAAATCATCACACATTTTGTATGTGAGAGAGCATTTAATGCTCAGTGGTGTTTGGTGAGAGAGATGTGGGGGCCCAAGATGTGGATGCCAGTTGTGTAAGTGACATATATTCCTATATTTAATAGGAATCAGTTACCTACCTGGGACATTTACTAACTAAGTATTTGGATCATTTAGTTAGGGTATTTAATGCCATTTTTCATCCACAGCCCCCTGAATGAATTATCATTCAACAAAAATGGGTTTTTCAGGAAGGGTATGATCAGGGACTTAGAGAATTTACATCATGTTGGAATAATTTTTGATCAGTTCCCTGATTCTATGTCCAACATGCCCAGTTTAGCTTTCAATCTTGTGAAAGTAGGTTCATCCAGGGGTTTAGTGAAGATATCAGCTAGCTGATACTCAGTGGGGATGAAATGTAGTTCAATTTCTCCATTAGAGATATGGTCCCTGATGAAGTGGTATCTGATGTCAATGTGTTTGGTTCTTTGATGAAGTACTGGATTGTTTGAGATGGCTATGGCACTAGTATTATCACAAAAGATAGGTACCATCTTATACTGAATGCCATAGTCACTCAGTTGGCTCTTCATCCATAGTATATTTGCACAACATCCTGCAGCAGCCATATATTCAGCTTCAGCTGAGGACATGGCCACTGACTGTTGTTTCTTTGTACTCCAACACACAAGTTTACCACCAAGAAATTGGCAGGATCCTGAAGTACTTTTCCTATCCATGTTACATCCTGCATAGTCAGAGTCAGTGTACCCTTTGAGGTCAAATCCTGAACATTTTGGGTAATACAAACCAAGGTTTGGAGTACCCTTCAGGTACCTGATGATTCTCTTGACAGCAGTGAGATGTGATTCTTTAGGGTCAGCCTGGTATCTTGCACACAGGCAGACTGAGAATTGGGTATCAGGCCTTGAGGCAAGTAAGTACATCAGGGAGCCAATCATTCCTCTGTATTGAGTTTGATTCACTGATTTTCCAGTGAGATCAGGGCCAAGGTTGTTTGGAGGAACCATAGGGGTTTTCACTGAAGAGCAGTCAGTGAGCTCATACTTCTTCAGTAGGTTTCTGAGGTATTTTTCTTGGCAAATGGATATTCCTTTATCAGTTTGTTTGATTTGGAGTCCAAGAAAGTATGTGAGTTCACCCATCATGCTCATTTCAAACTTTGTGGTCATCAGTTTCTCAAACTGTTTGCAAAGTTTGTAACTTGTTGAGCCAAAGATGATGTCATCAACATATACTTGGACAAGAATGACATCATCCTTTGTTCTGTAGATGAACAGTGTGTTGTCAATTCTTCCTCTGACAAACTTGTTTTGGATCAGGAAGGCTGAAAGAGTTTCATACCATGCCCTGGGTGCTTGTTTCAGTCCATAAAGGGCTTTGTTAAGCTTGTAGACATGGTTGGGGTATTCACTACTTTCGAAACCAGGAGGCTGTTGCACATAAACATCTTCTTTGATGTTACCATTCAGGAATGCACTTTTAACATCCATTTGGTAAACTTTAAAGTTCATGTAAGTTGCATAGGCAAGGAAGATCTTGATGGCTTCCATTCTTGCAACAGGTGCAAAGGTTTCCTCATAGTCTATACCTTCCTGTTGATTATATCCTTTGGCAACCAGTCTTGCTTTGTTTTTGATGACTGTGCCATTTTCATCGGTCTTGTTTTTAAAGACCCATTTTATACCAATGATTAAAACACCCTGGAGGCATTCAACAAGGGTCATGACATCATTTCTGTCAAATTGTTCCAATTCATCTCTCATGGCCTGAACCCAGCTTTCATAAGTCAGGGCTTCTTTGACATTTTTAGGCTCAATTTCTGAGAGATAGTCAGCATAAAGACATATATTGGTAGTGGCAGCCTTGAGTTTAGCAGCCTTGCTTCTTGTGAGCATGCCTTCAGTGGGTTCACCAATGATGTTCACAAGCTCAATGATTTTGGATCTAGTCCAGCTATCCTGGGGTTTGGGATAGGAATTTGAGCTTGTAGGAGCCTGATTAGGTTCAGACTCAGGAACATGAGGTAACTCATCAATATGTGCTTCAGTGACTACAGTAGGAACAATTTGTTCTGAGGGTTCCTCATCAATCTGTTTCCACATATGCATTTAGAAAACTATCTAAAGATATCTGCATGACGGGATTTAACTGATCAGAAAGTGTAAGACATTCTTTCTTTTACCCATTCTGTTTATCCAATATAGGTTTAGCAAAGTGCAAGAAAAATGTTATGTGCTTTTCTGTTTTGTGTCATAATCAATGCGCCACTTAATGCATACATACAGTTGTTTATCTGTATATCATGATGAGTATTTTGGCTATTGGTTGCGACATGCCAAGTCAACTTATTATGCATGCAGTTTGTTGTCTGTTCAGGTTTATTGTTCTAGCTGATTGAATAGGTGCCACCAAGGTTACGATGAATTTGTGGCAATCTAGTATGCAAATACCTTCAGGCTGTACAGTCGTCATCTCAAGGGTAGAAAGCGCGAAGATTGTTGATGTCAGAGGGTAGAAAAAGCATAGAAAACCGAAAATGTGTATGTAGACATGCTAAATGATTGATGTTAATTGGTTTTTACTTGTACATTATTTTTTTTCTTGTGTATGTAGCATTTGACTAATGAATGTAGACATTGAAATATCTTGTTCTTTGCTTCAGTTTTGGTCTATTTTCTATTTTGCATCAGGTTTTCTATTTTTTATGTAATTTCTTTTTATTTTTTTCTTCTTCCAGAAAATTTGTCCACACTTTTAGGTGTGAATATCTAACAATATTTCCACACTTTTAAGTGTAAGCATCTTGTTGCAATTTTGCCACACTTTTAAGTGTGGACATTCAAAGAGTATCTCCACACTTATATGTGTAGCAAGATTTGTCATACCCATTATTACCACACTTGCTCAAGTGTGGAATTTATAATTTGACACACTTTTAACTGTGGCCAATTGGCCTTTAAAGTGTGGAAAATTTAACTAGTGTTTTGTAGTGACGGCAAAGATTAATACGTTGTAAGATATTGAAGACCTATAGATATCAAAAAGCATGAATGACTTATAAATTAAAAGGGAATTGCATGTTTACAGTTTACCTTATAATTTACTCGTAATTTTGTAATCTCTTGTAACATGGAGGTGATACTTACATCATACTTTTTTATTCTTTCACCACAATATCACATTATTAATACACAAGTTACAACATGATATATGCATAAATGTGATGTGTGGATCAAAAAATTTGGTGTAAGTATCACTTCCCTTGTTATATGTTTGAGACAAAAGTTATTTATTTAGGAATGAGATCCTCTCAAATTAGAGGATCAACTTGACTCAAGTTACATGATTGTCAGCTATTGATTTGATCAAATGATTCAAATAAAAAGAAGTTCTTTTAATTTGAGCCATTGGATCAAATTCAATGGCTCATAATATCCCAACTTGAGTCAAGTTGATCCTCTCAACTTGAAAGGATCTCATTCCATTTATTTAAGAGTAGTGATACAATAACAAAACAAAATCCACAAAAACATTCACAAAATGATGTTCATGATTTTGGTGTATTTGTTTACACATTATTTTGTGGATTTGGTTTTGTGGTTGTATCACTTATCTTTATTTAAACTCATCGTACGAGCTCCCATATTTTTGGATGTAACAAAGTACAGAACAAGAAGAATCTTTAAACCTTCATTCCATTCTCACTACGAACCAGTTAAATCCTTACCTATTTTATTTCTTTCTTTCCCTTTCACCTCTACCTAACTTGCTTTTTATTCAATATTTGTTCCGTCAAAAAAACAAAATTTCTTATTTTAACTTTTGATTTTGACATTCACAGAGTTTAACTTCTCGTGTGCTTTTGACCCTGCCTGTTTTAAGTTTGAATCACTAAAAGTCTCGTTTTATTTTTCGCGAAAAATTATCCCATGTAAAGCTTTTTTTTTCCCCTAGCGTCTTGTTAGTTAGTAATAAAATCCATCGTTCAAAAAAAAATGTTCTAGCATGAAATACATATATATAAGCTGGTCTAGTTAAAAAAGTTTCTCGAAATTAAGTTTCGTTAAAATATTTTGTTTTTCAGGAAGACTTAGATGGTTGATGATGATGAAAAACAAGAAGGTAAAGCATTACCAGCAAGTGAGAACCAAAGTTAACATAAGCAACAACATTACATATATGTATAAAGCGACTTATGTTACATGTATGCCACACGTTTTTAGATTCTAACTGAACCTGGACTCAAACAGCCATAAGTGAGCGCTTCAGGTGTGCGCTTATTCTTAGTTTTAGGTTCGTTTAGCACACAAAACTTTACATAACTTATTAGCTAGGACACGCGGTCATGGGACCATACTTTTTTTATATCTGACTGAGAAACTGATGACACTCCCATTGATCATGAAAAGTTGCTTCCAGTGTTTATGTTCAAAAGTTCGGGCGCACATTGAGGCGTGATGCTATTTTCTGACCCAGGGACTTATCACACTGCAAGAACAACAGCCAGATTTCGCCATATTTAGTACATTTTCATTACAGGTGCCAATTTCAACCCATGTAATCTTTTACATATTACGAATGTGTTAAGACCTTAAACTAAATAATCCAATTAAAAAGAACTACGATTTGAAAGATTATAATGCATAAAAAAAAAAAAAAAAAAAAAAAAAAAAAAAAAAAAAAAAAAAAAAAAAAAAGTTAGGTTACTATTGTGTCTACTATCAAAATGGACCAAAGGCGGAAAGCTAAAGTAAAGCAAGCGAACCTGAGACCAGTATGAGATCCAGATGCTGCGAAGCTCGTGGGTAACGCGTGGATCAGACAACATCTTCACATTTCGGTTAATGAATCTTTCTTGTCTATACAATCAACGAAACCAATTAACACGAGTTAGCATGCTTTCAGTACCGGAAAAAGTTGATTTACTCTGAAGTAAATAAAAATAGTACCTGTCTGGTGCCCACGAGCGGTACCTCTCTCCAGGTTGCTTAAAATCATTGTATTTAGGAATAACAGCCTGCATTAACAGAAACCAATTATTAATGACTAGATCCTTATGCATGTAACCTTTTAATCCTAGTCTCACCCAAAATATGTCATGTGATTTTCAGCGAAAGAAAAAAAACCATACATCATATAGCTTAATTACAAGCTAATTCAGATAAAGTTTATGCCTTCCAGAATCATTATACTTCATCGTCATTTCAAACTTCAACATAGCACAATATGTTGCAAGAACGAGCATTTTGTGCAATAAGTGGTGCAGTAATGGTCTATCATGTGTACATTCCTAAAATATATTCAAAATCTTCAATTTCTGTAAACTATAAGAGTTTATGGCACTTTTTCCATAATGTTAGTTGCAAAACGGCGCTGAATGGCCAAGCATTATTGTTCAAAAAATTACTCACTTAGTTTATAGTTTTATACATCAAAGATTCTAAATGGAAGGGAAAACAAACTAACCCTTTGACGAGTCCCAGTCACCTTAGCAGGATTGATTGGGTACTGCTGAGCATGTTGAACACGATCAAACCTCGAAGGGAAGTAATCAACCTGCAAGACATCATACTCAACTTTTAGTAACTACGTTGTTTGGTGAAGCCTATTAAATACTAATGTGTAAATATCATATTATTATAGATGACATTATCAGTTTCAAGTTAACCGCAACAAAACTGATAAGCAACGAGTAGAGTAAAATTACTTAAACAGGCATATAGAAAGATAAAATACCTCCTCATCCCTATGCATGAAATTCATGCTTCCATCATAGTGATTATTATGATGAGCACACTTTGGAGCATTAACCGGTAGCTGCAGATAATTTGGTCCAAGACGATGCCTTTGAGTATCAGAATACGCAAAGATCCGACCTTGAAGCATCTTATCATCAGAATAATATATTCCAGGAACAACAAGTCCCGGATTAAATGCCAGCTGTTCATTTTCAGCAAAAAAGTTATCGATATTCTTATTCAAGACCATACGACCAACTGGCTGCAACGGTATCACATCCTCAGGCCACGTCATAGTCCCATCAAGGGGGTCAAAGTCAAGCCTATCTTCATGATCAGGATCAATAACTTGTAGAAACAGCTTCCATTCAGGAAAGTTACCAGCTGAAATTGAGTCATAAAGATCTTGTGTGGCGTGACTATGATTAGTTCCTCCAACCTTGCAAGCTTCTTCCTCCAATAGACATTTCACGCCACAAGTCGGTTTCCATGTAAATTTCACATAATGTGTTTTACCGTCTTTGTTGACTAGAGTGAGAGCATTCACACTAGACCCTTCCATGTGTCTATAATCTGTTGGTATGCCAAGATCATCGAGCCAGAATGTCATAGTGTTTAAACTCTCGGGATGGTGTGAGAGGAAGTCGAGGATTCTCCAGTCTTCCTGAATATGTGACTTTGGATTCGGTTTAAAAGCATGAATCACATCTGGAAATGCCATTGCATCACGAGTGAAGAAGACGGGGAAATTGTTTCCGACAATATCAAAGTTACCCTGAAAAATTAGAAAATTGTGTATCATCATGTAATGTAAGGAAAATGTATCACCCCATTAGGAAGAAAGTCGAAATGAATCAACCTCAACGGGATCCAGTTAAAAACGGTAACCCGCATTATTTTTATTTTTTTCATTTCTTTTTACAAAAAGCTCACAGTTTCTTAATTTGTTGATTATGGATTACAAGAAAGAACTTCAACTCAATCAATCTATTCGATCCATTTGACCCGTATATCTTTTATCTTTTGGTTAAGTATATTAGCTTAATCCATTAGACCCGTTAGAGATGTAATGTAACCCAAATCAACCCATTTATACATAAATAAGTCAATATTACCAAATTTAACAAGGATCATCCTCACCTCTCTGGTGTAAAATTTGGTAGCAAAACCTCGGGGATCCCTGATAGTTTCAGGGCTACCGCGCTCATGGATAACAGTCGAAAAACGAACAATAACAGGTGTCTGAACTCCTGGAGCGCGAAGAAAATCAGCACATGTGAGATGAGTGATGTCATGTGTAACTTCAAAGAAGCCCTTAGCACTAGCACCCCTTGCATGAACAATACGTTCCGGGATCCGCTCACGAGTAAAGTTAGCAAGTTTTTCAATCAAATGATAGTCCTCAAGGAGAATAGGACCTGCCATACACAACATTAGTTCAGATTACCGAATCATCATATGTTGCAAGTTAGCGATTAAAAAAAGCGATACATAGGTAGTAAGTTGTGATATAATTACCTCTTTCTCCCACGGTCAATGATGCGGTGTTGTTGTAAACAGGTGCACCAGCATTTGTTGTCCAAAACGGGGCATTGTAAGAACTCGAAGGGCGTTGCTACATCAAAATCAAACATATATTAAACTAGTAAACAAAGGTACTTATAAATGCATAATCATTGCAATGAAAAGAATTAATCAAGCAAGGTAAGCATTTTTGTTATATACATCTGGCGGAGGCAGGATGAGATTCGATCCCTGCACAACCGCACGAAACACAGTTCAGCATCTCGGAAAACAGCTCAACGCAATGCATGCTGAATTATGTAGTGTACAAAGTACTATTGTTATGAACTATGGGATGACTTTTTCTATTGTAAGTTTATAATTTATAGAACTTGCCTTGTTTCTATTCTATGTTTATAACTTTTTGCTGTTCAGAATTTTTGCTAGTCCATACTCCATAACTTAGGTTTTGATTGTGTTCAACACAGAATTATAACTATGATCATAAGTGTTTATCGGTTTATCCTTTGAGAATATATTTTCTAAAAGACTTTGTAACAGTTATATTTTTCATTTAATTAAACCAACTTTTGCAACTATATATAACTTGTAAACGCAATACTAAACATAAGTTTAACTTCTATTAGGAGAGATCTTATTTAATAAGTGTTTTTTTTGGGCCGAGCAAAGGGTCAAACCCAAACCGAACCAACCAAACCCAACTCGAACCAAAAACCATTTTTGAAGAGAACGTGAACGGAGAACCAAATCGAAGTTAACCTAGCGAAACCAGTTTAGGTGTATTTTTCTTGGTTTTGACTCGAACCGAATCAAGTAAAACCGAAAATCATAATTATATAAAACCGAAAACCGAACCGAATAAGATCCCCGGTTCGACTTGGTTTGTTGGTTCAGTTCGGTTTTCAGTGTATATATATTGAACTACTTTGGTAGTTGCTAGTGGCAGACTCTAATATCACGAAGCATAATTGTCTATGTATATATTGAACTACTTGGAAAGTTGCAATATATTAGGGTTTGCCACTAGTCAATGTATGCGGATTATGGCATGCTTGGTGATATTTTAGTCACAAATAGAACTTTTCGTTCAGTAACAAGTACTAGATAGGATTTCGTATGAAAACTAGTTAACAAATATGTTACATATATTAGGATGAGAGATCATAATACTATGAAGTTGTTTGTTTTGAAATCAACCACGTGAACTCTAGCTAGCTACTAAAATATGAAAGGAAAGTTGTACCTTATACGGGTCCATGTTGGAGATAAATGAAGATATAGTGAGATTTTTATGGTTCTTAATTTACTTCACTCTAGCTTCATGCTTATTTATAGACTACATACCACATGTACACAAGTTAAAATAAAAGGTATATAATAATACTAAGAGCATTAGTTGCAGTGAACAACCTTAGCTCCTCATTTGAGACTCATCTTAAATACTTTTCACAACTAACCTCAATTTATTTATTTGGGGATCACCACTTACAACTTTATTTTATTTTTCATTCAAAAAAAAAAAAGGTACGAATCAGGGCCGGCTTTAAGGGAGTGCAAGAGGTGCCATTGCACAGGGCCACCGCTTAACGAGGGCCACAAAATTCTATGCACTTTAATATATATGTATATACACAACATGAGGCTTGAGTTTAATTAGTTCACGCACTAGTGATATATGTTTATTTTGTATGTGTTTTTAAGGGCCTCTTTGTGGTGTGGCACGGGGCCACCGAAATCCATGAGACGGCCCTGGTACGAATGTCAGATGTGTTTGCTTCGTCGTGCCAACATGAGGAGGGATGAGGAGGTTTGGCTGGTGCAGTGGCTAGCCATGAGGAGCTTCACGTAAAAGTGATGAAAGGAAGTGAGTAATTGCACTTTGTGCTCTAAATATCAAAGAAACACTTTCACGTTTTGATACGTACCTTATATGGGTCCATATTTTCATAGTAGTCGTCCATCATGTGGTGAGCTGTTTGCTAACGATTAAAAAGAAGTTACACCTTAGCCTATCTCATTTTTTGCTTTATAACCACTTTTTTCTTGTACTAAACTTAAGATTTTTGATGATGCTAGGTTGATCAAGTCTCTTAATATGATATAAACGATTGCAAGATGAAAATCAACAAATTTTAGTGAGCTTCTAGCTTACTTTTTCTTGACTTTTTCGAATTATTATAAAAATGTTATTTAGATCAAGATTATTACTCCCTCCGTCTTAAAATATAAATCCATGTTTGACTTTTCAAAGTATTTTTTTCTGACTTTGACCGTAATTATATTAATGAATATACATTTGAAACACAAATTCATTTATATATTTTCTATCAAGTATTATATAATACGAGAAAAAATAATTACTGTCAAAGACTTTGAAAAGTCTGAATAGTGGAGTAATTAATAGTGATCGCTATAGAATGGATACTATATGTAAGAATCTATGGTTAAAAAGCATCTATAATTAATGTGTCAAACTGTCATAAAACTTTTTACATAAGGAAATCTATTCCTAAAAAAGGATTATTTTAGGGGTGAGTTATCGGATCATTTGATGCATCATCGGCTTGTACAGTGTGTATCACGAATTGTACGGTTTGACTAACCCCTGATTTGACAATATATAAAGGGTTTGTATAAAATAGCCTTTATTTTAGGAGAGTGATTTGCATACACACATTTTTTATTTGCACACCAATATATACAAGCAGTTAAAGCTTGATGTATATACAGTACAACTGTCTAATGCACTGATGATGTGTGTATGAATCAAAAAAATTGGTGTGCAAATCAATTCTCATTTTTTTAACTTGTGTCCATAGGGCACAAGTTAAGTATACTAAAAGTGCTAACGGATCACGAAAAAGTACTCAATTACTCATGAATTTTGTGTCTCCCTAAGTACATTTTTTTATTTTTATTTTTTATGAATCTCTTAGTAATTTTTGTATTTTTTTGATATGCTTAATTTGTGCCTTAGAAAAACCATTCATAAAATCATTTTTTATGCTAAGAAACACTTATAAAGGTTTTTTGTACTTTAAAATAATTAAATACGATTTTGGTGTGGGGATAACTGCATCAAATTTTTGCTTTAAATTATTCAAAATGCTCAAGTCACTCTCTAATGAAAAAAATAAAATAATGCTTATTAGAAAAGGAAAAGAGGAAATTCCTAATATAGACTATTTGGAAACCGTTTTACCAATTTCTATCATAGAATTTTTGTGTTAAGAGCATGGGGTACGCATGCGTGGTGGCTGGCGCCATCACCACCAGCCAAGCAAAACCGACGGCACACCGTACCGGTGGTGGCGCCGTCGGTGCTCGCGCCGCAGCCACGGCTCAGCGCCGTCGCTTATTTTTTTTTTTTTTTTATTATTTTTTTTTTCTTTGATTTTTGGCTTGAATTTGTGATCCTTTTGTAAAAATGAGAGCATGGTTAAATAACTTGTAAAGTTAATATAGTTCTTTTATAAGATTTCAAAATAAATAAATAAACTAAAAACTTAATAAAACATTAATTTCATTAATAAAAACGTAAACATTACATAAACACCATACAAAGTTAACATGGTTACAAACGATACAGGAAACAACTAATCACGATACGAAAAACAGAAAGAAACGAAGCGAAATACTTAACATAAAAGATCATTACTCATCGTATCTGTCCCATGCCCTTGTGTTTCTCAGAGTGAACCACACTTGTGGGTAATGTAGCTCTCTCCCATAGCGTTCATAATAAATTCGGTTTGCATTGGTGAGACGATTGGTGTCTTGACTGGTACGCTGCGACTCTTTGTAAATAGCGTTATATCTACGACATTCAATGTTCATTCTATTCCATTGAGCCGTAATACTATTCTTATTACGTTGAACACCATTAGTCTGCTCATTAAACTTTCGTGTAACGACATTCCAAAAAGAACATTCATTCAAAAGGTCTGTAGATTCTTGAACTTCTAGCCATACGATAGCTAGCAAGACTTCTTCTTCCATTAACCAACGATTATTCATTGTGAAGAAAAGTATTAGATAGTGGTGCAGAGGTGTGTGAAGAAGAGTATTAGATAGTGGTGAAGAGATGTGTGAAGAAAAGTATTAGATGTTGTGTTATTTATAAGGGATTTTTAAAATTTTCAAAATTCAAATTCAGATGCAGAAGCGGGATTCTTTTAAACGTTTAAAATTCAAAATTTGAAATGAATGGGCGGGATTTTTTTTAATAAACGTTTAAAATTCAAATTTTGAAATGAATGGGCGGGATTATGTTAAAAAAAAAAAAAAAAAAAAAAAAAATTGGCCGACGGCACCAGAAATTCTGTTGCCAACGGATACCCCATGAATGTGGTGCCATCGTGTTTCTGGTGCCATAGAGCTTTTTTGCTGACGTGGCAGTACTTTTTGCCCACGGCACCACTGTACCCAATGCTCTAAGAAATAAGATATCATAAGCAAAATAATTTTGCTCGCTATTTTATTTGCTCTCTATCATTTTGCTCAGCATGCATCATTTGTAATTAGTGGCAAACAAAGTAATTTGCTCTCCATCATTTTACTAGCTAAGATTATTTTTTTTTTTTTTAAATGTAGCTTTATACATTTTATCCTAATTTACTCGTTCGAAATGTACTAAAAATTGACATAAGTGGAAAATGTTACAAGTGATTTAAACCTTATAAGTTGTAAAATACTTGCATATGAGAGACATTATGGTTGTTAGACGATTAGTATTGGGTATTTAGGCCCGTTGGCCCATATTGTATCTTATTTATTTATTCACATGTACCGAACTTAGGGATTCAAGACATACGTTTCACATAAACTTACATGGTATCATACCTAACAATCGATCCTAACACTCTTCTGCTTCGGCAAAACCTTAAACCCTAACCCATCGTTTTTTTTTAGTTTATGTCACGTTTTCTGTTTCAGTTGATTTGTTTGTCGACCATCGGTGTTGTCGACGGGTGTTTTAGTTGTTTGTCGACCATTGTGTGTTGTCGACTTGCGTGTTTAAAGTTTTCAAGGTACTGCTTGTTTTCGTTGCTAGTAAGGTGTTTTGTTTCCAGTTCTGTTTCAAGTTTCTACTATAATTGGTGAGGTAATTGCGTGTTTACTGATTGGAGGATTCTCAATATTTACCTCGTATCCTACTTCATTAATTGGTGTCGCTTGGAATAAAGGGTTACTTATTTTTTTGTTACTGATTGTTGGGGTACATTCTACAAACCTCATAATTAAACTCACCTAACCTCTTGACTTCTACACCCTAACCTATTCGACTTCAATATATCTTCAACTCACCTATTGTTTCACCATGACTGTGGATACATCTCCTAAACCCGTGATTTTAACGACTAATGAGATATTGTTTTTGCGAAGACTTTTCGTCACATTGGCTAATAGGAATACACCTCCAGTTAATGCCCAAAATCATGGGAATAATGTTACCCATGTTCAAACACCCATAGCCTTTCATACGACACCAACAAATGTCTCATGTTATGGTCTGCCTGGTTATTCTACTAGTAGCTCTCCACAGCAGGCCCAGCTTAGTCCTCCACAGGCCCAGATTTGTTCTTCTTTGTATTCTCAGGCCCGAGTATCTCACCAGCCCAATAGTATGGTACATATGGGTAATTATCTTTTGCATGGTCACACGAGTAATTCTAGTTTGCCAAGTCAAACCGGTCAACCGGGTATTTTGGGACAACAGCCCGGTCAGCCGGGTCTTATGGGACACACGGGTCCACGACCGAGTCAAGAGACACTTTTGCCAAATGTCTTCAATGCTGGAACGCTACAACATGCAGCTCCCGGTAACTGGAATATGGACACAGGTGCGAGCTCTCACCTTAATGATTCTGTACATAGTCTTAGTTATATTCTTAATGAGTGCATTTATCCGTCTGTTGCGGTTGGTGATGGGCGTTTCATTCCCGTCACTAACTCTGGTCATAGTATTTTGTCTACCCCTTTTCGCCCTCTTCGTTTAAATAATGTTTTAATCACTCCTCACATTGTCAAAAATCTAATTTCTGTGCGTCAATTTGTTCGTGATAATTATTGCACGGTTGAATTTGATCCTTTTGGTTTTTCTGTGAAGGACTTCGTAACTCGAAGGGTACTCCTCCGTTGTGATAGCACGGGTGATCTCTATCCTGTTACGAAGCCTTCTCCCATTCCTCAAGCTTATCTTACCAGTCAGTATACGTGGCATCAACGACTTGGACATCCAGGGAGTGAAGTGTTGCGGCGTCTTGTGTCTAGTGATTCTATTTCTTGTAATAAAGAGAAGCTTCCCATTCTTTGCCATGCTTGTCAGCTTGGTAAACATGTAAAGCTTCCGTTTGTTAGTTCGTCTAGTTCTGTTACTTCTTGTTTTGACATTGTTCACTCGGATTTGTGGACATCTCCAATTCCGAGTCTTTCTGGTTTCAAGTATTATGTTTTGTTTTTGGACCATTATTCTCAATATGTTTGGGTTTATCCATTAATGAATAAATCTGATGTTTTGTCTAAATTTCAGTTGTTTCGTAGTTATGTTCGTACTCAGTTTAAGTGTGAAATTAAGTCATTTCAGTGTGATCATGGTGGTGAGTTTGATAATACTGCCTTTCATAAATTATTTTCTACCCATGGCATCCAATTTCGATTTTCTTGCCCTCGCACCTCTCAACAAAATGGCAAATCTGAACGCATGATTCGTACCATCAATAATCTTATTCGCACTTTATTGTTTCAAGCACACCTACCACCCAACTATTGGACCGAGGCTCTTAATATGGCTGTTTATTTATTGAATATATTACCTTCCCGTGCCATTAATAATGAAATACCCTTTACCCGACTTTTTGGTGCAACACCTGATTACAGTGTCCTTCGTGTTTTTGGATGCCTTTGTTACCCACATATCGATACCAATCATAAACTGGGACCCCGTGCCACACCTGCAATATTTCTGGGACATGCTGCCAATCATTTTGGCTATCGTTGTCTTGATCTCAACACCAACAAAATAATCATCTCTCGCCATGTTACCTTTGATGAAACCGTTTTTCCATTTCAATCCCATCCTTCCAAGCCCACACCCTCATATGATTTTTTGGACAATTCTTCCAATCTCATTTCAACTATTATCAACACTACACCAATTGGTTCACCTTCCCACCCAATTCCTGCTACACCTGTCGATATACCTGCCTCACCTGCACCACCAACACCTCCAGCGTCTCCACCAAATGATCCTGTTCCTGTACCTACGCCTCCACCATCTTCCCCACATGTTTCTATTCCTACACCTCCACCTGTTATATCTACTCATCCCATGGTCACACGTTCTCGTGTCGGGACAACTCGTCCTAATCCTAAGTATGCTGGTCATGTGTCTACTGTTTCTCTTTCACCTAGGTCATATAAGGATGCTTTTAATAATCCAAATTGGCGAAATGCTATATATGATGAGTATAATGCACTTGTTAAGAATAAAACTTGGAAACGTGTACCTAGACCTGAGGGTGTTAATGTTGTTAGTTGTATGTGGTTATTTCGCCATAAGTATTTGGCTGATGGCACTCTTAGTCGGTACAAGGCACGTCTTGTTGCCAATGGTAGCACACAGATTGAGGGAGTTGATGTTGATGAGACTTTTAGTCCGGTTGTTAAGCCGGGTACAATTCGGACTGTTCTTAGCTTAGCTATTTCTCGACATTGGCCTGTTCACCAGCTTGATGTCAAGAATGCGTTTTTACATGGAGATTTAGCCGAAACTGTTTATATGCATCAACCTCCCGGTTTTCGGGATCCAGAGCATCCGGATTATGTTTGTTTATTACAGAGGTCTCTTTATGGTCTTAAGCAGGCACCTCGAGCATGGTTTCAGCGGTTTGCTACTTACATTACTACTGTTGGGTTTACTCCGAGTCGGTGTGATTCTTCTTTATTTATTTACCGACAGGGTGATGATACTGCTTTTCTGTTACTATATGTGGATGATATTGTGCTCACTGCTTCCTCTGATAGTTTATTAAAGCGGATTATTGCTTCCTTGCATAAGGAGTTCTCTATGACTGATTTGGGTGCTCTTAACTATTTTTTGGGTGTGTCGGTTACGCGTGACTCTTCTGGGATGTTTTTGTCACAGCGTAAGTATGCTATGGAGATTTTGGACCGAGCACATATGGTTGGTTGTAATCCTTCTCGGACTCCTGTTGACACCGAGTCTAAACTGGGTGATGATGGTGATCCAGTTTCTGATCCTAAGTTATATCGCAGTCTTGCAGGTTCTCTTCAGTATCTCACCTTCACTAGACCTGATATTACATATGTTGTGCAACAGGTTTGTCTATATATGCATGATCCTCGAGTGCCTCATTTCAATGCTCTCAAGCGGATTTTACGGTATGTTCAGGGGACTCTGGATTATGGTTTACAGTTATTTTCTTCTACTACTGAGTCCTTGGTTGCTTATTCGGATGCTGATTGGGCGGGTTGCCCTACTACTCGACGATCTACATCAGGTTATTGTGTTTTTCTTGGCAACAACTTGCTCTCCTGGTCCTCTAAGCGTCAGCCTACGCTTTCTCGTTCCAGTGCTGAGGCTGAGTATCGTGGTGTTGCCAATGCTGTTGCTGAGACATGTTGGCTTCGGAATTTACTTCGTGAGCTTCATACACCTTTGTCCTCTGCTACTATTGTTTATTGTGATAATGTGAGTGCCGTGTACTTGTCCTCTAATCCTGTTCAGCATCAGCGGACGAAGCACATTGAGATTGATATTCATTTTGTTCGTGAATTGGTTGCTACTGGTCAAGTTCGAGTTCTACATGTTCCTTCTCGGTTTCAGTATGCTGATATTTTTACCAAGGGTTTACCGTCTGCTTTGTTTGCTGAGTTTCGTGACAGCTTGAGTGTTCGGTCTCCTCCCGCTCAAACTGCGGGGGAGTGTTAGACGATTAGTATTGGGTATTTAGGCCCGTTGGCCCATATTGTATCTTATTTATTTATTCACATGTACCGAACTTAGGGATTCAAGACATACGTTTCACATAAACTTACAATGGTCACAAAAAAGTGACAGTGTGACACTTATCGTGTTTATCTGATATTCCTTCCATCCGAAAAATCCAACACTTTGTGTTTTCAAAATCCAAACTTATAGCGAACGCAAACTGTCATGATATATGTTTCAGAAAAGTAGCAAGCAAAGGTCTATACGAGCAAACAAATTTGCTAGCCATGCCTTATTTTTCTTATTAGATAAACATTTTGTTGGTATTGTGCCACTTAGTAAGTATCGAGCAAACTAGATTTGAGAGTAAATGTATTTGTTTGCCATGTCCATTCTTGTAATGTGAAAAAATAGTATCAATTTTGGTTATTTGGTTTGATAAGAGTAGAATATGGTAATTTTGTTAAAGAAAAAAGGTTTTGCTAATCTCTGTCTATTAGGCAAAGGATTAGCTATACATATAAGGAATGTTGGAGTTAATTAATATAAAATGATAATCAAATTACGGTAATTTTAGAGATAAATATATGTTCATTAAATATCATGGGGCTTGTGGTCTAGTGGTGTAAAAGCTTAAGTAGTTAAGCGAGCCCAAGTGAGAGTAGTACCGGTTTGGGTGACCGACCGGGAAGTCCTCACTTGATCCCCTAAGGAGAGGCTCGCGGTTGGTATCTCTGCCCGAGGATGCGACACTAACTCGAGCCAACAACTAACATCTAACATCTAACCCGTCGTTCAAAAATAAATAAATAAATGTTCATTAAATGCATTTTTTTTAAAGAAATTTTGTGCTTATTAATTGCGCTTAATCCTTTTGCCCAGTAGGCAGAAATTAGCAAAACCCAAATAAAAAAGCTTGTATTAATAATACTAGGTTAAGATTGAAGTGCATTTAGAAAGTGCAAATGAAATACTATCTCCGTCTTAAAATACAATCTTCATTTTTATTTTGGAATGTCTTAAAATAACTTTATTTTTTTTTCCACAACCAATTAAAAAAGGTTTACTCAGTTAGGATTATATTTGATTTGTGAAAAGCTTAGTGGTCATATTTTTTTGTGTCTACGTTATTTATTACTATCTCCGTCCTATAATTATTGTTCACGTTTGACTTTTGAAGTTTTTATTTTGTCACTTTGAATTTAAATATTTTTATTTGTGTTATATAATAATTGATGAAAATTATACGAATAAAAATACATTTAAAACTCAATCCGTTTATATATTTTGCATCAAGTAATATATATCACAAAGAAAAATATTTACGGTCAAAGTTGAAAGCTAAAGACTAAAAAAGTCAAATGTAGACAATAATTATGGGACGGATGGAGTATTATTTTTTAAAGACGAATGTAGTATGTTATCATATATCACCACCGACCACACACAACAAATGTTTTCTTATGTATAGATAACAATTTTCATGAACGACAAATATAATTTCAGTGAAAAAAAATTAACAAGAAATATAAAAATGTGGGGTCTCTTTTCATTTTAACCCAAAGTTAATTTAACTTTAACTCGATTGATCTTGTACTTACATGTTGTCTAGTTGCTTTGCATTCGAGTGAAATTCATGGCAATCAATGAGAACATACGTGGTTTTTTGGGTCAATAGTATAATATCTAGTCAAAATTTGGCAGTGCCACTATGCAGAATCATGGAGATTGTTGGAATAAGAAATGGTGTCTTTTAGCGAAGATGAACGTGATTTTGACATGCTGTGAGCCTCGCCACACGACACCTTCGACTCTTATCGGTCATTTATGTGTTTTTCATCTTTATCTTCGTGCCGTTTACAAAGTAATATTCAAACTTCTTATTAGATAGACCACCTTATCCTTTTTAATTTGTTTTAATATGTTATCTTTGATATGTTGTTTCCATATCCAGATTCTTGTTTTCTAGGAGCCATAATTGTTGTATATCTTGTGACAGGTGCAGGGATGAAACTAGGAAGGGTCTCACGGTTTCACGGGACCCCGTCTTGTTTCGTAGTGTAAAAAACATTGACTTTTTTAAAACGCATCCTGTTTCAAACATGCAATGCATTGTGTTTCTAATTACAGCTTAGTTAGTTCATCAATATGTGAAAGTGAACTTAGTTTTCACTAAACTCATTTAACGGGAAATCGTATTTCTACGTTAACCTTTTTTCTTTCTTATACTATAGCTAAAAAAATTGTTCATCCAGTTACTTTTAACTCTGCTTTCGTCATTAGACAGACGCCCGCAAATAAGTAATCACCACCCTCATAGTCTTTAACGGATTTGATAGCATTTGTAACGATGCAACCAAACCAAATACGAGTAACATACAAAAGATATATATGAGTTTTTAGAATCATGGAATCAAGAACAACACAAAACTCAAACAAAGCAAAGATAAATCCAACGAGACGTAGAAACGGAAAAAGCAATCAATGTTTTTAGTATTACGAATAAACAGAACATTGGGCCTCTTAATTAGTTCAACACACGAGCCTTATTTAAAAATTGTGCCCATGAGAATTTGGGCCAAGCCTAACAATAAGTGAAAATTACGGCAAGGCTCAACAACAAAGTCACTTTGCACAGTACACAGACCAATTTTGAAACGATTAGGAATCTAGACTACTCATCCTCGCACGATTTTGAAGCCACATCGCTAGTTTCTTTATTTCCCTCTTCGCATGCATCCGCGTTTGATTATGAAAGAGGGCGCGGGTAAAAGTCCAAAACATAGAGTAGTATAAATTAAAAGAGAAAATTCAAAAATTAGTTCAATTTTAACTTCATGATCCACATTCTACTTAAAAATATGTGTTTTTCAAATTTAGTCTCACGCGACTATTTGACCGTGTGACCTCCATAGAAAACTTGACACATGTCCAAAATTTGGTAAGGTTTTTGCTAGACCGAAGTGACATTTTTTGCGACTAATGTTATGTTTTTGCTATCCAGTTTGTTTTATTTAAAAAGTCAATGGTGGGTTCCATGGTTGACTTTGAAGAACTTTTGAAACATAGGTCGTGATCCTGTGCAAAGGAGTTAAAAATAAAAAGAGAGTTGCTAAAGCAACACCCCCTATAAGATACCGTACAAACCGTTAGTCATATAGTACAACACCGTTATGCATACAGTACAACCCCGTTATGCATAAAAAAGTGTGTATATAGGAGATTTGGGGTGTGTATATAGTACAACCCAAATAAAAAGTATAGAAACACCAGCCGTTGGATCAAAAGATGAAAGGTGACAAACTTGTAATTAATGAAAAGTGGAAGGTAGTTTCATCTTTCATGTTATACTAGCAGGGTCCCCGCGTGATGCAGCTGCGGGCACCATGTAATTTAATTTTTTCGATTAATAATTTATTTTATTTGTACATTTTTTTGGCAATAGCTTTACTGATTAGTTTTTTATGGCAAAAGTTTGATGAAATTTTGCTTTATTTGTATTATTTTATTTATTATTTATTTTATGTTTTTGTTTAGTAGTTTGCTTGATTTGTACAATATGTGAATATATTTTAGTTTATTATGTTCTTTTTTACAATAAATTTACGGATATCAAAAATTTCGTTTAGCTCGTGCCCGTTCGGCGCCCGTTTGACCCGTGCCCGTTCGGGCTTAAAAATTTGTATAATATGCTTTATTATTTGTATTAGTGACATTTAATGCAGGAATTGTGTTTAAGTTGGTTGTACAATATGCTTGATAATTTGTATTTGTTACGTAACGGTGTTTTAATAAGTGTATTAATTGTATTTATTGACTATTTAATTAATTGTATTTAATATACATAATGATCAATTTTAAGTCATTAATTTTAAACTTTAATGGCAAAAACAAAATAGTGTGTACATGTAGCTATTAAATTTGTAAATGTCTAATTATATCTCATTTATTATATTAAATGTCTAATTGTGTTGAATCACTTGTACTTTTAGCATTGAAATGTATAATGCTTAATTTTAAGTATTCTAATAGTAGGCATTCATGTTTTATAATAGTAATATGATTTTTGAAAAAAATGTCATGCGATTCCTTTGAAATTTTTATTTAAAAAAAGTTATCCATTCAATATTGAAATAATTCTCAACCGAGTGTTTTCTTCAATTGGTTTCTTTTGATATGTATATCTTATTAAATAGATATATTGACACCGAGGTGTTATTTTTGAGCTGACATTTTTTTAACATTTGGGTGAACTATTGATGAACATTCGAACTAATAAACATTCGAATACATGTTTTTATGATTATTCATCCATGATTGATGAACATTAACACAATGATTGATGAATATTTAGACTATTATTGATGAACATTAACACTATAATTGATGGTCATTCAGACCATGATTAATGAAATTTTATTGATGAACATTCAAACTATGAACATTAACACGATGATTGATGAATGTACAAACCATAATTGATGAACCTTTATTGATAAACATTCACACCACGATTGATGAATATCAGCCTCAATCACTTTCTTTGTTCATCACAGTTACATCGTTCATCAATGAAAAAAACATTGTTCATCACATTTGCGTTGTTCATTAAAGATAAAAGGTTTTGTTCTTCACATTTACTTTGTTTATCAAAGTAAAAAGCTTTGAAAATCAAAGTTTAAGACGATGTTCATCACTTTTAAAAATGCTGTTCATTAAGGAGAAAGATCCTCTCAAGTTATTTATAACTTGATTGATCAAGTTGGAATTATCAACCATTGGATCAAATTCAATGGCTTAAATTATCTCATGTTCTTTTGATTTGAGCCATTAAATTTGATCAAATGGTATTCAATGGCTTAAATCATCTCATGTTCTTTTGATTTGAGCCATTAAATTTGATCAAATGGTTGATAATTGCCCAACTTGATCAATCAAGTTATAAACAACTTGAGAGGATCTATTCCCGTTCATTAAAGCTCCGTCCTAGTTTTAATTGACATTTTTCATCAAAATGGTCTTTATAAGAATTACTAAAACATTTTTATTTTATTTTATTTTACGTAATTAACACTTTTTAAAACTAACACAATTTTATTGAGATATTTTATGAAACACTTTGTAGACATTTTCACAAACACTTTATTTGTTTGAATTTTGTACAGGAAAAACTTAAAATAACAATGAAAGATGAAGAATTATTGAGAAGTTTATGTTTATTAATCTCAACTTAAAATAAAAATTTTAGAAATAGTAAAGAAACTTAACGTGAAATTAAAGATATTAGATTCTGAATTGAAGAAATTGGATCATAAAACTGATGTGATTAAATTATAAATTGAATTAATATAATCATAAATTTAATAAAATAAAAATAAAGTATTGGAATAATGGTTTCGAGGAGACGAAAAATGAATTTAGAGAAAAATGGATGATGTATTGAAAGAAAAAGGAAAAGACGAGTGTCAATTACGTATGACATTTTAAACTTTTTAGGTGGATTTGATAAAGCCGAAGTTGGTGAATACGTGAACAAGGTTAAATAATTATTTGGCAACCCAGTAAATCAGTAATACATCCCTGATCCCCCCCTCGAAAAAAAGTCTAGTATCTAAATTATAGAGTAAAAGTATTATTTGTTGTCACTACTAGATACCATTTGACTAGAGTATCTATGTTAGAGTTGAGATCCATGAAAAACCCATACATGTCATATAATCTATCAACCAATCATAGCCACTCATTTATATTTTTCACATTTTTTTCAAAACAACATATCTTGCAAACGGTAAATCTTCAAGCTACAAAAAAAATATCATCGCGACGAGAATTAAATGATCTTTCTATAGATATGCATTGTTATATACTTTCGACGAACTTTTTTTTCGGCCAGAAAGAATCATATATGATTCGTAAAAATCATATCTGATTCGTAAAAAATCATATATGATTCGATTCTTCAAATCATATATGATTCTTACGAATCGTATATGATTTTTCTAGGCGAAAAAAAAGTTTGTCGAAAGTATATAACAATGCATGTCTATAGAAAGATAATTTAATTCTCGTCGCAATGGTATTTTTTTTGTAGCTTGATGATTTACGGTTTGCGGAATATTTAAGTTTTAAAAAAAGGTTGGAAGTTTATTTTTTTATTTTGATAAAAAAAAATGAGTGGCTAAGATTACTTGATGAGTTCTATGGTAAAAGTTTGATCTATAAAGAACTTTTGGCATCTATGTTATCTATCTACGACTACTAGATACCATTTGACTACAATATCTATCAATCCTTTCCATTCCTTGTTGGTTACTACTATGATTTTCGAAGAAAAAAAAAAAAAAAAAAAAAAAAAAAAAAAAAAAAAAAAAAAAAAGTGTTGCATTGTTGTTCTACACCATGGTCATAAATAGCGCCAGACGTGACATGATGATATGATCAAGTCTCACGCATTAGCGGCTATGGTGAAGCTTTTGCATTTTTAACAAAATATTAAAATATTTGTATATCTCTGTTAGGTCACGATTTTGATAACATAATCACTTAGAGATCTAGAGAGAGAAAGAGAGTTTAGAGAGAGAGTGTGGAAGGAACCCTTAAGAATGGAATGAAAGAAAATGAAATTACCAAGAGAACCAACCCTCTCAAAGGAGAGGTTACATAGTATTTATAGGTGAGGACTAGGACAACATTCCATTCCTCCCTATCTTGAAAATGAAATGGGCTTAAGGCCCATGGGCTTGCTACATAAGCCTTAAGTTATAATAAACATACAAGCCTTAGCAACCTATTACAAGTAAATGACCGAGACTTGATAAATAGTAAAACTACGTTCCCAACAATCTCCCCCTAAGGGTCGGTCATCAAGGTTGCTTAACGTCTTCGTCTTAATCTTTGACTTTCAATGCTTTAGACGTCTTCTAAATCATTCATCGTTCTTTGTTCTTAGTTGATGTAGTTGTGATCACCTTATTACTAAATGTAATGACCGAGACTTGAATAAATATAAAAGTACGTTCCCAACAATCTCCCCCTAAGGGTCGGTCATCACGGTTGCTTGACGTCTTCTTCTTTGTCTTTGACTTTTGACTCGTATAACTTAAGACGTCTTCAAAAGAGAGTGGGTGTTCTTTTGCTTCATTGTTCATTGTTCGTAATAGATGTGGTAGTGATCATCTTATGAAGTTATCTGCCATGCGTCACTTCTGCGTCTGTGGTGGTCGTCGTCCATTCCAACATGCTCATACACCTTTGAACTTAGACATTCACATGCACGTAGTTCCCTTTCATTCACATAGATCTTTAGTCCTTAAACTTTGTAGATTCTTCTTTTTGGCGTAGAATCTAATTTTGAACATTGTGTTGCTTAGATCTTTGAGGGAGCTTTTGTTGACTTCAAGATGTATGTATGAGCATGCGGAATCAGTCTCCATGGAGATGATATGTCCCTGAAAGTAAACAGTTAGCAATAAACAACCGGTACTTACAGATAAGGAATTAGAGCTCATCAACAGCATATTGTGAAGACTCCTTCTAATTCTTATCAAGGCCGTTCCCATGTCAGATACTCCCGAAGGAGCTTACGAGACCTACTAGGTAGCTCAATGACTGGGTGAGTCGCTGGGGATCACTCCACGACTGTAGACCGTTAGAAACCACCGCAAACACTAAGCGTAACTCACGAGGAATTACCGAAGTGACCTGCTGTCAGGGCTGTTTGATGTTGACCCTGGCAGGAGTTTCCGTTCAATCATTGAGAAATACTTATGCAATTCTCTCATAAACGTTCTAGGCAGATTGCTAAGATCTGCGAAGGACTCGATAATTTACAGCTGGTGCCCATTGATGCAGAACACCAGTTGTAGAAATACTAAGTGTTCCTAAGAGATCTTTGATGTATCTCATGGCTCTAGACTCGATAAGTGCTCACTTAGGTTTCCTATACGGAGACTAGGGAGGGGTCTCCTGCTTCAATATCAACTATCTCTAAGAGATAAGTCGATAGATTACACTGGTTCCCCGTGAGAATGAAACAAGCTCTTTTAAGAGAACTTGAGTGGTTAAGAAGGTTTAGTGCATTGCGTCACTGGGTCCATGACGACTTAATCTTCAATACCGGTGTTGTCTTTGCAACAACCAGTAGCATATGAATTGAACCCAGTGTCTGCCCTAAGGTTGAACATATGGAGGGCTATTTCTTTTCACCCTTTTCTTTACTTTTCTTTTTAGTTCTTCAACCCCTTCTTTCCCTTTCATTCTTTTCTCCTTTTTTCGTATCATACCTAAGGACTTCTAATTCTAACTATTGGTGATGTCCTTGGGTAGATACCTCCGGCTCTGGCGGATCATAGGACGGTAATTCCTATCTTAATCACCTTATAACTCCGTGATTATCCGAAAATAGCCAAGAAACCTTTTGAAAATCTCTCAAAGTGTTTGTGATTATCAAACATTTTGTTTAACACTTTGAGAGTTTTGTGTTTATGAAGGGCTCCCCCTTCACATGTGCTCATATGTATTTAATAAATTTGCACATGCGGGAGGAGCGAGCACTTTTTGAATTGATCCATTTTCAGTGAACAAGACCGATTCGAGACACGCTTACATCACTAGTTAGACTAGCTTGAAGTTATTACCCGATCTGGTCAAGTCCACAAAAAGTTTTTCGAAACGGTACATTTCAACTAAGACTAATCCTTTTCGAGACACGCTTACGTGGCTAGTTAAAGAGTTCCATTGTCAGCTTTTAGGTGACAACTAGCTCTAGTAACTAACTTGATGTTATTACCCGTCGAGGAAAGTCTTTTCGATTTTACTAACTTTTATGTTTCGTCAATTCCTGGGTGAATCTGAGTCTAGCTCGCATGAGATTTGACATTTCAGCAACTTTTAACTTTCATATTTTAATCACTTTCCTTTTCTCCCCCTCAAAAATAGCATATAAAATGTTGTTTTTGGAGAAACATTTGATTAAAATATGCTTTTTGAGTCTTATGGGGAGATATCAACAAGAACTTTTGTTTTCAAACGATGAATGTTTCAAGTGCTCCCCCTGAACAAGTGAATACTCATTGAGGTAAAATACTTGCCTTTTGAGCAGAATTATGAAAATCAGAAAATGTTTGATTAATTCTACTCAAAAGTAAGAAGCCTTCGCTCTTTATATAAGGATTGAGGCACTGAAGCGTGCCTCAGGGTCCTTTAATTACAAGCACGGGTTGTACACTGTTATGTGTGCACAAACCATCAAAACATGATTTTGACAAAACATAATGTTTTGGAAATACTCCCCCTCAAAACTCGCATATGTTTTAAGAATTTTAAACTTTGGAGCAAATTCGGGAGTAAAGATTTGAAAAAAAAAAATCTTGAGCAAAATTTTGAAAAGTTTAGAAAAACCTTTTGAAAAATTTTGAATAAATTTTGCTCAAGATTAAGAAGTTTTAGATAAGCTTTGCATGAAAACTTCTTCTTGTTTTTAAGGATAAGTGCGCGTTTTGTTTTTAAGAAATGGTATAGCAAGGCACTTTCCTTTCTTTGAAAAACCGAGTTGTACACTGAAATGAGTGCACAAGTCGTTGTTTTTATACAAAATTAGTTTTCTATTAAACAAAACACTCCCCCTCAAATAATGAACATTATTCGAGAGATAGTCTTCTTGAGCAGAATTTAGAATCGTATTTAAAAAATACTTTTTGAAAATTCGTGAGATGATTCTGCTCAAGGTTTTAGAAAACACAATCAAGTATTATACAACAAAGAATGCTTGAAATTCAAAACTCTTTTACTGCTGAAAGTTGTTTGAGACCCGGAGTCTCTCTTTTGAGTTTTAAAATCTGAAAAAGATTTCCATCTAAAGTTGAACCTCATGGGTTCTTTTTGAAGATTTGTTTTTGTGATGCATGGAAAACATCCGGTATTTGGGATGTTCAGATCAGAGACATTCTTTTATTGAAGCCAAAGCATTCCAGATTGTGAAAATTTGAAAGGTTTTGAATGACTTTGCTTTGGTCTCCACACTTGCTTTACCGGTGTAAAACGAGAGTGTAGAGTTTGGAAAAATTTGTTTCTCACCATTTTGAATCCATTTACCAGTTTAGCCTTTAAACACATTTTGTCCTTTGACCTCAAAATATGTTTCATAAGAAACATTTTGTCGAATGTTGAAATTTTGACTTTCAATGGGATGACATGTACTTGCATACAGAAAAAAATGCATCAGGCACAAATAAGTATAAGATGAATCAAAAATCTCATTCTAAATCAACCTAAGTGCTCAGAATTCTCAAATTAACACACACAATCACAGATAAATTCATTCTTTCACTCGAGATTTACCAATTATTGTCATGGTTTGGGGTTATGATTTGAGTCTATGCACACTTGTTAGCATCATAATGCATGAATATTAAACAAACAAACGTCCTAGTAATAGCAGCAAAGACATTGACATCTTAAACCCTAAATCACATGATTCTAAACCTATGTTGTTCCTAATCGAGCAAGTACACCAATCGAGCATTCTTTAGTGTTCTCTAAAGCTATATAAACTAGTTAATTAGACTAAACACATAAAAATTGAAAGCCCTGATCGATAATTACATAAACCCTAGTTTCTGATTATGCCTTTTTGACCGTTGAAAACACTTGAAACATTTAGGGAACGATTAGACAACAACCATGAGGAAATTAGAAACTCACAATCGGGAACATTCGAGGATAAAAAATCGTTAGTCTGAGTCGTTGAGGTTTATCGATTATGTGTGATACTTTTGAGAATATTTAAGAAACTTTTATTAACGCCCATTTTATTTTCCATGCAAGATCCTTTTACCTAAGTTTAAGACATTTGTGAATCTTTACTCATTAAAGGTTAATAACTGTTCCATTTGAAGTCTAAACAAGGTTAACATGGAATCATTGCAAAAAGAATTTCCTTTCTCCCCCTCGAATTAGCATATATTTTGTGAAACCTTTTTGTACATTTTAATTCGAGAGATCATAGAAATTTTAGAAAATGAGTTCTTAATCCGAATGATGAAGAAACATTTTATCCTTGAAGAATTATGATGAGGTGTGCAAACTTCATGATATTGTGAAAAGTTTTCTCCCCCTCAAAACATGTTCCATTTTGACAGAGAAAAGCAAAATGTGTTTAAATGGAGGAACATAGTTTTGAAGATTTGAAGTTTGTACACAAAGAAGGAAGATTCTTTTTGTAAAAAAAATATTTACAGAAAGACTTTGATGTTTGACTCTTCTTAGGTTTTAAGAAAATTTTGCAAATCATCTGGAGTCAAACATCACATACCATTTTGGTGAATTAAATCAACAAACCTTGATGGAGGTAATTATCTCGCATGTGAGCAGGATCCAAATTGCGTGTAGACGACTCAGTAATGTCAGGAATGAGTTGAGCCGGTGCAAACGGATTAAAGAGCGCTTAAAGAACGCCTCTGGGTCATGCTCTGCGGTTTGTGGAACTGATTTAGGCATGGAGTCTTCAGCTGATTATCGTGAGTTGGAAACGATTTGTTTTGCCGTTGTTGGAGATGCAATTGGAGGACCGTCTCTCTCAACAGTTGTTGTTGTTGTTTGTTGAGGTGAATCAGGTACTTGATGGTGATCAAGATGTGCAGCGGAAATTGGTGAGACCTTAGAAAGACGATTGATGCGTGGGAATCGCACCTTGCTTTACCTCTCGAGGGATCTCGAGAAGCTTACAACCCCCACCAGGCAGTGTACCTGATCGTTGTAGTATAGTATAGTGACAAGTACCGGGGGATTGATCGTTCAGCTTAGGAATATTGTCGCTAGGATTAGAAAACCTAATTAATAGTTCTAGAGGTGAAAGATGATTATTTTTGTATTTTTATATTTTTATGAAAGCAAGTAAAATCTCGGGTTTTGAAAGAGTGGGCGGAATTAGTTGCTATTCAACTAACCCAAAGCTATTATATAATAAAAATAAAATAATGAAAATGAAATTAAACTAGATTATACTAAAGTTGTGAGCAGTAATTGGAGAAATTGTGTTTACTTAGACTTCACTACTCCCTAGATATCTTTTACATGTTAATTACTTGTTACACTTGTATGAATGACGGATTGTATTCATTAATACCATTCGTGGGGTGGCATACATAACTCCCCAACTCTATGAGCTCTTATCTCCTCCTACACCATGACCCAGCACAACTATAGGGATTGTAAACAGTGGCTCATGCATTAAATACAACCAATAAAGACCTAGTACGCCTCGGTTCAAGTTTCTTAAGACGTTCAAGCATGTTACCATTTGGAGATCTGCCAGTTTTCTTAAGCCTAACATATAAATCATTCATTCAAAACAAGAATAGACAAGTAATCAACACATAATCAACATCTAGGTTTCATTAGATCTAAGCAAACACAAGAGAGATCTAGCCTAGCATAGTAGAATTGAGACAAGAACAAGAGATAAACAACCAACACATAGACATATTGATTGAATTGAAAGTACACTTATTTCAATTACAATGCAAGGTCTCAAGGGTTTGGAACCCTTGAAAAACCTGTAAAAGAGGCACCAAAATCGTCTTTAGGGTTTCACCAAAACTTCTCTCCTTTTAATGAAAAAACTAGAAAACTATATATAGGAAAAACAGTCTGACGGCGTCAAGACTAACTTCTTACGCCGTCACCTCGCCGCCATAAACTTCCTCGGACGGCCTTGATACACTTATGACGGCCTATGTGACGCCGTCACCACCCACGGTATATTAATTTTGCCACTTTGACGCCGTCACCAGTCCGTCTGACGCCGTCACCACCTTCGATATTTAATTCTTCATGTCTGACGCCGTCAAGCTGATGGTCTTGACGCCGTCACCTTGTATTTTCAGCATGCAAATTAGGTACTTAGCCGTTTTCTTCACTTTTATGCTCCAAAAACGTCCAAAATAGCTTCTTTTCCAGAATTCACTCTCCAAACACCTAAAATCACAAAAGGAACGATTTAGGGCAATATTTGATCAAATAAAGTCGGATTCGGGCTTAAATGACCCCCTAAAAACGGATCATTTTTCGCCTCATCAACGATTTTCAATCGTATCATCAAACAATGGAGCAAACAAGGTTTCCACTTCTTTACGGGTGAGAGACAATGGTTCAGCCGAAGAATCCAGAAAGTTCAGACGGTTGAATGCGGGTCCTAAGCTATTTTGCTCAGAAGCCATAACATTAAGCTCGGGTCCGAAACTGAGTTGTTCCGAAGCCATTGTTGAAGTGTGGGTCCGAAACTGAATTATTTCGAAGCCATTGTGTTGAAGAATCTGCAAGGAAAGAAAGAAGAGACAAGAAAACAGAGAACAAGGATCCCTAAGAGAAACTGGGTTCCAGATGTTAGAAGCATAAAGATGTAGTGTCAATTATCTTCTTGACACTCGAACATACAATTCCGACGGTTTTCCTTCTTGTCTCAGGGGTAGATATAGTGGAGTTCACATTAGTTTTGGTGCAAATGTCTAAAATCTTTCCTGTAGGAATCCACCTAAGACCAATCGATTTGAAGATTCTACCCCTGGGTACCCACCTAGTGTTAGATCTAGGAGATGTTTTCCTTTTAGATGCAGTTGAATGAAATGTGGGAGCATCACTTCGTTGAGAAAACCTACGTCCTATATTGATCCACTTCTTAGGTGTCTGACTTATGACTTTTGGTTCAACGGGTTTGTTTGTCTTAGTCGATTGAGCCTTTTCAAGTGAATTTCCCTTTTGAAAATATTTTAAAGCACAAACAACATGATTATTTACGCAACTACTCTTAGAAGCTATCCAATTCCTATTAGTTTGTTGATTACTCTTAGGTTTTGGTGTGCTACTACAAGCAGTGTTCTGTACTACAGTGGAAGACATCACATGAGGTTTTGAACCTAGAATTCCATCCTTTTGAAGTAGCGCCTTTTTTCTAGCCTTTTCTAGATCATAGTTCTTGTACATGTCATATTTGCCATAAAACTCTTTACTTTTAATGCTCGTTTTAGACACTGTTTTTGAACTGATCCTAGATGAGCCAGGTATAATCACGTGTTGAGATTTAGCTGACACAGATGCATTTTCCTTAGGCCAAGAAAGTGGAGTGACTGGTTTTGTCAAATTGTTATTCTCAACAACTTGGGAGGCAAACCGAGGTTTTGAAAATTTAGGTCGTTCAGATTTAAATGCAGTTGGTTGTCGAACAACTGATTGTTTTCTGTTAGTTTGAGAAGGTTGTTTCCCCAAGATTGATGGTTTTGCAAACTTAGTATCCACACTCTAGCCAGTCAGTCTTCTTAATTTGTTTTGTAATGCAGCATGTGCAAACACCTTTTCTTGAATTCGACCTTTTAAAAGCTCATTTTCTTTAACTAATGTATCCACACGTTTTCTTTGTTCATTCAAAAATTGACCATTGTTGCCCGAATTTATAGATTCGTTTTGCATTTGAAGTTCAAGTGAGATGCAATGTGCCTCTAGTTTTGAAAAATCTTTATGACACTGGGCAATGGTCTTTTTGAGAAGAAGGTTTTCAGACTCAAGAGTTTGATATGATGTTTCAGTAATTGGATTATCAGGTAAGGACTCAGACTCAGAATGTATTACTAGACATTGAACAACATCCTGGTCAACCTCTCCTTCATTACTGAAGTTAGGTTGCTCAGATTGTTGTTTCTCATATGCAGGCATAATATGATCAACAGTAGATTGTACCTCAGCCATTTGCTCTTTGTCAAAGTTTGGTTCTTTGTCATAGATGGGTATGAAATCTTCCTCATCCATCTCTCCTTTGTCAAGGTTGGGCTCTGAGTCATAGAAGGGTATGATCTCTGCACAATCTGCATCTTTATCATTCCCCAATCTGCTGTTGTCATCCTGCACTTCTGATTCTGTCCCTTTGCTTTCCATGACAACCACATTAGCTTTCAATGAATCATCTTTATGAACTTGCTCTTCTTGAATCTGCAACTTCTGTTCTTTGATAGCACTCAACATTGGAGGCCTTGTAGAAATCTCAACTTATGAATCATCTCTATGAGCCATTGTAGAAATCTCCGTTTCCAAACAGTATACGTTCCTGGTAGCAACATTGGAGGCCTTGATTCATTGCCAAAGAGCAGAACATGATCAATGAGGGAGCTGTGACTTTGTTGTTGATGATACTGTTGCAGATGAGAATATTGGTGAGGAAGGTAGTTGGAAGAAGGTACTGTTGCTGATGAGAATATTGGTGAGTAAGGTAGTTGGAAGAAGGTGATTGAGACGTTGTAGATGACATTGCTCTCCCCTTTGATTGTTGCGACGTAATCGAAATAATCAAGCAAAATGTCACACGCAAGGTCGAAATAGTGAATTCAGATTTTCCCTCCAAAAATTATTTGAAAAAAATTTTCTTTCCAAAAATTTGAAAATCACTATGAAATGCAATTATAAGGTTGCAAGAAAAATTTGAGTTTCAAAAATTTTGCCGCCAAATTTCACCGAAAAAATTTGAATTTTGGCCTAAAAATTTGAATTTTTGGCCACAATTTTCAACGTTATACCAAAATTTAAATTTCGCGTAAAAATTGAACGTTTAGTCTGCTGTAGAAAATAAAGTTTACTCAAAATTTCCCGCCAAAAAACTTTTTTTTTTTTTTTTTTTTTTTTTTTTTTTTTTTGAAATCAAGAAAAGATAGATAAGAAGGAAAACTATGATAAGATGATGTGATTATGTTAAACTTAGATCGTAAAGATAAATAAAGGTTGTAATTAGATTTGAAGAATTTGATATCAAACTCGGTATGTAAAGATGTTGTCTTCAAACTCGGTATGGTAATTTGTCTTCAAACTCGATAAGTTCTTAGGGTTCCTAACTCGATAAGTT
The DNA here is from genome assembly GCA_030686995.1 of Artemisia argyi. Taxonomy (NCBI): domain Eukaryota; kingdom Viridiplantae; phylum Streptophyta; class Magnoliopsida; order Asterales; family Asteraceae; genus Artemisia; species Artemisia argyi. Next base: position 132,102,772 of record CM060709.1, on the reverse strand, counting down.
CTTAAGGTTTCTAACTTGATAAGTTCTTTGGGTTTCAAACTCGATAAGTTAGGTATGTTGCTAACTCGATAAGTCCAGATAATGGTCCAAACTCGATAAGTCTAGGTAGTATTCCTAACTCGATAAGTTAATGAAGTTTGAGCAGAGTATCCCCTTAGAAGGTTGCCACACTGATCCTAACTCGATAAACGATTAGGTAAACAAGGCTAACTCGCCAAAATCCAAAATCCAAACTCGATAGAAAACTTACGAAACCTAACTCGATAGGTGTGACACCTAACTCGATAGTATTTTAGCACCTAACTCGATTGTTGAAACACCTAACTCGATAGTTTTAAGCACCTAACTCGATAGTTTTAAGCACCTAACTCGATAGAACCAAAGTGACTTCAAACTCGACAGAAAGTCGATGAACAGTAACCAAATCTTAAGAAAAATCACTTTAAAAACTAGTTTTTCTACCAAATCAAACCTAAATCAACCTATATTATCCCTTGGCGAATGATACCACTTGTTAGGTCACGATTTTGATAACATAATCACTTAGAGATCTAGAGAGAGAAAGAGAGTTTAGAGAGAGAGAGAGTGGAAGGAACCCTTAAGAATGGAATGAAAGAAAATGAAATTACCAAGAGAACCAACCCCTCTCAAAGGAGAGGTTACATAGTATTTATAGGTGAGGATTAGGGCAACATTCCTTTCCTCCCTATCTTGAAAATGAAATGGGCTTAAGGCCCATGGGCTTGCTACATAAGCCTTAAGTTATAATAAACATACAAGCCTTAGGAACCTATTACAAGTAAATGACCGAGACTTGATAAATAGTAAAACTACGTTCCCAACAATCTCTATCATATTTCATATATATCGAATTTACAGAAAACATTGTACATAATGAATAAGGTTAAGAAAACTATCTTTACATATAATATTTTTCATTAAATAAAATAAAATAATGTTATCGGAGTTAAATAAAAAAACCCGCCACAGTTCACGCTTTAACACTTTTTTTTCCCACCTGATCTTACACCACGACGCCTTGGCCTTTTTCGTAACGTGAAGGTCGTGCCTCATGTTTTAGCGGCACTTTGGCGCCGCCATATTTGTTGAGAGAAATGATGTGTAAAAAGATTAACTTGTAATAAAAAGAAATAATAATCGTAATTTAGATGAAAAAAAAAAAGATAAATAAGTGAAAAATAAGCCTAAGCAAACAGTTACAGTATTTTTTTTCTTATTATTTTTAAATTTTTTTTTTATATATATGGGTCCTATATCTATATGTTACTTTTAGGGATAATTCCATATTTACCCAATCTAAATATGAAAATGTTATATATACCCAAAATACAAGTTTTGAATGCGTGATGTACTATGCAATTAAAGCTTGTTTTGGGTAAATATGACATTATCATGTTTAAGTTGGGTAAATATGGAATTGCCCCTTACTTTTAATTGGGAAAATAATATAATTTAAAAAAAATGAGTCCTATAAATACTACGTATTAAATTAGTGGTCCACTATCCCACAAAAAATACAACCTACACTTTGACTCTGTAGAGGGTGAGCATCGGGTCAAAACCGACTCGACCCGAGAAAACCGAAAATCGAAACTAGGAAAAACCAAAACCGAATATGAAATTGCTCAGTTTTTCTTAGTTTGGTTCGGTTTTTCTCGGTTTTTTGCTCGAACCAGACCGACCCGACCCGACCCGAAACCAAAATCCGGAAAATCCAAAGGTCGGTTCGGTTTCGGTGTTGTGTCGGTTTTGTCGGATCGGGTTGGGTTGGGTCGGTTTTGCTGAGTATCTATCTATCTATCTACCCCTGGTAGCACAATATCATCATCATCCTATCTCTCTATCCTCCATCCTTGTTGATAAAAAATCTTTCTTTCCATGGCTTCTTCTCCTCTCCCATTCCCCTCATTATCCTCCTCCTCCCCCAATTTCAAGGTATTATTGTTCTTCACTTTACCAAACTTGTATAATTATTTTTTTTTAAGATACTACTGGGGAAAATTCATCTCACATTTCTTTTCTCTAACAAATTTTAACAGCAGGGTACTAAACTCAAGTCTGGTGGTCTCACCATTCGCCGCCGCATTAAGCCTGGTTTATGCAAAGTTTCTACTCAAGGTTTTCTTTTCTTCTTTTTATATAACTTGTTTGCAATGCCCACCATCTGTTTGTCTTAATTCCTTCCACAATTCTGCTGCTGATTTATTTATGGATATCCCCAATTCCTTGCATTAAATATTAAGAGTAACAAATTTTATATAACTCGCCACAGGCGCAGTGGGCCATTTTCATTTATTAAGACAAATGGAGATCCAAACAACAGTTATCAACTATTTGTGTTTTAAACTTTGCGATTGTAGCTTCTGAATACAGAAACAAAAAGTTTAACTTTTATGTCATTCAAACTTCCATAATTGAACTAATTAACCTACCATAAAACTAACTATTTCTACTTCTGTTTATAGCAATTTCTTAACTTTCGCCATAAAGAGGCAACAATATATTTATGAAGCAAACACGAGTTATCGAGTATTTCTGTTTTAAACTCTCCCTCCAATGCACAGGCGTTTGTGTGGACCGTTATTGTTTAAAAGTTATGTACATTTCTCTTGTTTAGGCAATGCTTATGAAAAAGGTTGAGGACAAGACAAGGCGGTATTTGCAACTGATATTTTAGATTTTGGATTTGGAGTTGACAGTGCTTATTTGTGTTGTAATTTTGGGTTATGCTTGGTCTGACGCTAATTTTCCGATGGGAATGCATACGATGAAAAAAAATATACAGCTCACATGGTTTCGAATCACATTTGCTGTTATGCGATTTTTAAGGTCATTGAATTTGGTACTTGAATCGTATTGCAACTCAAATATGAATTTTTATTATGATCACTACCGAGCTTGGATTCATCCAAGTATGCCTAGTTTTGCCTTCTATAGTAGCACTGTAGCACCCACTTTCACAGGTATATAGTTACTGAAATTTGAAACCATGGATGAAAGTAGTGCATGGTAATTTAGTTGGTGAGGAAAGTTCTAGTAACAATATGATGCCTTATCTTTTTCTACCATCCACTGTAAACAGGGGCGGATTTACCTTATGCAAAGGGTATGCACGTGCATACCCTATGTAAATTTCCAGTAGTGTAAAAATGTTTTGATTTTTTCAAAAGTTACTATAAACACACTATAGATTTTTAAGTGCATACCCTCTAGTATACTGGAAAAATATGGGTGCATACCCACAGACATGAAAGAAATAAAGAAAGAAGGGAAAAAAATGTACGGCTGCAAGTTTTTAGTAGGTCAGTAGTGAGTTGTTGAAGAAGAAGAATGACAAAAGAATGATGAACTTTAAGTGTTTCTTTGGCCCATTTGTAATATAAAGTTTCGTAATTAAATTCAGAGTCTATCCCTACTGGGCCAACCCAATTAAAATTACAGTTAATACATATACTACTAGTCTATGATGCACCGAAACGCCTGTTAGGCCCGCGTGCCCGTTTGGGAACGGGTGGGAACGGAAACGCCCCTGAAACGCCTCCGAAACGTTTCCCCGACGTATCCCTAGCCGTTTCTGTATTTCCACGTCGTATCCCTAGCCGTTTCTGGATTTCCAAGAAGTTTCCGAGCCGTTTCTTTTGGGTTTTATGTTAGGAACCACCTTGGATTTTTGTTAGGAATCACCTTGGATTTAAAGTTGACAAGAATGAAAAGAGAAAAACGGTTTTAGATTTGGCCGGACATTAACACCGGAGTTGAAGTAGATGGTGCATTGGTGCGTCAAAGAAGATGAAAGGAAAACAGTTAAAGTGATAAAAGGTACACTTTATTAGGTGAAGACATATTTTTGGTTCCCGAGAGTAGTTACTGTGTCCCTATGACCTTTCTTTCTTTATTTTAAATATTATTTAATATATATAGGTTTATTTAAAAGTTTACTCTTCACTCTAATATGTACAGATAATCATAATGTTATTTAAAATATAGAATTGATTTGTACATGCTTAGTTACCACGGGGACACACATTTTTTTTATACTTTACGTAATTGTATCAGACATACATATTATTTTTGGAGTTTGCCGATCTCTCACTAGATGAACCGGAATTTGAAAATGATTTGACTATTGATAATTAATTACATTTGGAAGATGTAGTATTTTTAGAGCTTACAATTTACATCAACATATATCTATTTTGAATTTTCTTTAATATATTTGTAATTTTTTTATATTTTTTATTGCCGTATCTATGCCGTTCCCGTATCTTGAATTTTTGATTTTTGCCGTTTCCCGTTCCCGTATCCCTTTGCCGTTCCCGTTTCGGTGCTACATAGCTACTAGTATTAGTTTTATCATTTACTGTAATTGATTAGCTCTGCCAAATGTGTTAGCATTTCATTTACGATTTAAAAATAAGGATGTTTTGTTTTTACTTTATTTTATTAGAAATCCGCCTTTTACTTTGTTTTGTAGGATTCTAAAATGTGAAATAAGTTGTGCTCTATCATTCTATCAATCGCTAATTAGCATAACTTATAGTTTTTACGTACTGAATTTTGGAAAATATTTGAGTTGAAGAAAGTGATTAAAACTTAAGCATTAACAATATACATTACTAAAAAAATTTAAATGAGCTTTATGTTATTCCGAAAATTAGCTGATCATTTTACTTTTGATCTTATTCGATTAACACCGAGACCGACCTATTTCAATTAAAATCCTTATATGCGGATAACTAATTTAATCTCCAATAACCAAAACTTGGTGAACAAAATCAACTTCAATAATATGGATCCAAAAAACTAAACAACAATGCCTAATCCGAGTCCTGAAAAACCCGACGTGAGAAAACCCGACCCGAAAAACCAAATTTATTCTTGTAATATCTACAAAAAATAGTGCATACCCTATTCCGAATTCCTAGATCCGCCACTGACTGTAAAGAATATCAATCCTCTTGTTTTTGTTGGAAGATAAGACTACCATAAGACACTTTGTTTACTCCTTTATCTTTTGCAATTCATCATTGATAATATTGAGAGATGATCTGGCACAAGGAAAGTAGCAGTTTTCCTATCTCAGAATTAGAAGTATTTCGATGAGGTTTTTTTATTTTTATTTTTATTTTTATTTATTTTTTATTTTTTATTTTTTAAACTAAGAAGGCAAACCCATGTGTGCCTGTTGTACTATACTGAAATTAATGGTTCTTTCCAAGGGCGGTGTTTCATTAATCATTTGACTAACGCTAGTAATAGGTAGGTAATCTCACGTTTCTATAATAATCAGTTTCCTTGTGGCAACTTCGTACCAGCTTCAAACAACCCCCTTAACATTGCTATTATTTCAAACTTTGGCAGCACAATATTCCTTTGGACCTATTAGGTTCTTCAAAGTTCATCAGGAAGGATATTAACCAAAGACTTTTCCTGATTTTTCTTTGCAGATTTTACAATTGAAGAAGATGATGTTCTGCTTACCTTTTTGAAGGAGAGGGAGTTGAATGGAGATCTTATAGCAAAAGTGTCTGATAGACTTTGGATGAGAAAGTCAATAAAGATTGATAATATTGAAACTGACTTAAGAAATGATGCTAATCAACTCGATGAGGTAATGATCATCTAAATTCATAAGGTTTATTGTATTGTAACATGAACCAAACCAAGAGGTATGCAGGTTAGGTAACGGTTCACAATGGGTTGAGCCGCTCTGAACGCTTATTTATTTATATCTAAATTTGAAATAACTACCAAAATTATACTGTTAGAAAAAGTAATTGAACTGTCTGATAGACTTCCAGCACTGTCGGAACCATTTGGCCCTTTTTCCTTTTACTTACTTCTTTAGCTTAACCCAGTTGAGTTGTTAGAGATAAAAACATTACCCATAATGATCCACTTATGAGTAAATGGGTTGAAATTGTTATCTCGAAGATATTATGTTGTCAAACACAATTTATCTGTTGTTTCAGTTTTCTATTTCGGTCATGTTTCATTCCATGTTTTGATTATAGTAAAGAACCAATTTCCTAATTCTATTATGACACATTTGATTTCTGTAGCAATTTGATGATGAAAATCCGGGTGGTTTTCTGAAATTGACAGCAACGAATGAGTGGGTATTAGGGGAAAATACTGCACCAATAAACAAAAAGATGCGTGCTAAGGTATAACTGTATCTCATATTTGCTTTACTTTTGAACGTCATCTGTCTAATTAGTTCCAGATCAAACACTATTATCTTTCCTGAGTTATAAAAAAATGACGCATGGTCAATTTCATAACAGCAACAACGTGATGATAGCGAAAGAAGAACCAGGTTGAACCTACTTCAGTATGAAGCGGTATGAACTGCCTTGACCATAATGAGCTACTTAGATTGTTGATTTCTTTTGCATCAGCGCATCATAGTGGTTGTTTCATGTATCTTGATAGTTGATAGTTGATAGTTGATAGTAAATATTTTGAGTAGGCAATTCAATAACTAATGCTATTGAGCAAATTACATTGTTCTTTCCCATGCTTTCTGATATTATGAATCTCACCTAAAAGTTTTAAACACATTTTGGGTCCAAAATATAGGAAGTGCATGACGCTTGTCATCTTCAACCTCTATTTTTATGTTGAACACGGATGCATAAATTTGGTATATTTAATGAAATTCAAACTATTGTGAAATTCAAAACTCATAAGCATCAAACCCAAAATCCAAAATATTTCAAGATCAGACCTTAACCTGAAAATTTTGAAGTTACTGGATATTATACTGTTTTCTGAATCATATAAGATAGGTAGTTTTCTGAATGTAGAAGATTTTACTGACTATTTAGTCTTTCCATGCAGATTAAGAGGGAACTGTTCTATCTGACAGTTGGTATCGGAAGTGCATGCAGTGTATATTGTTTAACAGTTTTCTCGATCCAGGTATTCAACTAGAGGTATAATTTCAGTCATGTATGTTCTTCATGACTTCATATAGATACCTTTCTGGACCAATAAACATACTTGCACACAATCATAATAATATTAAACAGGAAATAAATCATAGTACTTATGTGGTTCAATAATTTGCATACATGAACAGGTGCTGCCAGGATTCTTTATGTTCTTGATTCTTCTTAAGTACATTGCCTTAATCAAACTTTGCTTCTTTAGAGAAGGAAAAATCATACAAAAGAGGATAATACAAAACTGTGGGCATCTTTACTATTGAACATTAATAATTTATAGGGTCTGTATTTGCGTTTTGTGCTAATCATATAGGGGTCCAATAATCAGTTTTGTATGCTCTGCAACTATCTTTTGCTTAATCACCCATCTTTTTCCCCACATTTTGATGGTTAAAAATGCTTTTTAAAGTATATTGGAATCATATACGATCAGTTTCTTCAGAAAATAGCAATTTATAACTTTTTATTTATAGTTGATAAGAAAAAAATTGTCATGTTTCATTTTTGTTTGCGTCATAATTAAATTACATTGTCCGGTTTGTGTCATTTATCTGATGGTTACTTTAATAATGTAGTAATTTTCTAAATACTCGAACGAATGGGCTTATGTATCTTTTCCTAATTGCTTAGGCTGCTGTCAGTTATGCAACGGGCGTCCTTTTCAGGTTAGTTAAAACTGATATATATGAATGATCGAAACATGCATTTATGAATGATCAGAACATGGTTACCCACACATACATATGCTTAGAAATTATAGCCATTTGACTAGCATGAAAGTTTTGATTAAACCAGCCCGATTACACATAAACCATACAATGGGTCCTTTACAAAGGATGCTGCAAAATTTCAGGTTCGGCCAATTGGCCAAAAGAAATTGAATTCAAAATTATGCCTAAAATATCAAAATCCCCTGCTTCAGATAGTTGTGAATGATGTAAATATCTGAGTTGAATGGATTTACAATTTTACATCAAAAAATAATTTAAGAAAACGGAAAGAATCTTCCGGATTGGGGAATGTTGTAATGAAGACGATTCCTTTGACTAATGGTTGTTTAGACTCTTTTTTGTTTGAAAAATATTGATTATTTGGACCATTATTGGATGCAGTTGTCTGTACCTGCAACTTTTGTACCGGTATTCGGACAACCTTTCAAGGGAAGCAGTTCCACAAATTTTCAGGCAAAGGAAGATAAAAAGGTATCCTGCTCAGCTTTTATAATTCTCTTCGTGATATATGTTCATTACTCTTAAAATTTATATATGTGAATTTAGAATTGGAATAAGAAGCGATGACTTGGAGGATACCTTTGAGAGAGTGGTGAGGGGTTGTGGCATGGCTCTTTCATCTCCGCGGCTTGTAATTCCAGCTGCCATATATGGATTGTGGGGTCTGTCTCAACATTTTGCAAATGATTTCTTTCAGGTATTACTCTAAACTCTATACCTGTATCCTATATATAGTCGGTTACTTGAACTAGGATCTCCTATTAGGGTATTTGAAATTGCCCGCCCGGGTTGGATTACTTGCAAGCACCTTTTTAACTATTTTTCTATCTATTATCAGTAATTAATTTGATAGTCATGATTAGAAAGAAAGACAGACAGTATATTAAAATACCATACCAAACAGGTTTGCCCTTTGTCTTTTTTTTTTGTGCGTTATTGTTAGACTTTTGGCATGTGCATATATAACGGACCACGCGGGTCTGCCCTATTCGGTCCTTTTAAGTGCTTTTCCCACTTCAGTTTTTCTCATTTAATCTACTTTCGTACTCATGAGAAAATCGCCTTAATCTTGGGCTTGAACGACAACCATCAGAACAGTTTTAGTGTTTCCTAATTTAAAAATTGCAATAAAATAGCAACTAATTTTGTTCCTAATTTGGTCCCTGGAGTCCTGGACAACAATGATTGTTATAATAACCATCCAGCTTACATAAACGTCAATAAAGATTGCAAGTGTGGACAGCCGTTATTAAAAACAATCAACTTCATCGGCAGTTTATTAAAAGAATTTTTTGAAAGCAGTGGTTTTGGTAACTATTTTCATAGTCTGGTAAACATATTCGAAATGTCATAATAAAAACCTTTATTCTACCACTGAAAATACATGGTAGTCCTTAAGTACTTTAACTGTTGATTTGATCCTACGCGGCTCCAAGTTTATAAATACTTTAGGGGTTTGATCACATTTTAGGTGAAAGTGTGCAGGATTTTTTGTTTTTGACGATAACCCTATTAGAAATAAAGTAAAAGTATCTTGCTATCTTGCAATTCTTAGGCTTCTCATTTTAGCTATTTGTTATAAAGATGATCTTTATTTCCTGATATACTTGTAATGGATGTTGGCTATAGCTTACACCAGCGATGGTAGGAGTGTTTGCGTATAAAGCTGCCGCTTTGGTTCAAGTTTATAGAGACAATGAAGATCTTCAATTGATTCTTCCTGGCAACGAGGAGGACTAAGTTTCTTTCTCAAATCATCCTTCAATATTTTTTTCAGTTATCCTCCCAGGAAATTACATCTTTGAGGTACTAAATGTTTCACTATAGAGTCTTATAAATAAGAATGAGAAGTGTTCGTTTGATAAGGTCATGGTTCTATTCACAAAGTTAGGAAAGTCACCACTTGTTTATATATTTTTTTTGCAGTCTTTTTACAAAGAATAGTGGGAGGTTGCTTGCGGATTTTAGGAATGTTCTTGTGCCCCAACTTGCGAGTACACGTCAATATCTTTTGCAGTGAGGTTTAGTTGTGTATTATTGTTATATACATGTTCTTACAATACTTGTAACATGTCAAAACATTAAGAGTTAAGTTTAGGGTGAAAGATGTGTACTAAATGCTAAAAAGAAAACTTTGAAAGCTTATAGTGCGTTTACCTATCTATCCAAGATTTTCGACCACGATGTTATGTACTACCATAACAACTATTTACTTTTTTATGGGATGCACTAAATTAGTAAGTATTTATTTCTTACTTTTTGCACTACAAAATTTCTCTAGAGTATACATGTTGATACATGACAGACTATACAGGGTCTGCCTCTAATCTACAGTATTCACAAAACTAATCTATAAGATGATAAAAGAACATGGATGCATTGTTTCACGCCTACCTTAACTGCACATGTTACCGTACATTATTGTAGCTAGGAATCTGTCCCCTTTTACTCATAAGCTGCAAAATCGCCATTGCCTTCTTTTTCCCTCTTTTAGTCCCATACTGGGAAATATCTGATACATGCTCATAAACGCCATACTGAAGTGCAATGACCATAAGATTGTTATTATTTGTACAAAGCTTAAGGAGGACTGCTGCTGCACATTCTTTATTTTTCGGGGTCCCTTCTTTCATAAACTTTACAAGAGTCTCGATAAATGAAAGTTGTCCAAGTTCTTTTCTCCCATCTGGATGTTCTAATAGTAATAGAAGTACCGAAAGAGCCTCATCAACCATATCTAATTGGTCGTTTTCAAGAATTTTTAATAAAGGTTTAATCGCGCCAGCTTCTACGGCTTTTGCTTTGTTTGATTGGGAAAGGGTCAAGTTAAACAAAGCTGTGGCTGCATCTTTTTTGCCTCTAATCGTTCCTTCTGTTAGTAAGTTGACCAATGGTGGGATCCCATTTGATGATCCGATCAACGCTTTGTTTTCATCAAGCATTGATAAACTGAACAATGTTGCTGCTGAGTTTTCTTTAGCTCCAACAGTTCCATTTTGAAGAATTTCGATAATCGCTGGAATTGGTCCTTCTTTTGAGACTTGTTTCTTGATTTCGTCATCAATTGATAGATTTAAAAGAGCTGTGACTGCGTGTTCTTGAATTTTTGAATCTGGGTATGAAAGAAGGTGGACAAGTGGTGGAATTCCGCCTTTTTCGGCTATTAAATCTCTACTTTCTGTGCATTCACGTGACAGCATACGTATCTTGGTTACTGCTTTTCGTTGTACTTGTAGTTGGCTAGAGGAAAGGTTTTGAATATATGTTATAACTTTCTCACTGTGTGCTTTTTTAGGTGGTGGAGGTGGTGTCTTTTTGGGGATTTGGTAATTGTTTGTCTTGCACCATTGTATAATTAAGTTGCGTAATGCAACGTTTGGTGCTAATGCGGTGTGTGGTAAAGGTAGTCCTGTTTTTGGGCAGGTACGTCGTTTGGAATCCAGCCATTGTTGTATGCTTTCTCTCTCGTATGTCTGCAATGAAAATAGACATTTAAGACCATCGTTGGTGACAAAGTACTAATTGACCTAAAAAAGTCAATGGGGTACTATTTTACAGCTCTGAAGCCTCAGGTTATCTCTAGCTGACCTAAAAAAGTCAGACTGTATGATGATGTACGTAGTATAAGAAATAGATCATATGTACTCACCTGACCAGTCGCGATAATGACAGGATCCCTCATTATTTCTAGCGTGATCGGACACAGGAATTCAAAAGGGATAGCTATTGAAGTGCATTTTCGTAAAGATCTATTGCACGGAACAGGGTCATCAAGAACATTGATCTGCTCAATCCCTGCAAACCTTTTAAATCTATCAAGAAGATCTATGATCTTTTGAGTTCCTTCTGCATTTTGACCCCGTCTTTCTTTCACAAGTTTCCTTATAGCCACAGTTTCGATCCGCAATTCGTCAAGAGAATTCAACGATAGCCTGTTTGCTAGCTTTTTAATGCTGTCACATTCCATAATTCGGTCACTGTCAGCAGCTAATACAGCCCTCATATCCGTGGTAAGTTCCATATCTTGACTATCCATTCGTTGCTTGGCTTTCTTTAATTGCATACACATTAGCTCAACCTGCGACCATAAATACAAGTTTTAGCATGCCTGCAGCGGCTTAGAATGCTTAGGTAGTTAGGTATCTTGTGTGAACGAGCTGATAAACGAGCCATGTTAGTAATATCCACGAAATGTAACAGGAGAAGACAATTACCTGCTCGTTAACTTCTTCCGAAATCCCAATTTCTTTATACGGAAATCCATCCATTGCGTGATTCAATTTATCATAAACAGAATGAAATCTTGTCACCATTGCATCAGCCTCCAGTATCTAAACCGAAAACCATTCAATCAACATAGTTACATTTGGTTTCGTCTTCATAAGTACGAAACATAAATCACATAAACAAGGAACCAAAATCTAACCAAATAAATTTTGCTTCCAGCATGACAAGTCTTCAACAATTTCTTGGCAAGAATAAACGCTTTCTTCAATTTCCGCAAACATGAGATACAAACCTCAGGAATATGAGCATCGAGATCACGAAGCTCCTCCATTAACGGCAAACATTGTCTTAATCTTCTAATCAAATTTTGACATTCTTTCTTTTGTGTTCCACGTATCTCTCCCATTGATTTCACACCTTCGATGATCCCGATCAACTCTTCCGCCACATCACGAACAACTCTTGCGTTCGATAAAACATTTTCTTCTTCCATCTTGATTTGTCACCATTGGAATTTCAAATTTAGCAGGAAAATAAAAGTTAAGGATTTTGTCATAATTTCAAATTCAATAGTTGTTTTTGATATTGAGATTGAAAGATTAGAGAAAAATCTAAGACAAATTGATTTGGAAATGAGATTCATATGAATCAAACATTATTTTGTGGACTTTATTTTGTGACATATGTAAAGATTAAATTTTCCTTATATAAGTTTGGGATTTTGTTTAGAATAAAGTGTTTTCAGATTTTTTTATTTATTTACTTATTTTTGTTTTTTTTTACATTTTCTTTGTTAAGTAGAAAAATAAATTTTAGGATACACAAGTTAGCCTGGTTAAACGGGTTAGTTATTCCAAGTTTAAGTTATTTGGAAAAGACAAGTCTTTGACTCATATTTAAACAAAGTATCCTCGTGATCGTTTTCAAACATTTCTTTTGATCATCTTAAAATTTTGGGAAAATTCCAATTTAGTGCCTAAAATCGAATTTTACATCACAATTGAGTTAATTTTCATACAAGTTCTAATTTTAGTCATGTGCGACGTGTGCTACTGTGCGACTCCATACATTGTGCGACACGTGGCATGACCCCACTATCATATCAACTATTTGCTGACCCCACTGCTATTTTGTTTTATTCGAATATTGTGTGCGACTGGCGGCTGTGCTACTTGTACTAGTGTGCGACTGGCGGCACGCAATCTTTCTTAGATTGCATGGGGAAGGAACACAAACCGTTTAATAATAATATTTTTACTATTCTAAGTTTTTTAATAATTTTACTTCTCGATTATCGCGCTAATACTATTCATAGTTTTCAAACCTAGATCTAAAAAAACACACACAAAACACACACATTGGCAGATCTATACCCGGTTGGTGTTACGATTTAATTGATTTTTACATGGAGAAGAAGAGACGTCAAACCGTAAGTTAACATTTTATGATATTTACTCGGTTGTTGTTACTATTTTTGTGTTTATATTTTAATATACTTTTGTGTATTTATTTGATTTAGGCGAATCCTGAACATGAAGAAGAACAAGAACTGGTACAAGAGACATGGAGACGGCAAAGCGTACGTTTCTATGATTCCTAATTTTGGTTGTTAATGTTAATTTAAAAAGGCATTGTTAATGTTAGTTGGTTTATAAAATTCGTTATTTATTTATTTTTTTTTATTGTTTGAAATTATTTTTTAGGTTAATCGTTGGTATGATTCTTAATTATGTTGTTTTTTTGTTTAAAAATGCATTTTTAATGTTAATTGGTTTACAAAATTCGTAATTATTTTTTTTGTTACTGTTGAAATTATTTTTTAGGTTAATCGTTTGTATGATTCTTAATTTTGTTGTTTTTTGTTTAAAAATGCATTTTTAATGTTAATTGGTTTATAAAATTCGTAATTACTTTTTTTTGTTGGTGTTGAAATAATTTTTAAGGTTGGCTGTCGGATGCGGTATGTCATTTTGATATTCATATTATAGTTTGTAAATGGTTGAAATATGAGATCTGTGAGATTTGGTTCATGTATGGTTACACGATTCCACTAGTAGTACAGTAGCTGTGGTTTGGATTGATATTACATTTGTTTGCTGTTTTGGTTTAGTTGCATCAGTTACTTACGGGGTGTTTGGATAAGTGAGGTTTGTTGATATAGGCTGTTTTACAGAGGTTGTGTTTGGATTAGTTAAGTCACTTAGGTTGAATTTAGGCTTAGTTGAACTTAAAAACAGTAGGATATAACATTAAAAGTCAATTTACCTTTTCAGCCGGGTCTTTCTGTGTACATCATATCTCTCGGCCGAGACTAGTGGGATCGGGTATTGTTTTTGTAGTTAGTAGAATTTAGATTAGTTAGTATTCATCGGGTATTTAAAGTTTAGAAGCGTGAGGCGATTTTGGGTTGCAATTGTAGACTTCGTTACTGGTGATTATTTTGAAACTTAAACGTAAATTGTTGTTTGTTATTGTTAAAATTAATTTTTAATGTTAATTGGTTTTTAATTTTGTATTTTTTTGTTTATGTAGGTCTATAATGCGAAAGTTACTGTCCGATGTAGGTTGTACTTAATTACAACCATTAAGGGTAAGTTGGCATTTAATGAGGATCGATATGCCATGTTTAGAAACACTGTTTTGGGCCCATGGTTGGATTTAAGATCAGAAGACCATGATAACCATGTTCTGAATTTTATGCTTCAACATCAAAAACATATTGATAACCCTAGCTTCGAAACCCCCATGTATTTTGAGATAGATAAACATAGACTAGAGTTTGGTAGGAGAGAGTTTTTTTTAATAACTGGTTTAAGATTCGGCAAGATCTGTTTAAAACATTTGGAAGAATCAGTGTCTGGTTTTTGTGAGCGTGTTTTTCCAGGTATTGAAAGAATAAAGGGTTTTGATCTTATCAAGGTTCTGCAAAGTGAAACTTTTAATAAAATGTCAAATGAGGATGTCGTGCGTCTATGTCTGCTGTTAGTACTAGAATATGTGTTGATGGGTCAAGAGCTTAGACATGTAATGTCAAACGAGATACTTTGCCTAGTTGATGATTTTTATGCGTGGGATGCATTTCCTTGGGGGGAATATATGTGGAGGGAATTTCACGACAGGGTTTACAATGTTGTTTCAAAGAAGAGAAAGACGCATTTGGAAGAATACATGAAAGTGGGTCCCTCATACACCGCTACATATTCGCTGTATGGATTTGTGTTTGCTTTGAAGGTTAGTATATATACTATTTAAGTGACATGCAAATGTTTTGATCCTTTCAATTGTAGCTAAAGTTTTCATAATATAGAAACATAGTTTAGATTTGTGTATTGAGGTTGACTGCTGTTCAATTTGTGTTGTATTAGCCTTTTACCTAGTTTAGCGATGATGTACTTGTATTCAAAAACTTTAAACCAAATCAGTGTTGGGTAGATTAAAACGGAAAATTATCAAGTTAAGGGGGTGTTTGTTATAAGAATATTAGTTTAGATTAAATAACCATTTTGTTTTTTATGTTTTTAGATTAGTGTAGTGTAGTTTAGTTTTTTTTTTTTTTTTTTTTTTTTTTTTTTTAAATGTGATTTTTTGGTTGAATAAAATTGCTTGAAAGTGCTTATTATTAAGCTGTTATTCAAACTGCTCATTTTCAAATCTGGTTATTAGGGTCTACTTTTTAGGGTGTATTAATGTATTTTTTTACCCAATTTGGCCAAATGCTTATATTGTCCCTACATAGCATAAGAGCAATTTATATAGTTTTAAGTTTAAATTTTTTATAATTTTTATTTGGTTTTTAATAATTGTCTTTCACTCCTTTGTTGTTATGTTTGCAGATTTTTGTATTGGAAAGCTTTCCTAACTCAAGGTTATGGTGGAAAAAAGAAGATAATGTTATTCCCCGCAGTGTAGCTTGGAGTGATAATGCAAAGTTTACCAAATCTGACTACAACCGTTTATTTTATTCAACCAAACCTCTTAACAAACTCATGCCGACATCTATCGAAAACCAATCACTTTGGTGGCGATCCAGTATTGAGTTTTTCCAACAACTTGAGACATCAAACATCCAAACTCCAAAACCAATGGCACGCCGAAAATTTGCCCCAAGGATTTGCCATACATTTGTTACCAAACGTGTTAAACAGAAAGTTATCAAAGAGGTTAAGCATGAAGTGCATGCCAGAACTCGTAAACCTGTTGAGGAAGATACTGAGGAGGAAGAAGAGGTGAATGCGGAGGTTGGTGATCAAGGGTTGAATGGTATGAGCAAATCAGAACTTGTAAAGAAGTTGGCAGATATGGAACGCGAATTGACAAACTACAAAGCTATCAATACTCGATTGACTGCAATTGAAGAACTCCTAAAACCTCAGATTGTTCCTACAGTGGTTCAGAAAGCTGAAAGCATAGGGCTTAAGATTGGTGAAGTTGTAACGGGTGGTCAAAATTCGGTAATTGCTAGTAATGGTGTCAAGAGTTGTGAAACCGGATGTAACAATTTGGTTGATGTACCTGTGGGTGCTGAGTATGTTTTAAACAAACATAATGGTGGTGGGGTTAGGAAAAAGTCGGACGCACAGGTGGATTTTTCAGCTGTGAACAACCATAACTTGGTTGATGTTTCTGTTAGTGTTAGCAATACTTTTAAAGATGCTTATGAGAGTCTTAAAAAAGACAAGAATGATTTGGTCGACGACAGTCTTAAGAAACACAAGCATGATTTGGTCGACGAGAGTCTTAACAAACACAAGCCTGATTTGGTTGACGAATGTAATGCAGGGAGAGTTTTCGAAACTGGGACGAATGGGGTGAACAATTGTGTGATCAACCAAGTTGATGGTGATAATGGCTTGGAAAGCAAGACGGTATGTGTTGATAAGTTTGTAACAAATGTTACTACCGATGGTGTTCCCGGACTTCATGCTTCACAGGTGTGACACTAACTAACATAATTGTTTTTATTTACTTTTATATAATATCTTTTCTTATTATTTAATTAACGATTATTTTTTGTATTCATGTCAAGGATAATAACGCTGATGAAATGATGCATGTGGATGAAGAAGTTCAACATATATGTTCATCGCCTAGTGAAGGGTTGGTAGCAGTAGAAGCTTTGATGGACATGATTAGTTTCACCCCTCCTCCGGTAATTATACGTTAAATAGTTTTAGGTTATCGATAATTTAGTCCTTTTTATATCAACTGATCGGTTAAAATTGTTTACTATATCTCCTTTGCATTGGCATACTTTGTTTTCAGCTTTGCATTGGCATACTTTGTTTTCAGGAAACTAGTCAGGGGGTAGGTGATATGGAAAGGGATAATCAGGTGGACATGTTGAAAGTTGACGATGACATGCCGGTTGTCGAAATTGTTAACGCTGTTAAAGACCATCAGAAGGTTAAAACTGTTCAGGTTCCATTTGCTCGTGAAAGGAAGAAGAGTGTGTACCTACAACATCCTTTTACCGAACCACCACCAACTACACCCAGAGTCCGAAGGAAGCGCAAGCAAAAGGTGTATAAAAACACATTGAAGACTTTGCTGGGCGCTGACGGAAAGGAGATTGAACTACAACCATGGAATGAGGTACAAACATTGTGATTTAATTAAAGATTCAAATTGTTTTTCCATAATTGTTATTCAATAATACTTTATACAAAAACTTTCAGGATCTGACTCGTCCTAAATTCTCGCCACCAAACCGAGTGAACGCTTTTAGAGATATAAACTTGGTGTTGCGTACACAGAAGGACCTTTTCTACTCATTTCCTTGGTCAGATAATGTGGTGGACTGGACGTTTTGGGCAGCTTTGTTGTGTAAAGATGGAAATAGGAAAGGTTGGCTGTCGGATGCGGTATGTCATTTTGATATTCATATTATAGTTTGTAAATGCTTGAAATATGAGATCTGTGAGATTTGGTTCATGTATGGTTACATGATTCCACTAGTAGTACAGCAGCTGTGGTTTGGATTGATATTACATTGGTTTGCTGTTTTGGTTTAGTTGCATCAGTTACTTACGGGGTTTGGATAAGTGAGGTTTGCTGATATAGGCTGTTTTACAGAGGTTGTGTTTGGATTAGTTAAGTCACTTAGGTTGAATTTAGGCTTAGTTGAACTTAAAAACAGTAGGATATAACATTAAAAGTCAATTTACCTTTTCAGCTTGTGAGTTATAATCAATAAGAAAATTTCAGATTGAGTCTCATTTGCTTATATGAAAATATCTTGTAACTTGCTTCTTTAAGCTGCTATATCCCCTGATCCATCTGTTTTTAGTGTATATCTAGGTGGCTTTTAGATAGGTAAATTGGATCTACCATCACTTCTATTGGTTTATTTGTAGACTCAGTTGGTTTCTAAGATAGGTAAATTGGTAAATTGGATCTACCATCACTGTTTTCATTGAGCATTTGCTATTTTCTTCATCTGATTATGGTATTGCTTATTCACTAAGTGCTTATTCCAATTGTTTGAGCCATTATCTGTGTTATTTAGTTATCAATTGGTCAAAGTTTGTGTCAACTTGGTAAACTATTGCTTATAAATATGCTCTTTTTAAACTGCTTGAGCCATTATTGGGTTATTTGGCCTAAATCTTTTATATTACAAATCTTGTACATTAATTTTTCAATTTTCTATTTTCTAGCACATAGAACTGTGGGTCTTGTATATGATGCACTTCAGACCGCGCGATGCCGATTGGGTTGCCGTTAGCCAATTCTTCAGGACCGTCATATTGAATCGTGAAATGCCTTTGTATTATGCTGACGGGGTTACTTACGGTGTACCTTGGTTTGCAGAATCTGTGCAGAAGGTACCAATTCCTATTCCAGTCTATTTGGTGTATCATGCTAGATGCATAGGAGATAGAATTCATTTGGAAACTGACTTTTACTTTTGTTTCATGTAATTGTAGGTTTATTTCCCTGTGAACGAA
The DNA here is from genome assembly GCA_030686995.1 of Artemisia argyi. Classification (NCBI taxonomy): domain Eukaryota; kingdom Viridiplantae; phylum Streptophyta; class Magnoliopsida; order Asterales; family Asteraceae; genus Artemisia; species Artemisia argyi. The sequence goes on along the minus strand of CM060709.1, from coordinate 132,083,896 downwards.
ACAGAAGTTCATTGGGTTTTAGCAGAACTTGATATTCGTTCCGGTGTCATAACCTTATATGATAGCCTTGGTGGACCAGATAATCCAGATGAAGAGGCACGACCGTGGTGGGAGAACTGGATGAATGTTCTTGCTGAGCATCTCCCATTGTACCTGTATGAAAGTGAGGTCCTAGAGAGGAAGAACATTGACCACTCGACATATTGTATAACCTTTAGGTGGGCGCAGAATCTGCCGATACAAGGTCCTACATACGGTGACTGTGGCGTGTGGGTTTGCATATTCCTATACAGGTTAACACATCACTTATCGCTGGCTGCAAGTGATCCCGTTGAGGTAGCTTTAGCGTATCGTGAGCAACTCACATCTTTCTATTGGAAGTACAAGATGATCGTGCCTAATCCTTATCTAAAGTAAATGTGAATGTTAGACTTGAATTACAAAAAACAATCCGTTTATGTTTCCAGTGCTTTATGTCATTTACTTTGAAACCATGCATGTAGGTTTATGTTATTAACTATTAAACAAGAAAACTCAGTTTCTTTGTATTCCATTTTCAGTATTTTATGTTATTGACTTTGAAACTATTTGTGTTTGAACTTCAATTTCATCAATTCGTTGTTATTGTGTATTCCTGGGTATTTATTTAGACATGCTTAACTTTAACATTCGTAATATACCAATACCAACCACATGCAGCAAAGAAGATGTTAGTAATTCATTACACCATTAGGTAGTCAAAATGAGTACAGTAGAAATGAAGCAAACATTAGTACATTATAAAGCTTAAACATAACTTGAATACTTCTAACATAACTTGAATACTTCTACAAAGACACTTATGACTAATTCAAAACAAAATACATAATAAAGAAGAACCATGAAAAATACAAAAGAACTTTCATTCTTTGTGCACTGCTTGCATTTTGCATTGAAGTTTCTTGAAGGTTATTTATCCTTCTCAACAACCCGGGTATGATAACAACGGATCGGGCGCACATCGGCGGGTCGTACCAACGGCTAAAAACACAGTTAGGACATTGCCGAAAACGACGTCCCGGATTACGATCTGTCCATGACGTGGTAATCGTTGTCAAAGCTCCGCAATGGTTGCAAGCATTATTCATGATGAACAAGGAAATTTAGCATGTGTGTGTGATTTTTAAGTTGATGTAGTTGCCATACACTATGTACACACTATTTATAGTACCCAAAAATGTAAATAGTGTTGAAGGTAGGTGGTAACCAATGTGCGACTGTTTATAAGTGTGCTACCGTGCTACTAGAAAATGCGGAAAATGCAACAACCTTTTTAATTTCATGAACTCAAATGTAATACAAACAAACTAGTCGGTTTCATATTTAGAATCCGTTTCAAATACCTGATATGGATAACAATCAAATTCCAAAAAAAACTCATTTTCTTCATCTTGTTCTTTCTTTATATTTGCCAGCCATTCCCGTTCATTCGTTGCTTCTTCTTCTAAAATTGATGCTGCAGCTTCTTTGTCTAGTCGTGTTTGATGTTCTTCGTCCTCTACCTTTTTCCTAAAGCTTTCTTCCCATTCCATTTGTATTTTATTATTTTCTTCGTAGGCTTGCCTTAACCGTTCCTCTTCTAATTTCCATAAAATGTCCTCTTGTAGAGTAAGTCCCCCAAGGTCATTACTAGTTGGCGTGTCATCGTTTGTCTGTGAATTCATAGTCAATTTTGGATATTATTTTGTTTATAATTAGTAACAAGACTACATATACATATATATACACGATTCCACTACTGTGCGACTGTGCTAATAGTTTATAAGGGTTGTATGCATTGAATTTTGGTTGTTGGTGAAGTAATGGATTGACATGATTGACATAAGACATGACTTTAATATTATATATTTCCTAGATTTGCACACCTATTACAAATTTACAATTGAAGTGTGCAACATGGAATGTGCGACTGTGCTACTTGAACTGACTTCCACTAGTGTGCGACTGCGCTACTACTTTATAAGCATTAAATAGTTGTATGCATTAAATTTTGGTTGTTGGTGAACTAAGTGATTGACATGATTGACATAAGACATGACTTTAATACAATATATTTCCTAGATTTGCACACCTATTACAAATTAACAATTGAAGTGTGCGACTGTGCTACTTGAACTGACTGTGGACATTTAATGAGGGTTAATGCATGTTAGGTTGAATGACGTGACTAGACTTCAATTTTGGCAGGTTGAAACTTAAATTGTAACATTATTACTATATTGTTCGACTGTGCGACTTAACTGATGTGCGACTTATATAAATTTTTTCCGACATATATTGTTTTACATAATATAGTAATGAAAAAAACTAAAAAACACACTGATGGCTAGTACATCTCAGCCCAAGATTAGTTTTTTGCTAGTTATGTTAGAGGAAGAATTAACATATGGTGTGTCAGTTTCTCAAAATACAACCTACCAAAACCTATTATCTAATGTGAAACGAAAACTCAACATCAGTCGTGAATTCGATGTTCGTCTAACGTATAATATTCGGAAAAAGTATGTCCACATAATTGATGATGATGACGTGGAATTTTTCTTTCACGAGATATGCAAGAATCAGTCTGTTTTGCAATCTTTGTTTGTCACAAAGACTCTCAAACCACGAAAGGTAACTCCTACTTTGACAACGCCGTTAGATTTTGATCTAAATTTCTCTCCTGAAGTTTACCATGCTGTTGGCAATGATTTTGAAAACGCACCAAAAAAGCAAAAAAAGAATATTTTCCAAATAACATTCACCATATTCCGAATGACTATTCCGAGCCAAAATGGAAACGTAATACGTTTACATATATGCCCACACCACCTGACCCACCTAAACTTCAAGTCAAACCACCCAAAACCGTCACTGACAACAACTCATTTGGTTTAATTCCCGGGAGAAAATTTTATTCTAAGGAAGAGTGCATGCATGAAATAGGTGAACAATCACTAGTACATGGATTTGAATATAAGCCTAGAAAATCAGGTAAATATAGGTATGATGTGAAGTGTGTACATGAAGGATGTGATTGGGTAATAATTACATCTAAAGTTGATGGCAGTTCCAAATGGGAAATACGAACGGTTAGAGGGAATCACACATGTTCAAGAATGAAATTAATTCCAAATCATCGTAATGCAACATCAAAATTGTTGGGGCATTTGCTTGTACCGAAAATACGTGATAGTAATCGGGTGTACAAGGCAAAGGACATTGTGCAAGACATGAAAGTTGATTACAATTGCGATATTACTTACAAGAAGGCTTGGAGAGGAAGAAATATAGCGTTCGAGACTCTGAATGGCTGCCAAAAAAATTCTTTTGCACAATTACCCTATTTTTGTCACAATTTACATTTGACAAACGAGGGGTGGGCAACAAATCTTCCGACTGATGCTGAAGACCGATTTGAAATGTTTTTTATGGGCATTGGTGTTTCGGTAATCATATTTTGTTGACACGTACATTTAATTTGATATCTTACATACATATACATAGTAAACTTTAATTTTCTTTACAGATACAAAGTTTGTTGCAAGAGCATATCCGCCCATTGATTATCATAGACGCAGCTCATCTGAAGGTCGTTATCTTGGAACAAATTTGCTGGCTGTTGGAATGGATGGGAATAACCAAATTATACCTCTTGCAACTGGGGTGTCCCAAGGTGAGACAGGTAGGTCGTGGACTTGGTTTTTGGAAAATTTGCGCGAATGCATCGGTGACGTCCCGGGTTTGGCAATAATTTCAGATAGACACCCGGCCATACAGTTAGCATGTCGTACTGTTTTCCCAAACGCATTTCATGGTCGTTGCTGTAGGCATTTGATGATGAATTGCAACTTAAAAGGGAAAAAAGTTAGGAAGCTGTATTGGAAGTTATGTAAAGTTTACACGACTCAAGAGTTTCATAGAGAGCTGAACAACCTAGCCGGTTTTAGGATTGAAGCTTACAACAAGCTAATCGAAGCGGGTGTTAGCAACTGGTCTAGGGCATATTGTCCTGGAAATCGATATAATTACATGACTACCAATAGTGCTGAGTCAATAAATGACCTCACGAGACAAGTTCGAAGAGTCCCAATTACGATGCTAATGGAATGGTATCGAGCGCTTATACAAAACTGGTATTTCGAACGACGTCAACTTTAGGAAGGTTAATTTTTTATATATATTTTATTATAAATTAAGCACATATTTTAATTAGTGAATTTTATTATTTTACTATTGTTTTTTTTTTTTTTTTTTTTTTTTTTTTTGGTAGATGCTGTGCAAGGGGAATTGAGTGACTAGGCTGCTGCAAAAGTTCAGGACAGGATGTTGAAGAGTGCGAGCTGGGTTGTCAATGGCATTGAACATGGAGAAGTATACCAAGTTTATGATCGAGTAAGGACTCACGTAGTCCGGATAACGGAACGTAGTTGTAGTTGTCGCAAATGGCAACTTTCAGGTTTGCCATGTGGCCATGCTATAGCCGTCGGTAGGGTACTTGGCTTAACTGATTCTAGTCAATTGGCAAAGAACTGGTTTATGAAAACAACTTTAAAGGCTACATACGAATCTTTGATATTTCCGACTGGTGACGTTTCTACATGGGAAACACCAGACAATATTCAAGTAGTAGAACCACCAATTATGGATAAGAGACCAGCCGGAAGACCAAAAAACAAAGACAGAATCAGGTCCCGAGGAGAAGAGCCAAGGCAAATTTCGTGTGGGAGGTGCGGTGTAGTTGGCCATAACCGAGTTACGTGCAAACAACCGTTGATGCGAAAAAAGGTAATTTGTTATTTATTTATAGTAATTTATTGCTAAAATACAAATAAGTAATGTGCTTAATCAAATGTTACTTGTGCAGAAGAGGGGTGGAAAGTCATCTAGCGGAGGTACTCAAAGAAGTAGTGGGAGCTCACAAACACAAAATGGAAGGTCCCAAAACCGACGTGTTAGCTCACAAGGGTCACAACGATCAATGCCGTTTGACAATGACCCGGTTAATTTGGCAGACCCTTAGATTAAGAATGGGCAAAAAAAAATGTCCAAGTTATATTATGTTGTTGGTTTTAACATAATATGTTATGAAAGAACAGTTCATCTTAATGTTTTCAGAATACAATGTTTCGGTTTTCCTGTATAAACGGTGAACAACTTAAATAATAGGGAATGTAACCACATCATACATTAAGTAGCAAAATGATTGGAGTAAACCAATCTTTAGTCATGGTTACATTAGATACCAACACATAATGCTTAAAGTACCATCGTCACTAAAACACAAACACATATAAAGGGAACTTAAACAACAGTGTCATGGCATTACAACTTAGTGGACACATTCAATTTAGGAGATCTTGTGCTTGAAGTAGAAACGAATCAACGCCTCTCTGTATGCCAGTGCTGTTTGAAGAGAGTCATCCATAACCAGAGGGATCCCGTAAGCCAACCTGTATAGTAATAACCAACCAGTTACATTTGACATTATAGAAAAGTCATACCAATAAGTGTGATACATGGTAGAAAAAAATGTTAATTACCTGTATAGGAAAATGCATAGAAAGATGCCACAGTCACCAAAAACACCACCCTGCTTGGGGATGTGAGTTACGTGGCGAAAATTTATACGGTAGCTAGTTGGGTCGATTCCTTTCTTTGCAAATACACCTGTCTCCTTAAGTATAAAGGGAAGCTTTTCCCCTAGAAACCTCCTCATCTTGAAATACCACTCACGATATTCAACTTCATATGTTTCACCGCTGTCATAAAATACCACCTCCCCGGTTTGTATGTAAAACACAGCAAGTGACCAATGGGTGAAAGGTTCATTTATAGGGATGAACACCTGAATATTTTATTAAGAAAAATGAGTATAACGAGTAGTATACTGATTTAAATGTTTAAAGGTTCAATCCATACACGTACCCGCTCAACATCAGACCATGCACAGTCGTATACTTCGTTAGTCGCATAAAAAAGTGGCATCAAACCTTGAAGGAGAATTGTCAAGAAGTAACAACTAACCATGCACCAATCGGCATTATTTGGTCTAAAGTGCCACATATACATCACCCAAATATCAATGTGTTGCATGTCATTATAAAAAAATGTCAACCAATATGCATAAGCTACAGTAAATATCCCAAAAGTAAATTTCACACATATTATTGAAGCTTAGGTGATAGACTTTAACCTGTAAAAATGTTAATACCTGAATCACTCCACAAAATTCTAGATAAATCACTCAAAAAATGGGTTTTCTGAAAACTTATGAAATTTTGACTTTTAAATTGATGAGCTAACTTGACTTTAGTGAAACTCTAACTTGATTTAAGCACTGATTATGGTATACTAGGCTATAGTAAGACTAAACTATGCTAAAACAACTACTTGTGAAATGATTTCATGAGATTTGGGCTTAAAACCTTCAACCGTTAACAAGTGAGATCAATCCAAAAGGCATTTTGACTTTTTTACAAATGGGACCTGTTTTTTATGGTTCAAATGTTCTAAGCCACACTAAAGAAACTGTTATGAAGTGATAATGATTTGCAGGACCTTAATATGGTTTAATAGACCTAAATTAACTCAAAACAACAAACTTAAACCACTAATTACCAACATCACTACTAATGCTATTTGACAGTGAAAATTAAATATTAACCAACTACGAATTTCAATAAACAAGCCACCAATTTTAAGCAACTTTTAATACCAACTAAGCACAATCAAGCACAATCAGGTTATCTTATCTATCAGGTTTGGAAATTTAAAATGCGAGTTTACCTCGTCACGTAACCAACCAGATCGTTTCTCGTCAACACAAGCTAGTGTTGGGATCATACTTTTGTATTTTAGTCAAGTCTCGGTCATTACATTTTGTAATAGGTTGCTTAGGTATTTATTCTACATTGTTTAAGTTACAAGGCTTAGTTTGTTAAGTCCATGGGCCTTAAAGCCCACGTCCAAATGAAAGGAGGGAGGAAGGGAGTGTTGCCCTACTCCTCCTCCTATAAATACTAGGCTTATGTAACCTTTTCATTTGTTGGTTATTTGATTATCTTAAGGAAACTCTTGCACTTTCACTTTTCATATTGTCTCATAATCAACCATCTCTCATTCTCATCTTATTTCTTTCTTAATCATACTTGTGTTTACATAAATGGTGAGCTAACAAGTGGTATCATTCGCCTAATAGAGATTGAAGTGTGTTTCTTGGTTCTAACGTGGGGTTTGGTGCTTATTCTTCATCTTTTTTGCATTTTTCTTTGTTTCTTTCACTCAAATCTTGAAGCTTGGACAAGTTTCAAGGTTGATATAGTGATTTGAAGCTTAGTTTTTGCATAAAGTTGTGTTTTTTAAGGTTTTTTAAGGTTTATAGCTTCTTTGATATTGGAAAACTAGTTTTTTTTTGTAGCAAAATCTTCAATAGATAGTGTTTTCTAAGTATTGGTGAAGTTATTTGATCAAAAGTACCTTATTTTTAAGCATTTTTCTTCAAAAATTTGAGATTTTTCAAGTTTCTGACCTGTTTACGCGTAACTTTCGTAAACAGTACGACTCAAAAGCTGTGAATAGCACTTTTTGTCCTTTCTACGCATAATTCTTGGCCTAAAACCCTTTTCTTACGCGTAACTGTGGTCAAAACCCTGTTTCTACGCGTTACTTGGAAGTCTACGCCTTAAAACCTACGAGTTAAGTCACTTTCTACGAGTAAGTGTGAATTCCTACGCACAAGACAGATCCTACGCCTAAACTTTACGCATAAGTCTATCTTACGCGTAAAGTTCAGATTCTACGCTTAACCTTCAACTAAGATCTTCTCCTTGTGTTCCGGTGACTCAGTACTTCCCTAGCTTGGATAAGTTAGTGGATTACTTCGACTTCGTATATCTTTCAAGCTTGGATAAGTTTGGAAGATTTGTTTGGTTGTTTAAACCTTACGCATAAGTCTAAACTTACGCATAAGCCTAAGCTTACGCGTAAAGAGGAAACTTACGCCTAAACTTTTTGTTTACGCCTAAACCTACTCTTTACGCATAACCTAACAGTTTACGCGTAAGATTAAAGTTACGCGTAAGAATTGAACTTACCCCAAGGATTTTGGAACTTGCTCAAAGGAACGTGCATTTCAATCTTCTACAATGATCCATTTTCTACACAAGTGTTCTAAGATGTCTCAACCACCTAATCACTACTTCCCTCATACTCAGCACCATCAACATCAGCAGTATCAGCAACAACAATACCTTCCGCACCAACTGTATCAACAACCTTCTCAAAAACAAACATACAATCCACTACATCATTACCTAATGATGCAACAACATCAGATCATTCCTCAACAACAACCATATCAAGTGCCACAACAAAACACTCAGTTTTCCTCCAAACAACCTCACTGGTTTGACAGAATGTGTGAAGTTATTACAACTCAACAATCTCGACATGAGACAGGATCACTTGAAACACCTCCAATGCTAACACCTGGGAACTATGTTCAATGGTCAAGTCGATTCATACGATTCCTTGAATTAAAGAAACCTCATGGGAAATTCTTGAAGCAAGTGATACTTGAAGGACCATTTGAGTGGCCAACAAGATTTGAAGCTGGTGATCCAACTGCTGATCCTCCACGTCCTCCTGGTGATCGACCTCTTCCAGAATCTCAACTCACAGAAGAACAGAAATTACATCGTGAAGCTGATGAGTATGCAATGGCTTATATACTTCAAGGAATACCAAATCCAATTTATCGAAGTGTCGATGCTCAGAAAATAGCCAAAGCTATGTGGGAACATGTTCATCTCCTTATGGAAGACACTCAATTGAACAAAGATGATATGGAATCCAAACTCTACATGGAATACACTGACATCACAATTGAACCAGGAGAGTCCCTTGAATCCTACTATCATCGTTTCACAAATGTGGTGAATGATCTGGAACGTCACAAAATCACAGTACCAAGGATCGCGGTGAACTCTAAATTTGTTGGTAGTCTTGGCCGTGATTGGCATAAATATGTGACATTTGTTCGTCAAACAAAGAATCTTCATGATGCTCCATATGGTTTGTTGTATGATTTCCTGAAACACCATGAACCCGAAGTTGAAAAAGATCGAGCTCTACGAGGAGGATGCACACCAAATCCAACACCAAATTCTTTGGCTCTCGTAGCTCAATCTCCATATGCTCCACCAACAATGTCAAATCATGCATATGTTCAAGAGCAAAACTACTTCAGTTATCCACAATCTTCTACCTCGAACCAAATGGTCCCATATGATTCATCTCCACACGATGCTTCTACTCAACTTGTTCCATTAAACAACATTGATGCAGTGTATTACTCAAATTCCAATGATGATGACGATGATGACTTTAACACGTTGAATCAGGGACTTGCTCTTATTGCTCGTGCTTTTAGCAAATTCTCCAACAAAACAAACAACCGTCAACGATCATCTTCTAACACAAGGAATCAAGCTGTTGTCAATGATGGAAGAGTGGAAATTCAGAATCATAGTTATGGTCGATCTGGTTCAGGAAGTTCTTCAGGAAACTTTGGGAATGGTCAGAGGTTTAGTAACAATGCGGGATTTAGGAACAACCTAGGGTCTTCTCAGCAAAGGTCTGAACCGGTTGCAACTAGGAACTCCAACTCAGGGAATGCAGTGTGGTGCTACAATTGTAATGAACAAGGCCATATAGCAACAGCATGTCCCAAACCGAGAACTCGGGGTAGTAAGTTTCACAAGCAAGCATTGCTCATGGCTCTTCAAGATGAAAAGGATGGACATTTCCCTGAACAAGATAACAACTTCATAGCAAATGTGTACAATGATGATGACATGGAAGATCTGGAAGCCAATGCCGCTGTGATGCTTATGGCCAACATGCAGGAACTCCAGCTTAATGATTCAGGTCCAGTGTATGACACTGACGGCTTGTCTCAGGTACATGACCAAAAAGCATGCCTAATACATGATATAGCCTCACCTTCTGCTTCTGAATCAGATATGGCGCAAGTTGTTCCATCTAAATCATCTTCATCCTCTCAAAAAGATGAACAAATAAACACAGTTGTCATATTTGATGATGACACAGTTGTTTCATTTGATGATCCTATTGAGAATGATAAACATGATCATTTAGAACAACATGAGCCATCATTTGATCCAGACCCTGACATCATACTGTTATCTAAACAACTGGATGCTCAACAATTGCAAATCATAAAATGCAACGAGAAAAACAAAGTTTTAAAAGAAAAAAAATGCATCACTTGCAAGAGATATTGAATGCTATAAAATTCAACTTTCAAATCAGGAAGACAAGATTAAACATGCAAAAAGTTTTGAAAAAGCTTTTCAAGATTCTTACAATAAAGAACAAGATCTTCAACGCAAAATGCAAGATTTGATTGAGTCAAACGGGAAGTTGATTTCGAAACTCGAAAGTGAAAAGTGTGAATTGAAAATGAAAGCTGAACGTCTTCAAACAGTTCTCTCTAAAACAGAAACTGAATTGTCAAATTGCAAAAAGGAGTTTTGTGAACATAAAAAACGTAAAAGGAAGTATATAGATGACTTACTTGGTGATATTGTTGATCTTGAAAAACAACTCAAAGAATTTCGTCACATTGTTTACAAACACGGGAACTCTGTCACAACAATTCAGAAATTTGCTTTAAAACCGAGACCCGATAAAGGATTTGCACTTTGCGATTTCAAATCAATGTTTCTTCACACAGCATTTAAAGAAAATCCTAAGATTTATAGTATTGATCACATGTTTGATAATACCATTGTGCGTGCTGTTGTTTTTGATACTGAGGAAGAAGAAGAACTTGAAGACGAGAGTCGATCAAAAATGAGTTATGTTCAATACTGGACACCATATGACTATTCAAACGCTCCACCTCTTTCTAAATCTTTTGTTACTCAAAAAGAGTTACCTGAGAAATCATGGTTTATCGAAGAGTCATATGTTTCATCCTCTAATGCGGCCCCTGTCCAAACTGTAGCACAAATTAATGGTCCTTTACCATCATCTGGTGAACTTACACCTTTACCAAAAAATTGTCGTGTCTTAAAATATCACAAAACTTTTATGGAAGACATCGAAATTTTGGAGGAAACAATTGCACGTAATTCTGAAATAAAAGTTGAAACTTTTCAATCCGCTTACGAGCGAGAAAAGAGAGATATTTTTCAAAAACAAATGTTGCCAATTGTCAAACACCTCCGTCTCTGTGCTACACGTTGGGAACAGGAACTTCAAAACGAGGTCAAAAACATGATAAACGTTTTCAACTCTACTGAAAATGAAATTTTGACTCAAAAGCAAAGAAATCGAGTTTTACAAAAAGATGCTGATCGACTCTTGGAACAAGTTCTCAATGCTGATATTTTGTCTGTTATCATGAATGATCTCTATAAATCTGGTACTTCTATGCTTATGGATGATCTTTGTGTTGATAATAACTTGTTAAATGAGGAAATTGAGACACTTAAACAGGAAAATGATAAGTTGAGAATTAAAAATGATGATGTGAAAAAACAATTTTCAAAAGAAAATTTTCAACTCAATCAAAGGCTTGAATGGTGTCAAGCTAAAAGTCTTGAAAAGGAATTGAAGTTTCAAAGTAAAAATGTTTCAAACCCTTGTCAGATTTGCAAAAACAACGAGTCTTTAAAAGGTCCGTGTCTCCGATACGAGAAAGAAATTGCGGATTTAAAAATTGAAAACGCCGAATGGCAACAAAACCGTGATGACATCAAATATTGCAATGGTTTACTTGAGTCTGAAATTCAGGACAAAAATCACATCATCATTGATTTGAAAGAGAAAATCAAGCTAATTCAAAAAGGAAAGTTTGTTGACACCACGGTAATAGCACCAGGAATGTATCACATAGACAAAACTGATAAAGGAAAGGTTGTTCAAAACACTAATGTTGATAACTCCACTTCTACAGGACTAGTCTCCACTACTAGCGTTAGCAGACCCAAGCGAAAAAGTAACAAGAAGAATAGGATCTTGCAACGTAAGAGAGGACACCTAGAAGCTCAAGAAGTAGAAGACCAACTTAGGAATTTGAATAAAACTCATGTTGCATCAGATTTAGATTCTAATCTGGCAAATTGTAATCAAAATCTAAATGTAACGAATGATGAACCTTTGAATGTTTTGAATATTAATGCATCTTGTGTGTTTTGTCGTAAAAGCGTATTATCTGGTGATCATACAAAATGTTTAGCTAATTCTCTTCTCAATCGTCATAAGAAACGTAGGACACGCATTCCTTCTAGGCCCATTATTGCCTCTAAGTCTAACTTAGGAAAGCCGTCTACTACGGTTTCTAATGAAGTTGAAGTTACCCCCATTGGTGCCGAGAACAAATCTAGGTATGAGCCAACTACTAGTGCATTTAACATTAAGAAAGCAAAAACTAGTTGGAACTGGCAACGTTGGTTACAATACAAACCAGACTTTAAATGGATTCCTAAATTATTGAATACCTGTGTTTCTAACCAACAGGAACCCGCACTGTCTTTGGGTTCCACCCTTACTTCTGTTCCATCTGTGTCTTCTTCTTGTGATGCAGGTGGTACAGATTGTTCTCTGGATTGTTGATAGCGGATGCACCCGACATATGACAGGCAATCTCAAACTGTTACACAACTTTGTTTCAAAGTTTATTGGTACTGTCATATTCGGGAATGATCATTACGCTCTTATCATGGGATATGGTGACTATATCAGCGGGAACATTGAAATCAGTCGTGTTTACTATGTGGAAGGCCTTGGACACAACCTTTTCTCTGTTGGTCAATTCTGTGATGGGGATCTTGAAGTTGCATTTCGTGAGAAAACCTGCTTTGTTCGTGACTTACAAGGAAACGATCTAATGTCTGGCTCACGTGGCTCCAATCTTTATACAATATCAATGTCAGATATGATTGCAACATCTCCGATATGTCTTCTCTCCAAAGCAGAATCAACAAAATCTTGGTTATGGCACAAACGTATTTCGCACTTGAATTTCAAAACCATGACTGACCTTGCTCGTTATAAACTTGTTGATGGATTTCCAAGATTCTGCTTTACCAAAGATCACTTATGTCCAGCCTGTGAACAAGGAAAAAGTACTCGTGCTCATTTTCCTAATAAACCTGAGCATAGTACGAATCATGTTCTACAACTGCTTCATATGGATTTGTGTGGACCGATGCGTGTTCAAAGTATCAACGGTAAACGCTACATTCTTGTAATTGTAGATGATTATTCCAGATGGACTTGGGTTTATTTTCTACGAAGTAAAGATCAGGCTCCTTCAATGATCATCACCTTTCTCACTAAAATTCAAGTTCAACTACGCAACACGGTACAAATCGTCAGAACTGACAACGGAACTGAATTCAAGAATCAGACACTTCGGTCATACTTTGAGAAAGTGGGAATTGAACATCAAACATCTATTCCTAGAAGCCCAGAACAGAATGGAGTTGTTGAAAGACGCAACAGGACGTTAGTGGAAGCTACTAGAACTATGTTGATTAATGCTCAATTACCAGATTACTTGTGGGCAGAAGCTGTTTCAACCGCATGTTATACTCAAAACCGTTGCATGATCACAAAACGCCATCGCAAAACACCATATCAAATAGTTCACAAAAGGAAACCGAACATCGATTACTTTCATGTATTTGGAGCACTTTGTTATCCGAAAAATGATCGTGATGATTTGGGTAAACTTAAAGCAAAGGCTGACATTGGAGTGTTCGTTGGATACTGTGAAAATTCCAAAGGTTTTCGGATATGGAATCGTCGTACAAGAGAAATTCAAGAAACCATTCACGCTAATTTTGATGAACTCACACAGATGGCTTCTGAGCAACACAGCTTAGGACCCGAATTCAACCGTCTTAACTCTCCGGAATCTTCGGCTGAACCATTGCCACTTAACCGCAAAGAATTAGAAACCTTGTTTGCTCCACTATTTGATGACACAATTGAATACCGTCCTACTGAGGTCTCACCTAATTCCGCTGCTCAACCTGCTAACATTCCCATACCAGACTCACCTCAACAAACAACTACAAGTGTTGAGAGAGACGGTCCTCCAATTGTATCACCATCTACAGCAGAACAAACTGGTTCTAACTCCCGCCATCCAGCTGAAGATCCAACACCTCAATCAGTTCCACAACCCGCAGAGCATGATCCTGATGTGTTCTTTAACCCGTTTGCACCAGCTCCTACTGTTCCTGATATAGCTGAGTCATCCACACGCAATTTGGATCCTGCTAACATGCGAGATACTTATCAACTACACCCTTCAACACACAAATGGACTCGAGACCATCCACTAGTTCATATTATTGGCCATCCAGATGCACCTGTTATGACAAGACAACGACTTCACACAGATGGAGAAACTTGTATCTATGCACTCACAGTTTGTCACGAAGAACCTAAGAACATTAAAGATGCAATGACTTATGACAACTGGATTGAATCTATGCAAGAGGAATTTCAGCAATTCATAAGATTGGAAGTCTGGGAATTAGTTGAAAGACCTGACGGAGTCTTTGTCATTGGGTTAAAATGGATTTGGGCCAATCCAAACACATCGATCTCCGATATCACTTCATCAAAGAGCATGTGGAAAAGGGTACCGTTGAACTTTATTTTGTTGGGACTGAGTACCAATTGGCGGACTTACTTACCAAATCCTTAGCACCATCAAGGTTTGCTAGTCTAGTTCACCAAATTGGTATGCGATGTCTGACTCCAGAGGATCTGGAAAAGTTTTTAAAACACAATTGATCGTCAAACATCAAAACTATCTTTGTAAATATTTTTTCAAAAAAAAAAAATGCAAGTATAAACCACCTCTTTCAACACTATTTTATAAATTGTCTTCAATTATTTAAAACAAGTGTTGAGGGGGAGGAAATGTAATGTTTTTTTTAATTTCTCAAAAATATTTTTGTCTTTTATACTTGCATTTTACCAAAAATTAATACATTTTTTTCAAAAGTGTTGATTCATAAGTGTTTCGGGTTACTCTCCTTGACCAATATAATTAATTTTTCAGTGTTTTACTATGATCTAAGGTCGAGGGGGAGTACCACAAGTTGTTCTTATCATGACTTGGTGTAATTAACAAAAGCTAAATAAGATAATGTGTTTAAGCATTAGATGTGTAAGTAACTTGAGGTTAAGGGACCATTTGTGTCAAATTATCAAACTTGTTTTAACCCAAGGTCAAAACCAATTTGACTAACTCATTTACTGCACCTGCTAAAATCATTTATCACCTTCAACCTCCTAATCCACGATCCACAATCATTTGCTTGATCTAATCATCCATCTTCGAATCTGTAAGTTGAAACAAGTTTTGATCATTATTCCAAACAAAGGTTTTTAATTTCATAACGATCCAACGGTTTAATCTTTCTAATCGATTTAATTTGGTCTAGGGTTATGCGTAAACATTAACCCAGAAATTTGTGGTTGTTAGGATTCAATTGATTGATGGGAAATGATTCTTAGATGATGTTAAACATGATTCTTACCTCCAATTATTTCCAGTTACACCAAATCGATTGATTTGCACTTAGGGTTCATACGTATAATTAGGGGTTCTTGTGTTTGTGTGTTGTGATGTTAATTGGTGATGGGGATTATGTTGTTACATGTCTTAGATCATGTTATTAGGGTTTAATTGCATCTTAATCGGATAAAGATCATGAATCAAAGGTTTAGGGTACGAATGACACTAGCAGTTATGATCATCCGATTGTGTGGTTAAAACTTGTTATAAATTGGTCCTTATGATCCTTAGGATGTTAGATACATTTGCCCTATGCTAATACCTACCCAGATTCATGAGTGATTGTGTTTGTGATTTGATGTTCATACGTGTTTACGCGTAACTCACATTTAAGCATGTTTACGCATAAATAATGGGTATTAGGTGTGTTAGAATGATTATTGATCAGTGGTTGTGTGTTTTACCCTTTCAGGAATCAAACAACTCTTATTTCGAAAGGTGATTTTCTGGAAAAATGGTGTCTTTACGCGTTAATTGTTCATCCTACGCGTAAGATTGAATCTTACGCGTAAGATTCGACACGTGGACAAACTTTGTCTTGGATAAGACATAGTTTACGCATAAAAGTAATTCTTACGCATAAGTTCTGACCTTACGCATAAGTCTGGAACTTACGCATAAGTCATTACCTACGCATAAGTTACACTTTACGCTTAAGGGTAATCCTACGCATAATTTCAATTCTTACGCCTAAGATTTATCTTACGCATAAAATTGACCTTACGCATTAGATTCACCTTACGCGTAATATTCTAACTTACGCGTAGCTTTTGCACTTACGCATAATTTCTACTTTTATGCTTAAGTCAGGTTACGCGTAAAGTTACCCACTTACGCGTAAACTTGTCAAAATCAAATTTTTTCTAAGTGTTGTGAATTTTTCCAAAGAGTAACTTCTTGTTATGATAAACTTATGATGTAACTGATTTGCTATAAGTTTCTACCATGTAATATAACTCAAGTTTGTCATATATCAAAAGTTTTCTCACACACAAACACCCACTGATCAATATATAACAAGCAATTCTATAAGTATACATCATAATTGAATGTCTGCTAACCAAGTCAACAATTGCCATGTTTGTGTTTGTTTATGATCTATTCAGATGGCCGAACACAACAACATTCCATACGGACCTGAGCCCGAACCTAAGCTTTCATGGGAAGAGACATTCCCAGATGACTACAACAGGAAGATTGGAAAGAACAACCTCCGTATCAACTTCAACAAGATGACTTGCAACGAGTCCTCTTGTATTGTGGCTATAGATGCTCTTCTTTACCACCCGAATAAGCTGTTGTTCACCAAGTCTGCCTCGGTTTCCTGCTTCTACATCCACCAGTTTTGGCATACACTAAAGCTAGATCTTGGGGAGGCTTCTTTCACCTGTACGCTTCATAATCGTCAGGTCACTGTGGACATTGATGTGCTAAGGAATGTACTTGGGTTACCAGAACTCGGCCCAAATGAAGAGTATGTTCCAGTCCCCACTGAAGAAGAGTTGATAATGTGGCTAAGGGATATTGGGTATGACGAATCAGAAGAATTTATTACTAGACATTCTAGGGTTAACATTAGGCATCTACCACAACCATGGAGAACCCTGTATATTTTGATTGCCAAATCCTTGTCTGGCAGAGACTCTGGCCACAAACACCCTAAGCTCCCACACCTCAAACTCTTCTGGGCTGTGGCAAATGTGAAGAAAGCTGATTATGCCAGTATCATTTGGGAAGACTTGGTGTGGCACATTCAACACAAGACAACCAACATTCCGTTTGTCCGCTTCACCAAACTACTCATCGAAAGCTTCCTTCAAGAGTATGATGATATCCCACAGAGACTCGATGACACAGATAAGAACACGTTCAGAAATGAAGATACTCTCAAAGTCATCAAGAGAATGGACACCAGCACACGCAAGCAGGGAAAGAAACTTCCCGATTGTCTCTTGAATGCCAAAGTCAAGGCTTGCAAGAACTACCAGTATTATGAACAAGCTCCTGCAGCTGATAAAGTTGGATTCCTTGACGAAGTTGTTCTACCCTCCTTCATGCAAAAGAAGGGTAAGAAAGGCAGTAAGACTGGGAGCTCCGGCAGTTCCACTCAGTCCAAGAAGAAGAAGGGTACCCTCAAGAGAAGGACACCTACCAAGAAGTCTGCATCTATTCCAGAACCCGGGTGGTTTCCCTCACCACAATCCTCTCCAAAACCATCTGACTCTGAACAAACCGAATCCGACGAAGGTCCAGTATATAGATAAGCTTATGCTAACATTGATAAGGATGTGAATATTGATGACATTGACGACAAGGATTTGACGTTCGAAGATTGGGATAAGAATATTGACGAATTTGCTGATCATGCTGAATACCCCGCACATCTCAATCAACGACCACTCACCGAAGCTCAAACGATTTTGGAAGAAGAAAGGATTAGAAGAGAAAAGATGAAGCAACCAGTAACTGCTGAACAAGAGACTGAAGGCCTTTCAGTCGAAGAAGAAAATGAAAGGGCTCTCAACCTAGGTCTCCTCCACAGCCGAATTGATACATTCAATGCTGATCTACCTCCACCTTCAGTGTTCTCTCAGACCACCGAAGCTGGCGGATCAAGCAGCATTCCTGAGCCTACCACAGGGATCACCACAGACTTAGTTGCTTATGACAATCCCTCAGTATCTCCCACCGACATTGAAATGACTATGGGAGAGGAAGAAGAGGAAGATCCCATGGATACTGATGCTCCAAGGTTAATGACTGTAGAAGAAATGGAGCTTAGAGAAAGAGCTCAGGAAGAGGAGTTGAAGAAGAAACAGGAAGCTGAAGAGGCTAGGCTTGAAGAGATTGCCCAAGCTAAACTGGAAGCAACTATCCGAATGCAAGAGAGCATGAAAGCAGAAGAGGCAGCCAAGCTGGCTGAAGAACAGTTGAAAAAGGAAGAAGAAGCCAGGCTTGCTGAAGAACTAAGACTTAAGGCTGAAGCTGAAAAACTGGCTGATGAACAAAGATTGAAAGAAGAAGCGGCCAAAGAAAAGGAAGTTGAACAACCCGAACCACCGAAAGGAGGTGACAAAGACTCTACCACCATCATTGAATCATCACAATCATCTCCTCCTGCATCTGAATCAACACATGACAAATCAATCAAGAAACCGAGCACCAAAGCCTCTGCTGCAGCAAAGTTACTCAAGTCAGCTTTTAAGAGAGTACATGAGAAGAAGAGAAGCAGACTGGAAGATCAGGTTGCAACACTTGCAACCCAAGTTGCTGAATTGACAAAGCTGAACTCGAACGTCCAAGAGCTACAAGATAAAGTTGACACTTTCTTAGCTAAAGACGTACAAGAGAACTTAGAAGCCACATTAGCAGCTCAAGCACAAGAATACATGGCACAACACTTAGTTGCTGAGTTGAAAGATCTGCTGGCACCCATGAGAGATGAACTCACCAAGTTCGCGGAACAAGCTGTCAAGAAAGTAATTCGATCCACTACTTTTACTCTTCGAGCCGACAAGTCTACTGCTCCACTACCAGGGCTATCTCTGGATGAATTGGAAGCTCAACTCTTAGAAAAACTGGCAAACAAGTTCACCTTGACTACTGAAGAAGCCAAAGTCCTGGATGCATTAAAAGACAAGATGAACAAAGAATCTTGCAGCACAGAGGCCGATAAGCTGAAACGTCAAAGAGATGATGAAGACAGGGATCCCAATTCTCAGGCAAAGAAACAAAAACAAGCCGAAGGACCCTCCTCTCATACACCGGTCATTCCTCCAACCACTACAACCTCCACACAACAACCGAAGGCATCAGGTTCTGCTCCCAATGCACACGACCACTTCGAATACACCGGTGGTGACGAGATTCCCCAACCCGATGAAGTTCCAGACCCGTCCCCTAAAAGGAAGAAGAAAGATAGGAAAGGAAAGCACCACCAATCCAAACCGGACACCTCACCAAATGGCACCAAATCAAAGAAACCGAAAACCGTCCTTAACTGGCTAGACCATGACGATAGTGCCGAATACTCCTGGTTTGAGAAGATGATCAATTTGCAACCACCTCTTGAAGACAATCATGAACCTCAAGATGGTCGAACGGTGGAATACGCTCAACTGATTCAGCAAAAGTTTAAAATGAAAAAGATGAATAAGAAAGAGCTGCGAAGAATCAAGAATGTTGCTTTCAATCTTCTGAAAGATCGGTCTGCTAACTCAATCGAGCTTGAGTATCATCTGGAAAATATTGCTCGAGCTATGTCAAGCAATATTGACTGGATCAATCCTGAATCTTATGTCGATCCAGTCACAAGGAAAACTGCACCCTACATTACTGACTGGTCCAAACCACTACCGATGATTGGGAAGCCTAAGGAACCAAAGATCCCGTACAAGTTCTTCTACAACACAGACTTGGAATTTCTGAAACTTGGCAGTAAGAATGAGAAGAAGTACGTTACATCACTCGCCTTTCTCCCTGCAGCTCGATATCTCAACAATGCCATCGAAGAAGAAGCTTCAGCATTATTCGTTGACAAAGTTGTTGAATATGACCGAAATGCTCTTTACGGTATACATCATTGGCCAAGCAACCGGGCACAATACTATCGAAGCAGCAGACTCAATCAGACAATGGGCGATGTGACAAGTGATTTGAAGATAGTCTCGATTCAGTTCATCTCGACTGTCACTCACTTCGGGTACCCCTTCCTCAGCAAAATCACACTGAAAAGACTGGATGAAAAGGAGTACGATATTTCCGAGTCAGACTTTCCACGACTACTTCTCAATGACATTGAAGACATGTACCTGCTCAAAGTTCAAGGAAAACTCTGTGGCTTACCTAAAGAGATGCAGCTGGCCTTTATCCAAGCTCTCCTCATCTTCATCAGGCAGATAGTCATCAGAGAAAGAGTAGAAGATCTTCAATTGGGAGTGGAAAGCTATCAGAAGAAGCTCAATCTCACCAAACCCAACATGTTCGACATCCCCGACCTTCCACATCTACCTCAATACACCTTGATCAGACAACCATTTGGGTTCACCTACCGCAGCATTAACGGTCGCAACTGCTTCATGGCTTACGACGAAATACATAAGTTCTGTGATGAAACCTTGAAGTTCGTAAGAGATGGAATCAAAAGCAGATTGGATGACATTGCTCTAGGAAAGTCTAAAAGGTGGAAAACCAATGAGGCCCGGGATGCTCGCAGATTCATCTTAAGGATCGAGAACAGATTGAAGCGCAGGGATCAGTTTCGAAGGTTGGAAAGTTATGTGGGAGGCAGACAGAAGTTTCCGGTGTTGACATTTCAGAGACCTGATTGGTAGATCATTGTAAGAGTTTGATTTGATTTGTCAATTATATACTTCATAATGGCTTGTGCACGCATTACAGTGCACAACTCGAACTTGTAAAGAAAGGACCCTGAGGTACGCATCAGTGCCTCAATCCTATATATAAGGAGCGAAGGCTTCTTACTTTTGAGTAGAATTAATCAAACATTTATGATTTTTCATAATTCTGCTCAAAAGGACAAGTATTTCACCTCAATAAGACTTAATCACTTGTTGAGGGGGAGCACTTGTCAAAACAAAATACTTTGCTCTAAATCAACAAAAATTCTTGGTGAATCTCCCCGTAAGACTCAAAAGGCATATTTTAATCTAAAAGTTTGTCAAAAACATCATTTTATATGCTATTTTTTAGGGGGAGAAAATGAAAAAGTGATTAAAATATACGAAGTCAAAGCTTTATAGTTGTATCATGTGCGAGCTAGACTCAGTATTGACCCAGGAATTGACGAGATAACCAAAAGTTAGTAATATCGAAAAGACTTATCCTCGACGGGTAATAACATCAAGTTAGTTACTAGAGCTAGTTGTCACCTAAAAGCTGACAATGTATCTCTTTATCTAACCACGTAAGCGTGTCTCGAAAAGGATATGTCTTAGTAGAAATGTACCGTCTCGAGAAACTTTCTGTGAACTTGACCAGGCCGGGTAATAACTTCAAGCTAGTTAACTAGTGATGTAAGCGTGTCTCGAATCGGTCTTGTTCATGGAAAGTTGATCAATTCAAAAGGTGCTTGCTCCTCCCGCATGTGCAAATTTATTAAATACTCATGAGCACATGTGCAGGGGGAGCCCTTCAAAAGTGTACACAAAACTCTCAAAGTGTTAAACAAAATATTTGATTAACATAAACACTTTGAGAGATTTTCAATCAAAGGTTTCTTGGCTACTGTCGGAGTTATAAGGTGAATAAGATAGGAATATCCGTCCTATGATCCGCCAGAGCCGGAGGGATCTACCCAAGGACATCTCCCATAGTTAGAATTAGAAGTCCTTAGGTATGATACGAAAAAAGGAGAAAAGAATGAATGGGAAAGAAGGAGTTGAAGAATTAAAAAGAAAAGTAAAAGAAAAGGGTGAAAAGACATAGCCCTCCATATGTTCAACCTTAGGGCAGACACCGGGTTCAATACGTATGCTACTGGTTGTTGCTAAAGACAACACCAGTATTGAAGACAAAGTCGTCATGGACCCAGTGACGCAATGCACTAAACCTTCTTAACCACTCAAGTTCTCTTAAAAGGACTTGTTTCATTCTCACGGGGAACCCGCGTAACCTATCGACCTATCTCTTAGAGACGGTTGATATTGAAGCAGGAGACCCCTCCCTAGTCTCCGCATAGGAAACCTAGGTGTGCACTTATAGAGTCTAGAGCCTTGAGATACATCAAAGATCTCTTAGGAACACTTAGTATTTCTACAACTGGTGTTCTACATCAATGGGCATCAGTTGTAAACTATCGAGTCCTTCGCAGATCTTAGCAATCTGCCGAGAACGTTTATGAGAGAATTACGTAAGTATTTCTCAATGATTGAACAGAAATTCCTGCCAGGGTCAACATCAAACAGCCCTGACAGCAGGTCACTTCGGTAACCCCACAAGGGTTACGCTTAGTGTTTGCGGTGGTTCCATATCGGTCTACAGTCGTGGAGTGATCCCCAGCGACTCACCCAGTCATTGAGCTACTTAGTAGGTCTCGTAAGCTCCTTCGGGAGTATCTGATATGGGAACGGCCTGGATAAGGATTAGAAGGAGTCTTCACAATATGCTGTTGATGAGCTCTAATTCCTTATCCGTAAGTATCGGTTGTTTTATTGCTAACTGTTTACTCGCAGGTACCTTACTTCCATGAAGGTAGATTCCAACATGCTCATACATACATCTTGAAGTCAAAGAAAGCTCCCCCAAAGATCTTAACACCACAAAGTTCAAAGAATGATTCTACATCAATAAAGAAGAATCTCCAAAGTTTAAAGACTAAAGATCTCATAGTATGAAAAGGAACTTCGTGCATCTCAAAATCCGAAGATGTATGAGTATGTTGGAATGGCGGACAACCACCATAGACGCAGGAGTGACGAACGACAGATTACTTCATAACACAATCACTACATCATCACCAAAGAACAAAGACAAAGAGCAAAGTACATTCATTATCATTCATATCATTTTTTGAAGACGTCTAGAGATTTACATGTCACAAGTCAAACGACAAAGATGAAGACGTCAAGCAACCGTGATGACCGACCCTTAGGGGGAGATTGTTGGGATCATACTTTTGTATTTTAGTCAAGTCTCGGTCATTACATTTTGTAATAGGTTGCTTAGGTATTTATTCTACATTGTTTAAGTTACAAGGCTTAGTTTGTTAAGTCCATGGGCCTTAAAGCCCACGTCCAAATGAAAGGAGGGAGGAAGGGAGTGTTGCCCTACTCCTCCTCCTATAAATACTAGGCTTATGTAACCTTTTCATTTGTTGGTTATTTGATTATCTTAAGGAAACTCTTGCACTTTCACTTTTCATATTGTCTCATAATCAACCATCTCTCATTCTCATCTTATTTCTTTCTTAATCATACTTGTGTTTACATAAATGGTGACCTAACAGCTAGACTTTCCTAGAAAAGACGATCGACAACAATATCACTACACCAAGGAAACTTGCAACGAGGCAACCAAGAATTATCTAAAAAGTCCTGAAATTCACGATCAACTATTACGTTGTCGATACTATTGCGAGTCCTTTTGAGTTCCTGCATACATCAAGAATAATATCTACATTAAGTTATCATATTATATTGTGGAACTGAATAAAACATAATAGACTAACATAATGTATAAGGCGTTAGGTGGTACCTCTGTCCAAGGTTTGACATCTCTACACAGTTCACGCATAAAAGGATCACGAATAGTCTTTTGACTTTTAAGTGTTTCCAAAGTAGGAATAACATGTTTCGGAAGCTCTCCCGTGAAAGGCGGCCTCAAAACAAATTTGTACTCCCTCTTTTTTGGTCCAGGACGATTTAAACAAAGTTTCATGTGAGGTAGTTTCATGACCCCATCATCAACAAATATTTTAGCCTCTTCCTGTCTAAGTCGTACAGTTTCATCTCTAACTGAAGCCAACCTACGTAACTCAGCCTCATGCTTATCAACTTTCTCACAATCATCCAAAATTACCCATTCATCCTTCAACAATTCACAAGATAAAACATAATACAACTTATAAATGACCACACGATGCTAAAGTATACAATGCACTACGTTATTGCTGCGAATGTAAAAACAAACCTGTTCAACATCTCCGTCAGCTAGCTCCTCAACTTTTACATCCTGAAACATTTAACATGTGTTTTAAATTATAAGAAAAACCGTTATGTCGCAAATATAGTTTTTTAAAAGTTCAGGTTGTACAAACCTGTAAACCGGTGCCAAATGCTTTCTGCCATGCCTCATGATGCTCACGCACATCATATTTCTGTGTTTGTTGAATCGGCCCATCAAACAGCTCCAGAAAGTCGTCATTTAAGTTTGTGCAATACTCGTTAGCAAGATCAGTCTCAATGTTACTTCCAAATTCAAGTCTACCCTATAATATATGCAAGTATAGGATAAGGAACACAAAGTAAGCGCAAAAATCTTTTACCAACAACGAAATCAGAATTTAAAAAAATGGGAACTTACTTTTTTGCTGTCCTGCGCAAAATTAAGCTCGACCTTCTTCAAGTCATGAACCGTATCTCCAGCCCTTCTTTTCCGAGTCATAATCTACAAAAGAAATAATTTGGACATCAATAATTTTTTAATATAAACAACCTGAATCTTAACATAATGTTATATTACAAATTATACATGAATAACAGATTCAAGTTTGTGGACACGTCCTTTCAGACTCTGAATCTCAGCCGGTAGCTTCAGCAAACTTCCGCACATTTCTTGTATAATCTCAACACGTTCCATGATAGAAACAGTACGCAGATTCGTACGGTTTTCCATATCTTCCTCAGCATCTTCGGCTAGCATTTTTTTCCGTGCTTCACTTCTTTTACGAAAATACTCCTCAACAAGCCCAACTTCAGCAACAGGCGGTGGTCTAGGCACATACCAATTAAAAAACTTAACACTACGCCTAAACGATTCAGACGCTCCCTCGGCCCTTGATGGATACAATTCACAGTTACTTTTTTCACCCTAACAAACCAATAAGTTTTGCGTCAATACTTCATTGAATACTAAAAACACTAACACGTCGTTGACAATTATCGAATAAAAATACCAGAATATTATGTATACAACATACCTCTGGAAAAAGGTCCCCCAAATTCACATTTGCTTGAAAAGGAACCTTCTTAGTCCATGCTATAGCTCTAGGTAAAATATCAGGCGCCTTTCTCCACCACCGGCCACTCTGGACAGATGCTTCTAAAATCCAAATCTGAAATAATAGCAAATTTATGTAGTTGTAACTTGTTACTTGTCCAAAATAATGTAAGTACGAAAATGGTACGGGAAATTACTAACCTTGAATGGCAAAATAAACCCTCCCAATGAATAAGAAGGTTGAAACTTACGGTTCATAT
This sequence comes from Artemisia argyi, assembly GCA_030686995.1. Lineage (NCBI taxonomy): Eukaryota > Viridiplantae > Streptophyta > Magnoliopsida > Asterales > Asteraceae > Artemisia > Artemisia argyi. Next base: position 132,058,309 of record CM060709.1, on the reverse strand, counting down.
TAACTGCCTTATGAAACGCATCCCTTTTAAATTAGTTGACATTCAAAATAACATCATACAACATACGCCAAATGTGTTCCCCCCAAGGAAAATCGTTCCATGTTTGTAAACTATCAACCATTCTAATTAAAGGATCAGCCACTACAGATATCAATTCACGACCCATAAAAATAACCTCCAAGGATAACAACAGGCACGCACGAATTGCGTCTTCATCAGATATTTTGGAAAAAGCCTCGTCATCCTCAATTAACGCAAGTAGATCAATGTTTTTTAAATGCTCACCAATCTTGTCCGGAAAAACACGATCACGGAAATTCAAAGGACCTGTCCTAAACCCACGTAAAGTAGGAGTTCCAAATTTGAAACCAGTAATGAGCTGGAACTCGCGACGGCCAAAATGCAAAAGATGTCCGTTGACATGATAAACAAGTGAGAGATCATAGTGCTTATCATCGGAATTCAGTTGCTTTTCCAACATATGATGAACAATCATCTCGTCGGTATCAACATAAGTTATATCTAACCATGGTCCAAAACATGTTGACCTGAATAAAGTACGCCTCTTTTCATCTAACCTTGCCTTGATTAACGGAAAGTATCGAACTTTGCTTCTGACATGGACCTTCGAATTCTGTATGTATCCCTACATTAATAAACAAACACAGCCGGTTAGTGGAAGAAAAACAAAATGCTGACAACTAACCTAAGGCTGCAACTTAGAACAACTACAAGGCAGCTCTAATGGGGTAAATAGAAGCAAACATAAGAAGCACTAACAGTAAAATATATATATATATATATATATATATATATATATATATATATATATATATATATATATATATATATATATATATATATATATATATATATATATATATATATATATATATAAGGTTGTCAACAAGCTGACAAAGAAACAATAAATCAATTTTCAGAGCTAAAGTCCTAATAATGAGCAAATTAAAAATGAAGGTCAATGTGAGTTTGGGGCTATTCCTAACTGTTGTGCAGTAACCTCAGAATGGGCAAAAAAGTGCCTGCGACTTTGAAAATGGGTGGAAACTAGTATGCAACTTTTTGAACCATAATTTTGAACATGTTACCTTAGTCGTACTTCAATCACAAATAACGACTACAAGAAACTTAAACTAAATCTTCCTGATGCATGATTTTCAAAACAGTTATGAATCAAGATATTTAGATAACTAAATGATAGGCTATGAAACTACTAGGAATTGCTAAAAATTGCCATTTAACTACTGATTGGATTAAGTTACAACTGATTCGAAGTATCTATGTTACCAAAGTTGATTTTATCCCAAGATTTTGCACTGTGCCAAACACCCCATCATGGGTCAGATTTGGTATTTTTACTGTTAAATCTAAGCTAAACTACCATGGGTCAGAGATCACAAACAAACTTGAAGATAAGGAGTGAATTTAACAGATAAATAGCAAATAAGCTTAGGACTAAACTACTCCTAAAAAAACTACCTACTAAAACCTAATTTCCTAATTGCCAAACCATGGCTTACAATGAAGCTTTTTATACTAAAACTAGGATTAGGGTTCCTCCTTGGGTAAATAGAAAATGGCTAATGGGGTAAATAGAACCAGAGACAACTTTGAACACCCACACGCAACATCTAAAAACCATTCCACAAGCTCAAAATCAAAGCAGAAGCAACGATCAAATAACCTCATTCCTTACTGACTTATAACAATTTCATAACCTTTTTCCTTTGTATTGGCATCAAATAAGCTTTTTCCTTTATTGAGTTATAACAATTTCAGAAGGCAAAGAACAACATTATTAGACAACACAATTTATCGCAACGTATAACATTTAATTATGAATGTATCATCATTTAAGTGTACAAAAACCAACAATATATAGATAATACTTGATTTCCATTAAAAACGAATATTTACATAAAAACTTAACGCGTACATTAGAAAACCGCGTTAAGTAACCATACATAAACGCCAAAGTAACCTAGACCTAACTACCAAACATTCATACCCTAGACCTACCCACCACCACCAACACCTATAGACGCAACACACTGCCAATAAACTCCCTGAGTAGATAGGCATTGTATCGGGCCTCATCTGCTGCACGCGTGTACAAGAGTATTCTTGACACATCCTGATAGCGAGCAAGCCTGAGCATACGACGGCCATGGGCAGCCACAGTCGAGCCAAATACCTGGCCGAGCTCGAACAAATACAGATCTATCTCGGTTATTCTATGTCGGGCCTCTTCCACATACGCTCGCAGCTCTTCCTCCTCGGCGAGGTTGGCTGCACGTAGCCTCTCAAAGTAGACAAATAATTGTCAAGCCCTGCTCAAGGATCAAGCTTCTACTGCTAGGCGGTCATGAAATGGGAAATTTGTTGAAGCCATTATCAGATTTAGTTAGAGAGATACTATGAAAGGAATTGATGATCGGAAAATTAGTAGTAGGTGATGATCGGAAAAGTAGTGATAACATTGTGTTAGGTTGTGGATCTATTTATAATGGGAAATCAAGGTATCTTAATACCTAAGAGGATTAATACATCCATAACATAAATGCCTATCAAATCATAGTAATAATCAACAAAAACAAGCACATATTCACATATAAACAGTAAAACATACCTTATTATCAATCATTATTATTAATCTTAATTATGAATTACAAATGAACAGTAAAATGGGAGCATCACACACACACTTCTTGTTCAGGAAGAAGAAGAACTGCAAAAAAAAAAAAGAGTTTGAAAAAATAAAAAAAAATTATTAAAAAAATAAACAAGTGGGTTTGTGTTCCTTCCCCATGCAATCTAAGAAAGATTGCGTGCCGCCAGTCGCACACTAGTACAAGTAGCACAGCCGCCAGTCGCACACCATATTCGAATAAAACAAAATAGCAGTGGAGTCAGCAAATAGTTGATATGATAGTGGGGTCATGCCACGTGTCGCACAATGTATGGAGTCGCACAACAGCACACGTCGCACATGACCAAAATTGGAACTTGTATGAAAATTGACTCAATTGTGATGTAAAATTCGATTTTAGGCACTAAATTGGAATTTTCCCTAAATTTTTTTACTAGTGGCCTAGTGGGTATCTAAAGAACCACAATGACATCAAGACGCTTGACAACAGATTATTAACACTTGAATATAAACCAACGTGTTTATTAGTATCTCAATGTGGTTTTGAATATCGGACCTAACCGACCACGAGTTTTGATAGGCGTCATAACTAATTCAAACACAATATTATTAAGTTATTCACACTTATTAAGTTGTACGTTAATCATCAAAACATGCAAGTCCCAACATTTTTTTGGAAGTCCCAACATATATTAAGTTCAAAATTTATTATCTTTTTTCAACATTAGAGCGGAGTTATAGAATCGTGTTATAGCAAAAAGTATTAACACTTCAACGTTTTTATTTTATAACTCAGAACCTATAACTTAATTAAAAAAAACTCAAGTTACAGAACATCTCTTGCTCACACATAAAAAAAAAAAAAAAAAAAAAAAAAAAAAAAAAAAAAAAAAAACGCATAACACGGCTGTAAATTTTGGCGCAACGCCTTATAACTTGAGGTGGGGTGTTGATTAGAGCCATAATTTTCGGGTTATAAGCACTAGAAAGCCTTATAACATTTCACGCTATATGCTCTTAATATATTGAAAACGACTTTAAATAAAATTATAAATTTTGGTTTTTCTTTTTGTCCATTATTCATATATGCAAATTAACCAACTACTACGTAATATGGAAAACCATTACCATTGACTTATATACTCCCATCATTTTCTCGATACTAATAACTAACTATACAAATAAGTCTTTGTCAAATACATCAACAACTTTTATTTTGTTTTCTTAATAATGGCAATATAAATTAGCGTGTGTTTGGTATCTTATTATGTGAATGAGACTATAACTATGAAAGTGATTAAAGATGTTTGTTTAAGATACGTGGACCCACCACTATAGTAATGAATGATAGATATAATCCATACTCCATATATATCAATAAAGCTAGGTATGGATCATCCATAGATGAGAGACCTACCACTACTATCAAACTCATACTCATTGTCATTCATGGCAGCATACCAAACGCACTCTTACTTTATGAATATTCTTATACGAGTAACAACTTTATTTCGTGACGAGCTTTTTTTTAACAAGCATTTAGTGTTTAGCTTTTATACCAGATGTAGTGGTGACTGCATTCAACATTACCATATAAGCTTCACATCAACATTCACTCTTTTCACCAAATATTTGGAGTGGTGACTATCAAACCAACAACACAAACAATGTCACAAACTCACAATACACTCACACAAACAAAGAATGAAAACAATTTTGGTCAAGTTTATGACCAGAACACCTCCAAAATTGTAGCATCGAGTGTAAAGATTGAGGCATGTAATGTCGACGCATGTAATGTTGGATAACGCTTCAAGTGACGGTTTCACTATTGAAGCATATGGCCATTATGGATGGTCTTAGCCAATGGCGAAGCTAGACAATTTTTTGTAAGAGGGCCAGTAATGTAATTCTAATGATGTAAGAGGACCAAAGTATATTTTTTTTAAAATTATATGAATATGGACAAAAATACATTAAACTAAAAAAATTGTGAGAGGACCACCACCCCCTTTGGTCTCTACTTGGCTCCACCAGTGATCTTGGCATTCAAACTATATAATGCTTATTTGGTAAAGAGCGTTATGTTTCAGATTTTATAATAATAATAGATACAACGTAACACGTGCTTTTAAATAACAAAAAATCACTGCTAACGACTACCCGCAGTTACAATTACATTACACTACTACACATTATCATCGAAAACATACGATGCTAACGATGATGTTAACAGCTACCACTTGCAACTACTACCAATAACCGCTGCTATAGTTAGTTCTAAAGGTTTTCATCGGGCGAAAACCGGACCGGACCGAGAAAAACCGGACTGAACCAAAATCGAATAAAAGTTCCTAGACTGAGACCGGACCGAATGTGGTCGGTCCGGTCTCAGTCTAAATAGGCTAAATATCCGGTTTTTAAGCCGGACCGAACCGGACCGGACCGGACCGAAACCGAAATTATGAAAAACCCTAAACCGAGACCGGACTGAATGTGATCCGTCCGATCTCAGCCCAGTCCCTTTTGCTCACCCCTAATTAGTTCTAATTAGTTCTGTCAAACATACCTCGAAGTAGTTACACCTTACCGTAATAAATACTACTAAATAAAAGGTGAAAAGCATATGTCCTATTATCCGTTACGAATATAATAATATAAAACAAAGGACTTTTATGAAAGGGACATGACTCATCATCAAAGAATGATCCAACGGCTGAGAAAAAGTAGCCGTTAGTTTCAAAAGATGGGAATTTAATCCAATCAAATTTTTATAAATAAAACCCCCAACGCACCCCCACTTTTTAAATCAATCAAACCCTTAACGGTTCAATTTACAATTCCAATAATAATCCTTTCTTTGATTCTAGGGTTTGATCTTTGGTTGATTATGTGTTACTGATTTCAAATATTTCAAGGTTAGTTATTGATTCATCTTTTTGATTTAATGATTCATGGGTTTTTTTAAATTTATAAAAAAGATGATGAAAAACTGAATCTTTTTGTGATTTGATTTATGGGTTTTGGTATATGATGATTACTGATTAATGGGTTTTTTCAATTTTGTAAAGAAAGTTGATTCTTTTTGTGTTTAGTGATTAAAGATCGTAATTTGATTAGTGGGTTGCTGTTGTTTTTTAAAAAGATTAATGGGTTGTTATTTTTGGGTTTTTTTTATTTGAAATTTTATAAAGTTTAGTTTATGAAGATTAATGGGTTGCTTGAAATTTTATAGAAGATTATGAAAAATTGAATCTTTTTGTGTAAAGTGATTCAGACTGTGTAATTTGACTATTGGATGTTGTTATTTGATGTTTTTGTGTTTAGTGATTAAAGATTGTAATTTGATTAGTGGGTTCTTGTTTATGTAGATTTTGGGTTTTTTATTTGAAATCTGATGGATCTTATTGATTACAAAGTTTAGTTTATGAAGATTAATGGGTTGATTGAAATTTTATAAAAGATTATGAAAAATTAAATCTTTTTGAGTTAAGTTATTTTGATGTTTTTTGATCGTAAAGATTAGTTATCGTTTATGAGGATTTATGGGTTTTTGTTGGTTTTTTATAAGATTCTGGAATTTGATTCTTTTTGGGTATTTGATTTTTTGTAGATTGTGAGATGGCTGGATTGAAAGAGAATATGCAGGGTGTGAATCGCGTTACGAAAGCACAGGGTGAGTGGAATAAAGATTTGTGCAGTTTAAGGGTTTGGTATAATGTATGAGTGATTATAAACCTGAGGTTAATTTCTGAATCTGATGGTTTTTTAGGTGTTGTAGGAGGAGGGCTAAAGGCGGGAAGTGGACAGAGGCGAATTCTCGGAGAGATCAATAAGAATATCACTAATGGACCAGGAGCGTACCCGTATTTACAAGGGTATGAAAAATCGACTCGTTCATATTTTTTGTATAATCTATGAGGTTTTGTATTAAAGTCGATTCATTTATATTTAGTACGTAAGTTGATGTCGTTGTTGTCTTCTTCTATTTTTAGAAAGAAATCAGTCGCTGGGAAAAAACCCCTTGTTCCGGTTGCGAGACGGCCCGTTACAAGGTTGGTAACAGGCCTTTTTTCATGTTCTGTTAATCTTTTCTGTTCTTGTTTGTGTCATAAGAAGTTTTTGTTTGAATATGTTGAACCAAATTACTGATATGTTGCCAATGTTATTGCTTCTGCAGGACTGTAAGTGCTCAAACCGGCAGCAAACCGTCACTGCCATTACCTGAGGTATGCGCTTTTATCTATCCTTCCTCTTATAGTTACTGAAACAGCTTCGTTGTATAACAGTCAAAGACTGGGTCGGTGGGGTTGATCTATCCATACTTTTTGTCCACTGCTTGAATTTTATAGTATTAAAATAATCGCATAATCTTATCTAACTAAATCTGTTAAGAAGGTGATAGAGCTGTATACATTAGGGCTGTGAATACATGTTTTACAGCAAAGCTTATTAAGATTTTACCAATTTCAAGTATAAGCCAAATCGAGCCATTTAAGAAATAGGTCAAATTTACCATCTATTCTGTATAACTTTATCATTAAAGAAACTCATACTTATCTTTTGATAGGGAAAGAAGCCAAAAATTCAGATAATCCCGGATGAGACTGATGATGAAGACTGCAGTATCATTGACGCTGAAGATTTTAATGCACCGATGTTTGTGCAACACACTGAAGCAATGCTAGATGAAATTGATAAAATGGTAGTGTGATTGTCACTTTCCTAATTATACCTTCTTGTTCTTTGCCTGTTTAGAAGTCTAATGTATCAAATCTGTAATTTAGGAGGAAGATGAATATGAGGAACCAGTAGTGGACATTGATGATGCTGATAAGGATGATCCTCTTTCTGTGGCCGAGTATATTCATGAGATTTACGCACACTACCGTAAGCAAGAGGTAATAAAATGTGTAACTATTGGTGTTGAGATAAGGATAGAGTATTTATGTGATTTTGCTGTTTGTCACTAGATTTATGTTGTATATCAGTGTCCGTTGGATTACGGAAGATTGCCTAAATGGGGCGAAATTGACGAACAGACATGTAGTTTTTGTATCAGAGGGCAAAAAATAGTTTGTATCTAAATTATACTATTTTTGGAATAAATTTATAAATAACCAATCTTGTGTAAGTTTAATCGATATAAAGAATTACGAAAGAGATTACGGGGCTTTTTTTTAAGCTACTGTAAAATCTATAATAACCACGAAAAAGTTGTCAATTTGAACGGTCAAGAAAGTGTTTAAATTCCAATTTCGCTGATCTGAATGATCAAAAAGTTATATGAATATATTAACTTGTGTTTATGTTTGTGAGTTCCAACATTAATGAAGATACCATATTGGTGTCTCAGAAACTTATTTTGAACAGTTCGAAAGTGCTTAAATTCCCATTTCAGTGATCTAACTGGGCAAAAAATTTCTATGATATTGCAGATCTCAAGCTGTGTGTCGCCTGGCTACATGTCAATACAAACTGATATTACGGAAAGGATGAGAGGCATCCTCATAGACTGGTTGGTGGAGGTAAAATTACATGACGTTTTTTTTATACACTTGAAACTTTGTGATACCATATGCAGAATGAGAGTAATTACTGATGTCATAACTAAATGTAATCAAACAGGTTCATTACAAATTTGAGCTGATGGAAGAGACGTTATACCTTACTGTCAATCTTATCGACCGGTTCCTCGAACGTCAGCCTATTGCAAGAAAGAAACTTCAGCTGGTTGGAGTGACAGCAATGCTCCTTGCATGCAAATATGAAGAAATATCTGTGCCTGTTGTCGAGGACTTTATTGTCATCTCTGACAAGGCGTACACTAGAGATGAAGTTCTGATGATGGTATAACTAAGAAAACGAGATTTGATAGATTTTCTGCTTTTCTTAATTAGATTATAATCTGTTACTGACTTGTATGTGTTTTCACTCGATGTTTACAGGAAAAGGAAATGGTGAATACACTTCAATTCAATCTCTCGTACCCAACTGTGTATGTTTTTATCAAGCGATTTCTCAAAGCTGCAGAGTCTCACAAAGAGGTATGGCCTTTCATGTGATTTTATTTCTCTCAGTTCTTTGACTATTCTTACAGTGATTAGTTATGTATGAAGAGTGACATTGCTACTAATTAACAAAAATATGAAACCTTTGTCTAAAATACAAAGTTGGAATGGTGTTTTTTTCTTGCAAAACAGTGATAAATACGACGGCTTATCACCAAAAATAAAGTTTATTTTTTAATATTTCTATCCGTTTCAGTACATGCACATTCATTTTTCTTTATTAATTGATACTCTTTCATTACGCTCCTGTTCTTTGCTTTTGTTTACGTTTATTCATTTTGGGTAAGGAGTGACAAATACGACAGACTATTTTTCCTTTTACTTTTTTTAATATTTCTATCCGTTTCAGTACATGCACATTCATTTCTCTTTATTAATTGATACTCTTTCATTACGCTCCTGTTCTTTGCTTTTGTTTACGTTTATTCATTTTGGGTAAGGAGTGACAAATACGACAGACTATTTTTCCTTTTACTTAATGATTTTGTTTTCTGTTTTCGATTAAAAGTGAATAATATGACTGCGCACTTTAACAAAATATGTTTCCTATTTGACATATCCTCAACAGTGAAATGTTTCATTATTATTGTATGTTTCTTTGATCAATACTGTCTTTGTGAATATATAGTTGGAGATGCTGTCATTCTACTTAATCGACATGTCACTTCTGGAATATGACATGCTGAAGTACCCACCATCATTACTAGCCGCAGCTGCTGTTTTCACTGCTGAGTGTACTCTCAACAGTAAAAAGAACTGGACCAGAACCTGTGAAGCTCATTCAAACTATTCCGAGCATCACCTATTGTAAGATAGATTCTTCCCTTTTTTGGTGCTCCTAAATCTAATACATCTGAAACAACTATTCCGAGCATCACCTATTATAACTTTGCCAGATGTTCTGGAAAGCGCCTACACCTTATATTTCCCATTGCGAGATTAAACTTTCCCTTTTTGGTAATTTTGTTACAAAATAAGAAACTTGGTGAAACCTAATCTGTCATGAAATCTTAAGAGCAACAAGTTAGGGGAGTTACTGTACAAATCTTAATTGGTAATAGAAAATTGAACAATTTGCCATTTTTTGCAGGGAATGCTCAAAGTTAATGGTTGCTTTACACCTGAAATCAGGCAGTGGGAGACTCCAGTCAGTGTTCAAGAAGTATGGCACTTCAAAATATGGTCATGTTGCACGAACCCAGCCTGCTCACTTCCTGTTGGAGACGAGGTTCTGCTGATTATGGAAGTTATTAGTGCTGAAGTTGATTATGGAAGTTAGGAGTGCTGAAGTTGATTATGGAAGTTGTTAGTGCTGAAGTTGATTATGGAAGTTACGAGATTGTGACAGGCGTTAATGTTGAAAACTTGGTTTTTGAAATAGTGAGCAACTTGTAGTTGCCCTGTAGGCTGTTTGAAGTTGCAACTATTTAGATGGTCTGTAAGCCATTCTATTTGTGTTAAACAATGAATTCTAACAATTTGGTATGTTTTTAAGTAATGTTTTAATGTTAAGTATATGTTATTCCTATCTGTCGGTGGTGGTTTTTCTTGCTTTTCTCTGTTAGTATACTCTCCAAGTCTAGTCAGAGATAATATATGAGTTTGAGGTTGACATACAAAACATAGGTTTCATTTGGAAATCACATCCAATAGCATTTGGGAACATTGACTTTTAAATGCCTCATCCAGATTGCAGGATACCAGTCTATAGCGATTTACTGTATTTGATCACCTGATTACGAATTCGCAGAACCTAGAAGTTCATAGATCAGTAATCTCCCTTCTTCTTCCTACAATCAACGATAAATGGACACGTCCTTAAAGATACAAGTCTTTCAGCAGGCAACATTAGAAAGATTTTGAGTATAGTTTAAAAGGAAAATCTCAGCAACAAAACAGGTATGAGGAAGTTCAAGCAGGTACAAGAAAATGAACTGCAATCTTTTAGTATTTCGATTTTTTAAATTGAGTTTGATGGAATTCAAGAGTTAAATTTTTGAAGATTGGAGGAATATCATTTGAGTACTGCACACAATCATGATTCAAGAGTTAAACAGAGGAAAAACCATATTTAGTTAAAGTAATCATACATGCCAGAAATTCGTCACAAAATGTATTGTAAAGCAAGCTACATCAGCATTTCTCGGTCTTTTTAGCTTTGAGATATGCATAAACTTCCTCAAGTTTACTGATTCTTGCTTCAAGTTTACCCAATGTATGAATACCATCACCACCATCACTTCTTGATTCATCTTTACCAATAATTTCAGTCTCAATATCACCAATTGGAGACTGCAGACTACACTCACCTGTTGTCTTATTCCGCCACTCCAAATATCTAGCAGTGACATATGGCTCAGATAACTTTGATGGGATGTACACTTTAGCATCCTTAACAGGCCTCGTGTAAAACTCCCAAGCGATTTCACAAGTTTCATTCACTCGCGCCACATCAGCAGGAACATCTTGGTTCATCCCAAACTGCATCGCAACTCTATGAGGCAAGTATTGTTGGATACAGCTTCCATCTAGCCCAACTAACTCGGAAATTCTTATACATCGTACCCATGACTCCAATTCTTCATCTAAGCAATCACCAACAACAACCCACCGTCCCTTTTCTTGAAAAACCTTACCAAACCCCGAGTTTTCGTTTGAATCCTTAACATACGGCTGCCAAATAAAATCATCAAAAGCACAATGATCAACAAACGAGCCAACATCATCAACACATACATTCGTTTTCTCCCATCTAGCAAATCTTGGATTGCAACCAATATCGCATTTAGGACTAATCTTCGGAAACCTTTCCCATATCCAAATCTGAACAAGCTGCAGAGGAGCCCGAACAACAACAGGCGTTACATCATCAAGACCAATCTTATCTTTCAGAAAGCTTAATTCTTTATAAACACTAGCAAGAACAGCAGGCGCAAGAGCAATCCTAACACCTCTAGCTAAACAAACCGCAACTTTACATAAACCTTTCACAACCACGCTACTCGGCGAAGGAAAAACAAATCTAGACAACCATAACGCAAGAAACGCCTCATGCTCAATCTCACTACCACTATCTTTAAACATCTTAATCCAACCACCCTGACTCGCATTCCTATAACTAGACCTACCCAACTTCCCCATCGCCTCCCTTAACGCACCAAATACCTTTTCCGACTCCACATCACTTCCCAAATCAACATCAAAAACATTTCGACCCAAAACCGAAAAACCACCAAGAAGCAAAATGTCCTCCAAAGTAATACCAACTTCACCCCAAACAAACACAAATGTTTTAGTCTCATGACACCATTTCTTAACAAAGGATAAAACCAAATCATGGTTTTCCAAGATTTTATAAGATGAGTTTAGTACAGCATTGTAAATTCCAGCTTTTTGCCAGGTGGATTTATGCTTTAAGTGCATGGTATTAACCCAATCTTTCCAACCTCCTTGTGGGTTTTTAAACCCATTTTTAAAGGTCACATTTTTATTAATATTAGTATTACTTAAAGGAAAGGGTTTAAGGTTATGGGTTGAAGATGGAGCACAGGGTTTAAGAAATGTGGATATTTGTCGGGTCGGGTTATGGGGTTTGGTGGGTTTGATGAGGTCCTCTGATCTTTCTTCCATAATGGTCTCTTCCATTGAACTTGCAGGGTCCATGATTGTGAAGGTGTGTTTTGGATGGTTTCTTGGGGTTTACGTAGTAATATTTGACATAAAAGTTTATGAAAGCTTTTGTAAATTAGAAGAATTTTCTCAGCTAAGCTAATACTAGTAAATATTCTAGAGAGGTGAGAAGTTTTTTTTTTTTTTTTTTTTTTTTTTTTAAATAGAAAATATTCATATTAAGTTAATTGTATTTACAGCTTGTTGTTGTAAAAAAAGTAAAAAATAAAAAGTAGGCAAGTTACCTACTTTCCTTTGTAAAAAAGGGTAGAGACAGGGACTGAACTGTATCAGGGGCTTACTGCAGGGACTGAACTGTACATTTTGTAAACTTTTTTCAAAGAGAATGTAGGCAATTGCCTATATTTAAATGTAGGCATCATTTCCCCTATAACTTAACATGAATATTTTCTAAAAAAAAAAAAAAAAAAAAAAAAAAAAAAAAAAAAAAAAAAACTCTAGCTTTTAGCTTATATTACAAGTTCTAGCTCCAACTTCACTTCCAACTATATAGCTCGTACCACCAATCACAATTTTAATATACTAGCTTATGAAAGGTTGAGCTTTTAAAAGTTAACTTATAAAATAATTTTTGTTTTGTCACATGGGTTTCAAACTTTTATTAGATAAAGAGTTTTAACAAGTAAGCATTGTTATCAAGCTAATAAGGATGGTTTGTTAGAGACTTTTGAGCAAGTAACAACATGTAAATAGAAAATAGTCAAATTACATAAAGAGTACTATGCAAAAATGAACTAAAGGGTGTTTCTCTTAAAGGTTTAAGACGTTAGTTAGCTTATTAGCTTAATAACAATGCTTACTTTTAAGCATAAAACTAAGCAAAAGAAATGAGCCATGATTCACTTTATGGTTTAGGTCATTTAATAGTTTGTACATTCTTCAAAATAACGTTTTGGTATGTGATTTAGAAAAGTTTCAATAATTGTTACAAACTTTCATAATGTGTTCCACTATGTATATGGGTGTAAACGAGACGAGACAGCTTCTGAGCAATTCAAGATCGACTCGTAAATTACTCGATATAAACGAGTCAAGCTTGAGCTACTCGAGTACAATTTTGCGTCGAGTTCGAGCTTGAAAATACTCGGCTCATGAGGCTCGTGTGGCCTTAGCTTATCGAGCTTCAATGACATTTTCACCCTTTTATATACATGTAGTTAGGTAAATGTCATAAAATCGAGTCGAGCTTGATATGATGATTTTTCATTGAGTTCGAACTTTAAATGCGGAAATAATCGAGCTCGAGTTTGAGATGACGAGCCAAGCTCGAGCTTGAAATCCAAAGCTCGACCGAGCCCGAGTCGAGTTTCAAGCTCAAGTTTTAGTAATCGAGTCGAGTTCAAGCTTGTTTACACTCCTAACTATGTACATTCACATGGCATGTCACTTAAAAAATAGTGACACATGTCACATTTTGAAGTATGACCCGTAGTTTTATACCTCATATAAAGTAAATCATTTTCATTACGAGTATTTTTTACTCAAATTTATAGAGATGAAGCTTACCCGTTGCTAGAACACATAAAGAATAAAAAAATAAAAATAAAAATAAATTAACACGGACTTAGGGGGCGTTTTTTTTTTTTCTTTAGTTAAGAGATACTATTTAATATTATTATTTTTTAGGTAGGGCCTATAAAAATCTCTTAAATAGTCTATATCCACAAGGCTTAATTTCTTATGTCTTCCCAATTAAGAGCCTTATATAGAGGTGGGATCCATATAAATCCTTAGCTAAGGAAAAAATAAACACCCCCTTACCTTCACTTTACTCTTTGCTTTTATTTAAGATATGTTACGAGTTTACGAAAGTACCCCTACTTTGGATGAGAAATTACAAAAGAAAGCATAAACCCTCTTTTTTTTTACTAGGTCCAACATTTCTGCTCCTGCTCCTTTATTATTTGTCTTGACCCAAATCATAAAACCTCGACCCCCATTCATACAGGTAACATATAAGCTTATTATATTTTTATTTATGCTAATTTGATATAACGATATCCCATATATTTTATAGCTCAATTAATTATAATCCTGACAAGCTGGTCATCTTTTGTATGCTGATGCACATAAGCTGTTCGATGAAATGGCTCAATGAAATTAGTGTAGAAAGGAGTCTTAAATTATTGAAAATGTGTTTTTGGGAAACCCCTTTTTTTTATGATGCACATAAGGTGTTTGATGTTATGCCTAACTGAAAATATGAGAGAAAATTAGTGTAGAAATGTGTTTTATTGCTGTCATTTTGGAGATATGAAATGATTGAATGCTATGGTCTTGTATTAACATAAGTAATAAGTTGCTAAGTAGCAGACTCTTGTTAAGTGTCAGATATGTTGATTTAAATTTACTAAACAAGATTTGTAAGAAACTTACTTTATTTTTTCGTTTATGGAGTAGGCATGACTTTGATGCAGGTTAAAGTTAAACTGAGTTTTAATAGTTTTTATTTTCTTAAGACAAGTTTTTTTTTTTTTTTTTTTTTTTTTTTTAAATCTTATCTGCGCCAATCTCTTTTATTGGGTGGTAAAGAAACGGAATGTTTGATATGAGGTTTGCAGGTAGGAAACGGAACTTGTGTAGTAGCTCAAGATGGCAACAAATTCTGCTTCTAATTGCTTTCGTGGTATGTTCTTTTAGGTTCATTTGCTTGACTAATTTCAACTAGTTTTCCAGTAGCATGCTTTTGTAACTGCCACACTTCTACAAACTCAATGCTCGAATATCGTACTTCTTTTGTATTTGCCTTTCTCGCTATTAAAAGTCAGAAATATAGGGTTTACTTGTAAGAAAGCTACTTGTTCATAACCAATGATCACGCGTCTATATAAAGCTACACTGGCATGTAGGTGTTATCTGTAAGTTTATGAAATAATCGAGGGTTGTCTCATTGTACATTGAATTTTATTTGTGGCAATATGCAAATTTCTTAATTTAATAATGCATGACAGTATGTTGGTTGGTCACAAAATTCGTCATATTTTCACTTATGTAGATCAAAGTTATTGGCTCTGTTAAGCCAAATAATGCATATGAGCACATATGAAATGCACCGACCAACCATTACAGTGGAAGTCTAAACATGCTCATATCTAGTTACTTATATGAAATATACTGATAAAAATCTATACTTACACAAACCATAAATATAAGATATAGCATATGTTGACTTGTCTCCGTAGTAATGATCATTTCTTATATAGATGGTTCGAAAGTCTGCATACTTCATTTCGATATCCACATGTTTTTATGTCATAAAAGGATCTAGGAAATCTCTTTGTTCCAATATTTCTATGCAATCCCAAAAGTTGCATCTTCTGCTTCTTGTGGTTGTTTCTGTCACTTGCGAGTTCGAGCACTGTTTCCATGTTACTTGATGTACATCATACATCTCTTTCAAGTCTCTGATTAGTTATGGTGCCAACTTTGGAATTTGTACCCAAACAAACTATAGTCTTTGTAACTAGTGGTTGCTTGTATAACTTAGGATTGGCTATTTTATTGATAATAAATCTCTATTTGTCAAGCATAGTCTCTTTTTATTCTTTGATTTCTGCTATTAAGTTTTTCGTGTTCTGAGTCTTGTCCTATTATATGCATGAAACAAAATCAAACTAGCTGGACGTTCACTGTTGCGGGGCCTCAGCAATGTGTCATCAGGAATGCTAAGATCACAACAGGAGACTCCCTGCAATAGTTTCTTGGCTCAGGTCTGCTCTTTTATAATCTGTTTGAGGAAGTGTTGACCCATTTATTCATGAAAAGAAACAGGTCAAATGGGTAGAAAGTGACCAAATGTGTAACCTTATGCATTAAAAAAAAATATATATTCTATTTAAAAAAATATAATTTTATTACTATTAATTATGTTTTATAATCATATTGCCACTAATACATTTGCTTTGCGTTAGCCAACTAAATAGGTTTACTTAACTGTACAACATTTCTTTATTTTGTTTCTGTTACAGCAAATAAGGACTTTCATACAAATGAGATCCAATCTGAAAGTGGTCGACAACTCAGGGGCAAAAAGAGTTATGTGCATACAAGCTTTGAAGGGGAAAAAAGGAGCCAGATTAGGTGACACGATAGTCGCATCAGTGAAGGAGGCCCAACCAGGCGGAAAAGTAAAGAAAGGACAGGTGGTGTATGGTGTGGTTGTCCGAGCCGCCATGCAGAAGGGGCGGTGTGATGGGAGTGAGGTTAAGTTTGATGATAATGCTGTTGTACTTGTCAACAAGCAAGGTGAACCGATCGGGACCAGGGTGTTTGGCCCAGTTCCACATGAGCTAAGGAAGAAAAAGCATGTCAAGATACTTAGTCTTGCTCAGCATATTGCGTGAGGTATGAATCCTTCTAAGTTGTTTTTTTTTTTTTTTTTTTTTTTTTTTTTTTTCTTTTTTTTTTGGTAATCATGGGTTTCCGACTCGACATTGCGAGCCGACTAATCCCACGGCGACTATCCTTTTGGATAGCCCGGAGTCGGCGCAGGTGAACCTCCGTGGCTTCTAAGTTGTTTTCGCCCTCTTTCCTCCCTGTTTACTTTTCAAGAGACAAGCAACATCAGAATTTAGAGGTGGCAATTTCAATCCCTTTACGGTTCTGCTTACGAATTGTTATTTCGGGTCATGTTTATCTCTAGTACGTTTAAGTTTCTGAGCTAAATGCTAAAAACAGCTTAATGGAAAACAGGGCAATGGGTCAAACAGGTCGAAAGTTTCCTAAATGTAAATTAAATGCATAAACCTCATTCATTTAATTCGAAAACTTAGATTTATAATCTCGCAAGACACTACTTTTTTTCTATTGAAATTTTGGCAAAACAGTCTTTCCCAACTCGATTGTTTTAACCCTTAAAGCCTTGCCTTAAAAGGAGTCTGTTTTGACCAGTTGCATGACAACACCATTCTTCCACTTCTATTAAACTAGATTAAAATGGCCAAAACAATTCAGTTTATGACATACTAGCAAAGAATCCCGCAAGATTCCTTGCGGATTGGTCTGCTAGAAAATCTTCAAACCTTGCGAGTTTGGTTTATTTGCAGTGGATGTGGGATTGACATGGTGAAAGTTGGACACTTTTGTGGAGCAACCATGAAAGCGGTTTGACATGGAGATCTTTTGGTGCAAAAATTTAAGCCTCACAAGGTAGCAAGGAATCTAGTGGGGTTCCTGGCTAGTGTTTCTCATAAACCTGGTTTTTTTGGTTAACCAGTTGCCATTTTGGCTACTTTGATGACCAATTTCCCCATATACATAGAGGGATGACCCACCGAATAAGGTTCAACTGATTTGTTCTGAGTGTTTTTTGTGTCTATTTATTAGCAGGCCTTTTTGTTTCTTTTCTAGTTAGCATCATAACTGAAGTTATGGTTAATACCTTCTTTCTTTTTGTCATTTTTTATCTCATATACCATAGTATCTTATACCTTTTATCCAGCTACTCCAATTAGATAGCATAGCTTCTTACCATGCTTAGCGGTACATCTGCAAATTTGCCCTGGAAATTATCCTTTGACATTTAACAAGTTGATAACCAGTTAATACGCAGCTGTATTATTGTGTGATAGATGTGTGTTAATATTACAATAATATGACCAAATCATATCAAGACCACCTACCTTATGGGCCTTATTTCAACAAAGCCCCTATGATTTTGGTTACTTTCGTAAGACTAAGATCTATAACTACACCGTTAAGCTCAAAGGGATGACGTCACACTAAAAAAAATTAAAAAAAATACTAAATAACAGTGTACTGATTTGTTTGCTAGGACCATAAGCCTTATCATGTTATGCATTTAAGCATCAATTGAATGACATTAAGCATGGCATTTATCTTCTATTTTTATTTTTATTTTTATTTTTATTTTATACGTATATTTTCAAAGCAGACTTCACATACTCATTTCAGCATCAGTTGACTAGTTTTTCCTTTAATTTTGATAAATCTAGTTTACTTTTGTGTATAAAAGTAATAGTTAAATTTAAGTATCTATACACTATTGTGTAGGGCTGAGCATCAAAGGTCCAAAACCGAACCAGACCGACAAAACCGACCCGACCCGACAGCCAGTAGGTTTGGTTTCGGTTTCATGTTTTACATGTTTTCGGTTTCGGGTCGGGTCGGTTCGGCCCAAAACCGACAAAAACATACCTAAATACACCTAAACCGAACCGAACCGACGGCCCGACACAAAACCAAACTGAACCGACGGCCCGTCGGTTCGGTTTCGGTTTCGGTTTAGGTTTTTCATGAATTTTGGTTTTCGGTTTTGTCGGTTCGGGTCGGTTTTAGACCGATGCTCAGCCCTATATGTGTAATCTAACATAAACATTTAATATAGAACATAAAAATGCTATCATGCCTTAAATTTTTAAAAGCATTAGTTCTTAACAAAGAAACTAACAGAATCACAAATCCTTCTTAATTTTACAACCTTGATAACAAGAGTTCTCAAAGAATTCCATATTAAACAGTTTTAGTACATTGTTCACGAAATATAAGTTAATTTGTGCTTTTACATGACCTTTGCGTTGGGTGTTTTGTTGACTGCAAATGTTCTCCTTTCAGGTTTGAGTTGGCAGCAGTGACCAGACTAGCTCAAGTTTGATGCAGAATTTAAGATTTCTAGAGTCGTCATTTGGACATCTCAAGTAAAGATTTGGAGTTCATGATCTTATGATTCTCTGCATGGTGTTTTTATATTGTAGAAAGACTTCCGGTTTAGTATGTCATTGCACATTTATAAGTGAACCTTTTGGCAATGCCGGAAGGGAGATAAAGTGTAATCTTTGAATGAATTGTGGTTAGGTAACTTCATGTTCACCTGTTGCCCTGTTGGGATATCAATCTTCAGAAGTATACCTTCTGCTCAGATACTCGATGTTATTTCATCTCAGATGTTTTTAGTTATCGCTTCTTTTGAATAAATAAATGTCAAATTCTGTTGTAGGCCCGGTTGTTTGCAGCAACTTGGGAGATCCAGATTATAACCAAGGTTGTATGATGTTGCGTGTCCAAATTAATAAGATTTTAAGATTACACGAGTCTTGTATCTAGTTGATAATCAAGCCGGAATATCCATATTCATGACACGTAGCCCTGATAATCTTGAAAGTTATGTTTAATTTCCCACACAATTCCTCTTATTTGAAATGTAAGTTGTGTGGGAAATTAATACCTTAAGACACCTGGAACTGCTCAGTGATGCCCAAATGTGCCATAAGTAGCCAAACATGAGTAAAAAACTCCCCCCCTTTCCTAAGCTGTTGCTCGTGGTGAAATCCTCTGTAGTGAGTAGCAGCAAAAGCTAAGATCTCGATCCATACTTGACTCATGACTTTCCACATACTTTCCTTTCACATCTTTTTCAATGCTAATGCGAAGCTGCAACCATCAAACAATGCAGCTTTAGACATGCTTCAACGTAACTTTTTCTGGAATAAGACCCCTTTCTTCTGAAAAAACGCATTGCTTCAGCATGGGTGTCACGATACCTGATCATGCCAATACCTATTGGCAACATAACATGGTATGTCACAAGAAGATACATCAGATAATCATACTTGCTTTCCATATGACATATATCAATATCAGAACCATCTTGATTGTTCTCGAATGATTTTCTATGAAACTATAAGACGTTCTTAACAAACAAGTTGATGAGTAATAACTATTCCCTTCATTCAAATTTATAAGTCCATATTTCTACTTTGAATTATCTATACTTGTCAACTTTCATATTTAACCGACCAAAAGAGACTTAGTAGAGTAAATAGTTGATTGGTGAAATATGTTCTTAACAATCAAGCCAACAATATATATACCAATATAACAGTCAATGATTTCTTCTAATACACGAAGCCAACAATACGTATTTGTTTAAGAATATCTGTACGTTTGTGACTGACCGACCATCTATACGCGAAGCCTGAATAAGTTGTTTTGTATAATCTGATATGCAACTGCTTATTTGATTAT
Organism: Artemisia argyi; assembly: GCA_030686995.1. Taxonomy (NCBI): domain Eukaryota; kingdom Viridiplantae; phylum Streptophyta; class Magnoliopsida; order Asterales; family Asteraceae; genus Artemisia; species Artemisia argyi. The sequence continues at coordinate 132,037,894 of CM060709.1, read as the reverse complement.
TTGTGGGCCAAATGAGGTTTATTATGTGTGTACTTTTCGTTTGTAAGGTTTGATGACGTATAGTCTATAGTTGGGCCACGGGCCCAAATGATATACATTACTAAGCCCAAACCCACCACGAGTGGGCTATCATGACAAATGACTTGGGCCATAATACCAATGGCTTGGACTCACGAAGTCCAAAGCCCAACCACACTATCTGGTTATAGGATAAGGATCTCTTTTTACGGAATTGATATCCTTACCCCGGATAAGCACCACATGTGCGAAGAGTAAGGAACAAGAAACCTACACGGTTTCTGCGCCCCTATATATAGAATGATATATTCTCATTAAAGGTACGATTCACACGATCCATAACTCTTCAACTAAACCCTAAACCGATTACTTACTCTCACGCCGGAGTCTAATCGTGGGAGACAATCCCACGATAAGCCTAACGGTGCTGTTTGCTTTCTTAGTGCGCAGGTTTCACAAGCACTAAAGTTCTAATTGGTACGAGAGCAGGAGTCCAAACAAGGTAAGCCCAACTTTTGTATCAACAAGTGGCGCCATCCGTGGGACCCTACACTAAGAACTCAAGACCAGAATGCCGAAAAACAAGAACTCAGGCCAGCGGACTCCGCAGCCGGAGAAAACACGTGATGATTCACATAGGAAGAAGCATCAAGATTCGACTCTAAGGCCAACCCCTGGAACAACCAGTACGCCTAGTCATCGCTAGTCGAATGTAACTCCAATCCCTACCACAGTAGAATTGCCTTTGGGGACAACCTGAACCACCACCGTAGTCCCAAGCGCTGAGGATATTCAGCGCACTCTCTTTACCACTCCCCACCAAATGGCATCCATAGTGGACAACACTGTGCCACCAGGAGCACCTAATAGAGAGAGGGAACCCCATGCGGAGACGAATATCCTCGCAGTAGAAGAGGATGCACCTGAGGTGACCTTAAACGATTTGTATCCCAACATTATGAGACTTTAACTAGTCTCATGCAAGAGGAGGCAAGAAGAAGGTCAAGCCGCGATCTGCAAAACCGGCTGGACTTTAGCCAAGAAAAATCTCCACCGCGCCACTATGAGCGCAGAAACAATGAGAGGCGCACCAATGTCCACGCTAGACTTGGCAGCCTTGGTACATCATCTAACTCTCAATACTCGGAGGATTACGAAGACAACGTGCGGCACACCAATGTCCACGCTAGGCTTGGTAGCCGCAGGATACAAGATAGGCTTGGACGACAACGTTCACCGAGCGTAAGCGTCTCAAGGTCAGGAAGTAGAAGAATCCAAGACAGGCTTGGGAAACACCACTCCCCAAGTACAAGCCCTTCAAACTCGGACTCCGAGGAAAAACGGCGCAAGCGCCGCAGAAGGAACAACTCCTCTTCTAGCAACTCTTCGGACAACGAGGATAGAGAGACGGGACATTGGAAATCTAAAAACCGGCGTCGGTACGAGGAGGATGAAGATATTTCCCTTCCTTGGCGTCGCCAAAAGGTTGATGCGTTCACACAATGCATAAGCGATTTCTCAGATGACAAGAGAAGGCGCATGCCTACCAATGTTAAAACATATGATGGCACAGGTGATCCTGATGATCACCTAAAAATCTTCGAGTCAGCGGCTGCTATCGAAAACTGGCCACAACCTGTATGGTGCCATATGTTCAACTCTACCTTAGTAAGGAATGCGCGAACATGGTTCAGCAAGCTTCCACGACGAAGCATAAATGGGTTTGAAGAATTACGAAAGGCATTCCGCCTAAATTTTACGCAACGAAAGAAGTGCGCAAAGAACCCTGTGGAACTAGCCAGAGTGAAACAGCGCCAAGGGGAATCCACAAGCACTTATATGGAGCGCTTCAAGGATGAATGCATGCAAGTCAAAGCATGTCCCGAAGTACTAAAAATCTCAGGGTTCATGAACGGGATCAATAACCCAGAGCTGATACGGAAGCTAAACGACAAAGTACCCTAAAGCTTTGATGAGCAAACAAAGCGCACCAGATCCTTCATCCAAGGGAAGCAGCGGCGGCAGATAGCAAAAAAGGTTACTCAACCTTTAAACCACAAGAACAGTCTAGGAGACAATCCAATGACCAAAGTGGCAACCGCAACAGGAATTACCGCAACCAAGGCAGTGGAAGGGATAACGACAAGTACGTCCCACTCACAAAAACCCCTAAGGAAATATTCGTGACAGAAGGAGCAAATTTTCCAAAACCTCCACCTATGAGCACTCCAGAAGAAAAGCGCATAGGAGGAGGATACTGCGAATACCATGGGCAGAAGGGTCACACTACCAACGAGTGCGTCTAACTGCGTCAGCTAATTGATAAATTATTATGAGAAGGGAAGATGGACCACCTCGTTAAAAACATCAAAGAGGGAAAAGATAGACAGAAGAATGGGGCCAAAAAGGAGATACCAAAAAATAAGGCTGACACAATATACATGATACAATCATGGCAGCGAAATACGAAACAAAAAGTCAGCCAAAGATTTTCCAAGGGAAACCAAATTAGAAAAACGAAACAAAAAGTCAGCCAAAGATTTTACCGTGTGATCCACAGTGAATGGAGGCGGTGTCTTTTATATGCATTCAAAACCCTAAAAGGGACGCCACGTGGATCCCACTAACAAAACGTGTGGCTGGGAGGCGAAAGGTACAACACTTTTTCCCTTTTCTCAAGGCACACGTGGACACCCTCCCCGTTTTTCGAAGCACTCATCATGATATTTTGGGACTTGATACATTGTTCCTATTTTTGGGCGTGAAGTATTTCATTTTTTCCCGCCACGCTTGCCGCTACTCTAACTAGTCTAGTATCCGCGGCTACGAGCCGCGCACACTAGACTGGGGGACATGATGACGTATAGTCTATAGTTGGGCCACGGGCCCAAATGATATACATTACTAAGCCCAAACCCACCACGAGTGGGCTATCATGACAAATGATTTGGGCCATAATACCAATGGCTTGGACTCACGAAGTCCAAAGCCCAACCACACTACCCGGTTATAGGATAAGGATCTCTTTTTACGGAATTGATATCCTTACCCCGGATAAGCACCACGTGTGCGAAGAGTAAGGAACAAGAAACCTACACGGTTTCTGCGCCCCTATATATAGAATGATATATTCTCATTAAAGGTATGATTCACACGATCCCTAACTCTTCAACTAAACCCTAAACCGATTACTTACTCTCACGCCGGAGTCTTATCGTGGGAGACAATCCCACGATAAGCCTAACGGTGCTGTTTGCTTTCTTAGTGCGCAGGTTTCACAAGCACTAAAGTTCTAATTGGTACGAGAGCAGGAGTCCAAACAAGCAGAGGCGCAGCTTCTAAGGGGCCGGGGGGGGGGGGGGGGGGGGGGGGGGAGGGGGCGCGGCCGACCCCCCGAAATTTTTTTTGCGATGTAGGGGTATATAGTTTTCGTGTAGAAAAATTTCGGTATTTTCGGTTTCGCCCCCCCAATTTAATTCGGTTTCGACCCCCCATAGTGTTAGGAAAAAAAAAATTTAGATCCCGACCCCCCACTCGAAATTTCCAAGCTTCGCCCCTGCAAACAAGGTAAGCCCAACTTTTGTATCAACAAGTATGAATCTTGGCTGTGAGTGCGAAGGAACTGAAAGATGATTAATACAATATAACATTGTAGTTTCAACAATGGGCGGAGGGCCATGTAAGAAAATAAACTCCAACAGTTTGTTTGAAATTTTAACTTTATCAATTATATAAAAAGATTGTCATCTTTATATGTGCAGGTTGAGAAAGCTTTTATATGATACAAACAATGTTATTTGTTGCAGACATGGTTTGGGACATTCCTTCCTGTTGTGATTGACGGATCGTTTGGATTTATCGTTTGTATGTTCTACAATACTCTACAAAATTGCTACACTTTTTACCTTGATCCTGCCACGGTGTTCCTAAACCAACTTATAAGTCAGATTCATTACTATACAGTACTTAAAAAATTTGGGTTGCGGATAGGTCAATTTCATATTTTATTAATTCTTTGCACTTTTACGTCATTTCTGTGTGTCGAATATGTGAACTAACTTTTGTAAGTTTGTTGTATTATTGTAGGGTTACGTTTACCCCTGGATCAAACACGACAACATGGTTCTCGCATTTCAAACACCACAACATGTTTCTTGCATTTCAGCTTCCAAAGATTATGGAGTTGCTACGACTCATATTCAGGGTGGTTTTTGTACCAATATCTTCTCAGCGACCTTTCAATTGATTAGCTAAAGGAGCAGCTGTATTGGGTTACGTTGCACTTTCTTATTATGCAGGCTTCTCATTTGTCTCATTTATCAACAACGGCGTATTTTTTACCCGGGTTTATGGCTATGAGATACATTAACTATAGTGCTGCAATTAGTGACGTAATTTGATTCCACAAGGTCAAGGGCGGAGCTATTAAGGGACCGGGAAGGGTCCCGCCCCCAAGCCTAAGCCCGTTAGTGTATTTTTTCGCGATTTCATGTGTTAATTTTTTTTCCATCTCGGCCCTCCCATCTAATGTTCTTCCGGAAAAAAAATTGTTTCGGCCCTCCCAAGAAATTTTTCTAGCTCCGCCACTGCACAAGGTTACCTTATTGTGCGGTTATTGAAAGCTCAAGCTATACGTTTGGCTAAAAAACTCAAACGTGGGGATGAAATGGGTCATTTTGGGGGCTGAAATGGGTGTAGGATTCGGGGCTGGAGTGGAGGCCAACATGGGTGCGTTTGAGTGCTGAAATAGGGGCTCAAGTGTGTGCAGTTGGGGGCTGAAATGGGTGGGTTTGGGTAATGAAATAGGCCAGAAAAGGATGTGTTTGGGGACCGAAGTGGGGGGCTTAAATGGGCCTTTGGTGACTGAAATGGGTGTGGAATTGGGGGCTAAAATAGGGGCTGCGACAGGTGCGTTTGGGGCTGAAATGGGTGGGTTTGCGGTGATGAAATGAGGCTGCAATAGGTGTGTTTCGGGGCTGAAGTGTGGGGTAAAATGGACATATTTTGGGGTTGAAATGGGCGTGAGATTGGCAGCTGAGATGGATGTGTTTCGGTGCTGAAATGGAAACCGAAGTGGGTGTTAAAGTGCGTTGAAATGGGTATGTTTGGGTGTGTTGGGGCGATGAAATAGCCCCTGATCTCCATAGGTGAATATTTGAATTTGAAATAGGCGAGCGGTTCATAACTGCTTAATACTTTTGTCATCCGTTAGTGATCCAAATTATAATACTACGTATATTTTGGTTATAGTCCCTGTTTGGATCGACAACGCAATAAGTTTGAGCATGGAAATAGGTATATGAATTTACGTGTTGCAACACGTTCTGTGCAGAAAATAAGTAGTTACAAAGCATTAATAATTGTGACCCTTTTTTATTCACTTTTAACCAAGTATACTATCTACTGTCACTAATTATTCTTTTTTTAAAATCTATGGGTACAAGAATGTGAAGAAGGGAACGCGTCTTTCGCATTGCTGACTTATAAACTTCGTGTTCGTTTGCACAACTTTAGTTTTCGTGCATATCATTGTTCAAACGATATGCTTTGGCCACTAATCTATACTAACAATCTGTTTGTTTTTTCCCACAGGTTTTGAATTAGTTAGCATTTATCTTCATTACAGGTATTTAACACCTTCTTAATTGTTCTTCACGTCTTTTTTTTGGTTATATAAGAGGATTCGTGTTTGTTAATGCATATCCCTTCGCCCTTTCCTTCTCATTATGTAGCAAAATTATCACCCTAATAAGGGTTTCAATTGCACTGACAATGATAACCAAATGGGAGAACCAAGCACAATGAAATTATAATTATTTACGCAGCCTATTATTTTGCTTTTTGCCATACATTGCTAAGCAAGCACCGAGATTATGTACTTACGATTGGTTTATTTTTCAGAGTGGATTAGCGGATCCTTCGTTAAGTGTTGCACCCTGAAATCAGTCAGCTTCGCATGTTGGTGCTAGCGAGCACTTTCAAACTGTTGATGGTAATATCTGCTCCGGGGCCAAAGTTTTTGAAGAATGCTGATCCATGTTCAGTATCCTCCATTGGGTCAGTTTGCTATGAGGGATATGAGACAGACAGTTGCAGTTGGTGTGATCAAGAACGTGGATAAAAACGATCCAACTGGTTAAATCACCAAAGCTGCTATCAAGAAAAAAAATAATTGTTTCGTTTAACTATCTGGATTTGAGTTTGAACTCTTTGTTTTGCCACCGATCAATTTCATTTTTAGGAATGGTGTTTCGGTTACTTTTCCGGTTCTTACCTGGGTGTACTTCACAGGCGCCGGTGGCGTGGTTGTGTCTATTCTGGTGTCTCCTTACATTGAAACATTTGAATGTAATGGTTTACTTGGTTTTATGATTTTATCTATATCTTTCATTGTTCTAAAGTATTGCAACGTCTAGAAGCAACAATTATCATCAAAGCAGTCGTCGCCACAATGTTCCAAAGCGAGTGAAGCGTCTATTTTTTCCTATGAATATATCTGCCATGAAAAATTAAGGTCACATAATTCACTTACTAAACTTTCATCATTTAACACCTCACTTTCTAAAATTAAGTGTTATTCACTTTTCTAATAACAATCTCACACACCTTTACCAGCCATTACTTGAACTTTGCATTGCTTAATTGGGCTGCTTCACTAATGTCATTAGAGATATCAGGTATATATTGTTTTCTTTGGTTCTAAACTTTGAGCCTTAAAAATCTTTGTCAAACAGGTAACAAGCGTCTTAGCATGATAACAAATTAACAACGTAACTGATCATTAAATAGGTGTATAAGATTAGTTGTACAAAAGTTTAAAACCATAAAGTTAATGGGGACTTCACCAATTCATGTTCTATCATGCATAAAGTCATACGAAAATGACTTACAAAAATACTTATGCAAAAACCTAGAAAAATAAAACTATATTTACTAATACACACAAAAAGCCCCGCCGCAACGCACGGGTGCTGTCTTCCTCATTTATAAACAAATGAACATAAGTCACATGGACTACCACAACCACGAAGTACTAATTAGGCTCAAGAAACCACGAAGTACCAATTAGGCTCAAGAAACCACCATGTTGTGTTGGAGTTGGGAGACCTTGGAGCATACTTAAATCTCTTTCATGTTGTATATCTTCATCACAAATTAGTCTTACACCAAACTCCTTCACCTCATAACCTTCATTATTCTCTTCAAAACAAAATGTAACAAATTTTTTTGCTTCCTTCCAGTACCATTTATTCCGCGTATAATACAACCATATCATATATGAATCTTGGATTCCTATTACCTTATTCTTATTGTTAAAATGATCTTCTGTGATCATAGAAGCTCCATCGAAGTTCTTTACAGAGTATCCTTTAAATTCTTTGAAAGGCTTTTTGCACTTGAAAACTGCACAAGTTCCATATCCTCTAAACTTATCATAACACCAATCTGATGGTAATTCAACCTTTACGTGATTTTCCCTACTTCTATTTGTAAACCACTCTGGAATGCTATTCCCTTGATATCGTATATCTAAAACAGAATAGACATTGTCTTGCTGGAAGAATTCACATCTGTTAATCTGGAAACCCAAATACCAGAGGAAAGCAGAATCACTACAACATTTACCACTTTCCCCATCGATATAACGGGTCTTTCCCAAGCGACATGTCGCTGGGGAATCTTCGCTGGGGAAGCCTCGCTTGGGATTGTATTCCCAGCGACAATCCCCGGCGACGAGGTGGGTCCCACTCATATTTCAGTCAAAGAAATAGTGCCACGGTGGCAATGTATCCCCAGCGACATATCGTTGGGGAAACCTCGTTAATGTTAAGTGATTAGTACTTATCCCCAGCGACATGTCGCTGGGGAAACTTTGCTAATACGTTGACAAGTCAACGAAAACACATAGTTTCCCCCCAACGACATGTCGCTGGGGAAACTATACGTATTCGTTGACTTGTCAACGTATTAGTGGGATTATCCCCGGCGACACGTCGCTGGGGAAACCCTATTATTTTTTTTTTTTAATGCAGCCTGCACAGCAGGTAATTTCCAGATTACCAAAACCTGTATATACCTATAGTTTTTTCAATTATCAAGTTAACTACATTAAATCAATGGACTGTAGTCTATATAATATTGAAAGTGAATTTGGAAAAAGATCAACACTAAATCAGTGGACTGTATTATATATAATCTCCGCAACTTTTTATCGCTAACCATACCTCGATCTATCATATTCCTACCTCTAATTCAAACTAGAATACACAGTATGTAATATATATATATTATATAACAGGCGAAGCATAGACAAACAAATTACCAAGTCATTAACCCAGTCAAATTAAGTCATCTTTTTGGACCATTGCTTCATTCTAAACAAAAAAGTAATAATTGTGTCTCCATCCATACTATTATCCGTAAACTACATCAAAACAAGATATCTTTCAAATTACATACCACCAAAAAATTTTAACTGCAAATACACATACATATATCAACAGCTTAATATAATTTTTTAAACATCAAATCTAATAAACCTTTAAACAAAACAGATGACCGTGGGTGACTGTGGTGTTTGGCGGTGGCAGACGACACGTAGCAGCGGCAGCAAGCAAAAATAACCCTTAAACACATTTTAAAAAAATCTCAAAAATGACAAAAATTAAAAAATTAAATAACTAAATAAACAAACTAAAAATTTAAAATTTAAACATAAACAAACCTTTAATTTGTGTGGTGGGGGTGGGGGTGGTTGTCGGCGGTAGCAGAGGCGGAGAGCAGTTGTCCGGCAGCGGCGAGCGTGGTGTCTTGTACACAAACATAAACAAACAAAAATGTACCAAGATTAAAATTGTAATAGAACAAAAATTAAAAAAACCATAATTAAAAGAATAAACATACCTTTAATATAATTATTCCAAAAACGTGGTGTAGTGGTTTGGGGACACAAAGGATGAATCGGAAAAAAGATGTGCACAACGGTGCGTGAGTGGTGGTTTCGGTAGGGAGGATGAAGATGAGAATGAGATGAGTTTTGTTAGTAAAAATAAGATGTGGTGGTTTTGGTTGGGATTTGGGAAGATGAGATGAGAATGAAGAATGAAGATGTGTGTGTGTGTGTGTGTTTGAGACTTGAGAGTTTAAGATGAGATGAGAATGAGTTAGCAAAAAATCAGATTCACTTTTGGAAATGAAATTTTCATTTTGGCGGGATAAAGTAATAGTGTGGGAGGGAAATGAAATGTTGGCTTCCATCTTTTGAGACGAGTATATCCGATTTTTTTTTAATCATGTATTTAATTTATAAATGATTTAAAATAAATAACTTCATTTAAGTAAAATTGATTTAAATTAATTAAAAATAAATTAAACTACTTTTTGTACTTGACAGATGAATCAAGATTACTTACTCCGTCGTCTGAACATTATTGTCATGAGAGATAAATCACAAAGTTTAATAAAAGTGTGGCTACTTTAGTTTTAAACCACTCAAAGATAATATTCTCATATTATATTCTCTAGTTTTTACTTAAAAATAAAAGGGAACAACTATTTTGAGACGTTCAACGGATGAGTCGACATATTAGGGTCTACACATTAGACGTTCAACGGATGAGTCGACATGTTAGGGTTACACATTAGACGTTCAACGGATGAGTCAGTATGTTATGGTTACACATTAGACGTTCAACGGATGAGTCGACATGTTAGGGTTACACATTAGACGTTCAACGGATGAGTCGACATGTTAGGGTTACACATTAGACGTTCAACGGATGAGTCGACATGTTATGGTTACACATTAGACGTTCAACGGATGAGTCGACGTGTTAGGGTTACACATTAGACGTTCAACGGATGAGTCGACATGTTAGGGTTGGACATTAGACGTTCAACGGATGAGTCGACATGTTAGGGTTACACATTAGACGTTCAACGGATGAGTCGACATGTTATGGTTACACATTAAACGTTCAACGTATGGGTCGATATGTTAGGGTTAGACATTAGACGTTCAACGGATGAGTCGACATGTTAGGGTCTACACATTAGACGTTCAACGGATGAGTCGACATGTTATGGTTACACATTAGACGTTCAACGGATGAGTCGACGTGTTAGGGTTACACATTAGACGTTCAACGGATGAGTCGACATGTTAGGGTTGGACATTAGACGTTCAACGGATGAGTCGACATGTTAGGGTTACACATTAGACGTTCAACGGATGAGTCAGTATGTTATGGTTACACATTAGACGTTCAAACGAACGAGTCGAGATGCTATGGTTGTACATGAGATGTTAAACAAACGAGTCGAGATGCAATGGTTGTACACGATATGTTAAACGAACGAGTCGAGATGCAATTAATGGTTGTACACGAGATGTTAAACGAACGAGTCGAGATGCAATTAATGGTTGTACACGAGATGTTAAACGAACGAGTCGAGATGCTATGGTTGTACATGAGATGTTAAACGAACGAGTCGAGATGCTATGGTTGTACATGAGATGTTAAACGAACGAGTCGAGATGCTATGGTTGTACATGAGATGTTAAACGAACGAGTCGAGATGCAATAGGATTTATCTTATAAACATCTGTCAATAAGAAAAACCAACAGAAAACCAACTTTAAAAATAGTGATAGCTTCTATTTAATAGGATTTATCTTTTTAATTTTTCTTTTCAGCTTATTAATAAGATGCAATGGTTATACATGAGATGTTAAACGAACGAGTCGAGATGCAATGGTTCTACACGAGATGTTAAACGAACGAGTCGAGATGCAATGGTTGTACACGAGATGTTAAACGAACGAGTCGAGATGCAATGGTTGTACACGAGATGTTAAACGAACGAGTCGAGATGCTATGGTTGTACATGAGATGTTAAACGAACGAGTCGAGATGCTATGGTTGTACATGAGATGTTAAACGAACGAGTCGAGATGCTATGGTTGTACATGAGATGTTAAACGAACGAGTCGAGATGCAATAGGATTTATCTTATAAACATCTGTCAAAAAGAAAAACCAACAGAAAACCAACTTTAAAAATAGTGATAGCTTCTATTTAATAGGATTTATCTTTTTAATTTTTCTTTTCAGCTTATTAATAAGATGCAATGGTTATACATGAGATGTTAAACGAACGAGTCGAGATGCAATGGTTCTACACGAGATGTTAAACGAACGAGTCGAGATGCAATGGTTGTACACGAGATGTTAAACGAACGAGTCGAGATGCAATGGTTGTACACGAGATGTTAAACGAACGAGTCGAGATGCTATGGTTGTACATGAGATGCTAAACGAACGAGTCGAGATGCTATGGTTGTACATGAGATGTTAAACGAACGAGTCGAGATGCTATGGTTGTACATGAGATGTTAAACGAACGAGTCGAGATGCAATAGGATTTATCTTATAAACATCTGTCAATAAGAAAAACCAACAGAAAACCAACTTTAAAAATAGTGATAGCTTCTATTTAATAGGATTTATCTTTTTAATTTTTCTTTTCAGCTTATTAATAAGATGCAATGGTTATACATGAGATGTTAAACGAACGAGTCGAGATGCTATGGTTGTACACGAGATGTTAAACGAACAAGTCGAGATGCAATGGTTGTACACGAGATGTTAAACGAACGAGTCGAGATGCTATGGTTGTACAAGAGATGTTAAACGAACGAGTCGAGATGCAATGGTTGTACACGAGATGTTAAACGAACAAGTCGAGATGCAATGGTTATACCTAACAACTTTTTTTCTACCTAACACCTTATCCTCACAATATAAACACACACACACACATACTCATCTCACTATATCTCTCTCTCTTTCTATCTCTCTCTAGCAGTTTCTGTTTTCTGGCGACACCAGCATTTTCTGTCCGCCGGAATCTTTTTCTGGCCACCACCTTTTATCACCTCAACTTGTAGATCGGGCCACACCGGTCACGATTCAACCACTCAACCTCACAACCACAAACATACACTGTTATCATGGTGAAGAAGATGACCGAATTTGAAGCTTTTCCTTGTCCTTGTGAACGAGGAGACGTGATTCTGCGAGAATCGTGTAAATCTTACTCCCGTGGTAAACTATACTATGCGTGTCCTTTCTCGCAGGTGAACAATTACATATTTTTTCGTGTATTATATAAATAATTTGGTTAGTTGTTAAAAATAATAGTTTTTACTCTTTAACAGCCTGGGACAGAAGACCATGGATGTAATTTTTTTTTATGGAAGGAGGAACGACTCGTCAAAATGATGATCGGTTCTCAGGGAGCTTCAACATCAAGCGGTTCTGGATCTGCTCCAAAAAGGTGCTCAAATTGTCATGAAAAAAATCTTAGAATAAACTTGCTGGAGGCACAAAAACAGGTGCTAGAGGCACAAAAACAGGTGCTAGAGACAAAATTAAGGGTGCTGGAGGCAAAACTTGACATGGCAACGTATCCCAACCACGACCACGCATGTCAGTCGGATGCAATACTCCGTGACCTTGTAGGTGACATGGATAAATTTCATATGTAGTACTGTTATCGTTGTTGTTGCTGTTGTTTGCTGTTGTTGTTGATGTTATTGATGTTTAATAAAATGTTGTTGTTGTTTAATAAAATGTTGTTGTTGTAGAGCAATAATTAGAACTGAAGGAGCAATAATTATCAAACACAAAGGCAAACTGTTTATTTAAAATTTGTACGCATAAATAATAGAACTGAAGGAGCAATAATTATCAAACACAAAGGCAAACTGTGAGGATATATATAGCCTGATTTTCGAAGATATATTCCCGTCGACATGTCGACGGGAACAAGAAAGCGGGAAAATATCCCGCCCAATATTTTACCCATTTATTAAAAATGTTTATAATTAGTAATATACTACCGTCGACATGTCGACGGGATTCTTAAAACATACTAATTATTATGCTTAATCACACGTTAATTGCGCGATAAAACGTTATTAATATATTACCGTCGACATGTCGACGAGAATATATTAGCGGGTAAATTTCGCGCCCAACTTTGGTGAATTATTGAGGCTAAAAACATATGTTACAATGTTCCTGTCGACATGTCGACGGGAAAATACGTTTATAAAAAATTCAACGCAGTCTGGCTCGGTCAAGCTTTTTTTTTTGTCGTTTTGTGCCTTATGCCGTCGACATAATGTCGACGGGAAAACCGTCGACACCTGTTCTCCTGATCCTTGTAGTGAACGGATGAGTCGACATGTTAGGGTTACACATTAAACGTTCAACGGATGGGTCGATATGTTCGGGTCGGACCGAAACAAACATAAAAAACGTAGTGTCATTAATAGTCAACGAAGTCAAAGAGAATCCCCAGCGACATGTCGCTGGGGAAAATGTTTTAATAAAAACCAAATATTAAGCTCATTAAGAGTGATTAGCCACTAATTAAATTTTTTTAATTAAAAACAATAATCCCCAGCGACATGTCGCTGGGGAAACATAAGCGGGAAAAATTCCCGCCACGTTTTACGAAGATATTTTTGGTCAAAGTACAACGCACTTTTCCCCAGCGACATATATGTTTCCCCAGCGACATGTCTCTGGGGAAAAGTGAAGAAAAATTATATGACTTTTTCTACTAGAAATTGTGCCACGTAGGATACTTTTTTGTCGTTTAGTGGAGATTCCCCAGCGACAGATATCGCTGGGGAAAATATCGATGGGGAAAGGGGTATTTGTGGTAGTGAATTCACATCTGTTAGCTGGTGAATAGAGCCTTGGGAAGTTCTAGATGAGTCAAGACACTGAGCAATCGATATAGACCCCTCACTATTAACGGTAACATTCTTAAACAGCTTTGGACAATTTCTGAAATCATTTATCATATGCCTGAATTGGTCTTTAGATGATCTGGACACTTCTCTTAACGAGGTGCAATCAGATGCATTAATTTTCCATACGCTAGGTGGAAGTTCAGCCAACACTTCTAGCTTCTTGCAACCATCAACATAAAGATGTTGAAGATGGGAAAGTTGACTCAAATTTCCAGGCAACCTAGTAAAATGGTTCCCTTTTAAGTTTAGACCCGTTAGACATGATAAGCCTCCAATGCTCTCAGGCACTTGTTCTAAATTGCAGTAGCTTAAATTCAGTTTCTTTAACATATGTAAACCTGCCAATGAAACTGATCTTTGGGGATGTTGTTGTTTACTTAGTAAACCAAAAGGATCAGTGATTGAAGTCCACCATCTAGGTTGAATCTTCCCTTGGCCACCAAATGACAATGATTCAACGTTTATTAGAGAGAATACAAAAGAAGGAAGTTGTGTAATGGCATCCGTTTCCACTCTACCTGGAAAATTCTGAAGCCGTTTGCAGTCTCTCAGATTTAACACAACAAGCATCTTAAGCATTCCAATTGAAGGATGAACGCTAACCAAATTCACACAACCTTCAAGACTTAGCTCTTCGAGATTTGTAATCTCTGAGAAGTCAGGGGTGGTTGTTAGGTTACAACAGTACCTTAGCTTCATTACTTTCATCCTTCTAAAACTCTGACATCAAAAGAAAAATGATAAGTTTGTATATCATAAGGTGTTGAACACGAAAACATGTATGAACAAAAAAATACCTTTGGTGTTGTCCAAAGTTGTTTTATGTGGCTGTAAGAGAGGTCGATGGCAACAATGCTTTCTGGATAGAAATCTGAAGGTAAGTACTTGAAAGGGCATCCATGCCAACAAAACAACCTTAGCTCATTGGACAAAAAATCCAAACTTCCTGTCAACTTCACTGTAAATGGCTGGCAAAGTTCTTTGAATTGCGGAAAATAAATTTTTAGGATTCGCAAGTTTTTCATATGCGTAAAAGCTTTTCCATCTATGGGAATATTCTGGCCGTTATTCTTTAGCAAAAGGACAAGAACTTCAACTTCTTCTGTTACCTATCAAATAATAAATCATTAGACTGCAATTCCTTATACAGAAAAGATTAATAAAGCCAACTGCCTATTCTTATTAGACTGTAATACCTTGTTTTTATTCAATGCATCATAAAACTCTGATGAAATCCACATCTGCTCCGATTCCCAGGTATGTTGGACTCTTCACGTATAACTTCCCTTGCCATGCTTTGAATCAATTCATGCATTTGAAGAGATGTATTACTTGGAGATACTGTTATCAAGAACTTATCAACCAAAACTTCAATATTAGCATTTGCGGAACAGTTATTTCTGTTGTCTAGTACACTTGCAGCATAATCTTTATTTTCCCCAATGAAGGCACATGCAATGTCAAGAAACGTTCTTTTCTGATCAGATGCTAGTCCATCAAAACTTGGTCGAAGTTTTCGTAGGATATCTGCATTTGGATATGTCTGGAGTCTATCTAATTCGCTTCTCCAAACATACACAGACTTTTCATACAATAGTCGACCAAAAACTTTGAGAGCCAAAGGGTGACCTTGCAAATATTTCACAATCTGGGAAGCAAATTCTTCAAAATCTTTTGTAGGATGCCTTTTTCCAAATGCATATAAACTAAAGAGCTCAAGAGCTTCATAATCATCTAAAGACTCCATTTCATAAATACCATCCACTTTATGAGACCTTAGCAATTGTTTGTCTTTACCCGTGAAAATTATAAGACTTCCAGGGAAAAACCAATCAGGTGAACCTGCTAGTGCTTCTATCTGCTCCGCATTATTGACATCATCCAAAACAAGCAGGATCGGCTTACATGACATCCTTTCCTTTATTACCATAGCTCCTTCACCAACACTTGATATCTTTGGATCTTCTATTTTCAAAATCTTTTCAATCATTTGCATCTGGACTTGAGTTAGTCCTTGACGTTTTTTGACTCCCTGGATATCTTCACAAAAGCAACTTCCCTCAAAGTGGATATACATCAAGTTATAGATAGCTCTGGCAAGGGTCGTCTTTCCTATCCCGCTTATACCACATATTCCAATCATGTTAACCTTATCTGACCCAACGAAGCGTGACAACTCTAATTTGTCGAAATGGAAATCAATGCCAACAAGGTAGCCACCAACATGCAAGGGTACGTTGCATAATTTTTTGAGGATTTCTTTGGAGATGCAATCAATGAACTTGGACTCATACCTGTTAACCATAAGAAAGAAAACAAGAAGTCAATACAGAGATGCTACAAAACTAATTTGTTGTACAAACAAAAAGAAATTTACCCATTTGTGATGTCCTCGAGATCCCATCCAGATAAGTTAGCTGCAATGGATAAAGCATCCTTCCATTTATCCACCTCTGTACTATTTGAAAGTTCATGTTTAGCAAACGCTTCAGCATAGCTCCCTGTTTGTTTCCTAACCACGTCAGGTTTAACATCATAAAAGATAATTTGAACCTCGTGTACTTTTGGAGCTTTAATCTGTTTGCACTCAAGTATTTTGACAAGTTCCCTCAGACACCATGATGAAGAAGCATAATCTTTGGAGAAGATAACTATCAAAAACCTCGATTCTTCAATGGCTTTGTATAGTTGAGGGGATATGTATTCTCCTCTAGGCAAACCGTTATCATCTTTGAAAGCATGAATCCCTTTTTGCTTGAAGTCGTTGAATAGATGATCCATGAAGTTTTTGCGGATATCTTCACCTCTAAAACTGACAAAGACATCATATTTCCACCGATGAGGAATGAACGTAGTAGCCATTATCAATAATGAGATTGAGCTACATGTGTTCACGAGAAAAGATCATCAGAAAGAGTAAAAATACAAATACAGATGAAACACCAGCTAACTAAATTAACACCGAGAATCTATAACCAAGTAGCATCAAACATGCGAGTGCTTTTGTGTTATACCACCCAACGTGTAGACGGGACATATATGCTAGCTAGTTGCTTATATGTGCTAGACAATTTTATATAACTTAATATAAAAAAAAGCTTGAAAGATTGCATTTCAAAAAAGAAAAAAAAAAAAAAAAATGTGTGATTTTGCAATTCAGGCTTGATAATACTATTTTCTATTGTTCATAATAATGTAAAGATCTGGTCTACAAAAACTTGGTGACATATTGGACTTGAAATATCTTTTATCTTCTTGAAATAACAAATGATAACTTGGACCGGACGACCCTAAAACTATCAAGACCCTAAAAACTACAACGATCCTACCTTTAACAGTCTTAAAAATTACAAATATGGCAGCCCAACAATCAAAGGACAAATCCCGATTTACGTATAACCACCAAAGGTCAATTACTCAGTAAAAAGTACGAAGACGAGTGAAAACCCGGCCATGACCCAAACATTTGACATAATTTTTTTTGGCTGTATATAATACTTTTTTTGCTTCCTTTTAAAATTACCCAACCACTAGTGAACAAATAATCATATTAAAAAGTTGTTTAGTTACTATAAGATATGCAAACAGAAAAATGAAACAATGAAAAGTAATTAGAAAGAGAATAGTGATAGACTTACAATATAGCGATGAATGGATGGAAGTCTTTGAAATGAATGGATGGAGTTAGAAATAACAAACGCAAGTTGGTCGACTTCAAGTCAACTTTAATTTCACTTCGAATCCCTTGACTTTAAGATAAGAGAAAATCGAGCAATAATTTGTCAAATAAATTACTAGTATTTCATATGCTAAGTAATATTTTTTTTTCAACATCACCACCACCGACATAGTGTAATACGACAAACAACATCACCACCAAAACATATTACACTTAAACACACATATATACCCCACAATATACTCACACACCCAAAAAGTTTATTTCTTCTCTCTACACAACTCAGCCGCGAACAACCGAGTTCTCTCAAAAGCTCATAATCAACGCATCCAAGGGGCGAAGTTTTTAGGGACGACACCTCCTTGAGGGTGACCTAAGACATAAAACGCGTGAGTCGTCTTCTATTACATGCAGCCGAACTGTTTAATAAAAAAAAAATACATTTATGTGCGTTATTACTTACTTTTTTTTTAATAGTTTAGAGAAAGATTTAAAAGTTATTTCCCAAAAGTAATGCTTTTAACAATTTTCTCTTTATATTAATGTGCAATTTCTTTCATAAAAGCAACATATCAACTTTAAAGTGGTAACTATTTGGATGAATTTACCCGCTCTTCAGAATAAAATAGAAAATCTTCTACAAGGGTTAAAGTTGGCAAAGTTACATATAACGAGATATTAGGACTTCATGGATTAAACTGAATGGATGGAATATTACCAATGCTATTGTTCTGTGAGACTAGTGGAGTACACTGAAAACCAAAGCTCCACTCAGCAGTCCGTACTAGAGATTATGTGAAAACTTTGCTTATAGTTGTTTAAGATATTATGGACTTCAAAGAATGAACATGATATATTTGTTTGATGTCTTATATGTGCATTGGACTATCAGTGTACTAATTAAGATATATCAATATTCAGCTCATTTCCTGTTTGAAGTAAATCCCGTAGAGATCTAAGAAGGAAAAGTAATAAAGCAGATTGATGCATATATAGCTATAAGTATATTTGTGTTGACCTAGAGATCTACATATTTGTTTGATGTCTTATATTTGTATTTGAGAAACATAAGTAGCAGGACAGCTAGCATACATTCATATCATTGCCACCATACAATGATATGATCTTCAATCTCCGTTATAAAAGATGTAACAGGACAGCTTGCATACATTCATATCATTACCACCACACAATGATATGACATACAATGTAGCTTAATCGGTATTGTGACACATACTGAACTGTGTGGCGCATAAGCTACCTGAGTAAAGCTTTCCATTCATTGTTAGCTGGTCCAACATAAACATGTCATGAATCTGTAAAGTAACCGTTTTAGGTGCTTCAACATTTCTATTCTCTGTGATTTTTATTAAGAAATGATTAAGGCTTTAATAATTTTTGATATCTTATTATGAATCATGTCTAATTATATGATCATTCAGAGGGTCAAAAGCAGAGCTTTCTGCCTGCTTTAGAGGACTAGGAAATGTCAGATTTCTTGGTTTAGATGGCTCACCATTAACTTATAACTATTCCGATTGAGATGGATGACCTTTTTTGGTTGCATCATGCTGATTTGCAAACCTAATTACCTTTGGCTCATGCTTCCAGTTAAGAAATCTCTTATGGGCAACCTCAAAGCACGATTTCTACCTTATGCAAAACTATTAAAATGTGTCGGATTAGTTTATATTGGTGATATTGAGACGAACCGGATCGATAAAGAGGTAAAGAACAATAAAGATAGAATAATCGAAGTTCGAGAGGTCGACCAATGGTTTATATTAGTGAGATAAACCGATTCCCCAATTGATAACTAAATCAATACTTCATATCATTCTTCATCATAATAAGAATTACAGCCTTAATCATCTATTTATAATAAAAGACATCTTAATAATATTCTTGTAGAACAAGATACTAATTCTTACTTTAATTAAACACTATCTATTACTTAAATAGTAATTATATTTATCTAATTAATAAAATACTAATATAGAATATGATAGTCTAGGGGTCATATCAGATATGCAGTGTCTTTTACTATCATATAAATCACCGTGGCATATTATTTATGTATGCAGTGTTCATGATAATCATCTCAACAAATCAGATGCATGTCATCATTGTACTTCAGGTAGTTCTTATTAGACTCGCAAGCCATAACCTGTATTTATAGAGCTTTTATATAATTATATGTGCAGGCTTCAATAGTTTTTGTGTGTGCAGTTCTTCCAGTAAAAGAATCAATTATTCAAAAAAGTGCTCTCAAAAAATCAAGTCGTGGTAATTGTAGACTAATAAATTTAACCCTTAATAGTACTTGTAAGCCGTGTACAATTTTCATGTGTGCTATAGTTAAATAGTTTTTGTATCATTGTATGTACAGTTTCTACAGGAGAAAAATAAGGCGTTCATGATATTACTATCAATAATCAGGTGTTAATCATCATCATACTTCAGGTACTTGTTAATTTAATTTTAAGATTTTTATACGTACAATTTCTTTAACAAACCTTAAATAACACTTGCAGCCCTTTAAGCCCTTTTAACTTTTTTATGTACAACTTTTACAGAAACAAATCAGCTGTCCATGATACTCTCAACAAATCAAGTAGTAGTTTAGTGTAACAGTTTTGATATGTGCAAGTACTACAAAAACCTTAAGTAGTACTTGTTAGCTGTAGCAATTGGCATTTTCAGGGCAGTACTTGACTATAAACTCAAAATTATTTATTTTAGAAGTTTACATAATTACTTTTACGTGTAATCGTTAACTTAAATTGCGTAAACCGAAAAACGGCATTTAACGTAAACCGGCATTATACCACGTTAACTCTACATAAAATATATGTCATATAACTATATCAATCACATCTTATAAGTTTACACTTTCTATTTTTCAATTTTCACGTAAAACACTCTTATTACGCGTTTTATACTTATACGCATGCAATACTTACCCGGTACCCGCTCTACCTTTAAATCAGCCACCATTTTAATAATACATAAAAATCGCACTAAAAATCTTATAAATGATTTTAACTATCAACTAAAGTACCATTTATTTTCAAGATTTCTTACAATGTTACTTACACAAGCAAACCACCCATCTTTCTTACACATAACCCATGCCTACACCACACCTCCCATTAGTCTCACCATGCTTTTTTAATGACCTTGTCTAGGTGCTTTCATCACAAAACCATTAGCTTGAGAACTAGCTAGTGTTTTTGCCAAATTTTCCTATAAATAGCAAGGTTTCTTCTCTTCATTTTTCACACAATATAAACACATCATACGCACACTTTTCTCTCCTCTAAATTGGCAGCAAGTAGGGAAGATCAAGGGTATTTTCAAGCTTGGTTTATACTTCGTTAAGTATTCTTACAAAGGGTTAACAAGGTTAGGTTTTCTAGTTGTGTTCTAGAGTTCATTTGCACAAAACATCCACCATTCTTTTCAAGCTTGGTTTATACTTGGTTAAGTATTCTTACAAAGGGTTAACAAGGGTTAGGTTTTCTAGTTCATAATCTTGGGTTTTCTAGTTGTGTTCTTGAGTTCATTTGCACAAAACATCCACCATTCTTTTGTAAGCTCCATGAACTTTTTCATACTTATACATAATCGTTTTAGCACTTATATCTGCTTGTATTGATGAGCAAAATTGAAATAAGTTAGCTTAAATCTCAGCTATCTATCCCCAATAAATTAGTCCCTAAATCGACATAGGAACCCTATCGAGGCTTCACAATGGACCTTTCCAATGTTTATGAACCTATATACATTTCTTAAGTTGATCTCTGCTAAATTTCGTGATCATTGGAGTTGATTAAATATTTTTTTCAAAATCACAAGAAAAGATTACTCAATACCGACAAGAAAAAGAGTAACCAGTAAGTCTGTGTAAAAATCTCTAACCTAAGGGCATTTTGGGTAGTCGTGCTAGTTGGAACATTTGTAGAGCACTCTCATACCTTTCTGGGGACAGTAAAATCGAGTCCTAACGATAAATATCAAAGGATCTAAGGCCCGAGACCGTATGTATAGTTTTCTGAAATTACAAAAACTTTGGTACCTTGTTATGTTTTTGACACTATAGGGCAATTGGTGAATAACCAAGCCGAGAGGCTTCCATATTTGGAAAATAGACTCAAAAACAATGAACCTAGCCCCTTTTAAACAAATGTAGTCTTTATGAAACAAGCAAGCAATAACCCGATTGAGAGGAAAATTTTCTGAAAAATAAGACACCGTTGTCCCAAATCTTGTTTTGATGAAAACCGACACTTGAACTTATTTTCTCGAACCGGAATTTTGAAATAATGATAGTAGACATGTTCATTTACATTTAGGGAGTTTAAAAAGGAGAAACGGACTTAAAAAGAGTTAGATACATGCTTTCCAAGACGGGTTAAACACAACTAATATAACACTTTAATTTTCTAGGGGTTTCTAAGTAACTAAAACGCGTTTTGATATTTATTAAATGATCCGACTTACGTAACTTGTTAAAACCTCACTACAAGTATATAAAGGTGTTATACATCATAAAACTCATAGGCTTATAGTACATGTTGCATATTTCTCTAAAACGACTTAATTACTTAGTTGCGGTTAGAGTTGCATTACACGTCAAGCTTTGTCACTTTCCAATTTGCAATACCTTTTTTAGGTGAGTTTTTGTAGCCCCGTTTTTATTATATTTTCCTAGGAGGAAAATGGTACTCAAATGATGTTTTGACTGCTTTCATGCTGTGATACATTGTTTTCATATTTGAAGGCATTTGCAATACCTTTATGTTGACGTTTTCGAGTATCCATTTTCAGGTGATCGTCAGTAACATTTGAAGGCATTTGCATTGAAGTTAATCATTGTTCTCATTTCAAAGATCGTGTAAATTTGGCCAAGATATTTTTCTAAAGACCTTGATTTAACAAGTTAAAGACTTATGTTTCGTTATCCAATGTTGGATAAAAACATTTATGTAACATTGTAAACTTACTTCAGAAATGAGATATGGTATTGTTCTACTCTCTTATGCGATTTTCCAAACCGTCGCACCTCATGTTTCCGCCTCAGGCGGGGTGTGACATTAGCCATGTAAATTTTTACACGTGCAAGCGTCTAATAGTCTTTGTATGTACAATTTATGCGCTAAATCAGTCAGGTGCTAATCGTCGTCTTACTTCAGGTACTTGCTAATCGTCGTCTTACTTCAGGTACTTGTTAATTGTGAAAATTTATATACATGCAGTTACTTTAGCAAACGGTAAATAATACTTGCAAGCCCTTTTAACTGTTATTGAATGTGCAACTTTCACAGGAAACAAATCATTTGTCCTAAAATACTTGGAAGCCCTTTAACTGATATTATCAACAAATTAGACACAAGTTGTCTTCATACATCAGGTAGTTTTTAGTTCAAAAGTTTTATATGTGCTTCAATAAGCTTTAAACTTACCAGTGGCAAACGGGTCGGTTGGGTCGGTTTGGGTCAAGTGGGTTATGGGTCAATGGGTCGTTCGTCAAATAGGTCATTGATTGATGCGAAAGCAGTCAGATATTATTGACCAAGGTCAACAAGTCAAAGACAGCCTCGTTCCAATTCTCCGGTGATAGTATAGTGTGTCCCCGGGGCGTTAAGTCCTAGCGAGATTGAAATGGTTCTATTTGAAATCGTTTAGGAATGAGTGGCACTGAGGACAGTAGCCCAGATGATGTGGAATTGATTTTGCTACTGATATTTTGGTATTTGTACAAAGATATAATATTCACAAATAACAGATATACAGATATATGCACAAATTTACAATTTGGATCACGTAACAGACAGAAAAGTGGGATTTGATAAATTACAAACTACAGGGGGTGCTTTTGAAACTTTTGAAACTTAAATTTAAAAGAAAATTGAAAATGAAAATGAAATGATAAAAATGATTATTTTACTATTTAAATATTATTTAATTAATAAAACTAATTAAAATCTAATTTAAATTAACTAATAATTATAAATGTTACAAATTAAACTAAAAATTTGCAAAAACAATTTCTAAACCTTAATAAGAACTTGAAGAAATGAAAATGAAAAGATAAAAATGATTATTTTACTATTTAAATATTATTTAATTAATAAAACTAATTAAAATCTAATTTAAAACCTAATTTAAATTAACTAATAATTATAAATGTAACAAATTAAACTAAAAATTTGCAAAAACAATTTCTAAACCTTAATAAGAACTTGAAGAAAGTATAAAAAATAAAAATAAATATTTTTGTCTTTTTATGGTTTTATTATTAATTAAAAACTAATTAACTTAATTAAACTAATTAACTTAATTAAACTAATTAAACTAATTTAAATTACTATTAATACTAAATTAACTTAGAAAATTATGAGAAAATTTATAAAATTATTTAACCATCACAGAAATCCTAAAAAATTATAAAAACTTCTAAAAATTATGTTTAAGGCTATTCCACTAATTAATTACCTTTTAATTAACTTAAATCTAATTTAAATAATTGAAATAAGAAAATTGGAAAATGAATAGTAGAAACTAAAAATATATTTTTTAAAAGTCTATTATACTATATTAGAGCTAGTAAAAATATAAAAACTAGGTTTTGCTTTATAAAAACTAAATATGCTATTTAATACTTAATATTAATTAATAATTAAGAAAACTAATATTAAATCTAATAAATACTAAATGACAAAATAAAAATCTAGAAAAATTACTATAAATACTTTAATATAATAGGAATTTAAGAAAAATATAAAATAGCTAAGTACTTAATAAAAATTTAAAAATGAAAAATAAAATTTAAATTACATTAAATAGAAACTATCACTTAAAATTAAGTTGACTTTTATTGATTTTTCTTTTACAAACCTATTTTACACCTAAAATCAAACAACTTTTATGAAAATAACTTTTTTAGAAATAAAAAATAAGCTAAATGGCCATAAAAATGTAAAACAGTTGACTATAGTTGACTTTTGGTGGAATTGAGCCTCTGTGGGACCCACAGAGGTAAAAATTGGTAGAAACTAGTTACTTGACTGAAAATGAGGCTAAGTGATCAAAATTTGAACACAGATAAGCCAATAAGCATCAAAATAAGCAATTGGTTTCTTGTTGTGTACACTGAAATGGGACAAAGATTTTGACTTGATTCAGGTGGGTCCCAGTGGGTTTGAGGTCAAACCATTGGTCAATAACTAAAGCCTGGTAGGAGAGGGGTTGGGAAAACCTAAAACTAAGGTGTGGGGACCACTGTGGTGGCCACAAATCACCACCAAAGGTGGTGGTGTGGATGGTGTCTGCTGGTGCTGGGCACACAAATAGCCCTGCAGCCCTCTTTGGAGGGTTGTGGGGCCCACAAATAAAATCCTAAAAATCAAATGAGGGTTGATTCCTAAAGCTAAGGTGGTAGATTACAAGTCCTAAAAAGCTTAAATCCTAAAACCTAGTACAAAAATCCACAAAAATCCTACAAGATTTGGTTTTTCTGCAAAGGGTAAAAATTGACTTTTATGATATAAACTGCCTAGTTGACTTTTGTTAACTTCTACATGTCCTAATCAACTTAATATGTTATAATAAGATAAAAGTAACTTAATTTAAGCTAAAACTCCTACTTATGTATTGATATGGGTGAAAATGGATCACAATTCTCCAATAGTTAACTGTTGGAGGATGTTTATGGTGATTTTGACTATTTCATGCACAAGTGACAGATTTTTTTGATTTAAATGAGCTATAAAGGACTAAAGTAACTTGTGGGAACACAAACTAACATCAATGCTAGCCCTGGACACAGATTTGCAGAATAATCCAAACACCCCTTAAAACAGATTTTATGAACCTTGGATAAGCAAGTATGAGATTTAAACCACAATACCACAAAGTGAGCTTATACACTGATCAATTATACCAAATGGAACACATAAACACAGATTCAATCAATAACTAATAACTCATCACAGGTTTGCAATAATCACACAATAGCAGATGATCATACACTAGGTTATGCAAAAAAACTTAACTACAAAAGGTCTATGACTACTCACCTAAGCTCACATATGTGTATTTCAAACTTAAAATAACAACAAGCAAACTGAAATAACAAGTCTACACTAAAATTTCATAAAGTTAGAATTGGAGAGGGAGTTCTTACAAGTTCAATGCCCTAACTGAAATAGGGTGGACCATGAAACCAAAGCCTATCTCTCATATAGGCTTAATATCACCATGAACCACCCATTAACTACCCAGAATCTCCATAAATTACTTCCCCTGCTTTGCTGACTTTTGTTGACCAAACCACCATTCACACTTTAAAACAGAATTGAACTAAGGATCCCAATTTTACACTAACATGAAGCTTTACTGAGAGTATGCAACACTGAATACCAATATTTAACAACTTATAAGCTATAATGGATATTTAAGCAATTTTGAACAAAAACTAACTTGACTGAGAAACTTGGAAACTTTGATTAATTAAACTTGAAATTACATTACAAAGACTTAGAATACAACTTGAAAGATAAAATTAACACTTGAAAAACTTAATTAAAATTAATTCGACAATAAAACTAAACTACACTACTTGTCTTCTCTCCTCTGCTTCTTCTTGCTTTATAGGACTTCCAGGGTGTTAGTGGGACCCACTTGAGCTTTTCCCACCACTTTTATCATCAAGTGGATGAGTCATGTTCCTATTAGCAATTTGGCGGGAAAAGGGGATATGGTGCAATTGGGGTCTGTGGAATGCTTACTTGACACTAGGGGGGTGGAGGTGATGGGTGAGCAGAGATGCATAGGGATGTGGAATGGCAAGTGGTGCAAGAGGGGGGGGGGGGAACCAGGGGTGGTATTGGTGAGTGGTTTTGCAGGGGAGGGAAAAGAGGGAAGGAGGTGGTATGGTGGTTTGGGTTTGACTGGATGTTTGACCCCGTATTTTTATTAAAGGGGTGCTGGGCTGTGGTGGTTTTGCATTGGGCCTAAAAACGGTGGGCTTGGTATAGGATGGACTAGGCTTAGGTTTAGGTAAATATAATTAAGGGTCCGGATTTGGTTTTATTAGATATCACAAGGACTTATTTTGTAATTTCTGATTTCTTGAGAGGCTGATGTTGTGATTTTTCCAAAGTTGTCACAAGGGTGTAAATTGCCAAATTTGAATAGTACAAGGTCCGTAGTTGACTTTTCCATTTTATTACACCTCAGGGACTAAATCTGCCAATCCTTAAAACTTCAGGGACCAAATGTGAAATTCACCAAACTTTCTAACCAAGGACCAAACCTGCCATAAAAAATTAGTACAAGGACAAAATTTGTTTTTCTCAAAGTTTCAATATCCCAGGGACCAATTTTGAGAATTTTCCAAACTTCAGGGACTAAACTTGACATTTTGTGAAGCTTTGCACCAAAGGACTAATTATGTAACTTTATGATTTAAAAGGACCTTTGGTGACTTTTTCAAGTTTTTAGAACAACCAGGGACTAGATTTGACAATTTTTGAAAGTTGAGGGACTGAAACTGCCAATTTTGCAAACTTTATACGTTTTTCATCTGTTTTTGATTATTTTGCATTTGAAACATGTAAAACACTTTCTTGGGATATTTTCACTATTTTGATTCAATATTGAGTGTTTTTAGATGTTTTGGCAGCTCAGAAAAGGTAAAAATGATGAGTATTTACACACTCATCAATCATCCTTTAGAAATGGGTCAAAAGGGTTGGGTCAAGTTTACCAGGTTTACGGCTTAAACACAGTTATGTAATTTTTATATGTGCAAGCCTTTGAGTAGTTTTTGTACGTGAAATATTTACTGGAAACAATGAAGGATTGCGATATGGTACCTTATACACAGTTATGCGGTTCTGCTAGTAAGCGACATGAGCATTCCGAAGACCAAGCATGATTATTTTCTTCTTTTTTTTAGCTCAGTTAGTTAGTTGGATTGCGATAATCATTGTAGTTGCCTTTCATACTTGAGAAAAATGTTCGTTTCTAGTTTATGGTTAGGCAAATACTTGGTCTATATCGATTTAGGGTTGAAATAATAAATAGGTTTCAATCTCGTTTTTTGTTACTAATACTAGTATCTCATGTGTTATTTTTCAGTAAATTTAGCAGACTAAAAGGTATATATAGAGTAAGTACATAGGAACATAATCTTTATTAGTAGCTTATAGTGACACATGTATGTGTCAGAAATAGTCTGAACCTATCCTGACACTATTAAGTGTCAGAAAACTATGTCACTATATGATTTTACTACCTGGACTTTTAATGACACTTTTATAAGTGAAGGTGAAAAATAATTTATTTAGTGACACTTTTTTTTGACATTTTCTGACACCTTTTGTGTGTCACTAAAAGACTTTTTTCTTGTAGTGAGAATCAAAGCTATAAACGTTCATAGTTTTACTAATAATAATAAGTTAAACGTTAGAACTAGGGGTGTGATGCGGCGAAAAGTGAACCACTTTTAGGGGGTCATTTAAGCCCGGATTCGAGATTATTCGATCAATTATTGCCCTAAATCGTTCCTTTTGTCATTTTAGGTACTTTTGGAGAGAAATCTGGAAAAGGAAACATTTTTGACGTTTTTGGAGCATAAAAGTGAAGAAAACGGCAAAGTCTTAATTTTCCTTGCTGGGAACAGTACCTGACGGCATCACAAGTTCCTTAATGACGACGTCAAGAGTTACAAAAGAGGTGGATGTAGAAGATACACGTGATGGTCCAGAGTATTTTCAAGCATAGGACCTGACGGCGTCACCAAGGCCGTCAGGGTCCATTTGTACATGACAGCCCAGAAGAATTCTACACATGACGGCGTCAAAATCAGATCTAGGCAATACGATTTCTATTATGGCGGCGAGTTGACGGCATCACGATTTAATACATGACACCGTCACCCTGTAAAATCTATATATAGTTTTCCAAATTTCACTCATTGGTGTGCAACTTTGAGGAAAAAACTCTAGGCCGAATTTTTCCAGCTTTTTCAAGGGTTCCAACCCTTTGAATCTTTCATGTTTTATTAAAGATAAGTACTCTTTCAAATCATTCAATATGTCTATGTGTTGTTTGATTATATCTTACGTTTGTCTTCAATTTAACATGCCAGGCTAGATTTCTTTTGTGTTTGCTTAGATGTAGTGAAACCTAGATGTTGATTATGGGTTGATTGTTTGTTTACAATTGTTACGGATGATTGTATTCGATGTTAGGCTTAAGAAAACTGGCAGACTTCCATTGGTAACTTGCTTGAACGTCTTAAGAAACATGATCGGAGTACTACGATTTTTGGTTGTATTTAATGCGTAGGAGAATCCTAATGATCCCATGTTAGGAGCTTCTAACGGCTCGACATAGGAGTGAAGTAGGATCCTATAGAGTTTGGGAATATTGTACACGGCCCTACGACTAGTATTACTTCAAGTACATCTCTTTTCTTTAATTTATTTGTATTCTTTTTTTTTTATAGACCCTCTTCTTTCTCCACTTTTCTTCCTCCTTCGATGTGGGATTCAATATATTCTCTACTCATTTATTTGCCATGCATTTTAACACATTATCTATATATACTATTTGTTGGGATGTCAAGACAAAATGCTTTGCACAACTACAGTGCAGTTAATATTTTTTATTCCCAGCTACAGTAACTAACGATCGTTAGTTACTGTAGCATTATAACTAAAGGTCGTTAGATATTTAACGGCTGTTAGCTAACGACCGTTATCTTTAACAATTTTTTTTTAAAAATCCATACGAAATTGGTCCTTCATCTCAGAAGTTCGTTGCATATTTAGTCCTCTCATAATTTACATATTTGGTCCTTCATATTATACGTCCATTGCAAAGTCAGTAGTTAGTCACTAAATTTACGTTAAGTAGCTACCGGCCATTATTACACTTTCCCTATTCGGAAAACACCCCGCGGCAACGCGCGGTTTTCCAACTAGTTTTCACTATAATGGGAACATGTAAAAACAATATGAGATATTGATGAATAATTTATAAAATTATAGGACTTTAATAAATTATTACACCAGACAACAATTTAATTATCAAGTATATGTCCATTTGGTTACAATTTATAAGTATATTTGCTTTTGCTAACGAATTGTAACAGTATAAACTACACTTTACCTTCAAGTATTTAGTACCTACACATAATAATTCATGATGGTGTCGTGCAATCTCAAAGATGATAAACTTTTTTTAGTCAAATAAAATGAATCAATCTACTATGTAAGTTAACTGTTTCACAAACAAATGAATAATGCATTCAACAACTTTATATGTGTAAAAACGTAAAGAGGGTAGATACGTTCTTTCAATTCCCTTAAAAGTTTGAGTAAGTTAAGAGTCAAATTTATAAACAAACAAGCAATATATATAAAAATGTAAGTAAATAAAGTATTAAATGAGTTGAGGGAAGAGAACAAACACAACGATCTATACTGGTTCGGATGAGGGGTTTAGATCATCCACACGTCTAATTTCAAATCCGTGACACTTATTACCATTCACTAGTAACAAATATTTGTGGTGGTTAAATCGTAAAATAGCTTTCACCGATCTACACCTAGACCCAAGTTAATTTATAGACGGACCCTTCACCTAGAAACCAACCACAACAACCTCACGAACTCTACACACGTACACACACACTTTCACACTAGGAAGGAACAAACCCCTATGCTTGACCGTGTAACACCCCCAAAATTTGATAAAATGGAAGACTTACAACCTTTCGGGGTGCTACATGAATTGGCATCATCACATGTATAGATAACAAGATATCATAGATGTAATGTAAACAAAAGTCAACATCAAGTTAAAGTTTACATTCATCCAAAATTTTGAGTACGGAAAGCCCATAATAAAATAAATAAAGTAGGTCCATAAAAGAAAATATCAGAGTTTCATCGATTTCCCTCAACCATGCCATCACCAAGCTTTCAAGTCCAAGCCCTCCAAAAGCATTTAATTACCTGAGAAAAACATGCTTAAAAATTCAGCTTTCGCTGGTGAGTTCATAGGTTTAAATCTAAAGTAATAGCTGGAGAGTAAGCGCTATGTGTGACTAGAGGCAGATATAGATAAGCTTTCCAACTTCATAATAATTCACAACGATAAATTTCTTATCTTAAGAAAGATAAGTGGTCATAGTGAGTGGATCCCTATGCGGTCACTAGCCAGGATCACGCTACAGTAAGGAACCACCCGTGACTGCCCTGGGTCTAGGCCGTAAGTAGAAGTCTATTCTCTAGCTAGGTTCCAAGCAGCCCTGGCCTAAGGCAACCTCTACAGCTATCTAACCTTAACTAGTCAACACTAATAGCAAAACAATTTAATAACAGGTCTGAGAAAATAGATGCATGTTTTCTCTCCCAAGTTTAGAAAGAGATAAAGAACGAGTAAAAGTGGGGCTATGAAACTCACCTCAAGTAGAGCAAGCAAAATCAAAATAATCACGAGTATGCAAAAGAGAGTACGGCTAAGACTTCACAACAACTATCGAATTGGCACAACCTAATCATATATATAAGACTTAGCTCAATATATCCTCAAAAGTTAATCTTTTCCTATAGTTTCCCGAATGGTTTCCATTTGTTTTTCAAAAGAAATGTTTGTTGAAAAGTTTTGGTTATCGCTTGGCATCGTTTGGGTATCGTTCGGTGTGATGCTAGAGACAAAGTCTCGACTCAAGTGGTTTTACGCCAAAATATACCTCAATAAAGGTCATCGATGCATAACTCACGAAATCACATAACGGCATAAGTCTCAAGAAATCAAGTAGTTCACGTAGGCATATATCCGCATGTAAGACATATAGCAAGTAAAGATCACGTTACACATAAGGGTCGAGGTCTTATGATATGACCTCATAGATCGATAAGTCGTCGTATGAAGGGTTGATGGTTTATCAAATTCGTCAACTTGATAAGTTCAACCATTTACCGATAACTTATTGATATCTAAGTTATATCACAATATAGTCGTAGGATGTATTTCTCGTTAATATTGTCAACTAATATCCATATCGAGCTCCCATTGGGCTCGTCAGTCCAATAGGTTCAATATAAATATTAATGACCTATTATCGTTAAACAAATCCGGAACTCAACCACAATGGGTAAATCAATATCACAATAAAGAGTTAACTTTGGAATTGTTTTTGCGTGCACTCGAATATTTAATAACTCGCATCGAAGAAATCCTAAGTTTTTATGGATCATCATTTCCAAAATATTATCATTCTTAAATCGTGGTCCAAATTCGTTATACATATGTTTAATAAGGTCCCGATAATTATTAAGCTAACTTAATAGTTAATAGTTATCGTTATGTTATTACTTTTATTTATTACGTCACTTATTTATTATATAAGTGGATATATATATATATATATATATATATATATATATATATATATATATATATATATATATATATATATATATTTAGACACATATTATATATAAGTTATATGGAATAAACGATATTTAACGAATTATTATTTATTCGAGTCCACGTGTCCGAGTCATGACTTCCCGGTTCACATAACAAGTCAAAGTCCATGTCCAATGTTACGGCATTGTCGAAGCCAACCAAGATTAGAAAGTCAAGGCGACCTCAACGTGCACGAAGTCTCAAGTCAAGTATCGTCATAACAAATATCAATCCAATTTATATCCCGATATCCAATCCACACTTCACAAACTACAACAATGCGAGGCCGTCTACGGCACTCGTGCTAACCTATCTCCGTCATCTATAAGTTTGTAATC
The DNA here is from genome assembly GCA_030686995.1 of Artemisia argyi. NCBI lineage: Eukaryota > Viridiplantae > Streptophyta > Magnoliopsida > Asterales > Asteraceae > Artemisia > Artemisia argyi. The sequence goes on along the minus strand of CM060709.1, from coordinate 132,005,539 downwards.
CTTATAACTCCGGTAATTTACCAACCAAGCACTCCATTGCACAATTCCATAATCACAACAAACGTTAGTCATAACATAAATATATAACCATTTAATCTCATAATCAAGTCATATAGCCAAATAAATATCACATTACAACGTTATTTCATATAAACACTTAACGTCCAATTTCATATATTATTGTAACACCCCAACCCGACGAGGGTAGAAGTGCCACATTATGGTGGCAAATCAGAGCATACAATACATAAAATAGCGGAAGTCTTATCATCAATAATCAAGGGAAAATAAGTCAACATGACTTATATCAAGTACATAAGTTCAACGGAAACGAAATCAAATGAAGTACATAATAAATCCAAGTTCCTGAACAATGGCAATAAACAAGTCAAATCCAAATGGTAATCTAAGATGACTAGAGTCAAGGCTTCACACAATCTACTCTCATCCCAAAGCAATCCCCAGCTCCTAGCTTAGATACCTGCCGCAGGAAAAGGAAATGCGGCTGGGCTACGAGAGCTTAGTGAACAGATATAACGGTAACAAAGCAGTAATAAAGATAATGAATGATAAATGAAGTAAAGGAACCTGCAGATGTAATAAGAGTTAAGAAATAAATGGAAAAGGTAAAGGAAACAGTAATCCACCACGAGCCCAAGTCAAGTCAAGTAACAAGTCAAGTAATATCAAGTAACCAAGTAACCATGTATCCAGAGGGGTGACCTCAGGATACCAAGTATAATGTGAGGGGAGGCCTCAAGGGTTGGAGTCATGAGCTCCCAAGATGTGAAAGACGTGTATCGCACACACCATCAGTCACCAAGTATATAACAAGTAATATCATGATATATCCATCGAAACAAGTAAACAAATCTAGGATGCATCCATTCGCCCCAGTCAGCCAAATTTCTTCATCTCCGTAACAAGTCAAGTACTGGGACGGGATAGGTCATCACTCTCCTACCCTAAAGTCATGCCATCGGTGCATCAATGACACGGACATGGAACCCCCAAGCCTAGTATACAAGTGGTGGCTCGTAGTCTCAAACTGTGGGTCAAGGGTCAAGTCAAGTATCAAGTGTACAAGTTTCAAGTTCATATCAAGTGGTTCAAGTTCAATTTCCCATATCAATTTTATCACTTCAAGGTTCAAGTCAATGCTCAAATCAAAATTTCAAGTTAAAGAGATCATAGCATAGGATTCATAGCAAGGTTCAAATCAAGTGGGTCATATAAGGTTCACAATTCAAGGGAAGCATAGCAAGGTTCACAACTTAAAGGTTAAGACAAGCGAAAGAGAGAGTTCATGAGAAACCTGTGAGAAGGTCAGAATATCTGTACCTTATTCAAAGAAAAAGCAAACAAAGATAGATGGATCACAAGACACCGAATCACTCCCGCTTCACAGAACCTATACGAATTAAATACCAAGTATTACTTTAAGTTCATATGAATTAGTTTACTCATTTTAGTATGCTTTCCATTTTTAGTAACTTTCTATTTTTAGCAGGTTTCCCGAATGAATTAGTCAATTTCCAAATTTAGTAAGTTCCCGCGATTGTAATTTAATACTTGAAGGTTGTAATCAACAATTTATAATATTTAAGGTTAAAATGACCAATATAATATTTTAGGTCTTAAATGTCAATATTATAAGTTTAGGGCCTAGAATGTAAATTATTAAATGTTAAATGTCAAATAAAATTATTTTTAACTTTATTTTAATAAATTAATAGTAAGATAATAATTTTGGACCCCGTCATTATAATTTTATATAATTTATTAACGTACCCATGATCTTAATATTTATACGGCGACGACCCAAAATTTTATAAAATCATGTAAGGCTTGCTTATAACCCGACACCGGTTCACACCATCCATATACACACGACACTTTTTTTTTTTTTTTTTTTAAATTTATTTTATAAACTTTAGTTAGGACTTTAAATGGTATCATTAATATACTTTATGTGTTCTTAATATTTTTAATTTTTAGAGGGGTAATTTGTCATTGTAAATCTAGTAGAATTTTAGGGTCTTACAACTCTTCCCCTCTAAAAAGAAAATTTCGTCCGCGAAATTGAAATAAAACGAAGCGGAGACGTACCAGACTACGAAAAGAAATGCGGGTAACTAGCACGCATAGATTCCTCGGTCTCCCAGGTAGCTTCACGCTCTGGGTGATTCTTCCAAAGAATCTTCACAAATGGAATAACCTTGTTTCTCATGACTCTTTCTTGTCGATCAAGAATGGCTTCCGGTTCTTCCGAAAGAGACGTATCCGGCTGAATCTGATCAAGCGGGTAAGATACCACATGCAAGAGATGATAGTTGTATCCCCTAAGAAGAGATACATGAAAGACATTATGAACATGTGATAACTGCGGCGGTAGAGCCAAACGATACGAAACCTCTCCAATACGTTCAAGAATTTCAAAAGGTCCAATATATCGAGGACTAAGTTTGTCCTTGATGCCAAAACGTTTCACACCCCTGAACGGTGATACTTTAAGAAAAACACGATCTCCAACCTGAAACTCTAAATCACGTCGATGCTTATCAGCATAACTCTTCTGTCGAGCACGAGCCTCTTTCAGTTTCTCGTTAGCAATTGCTACTTTTTCATTCGTAATCTCAATAAGTTCAGGACCCTCAATCAAACGTTCACCCACTTCGTTCCAACAAATGGGAGCCCTACATTTTCGACCATAAAGCAGCTCATACGGCGCTGCCTTGATGCTAACATGCCAACTGTTATTGTAGGCAAACTCCACCAAACACAAGTAATCATCCCAACTACCGGTCCACTCTAAGGCACAAGCTCTCAACATATCCTCCAAAGTTTGAATGGTCCTCTCCGACTGACCATCCGTTTGAGGATGAAAAGCAGTACTAAACTTAAGACGTGCACCCCAAGCCTTATGCAAACCTTTCCAAAAACGGGAAGTGAAACGCGGGTCCCTATCGGAAACAATCGCAGATGGAGTACCGTGCAGTCTAACAATCTCCTGGACAAATATCTCGGCCAACCTACTAACACTATAGTTCATACGAATTGGTAGGAAATGAGCTGACTTAGTTAGCCGATCAACGACCACCCAAATCGCATCATGCTTCCTTCGAGTGAGAGGTAAACCCGTAACAAAATCCATAGAAATCTCATCCCATTTCCATGTAGGAATCTCCAACGGCTGTAACAAACCCACTAGCCCTCTGATGCTCAATCTTGACTTGCTGACAAGTCATACATTTAGAAACAAACAACGCCACATCTTGTTTCATGCCATTCCACCAAAAGTGCTGCTTAAGATCCCTGTACATCTTGGTAGAACCAGGATGAATAGTGAATGGGGAACTATGAGCCTCAGTCAATACAGCCTCACGCAACTCAGGATCATTAGGCACACAGAGTCTGTCCTCAAACCATACTACACCCGAGTCGTCCACTCTGAACTCTGTCTGTTTACCCTCTTCAACATTCTGAATTATAGCCCAAAGTTCACCATCATCCTTTTGAGCTTCCTTAATACTTAGTATAAGATCTGACTCTATCTTCAAGCTAGCCCAAAACCCGTCATAACCCTGTATGCAAAGTTCAACATCCAAAATCTCTAGGTCATTCAGAATCCGGGGCTCAATCTCTAAACTCGCAATCATACCCGATTTCCGGCTAAGCGCATCGGCAACCACATTCGCCTTACCCGGATGGTACTGAATATTGGTGTCGTAATCCTTGAGGAGTTCTAACCATCTCCTCTGCCTCATATTGAGCTCCTTCTGAGTGAAAATATATTTGAGGCTCTTATGATCGGTAAATATGTCACACGACTCGCCGTACAAATAGTGTCTCCAAATTTTCAACGCAAACACAACTGCAGCCAACTCTAGATCATGGGTCAGGTAATTTTCCTCATATGGCTTCAACTGCCTCGAAGCGTAAGCGATCACCTTTCCATGCTGCATAAGTACACAACCCAAACCTTTCTTCGATGCATCACTGTAAATCTGAAAACCTCCAGAACCAGATGGAAGAGTCAAAATAGGAGCGGACACCAACCTTTGTTTCAACTCTTCGAAGCTCTTCTCCCGCTCCTCAGTCCAGACAAACTTTTCCCCCTTTCTCATCAGTTGCGTCAACGGCAAGGCCAACCGCGAGAATCCCTCAACAAATCGTCGATAATATCCAGCAAGTCCGAGAAAACTCCTCACCTCAGTCACCGTGGTAGGTCTTGGCCACTTGGTGATAGCCTCAACCTTAGACGGATCCATGGTGATACCATCTGCCGATACAGCATGACCAAGGAAAGCAACTTGATTCAACCAAAATTCACACTTCGAAAATTTCGCATACAACTTCTGCTGCCGAAGAGTTTCCAACACAATCCGAAGATGTTGCTCATGTTCTCCTTCAGATTTGGAATAAACAAGGATATCATCGATGAATACAATAACGAACTTGTCAAGATACTCGTGAAAAACGCGATTCATCAAATCCATAAATACTGCAGGGGCATTTGTCAAACCGAAGGGCATAACCAAGAACTCATAGTGTCCATATCGAGTGCGAAATGCGGTCTTAGGAACATCTTGTTCCTTCACACGTAGTTGGTGATATCCAGACCTTAAATCAATTTTTGAAAAACATTTAGCCCCCTGCAATTGGTCAAACTAATCATCGATGCACGGAAGAGGATATCGATTACGAATAGTGATACGGTTGAGTTCACGATAATCAATACAAAGGCGCATACTTCCGTCCTTCTTCTTAACAAATAAAACTGGTGCACCCCAAGGAGAAACGCTAGGTCGGATGAAACCATTATCCAAGAGTTCCTGTAACTGTTCTTTCAACTCCTTTAACTCAATAGGTGCCATACGATAGGGTGCTTTGGAAATAGGTTCGGCACCAGGAAGCAATTCAATGCCAAACTCAACTTCCCTAGCAGGAGGAATACCAGGAAGTTCATCAGGGAAAACGTCAGCAAAATCCCGTACAACAGGAAGAATTTCAATAGTAGGACCTTCCAAAGATGTATCTTTAACCGAAGCCAGATAACCTTGGCAACCATGAGAAATCAAAGTTCGTGCTTTCATAGCAGAAATGATTTTAGCATATTTAAGAGGTTGAGATCCTTGATAAACAAATTTGGGCTGATTCAAATCACCAAAGATCACATTTCTGGCATGGCAGTCAATGGTAGCTCTATGGAAAGCCAACCAATCCATACCCAAGATTACATCAAAATCCTCTGATGCCGCTGTTGTCGCTGCTGCCACTGCTGCTTCTGCTCAGATCCGATGGCATCCAGCCTCTTCTGCTCAGATCTGTTGTGGTCCGTTATCGTCGGCTTACTGCTGCGTAGGGGTTTGATTTTAAGATCTGTTAGGCTTTTGTACGGCTCCTTTATGGATGCCTAGTTTCATCTTCTTTGTATGTATTTTGTACTTAGTGTACTTTTGTCAAGCTACGCCTTTATATGGTTGTATCAGTCAAAGCTCACTCGGGTGATTCCCCCCCACCTTTGAATGGTGTTGCTGTAGGCTGTCACAACTATTATGGTGTATGTCTTGTTTGACTTAACTTGTTCTGTTTCGATGTAACTTGTTATGTTGTATCTTCCTCCATTTGTGAGGTTTGAAATGAAATGTAGCCTTTGTTCAAAAAAAAAAAAAAAAAGAGGAAGCAAATTAGCCGAACGTATCCGATCATCAAAGCGTAAGGGACAATTTACAAATTCATGATCGATGAGGACATGATTTTTCATTGGTGTAGAGATAGATATTCGATTTATTAATGGTGTTGGGGTCATATTAAGTTTCTTAGCAAAGTTTATGGATATAATAGAGTGTGTAGCACCCGTATCAAATAATACGAAGACAGTACGGTCGCCAATATAAAGAATGCCAGTAATAGTACCTGACGCCTTAGCTGCCTGATCACGAGTAGTCGAATAGACACGACCTGAAGTGGGAGGAGGTTTGATGTAGTTAGCAAGTGCCGTCTGATTTTGCTTAGGACAATCCTTCACCTTATGATCAGTAGAACCACATCCATAACAAGCACCAGAAGTCTTACGACAAACACCAGAATGATTCTTCCCACAAGAAGCACAAATAGGTAGGGGAGGCAATTTCTCCGTAGATCCCCTCTGATTAGTCAACCCAGTAACCTGATTCTGCTGAGAACCCTTAGAAGACTGATCCCTCCACTGTCGTTGGTTGTTGTTGTTGTTTGATGAGTGTGTAAATATTCATCATTTTTATCGTATCTGAACTGCCAAAACATCCAAAAACACTCAGAAACGCATCAAAATACAGAAATTATTCCAAAAGTGTGTTTTATATGTTTTAGATGCAAAATGTTTAAAAACAAATGAAAAACGAACAAAGTTTGCACAATTGGCAGTTTCAGTCCCTCAAGTTTCAAAAATTGACAAAACTAGTCCCTAAAGGTTTTAAATGAAAGAAAAGTCAACCCAAAGTTTTTTAAAAGTAAAAAATTATCAAATTTAGACTTTGGGTGAAAAGTTTGAGAAAATTACATGTTTGGCCCCTCAAAATCCAAAATTGGCATAAAAGGTCCCTGGAGTTTTAGAAAATGGCAGAATTGGTCCCTGGTGGGGTATTTTTGAAAGGAAAATCATTTTTTGTCCTTGGAAAATCAAAATGTGTCACAAATAGTCCTTGGGTGAAATTTTTATAAAATTGCAAGTTTAGTCCCCGAGGTTTGGAAATTTACAAAAATGGTCCCTGGGTGTTTATTCGTGAAAAATTGCATTTTGGGTCCTTGGGTTATTGAAGTTGGAAAGTTTCACCCATGTGATAACTTTGGGAATGTGTCACTTTCAGCCCCTAAAAAAATCAGAAATTACATGAATGGTCCTTGTGAATTATTTGCCTAACCAAATGGACCCTTGTTGTTTTTAGTCCAAAACTAATCCAAATCCAACCAATACAAACCCTACCCAGCCTGATCCAATAAAAACCCCAGCCCAATACCTCCAAAAGCCCACCACCACAAAATTAACACACCCTGGTTTTATTAATACTCCTCGGTCAACCCTCAACTTTGACCCTCATCCCCTCCACCTTAGCCTACTACCCTGCAACCCCCTGCAACTCCATCATTACCCTACACTCTTTCACCTTCCTACACACTCCACCTCCCCCTTGCACACCAAACAAACACTACCCTCCAAGAAATCACCTCTGGCTACAATAATACAAGAAAACTCCAAAAATCCTTTTGGCGCCAAGAATTTAAACGGCCTAGATTGAAAGTTATCATCCAAGGGTCACCAATACTAGTGGGATATGCTCAGTGGGTCCCACATAGCTGAGGAAGTCAATAAAATGGAAGAAAGAAGCAGAGTTATGTAGTAGTTAGTTTTAGAATAGTTCTTAGTCTAGTTTTTAAGTCGAATTAATGTACTTTCAATTCCCAGTAGTTAAATTCAGTTTAAGAAGTTTGTATTCAGTAATTGTAATGTAAAAACAAACCTTTGATAGCACCAATTTCAAGTTTTGTATTTGAACTCAGTTTTTACAAGAAATTACTCAAATCTTCATTTTTGCCTAATGCTTGTTAAGAGTAGTCATTTACTGTTCCATAAGCTCAATTAATATTCATAGACCAGTTTCAAATGTTCCATTTGTATTAAAATGTAATTTAGCTCAAAAAATCAAAAATACAAAAAAATTGTGGAAAAATCAGTGGAGACTCAAAAGCAAAGAGGGAAGAAGAAAGAAGAAGGAACAAAGCTTTGGAACTTGGTTAGAGTCTCAGGGGAGACAATAGAATGAGTTTGGTTTATTAGTTCTAATGTTCTCATCCTGGATCCATTAGTAAGCATCTTTATCCATTTTTGAGCATTCACTGTAGATTGTCCTAAATTAGTGTTTATATCTGTGTTTTGTGTTTCATGAGTGTTTATTAGTTAGTAAATTGTTTGAAGTAACAAGCTTGTTCACTAAGTTGCATTAATAGTTCTTTACCTCATTTGAACTCCCAAGATTAGTATTTTAGTTGTAATTAGGTATTCATGGTGAGTATTGTTTTTTTTTTTTTATTTTATTTTATTTTTTTTTTATTTTTATGATTTAATAGTTCTAATATACCACAACTCAACCTTTTTAATCAGTTTCATGGTCTCATTCAGTATCATTCTTTGGAAATCCAAAATCAGTCACCCTTATAGGGGTGTTTGGCTCAGGCCTGTTCACTGTTCTCAGGGAGTCTTGGGTTGTTGATTTCATTTGCAACATGTCACTATAGGTTTAAAAAGGTCTTGCAAGTTACAAATTTGGCACATGTTTAGTTGAAAGTCAAAATCATCACTAATTCCACCCAACAGTTAACGATTGGGTTTTGCTCCATCCAATATCACCCATTTCAATATAAAAGTTGTTATTCTAGCTTATTTAAGTCTTATTGTAGCTTATTATAACTAGTCTAATCAGTAAAGCATGTTCAAAATCCAAGAAAGTCAAATTGTGAGTTTTTAGCAAAAAGTCAAAGTTCATGGTTCTCAGTTTTGATCAAAATTGCCAGATTTTATATGAATTGTGTGTTTGCTTTCATGGAGTGAAATTTGTTGTAACTTGTAGACTACCAGTTTAGCTTTGTGTTTCCACCATTTATATATTTTTGCAAATTTTCTTTTGGGCCCCACCTTGCCTCAAAAACACTTGCAGGGGGCATCACTCCCCTGCACCAGCAGATCAGTCCCAAGCACCACCATTTGGTGGTGGTTTCCAGCCACATCAGTGGCCCCCACTACCCAAACCTTGTTCATCTCAACCCCCCCCCCTGGTAGGCTTCACCAATTGACCTTTGGTTTGACCTGAATGCCTGTGGACCCCACCTGATTTGGTCACAAATCCTTGTCCCATTTTCAGTTCCAAAACAAGTTCTAAGTGCTTAATTTGTGGCTTATTTGCTTATTTTGTGATCCTCTTGTGCTTATTCTGGCTTAATCTAGTTCATATAACTCATTTGAGTCTGAATCATCCATTGTGGGTCCCACCTAATGCAATTTTAGCCTATTTCTCACTTTGGTCAAACAAAGTCAGCTGTTTGGCTTTTTCTTTCATAATCAGCTTATTTTTGATTTCCAAAAAGTTTGTTTTTACAAAAAGTGTTTGTTTTTAAGTATTAAATAGGTTTGTAAAAGAAAAATCATGAAAAAAAAAATTTAATATTAAGTGATAGTTTCTATTTAATGTAATTTAATTTTAATTTTCATTTTTAAATTTTGTTTAAGTACTTAGCTAATTTATATTTTTCTTAAATCCCTCATATATTAAAGTATTTATAGTAATTTTCTTAGATTTTTATTTTACCATTTAGTATTTATTAGACTTAATCTTAGTTTTATTGATTATTAATTAATAATTAGTTTAAAATAGCATAATTAGTTTTTATTAAGCAAAACCTAGTTTTTATATTTTTTATAGCTTTTATATGTTATAAAATAATTTTAGAAATTTTATTAGAATTTTTACTGTTCATTTTCTATTTTTCTTAATTTAAAATAGTTTAATTAGATAATTAATGTTTAATTAGTAATTAATTAATATAAAAATCACAAAAAGACAAAAACACTTATTTTTAATTTTAAAACTTATTTTTAGTTATTTTATAATTTTAGAAACTTTATTTTCATTTTTCTAGTATTTAAATAATATTATATTATATTTAAGTTGTTAAATATTAATAATTAGTAATTAATTAATATTAAATAAATAATTAGTGTTAAAATTTATTTTCTTTTTCTAAAAATTTTCTTTTATCTTTTAGTTTGTAAAAAAGTCATTTTCACCTCCTGGGTGTTTTCAGATTTCTGTTTTTACTTTTTATTTCGTACGTGTACGTTTTATTTAAACGTGAACGTACGCGTTTTAAGTTTTAAACGTTTCTGGTTTTTCTGACTTTCCAGTCTTGTTAATATAGTGTATTTAAGCTATTATCTTTCATATTCCAGTAGTGTAATCATCATAACTCACTTATACCCTTTCCTGTCCAAATTCACCTGATCACAAACCGTGTTAATACCATCCACACCTCGTCAGGACATAACGACCCGGGGAAACCCTATACTTCCACGGAGCATTGGTTCTAAGCTGTTTTTGACTTATTGACCTTGGTTAATAATAATCTGACGGTTTAGACCCAATCAAATTTTGGCGTCGCTGCCGGGGAGGTTGTGCGCGTATTTTAAACGGTTTTACAGATTAGTGAATCTGATATACACTCACTGTATATTTACCATCCTTTGTTCATATTTTCTCATTTCAAAAACATAACCGTTCCCGAAAACTTTGTAAAATTAGTTTTCAACGAACACAAAAAAACACAAAAAGATTTTCTTTCTTATAAAATGTTTATCAAAAGTACCAAAAATATTCACCTTTACCCTCTCACTTTTTTGATTCTTCATCCCTTTACCCTCTATCCTTTTGATTCTAACTTCTTCTCCTGTAATTGAGTCAAATGGCATCTCTCGATGACAATTTCTTTGAACAAAGGGCCTATGAGAGCAACATTGAAAAACTTATGGCCTTGTCAAAGATATCGAGATGTCGTAGCGATTATGATGGACATTCGATTCCTATTCCCTCTCCGGTGAGGGAAAGAGATCATGAAACCAAGGTGACAAAGGACTCTGTACTTCCCTCTGACGATGGAAGTGCTAAATACGTCCAACCTACGGTTATCCAAAAACCTAAGCTCACAAATGATCCTAAACCTTCAAGAATCAATCCTGATCTTTCACGATATAAGGTTATAAGGTCATCAACCAAACGTACAGAGCTTAGGGCAGTGACTGAAAAGAACGACTTGCCCAATCTTCACGTTTATCAAGAACCAAAACCCGAGACCGTAATGGAAGTGGTGGAAATTGCTAGCTCTAAGAGCACACCACTTGTCCCACCTCCGGATTTTATCCCTTGTGTTGGTTGTGGTGAGCCACTTTTTGGTTTACCAAGTCGTTGGTGTACATGTGTACAATGTGGTAATGATATTCGAGACGGGAGTTGTTTGTTTTGTGGTTCGAGGAATTCATTTGCTTATGGTCCTAATCAGAACTCATTCAACGACTCCCCAAATTTTTCCAATTACCCATCACATTCATACGAGCAAGAATCATATTATCCAAACCACAATGATTGTTCGTATCAAAATACACCAAACATTTCTTGTGAGTATTATGGAGGTCCTCACCAAGGTTTTGATTGTTATAATAATCAAAATGTTGGTTACGACCAATATCCATACAACTCACAGAACCAGACTCAACAGTTTAACTGTTGTGAGTACTGTGGTGGCCCACACTACTGTTCTGATTGTCAATCGGGCAACACGCTTGTCTATGAGCAGTTTCCTGATAACAATTATGACTCTAGCACATACGACTCACAGCCACATCAGTTTTACTGTTGTGATTACTGTGGAGGTCCACACTTTAGCTCGGATTGTCAAACAAGGAATCCATTTCCTTGTAACAATTACGATTATTCGTTTTCAGACCAACCTCCACAACACCAAATGATCCAAGCAACTCCTCATGATACCGAGCAAGACCTTTTACTAGAGGCTTGTGAAATTTTGCAAAAACTTAAGGAGTAGTTTGCCACTACATCGTTTCAAGAATCTCGTGAAAAATCAATGGCAGAATTACTTGCTAAAGAACGAGATGCTAGAAACGAATTGAGCATGGAAGAATTACTTGCTGAGCAAAGAGCGGCTAAAATACGTGCCAATCTTCGCTATGCTGCTCTTTATGATGACGATGATGACAGTGATGATGATGAAGATAACATTGTTATTATTCAAAACGATTCATCAGATTCATCTGTTGTGATTCCTTCCATGGAGAACCAGGGAGAAAATAATGTGACGAAGTCACTAGCCGTTGATCTAATGGAACTTGAAAATTCCTTAACTGCTAGTACTCCTAAACTCCCTCAGTCTATTGATATCACACCCGAAGTTCACACTCACTCTCCGAACATGGGGGAGGAGCATCTTGACACTGTTCCTGCAAAGGAATCGGACGAATTCATAAAGTCTAGTGTTGAGAACCTTGTCCCAATCCCAGGAGAGTCACAGGGGACTTTTGATCATGTGTGTGATTTACCTTATCACCCTAAAAATCCAAAAGATCATTTTGAGACTTTCTCCGACTTTAATGATGATTGCGCATCTTATGGAGAAGTTGAGTATGAGGAGGCACCATTGCCTCATTCGGATGTTGACCCTCTTATTGAGGAGTTCACAGATGAACTTACTCACATCAATCCACTTCCATTAGGAAGTGATGGTGGTCTCCTTGACCTTGAAGCCGATATGGGAGAAACTGAAAATATTTTAAACTCTAATCCCAATATCGAGCTTAGTACTTCACATACTGATGAAAATTCTTTATCTTCTGGAGACATCAGTCATGTGGGAGAATTACCTTCTGAGCTAGTTAGCTTAGAAGAAGTGAATGATGAGATTGACACTGAAATCAAAGATGAAGCACTTCGTGCAACATTAGTGAAAGTCAATCTCCTCATTTCTAAAATCGAGGCTTTCAAAATGAAACCTATTTCATCTCCTATCCCCATTAAGGATAGTGACATTGTCTCCGACGATTCTATACCGGAGTTTGAAGCCTTTACCTTTGATCATATGGGAGAGAAGATTAGTGGCATTACCACTTCTCATTCTCAAATTTCTCTCCCCGAATATGATTCATTCACCTTTGAGGAGTTCTCAGGTGAACTCACTCATATCATGACTCCTCCGGAGTATGATGACCCGGGGGGAGATGCACTCAATCATGAGAATTTGCATATTCCCACCCACCCTCCCGGGATATTTACGAGCTTAACCCTTGAAATCCAAACTCAGCTACGGAGCCTGATCTTGAGGAAGAAGATCAAATCATAATTTTCATCATGGTTTTCTTCCTTTTCTTCACCTACAGGGTGACTTCTCCAGTTCTTCACTCCTTCGGGAATGAAGACATTATCTTTGACCCCGGCATCATCGCTTATAGTTTATACTATTTTAAGCCAGGGTCTACTTATCTCATCGGTGTGGAACTTTCACGTGCTTCAAATGTTTATCCAAACATCTTGAATGAAAGTCCGTTGGAGATTGTTTCTTCCACAGCATGCTTCCCCAAGGACAAATGAATTCGGGGTCGAGTCAAGCTAGCGACTCGGCAAACAAAAACAGTAGCATGCTTATAGGGTTTTCACCCTAAGTGTGGGGGAGTGCCCCATGCTATAGTTACAAATGAAGTGAAAATACAAAATGGTGTTTTCCACGCTTAGCTTGTAATGTTGCCCTTTTACGTTCAAAATGTCGGCATAATAGCCGGGACTTTGAATATTGAGGACAATATTCATGCTTAGTGTGGGGGGGTATTTGCTATTCTAGCGAATTTTATCACATTTTACTATCTTATACCCCCGTTTTTGACAAAAATTTTTCAAATTTTTTTCACTAAAGTTCAATTTTTTTTTGTGGTAATCAGTCCGCCTTGTCTAAACGACAAAAGGGATTGGCTAGTCCAGGAGCAAACGGCTCTTGGTAAAGACATCTCAAATCCGTTTATGGCTTGCAATTTGCCCAAAATTGTATGGTTCCTCAACTCCCCAAAAACAAATGAGTTGGCTAGCCCGCAAGATTATGGCTTGTGGTAAAGTCCTTGGAAAATCCATAACTGGTAATCAGCTCACCAAGATGTTGACTATTCCATCAAGAGTTGGCTAGTCCAGAAGCAAACGGCTTTTGGTAAAGACTAATCAAATCCGTTGACAGCTGGTGGTTTGCTCAAAATCACACGGTTATCAGGTGTGCCACAGTTCTTACACCTGGCTACTCCAGAAGTGATGGCTTTTGGTAAATAGTTTAAAATACATCAAGTTTTTCTCAAAAGATTGCTAGGGACTAGCAATAGTTTAGTGTGAGGGATTGATGAGTGTGTAAATACTCATCATTTTTATCGTATCTGAACTGCCAAAACATCCAAAAACACTCAGAAACGCTTAAAAATATAGAAATTATTCCAAAAGTGTGTTTTATATGTTTTAGATGCAAAATGTTTAAAAACAAATGAAAAATGAACAAAGTTTGCACAATTGGCAGTTTCAGTCCCTCAATTTTCAAAAATTGACAAAACTAGTCCCTAAAGGTTTTAAATGAAAGAAAAGTCAACCCAAAGTTTTTTAAAAGTAAAAAATTATCAAATTTAGACTTTGGGTGAAAAGTTTGAGAAAATTACATGTTTGGCCCCTCAAAATCCAAAATTGGCATAAAAGGTCCTGGAGTTTCAGAAAATGGCAGAATTGGTCCCTGGTGGGGTATTTTTGAAAGGAAAATCATTTTTTGTCCTTGGAAAATCAAAATGTGTCACAAATAGTCCTTGGGTGAAATTTTCATAAAATTGCAAGTTTAGTCCCCGAGGTTTGGAAATTTACAAAAATGGTCCCTGGGTGTTTATTCGTGAAAAATTGCATTTTGGGTCCTTGGGTTATTGAAGTTGGAAAGTTTCACCCATGTGATAAATTTGGGAATGTGTCACTTTCAGCCCCTAAAAAAATCAGAAATTACATGAATGGTCCTTGTGAATTATTTGCCTAACCAAATGGACCCTTGTTGTTTTTAGTCCAAAACTAATCCAAATCCAACCAATACAAACCCTACCCAGCCTGATCCAATAAAAATCCAAGCCCAATACCTCCAAAAGCCCACCACCACAAAATTAACACACCCCGGTTTTATTAATACTCCTCGGTCAACCCTCAACTTTGACCCTCATCCCCTCCACCTTAGCCTACTACCCTGCAACCCCCTGCAACTCCATCATTACCCTACACTCTTTCACCTTCCTACACACTCCACCTCCCCCTTGCACACCAAACAAACACTACCCTCCAAGAAATCACCTCTGGCTACAATAATACAAGAAAACTCCAAAAATCCTTTTGGCGCCAAGAATTTAAACGGCCTAGATTGAAAGTTATCATCCAAGGGTCACCAATACTAGTGGGATATGCTCAGTGGGTCCCACATAGCTGAGGAAGTCAATAAAATGGAAGAAAGAAGCAGAGTTATGTAGTAGTTAGTTTTAGAATAGTTCTTAGTCTAGTTTTTAAGTCGAATTAATGTACTTTCAATTCCCAGTAGTTAAATTCAGTTTAAGAAGTTTGTATTCAGTAATTGTAATGTAAAAACAAACCTTTGATAGCACCAATTTCAAGTTTTGTATTTGAACTCAATTTTTACAAGAAATTACTCAAATCTTCATTTTAGCCTAATGCTTGTTAAGAGTAGTCATTTACTGTTCCATAAGCTCAATTAATATTCATAGACCAGTTTCAAATGTTCCATTTGTATTAAAATGTAATTTAGCTCAAAAAATCAAAAATACAAAAAAATTGTGGAAAAATCAGTGGAGACTCAAAAGCAAAGAGGGAAGAAGAAAGAAGAAGGAACAAAGCTTTGGAACTTGGTTAGAGTCTCAGGGGAGACAATAGGCTGAGTTTTGTTTATTAGTTCTCATGTTCTCATCCTGGATCCATTAGTAAGCATCTTTATCCATTTTTGAGCATTCACTGTAGATTGTCCTAAATTAGTGTTTATATCTGTGTTTTGTGTTTCATGAGTGTTTATTAGTTAGTAAATTGTTTGAAGTAACAAGCTTGTTCACTAAGTTGCATTAATAGTTCTTTACCTCATTTGAACTCCCAAGATTAGTATTTTAGTTGTAATTAGGTATTCATGGTGAGTACTGGTTTTTTTTATGATTTAATAGTTCTAATATACCACAACTCAACCTTTTTAATCAGTTTCATGGTCTCATTCAGTAACATTCTTTGGAAATCCAAAATTAGTCACCCTTATGGGGGTGTTTGGCTCAGGCCTGTTCACTGTTCTCAGGGAGTCTTGGGTTGTTGATTTCATTTGCAACAAGTCACTATAGGTTTAAAAAGGTCTTGCAAGTTACAAATTTGGCACATGTTTAGTTGAAAGTCAAAATCATCACTAATTCCACCCAACAGTTAACTGTTGGGTTTTGCTCCATCCAATATCACCCATTTCAATATAAAAGTTGTTATTCTAGCTTATTTAAGTCTTATTGTAGCTTATTATAACTAGTCTAATCAGTAAAGCATGTTCAAAATCCAAGAAAGTCAAATTGTGAGTTTTTAGCAAAAAGTCAAAGTTCATGGTTCTCAGTTTTGATCAAAATTGCCAGATTTTATATGAATTGTGTGTTTGCTTTCATGGAGTGAAATTTGTTGTAACTTGTAGACTACCAGTTTAGCTTTGTGTTTCCACCATTTATATATTTTTGCAAATTTTCTTTTGGGCCCCACCTTGCCTAAAAAACACTTGCAGGGGGCATCACTCCCCTGCACCAGCAGATCAGTCCCAAGCACCACCATTTGGTGGTGGTTTCCAGCCACATCAGTGGCCCCCACTACCCAAAACTTGTTCATCTCAACCCCCCCTGGTAGGCTTCACCAATTGACCTTTGGTTTGACCTGAATGCCTGTGGACCCCACCTGATTTGGTCACAAATCCTTGTCCCATTTTCAGTTCCAAAACAAGTTCTAAGTGTTTAATTTGTGGCTTATTTGCTTATTTTGTGATCCTCTTGTGCTTATTCTGGCTTAATCTAGTTCATATAACTCATTTGAGTCTGAATCATCCATTGTGGGTCCCACCTAATGCAATTTTAGCCTATTTCTCACTTTGGTCAAACAAAGTCAACTTTTTGGCTTTTTCTTTCATAATCAGCTTATTTTTGATTTCCAAAAAGTTTGTTTTTACAAAAAGTGTTTGTTTTTAAGTATTAAATAGGTTTGTAAAAGAAAAATCAAGAAAAACAAATTTAATATTAAGTGATAGTTTCTATTTAATGTAATTTAATTTTAATTTTCATTTTTAAATTTTTTTTAAGTACTTAGCTAATTTATATTTTTCTTAAATCCCTCATATATTAAAGTATTTATAGTAATTTTCTTAGATTTTTATTTTACCATTTAGTATTTATTAGACTTAATCTTACTTTTATTGATTATTAATTAATAATTAGTTTAAAAAAGCATAATTAGTTTTTATTAAGCAAAACCTAGTTTTTATATTTTTTATAGCTTTTATATGTTATAAAATAATTTTAGAAATTTTATTAGAATTTTTACTGTTCATTTTCTATTTTTCTTAATTTAAAATAGTTTAATTAGATAATTAATGTTTAATTAGTAATTAATTAATATAAAAATCATAAAAAGACAAAAACACTTATTTTTAATTTTAAAACTTATTTTTAGTTATTTTATAATTTTAGAAACTTTATTTTCATTTTTCTAGTATTTAAATAATATTATATTATATTTAAGTTGTTAAATATTAATAATTAGTAATAATTAGTAATTAATTAATATTAAATAAATAATTAGTGTTAAAATTTATTTTCTTTTTCTAAAAATTTTCTTTTATCTTTTAGTTTGTAAAAAAATCATTTTCACCCCCTGGGTGTTTTCAGATTTCTGTTTCTACTTTTTATTTCGTACGTGTACGTTTTATTTAAACGTGAACGTACGCGTTTTAAGTTTTAAACGTTTATGGTTTTTCTGACTTTACAGTCTTGTTAATATAGTGTATTTAAGCTATTATCTTTCATATTCCAGTAGTGTAATCATCACAACTCACTTATACCCTTTCCTGTCCAAATTCACCTGATCACAAACCGTTTTAATACCATCCACACCTCGTCGGGACATAACGACCCGGGGAAACCCTATACTTCCACGGAGCATTGGTTCTAAGCTGTTTTTGACTTATTGACCTTGGTTAATAATAATCTGACGGTTTAGACCCAATCATTGTTGTACCCCTGTCGATCATTCCCTTGACTACTAGTGAACCTCGAATCCTGTCTCCTTTGGTCATGACCCCTACCAGAATATCCCTTGTTATCATTACCTTGAACTCTTGGATGAATCCGGTCACCGTCACGGTTACGTTTGTTGTAGCCAGAACCCTCATGGAAAATCTCAATGTTGCGGGCTGCGTCATTCACAACTGACACATCCGCGAACTCGGTGTTAAGGAGGCGGTCTAATACCCACCTCTTCAGTCCCCATTTAAAATGCTTAGCCTGACGGCTAGCATCTCCAGCAATAGGTCCAACAAAACTGGCCAATCTTACGAACCGCTGCATGTATTCCCTCGAATTTTCGTTCTCATACAGATGGATGGTATTATATTCTCGTTCAAACTGCTGCTGTTCAGAATAAGGAAAGTACCGCTTATAGAAGGTGTCGCGGAACTCTGACCAAGTACAAGTAGTCATATAAACATCTCCACCTTTAGCCTGCTTATGCGCTTTCCACCAGTTCATCGCATCGCCTTCTAACTTAAAAGCAGCCAAACGAGCTTTAAACTCGTCACCGCACCCCAACACTTCAAAATTTTTCTCCATGTGTGTAATCCAGTCCTCTGCCTCCTTAGGAGAGGCAGCCGAACTGAATGACAAGGGCTTGAGCTTACTGAAACTCTCAAGCCAACCATGAATAGTGGTGGGTCGGCCACCAGCACTAGCGCCTCCAGAAGAGCCCGCTCCATTGCGGACGTCGTTAATGATCCACGAAATCACCTCATTAGCGTTAAGACCCGGTAACATGTTCGCTATAGCAGCAGCAACCATAGCTTCCAACTTAGGGATCTCAACATCCCCATCAGGTTGTCCATCGGGATGTCCGTCGGGATGTCCGTTACGGCGAGTGTTAACCATCTGAACGATTAATAAAGCGATTAGCAAGAGCAAATAAAGATGAAGTACGAAAGGAAAAGTACGCAGAAGGAAACCTAGTATCTACCCAATCCTCACAGGTCATAGCCTAAGCTCTAAGGGTTTCGGAACCTGTCTTTGATACCATAATTGTAACACCCCAACCCGACGAGGGTAGAAGTGCCACATTATGGTAGCAAATCAGAGCATACAATACATAAAATAGCGGAAGTCTTATCATCAATAATCAAGGGAAAATAAGTCAACATGACTTATATCAAGTACATAAGTTCAACGGAAACGAAATCAAATGAAGTACATAATAAATCCAAGTGCCTGAACAATGGCAATAAACAAGTCAAATCCAAATGGTAATCTAAGATGACTAGGGTCAAGGCTTCACACAATCTACTCTCATCCCAAAGCAATCCCCAGCTCCTAGCTTAGATACCTGCCGCAGGAAAAGGAAATGCGGCTGAGCTACGAGAGCTCAGTGAACAGATATAACGGTAACAAAGCAGTAATAAAGATAATGAATGATAAATGAAGTAAAGGAACCTGCATATGTAATAAAAGTTAAGAAATAAATGGAAAAGGTAAAGGAAACAGTAATCCACCACGAGCCCAAGTCAAGTCAAGTAACAAGTCAAGTAATATCAAGTAACCAAGTAACCATGTATCCAGAGGGGTGACCTCAGGATACCAAGTATAATGTGAGGGGAGGCCTCAAGGGTTGGAGTCATGAGCTCCCAAGATGTGAAAGACGTGTATCGCACACACCATCAGTCACCAAGTATATAACAAGTAATATCATGATATATCCATCGAAACAAGTAAACAAATCTAGGATGCATCCATACGCCCCAGTCGGCCAAATTTCTTCATCTCCGTAACAAGTCAAGTACTGGGACGGGATAGGTCATCACTCTCCTACCCTAAAGTCATGCCATCGGTGCATCAATGACACGGACATGGAACCCCCATGCCTAGTATACAAGTGGTGGCTCGTAGTCTCAAACTGTGGGTCAAGGGTCAAGTCAAGTATCAAGTGTACAAGTTTCAAGTTCATATCAAGTGGTTCAAGTTCAATTTCCCATATCAATTTTATCACTTCAAGGTTCAAATCAAGGTTCAAATCAAAAGTTCAAGTTAAAGAGATCATAGCACAGGATTCATAGCAAGGTTCAAATCAAGTGGGTCATATAAGGTTCACAATTCAAGGGAAGCATAGCAAGGTTCACAACTTAAAGGTTAAGACAAGCGAAAGAGAGAGTTCATGAGAAACCTGTGAGAAGGTCAGAATATCTGTACCTTATTCAAAGAAAAAGCAAACAAAGATAGATGGATCACAAGACACCGAATCACTCCCGCTTCACAGAACCTATACGAATTAAATACCAAGTATTACTTTAAGTTCATATGAATTAGTTTACTCATTTTAGTATGCTTTCCATTTTTAGTAACTTTCTATTTTTAGCAGGTTTCCCGAATGAATTAGTCAATTTCCAAATTTAGTAAGTTCTCGCGATTGTAATTTAATACTTGAAGGTTGTAATTGACAATTTATAATATTTAATGTTAAAATGTCCAATATAATATTTTAGGTCTTAAATGTCAATATTATAAGTTTAGGGCCTAAAATGTAAATTATTAAATGTTAAATGTCAAATAAAATTATTTTTAACTTTATTTTAATAAATTAATATTAAGATAATAATTTTGGACCCCGTCATTATAATTTTATATAATTTATTAACGTACCCATGATCTTAATATTTATACGGCGACGACCCAAAATTTTATAAAATCATGTAAGACTTGCTTATAACCCGACACCGGTTCACAATCCATATACACACGACACTTTTTTTTTTTTTTTTTTAATTTATTTTATAAACTTTAGTTAGGACTTTAAATGGTATTCATTAATATACTTTATGTGTTCTTAAAATTTTTAATTTTTAGAGGGGTAATTTGTCATTTTAAATCTAGTTGAATTTTAGGGTCTTACAATTATCATCCATTTTCCCCCGTTAACCATATATATATATATATATATATATATATATATATATATATATATATATATATATATATATATATATATATATATATATATATATATATATATATATATTCCATCTTTAACCAACTCATATCAATCGTTTAGTAACAACTCAAAATTATATATGCACTTCGTCAAATTAACTAGTTTTCATCCAATACAACCACAAGTTACAATTATACCCAAGTTTCAACATCCAAAATTAACCAAACAATATACCACAAGTTCCATATTACCATTTATGCCAAAACCTCAAATAATCACAACAAATGTAACCAAAATATCAACATAACAAGTAAACTAGCACAAGTTGGCTACTAGGACCAAAACCATGACCATGGGGTCTTGGGTTTCATGCCAACGAGCCACACCCAAGGTCTAAGGACCTTGTGGGTTTCGGCCATACAACCAAACACAACCAAATGGTGTCAAACTAGTTCCAAACACAACCAAATCAATACCAAAACATCCAATATGCATCAATAATCAAACATAAGCCTCAAAATGGGTCAAAATCAACAAAACAACATGAAGTCGTGGGTTAACCCCACGACTCAACATAAATCCGAAATCCAAACACTCCCAAATGATACCAAACTTGTTTGTTTCATGTTTTTATCAACCAAAAATCATTAAAATATGAAAACCCACTTAGTTTGAACCTAAAATTATAAGTTTGACTCGGGTTAAAGTCAAACCTTCAAAAAGAATCAACTAGCTCACCTTTTCTTACAAGATTATCAAGATTTAAACAACAATGATGGTGTAGATGATGATATATAGCTCGAATATCATGGGAAAGTGGTGATGGAGGTCGTTTGGTGATAAACCAATTGTACTAGGGTGATAAGATGATGGATTTGGTGATGAAAAATGATGAAAAAGTGTTGTTGTTGGTGGTGTTGTGGGTGGGTCAGCGCAAGAAGAAGGGGGAGGAGAAGAAGATGAGTTTGGATGAAGATGATAATAAAAGAAGGGTTAAGGTTGGGTGGTATTTGTTGTAGTTTAAGGATTTTGCACTTTGGTCCTCCCTTTTCTTAGTTATTTGGCCACAAGGGCTCGGGTTAGGGACTAATGATGAAATTTATATTTTCTCACTTGGTTTAACTTATTATCCCAGAAAAATATTAGATGTCACCGTTTGTGTTTTTAAACGTTTTCGTTAAGTTTAAATACGTTTTTACGTAAAAGGTGATAATAAATACGTTTTTCAATTAAACGTAATGTTTTCCCCAAATAAATCCATAAATGGTTTTTCTCACGTTAGTCTAGGATTTCTAGTGCCAAAGTCGAATAATTCCTAAATCGAAGTGCATAGCTAATCTAATTAATACGCAAAGTGATAAACACTTTATAAAAATCACTTTCCAACGATACTCCAAAACTCAATAAAATTATCGATAATTCAAGTTTCACGTTTTTCAAAATGAAATGCAGTAAAGTTATAAAAGGGGTCCCAAAATTACCAGTTGTTACAGACCGCACCCGGAACAAGACTGTACACCTTTTTCTTCTCCGCACCCGAAGCAAGTCTTGACACTAAGTTACAATTTGAGAGATGAGAGTTATAGTATCGTTTAGAGTAATATAAGATTCATAGAAGAAGATAGAAGAAGATGGAAGAAGATGACTCTTGTTAATAACACAAAGTGAGGATCATGCTTTTGTGATATTCTTCTAGAAGTTTGCCTTCAATAATAATCAAAAATGTTAGCACATAAGTGTTTATGAACATTTGTGCACCAACAGCCAAATTTTGATTGGCCTCAGACAGTCAGATAATATCAACCAAAGGATGGTCAAAAAGTCAAACAGCTTAGGCCAATGCTTCCGTGAAATAGTGTTTTCCCGGGTCGTTATGTCCCGACGAGGTGTGGATGGTATTAAAAACGAATCTGTGATCGAGTGAATATGAACAGGAAAGGGTATAAGTGTGTGTGAGTGATTACACTAAGGGTTTATAAAACAAAATAGCTTAAATAAGCTATAAGAGTGATTACGTAAACCTAAATAACTTAGAAACGTTTAAAACCTAGAAACGCGTACGTTTAATTTAAATCTACGTAAACGTACGAAACAAAAACAATTTTAACTAAAGTAGGAATTTGTATGCCTTAGGGGCTTAAATGCAAATTAAATAAACTTAAAATATTTATTTTATAATTACTAATTTAATTAATTAATTATTATTATTTAATAACTATTATTAATTATTTAATAATTCACTAATAAATAAGAAAATGTAAAATAAGTCTAGAAATATAAAATTAAAATTTCTAAAAGTCTAAAATATTATAAAACTTATTTTAAAACTAAAATTATATTTTTCACACTATTTATCTAATTATTATTAATTAATTACTATTTAATATTTAATTAACTAATTATATTGATTTAAATTATAATAAATACTAAAAAGACTTAGATAATTAACCATCACAGGAATCCTAAAAAATTATAAAAAGTTGGTTTTATGTATTTTTAAACTAGTTTACTAATTATTATTCTAATTATTAATTAATTACTAATTAAACTATTTAAATTATAAAAACTAGTAAATGAAGAGTATAAATTACAAGAAAATTTCTAAAATTATTTTATGACTTATAAAAGCTAGGAAAAATATCAAATCTAGGTGTTGCTTTATAAAAACTAATTTTGCTATTTATAACTTAATTATTAATTAATTATTAATAAAACTAATTTTAATTGTAATAAATACTAAATGACAAAATAAAAATCTGAGAAAATTATTAAAAATACTTTAATATAAAAGGAAATTAATAAAAATATAAAAATATAGGTTACTTAATAAAAATCTAAAAATGAAAATTAAAATTTAAATTATATTAAATAGAAACTATCACTTATTTTTATATTGGTTTTTCTTGATTTTTCTTTTACAAATCTATTTTATATCTAAAAACAACTAACTTTAATAAAAACAACTTTTTTAGAAGCTAATAATAAGCACTGTGAGAGCTTAATAGCTTCACAGTTGACTTTGTTTGACCAAACAAAGAAATGAGCTAAAATTGACTTATGTGGGGTCCACAAGAGTAAAATCTAGTTCAGCTAAGTTAAGTAAACAAGTATAAGTTAGAAAAAGCACTTGGGGTACTCAGAATAAGCTAATATATCAAAATAAGCACTTTGCCAAACCAAAGCCAACTCAGAAAAGGGACAAACTTTAGGGACAATTCCAAGTGGGGTCCACAATGATTCAGGTCAAACAATTGGTCAAATCTTAGAGCCTACCAGGAGGGGGGTTCAAAGGACCAAGGTTGGAGGTGTGGGGCCCACTGTGGTGGTCAGAAATCACCACCAAAGTGGTGGTGATGGGTGGGTTATGCTGGTCCAGGGGAACTTGCAGCCCTGCAAGTGACTTTGGGTCAAGCAGGGGCTCACAAGAAAATTCCTAAAAATCAAATGAAGATGGGAATCACTAGTTGAGGTGGTATACTACAATCAGGAACAAGTTTCAATTCCTAAAACTAAGTACAAAATTCTATAAAAATCCTACAAGTTTTGGTATTTTATGAGAATGGAAATTTTGACTTTTCAATGAAAACTAGTTATGTTGACTTAAATGAGATTAGATTACTTCTAATTGACAGAGATACATGTAATAAGATACAATTAACTTAATCTAAGCTAGAACTACCAATTACAAGATAAAATGAAAGCTTGTGGATCATAAATCCACAACAGTGGACTGTGATGAAACTTGAAATGGATTTTTGACTTTTTGCTGTTTAAGGTACCATTTTTATGACTCTTAGGGTCTAATTAAACCTAATACAGGTTGTCTACAACAATACAACAATACAACAACAACAAAAGTACACCAATCAAGCTATATCCAAACACCCTTTCTGAGACAGAATTCAAAGATTTTCAAAGCTACAAGCTTATATAGACCATGAACCTGAATCTAAAGTTAATAATATGATATTGTAAACCTATTTAAACACAAATTTATGCACAAAAACAACAAGAACTCTAGGATCAAGGATATGCTTATATATAGCAGTTTAAAAGAGAACAAGTGAGAATCAAATAACTTATTGAACAATCAGTCAATCTAACATCATAACATCATTCAACAATACTAAATAAACATGTAAACACAAAGAAAAGCAACAAATAAGAACTTGAACAGTTAATACCTAAAATATTGGAAACTACTTATAAATGACATCCAACTGAGAACTGAGAAACCAAGAATCATGAACAAACTCACTTCCTAAAGCCTCCCATAAGGCACTAGTACCAAGATTATCCAAATTATATCTTGCTCCTTGCTCCAAGCTTTCTTCTTCACAAACTTCTAATTTATTTTCTATTTTATTGATTTCTTTTTGTATTTTCTCTTTTAATGAACTACTGCTGGATTAAGGTTACTAAAAGCTAAACAAGCTTTTGTCAGGAGCCTATGTGAGCTTATGAATGTCCTCAAAACAACAAATAACAACAGTATTGAAATGACTTGAAAATAAATTGTACGAATTGAAATTACTTGAAATGAAAGATAGATTGAAATTGATTAACCAAGATTAGTTTATTACACTTTAGCAAAGGTAACAAGCTTCTGAGAAAAAGTAAATGATAATTACGCTAAGATTAACACTACTTTGATTAACTACGTTGATCATAAACTAAGTCTATATTATGATATCTTCTCCTCTGGCTCATTCTTGATATATATTGACTCATTTGCATCCCACTTGCACTCAGATCTTTTCCCACTTGTAATCTTGTCCATTGATGTTGAAAAATCCATCCTAGCTGTTTAAATCATTTTGGCGCCAAAAGTCCTCCACGTGGCTAGGGGCAAATTGAGAGCAATTAAGGAACCTTGGTGTGTAGTGCTAGTGGAAGGGGACAAGAAAGTGAGTTTTGGTAGAGTTTGGAGTGAGGTACAAGCAAAACTAGGAGAAGTGAGGTAACAGTGGAAGGTGATGGTGAGAATGCATTAATGGATTGTAGGCTGAGTTGTGAGGTGGAAGGTGATGGTGGGGAGAGTAGGTAACAGCTGGGGGTATAGGTGGAAAGGATTGCAGAGGCCATGTGGGGGGTGAGGTGGAAGAAGATGAACAGTAGGGCGGTTTGGGTGTTTGTTTGACAGGGTGTTGACCCGTTTTTATATTTATTTGGTTTGGGCTGGATTGCATTGGGCTTGGACAAAAAAGGGGTAAAGGGTGGGCTGTTGGTGTGGTATGGATTTGGTTTTGTTGGGTTTTATATAATTTAAGGGTCCGGTTTGGTTGTAGTTTATCACAAGGACCTAATTTGTAAAAAGCTGAAACTTGAGGGACCTGTTGTGACAAACTTCCAAACTTATTCAAGGGACCAAACATGCCCAATATCATTAGTACAAGGACTATAATTACATATTTTCCATTTTTAAACCTTAAAGGACTATTTATGTAATTTTCGGATTTTTGAGGGACTAAATATGTAATTTCCCAAAATGTTATCAAAAGGTCCAGTTTTGTAAAAGTTGAATAGTACAGGGACCTTAAATGATAATTTTTCATTTATTACAATTTTAAACACCCCGGGGACCATTTATGTAATTTTCTAAAGTTTGAGTGGTGAAATTGTAATTTCTCAAAAGTTTATCAAAAGGGTATAAATTGTCACATGTGAATAGTACAAGGGTAATATTTGATATTTTCCAATTTTTAAAACCCGAGGACTAGTTTTGCCAATTTTGAAACTTGAGGGGTAAAAGTTGCCAATATGTGTAAACTTTTGTCCAGGGACTATTTGTGAATAAATTTGATTTCCCATGGACTAAAGTTGACTTTTTATTCATTTTAAACCTTCAGGGACTAGTTTTACCAATTTATGAAACTTGAGGGACTGAAACTGCCAATTATGTAAACTTTGTATGTTTTTTTTTTATCTGTTTTTGATTATTTTGCATTTGAAACATATAAAAAACTCTTCTAAGATATTTTAAGTATTTTGATGTATATTTGAGTGTTTTTGGATGTTTTGGCAGTTCAGATTGGTATAAAATGATGAGTATTTAGACACTCATCAACCAACAATATGAAAAAAAAAAATGTTGGATTATATTTATAACCCTTACCTAATAGTTGCTCATATGTGGCCATCTGCCCAGATAATGGTTAGGAGCGACATCAAGTGTATGAACATATATTGTTTATGTATTTTATGTAAATTGGGATTAAAAGTAGATTGTTGTTTGGTTTCCGCGTTGAATGGTAAGGACCTGAGGACATGATAAAGATCATGAAGCTCAAATAACACTTAAAGAAACCATATGAAACTGTGTATGAGACAATATTTTCCTAAGTGTGTGAACTTGTAAAGCTTTTATGTGAAGCCTTCTATTTATATAAGAGGTGTGAAACCCTTGTGCGATGATCAATGGTTGTTGGGAGGCAACACATTAATCATCTGATGAGCATGCAAGAAGGATAGGTGGTCTCTCCTCCTTGGCTTGTAAAAGATGGTGTTTGTCGTGCGTTATGTCCCATGTCAAATGGTAGATTTTAACTATTAGTGACAGTTGGGGAGTGGTGGTCCTATGCGTTCAGCATAGCTTGATGGGCATCATCAGGGCCAAGTGTGGCATGAGATTCTAGTCGGGCCCTCTCAAGTGTTTCTTGATGGGCCTTAAAACTGGGCTTGATTCGTGCGTATATTTAGTGTGTTTGAGCCGCTAATATTGATACGCTATCATATGCATGTGTATACATATCTTTGGTTTTATCATCATAAACAAACATGTAACAACATTAAAAGAGCCACTAATGTTGATACGCTATCATTCGAGGTATTATAGTATACGTATTTGTTAACTAAGGCCTAAGGGATTTTATGATTTTTCCAAGTAATGAAGTTTGAAATCTGAATACCCATCTTGAATATTAAAAGGTAATCATATAAAACCTAATTGTATAAGAGATCCACAAACACACAAAAGATAATTGGCATGTTATCTTATCAATTCTACTATTGGACCTCGTTTATTAATTGTTATGTTGGTGTCGTGAACGCTTACATATTTTCAAAATTACTTAACACGACAACGTCATCATGTTTTGATCACTCTAAATGAACAATACCCTTTATGCTTAATAAAATTAGTAACCAAAACTTATATGACAAGTAAAATTGCGTAAATAATCTCTAAGACACCATTCAAATAGAAAAAGAGAAGGAAAGAACATTAGAATGTTATGACATACGTAGTACTAAATTACTAATGCATACTGTGATATTTTTTTTAATCGCAGTGGTGCGGCAGATTTTAGTTCGTGATGAGATGATTTTCATATAACGTTTTCAAATTTCAATGACAAAAACAAACTAGGACGGGTTCCTTGCACTAAAGTTAAAATAAAACGTAAACGAAGAATAATAGAGCAAGAGAAACAAAGATAGTATAAAATTAGCAAATTAGCAAGTTATCCCACATCGGTGTGGAGAAAAACTTCAAAAAGAAAGAAAGTGTTTAAAAGAAAACCCTCACACTTATTTCGTTAAAAATAACTAATGGAGTCTAAAAGCCATTTTAGATGTGCTTAGGTTTTCACAAGCTTTATATTGATAACTTATATCTGATTTAGCCATTTCGAGCTCGAACAACAAAAAAAATATTCGAGCTCGAGCTCGAGCCAGTTTATAAAAGTTTATTCGAGCTCGAGCCGAACTCGAGTTGAGTAGTTAATAAACGAGCCTAGCTTGATTAGGTCAAAACTCGACTCGGCTCGGATCGTTAACACCCCTGGTTAGAACCAATGGGATCAAAGTGCATTTGTCAAGATCCTCCATATTTACCATTTCTTGAGTATGGGTCGATAGAACCAAATAGTCAATAGGTGTGACATTTTAAGTTGCAATCTAGAAAAGTTAGATTTAAGCATTCAATTGCTTAAATTGTTTTTCCAATCGGAAAAGCTTATATCCAGAAACAATATTTAGTATCACGTCTAGGTACCCGTAATAAGCTGATTGAAAAATAGTACGGAGTAAAAGTTTTGAAGCTTATTGGCTACTTTAATTTAATTAGATCTTCTAGATTCATTTCAATATTTGGATTGTCATGTTCATTCTTTAAACGTTTTGTTCTTTACAACTTGCACTAAATTACTTAGCATTTCCTTAAACTATGGGTCAATGGAATCAAATATGCAGGACTTTGATTTTTTTTATTCCGTTGATTAGTATTACCAAACCACCTTTCATTTTTCATTGCTTCAGTTTTATTATTGAGTAAATATAATGGGGAGTTCATCTTTAAAATCCATTACTAATCATACATGGTCATATGATGTTTTTGTCAGTTATGAAGGTGGCGATATTATTCAAAGCTTTGTAGATCATCTCTTTCGTGATTTTAAGCGCAAAGGGATTCATGCTTTTAAAGAAGACGATCATGTGCGTAGAGGTGAAGAGAGATCTCCACAAGTCTTTAGAGCCATTGAACAATCAAGATTTCTGATGGTTATACTCACTGAAGGCTTCGCTTCGTCACCATCGTGTTTGAGGGAGCTTGTGAAGATCATCGAGTACAAGGAGAAATTTCAGGACAAATATCAAATCAACATCGTATATCACAATTGTAAGCCAGAAATGGTGGTTAAACAAACCGAGAATTATGAAGCAACCTTCGGTAAACATGAAAAACTGGTAAAACGAGAGGTGCCCAAATGGAAGGAAGCTTTGATCAAGGCTGTTAACTTACCTGGATGGGATCTCGAACGTCTGGCCAATGGGTAATCACTGATGGCTATTTTTCTTCTAGTTTGTCTTCTATTAATGATTTTGCATCCGTATCAATTCTATGATATTTATACCAATCAACAATTAATCTTCTTGAATTCATGTTTGAACATGAAAACTACAGAAATATTTGGTATTTATTTTATGAAGAAAATAGGAATACATAATGAAACTGAACATTAACTAAGAATCAACTTTGCAACTTGTAATTTCTTTATTTGTTCAAAGGACTCCTAAACATTGAACTGATTTAAGCCATTGACATCTCATAAAAAATCTGATTTAGTTTATTAGGACTTTTTACCCTTTTAGTTTACTTTTAAATGACAAAAAAGTTCATATATTTTTATTAGCGTAGTAAACCTAAACAACCGTGGATGCCAAAGTTCCAGACTTATGAGGTTAACCTGTCAGTAACTGATCATATGTATCTGTCTTTTGGATTGGCAGCTATGAATCGAAGTTTATTGATATGATCTCAAAACATATCTTTAACAAGTTAAATGTTGGATGTCTACATGTTGGTGAGAAACTAGTTGGAGTACATTCCCGAGCAAAGGAAATGAACTTTCTGCAGTTTGTTGGATTAAGTAAGGTTCACATGATTGGTATATGTGGTGTTCGGGGCATTGGAAAGACTTCAATTGCCAAAGCTGTTTACAACAGATTATATGCCCACTTTGAAGTTTGCAGCTTCTGTGAAGACGTGAACGAGTTTGTGAAAAAATTTGGTATGGTTCAACTTCAAAGACAAATTATTGCGGACATGATGAAGGAAGATTTGAAAATATCAAGTGTTGGTGAAGGAAGTAATGCCATGAAAAAATTCATGCTATCTAAGAAGGTCTTGCTGATTCTTGATGATGTTCATGAACGGGACTACTTAGAAGCTTTAGCTGGTTCACACGGTTGGTTTGGTTCTGGAAGTCTGGTTCTTATAACAGGAAAAGATAGACAGCTACTAATTGCTCATGGAGTGGAAAACGTTTATGATGTGGAACTTTTACATGATGATGAAGCTATGGAACTCTTTAATCTGTATGCTTTTAACCATAAACAACGTAAAGAGGACTTTAAAGAACTCTCTGAACAATTAGTTCCATATATGAAGGGTCACCCGTTAGCTCTTAAAGTTTTGGGCTGCTTTCTTTTCGGAAAGACTGTGTGTGAATGGGAGAGTGAGTTAAGAAGACTTGAAAGATATCCGACTGATGACATTCAAGTGCTGATATCGCGCTTTTCTTTAAACAAGAAACGAAAGGATTCATAGTTTAAATTTCAAACCACACTTTTTTTTTTTTTTTTTTTTTTTTTTTTTTTTTTTTTTTTTTTTTTTTGTAAACATGGTTTCCGACCTTTTGACTGACTAATCCAAGAGGTTTGAATCTACCGCCACATAGATTCAAACTAGATAAAGCCATCCCTATTCAGGAGGTTGGCGTGTCCAACGCTTTATTTTACTTTCAGTTGAGTTTTATAAAATAAATTGATTTGTTTAGTTTTTTTTTTATTGAATTAAGCATTTGATTGTTTAATTGATTATGTATTGATCTGCCGTATATAATATTGAGCGTTTTTCATGTTTTTGAATTCCATTTTTTTATAAGATTAAGGATGTAACCGAAAATTCAAATCAAAAGAGCACATAGGCATTTTTGTCATTTCAGTTCGGTCATCAATGAAATGAACTCGAGTTTGCGGTTTTTTGAAACTTTTTTGCAAGTCCTTTTTTCCCATTTCTGCTAACTTTTTGGGATACTTTTCTGATTTTTTGTGACGCTTTTTAAAATCTTGAAAACTTTTACAAGAAATATCACAGATTTTTAAGATCTCTTTTAAGAAAAAGTGTCACTAAAGATAAAAAGAAACTGTCAATAACAAAATGTACAAAAGTCCTAATACTATCATAAACATTTGAAAATCTATGAACAAATGGATATTTTAGTTAAACCAATTATTGTTTGTCATTTTAAGAATTTGAGTATTTTCCCTTTGAAGAAAGGTGAAAGGAAAATAAAGAGACAACTTATATTCTCAATTCTTCATTCCTAAATTCTCAAATCAAACACGCACAACTTGCTTGTTTTTTTCGTAGTAATCATCGTACAAATCAGTGTGCACAATAAGCACGTGAGATAGACTGTAAAGATCAATTCTCTTTGTATTTGAGACGTTGTCGTTTTATAACCGCCGTGAGGCAAGGAATGACACATATTACCATCTTAGATACTCAATCGAGGATATCTTGAGCTCCTCCAACCATTGCCTATAATGTATACCAAAAATCAAAACTAGAATTTGTAACTTGAATGTTTCTTTTTCGTATCTGAATTCATCCTAACTGTTGACTTTACTGTTGTATGACTTTTCCTCTTCATATTCTATCTCCCACATGTTCAAGTTGCTTCAAATTAATAGTGTTTAATCTTTAGATTCCATAGTTGTTTGATGTCATAATTAGTTTAATCAAATGATTGAAGACTAGTCAGAAGTTGACTAAACTATGTCAACCCTTCTGCCTTGACTTTATCCTCCACAGATTAATATATTGCACCACAATATCATCTATAATGACATGAATTGCTTCAGGTTGAATACAGATATACAGCCAACCGATTTGAGTTTCAAAATAAGGGAAATATAGGAAGCAGGTGCATACAGAAAGGTAAAAAATTAGTAGATTTTTTTATTTTTATGTTCCGTTCTTATCTTATACGAGTAATTTGATATAGTACATCTGATTTCATACACTAGCTAGTCAAGCTTTTAGAATACTTGATCATGCTCTAAGCATCCTATGGAAATATAAATACATTTATTCTTGTTAGTTTGAGTATTAGATTTCATTAATGATGGCGGGGTGTTTGTATGTGCTTCTTGAAAGTGTTTATTGCGATTAGAAGAGTCATTACTGGTTAATAAGCTTGACTAAATACAATTGTGCTTACAACTTATAATGTGTTAATTATTTGAAATCTGAGTATAATCTTTTGAGTAAAGGAGAGTAATCCTGCACCTAGTAAAATAAATCTGAGTATAATCAGAATGGCCAAAACACAAAAAACTGATTATTGCGATTTATGAGTTTGTAAACACATCCTAACCACTGTCCACCCCGACAAAGTGACTTCCATAGTATTTTAATTTCAATGGCTCAATGCATCTTGATTCTTGAAATTAGTTCAAAGATACAACCACATTAGAAATAGTTTCAACATTTGGCTCATGGATATCTTTGAAGAATAATCCCGTCAATTATAGAGAGATTCTCATTACCATTGCTTGTTTGCTTAATTACATGTTTCTGGTCTTACTATTTGCAGGCCAGTATCTTTCTTTTCCTTGATTGGTTGGAACGGGATATTACTTTTGAATATACCTTAAACTTAATATCCATTTGATGGCGCAATCATCTTCACATATTGATCCAAGCTGGAAATACGATGTCTTTGTTAGTTTCAGAGGTGAAGATATCCGTAAAACATTTGTTGATCATCTTTTCAATGATTTCAAAAGAAAAGGTATTTATGCTTTTAAGGATGATAAAAAGTTAAAGAGAGGAGAAGAGATATCATCTGGACTCTATGAAGCCATTGAACAATCACGGTTTTTGATAGTTATATTCTCAAACGACTACGCTTCATCAACATGGTGTCTGAGGGAGCTTGTGAAGATCCTCGAGTGCAAGAAAATAAATGATAAGTATGAAGTTCGGGCACTGTTTTATAATGTCACACCCGAAGTGGTAAAGAATCAAAGTGGTACCTACCTCGAAGCCTTCATGAAACATGAAGCTTCAAACAGAATAGAGGCACATGAATGGAAGAAAGCTCTAACCTTGGGTGCAAGTTTATCTGGTTGGAACCTCCAAGCTGGCAATGGGTATTTCCTCAACTTCACGCAATTAATTTCAAAATTAGTTTTATTAAAGTTTTCAATTTAAAGGTGTTTTTCCCCAACATTCTTGGACAAGAATTTTGATACAATGAATAAAAACTTGGGTTCCCTCTTTTGGTGTTTTTATAGTAGGATGATCTAGTTTTCGAATTTTAGTTTTATTAAAAAATGTGCAATCAACAATGTCAAAGTTCTCCATTTCCGTTTTCTACTATAAATTTGATATTGTTTTGTTGATGGTTATTGTGCTTACATACGTGGAACGTGTATTCTTGTTTCATGACTTTCTCTGTAACCATCTTTGTCTGTAATCCTAATGTTGTTCTTATTTATGATTTTGCAGGAACGAACCTAAGTTTATAGAAAGGATCTCAAATGAAATTTTTTATAAATTAACTAGTGGTGGGCCGTCAGATGCTGGTGAGAACCTGGTAGGATTATACACCCGCGCAAAGCAAATGGACCTTTTGCAATTCATGGGGTCTAGAAAGGTTAATATGATAGGAATTTGTGGTATTGGTGGTATAGGAAAGACGACCATTGCCAAAGCTATTTATAACTTACTTCATATACATTTCGAAGCATACAGTTTTTGTGAAGACGTTAAAGGTGTTGAAAAACGATATGGATTAGTCCATCTCCAAGAGAAGCTTCTTGAAGATCTGTTAAGTATACAACCTCCTAAAATACGTAGCATAAGTCAAGGGATAAGCATACTGAAGAGTAGATTGTCAAGAAAAAAGGTACTCAAAGGACCTTAACTCTAGCTTATTGAACAAGTTATCAAGCATACCATATCATATCTCATATACAATTCATAGACTAGCAATCAGTATCTATTTCAAGCATGAAAACTTTAGCAATCAGTATCTATTTCAAGAATGAAAACATATTGTCATTCCTGATCGAATTTTATTTTGTAAATAATACCCTTGCCTACTCTACTAATTATCGTTAAATAACATGAATCTAACAGGTACTTGTTGTACTGGATGGCATGGACAATTACAACCAATTTGAAGCTCTAGTTGGTTCACGTGCTTGGTTTGGGCAGGGAAGTGTTATTATTATTACTGGTAGAGATAAACAGTTGTTTAATGCTAACGGGGTAGAGGAAATATATGAAGTTGATCTTTTATATGATGATGAAGCTCTTGAGCTTTTTAGTCTTTACGCTTTTAGAAATAAACATCCGAAAGAAGAATTTGAAGATCTTGCTAGCCAAGTAGTTGACTATGTCGATGGACTCCCACTTGCTCTTAAGATTTTGGGCAGTTTTCTATTCGGCAAGACTATGGAGGAATGGGAAAGTCAACTGAAGAAGCTTCGCAGATATCCTCACTCTGAGATACAGCAAGTTCTTCGGATGAGTTATGATGTGCTAGATTTTGATCAACAAAGTATCTTTCTTGATATGTCTTGTTTCTTCAAAGGGGAGAAGAGAGATTATGTAATGAAAGTGCTTGATGGTTGTGATTTGGATGCTGCAACGAATATCAGAGTTCTTATGGATATGTCCTTAATATCAATCCGTGCCGATAGGATGCAAATGCATGATCTGGTACAAGAGATGGGCTGGCAAATTGTACACGAAGAATCTGAAGACCCTGGGAAGCGGAGCAGATTGTGGTTTTCAACAGATGTGCTTCATGTATTAAACAAGGATAAGGTGACTTCCTGACATTGCCTTCTGCCTTTTTATCCAATCTTCCATCATCTTTTTGAACAGCGAGGGTCCTTGCATATGATGCCGCTTATTTGGTGCATGTTCGGCCAAAATTCAAAATTATTTCTGATCTAATCTACTTTGAATCTAAAAATATTAATAAATCAAGAGAGGGCTTGACATTTAAGGAAAAATGATAACTTCATCCTCATGATCGGATGTGGGACTAACGTCCAGATAAACTGCTGTAGGTCTCCATCCCAATGAGACTTTAGCTGGTCTCAGATCTACGAATAGAAAACACTATTGTTTTAAAAAAAAAATTGTGTGTTTACCCATGCACTTTCCATGTTCCCACTTATAAGAGTCGCCCATTGTGTTGTTATACGTGTGTGGGCTATGATTTTTATCTGAGCTTTCCAAAATCTTGTTGACATTTGATACATAACTAACCTTTCTTATCAAACTGTCCAGGGAACTGAATCCGTAAAAGGCCTAGCTATGGATGTTTCAAGCTCGCAAATAGATATATATGGTAAAACCTTTGAAAAGTTGAATAGTCTTCGACTATTAAACCTTTATATTGGATCCTGGAATAACCTTAGAGATGTCAATGGAAAAATACGTGAAAACAAATTGGGGCTAGAAACCACAGTGAATGCAATTTCTGGAAGGCTTGAATACTTGTCTTCTGAACTAAGATTGTTTTGTTGGCATGGGTTCCCTTTCCCAGAATTACCATTGACATTCTACCCAGAGAACCTCGTGATCCTTGATTTGTCGTATAGTTATATCAAAGAAATATGGAGCGGAACAAAGGTATACCCGTAAAAATTCTGTTTTATATGTGACTTTTAATGTGTTTTGGCATTATTCTTCTAGTAGTGGCAATTTGAACCTATATATGGTTCCAAGGTGTGCCAAAATTATATATTTAAGGTGCATTAAAAACAATTTAAAATTTATAATAAAAACATAGATTCTTAATGTGTTGTAAATAGTCTTTGTAATTATATTTTATTTTAAAGGGACACAAATATGTTTGTGAGTAAACCCAACCTGAAACTGCTTTGAACGCCATTAGTGTTTCTGTCCGTTGGCCTTGGCCTTGTTTTCCACCTCCACAATCTACAATGTCAAATGTTACATTTTATTCATTTTGTACGCAGGGTTTCAAAAAGTTGATATCAATGAATCTTAGTCACTGTCGTAACTTAATAAAGACACCAGATTTCACTGAAACTCAGAAACTTGAAGAACTAATACTAGACGGTTGTGAAAGTTTGACTGAAGTTCACACATCGGTTGGAACTCTCACGAGTCTCATTGTATTAAGTTTGAGAAATTGCACCAGTCTTGTGAGTCCTCCTAACTGCACCGGATTGACATATGTTCAAATTCTTAATCTTTCTGGCTGCAAGAATTTGAACAAATTTCCTGAAGATCTTAAAAACATGAAAGCTCTAATGGAGCTTCGTGCTGACGGAACTCAAATTAATGAACTCCCTTATTCTTTACCCTTACTTCAAGTTTTTACACTAGGTCAACGAGAAGAGAGGCAAACTAAATCATGGGGTTCGGTCCTTTGGCCTTCATTCACACTGAGCAGCATTGTCCATCCACCGAGTGCAGTATTTCCTTCTTTATCCAGCTTACAGTTTTTAAGAGATATCGATGTTAGTCACTGCAACCTTATAGAAGCAAGCCTTGATGGAATTGAATGTTTATCGATGCTTCAAACACTAAACCTTAGTGGAAATGATTTCAGAAGTTTGCCAAGCTTTGGTAAACTTTTTAGACTTGAAACACTTGGTCTGGTTGGTTGCAAGAACATTGAAGTGTTACCAGAACTTCCACCAAACATTCGATTGGTTGAGGCGCAAGACTGTGTATCACTGCAGGAATTACCAGCGAAATCAACCACCTATGAAAGTAGCATTCAATGTTTTGACTTCACTAACTGTGCGAAAGTGCTCGAGAATCAATCTGTGGAAAATCTGATTGCCGTGTTGCTGCCACAGGTTTTTTCTCTCAGTATTCACCTTTTAATACCTATCATCAATTGCCCATGTTTACTAATTTACAAATAGTTGTTGAACATGCATAAGATAAGATAAATGGGACGAAAATTGATATTAAAATTTTAATGCAGTGATCCATAAAAAAATATTTATTCTGACAAACGATAATGTGCTCATCATGACCTTTACTTGTAGGGACGCATTGATCCATATAAACTATTGAGCGTATTTCTTCCGGGAAGTAGCATTCCTGGGTGGTTTAGTCATCAAAATAATGGAGACTCCGTAAAAGTGGAGTTACCTACAGATTGGTGTTATGAAAAGTTCAAAGGAATAGCATTTTGTCTTGTTTTTAGTCCAAGACGCAATGGGCGCAAGAGTGACTATGGGTCAATTGGATGTAGATTCAGGAACTTCGATGGTACTCGCATTGGGGGTGAACACCCCATTCCAGATACTATATTTCAATATGAAAACATAGGGATCAAGTCAGATCAGATGTTGTTGAGCTATCATCAATCAGAACTCGAATGGAAGAAAGCCAAGAATTTTATTACGGTTTCATTTGACATCTATGGCGCAGACTGTGTGGTAAAAATGTGTGGCGCTAGATTGGTGTATGAGGATGATGAGCAACAACAAGAAGGTAGGCCTGGTTCAAGAATGATTCAATGGCTACCTCCACCTTCTCAGGCTGAAGATGAGCCACCGGTCAAGAAGAGACACATTTCGCAATCCTATTAGCTACATAATTCTGATAAGGTAGGAGAGAAAAAACATAATAAAGGGTTAGTGAAAGTTGTATTGTGTGCCTTTTTTTCGTCCAATGTGTGTGATTCTTTAACAAACTTAGGTAGAATATCACATTTATTTTTCCACTCATAAAACAATATCAAAAGTTCTTTTAGCATGACGTATATACTTCTTTATAAGTTTATATTTAAAATAGCCTGAAAACCCTCAAAGTAGCAAATAAGCTTCCAAGAGTTTATGCTTTGTTGGTGATGTCTTGTTGTGGATGACGATCTGTGTTAGTGGTGTAAGAGAGGGGATAGAAGCCGGCTATGATCGGAGATTTGTTATTTAGAGTTTTGCCTTAGCCTTGTTTGTAGCAACCGATAGTTGATTCAATGTTTTAGATTCTTCTTACTTTCCTTATCTTTATATAAAGCAAAAATGTTTTTGCTCAAAAGTTAAAAACTTAAACATGAGTAACGTTGAATCCTTAAAATACCTTTTTAAAACTTAAATTTCAATCTTTTGTTTAATTTCCCAAATAAAAATTCAAACAATGTTGCATTAATGAAATAGATGCCTTAAAAATGTTTCCAACGAAAATTTAAAAAATATGCATGACAACTTTTGACAACTTTCTTTGAATGTAGTTTCTAAAAAAAGGTTTAGGTCGTAAAATAGACATGTACTTACCGTCAAAGTTTTCTATTTTTAGTTACAAACTTTCAAATTAAGTCAAAAGATCATAAATACCGAGAAAAAAAAATGGTAAAATAGGTAAAAAGAAAAAAAAAAACGTATATGGTAAAAAACGATGTAGGCGGTAAATAGGTAAAAAAGAAAAAAATATATATGGTAAAAAAAATTGCAATGTGCATATCAAAAGTTGAAAGTTTGTAACAAAAATTGGAACATTTTTTAGTTCGAGTATTAAGGTGGGACATGACGATAATGACTACTTAATCTCAAGATTAATAATCTTACTATCTTATAATGCACAAAGCTTTTTTTGGGCATTAATTGCACTAAGATAGTTGAATATCTTAAAAATTCAGCAATACAAAAAATAAAGCAACAAGTTCAACTAATTTAAAGACAATTTTTCAACATTAAATACCTCAAAACTTATTTCAATAATACATATGATAAATCATCATGTATAATTAACTTTTGCACAACTATATACATAAATTTACTTGTCAACAAATAACATTAATATAATTTTTAATACACCCCTTAAGTGAAAAATACAAATTATTAAGCCTATTTTACAAAGTATGTATCACAAACTT
The DNA here is from genome assembly GCA_030686995.1 of Artemisia argyi. Taxonomy (NCBI): domain Eukaryota; kingdom Viridiplantae; phylum Streptophyta; class Magnoliopsida; order Asterales; family Asteraceae; genus Artemisia; species Artemisia argyi. The sequence continues at coordinate 131,966,301 of CM060709.1, read as the reverse complement.
TCCAATGCGCTATACCCATGAGAAAACACACTAAAATATTTCATGAATAAGAATACAAATAAATGATCTTCATTTGAATTTAGTAAAAAAAAAAAAAAAATTGCATATGTTGTTTCCTTCAACAATCTTAGTGGTGCAAAAAAACTGATACAAAATACAAATTTTAATGTGAAAATTCAATACTTTTGGGTATATATGGAATTGCAATTTTTTAAATTACAGGGTTATATGCAAGTTATACGTCTTTGCTGGAAGTATTAATTACAAGGTACCCGTCATCGCATTACGCGGGTGTACCATGCTAGTTTTCTAAAAATGTATTAACAAACTTTCCTATATAAGACATCATATTCCAACTTTTTTTTATCATTGTGTTAGTGCATAATTAATGAAAAGGAATGATCAAAAAGATGTTGGTGCTGTTGTTGAATAAGTTCAAACTAAAATGAGGTTAATATAATTGTGAGCTTTTATTTATTGCATTTTTTGTTTTAATTATTTGTATTTTTATTTCTTCGTATTTTACAGATTCATCTCATTATGCTCTAAATATCGATCTGTGTTTCAATCCCAATATTGCAATTATAAATGTTTGTTGTTATAAAATCATGTTGAAAGAAAACTTGCCTCGGGATCTATTTGGTTGTAACTCTTATTAACAGCCATGAAGAATTCATGGTAATGGGCGTAAACTAACACGTACACGGGCTATAGGAATAGTATCAATTTGAGAACCTGATACGTGCTTTATATGCAAGTTGTTAAGATGAGTTGTAAAACTATTCATGTTGTCCGAATCATCACAAATATGTTAATCTTCAAATGACATGTCATTAGTTAAAATATATTTTATTGCAAGACATTTGGTTCTTTAAAGCTAGCTATGATTATTTTAAATAATAAGATACTCCGTGGTATGATAAGCAGCCCCGGCCCATAAAGAATATTGGTTAACAACGTTACTTAAAGTCTTTCTACTAGTTATGTATATATAATATTAAACGATGATCTTTTAGTATGTGGTGATGATGCTCAACCTCCAAGCCTTCCGATTTCAGTGATAGGGCCTCAGTTAGTTGCACCATCTCAACTTGAGCTTATAGTCGAAACACATAATGCACCGGGGAAACCTTGTGATCACTGATACCAGTGTTGCAAAAATCAGCCTACAAGGCCGATTAATCAGCGATTACAAGTTGAACGGCCTTGGACCTTGGAGCGAATTACAAGGTAATCGGCCGATTAATTGGCCTTGGACCTTGGAATCGGCGATTAATCGGCCAAAAATGGCTACACGGCCCTCGACCGCCTCGGGACCGATTCACGATTTTTGCAACATTGACTGATACCGATCACAAGATTTTGCTCAGAGTAAAACCAGCCGACACAACGTTCCATCGCAAACGGTTGTTACTGGACCCTGATTACTACTTCAAGAGAAGGTGATATGAACTTTTCTTGATTTATTCAGCTTTTTTTTGTTTGTTTAGGAAGTCTGTTTCTTGATGATATGAACTTTTTTGTTTGTTTAGGAAGACTATATATTTTTACTTCCAGAACTTGAGTGCACATCAACGATGGAATGTATTTAGGAGTGAAAGCAAAGCGGATTCGGAACTATATTTACCTCTAAGGATAAACACATAAGCCAATGGTATAAGAAGCAGGTAAATGTATTCTTGGCACATAAAAGTAGTAGCGAGGATAATCGTGATTTTAACATTAAGGGAAGTTGGTTGGAGAGAAATTGTACCGTTCATATGCAAGAATCTTCAACACCAATAGCCCCAAGTATGTTACGTTATTTTTAGTTATTTAAAAGCTAATATATTTTCTTACTTCATATACTTACCTATAAAGCTATGAAAACATTAACTAATTAATTTGTATGGCTGATTCTTATATGTAGTTGTAGATGCATAAATTTCAACCATTAAAGAATGCCAAACTTGCCAAGGGAAAATACATGGTAGCAGTTAATCCTAATGTGGATTATGCATTTGTGGTCGCACTAATTGCGATCCTCGATGGTATGAATAACGTTGATATAAAAACATCTAACTCTCATGTTGTTGGAGGAGTTGTTGACGTACTTGGTAATTTGGCTTCATCGTAAATTGAAGTATGATTACACATAGGCTCATAGTTTGGTTCAACATCTTATCTTTAATCTTTCTTATGATCTTATCATTGTGGTATGTTGGATACATGTAGAATTATTGTTGTTGATGGTATATGGAAAATGATAGGGACTAATTGAGTTAGTCAATTTCCAAGCGAAAGATAAAGAAATGAAGTTCTAATACTTCTAAAATTACTAACTTTACTCAAACATTTTTCTTCTCTTCTACTTTATTCCATTCTGGAATGACGCTTAAATACCCAAAGAACAAATGCATGATCTCCTAATAACTAGGAGTAACTGAAGACTAGTAAACTAAAGACTAGGACTAAATGAAACATGGGAAACAATGCATGAGTGATGGACCACTTCCTCCTAAACTAATGCAATGACTGCTAACGTGCATGGCAACATGTACATTGATTTATTCAAATAGCATATGTAAAAATAAGGGAACTAAATGACTAAGTCTTCTAAGAATCTGGACTTAAACGACATCAGTGGGCGGGTCTTTAGGTTCGGGACGTATCAGAAAACATTCATAGAAAACCATAAAAAAAATATAAATAGTTAAAAGTATTACTGAATGTGTTTTATTATTGACTAAACAGGTAAAGATCATATGTCTATTTAGACACGTAGTTAATTTGTACTTTGTACATAATTATAATCCTAAATTTAATGGACTTAAGCTCACAATTAGATTTTGGCCAAGTTACTAACCTAATCATTCAATACCCCTCTATAGTTTCAACAAGAGTTGTCAGAACGAATAAATTGAGATGAATGTTAAAAGCTTGAATAATCGTTTTCTTTGCATGTTGAAGGCATCTCCTTCTTTCTTTCTTTTTTTATTCTTCTTCTTATCTGTGTTCTTCTTTTTTCATTTGTTTGCACTAAAATACTGTTATATTCGACGATACAGTTGTATGCTACTGTTAGTCGATAGTTTCCTCTTTTTACTGTGACTATTTTATGCCATTGCTTGACTTAATTTGCGTTTAAGAAGGAGCCGCAATTTTGTGCTCAACTTTTGTTGTCAACGAAAGTGGTCTCTAATGTTGGTTAATTTGTGTTTGAGTGTTCTCAGATTAGGATTAAAATAATCAATGGTACCAAATATTCACTTGAAATCGTGTTATCACTTTCCAATAGAAACTATTCGACCCTATGCCTGGGTTACACGAATATCTCTATGGGATAAGACCAAGTGATGTTCTTGTTTAGGGTTTGTGTTGTTAATTGTCTCCATGTAGATGTGTTATGACCTCTATTTATAATAGAGAATACTCAAACCCTATCTCATGGAAATATGTATAATTAACGACTCATTAATTATAACATAATACTTTCCATAATAGTAGGAATCAGTGATTATCAGTGGAAACAATAACACTAGCAGTGGTAATGTTAACACTATCAGTGGTAATAATAACACTAGTAGTGGAAACTAGTAGCAGAATCCACTGTCAGTAGAATCACACTATCAGCAGAATCAGATTTATGCTATCAACAGAAACAGATTCATGCTATCAGCAGAAACAGATTCATGACCACTATTGAGTCAGGGAATTCAGTGACCAAATGGGTGTACACTCCGTACCTCCAAACCCATTACCAGGTGTGAATTAATCCCTCAAGTGCACTAAATTTTCCAACAATCCTCCCCAAATTTAGTTCACTTCCTTTGCATGAAATAATAAACATTAAACAAAACATATGCATAAATGAAAATATCTTGAAGATTGAATTCTCATCTTAGTACATTACACGTTCAAATATTCGAGAATCGGCGTGTTCTAAGAATTGAACCCTTCAACCCATTTGAATAACTGAAGATAAAATACACATACATTTTTAAACACTTAAATACTCCTGACACTATACAAGCCATGTGTCCATATCCAATTCATAAATGTTGTAAAAACTAAAAGTCCAAAGCTTCCTGAAGCGGCAAAACTTCAACATTTACATAGGTGGTTCCTCTTTATTCATGCTCCTGCTTAGCACTTTTTCATAGAAAATAACCATTGAGAAGTAAATACTTCATCCTCATTTTCCAGCAGGTTCTGAGCACAACCTTGGGATGACAATAAAACATGTGCTCCAGTCCACTAAATGTTCAGCTTTCCACATTGAACTCAGCTCCCAAGTTTCCTCAGGATGGAGTTGGGTGTCTTTGCATTCAGTGACTAAGTTGGACTTAAACCCATCCCTTTAGCAGACTTCAAAACCAAGTCTCTAGCCAAACCCTTCGTCAAGTGATCAGCTAAATTATGTTGAGATCTAACAAACTCTATAGATACCACCCCATTCATGATAAGCTTACGAATCATGCTATGTCTGACACCTAAATGTCTAGACTTCCCATTGTGCATCTGGCTATAAGCCTTTGCCAATGTAGCAGCACTATCACAACGGATAGAAATAGGTGCTATAAGTTTAGGCCACAATGGAATCTCAAGAAGCAAGTTTCTCAACCATTCAGCTTCTTTACCAGCCGCTGCTAAAGCCACAAATTCAGATTCCATGGTTGAACTGGTGATGCAAGTTTGTTTCTTGGATGCCCAAGAAATTGCACCTCCACCAAGTAGGAATACCCAGCCACTGGTAGACGAATTATCTTCAGTGTTACTGATCCAACTTGCATCAGTATATCCTTCTAATACTGAAGGATAACCAGTATATGAGAGACTATAATCCATAGTTCTCTTCAAATACTTAAAGACCCTCTGAATTGCTTGCCAGTGATGAGCACTAGGATTACTAGTATACCTGCTCAGTTTACCCACTGCAAAAGCAATGTCTGGTCTTGTACAAGTCATGGCATACGTCAAGCAGCCAATCACCCTAGAATACTTAAGTTGAGATACAGCTTTACCGGTATTAGGCATTGGCTTCTCACTTGTACCCATAGGAGTACTCACGGGAGTACATTCAAAGTAATTAAATTTCCTCAAAACTTTCTCAATATAATGAGACTGAGAGATAGAAATCTTGTTACTTTCATGTTTAATCCTTATACCAAGGATAACATCAGCCTCCCCATATCCTTCATGGAGAACTTTGATCAAAAAAATTCCTTTGTAAGGTCAACTTGATTTTGGTCAGTGCCAAAGATCAACATGTCATCAACATATAGACAAATAATGACTCCTTTACCAGATTCATCAAATTTGCTATATACACATTTGTCAGCCTGGTTAAGTAAATAACCACTAGACAAAACCGCTTCTTCAAATTTTTTATGCCATTGCTTAGGTGCCCGTTTTACTCCATAAAGAGACTTAATCAGTTTACACACCTTGTTTTTATTACCAGGCATGATGAAGCCCTCAGGTTGGTTCATGTAAACCTCCTCATCTAAGTCACCATTCAAGAAAGCTGTCTTCACATCCATCCGATGAATAATCAAATTGTGAATTGATGCCAAAGCAAGCAGCAATCTTATGGTACTGATACGAGCCACAGGGGCATAAGTATCAAAATAGTCTATTCCTGACTTTTGTTTAAAGCCCTGAATGACTTCCATCTACCTTCATTTTCTTTTTGAAAATCCATTTATAACCTAGAGGTTTGCAACCAGGTGGTAGATCAGTCAACACATAAGTGTTGTTGCCCATAATGGAGTCCATCTCATCATTAATTGCTTCTTTCCAGAAAGCATCATCCTAGGACTTCATTGCTTCTTTAAATGTTTTGGGATCATCCTCAACAATTAAGCAATAGGAGTATTGGTCAGAGACCTCACTCCTTGTACCTTCAATTAAGTATAATTGAAACTCAGATCCAAATGACTTTGGAATCCTAACCCTTTTGCTTCTTCTGAGCTCAGGTTCAGGTTGTTGTTCGACAACCCTATCAGGGATCTCATCAGATACCTCTGAAACACCAATTTCATTGGTTCCATTTGGAATTCTTTGACTTGGTCTAGGGACTGATGAAAATCTATTCTCATCAAAGAGTGCATCCCTTGATTCAATTATTGAGTTAATTGAAACAAACTCATTAGGTTCAATTACATAGAACCTATATGCTGGAATGCTCAGCATATCCAACAAAGATGCATTCAATGCCTCTTTCACCCAAAGTTTTCTGCTTTGGATCAGGGAGTCTTACAACAGACCTACAACCCCAAACCCTGAGAAAGTTCAGGTTGGGTTTTCTTTTAGTCCAAAGTTCATAAGGGGTTAACTTGTTCCTTTTATTGGGAACTCTATTTAATAAATAGCAAGCTGTTAACATAGCTTCACCCCAGAACCCTTGACTCAGCCCTGAATAGGACAACATGGAATTAACCATCTCCATCAGCACCCTGTTTTTCCTTTCAGAAATACCATTTTGCTAAGGAGTATAGGGAGCAGTCGTTTCATGAATTATACCAACAGACTGAAAATACAGAGTATCTATGTACTTACCTCCCCTATCAGTCCTGAATATTTTGATTAGAGACCCTTGTTGCAATTCAACTTCAGTTTTAAATACTTTAAATTTATCTAATGCTTCATCCTTAGTATGTAATAGAAAGACATAACAAAACCTAGAAGCATCATCAATAAATGTCATAAAGTACTTCTTATTCCCTAAAGAGGGAGTAGCATGTAAGTCACATAGGTCACTATGAATCAGCTCCAAAACTTTAGTTTCACGTTTTACACTTTGAAATGGTTTCTTAGTTATTTTTGTCATCATGAAAGTTTTACACTTTGCAGTGTCCATATCAAAGGCTGGAATTAACCCATCCTTAGACATATCCCGCATTCTTTTAAAGTGTACATGGCCAAGTCTTGCATGCCATAGAGTTGAGTCATTAAGTTTAGAGGTTGAAATAAAAGCAGAATTGACATTATCATGAACAATATTAAGTTTGAACATTTGATTACACAAATAGCCAAAACCAATAAACACACCATGTTTAGATAAAACAAACTTATCAGATTCAATAACTTGTTTATAACCACAATTACTCAAAACACTACTAGAAACCAAATTCTTTCTAATATCAGGAACATGTAAAACATTAAATAAAGAAACAATCATTCCAGAACTAAACTTTAAATCCACACATCCTCTTCCATGCACCAGGGCTGTTGACTTGTTTCCCATATGAAGAATAGAACTATCATTCATTGACTCATAGGTCTTGAACCAGCTTCTATCTTTACACACATGAATTGTTGCTCCAGAGTCAACCCAGCATGCAACATCATCATCCTGCACAAAATACACATCAGATATATATGTAACATAATAAATCTCAAAAGACTTATTAAATATATCCTGACCTTTTAGAGAATTGGTATTACCATTCCCTGATCCACTTGTGCCTGATCCATTGGTTTTATTGCCAATCTTAACACATTTACAATCCTTCCTGAAGTGTCCAGGTTTCCCACACTTCCAACAAGTCACTTTTGGTTTCTTGTTAAGATCAGATTTGGTGTTATACTGATGCTTACGTTTGCCCTTGTTGTCATTGTTCTTAGAGGAGTTGTTATGCTCCACCATATTGACAACTGATGGACCAGTAGCATTGCTACTCTTTGGCTTGTCAATGTCTTGTGATTTGAGTGAATCCTTAATACGCAAGTGACTGCCCAACTCAACAAGAGTTAATTCCTCCTTCTTATGTTTCAGCATATGCTTAAAATCTTTCCAAGAAGGAGGTAATTTATCAATGATACAAGAGACTGAAATAGCTTCATCCATGTTCATCTTGTGTTGTGTGAATCGACCAAGTATACTATAAAGTTCATCGTATTGTTCCATGACAGGTCTAGAATCGACCATTTTGTAATTGTTAAAATTACTTACAAGGAACTTCTTACTTGATGTATCCTCAGCCATATATTTGGCTTCCAAGGAATCCCATAGTTCTTGAGAAGATTCAACATTCTGATAAATATCAAATAGAGAATCAGACATTCCATTGAGAATTAAAACCCTGCTTATGTAATCATCATTCTCCCATTTGCTTCTAACCCTTACTTGTTCCACAGTAGCATCATCCCCATAATCTTCAGGAATAGCAGTAGTCAAGACATACACTACATTCATGCTTGACAACAAGAAGTGCATCTTCTTTTGCCATCTTCTGAAATCAACACCTTCAAACTTTTCCAACTTGGAAAAGTTAGCAGCCATTTGTCTCATAGCAGCAGCCATTGATTATCACTGATAGTTTCTATTGATTGTTGGTTAATTTGTGTTTGAGTGTTCCCAGATTAGGATTAAGATAATCAATGGTACCAGATATTCACTTGAAATCGTGTTATCACTTTCCAATAGAAACTATTCGACCCTATGCCAGGGTTACACGAATATCTCTATGGGATAAGACCAAGTGATGTTATTGTTTTAGGCACAAATCAAGAACAAGATCGTATTCAAGTGTTTAGGGTTTGTGTTGTTAATTGTCTTCATGCAGATGTGTTATGACCTCTATTTATAATAGAGAATACTCAAACCCTAGCCCATGAAATTATGTATAATTAACGGCCCATTAATTATAACATAATACTTTCCATAATAGTAGGAATCAGTTGTTATCAGTGGAAACAATAACACTAGCAGTGGTAATGTTAACACTATCAGTGGTAATAATAACACTAGCAGTGGAAACTAGTAGAGAATCCACTGTCAGTAGAATCACACTATCAGCAGAAACAGATTCATAACCACTATTGAGTTAGGGAATTCAGTGACCAAATGGTTGATTAATTGCAACTCAATATATTGTATGAGTATTATGATAGCTAGGATTTTTGCACTTTAGGGTTTATCGTAAGCCCTAAATTTTTATTTTTTATTTTTAATTCAAAACATTTTCATTTAGAAGTCGTGAAAAGTTACGCACTTTTAGTACAAAATTTTGGTCTTTGAGAGCCTTAAAAACTTCAATTTTTATAAATTCAAATCGACAGTTTTGGAGCCATCAATTATCGCATTTTGACTTGTAACACATTTTGACCCATTACAATCCATTTCTGGGAAAATATGTAGTTGACTAATAAAACATCGATTTTCAAAACACAGCTATAAGATTCATAAATCATTTGGAATATACATAACCAAACATACATTATTTACAAAACGCGGAAGGCATAATTCATAAAGGTCAGGTTTAACCCAAATACACCTTCTTGCTTTAAACTACAAAATGTACTACGGGTTCTTTATACGACCCATTTCATGAGATTAAGTAAGGATATGCGGAAAAATAATTTTGTTTACTATCCACATTCATTAATGACTCATGTAATTCCTCTTTATAAGTTTAACCTTGTACATAAGTTTAAAAATCACGGCTAAAAATATTATTAACATGAATATAAATATCAAAATAAAGTCAAGGACCTCACGGTTACTGTAAGGTAAAATAAACACATGAGATTGTTCATATTGCAACGATGCATGTAATTTTTTTTAAAGTTTAAATTAGGTTATCCGCAAAAGCAATTTTTAAAGGGGCATTACGTGCTATTAAACATGCATAATATATATAAACATTATATCAATTGTTAAATTTAAACAATATCATCAACCTGAACATCATGCCAGTTTAATAAAGTTAAATTGTTTGCCCAACAAAAATCTATATAAGATATTAATCAATTTTGATACATAATAAAAAATTTATATAAATCGCCCGCGTGCACTCATATTATAATTGTATAAGTATAAATAATTTTATATAATGTTATACATAAATCTTATTTAACAACGCAGTGTATGCATAGTATGCGAAGATATAAATTTATATTTATTATTAAAATTAGATAATATACATTTTTTTGTACACAAATAATTACAATTTAGATGTATTGTGACTTATGTTAAAATACATTATGTAAGATTTATGTCAAAACCACTGCATAAGGATATATAACTAGTGATTTATTTTATCTATTCTTTTGGACAACTAAAGTGAATTGAAATGACTTAACCTTCATTACATATTTGAAGATTTTAGTCAATTGCTACAATTAATGCATTTAAATATTAAAGTTAACAATTTACTTAGTATAAAACTGCATTAAATAATTTATCTTAAGTGTAAACAATAGAAATAAGAAACGGACGATTAATACAATTGCAAAAATGCTTATAAATTTATGAGCAATTAATGCATGTTTAGTCAATATTCTTCTCTTATATATAAATTCGTCAAGCATAGGCAACCAATCTATAAACAACACATAAAACAAATCAACATGAAGAAGTATTTGATTGTCTCAACACTTCTTCTATTTCTCATGATTGTCAAAGGTAAATTTTGGTTTCATTTTTCATTGTTAAAACTTTATGAGACCTTATCATAAAAAATAATACTTTGTCTTGCTTTATATAGAGACATTTGCTTGAGAAAATTTTGATTTTTTCCATTAGGTGAAACTACATCACCTTAATCTCTTTGTAACAAAAAAATTATGATAATGAGATTATCATTCCTCAAATTAGCATATATTTTATTCAAATTAAATTTTTATATTTTGATAATGTCGTCATTATTATTTTTTTCTTCTCGGTTTTCCAGTTGCAAAAAGTTTCAAATTACACACTTTGCTGAGAATATGTCAATTATTATAACAAATGTTATGTAATAATACAATTTTTAGAGGTTGTGGAGATTTATTTAGCACCATTAAAAAATTTTAGACTATAATAATCAAATATAATTAAAATTTGTGTAATTTCATTCTTATGTGATTGTACAAAATGTCATATCACGTGTGAATAGCCCAAGAGTCAAGATGTTGTAGTTTCAAATCTCTTATAAGACATGTGTGAGGTTTTAGATGCTATGCCATTTAAAACAGATTAAGTAATGTATAAGTGTGTGAATTAATTGTCAATCATTGTTATCTAATGAGAAATTTTTATGTCACTGTTACAGGTATGGATGCGCGTAATGTAGTTAAATTTTGTCATGATAGTACACACATGAACCCTAGATGTTATCCAAATGGCTGTAATGTTTGGTGCCGAAGCGAACATGGTGATGGTGCTCTTGGAGAATGTGATGGTTTTAGACTCTGTACTTGTACATTCTTATGTTGCAAAACAGGATGCTCCTGACTTAGTGATCCCGATTTTAGCCACATCCATTCCTCATAAATTTTGATTTCAATATGTTTCCTCAAATCTTATTCAAGAATCAATGTTACATCTTTCATGGTTAAAGTGGATTTCTATTAATTAATATGCTACCTTATATCTTCGTAAGGTATTTGCCATGCCTAAGAGAGCAATGTATGGGAGCAATATTATAACATAGTAATATCCCTTTCACGTCAACTTTTATTATGTGAAAATTTTAAAACACCCAACCAAACAAAACACCTTTTTCATATAACACAAGTTATAGGTTCATGGGATCCACAGTTTTTACATTCAATAAAATAAAAATAAATAAATAAATAAAAACACACTTAACGCATCATTATGGCCATGGCGGAAGGCCTATAAGCGGCAAGTGAAGGTTTGGTTATGGCGCCGCCATAGCCAAATTGTAGAGTTGGGGGAGGCGGGAGGCCCTATAAGGCTATAACACTAACGCTCGATCCCTCTAAGCATATAGCAATTTGTCCTTGGTGTGTGCTTATTCACACACATTTTCCTTGCCAAATTAAGACCAAAACAAACAAAAACTAATCATAAATGCCAAAGATATTGTGTTTTGTGTTTGTGATCGTGCAGGTACGGATATTTCAGAAACAGACATAAATCAAGCCAAAAAAGGACAAAAACGAGCACGAGAATGGAAAATGTACCAAAAGCCAGAGTCGGGGAAGCAAATTACCATTTTTGTGAGCTCAGATTGTCAAATTGTACCTTGAGGAATCACAGAATGCCAGAAATAGTCCTTGGAGCAAAGTTTGAAGAATTACCAGAAATGGTCCCTCAAGTTTCAAAATTGACAGAATTGGCCCCTGAGCATTTATTTTTTAAGAACAGTCAACAAGAGTCCTTGGAAAATCCAAAGTTGTCAATACAAGTCCTTGGATTATAATTTTGAAGATTTGGCAGTTTCAGTCCCTCAACTTTCAAAATTGGCAGTTTTAGTCCCTAGAAATTTAATTTTGTAAAATAAACTCTAAAGGCCCTTGTGGAATTACAAATTGGCAGGAATGAATCCTTGGATTAATCTTGGAAGCTTAGGCAGGTTTGGTCCCTGATTTTTCAAGAATTGCAAAATTGGTCCTTGTGATAACTAACAAACCACACGGACCCTTCTTATTATTTCAACCCAAACATAAACACAACCCAACACCAACCCTTAGCCCATTTCCCTTTTTCCTGGCCCAAATAAACAAACCCAACACTGCCCTAAGTAATAACTCAGGGTCAAACGGTCAAACAAACACCTATCTCCCTCCCACTTGCTCCCTGCAACTCCATCATCACCCTCACCACTTGGCCATCACCTCCACCACCCAAACCATCACCTCCAAACACTCCTAAACAAGCAGCATTAAATGTTCTTCCCCCCTACACAAGCAATCAGACCAAATTGCAGTTACACCGTTTTGGCGCCAAAAATAAAATCAAAGGCCGAGATCATTTTAAGCCATCCAATGGCCTTGAATTAAAGTGGGAAAGACACAAAGGCACAAGGAAGCCCTAATTATCATCTATAAAAGGAAGAAGAAGCAATGAAGACAATAGTAGATATTTAGCTTAAAATTTCAATGTTGTATTAGTTTAAATTCCATTTTCAAGTGTTATTTTGGCTTTCAAATTTGTACTCTCAGCTTTCTTAGTGTAATTCAAGCTTAATCAATCAAAGAATCAAGTTCTATTTAGTTTAATTCAGTTTTACTTTAAAATTGCTTAAATTTCCATTAGAGCTTAATGTTTGTTAAAAGCTCTTGTTTACTATTCCATTAACCTATATTAATAAGGTTTAGCTTATATAAACCTTAATATTCCATTCTTGTTCATCTTAATTTAAAAATACAAAAAAACTCAGAAAATATATATGAAAAATCAAAAATATGTTTCCATTCTCAATTCCTAGCTTCAATAAGCTAGATTTTTGTTAGCTTAAGCTCATATTAGCTTCTTATAGCTTCTGTGAGTCTTATTCAGGCAGTATTAGTCCAAAAATTCCATTGTCCCAAAAAGTCAACAAAAGTCAACTATGCTTATTAATAAGCATAGTTGAGCTTCTCAGAAGGTGTGAAGGTTCATTGTGCCTGAATTTCAAGCCTATTTAAAGATAGTATTGGATCAAAAGTTACCCTTGTTCAGCTAGGGTTGTTCAAGTAAGTTCCAATTTTAAATTTTTTAGCATACTTTCCATAATCTGCTTATTAGCTTAATCTAGTTAAGTTGTGTTTCCATTTGCTTATTCTGTGTTCATTTAGTATAGTGTAGTCGTTTATTTGCTTGTGTAACCTTAAGTGTTCATTTGAAATCAAATCTTTCATCTTTTAACTCAAGTTCACTACATAACCATTTTTAAAGTCTGTTTGTGCTTTTTTTAGATTTAAAACAGTTAATATAACTTATTAGATAACTCTACATATGTAGAATAGCCTCTATCATCCATTTGCATTGTAAATCTTAAAATCAGTAGGTATAAGTAGTGTTTGGATCAGCGTCACACTCCTGTTTAAAATTGTTTTTGTTGTTACTAATGGTTTAGACAGTGCATATTAGAGTCATATAGGTCAAATATAACATAAAATTCATATGTCATTTAGTTAAAAAAGTCAAAATCTTATTTAAATTTCATCTGCATACATAGTAGGTATTGTTAGGTTGCATAATCAATCATTTATGGGCATGAGTAGTTAGAATAGATTAATTTAGTCTCATTTTAGCTTACACAACATATTCAGTTATCTAGGACCATTAGAAATTCATATTAGTCAACTTAGTTCAAAATCTCAAAAAGTCAAAAGTTGCATAAGGTTTTAAAACCTGTTTTTTGTTGGATTTTTAATTTCTTCAAATCTGAGCTTAATTATTTGAAACTCAAGATTCTAAAATTTTGTCAACTTGTGTTTTCAAAAACAATTTTTGCTTAATTTTTGGAATTTTCCTAAGTGCTTATTTGATAGCTTAAACTTACCTGCAGGGCAAACCAGTGCCCTGCACCAGGGGATCTTATCCAATAGTACTTTTTTATAATCCCCTAGCTTCTTCATTTGAGAAGCTTAGCCTTTGGCTTTTGGCTTTTTGGAAAGCCCTTCATTCTAGCTTTAAGTACATGTGCTTAAATTGGATCTCAGTGCTCATTTGAGTGCTTATTTTTTGACCTAAAAGTTTGCACCATTTCTACTAATTCATCAGTAGAATCATTGGCTTATTTCACAAGTCCTTATTTGGCTTATCTGTGGGACCCAACCTAAGACTCTTAGCTTTTTAAGAAGCTCACATAGCTGGCTTGTTGGTTCCAAGCTTATTTTGGACCCCTAAGCTTATTTACATAGCTTAAATTTGGCATGCATTTCCCCTTTTCAGGACTATTTGTAGTGTGGATTTGGATTTTGCTTATTTGCGCTTATTGGCTTCTCTCAGTGAGCTTATCTATTTGTTTTAGCTTATTTGAGCTTGTCTCAACTGTTCTTAGCATTTTCCACCTTATGTGCTAGTTTATTCAGCTTATGAGTAGCTTTTGAAAAACCAAAAATCCATTTTACCACTTTTTGTTAACTGTTAAGGTAATAAGCTCTCACTGGGCTTATTTAAGCTTTTTGGAAAAGTTTTGTTTCATAAAATTGGCTTATTATTAGTTGTTATTAAGTTTTGCAAAAAGAAAAATTAAAAAAAATAGTTTTGGAAAAGTGTAAAAAGTGAGGGTCGAACTTGGGATATAGTAGTTTTGCTTTTGTTTATATAGTAGTTTTACTTGCACCTTTTGTTTATATAGTAGTCTCTTCTCAGGGTTTATCCTTGCACCTTTTGTTTATATAGTAGTTTTGCTTCATTTAGCTTATTTTGCCTTTTAGCTTATTTCTCTGCTTATTTATAAGCACTAGTAACTTTTATTTCCCTAGGTTTATGCTATCAGAAAGTATTTGTAGAAATTTTTTTATAATTTTCACTTTTCATTTAGTATTTTTAATAATTATACTTAGTTTTTTTTTTGTTTTAAATAAATAATACATAAACAATAATTAAACTGCTTATTTTTAATCACTTAGGACTTTTTATATTTTTCCTAGCGTCCTGTAATTCTAAAGTATTTTTAGAAAAAGTTTCATAATTTTTACTCATCATTTAGTATTTTTCATAATTAAAATTAGTTTAATTAGTTTTTAATTAATAATAAGTAAATAAAATCTTAAACAGCTTATTTTAAGTTGTAGGAGCTTTTTATCATTTTTTAGGATTACTGTAATGGTTAAGAAGTTTTAGACAAAATTTCATAATTTTCCAACTTCATTTAGTATTTTTAATAATTTAAATTAGTTAAATTAGTAATTAAATACTTTTAAATTAATAATAAATAATTAAAAGTCAAAAAAATAATTTTCTTTTTTCTAAAATTTTCTTTTATTACTAGATTTATAAAAAGGTAATTTTCATCCCCGTAGGACTAATTCTACTTTAATTTCACTTTTTATTGTAAGCGTTTAGGTTGTTTTTAATTTAAACGTACGTTTTTTTTAAACATGTTTTTGGTTAATTTGGTTTTCAGTAATTGTTAATATTGCGTATTTGGTTTATTTGCTTTATATTTTCTTAGTATAATATCCCCCAAATCAATTTCCTGTTACTTCTGTTCAAATCACTCAATCCAAAAACGTTTCCATAATTTCATACCTCGCTGGGACATAACAACCCGGGAACTCACTGTGCTTACACCGGATCAATTGCAACACAGCCTCACGGCCTGAACTCGTTGACCGACATCCTTGGTTGACTTGTGAGTGACCGTTTGGCTACAATCAAATTATGGCGCTGCTGTCGGGGAGGTTGTTGCGTATTTTAAAACATTTAGCACATTTTATTGATTTTTCAAAACTCCTCCTTGTAACAATTCCACACTTTGTAAATTTTATAAAAATCAAAAACATCAAAAAAATCATTAACACTTTTCCTAAAGTGTTAACAACACAAAAAAGAATTCAAAAAGAAACAAAACAAATCATGAAGTTAAATTACTTCGGATTCTTTAAGATTACAACCTATACAGGTGGTTCTAGGCAAGTTCTGACATTAAATTGCGAAGTGAAAAGAGATATGTAGGACCGAAATTATACATGATTTATGTGGCTCGGGAGGTCTAGGTTGATCAAAATAGATGGATTCCATGTTTAGTTTAGAGAGAGAAAGTGTAGTAAGAGGGTGAAAAAAACTATGTGTTTATTAGAATGAAAATGATAAGGTTACACAATGATTTCCCACACCCCTCATGGAGAGTCATGAGGGGTATTTATAGGCTCAACATACTCTAAGTTTGCCCCGTTTACATAAGTAGTCCCTACGGGTGCGACTTACTACATATCTAGTCCATTTCACTTGTGTGATGTTATCTTTATAAAAACACTACAACAAAAGTGGCTTTTTAGGACCCTTTGTGTGGGACGGTATGATAATAGAGTCCTAAAAAACAATTTAATAGGACATTTGAGCGTTTGGGGTCATTTTTAAATATTTGCTACTTAGGCGGTGTCCTAAAAAGTTATATAATAGGATGGTTGATTATTTGGGGTCTTATTATCATATAACTTAATAGGACACTTAAAATATGGATCCTAATAAATTACTTTATAACACATTTAGTTGTTGGCGTCCCATTATGTGATAGTGTAATCGACACTTTATCACTAGATGTCCTATTATAACATAACCTAATAAGACCCTTGACACTTGGGTCTTATAACTTTAACCTAATAAGCTCGTACATGTATAAAAATATATATACAAATACGTTTTTTAGGGCTCGTTTAGGCTCGCGAGCCTAATCGAACTTTATAATTAACATGTCTATTATTTCCTTCAAAAAATAAAAATATATGAAAACTCACTTATAAAATTTGTAAAGAAAATTTATGGTTGTAAATACTTGGCAATTGTGAAATCTAATGAAAAAAACATGTATCTTTCCATTTCCCGCTTACATTTCGCACCCACATTCGTTTTCCCGCTTACAATCCCACCCAAATTTTTTCCCAAAAACTAATCCCACCCAAATTTTTTCCCAAAATCAAAATTATACCGCTTCGAGTCTTCCACTCATCCTTTTGCCTCCATTTGCTCTCAGCTTCCCATCACCATCAATAATTCCGTGAATCTCAATTTTCTTTTGGATGTTATCTCTAATTGGCAATTTCTCACATAAATCGAACCCCTAAGTTAATTGGTGTTGATTTAGCTATCCTCTCGCAGTAGTCTTTTCATTTTCAATCGGAAAAGTAAATAATACCCGATCTACTTAGGTATACAATTCTTTTGAATTTATATTGTGTTAATTTTGGATTGACTTAGATGCATTTTTTATTTTCCCTAATTATTGTTTGTCTTAGATTCATTTAAATACATGTGTATGTGTTTTTGTGCTTGGGTATTTTATATACGGATATTGTTCAATTATTGTTGACGTGCTTGGGACTTGATTGTTAACATACTCGAATTCAAGCTACTGGTTCCATGCCAAGTACAATCTTTATGGCATACAAGTTTTTTTATAAACTACGAGTAATATACTTTTAACTACTCTCTAACAGTCCTTTTTAAAATTGATTAGCTTTGTGTATGGGAAGATGTTATGACCTCTCAGTTAGGTGGGGACTTGGGCGCTTGGCTTCGCTTACATTATCAGCAAAGAGTAACAATAAAAACTATATTCAGAAAGCTCATACCTAATTGGTGTTCTGTTATTGCAGCTGATACGCAAACTCCACAAACGTCTCAGTGTGCTATGCGTAACACGCGAGGTCAGTACTCATTGGCCATTGTCTAAGGTTGTGTATATACTGTGCTTGCCCTTTGTTCTATCTTCTATTGTCTCAATCCTTGATATACGCTAATGTTTGTATATTAGGTATCAATCGGTTTCAACCAGGGCTGACTTCATGTAGACCTGATGGAGAATCTGGTGGACAGTCGCCAGCATGTTTGCGTGCATTTGTACCTGTCGCTGGTGGGGCAGGAGCCATGTATGCAAGCATTGCTTCAGCATTGGATGCTGTGCCTTTCACAACTACTGGCGCGCAGCCAACTCCGGTTACAAGCAGCTGTGAAGGTTAGGGACTAGGATTTCCTGGCATAGATGGTTGTCTGCATTCCAAAATAGTATCATGTGTTCCGTGTTTACTGTATTAACATTCATGTTCGTGCTTTATTCGTGTCCCAGGTGTGGCTGGTCCGTCTGACTTACCGAGAAGTGATGGCCATTCTGAGGAACAACAAAACAGGAACCAAGGTTTTCCATCTTTGTCATCAGGAATCCCTCGTCAGCCGGCGTCTACTCGAGCTGGTTACTTTCGTGTATTCCCATTCTCTTTACTGTTATACCACCGTGTGTGAGTGAATACGTATTTCATACTTACTTAATTCCTTTTTGTCTATTTTTCAAGGCCGCCAAATACATATAGACCTTTTAAGCCATGTCAATGTGTGTGCCGTTATTGTCATGCCCGTTTCTGGTTTGAAGAAAGGCTGAGCTATTCTACTAGGTCTTCGGGCCCTTTGTATAACCGACAACTTTTCTCAGACAGCCATTTCATGAACAACATACGTGCGTACAATCAAATGTTTGCTATGACATCTTTGGGTGCAACTATTGACGAGTCTGTGAACGTCGGGAGAGGCCCATATGTTTTTAAAGTATCAGGACAGATATACCATCGGATAGGCAGATTGTGTCCTGAGGATGTAACAACCGTGATTTTAGCAGGTTAGTTAGACTTTTAGCCTCGAGTTAATTTAACTTTATTTGGTGTGTTTGGGTAGTTATCTGGGTGTTATTGTGTGTTATAGTGTGGTTAGTATTTAAGTTAGCACTAAATCCCTTCGCGTTGTGGTTGTTGTTGTGATTTTTGGTAATGTTGATTTTGGGAAAGTTCATTTTGACCACTTATGTGGTGTAGAAATGACTTGTGTATATTTGGTGTTTTGAGTTTTTGCGTAATGAGTCTTCGTTCAAGTTATTGAGCGTTAGTAAGTTACGTGGATGTTGTTTTTGTGAGGAAATGCTCATGGAGTATGTAAAAATCTATTTTTGGAAACTTTATTTTGAAAATGAATATTTTCCGGTTTGTCGTAAAATTAAGGTTTATCGCGAAAGACGTTAGGTTTTGTTATGGGAATACATAAAATATAAAAAGTATGAGGTTTTGAGTGTAATGAACTAATTAATAAAAAAAAATAAAAAAATATATTATTAGGAGGGGGGCGGCCGAATAAGGTGTTAGGGGGGGAAAAAGGAAACCAAATTTGATACCAAATACAACTCTAAGCCTTAGGGATTATCCAAATTAATTATATATACAAAATCAAAACTCCCCTATCCCTTTTTCCTGCATTACAAGTCGACAAGAGGGGGATTCAAGAGAAAAAAATTAGGGTTTCATAATTGTCTAGCAAAAATCAAGAATCAAGGTAAAATCTTTAACCCTTATGTGTAATTAATCAATTATTGTTATGATTCATGTAATAATTAATATGATGGAATCTAGGGTTTGTATACTTCTGTAAATTATTGAAGAAAAACATGTTAGGATGATTAGATGTTAATATTATGGTTAATGGTTAAGGGATTTGAGCGTAAAACATGCTAGTTATTGAGTTAGGGTTTGGACAGATTTGTAAGGCTGTAAAGATGTGAGTGTACATAACAGATGGTGATGAGCTAGATCACGAATTTTAAGTCTAAATTGTAGTATAATGAAAGAGCTTTCCAAAAGTCCAGCCACGATCAATTTTGAGGTCGGGAAGTCGGTCTTTTGATATTTCTTTGTTAAGGTGTCAAAGCTGTCAAACCGGGACAGATTTTGGGTAAAAGTTTGTGGTTGGCATGCGGTTGTAAAAGTGGTATTTTGACTTGGTCTTCTGGAATAGTTAAGTTTTAGGTTATATTAGACTACCACGAAGAGGATTCGCGATAAAAACTTGTGGAAGTAATTATTAAAAATCAAAACTTTTTGGTGTGCGTTCAGATCCGAATTTGAGTAGTTGACAAGTTTGAATTTTCTATGAATACTTGTGTGTGTTATTGGTACATGGCCTTCTGTGATTAGCTTCTACGCTTATGAGAGACCATGGTAAATATTTGGTGTGAGTTGTTAAGCTTTATTTGTCGTAATTTCATGTGAGCGAATGTACTCAAAAAAATTCTGCGTTTTCTGAGTTTTAGAGTGCAAGGGATTTAGTGAGTATTAAGTTATGGTAGTGGTTAGTGAGGTGTCTAGGAGATCCGTGGTGGGTCATATGAGTCTTAGACATCCATCATATGTGTATTACATGGGTTTTAGCTTTTAGCTTGACCTTATGTAATGTGGATTATTTTTGTGTATTATAGATTGTGTATTGTTTTGTGGAGCTGCGGAGTTTAAGGTGAGTTCATAGTCCCATATTTTTACTTTGTTTTAAACTTGGGATAGGAATGATGCTTGTCTTAAATGTTTTGGTTTACTATGATTATGTGTGTGGTATTAAAGAGCTTGGACTTATAATGTTATTGTATGTATGCTATGTGTGATTATTTGCTTGTGTGGATGTTTTGGGATTCAATTAGGATAGCGACCTAATTGATAATATATTTGGGATTCAATTGGGAGGGTGCTTACCCTGTTGCTCGCGCATGCGACCTAATTGATGATATGTTTGATGTGGCACTAATTATGGGGTCGAGGGACACAAGCCGTCCTGATGTGGTACTAATTATGGGGTCGGAGGACACGAGCCGTCCTAATGGTTGCCTTATAAGTGTTGTTGCCTTTATGTGTGGACATTAACTTGCAAATGCACGTAGCTATATGATAACTATAATTTATTTGTCCAGCTATATTTTGTAATCACAGTAAATTTGGTTGCCTGGTGTGTTGAGTCTAAACCTATGAATCTCACCAACATTATGTTGACATTTTAAGCATCATTTTCAGGTGAGCATTCTAAGGCCAAAGTTGAGGGCAGCAATTAGGCGAGACTTAGTTGCATGGAGACTTATTTATGTTTTAGGATTTGATTTTGTTTGGTTTTGGATTTGATACATTTATGTTTTATGTTTGGTACTTTCAAACTTATTGAAGTTACCTTCTGAATTTTATTTTGTTTATCTTTGGGTATTGTTACAACACTGTGTGTTGGTACATTGCTCTATTTTGTGCATGTAGTTGTTCTCTATGATGACACCAGGTGTTGTGATGATATCCATGAAGTTACACCCGCGCGTTTCCGCCGTGGCGGGTGTGACAGATTGGTATAAGAGCCTTGGTTATAGAGAATTAGGTAGTTTAACCTAGACTATAGCTTAGGAGTCCCTCATATAGTTGCATTTAGGACCTATGTGTAAGTATAATATCTTACATGTTTATTTTCCTAAATTATGAGTTATTTTATTTAGTTTTTGAACGTCTATCGAACCCTGTACTTAGCAACGTGTGTGTGTCATTTATAGAATGGCACCTCCTGCAAGAAAGATACTTCGTTGGGCTACTGTAGTTGCTAAGGGACGCAAGAGAGTTGGGAAGATGAAGAGAACCAACAGGAGGATATTGGTCCCCGCTAGCATGGTACCATGTGTGATTGAGGAGAAGATGACATTGGAGAATGTGAATGGGGAATTGGTGGAGAGATATGAGACAAAAGTAGCTGATAAGGAAGGCTTCACCACCAAGTACCCGTTCAAATGTCCTCAGTTTTTGGAAGATGATGGGGGAGTATGGGCTAGACCCTGAGGATTGTATGATTTTGTGGATATGATAGATGAAGAGCTAAGAGATCGTGAAGATGGTTTTGAAAGGCATCCTCTACCACAGAATCATGGAAATAAGAATGGATGGGTGAGCGAGGAGGAGGAAGTGGATTCGGACTTGGAGTCCACTGCACGTACTCCGTTTTAGGTCTTAGATAGGACTCGAACTGCGTACGACTTGTTTTTTTTATGTTATGTTTTAATGTTTTATGGTCTTGTTGAGTTGTTTTGACATTGATTATATGTTGGAATGTAAATTCCTTCGGATTTTTGGGATTTATCCCGTGTTTTAATGAGAAGCCTTGGGCGAGTTTGGATATTTATGGTGTGTATATTATGTGTATTGTGGGTGTATATTTTGGTTAGTAGTGATTGTGTGCTATTTGTTATAAGATGTTACTATTGTTAGGTGTGGCTTTGGAAGTAAGTACACATGTGGAAGGATACATCTAAAATTGTGGGTGGCCAACACAATTATAAATGTATCACGACATATGTGGACTTACAGCCAATGTTACATTGAATCAATGGTGATATGCTTATGGGAGGTAGATGATTTGAGTAGGATTATGGAGATTATAGAATCTTGTGAATGGTCTCTAATGGTTCTATTGTCCTGCGTATTTAGGAAATGGCGCCAAGGAAACCAAGACGACCTATCACTAAGTCACCTATGAGTGGAGCTTACCGGACACCCAAGAAGTCCAAGAAGTCGACACCTGTTATTGGGGATAGCAACCCTATCTTTCAGCAAATGATCAACCAGCAGCTAGAAGCTTTAATGCCTGAACTAGTGACTCAATTGAGTGCGCAGATAGGTAGTGGAGCTCATCTTGATGGTGCTGGAAGTGGAGGAGGCGGAAGTAATGGGTGTACTTACAAGGAGTTCATGGCCTGTAAGCCTAAGGAATTTGATGGAAAGGGTGGTGCGATTGCACTCACTCGATGGGTAGAGAAAATGGAGTCTGTGATGGATATAAGTGGATGTAGTGAGGGCCAGAAAGTTAAGTATGCGGTTAGTTCATTGGTTAACAAGGCGTTGACCTGGTGGAACACGCAACTTCAGGCAAGGGGACGAGTTGCGGCTTTGGGGATGACTTGGGAGGACTTCAAAGCCTTAATGACGGAGGAGTTTTGCCCAGTCAATGAGTTGCAAAAGTTAGAAGAAGAATTGTGGAATCATACTATGGTTGGAGCTAATCATATGGGGTACACTGATAGGTTTCATGAGTTAGCTAGGATGGTTCCTCATCTAGTAACTCCTGAATCGAAGCGTATTGAGAAGTATATCCATGGATTGGTTCCACATATTCGTTCGATGGTTAGGGCGACTGAGCCGACAATGCTTCTAAGTGCTATTCAAAAGGCTGGGGCATTGACGGATGAAGCAGTTAGGAGTGGAACACTGGCAAAGTCGGGAGAGAAGAAGCGAGAGGAAGTTGATACCACTACTAAGACAGCTGGTTTTAGTGGTGACAATAAGAAAGCAAGAAAAGGAAAGGGGTTCGTAGCAACGGATTCTATAAAGGCAGCGGGTTATGTGGGAACAGCTTCTACAGCTGTGACTGGTAGTAATGAGAAGAAGGGAAATGTTGGTTACGCCCCTAGATGTGCTAAGTGTGGTTACTGTCATCTCGAGAACATACCATGTCGTGGGTGTTACAGGTGTGGCAAACCTGGACACTTTGCTAGGGATTGTCGTGCTGTGATTACTCAAGCGACTCCAATCAACTCAGTTGGCGCAGGGGTTCATCGCAGGGCATGCTATGAGTGTGGTAGTGTTGATCATATGCAAAACTGGTGTCCCAAACTGGTTGGAATGTTTGGACGGCCTGGGAGTCAGTTGGCTATTGAAGGAGGACAAGGACAAGGGTTTAATAGAAATGCAGCTAGGGGAAAGGCATTTACAATGAATGCAAGCGAGGCGAGCCAAGACCCGAATGTTGTTACTGGTACGTTCTCTCTCAATGGTCATTATGCTACTACGTTATTTGATACGGGTGCAGATTATTGTTTTGCTACTATTGAATTTGCTAGAATATTGGGTGTTAAGTTTAGTGAACTTAGACCTAGTATTTTGATTGAAATAGCTAGTGGTATAGAAGTAGAAGTTGATAAGGTTATTCGTGAGTGTGTTATCGTGTTAGAGGGTGTTGCGTTTAAGATTGACTTAATACCCTTAGGACATGGTAGCTTTGATGTGGTAATAGGGATGGATTGGTTGGCTAGGCATAAAGCTGAAGTAATATGCCATGAAAAGGTGGTTCGAATTCCATTAGAGAGCGGTGTTGTGCTGCGAGTACAAGGAGCAAGTGTGGAGAAGAATTTGAAATCCCTTTTGAGTGCGAAGACTAGAGAACTCAAAGTGGGGGATATTCCAGTTGTATGTGAGCTTTCGGGCATTTTTCCTGAGGATTTGTCCGGATTACCGCCAATACGGCAGGTGGAGTTCCGTATTGAGTTAATTCCTGGAGCGACACCAGTAGCGAAGGCTCCTTATCGATTGGCACCTACGGAGATGCAAGAGTTGGCTGCACAGTTGAAAGAACTACAGGATAAGGGGTTTATTCGACCTAGTCATTCTCCGTGGGGAGCACCTGATGCGTGGGAATCGCAACAGGCTTTACCTCTCGAGGGATCTCGAGAAGCTTACAACCCCCACCAGGCAGTGTACCTGATCGTTGTAGTATAGTATAGTGACAAGTACCGGGGGATTGATCGTTCAGCTTAGGAATAGTGTCGCTAGGGTTAGAAAGCCTAAATACTAGTTCTAAAGGTGAGGGATGATTATTTTTGTGTTTTTATATTTTTTAGAAAGCAAATTAAAATCTCGGGTTTTGGAAGAGTGGGCGGAATTAGTTGCTATTCAACTAACCCAATACTAAGATGCAATCAAAATAAAATACTAAAAATGAAAGTAAACTAATTTATACTAAAGTTGTGAGCTGTAATTGGAGAAAATGTGTTTACTTAGATTTCACTACTCCCTAGATATCTTTTACATGTTAATTACTTGTTATAATTGCATGGATGACGGATTGTATTCCTTAATACCATTCATGGGGTGGCACACATAACTCCCCAATTCTATGAGCTCTTATCTCCTCCTACACCATGCCCAGCACAACTATAGGGATTGTAAACAGTGGCTCATGCATTAAATACAACCAATAAAGACCTAGTGCGCGTTGGTTCATGTTTCTTAAGACGTTCAAGCATGTTACCAATTGGAGATCTGCCAGTTTTCTTAAGCCTAACATATAAATCATTCATCCAAGACAAGACTAAACAAGTAATCAACACATAATCAATATCTAGGTTTCATTAGATCTAAGCAAACACAAAAGCGATCTAGCCTAGCATGATGGAATTAAGACAAGAACATGATATAGACAACCAACACATAGACATATTGATTGAATTAGAAGAACACTTATCTTGATTAATCATGCAAGGTATCAAGGGGTTGGAACCCTTGAAAAACCTGTAAAGTTACACCAAAATCGTACTTAGGGTTTCTCCCAAAACTTCTCTCTTTAAATGTGAAAAAATTAGAAAACTATATATAGGAAAAGGGGTCTAACGGCGTCAAGACCAAATAGGTGACGCCGTCACCTCGCCGCCAAAACAATCCTCGGACTGCCTAGATCTACATTTGACGCCGTCAAGAACATTGCATTTCCAGGCCGTCACGACTTTAACTCTTGACGCCCTACCTTCATGACGCCGTCAAAACTCTTCTGGGTCGTCATGGACTTTTACTCTTGACGCCGTCAGGAAACTCCTCTTGACGCCGTCATGCACTGTTCCCAGCATGGAAAATTAAGACTTTGGCGTTTTCTTCACTTTTATGCTCCAAAAATGTCCGAATTGCTTCCTTTTCCATATTTTACTCCCAAAGTACCTAAAATCACAAAAGGAACGATTTAGGGCACTATTTGATCAAATAAATTCGGATTCGGGCTTAAATGATCCCCTAAAAACGGATCATTTTTCGCCTCATCATATACCCTTACACTTGAGATTTGCTTGTCCACAAGCAAATGCGCTTTTATTCTACTCAAAAGACAAGTTAGGGGTCATTTAACACTAATATAAAAGTAATTACAACAAATAATCGTTCCACTAAAGACCAATAGACAAGCACGGAGGTCATACACAAGCACCTCACAAATAGTGTTTAGATACTCACATCTCTCGGGTGTAATAAAGTATAAATTACAATATGGAAACGGAAGATATCTCTCACTACCTGTCATAGCAAAATAGATTACCATAGGCTTGGGAAAGGATCAAACCTCCACCACATGGCGTAAGCACCTAGGATAAACTATCAAAGAGGTCTTTTAAAGGGTTGTAACGTTAGGTGTAGGGATATGAAATACACGGTTTTGTTGGATAAAGGAAGTTTTACTGGTGGCGAGTTAACAATCTTGGTTAATTACATGTACAATATGGCGTTGCTAAGCCAAGACTAGACTCGACTTAAGCTAATAAATGAAAAATAACAAAAACATAAAATGAACATAGAATAAAAAGGGATGGTAGTCCGTATGTTTTTTCTCTTTTTTCTTTTTCTATTTTTTTTCTTTTTTTCTTGTTTTTTTTCGATTTTTTTTTTTTTTTTTTTTTTTTTTTTTTTTGCATACACTCTTACCCTACCATCCAAAATAATACATCATAGGGGATTAGCATTCCCCTTACACTTGAATCTTTACATACTTTACAATTAACTAATCTAATGACTCGAATTAAGAAAATCAAAACACTTGGAGCACTTTTAAGATTAACGTACATATGGGGGTAATAAATGATGTTCTTCCCCATTACTCCATAAATAAGTACTTTACCCATGAGTCCCAATCGTCCCAAAACAATATGTACAAGGATATGACTCGACTTAGCAACCATGTAATCAATTAGAAAGTTAACTTAGGGTTTAACAAATAACAATAATGCACTAAAAATGAGCGCATACACGGAAGGCTAAGGCGATTTGGTTGTACATTTAAGTGGGGTGTAACAAATTCTTCCTTTAAGTAAAATGCTTAAAGTTAGAAACGAAAAGATAGGCTCGGAGGGGTGTACTAGGGTATCGTGTACTAAAAATGAGTACAACGCTAAGGGTGTGGGAAAAATTAGTTGACTTAACTAGCCAAGTAATATGACTTAAGTGGTCAAGTAATTATGATACGGGTTTAACACAAGGGTAATCCTAATGCCTCTTATCATGTAGTAAATCCTACCACACGAATGTAGTCTCACTAGCGGTCTCGGGATGCATCACTAACGCAAGTTCTAGAATCTAAATGCTACCGGTACACTCATAAGCACTAATAATGAATGCTTTTCCTATCAAATCTAAAGGCGAACCTCACATTTTTGGGTGGAAAATTTTTCTGAATATACGGTTATGTGCTAGTCATACAATCTCCTATCCATGAGACGCTTGCTATGGCTAAATTTTCACTCCTAAATGTTGTAGAAAATTTTAAATTTGGCGCTAAAATTACACTAACAAGTATTTCTCATAGTTTTATTACACATCTACCATCAAACAAAACAAACTCAAGCGAAAGTGCATATGTAAGGTATCATCTTTTTACCCTCCCCTTACACTTAAGATGAACATTGTCCACAATGTTCAAGTAAAGAATGTAAAAGTGAAAAAGTAAAGAGAATGAAATCAAATACTCCCCTGATTCGCTCGGTGTGGATAATAGGATGGCCAGGTTAAATCTTCCTCCAAGAAAATGAACAATCAAAGCTTCCCTTCCAGAATATAAATCATCTTCTTGTCATACATAACCTGTAAAACCTGACAAAATAGACAAGACAACCTCGCGTAAAATCGGCGGCATCCTATATAAGTTTCTAAATCCTAGAAAACAAGATAAGATATAATGCTTGTGGAATGAAGTTTGCAGATCTCCTGGAGATTATAAAACTTAATAATTCACAAAAACCATAAGACTCCGTTAGAAAAACAAAACCGGTAAAATTTCCAGATTTTAACTCCTGACGCCTTCAAGAGTAAACCCCTGACGCCGTCTGAATTGACCTGCAGAAATCCTTATGTTAAGTTTCCGGAAAATTTCTGGAAAAACTTGGTCCTACTTCCTGGAAAATCCTGCAAAACTTCATTATGACTCAATACAAGCATTTGACTCTAACAAATACGAATATACATGCAAAACTTCATTATGACTCATGATCGGTTTGTTTCTTAAAAACATATTTGGGGTTTCCCCTTACACTTATCTTTTGCAAAAATACTTCTAGGTGGATTTAAGACTAGGCCAAAACAACAAAGTAAAGTATTTCCACATTTTAGTTTAGAAACATGATCTACCAACAATAAAAATAAAGCATGCATACGGAAGCAAATAACAAGCAAACAAATAAAATCACACAAAACATGGGTTGCCTCCCAAGAAGCGCTTTTCTTTATTTACGAGTCTTGTAGCTAGACTCAAGGTCATGGGTTATCACGTGACTTCATCATCAAACGTCACATCCTCCTCACTAATCATTTCATTGTTATTTTCTTGGTAGTGTTTTATACGTTGTATGTTAACCGTGAATTCCCTACCTTCATCATCTATTAACACTACCGTTCCAAATTTAGAAGAATTCTTTACCGTGAACGATCCATACCATCTAGACTTAAGTTTTCCCAGAAATAATCTCAACCGAGAATTGTATAATAGGACCTTGTCTCCCTCCGAAAATTCTTTGGGTTTCTTAATTCTCTGGTCATGCCATCTTTTAGCTCTTTCTTTATATGTGATGGAGGACTCGTAGGCTTCTAGTCTAAGCTCATCAAGCTCGTGTAATTGCAAAAACCTATTATTTCCAGCAGTTGTGTAATCTAAGTTGCATGCCTTAAGCGCCCAATAAGCCTTGTGTTCTAATTCTACCGGTAAGTGACATGCCTTACCATACACCATGCGGAACGGGGTCGTTCCAATAGGTGTTTTGTAGGCAGTTCGGAATGCCCATAAGGCTTCGTCGAGTTTAAATGACCAGTCCTTTCTGTTTTGACTAACCGTTTTTTCAAGTATTCTTTTAATAGCTCTATTGGTGTTTTCGACTTGGCCATTGGTCTGCGAATGATAGGCGGTGGAGAATCGATGGGGTACTCCATACCTCTTCATGACCTTTTCCATTTGTGCATTGCAAAAATGTGTTCCCCTATCACTGATGAGAGCTTTCGGAATCCCGAATCTTGCAAAAAGCTTTTTCAGGAAATGAGTGATTACTCTTGCATCATTGGTCCTAAGGGCTTGTGCCTCAACCCATTTTGAAACATAGTCAATGGTGACTAAGATGTACTCGTTTCCCCCTGAGGATGGAAAGGGTCCCATGAAGTCAATCCCCCAAACATCGAATACCTCACAAACTTGTATAAAGTTCTGAGGTGCTTCATCCCTATGTGATATATTTCCGGCTCGTTGACATGCATCGCACGCCTGCACCATTTCTTTTACATCACGGAAAATTGTGGGCCAATAGAATCCCGCATCGAGAATCTTTCGGGCGGTAACGTTTATCCCATGATGCCCGCCAGAGGGACCAGAGTGACATTCCCTCATAATTTTTACTGCCTCATTTTCCGATACACAACGCCTTATAATGTGGTCAGGACACCTTCGGAATAAAAAGGGTTCATCCCAGAAGTAGTGTTTTAACTAGGAAAAGAACCTCTTCCTTTCGTACTTAGTAAGGTGTTCAGGAACGAGTCTACTTGCGAGGTAATTAGCAAAATCGGCGTACCACGGCTCCGAGTCACTCACTAACATGAGTTGTTCGTCAGGAAATGAATCCCTAATCTCACTTCTATTGTGCTCATCTAAGGGGTTCTCGAGACGAGATAGATGATCTGCGGCCAGATTTTCTGCTCCCCTCTTATCACGAATTTCAACATCGAATTCCTGTAGCAACAAGATCCACCGAATTAGTCGTGGCTTAGCATCCTGCTTCGCGAAGAGATATCTAAGAGCCGAGTGATCAGTGAAGACGACTGTTTTTTAAAGGACAAGATATTGTCGGAATTTGTCGAATGCAAATACTACGGCTAATAGTTCTTTCTCGGTGGTGGAGTAGTTCTCTTGAGCGGGATTCATGGTTTTGCTAGCGTAGTAAATAGGTTAGAAAAGCTTGTCACGTCGTTGACATAATACAGCCCCGACAGCGAAGTCGCTAGCGTCACACATGATTTCGAATGGTAACTCCCAGTTGGGTGTGATCATGATTGGAGCTTGAGTGAGTTCCCTTTTTAAGAGATCGAATGCATCCTTGCATTCTTGGGAAAAATCGAACGGAGCATCCTTCACAAGTAATTGAGTCATTGGCCGAGCAATTTTGGAGAAATCTTTGATGAATCTCCGATAAAACCCGGCATGCCCCAAGAAGCTGCGTATTGCTTTGACAGTCGTGGGGTATGGTAACTTAGATATAGCTTCAACCTTAGCTTGGTCTACCTCTATTCCATTTCCTGAGATCTTATGTCCTAACACAATCCCTTCCTTCACCATGAAATGACATTTTTCCCAGTTTAGCACCAAGTTGGTTTCCTCGCACCGTTTAAGCATCTTTTCTAGATTAGCAAGACAGCGGTCGAAGGAGTTCCCGAAGACTGAAAAGTCATCTATGAACACTTCCATGCTGTCTTCCATGAGTTCGTGAAAGATTGCGGTCATGCATCGCTGGAAAGTGGCGGGGGCATTACATAGCCCAAAAGGCATCCTTTTGTAGGCGAATGTTCCATAAGGGCAGGTAAACGTGGTCTTTTCTTGGTCCTCAGGTGCTATGGAAATCTGAAAATATCCAGAGAATCCATCCAAGAAGCAATAGTACTCGTGTCCAGATAATCTTTCCAATATCTGATCAATGAATGGTAAGGGAAAGTGATCTTTCCTCGTGGCATCATTGAGCTTTCGATAGTCAATGCATACCCGCCATCCAGTGACAGTTCTCTGGGGCACCATCTCACCCTTGTCATTTTTTACTACAGTCATTCCACCCTTTTTAGGTACAACCTGTACAGGACTGACCCATGGGCTATCCGAGATCGGGTAAATCAATCCTGCATCTAAAAGTTTTATGACTTCTTTCTTCACTACTTCCTTAATGTTAGGGTTCACGCGCCTCTGGGGTTGCACGGTAGGTTTATAATCTTCTTCCATGAGAATCTTATGTGTGCAGAAAGTCGAGTCAATCCCCTTAATGTCGGCCACACTCCATGCAAGCACCCCCTTGTATTTTTTTAGGACCTCTAAGAATTTAACTTTTTGTTCATGTTCCAAGGAGGAGTTTATGATTACCGGGAGTTGACTTTCTCCCTAAAGAAAGGCATACTCCAAATGGTTAGGGAGCTCTTTAAGATCTACATCAGGGGGCTCGATAATAGAAGGTTTGAGCTTGTTTTCAGGCTTTCGGAGCTCGAGCTGTTCCGTTGCCTCTTGTCTGGGGTAGAAGGAGACTGCATTAATATCCTCCATCTTTTCTACCTCTAGCAAAGGCAGAAAGCCTTCGTCACGTAGCCAGCCTTCATCGATCCGTTCATCGACACAACTATCAATGACATCTGTGAGTTCATCTACTTCCCCGATAAAATAGAGCCAGTTGGCGGCTTCGAGGGATAGGTCCATAGAATCCTTAATGTCGAAGGTTGTGCTATCGTCTCCCACTCGTAATGTTAATTTGCCATCGTAGACATCGATGACAGCACGAGTGGTAGCAAGAAATGGTCTACCTAAGATGATGGGTACCAAGTCATCCTCCTCCATATCCAGGATTACGAAGTCAACCGGGAATTTGAATTTCCCAACTTTGACTAGCACATTCTCGCATATCCCTACGGGGTACTTGACCGATCTATCAGCTAGTTGGATGTTCATATGGGTAGGCTTCAATCCAGAGTATCCTAGTCTACAGAACATAGAGTGGGGCATGAGATTTATACTTGCTCCTCAATCAGTAAGAGCATTCTTGATTGATAGAGGTCCTATGAAGCAAGGCAGGGTGAAGCTGCCCGGATCGTCTACCTTCTTTGGTAGCCCTCGATGGGTCACCACTGAGCATTCTTCCCCCAGGGTCACAAGACCCTCGAGTTTCTTCCTGTTAGCGAGTAGCTTTTTGAAGTATGTGCTATACCTTGGCATGTGATAGCAAGCATCAAGGAGAGGTATGGTGACAACTGAGTCTTTTAGGTATGACAAGAACCTCTTGTTATCATTCTCAGTTTTCTGGTTCCTTAATCAGGACGGGAATGGGATTCTCACAGGTTGGTTAGGCAGGGCTGATGGGGAAGGGGTCGTCACGGGCGGTTGGTCTGGGGTGCCAACGCCGACATCCTCCTCCTCCTCCCCAGGTTTATCTGGGTCGAGGGTGATGGGGGACGAGTTTGGGTAAGGAGGGTCCTTGGTTGTCGTTCCAGCTCGTGTGGTTATCGCGAGCATGGGGTCTTTTTTTCTTACTAATGGCGTTTGAAGATTATCTAGGGCTGAGTTAAGCTTGTTGAAAAATTCTCCAATACCCTCCTGCTGCTCGTCGAAAAGCTCATTAAGGCCTTTTATTTGCAAGTCTTTTTCTTGAGTGAAGTGACCAAGGTCATCTTCGAAATTGCTCCAGATTTTGAATTCAGGGCCTTCCTCCCCTTCTCTTTTCTTTACCAGATTTCCCCAAAGGGTGTAATCGTCATTTTGGTAAAATGGCAAAAGGGAGGGATCAGCATAAATGTCCCCTCCTGACAAGCATGCATGTTCAGTTGTGGTTGCCCCTTCACATTCTTCCACCTCATGCGGGCCTCCACAGTAATCGTAGATCAAGTAAGGATTTGACAGCTGTTTAGGTAATTGTAATCCAGATAGGAATTCCACTCTCTTGTGAATTTTCCTCAACAGATCCGGGGTGATTTCAGAAATGCTAACAGTCGACTCAGTTTCATCCCAAGTGTCATCCTGGTCCTGAGCATATTCTTCAATCCTATCCCATCCTTCCTCGGCACTAAGATTGGCCAATCTTCCTTTTCTAGATTGGTTAATTCCGTTTCGGTCTTTAGAGGAGATATTATCGTAGAAGATTTGGACCAAGAGCCAAAGCTCAATGCCATGATGGGGAACTTGTCTTATTAAATCTTTGAATCTAGTCCACGATTTATGGAAGGGTTCATCCTTTCCCTTCCGGAAACGGAGGATCCTATCTCTAAATGCTGAGGTTTTTCCAGGTGGAAAGAACTTCTCATAGAACTTGGATATGAGTTGCTCCCATGTGAAAATAGATTCAGAAGGGAGTTTGTCATACCATTCTTGGGCTTTTTCATATAAGGTGAAAGGAAAGAATCGCAATCGGGATGTGTTTCTAGTAGCCCCATCCGTATGGATGGTGTCTACTATTTTCAGGAAGTCCTTGATATGTTGGATTGGATTTTCCTCTTCTAGTCCGCGAAACTTACACACGCTTTTGACAAGCCAAACATCGTTTGCATGCAAGACCTCGTTGGTGTGTTCGTTTAGGTAGACAATGGCGTTTGAGAAGCCACGAGAGGTTAGGGAGGAGTAGTCTTTGAGACGCTTAGGAATGGGGGTTGCGGGAGTACTAGTGTCGTCGTTGGGTTGGGAGCTAGGGGTTGTGATATGGTTTTCTGAATTTTCTTCAGAGAGAGGTGCATCAAAATCGATGGCAACGCTAGATGGTTAAGAAGTTGAGTGATATTGTCTCAATCTATGCAGTTCCCTTTCGGGTTCCGCATAAGGCAAGACAAGGTTTCGAGTGGAACTACGACTCCTAGTGATCCTAAGGTTAAGGGATTCGTCATTTGCCATGATGGCAGGTGGTGAAGAGTTACGAACAAAGGCACGCAGAAATGAGATAGACTAAAGAAAACATAAAAATAAAAATAAAATCTTACTAGAAAGGAATCTAGCAAGTAGACCTAATAAAAAGAAATTCTAACCTAGACAATAACTATTCCCCGGGCTGCGGCGCCAAAAACTTGATGCGTGGGAATCGCAACAGGCTTTACCTCTCGAGGGATCTCGAGAAGCTTACAACCCCCACCAGGCAGTGTACCTGATCGTTGTAGTATAGTATAGTGACAAGTACCGGGGGATTGATCGTTCAGCTTAGGAATAGTGTCGCTAGGATTAGAAAGCCTAAATACTAGTTCTAAAGGTGAGGGATGATTATTTTTGTGTTTTTATATTTTTTAGAAAGCAAATTAAAATCTCGGGTTTTGGAAGAGTGGGCGGAATTAGTTGCTATTCAACTAACCCAATACTAAGATGCAATCAAAATAAAATACTAAAAATGAAAGTAAACTAATTTATACTAAAGTTGTGAGCAGTAATTGGAGAAAATGTGTTTACTTAGATTTCACTACTCCCTAGATATCTTTTACATGTTAATTACTTGTTATAATTGCATGGATGACGGATTGTATTCCTTAATACCATTCATGGGGTGGCACACATAACTCCCCAATTCTATGAGCTCTTATCTCCTCCTACACCATGCCCAGCACAACTATAGGGATTGTAAACAGTGGCTCATGCATTAAATACAACCAATAAAGACCTAGTGCACGTTGGTTCATGTTTCTTAAGACGTTCAAGCATGTTACCAATTGGAGATCTGCCAGTTTTCTTAAGCCTAACATATAAATCATTCATCCAAGACAAGAATAAACAAGTAATCAACACATAATCAATATCTAGGTTTCATTAGATCTAAGCAAACACAAAAGAGATCTAGCCTAGCATGATGGAATTAAGACAAGAACATGATATAGACAACCAACACATAGGCATATTGATTGAATTAGAAGAACACTTATCTTGATTAATCATGCAAGGTATCAAGGGGTTGGAACCCTTGAAAAACCTGTAAAGTTACACCAAAATCGTACTTAGGGTTTCTCCCAAAACTTCTCTCTTTAAATGTGAAAAAATTAGAAAACTATATATAGGAAAAGGGGTCTGACGGCGTAAAGACCAAATAGGTGACGCCGTCACCTCGCCGCCAAAACAATCCTCGGACTGCCTAGATCTACATTTGACGCCGTCAAGAACATTGCATTTCCAGGCCATCACGACTTTAACTCTTGACGCCCTACCTTCATGACGCCGTCAAAACTCTTCTGGGTCGTCATGGACTTTTACTCTTGACGCCGTCAAGAAACTCCTCTTGACGCCGTCATGCACTGTTCCCAGCATGGAAAATTAAGACTTTGGCGTTTTCTTCACTTTTATGCTCCAAAAACGTCCGAATTGCTTCCTTTTCCAGATTTCACTCCTAAAGTACCTAAAATCACAAAAGGAACGATTTAGGGCAATATTTGATCAAATAAATTCGGATTCGGGCTTAAATGACCCCCTAAAAACGGATCATTTTTCGCCTCATCAGCACCTGTTTTGTTCGTTAGGAAGAAAGATGGTTCTTTTAGAATGTGTATTGATTATCAAGAGTTGAATAAATTGACTGTGAAGAATCGGTATCCTTTACCTAGAATTGATGATCTCTTCGACCAGTTGCAGGGTGCGAGATTTTTCTCAAAGATAGATCTGCGATCTGGTTATCATCAGTTAAGAGTGTACGAAGAGGACATTCCCAAGACAGCTTTTAGAACTCGTTATGGACACTTTGAATTTACGGTTATGCCATTTGGGTTGACTAATGCGCCAACGATATTCATGGATTTGATGAATCGTATGTGTAGACCTTATTTGGATAAATTCGTAATTGTGTTTATCGATGATATTCTGATTTACTCTAAGTCGAAGGAAGAGCATGGGGAGCATTTAAGGTTGATACTTGGTTTGTTGGAGAATGGGAGATTGTACGCTAAGTTCTCTAAATGTGAATTTTGGCTGCAAGAGGTACAATTTTTGGATCATATAGTGAATAGTGAAGGTATACATGTAGATCCTAGCAAGATAGAAGCGGTCAAGAATTGGAAGGCTCCTACGACACCTTCTGAGATACGCTCATTTTTAGGATTGGCAGGATATTACAGGAGATTTATAGCAAATTTTTCAAAGATTGCTAAGCCTCTCACTATGTTGACTCAGAAGAATAAAAAGTATGAGTGGGGAGATGAGCAAGAAGTGGCTTTTCAGACGTTAAAGGATAGTTTGTGTAATGCACCTATTCTGACATTACCTGATGGGCCAGATGATTTTGTGGTATATTGCGATGCGTCGAATCAAGGATTGGGATGTGTGTTAATGCAAAGGGGAAAGGTGATAGCTTATGCATCACGACAACTCAAGGTTCATGAGAAGAATTATACTACTCATGACCTAGAGCTTGGTGCGGTGGTGTTTGCTCTCAAGAATTGGAGACATTATTTGTATGGCACGAAGAGTACGGTCTATACCGATCATAAGAGCCTTCAGCATATTTTTAATCAAAAGGAGTTGAATATGCGTCAAAGAAGATGGATGGAGCTGTTAAGTGATTATGACTGTGACATTCGTTATCATCCTGGAAAAGCGAATGTGGTGGCCGATGCGTTGAGTAGAAAGGAAAGAATTAAGCCAAGGCGTGTGCGAGCTATGAGCATAACATTGCAGTCGGGGATTAAGAGTAAGATATTGGCAGCACAAGAGGAAGCTTGCAAGGATGAGAACCTTGTGGCTGAAATGTTGCGTGGCTTAGATCAACAGATGGAAAGGAAGGAAGATGGTGGACTGTATTTCGTAGATCGAATATGGGTTCCACGGGTGGGAGACGTGAGAAAGGTGATCATGGATGAGGCTCATAAGACGAGATACTCGATTCATCCAGGGTCCGATAAGATGTACTATGATCTTAGAGATGCTTATTAGTGGCCGGGTATGAAGAGGGAGATAGCTGAGTATGTCAGTCGATGTCTAACTTGTTTGAAGGTTAAGGCTGAACATCAGAAACCCTCTTGATTGTTGCAGCAGTCGCCAATTCCTGAGTGGAAGTGGGATAATATAACTATGGACTTCATTACCAAATTGCCTCGCACAAGTAATGGGCATGACACGATATGGGTTATTGTGGACAGATTGACGAAATCTGCACATTTTCTGGCCATTCGTGAAGATTACAAGATGGAGAAGTTGGCAAGGATCTATATAAATGAGATTGTGGCAAGGCATGGTGTGCCTGTGTCTATCATTTCAGATCGGGATAGTAGGTTCACTTCGCGGTTCTGGCAGTCGTTGCAAAAGGCTTTGAATACACGGTTGGATATGAGTACTGCTTATCATCCACAGACCGATGGACAAAGTGAGCCAACGATTCAGACATTAGAAGATTTACTTCGCGCTTGTGCTATTGATTTTGGAGGGAGCTGGGATACTCATTTACCTTTGGCTGAGTTTTCTTATAATAACAGCTATTATTCAAGCATTGGATGTGCACCGTTTGAGATGTTGTACGGGAGGAAGTGTAGATCCCCGGTGTTATGGGCAGAGGTTGGGATGAGTCAGTTAATTGGACCTGAATTGGTACAAGAGACTACGGATATGGTCTTCCGGATTAAGGAAAGACTTAAGGCTATGAGAGATCGTCAAAAGAGTTACGCGGATAATCGCCGCAAACCTTTGGAGTTTAGTGTTAGAGATTTTGTAATGTTAAGGGTGTCACCATGGAAGGGTGTTGTGCGTTTCGGTAAGAAAGGCAAGTTAGCACCTAGATATGTTGGGCCATTTGAGATTACAGAAAGAATTGGACTTGTGGCATATCGGTTGAGATTGCCTGAGGAATTAAGTGGTGTGCATGATACGTTTCACGTGTCTAATTTGAAAAAGTGTTTGGCGGATGCTAGTTTGCATGTGCCATTAGATGAGATTAAGGTTGATAAGATGCTTCACTTTGTGAAGGAACCTGTTGAGATTATGGACCGAGAAGTTAAGAGTATGAAGCGTAGTAAGATTGCATTGGTAAAGGTACGATGGAATTCCAAACGTGGTCCTGAGTTTACTTGGGAGCGTGAGGATCAAATGAGAGCTAAGTATCCCAAGTTGTTTGTTGGGGAGTCTGATGATACGAGCTGTTAAATCTCGGGACGAGCTTTCCCTAAGTGGGGGATGATGTAATAACCGTGATTTTAGCAGGTTAGTTAGACTTTTAGCCTCGAGTTAATTTAACTTTATTTGGTGTGTTTGGGTAGTTATCTGGGTGTTATTGTGTGTTATAGTGTGGTTAGTATTTAAGTTAGCACTAAATCCCTTCGCGTTGTGGTTGTTGTTGTGATTTTTGGTAATGTTGATTTTGGGAAAGTTCATTTTGACCACTTTTGTAGTGTAGAAATGACTTGTGTATATTTGGTGTTTTGAGTTTTTGCGTAACGAGTCTTCGTTCAAGTTATTGAGCGTTAGTAAGTTACGTAGATGTTGTTTTTGTGAGGAAATGCTCATGGAGTATGTAAAAATCTATTTTTGGAAACTTTATTTTGAAAATGAATATTTTCCGGTTTGTCGTAAAATTAAGGTTTATCGCGAAAGACGTTAGGTTTTGTTATGGGAATACATAAAATATGAAAAGTATGAGGTTTTGAGTGTAATGAACTAATTAATAAAATATATATATATATATATATATATATATATATATATATATATATATATATATATATATTATTAGGAGGGGGCGGCCGAATAAGGTGTTAGGGGGGGAAAAAGGAAACCAAATTTGATACCAAATACAACTCTAAGCCTTAGGGATTATCCAAATTAATTATAAATACAAAATCAAAACTCCCCTATCCCTTTTTCATAATTGTCTAGCAAAAATCAAGAATCAAGGTAAAATCTTTAACCCTTATGTGTAATTAATCAATTATTGTTATGATTCATGTAATAATTAATATGATGGAATCTAGGGTTTGTATACTTCTGTAAATTATTGAAGTAAAACATGTTAGGATGATTAGATGTTAATATTATGGTTAATGGTTAAGGGAATTGAGCGTAAAACATGCTAGTTATTGAGTTAGGGTTTGGACAGATTTGTAAGGCTGTAAATATGTGAGTGTACATAACAGATGGTGATGAGTTAGATCACGAATTTTAAGTCTAAATTGTATTATAATGAAAGAGCTTTCCAAAAAGTCCAGCCACGATCAATTTTGAGGTGGGGAAGTCGGTCTTTTGATTTTTCTTTGTTAAGGTGTCAAAGCTGTCAAACCGGGACAGATTTTGGGTAAAAGTTTGTGGTTGACATGTGGTTGTAAAAGTGGTATTTTGACTTGGTCTTCTGGAATATTTAATTTTTAGGTTATATTAGACTACCACGAAGAGGATTCGCGATAAAAACTTGCGGAAGTAATTATTAAAAATCAAAACTTTTTGGTGTGCGTTCAGATCCGAATTTGAGTAGTTGACAAGTTTGAATTTTCTATGAATACTTGTGTGTGTTATTGGTACATGGCCTTCTGGGATTAGCTTCTATGCTTATGAGAGACCATGTTAAATTTTTGGTGTGAGTTGTTAAGCTTTATTTGTCGTAATTTCATGTGAGCGAATGTACTCAAAAAAATTCTGCGTTTTCTGAGTTTTAGAGTGCAAGGGATTTATTGAGTATTAAGTTATGGTAGTGGTTAGTGTGGTGTCTAGGAGATCTGTGGTGGGTCATATGAGTCTTAGACATCCATCATATGTGTATTACATGGGTTGTAGCTTTTAGCTTGACCTTATGTAATGTGGATTATTTTTGTGTATTATAGATTGTGTATTGTTTTGTGGAGCTGCGGAGTTTAAGGTGAGTTCATAGTCCCATATTTTTACTTTGTTTTAAACTTGGGATGGGAATGATGCTTGTATTAAATGTTTTGGTTTACTGTGATTATGTGTGTGGTATTAAAGAGCTTGGACTTATAATGTTATTGTATGTATGCTATGTGTGATTATTTGCTTGTGTGGATGTTTTGGGATTCAATTAGGATAGCGACCTAATTGATGATATATTTTGGGATTCAATTGGGAGGGTGCTTACCCTGTTGCTCGCGCATGCGACCTAATTGATGATATGTTTGATGTGGCACTAATTATGGGGTCGGGGGACACGAGCCGTCCTGATGTGGTACTAATTATGGGGTCGGAGGACACGAGCCGTCTTAATGGTTGCCTTATGAGTGTTGTTGCCTTTATGTGTGGACATTAGCTTGCAAATGCACGTAGCTATA
Source organism: Artemisia argyi (assembly GCA_030686995.1). Lineage (NCBI taxonomy): Eukaryota > Viridiplantae > Streptophyta > Magnoliopsida > Asterales > Asteraceae > Artemisia > Artemisia argyi. Next base: position 131,926,146 of record CM060709.1, on the reverse strand, counting down.
TGATAACTATAATTTATTTGTCCAGCTATATTTTGTAATCACAGTAAATTCGGTTGCCTGGTGTGTTGAGTCTAAACCTATGAATCTCACCAACATTATGTTGACATTTTAAGCATCATTTTCAGGTGAGCATTCTAAGGCCAAAGTTGAGGGCAGCAATTAGGCGAGACTTAGTTGCATGGAGACTTATTTATGTTTTGGGATTTGATTTTATTTGGTTTTGGATTTGATACATTTATGTTTTATGTTTGGTACTTTCAAACTTATTGAAGTTACCTTTTGGATTTTATTTTGTTTATCTTTGGGTATTGTTACAACACTGTGTGTTGGTACATTGCTCTATTTTGTGCATGTAGTTGTTCTCTATGATGACACCAGGTGTTGTGATGATATCCATGAAGTTACACCCGCGCGTTTCCGCCGTGGCGGGGTGTGACAGAGGACGACACTGACCCTAGGTTTTTGCAGCTGTATATCTATGATACAGATCATGAGGTGGATAATAGGCTCAGTCACTTTACAAACAGGGACATGACAAACCTTAGACGAGAGATTGTTGAAGGGCTGATTCGTGTTTTAGATGAGCACAATGCATTGGTGCAGGTCTTTAGAACCGCAAGAGACAAGCTGCATGAAGTCGACGTTCCTGAGTTTAAGGTCAGGTTATATGGTGTCGTGGGGTCGGCGCAACATGAACTGCCAACAGCAGACTGTATTGGAGCCATTGTATTTGAAGATGGCCCGCAAAGTGAATCTGAATTTGACATCGTGATTGAGAGACACTCAGGTGAACCAGAAAGTGATTAAGGATTCAAGGTTTGAGAACTAACAAGGGTAATGAAAACATGGTCGTGATCAAAGTTTATGTTTATATAAACATACAATGATACAACTAGAGAAATATTATAATAAAATTGTGTGACTATTTGGCATGGATACATTTACAGATGGATTACATCGTATAGATATTAATATAAAAACCCTTACATATGAACAATCTATTAAGAACATATGTAAATTTTATAAACCGTTACATAACATTGTGTGCAGAGGTGTGCACTATGAGCATCTTGTAGACCTCAAATTGTTGTACTGTTAGTCTTAATTTGTGCAACTGTTATCTAGAGTTTATCATTATATGGTTTATGTTTATATGTTCATCTATTGGGTGAGTAGCTTGAGCTAACTATGAATTTCAGGTGAGGATGATTTTGCTCGTATATTATCACAGATGGGTGAACTTGAAAAATAAGAACGTGATAATGAAAAACTCGAATCGGAAGGTTAAGATTTAGACACAACTGATCTAAGTCACCTTATGAGTCGTACTTCTTTTGAAATAGAGGTTAGAAGTTCAGAGGTGAGATCTTTAGTTGTTAAATGATACTATATCTATTTTTCTTACTTGTTACTGCTTTTTTCTTATAGACGTTTTGATATGGTTAACAGGTAGAGGCAAAGAATGAAAATTCTGTAAGCAAAAGATATATGCAAAATCATACTCAACAAGATGTGCCCAAGCCTTTTAAGTTAAGCAACTAGTCTTTCTAATTTTCTTCTGTTGAAAGTTGAGGGTTTAAAGTTTCACTTGCAGTTTTTGCAATATGTTAAAATTATTAAATAACATTTTTTTTTAAAAAATCTGCAGCCCAGAGACTCCCCGGCTTTTCCTGTATCCAAAGGTTAGTCTGCTGTTAAAGTGACAACTATTTAGGATTCTACGCATTACAAATAAAAGTGGCAAGATTTGAGGGTTCAGGATTATAAAAACATTTTATAGATCGGATCAAAATTGGTCGGTGATTGAGTCTAAACCGTCAGATATAATTGACCAAGGTCAATTAGTTAAAAATAGATTTTCTCAATACTCCGGTGATAGTATAGTGTTTCCCTGGGTCGTTAAAGTCCCAGCGAGATTGAAATGGTGCTTTGGGAATTGTTTATGAGTGAGTGGCACTGAGGACAGTAGCCCAGATGATGTGGAATTGATATTGCTACTGTTATTTTGGTATTGGTACACAGATATAATATTCACAAAAATTAGATACCAGATATATGCACGTATTCACAATTCAGATTTACGCAATCGGACTGAAAAAAGTAGGATTTTGGTATTTAACAAACTACAGGGGGTGCTTTTGACACTTTTTGAAACTTACAAGTTAAAAAGAAATTGAAAATGAAAATGAAATTATGAACATGATTAAATATTATTTAAATACTATTTTATTAATAAAACTATTTAAAATCTAAATTAAAACCTAATTTAAATTAACTAAAAATGACAAATGATATAAATTAAACTAAAAATTAGCAAAAATATTTTCTAAACTTAAATTAGAACTTGAAGAAAGTATAAAAAATAAAAATAAATATTTTTTGTCTTTTTATGGATTTTTTATAAATTAAAAACTATTTAACTTAATTAAACTAATTATAATACTTTTAATTACTATTAATACTAAATTAACTTAGAAAATTATAAGAAAATTTATAAAATTACTTAACCATCACAGGAATCCTAAAAAATTATAAAAACTTATAAAAATTATGTTTAAGGCTAATCCACTAATTAATTACTTTTAATCAACTTAAATCTAATTTAAATAATTAAAATAAGAAAAATAGAAAATGAACAGTAGAAATTCAAAATATATTTTCTAAAAGTCTATTATACTATATTAGAGCTAGGAAAAATATAAAAACTAGGTTATGCTTTATAAAATCTAAATATGCTATTTAATACTTATTATTAATTAATAATTAAAAAAAACTAAAATTAAATCCAATTAATACTAAATGACAGAATAAAAATCTAGAAAAATTACTAAATTTACTTTAATATAAGAGGTAATTAATAAAAATATAAAAATACTAAATACTTAATTAAAATCTAAAAATGAAAATTAAAATTAAATTGAATTAAATAGAAACTATCACTTAATTTAAACTTGATTTTTCTTGGATTTTTCTTTTACAACTTTACTTTACCACTGAAAATAGAAAACTTTTGTGAAAACACTTTTGAAAATTGCTTATAAATAAGCAGTAGCACCCCCTTTACTTAAGCAGTTGACTTTGTTTGACCAAGTAGGCAAATAAGCACTCAGGACTATAGGTGGGGTCCACAATGGTGAAAACAGATACAAATAAGTTACTTACACTAAAATAAGCTAGAAACAATGAGCAACAACCACTGATAAGCTGAAAAGATGGAAATAAGCACTTTTGCACATTGAACTTAAGCACAGAACTGGGACAGACTTTATAGGCAATTCCAAGTGGGGTCCACAGGGTTTCAGGTCAAACCTATAGTCAATCCTAAGAGCCTAGTAGGAGGGGGGTTGGGAAAACCAAGTTTGAAACACTATGGCCCACTGAGTTGGCCACAAACCACCACCAAAGTGGTGGTGGTGTGGTGGTATCTGCTGATGCAGAGCAACCAACAGCCCTGCAGCCCTCTTTGGAGGGTTGTGGGGCCCACCAAAAAAATCACAAAAATAAGACCAATGTGGGACTCAATAGGTGAGGTGGTAGACTTCAGTCCCTAAAAAGCTCAAACTCTAATTCCTACTACAAAATCCTAATAAATTCATGCCATTTTGGGTAAAATCTGAGAAGTGAGAAATTTGACTTTTTAGTTTATACCCTACTTTGACTATTTTGAACTTTGGAAAGCTTTTAATCTGCTGAGAATGATGCTATATGATGATAAGAAGCTAAATTATGCAACTACAACACTTAATGAACTAGTATGAATGATTTGAGGGTGTGAAATGCCAACAGTTGACTGCTATGGCTTGGGAACTTGGATTTTGACTAATTTCTCAAATAGCAACTAAATTTTATGGGTGATCTGATCTAATGTGACATAAAGAAACATGCTAGAACCAAAAATCTACAACAAAGGAACAATGCACAGTGGTGAAAACCACTGTGCCAAACACCCCTTTATGAGACTCTGAAAAAGAGAATTTCACATCCATACACTGATTTAGACTAACATACTAATTTGTTATGACATATTATGCTATAATAAGTAAAAAAAACAGGTAAACAACAACAATAACCACAATGCAACATAAATTATTAACAAGTTTAAATAAGGCAGTTTGAGGTGAACTATGAGCAACAAAGAGTTTCAAAGAACAAGCATGAAGTATTAGGCAATTTCCTAACTCTAATGTACCAATTAAGCTTAAAAACACAAAAGAAAACAGCTGATAAGCATTAAAATAATAAAACACTAAAAATTGTAAAAATTGAGAACATAAGCTTACAACTGTTTTAGGATTTGAAATAAATGGAACTGATCAGAACTAAACTTGGTGTGTCAATACCAAGCTAAAACACCACTCAGCTCATCCACTTCAGCTTATCACCACCAAATAGCTTATTTGACTAAACTTTGACTTTTCTTGACTTTTTTTAGAAAATTGAGACTAAAACAGAATTGAAACAAGTGATCTTTTCCTAAAGCTAAAATAAGCTCATACAAACTTATTTGAACAGAAATGAAAGCTTAAAATGGTTTTGCACAACAATAATTTAACACAACGATTTAACTGAAACTTTGAAATGGAAACTTGAAATTGAAATTATAATTAAAGTGAGTTAACATTACATTTAAGATACTAATTACAAACTTGTTCAAATGAAAATTACAACTGAGAATTTAAATTACACTAATACGTGGCCTAAAGTTACACTACTCCTAATTACTTCTTTTCTTCTGCTTCTCTCTTCCATTTTATTGACCTCCTCAGTTCTCTAGGTCCCACTGATCATATCCCACTAGTAATATCATCAATTGGATGGGATTTGTCCCATCTCTCAGTTTGGCGGGAAAACACTTTTTTAAGCAAATGGGGTCTGTGAGTAGCCATAGGGGGGTTTGATATGATTGGTGTCTTGGGGAGTGGAATTGAAGGGATAAGGGGGTGGTGGAGCAAGTGGTGCAAGGGGGGCAAAACCAGGTCTGTGGGAGGTGGTATTTGTCTGTGGTGGTATTGAGGGGGAAGATGGGTTTGACCCATCTTTGACCCTAGTATGTTATTAAAATAAAAACGGGGTGAGTTTTGGGCTAGGTGGAATGGGCTTGGGGTTTAGGATGGACCAGGCTTTTATAAGGGTGGGCTGTTTGGTTTTATTTTGGTTTTGGCTTTGGTTTAAAAGGGATCCGTTTGGTATTTAACACACAAGGACCAAGTTTGTAAAATTCTGAAAATTGAGGACCTGTTATGTATCTTTACCAAAGTTGTCAAAAGGACTAAACCTGGAATATTAGATAACACAAGGACCATATTTGCATATTTTTTCCTTTTTACAAAACCAAGGACCATTATTGTCATTTTCTGATTTTAGAAGGGTTAAACATGTAAATACCTAAAAGTTATCAAAATGTTCCAATTTGTAAGTTATGAATATTAAAAGGGTGTATTTTGATAAATTCCATTATTTAAACACCCAGGGACTAATTTTGCCAATTTTGAAACTTGAGGGGTAAAAGTTGCCATTTTGTGTAAACTTTCATCCAGGGATTATTTGTGAACATGTTTGACTTCCATGGACTAAAGTTGACTTTTTATTCATTTTAAACCTTCAGGGACTAGTTTTGCCAATTTATGAAACTTGAGGGACTGAAACTGCCAATTATGCAAACTTTGTGCGTTTTTCATCTGTTTTTGATTGTTTTGCATTTGAAACATATAAAACACATTCCTGGGATATTTTCACTATTTTGATACAATATTGAGTGTTTCTAGATGTTTTGGCAGCTCAGAAAAGGTAAAAATGATGAGTATTTACACACTCATCAATCCCCCACACTAAAACATTGCTAGTCCCTAGCAATCTTTTAAGAAAAACTTGATGGATTTGAGAATCTATTTACCAAAAGCCATCACTTCTGGAGTAGCCAGGTGTAAGAACTATGGCACACATGATAACCGTGTGATTTTGAGCAAACCACCAGCTGTCAACGGATTTGATTAGTCTTTACCAAAAGCCGTTTGCTTCTGGACTAGCCAGCATCTTGATGGACTAAGTCAACATCTTGGTGAGCTGATTACCAATTATGGATTTTCCACGGCCTTTACCACAAGCCATAATCTTGTGGGCTAGCCAACTCATTTGTTTATGGGGAGTTGAGGAACCATACAGTTTTTGGTAAATTGCAAGCCATCAACGTGTTTGAGATGTCTTTACCAAGAGCCGTTTGCTCCTGGACTAGCCAATCCATTTGTCGGTTAGACTTGGTGGACTGATTACCACAAAAAAAAAAATTTTTGAACTTTAGTGAAAATTTTTTTGAAAAATTTTGGTCAAAAACGGGGGTATAAGATAGTAAAATATGATAAAATTCGCTAGAATAGCGAATACCCCCCCCCCCCCACACTTAGTATGAATATTGTCCTCAATATTCAAAGTCCCGGCTATTATGCCGACTCTTGGAACGTAAAAGGGGAACATCACAAGCTAAATGTTGAAACACAATTTTGTTTTTCACTTTTGTAATCATAGCATGGGGGATTCCCCCACACTTAGGGTGAAAACCCTATAAGCATGCTACTGTTTTTGTTTACCGAGTCGCTAGCTTGACTCGACCCCGAATTCATTTGTCCTTGGGGAAGCATGATATGGAAGAAACAATCTCCATCGGACTTTCATTCAAGATGTTTGGATAAACATTTGAAGCACGTGAAAGTTCCACACCGATGAGATATAATCCCGGCTCAAAATAATGGTAATTGAAAATGCCGGGATCAAAGATAGTATCTTCATTCCCGAAGGAATGAAGAACAGGAGAAGTCACCCTGTAGGTGAAGAAAAGGAAGAAAACCATGATGAAAATCATGATAAGAGTTTCTTCCTCGAAGGCAGGCTCATTAGCCTGATTTTGGATTTCAAAGGTTAAACTCGAAAACATCCCGGGAGGGTGGGTGGAAATTTGAAAATTCTCATGATTGAGTGCATCTCCCCCCGGGTCATCATACTCCGGAGGAGTCATGATATGAGTGAGTTCACAGAAGAACTCATCAAATGTGAATGAATCATATTCTGGATTGATGTGGGTGAGTTCACAGGAGAACTCATCGAAGGTAAATGATTCATAATCGGGGAGAGAATTATGAGAATGAGAAGTGGTACTGCCACTAATCTTCTCTCCCATAGGATCAAAATTAAAGGCTTCAAATTCTGGTACAGGGTCATCGGAGAGAATGTCACTATCCTTTATGGGGATAGGAGATGAAATAGGTTCTCTTTGAAAGCCTCGATTTTAGAAATGAGGAGATTGACTTTCACTAATGTTGCACGAAGTGCTTCATCTTTGATTTCAGTGTCAATCTCATCATTCTCTTCTTCTATGCTAACTAGCTCAGAAGGTAATCCTTCCACATGACTGATGTTTCCAAAAGATAAAGAATTTTCATCAGCATGTGAAGTACTAAGCTCGATGTTGGGATTAGAGTTTAAAAGATTTTCAGTTTCTCCCACATCGGCTTCAAGATCAAGGAGACCATCATCATTTCCCAAAGGAAGTGGATTGATGTGAGTAAGTTCGTTTGTGAACCCCTCAATAAGAGGGTCAACATCCGAATGAGGCAATGGTGCCTCCTCATACTCAACTTCTCCATAAGATGTGCAATCATCATTAAAATCGGATAAAGTCTCAAAATGATCTTTTGGATTTTCAGGGTGAGAAGGTAGGTCACACATATGATCAAAAGTTCCCTGTGACTCTCCTGGGATTGGGACAAGGTTCTCAACACTAGACTTTATGAATTCGTCCGATTCCTTATTAGGAACAGTGCTAAGATGCTCATCCCCCATGATCAGAGAGTGAGTGTGAACTTCGGGTGTGATAACAGCAGACTGAGGGACTTGAGAAGGACTAGCAGTCATGGTTTCTACAAGTTCCATGATTTCTACTGCGAGTGATTCAATCATATTCTTTTCTCCCTGTGTTTCTACTGAAACAGTTTCAACTGAAGTTGAATCAAGAGGTTTCTCAAATACCTTTGGGATTGGAACAAGGTCATCAATTTCCTCGAGAGGATTGACTTTGACTTCCTTGTCCCCCATTGGCAAGATATCTGAAGTTTCCTTAGGGTTTACCTCTTCAAATGATTCATCCTCATCACTTTCATCCTCAAAATAAAGTGAGTTAACAGGAGGCTTTTGTTTCCTATGAATCATATCCTGGAGATAGTTTATACTATCTTGAATGGTCTTGTTGAATTGAGTTTGATTCATAATTATTTTAGTAATCAATTCAGCTCTAGCTAACTCGTCCTGAGGCGGTGGTTGAGGGTTTGTGTATTGTGACGGCTGGTTAAAACCAAATTCATGATTGTTACAAGGAACCTGTTCATAGACAAACTGATCCCTAATTTGACAATCAGAGCTGTAGTGAGGGCCTCCACAATACTCACAACAGTAAAACTGTTGAGTCTGGTTTGGTGTATTTTGATACGAAGCATTATTGAGATTTGGATAATATGATTCTTGCTCGTATGAATGTGATGGGTAGTTGGAAAAATTTGAGGAGTTGTTGAATGAGTTTTGATTAGGATCATAAGCAAATGAATTACTCGACCCACAAAACAAACAACTCCTGTCACGAATATCATTACCACATTGTACACATGTACACCAACGACATGGAAAACCGAAAAGTGGCTCACCATAACCGACACAAGGAACAAAAGCCGGAGGTGGGACAAGTGGTGTGCTCTTAGAGCTAGCAATTTCCACCATTTTCGTTATGGTCTCGGGTTTTGGTTCTTGATGAACGTGAAGATTAGGCAAGTCGTTCTTTTTAGTCACAACTCTAAGCTCTTGGTTTTTGCTTATAACCGTATATCGTGAAAGGTTGGGAGCAATTGCGAGCTTAGATTTTTAGAGAACCGAAGGTTGGACGTATTTAGCACTTTCAAAGTCAGAGGAAAGTACAGGGTCCTTTGTCACCCCGGTTTCTCGTTCCATTTCCCTCACTGGAGAGGGAATATGAATCGATGGTCCATCATAATCAACACGACATCTCGATATCTTTGACAAGGCCATAAGTTTTTCAATGTTGATCTCATAGGCCCTTTGTTCAAAGAAATCGTCATCGAGAGATGCCATTAGAATCAATTATGGGACAAGTGGAAGAGGGTAGAATCAAAATGATAGAGGGTAAAGGGATGACGAATCAAACAGGTGAGAGGGTAAAGGTGAATATTTTTGGTATTTTTGAGAAACATGTTTAGTGCACATGCACCAAAAACAATTTTTCAAGACAAATCGAGGCAAAACCACAGTGAACTTAAACCAGAAATCACAAGTGAATGGCTTCTTTGAAAAAGGTACACCACTCACAAGGATATAAAGGCAAGTTTTAATCTTAAGTTTGGGAACTTATTATGGGTTTGTATTTGTCAATTTGAAAAACTGCTTTAGGCTTATGGGTGTGTGTGCAGAAAACTTGGGAAATATTTTTGGAACTGATTCGTTAACCGAAATCGTCCCTTTAAGATTACTCGCAGGCTGGCGGGAGGAAGTAAATAGGTTTCCTCTTCAGTTCGCAATTTAATGTCAGAACTTACCTTAAACCAACTGTTTCAGGTTGTAATCTTAAAGAAAACGAAGTAATTTAACTTCACAGTTTGTTTTGTTGTTTTTAATTTTTCTGGTGTTTTCAACACTTCAGGAGAAGTGTTAATGAACGTTTTTTTTATATGATTATGTTTTTACAAAAACTTTTTACAAATTTGTGTGAAATTTGTACAGGGAGGGTTTTGAAAACCACTAAACTTAAAACGATTTTGTAAAACACGCAACGATGGATTTAGACTCAGTTGATGTAGGGTCAGATATAAAAGTCAACTGAGAAAGTCAGCTCAGAAAACCACTAAACTCAATACAAAAGTCAACTGAGTTGGTTGACTTTCTTGTTTATTAATCTGCTTGATCCTTGTGTTAATTTCAGTTGTTGATTGTTGTTATAGTGTTTCTGTTTCTTTAAAGTTTGTCAGTTTATTGTTTTGGCTTATTGTGGTATTGGTTAGTTGCTAAATATCTAAATCTCACTTGAATTCCTTGCACACCCACTGTTGCAATTTCCCTTTCTCAAACTGCTTAAAGATTGATTTTCTGAAAAGGTGTTAGTTTTGAAATTAGCCTATTTTCATGTATTCAAAAGGTTTGTGAAAGAAAAATTGAAAAATAAAATAAATTGCAAAAAGTGGGGGTAATGGGATTCGAACCTGGGACCTAGCATACACAGACACAACCTCACACACAATACCAACTGCCCTTGGGACTTTTTTCAAACACACTTTGCATTATTTAATCTTTAACCCTTTTTTCTGTTTTAGCTTAAGTTAACTCACCAGGTCTTATTAGCTTATTCCTAACTTATTTTTGTAATGTACCCCCACTTTTTATATTTTTCTTAGGAGCCTTTTAACTTGTAGTAATTACTAAAAAAGTTTCAGATTTTTAGAATAGTTTTTATATTTATTAGAATTTAATTTGTGTTTAATTAATAGAATTTTTATTGAAAATTTAATTTTCTTTTTTCTAAAATTTTCTTTTGTCTTGTAGTACGTTAGAAAATTAGTTAGAAACCCGTAGGACCTTTGTAGCTCAAAATTCACTTTTTATTTCGCGCACTCGCATTTATTTTAATTTTAACTCGCGTTTTATTTAAATAACTTTTGCGTTTTTAAACTTTAGGTTACGTTAGTAAAAGTAGTTTGTAAAATAAGAAAAAACCAAAAACATAAATAAAGTGATAGCTTCTATTTAAGCCGTTTGGCTTATTTTTCTGCTTATCTTTAAGCAAATTCTAATTTTAAATGTGTAGCTTACGTTTTAGGTTAACTAGGTTACACGTAATTGTTCATATAGTTCGTTTAAATCGTTCTCATTCGTATTTCCTTAGTGTAATCATCACAACTCTCTCACAACCCCTTTCTGTCCAAATTCACCCGATCACAAATCCGTTTTAAATACAATCCACACCTCGTCGGGACATAACGACCCGGGGAAACACTATACTTCCGCGGAGCATTGATCTAGGCTCTTTGACTTTGTTGACCATTATTTGGTCAATATAAGTTGACGGTTTAGCATCAATCAAATTTTTGGTGCCGCTGTCGGGGAGGTTGTTGCGTGTTTTATAAAATCGTTTTAAGTTTAGTGGTTCTCAAAACCCTCCCTGTACAAATTTCACACAAATTTGTAAAAAGTTTTTGTAAAAACATAATCATATCAAAAACGTTCATTAACACTTCTCCTGAAGTGTTGAAAACACCAAAAAAAAATTAAAAACAATAAAACAAACTGTGAAGTTAAATTACTTCATTTTCTTTAAGATTACAACCTGAAAAAGTTGGTTTAAGGTAAGTTCTGACATTAAATTGCGAACTGAAGAGGAAACCTATTTACTTCCTCCCGCCAGCCTGCGAGTAATCTTAAAAGAACGATTTCGGTTAACGAATCAGTTCCAAAAATATTTCCCAAGTTTTCTGCACACACACCCATAAGCCTAAAGCAGTTTTTCAAATTAATAAATACAAACCTATAATAAGTTCCCAAACTTAAGATTAAAACTTGCCTTTATATCCCTGTGAGTGGTGTACCTTTTTTAAAAGAAGCCATTCACTTGTGATAATTGGTTTAAGTTCACTGTGGTTTTGCCTCGATTTTGTTTTGAAAAATTGTTTTTTGTGCACTAAACATGTTTCTCAAAAAATACCAAAAATATTCACCTTTACCCTCTCACCTTTTTGATTCTCCATTTCTTACCCTCTAAAACCTTTTGATTCTTTCTATGTCTCATCCACACTTTCTGATTTGCCAGTTGTGTGGTAATCCTTATAATGGTGGCAATTGCCCCAGTTGTGGCATGGTAGAGTCAGGAAACGGGTCTGTCTATAACCAGAATCCCTATTCCTACCATGACACGACTAATTCATTCCATCAGTTACCACACCATGAGACTCAACAGTTTTACTGTTGTGAGTACTGTGGTGGTTCACATTACAGTTCTGATTTTCAATCAGGAAACACGCTTGTCTATGAGCAGTTTCCTGATAACAATTATAACTCAAGCACATGCAACCCACAGCCACATCAGTTTCACTGTTGTGATTACTGTGGAGGTCCACACTTCAGCTCTGATTGTCAAACGAGGAATCCGTTTCCTTGTAACAATTATGACTCTTCGTATCAAGACCAACCTCCACAGTATCAAACTATCCAAGCAACTCCTCAAATCCAGCAAGACTTTTTAGAGGTTCTTGAGAAATTTAAAGAACTTAAGGAGGAGTTAGCTAATATTTCACTTCGCCATACTCCAAGTTCTTCTTGTGCATATTGTGGGGGTCCTCACGATGATTTTCAATGTCAACCTTCCGTTTTTGACACATCCACATCCCCACAATTTCCAATCATTCCAAATTCTCATGGGAAAACTATGGCAGAATTACTTGTTGAAGAACGAGAATCTGGAAAAAGCATGGAAGAATTATTGGCTGAGCAACGAGCAGCTAAATTACATGCCAATATTCGCAATACTGCTCTATTTGATGACTATGATGACAGTAAAGATGAAGATAACATTGTTATTATTCAAAAAGATTCATCAAGTTCATCAGTTGATATCCCAGCAGTTGAGATTCCATCTCAAACAACTGCTATCACACCCGAAGTTCACACTCACTTTCTAAACATGGGGGATAAGCATCTTAGCACTGTTCCTAATAAGGAATCGGACGAATTAATAAAGTCTAGTGCTGAGAACCTTATCCCAATCCCAAGAAAGTCACAGGGAACTTCTAATCATATGTGTGATTTACCTTCCCCTCTTGAGTGTCCAAAAGCTCAATTTTATATTTTCTCCGATTGTAGCGAAGATTGTGCATCTTATGGAGACATCGAGTATGTTGAGGCATCAATTCCACATATTGATGCTGATCATCTTCTTGAGGAGATCACCAAAACCAATTCACTTCCAACAGGAAGTGATGATGATCTCCTTAACTCCGAAGCCGAAATTGAAAATCTCTTAAATCATGATCTGTCACTCACTTCTGAACCCAACAATCCAATAGAGAATATTGATCACTTTGTTCCCGAAACTTTCAATACTACTCTCACCAATCCTCTATTTGAATTCAAATCTGAATTCACTTTGATTTCGGATAATCCACTCTTTGATATTCAGAACGAGGATTGTAATGAGTCTATTCCGGAACATGAATTCACAGATTCACATCTTGTGAATAATTCTCTTCATGAGGAGTTCTCTGGTGAACTCACTCATCATGTCATGACTCCTCCGGAGTTTGATATCCCGGGGGGAGATGCTCTCAATCATGAGAATTTGCAAATTCCCACCCACCCTCCCGGGATGTTTACGAGCTTACCCTTTGAAATCCAAACTCAGGCTACGGAGCCTGCTCTCGAGGAAGAAAATCCTATAATGATTTTCATCATGGTTTTCTTCCTTTTCTTCACCTATAAGGTGACTTCTCTTGTTCTTCACTCCTTCGGGAATGAAGACACTGTATTTGACCCCGGCATTTTCATGTACCACTATTTTAATCCGGGATTATATCTCATCGGTGTGGAACTTTCACGTGCTTCAAATATTTATCCAAACATCTTGAATGGAAGTCCGATGGAGATTGTTTCTTCCACATCATGCTTCCCCAAGGACAGATGAATTCAGGGTCGAGTCAAGCTAGCGACTCGGTAAACAAAAACAGTAGTATGCTTATAGGGTTTTCACCCTAAGTGTGGGGAAGTCCCCCATGCTATGATTACAAAAGTGAAAAAACAAAATGTTGTTTCCACGTTTAGCTTGTAATATTGCCCTTTTACGTTCCAAGAGTCGGCATAATAGCCGGGACTTTGAATATTAAGGACAATATTCATGCTAAGTGTGGGGGGGGGGGGGGGGGGGGGGTATTTCGCTATTCTAGCGAATTTTATCACATTTTACTATATAGTACCACCGTTTTTGACCAAAATTTTCAAAAAATTTTCACTAAAGCTCAAAATTTTTGTGGTAATCAGTCCGCCAAAGTCTAACCGAAAAATGGATTGGCTAGTCCAGGAGCAAACGGCTCTTGGTAAAGACATCTCAAACCCGTTGATGGCTTGCAATTTGCCAAAAATTGTATGGTTCCTCAACTCCCCAAAAACAAATGAGTTAGCTAGCCCACAAGATTATGGCTTGTGGTAAAGGCCGTGGAAAATCCATAATTGGTAATCAGCTCACCAAGATGTTGACTTAGTCCATCAAGATGCTGGCTAGTCCAGAAGCAAACGGCTTTTGGTAAAGACTAATCGAATCCGTTGACAGCTGGTGGTTTGCTCAAAATCACACGGTTATCAGGTGTGCCACAGTTCTTACACCTGGCTACTCCAGAAGTGATGTCTTTTGGTAAAGAGTTTTTCAAATCCATCAAGTTTTTCTCTAAATATTGCTAGGGACTAGCAATGTTTTAGTGTGGGGGATTGATGAGTGTGTAAATACTCATCATTTTATACCAATCTGAACAGCCAAAACATCCAAAAACACTTAAATATTGTATCAAAATAGAAAAATATCCCAGGAATGTGTTTTATATGTTTCAAATGCAAAACAATCAAAAACAGATGAAAAACGCACAAAATTTGCATAATTGGCAGTTTCAGTCCCTCAAGTTTCATAAATTGGCAAAACTAGTCCCTGAAGGTTTAAAATGAATAAAAAGTCAACTTTAGTCCATGGGAAATAAAATTTATTCACAAATAGTCCCTGGATAAAAGTTTACACATATTGGCAACTTTTACCCCTCAAATATCAAAAATGGCAAAAATAGTCCCTGGGTTTAACAAATATTACCCTTGTACTATTCATAACTTTTAATTTGGAACATTTTGATAACTTTTGGAAAAATTACAATTTTACCCCCTAAACTTTAGAAAATTACATAAATGGTCCCCGGGGTGTTTAAAATTGTAATAAATGTAAAATTTCATTTTGTGGTCCTTGGTTTATTCTAACATGGCAGGAATAGTCCTTTGAATCAACTTTGGAAATGTGGCAGATTTGGTCCTCCAAAATTCAGAAAATACAAAATTGGTCCTTGGGATTTAATTGCTACAAACTATACGGACCCTTGTTATTTTATTTAATCCAAACCCAATCACCCTACATCAGCCCACTCCCCACAACCCAAAATTTGATTGAGTCAACTTAAAGTGAACTTGTATTGAGATTAAGGCCTTGAGCTTTTGTGGACTTATAAACAAGCCCTTTTAAAGGCCCTTTTGAACACTAGTAAATGGTCAACTTAAAGTGAACATGTATAAGCCAATTTAAGCACAATGGATCCACAGAATAAGCAATAAAATAAAAATAAGCACTTAACCAATCCAATTTAAACTCAGAAAAGGGACAAGGTTTGGGGTTGATTCCAAGTGGGGTCCAGGGTTCTCAGGTCAAATAAATGGTCAAACTTGAAATCCCACCAAGGGGGGGGGGGGGTTAAAAGGACCAATTTGGGGGGCTTGTAGACCAATGAGATTGCCAGAAAACCACCACCAAGTGGTGGTGGTGGGACTGTTAACTGCTTCAGCGGGGCATCACCATCCCTGCAGCCTACTTTGATCAACTGTGGGGCCCAGATAAAAATTAGCAAAAATCATATGATCATGGGATATTAAAGCTGAGCTGGTAGGTTTTGAGTAGGAACAAGTTTCATGATCCAAAACACACTACAAAATTCACAAATATTCCTACAACTTTTGAGAAAATCTGATAACTTGAAATTTTGACTTTTGATAAAAACGACTTGTTTGACTTTAATGAACTTCTAACAATCCCTAATGATTAAATAAGTAATACTAAGCTCTGATTTGATAAAATTTAGCTACAAATACAACTTATACACTTAAATGGAGGGATTGGGAACAAAAGCTCCCAACAGTGAACTGTTGGGGGGTTTGGATTGTGATTTTGACTATTGCTCTCAAAGGGACTGAGTTTTTGTTTTCTTACACTATATTGACCTAGTACAAACTTCCTATGTTCAAACAACACTACAATAGCAACAAAAATACAGCCATCAAGCTTAATCCAAACACCCCTTTTTTGACTGTCTAAGATCAGAATCAAAGCAAATGAGTGAGGTATCACTTAAACTTAACTAATTACCCTATACTAAGCAATAATAAACTTAAATAGACAGGAGTGAACAATCAATAGCACTAGTCAACACTTAATCACATAATATGACAAGATAATGTCCAAAACCTTACTTGGTATCCAAGGATGCTATCAAACTGAGAATCAGAACCAAAAGAGTAACCTAATGCTCCCCATGGAGCTCTAGACCTATTGCAATCCAAATCACCACTGCTCCAATCTTCTTTATTTCTTCTTTGAATTTTTATTTTTATCTAAATTTTTTGTGTTTTTGAGTTTTGATTACTAACTGAATTAATACAAATTAAAAACTTTAGGAACTAAACAAAGTTTTTAAGTGAACATCCCTGAGCTCAAACAAATAGAAATCACCAACACTTAACAATTTTAGGGGAATTTGTCAAATTCCCATAAAAATTCCAAATTCGAATTTAGTAAATAAAACTTTAAATTAACTTGAAATAAAAGCTTCAATACATTACATTAACAGGATACAAGTGATTTGAAATGGAAAAACACAACTGAATTTTAAATTTTACTACCTACGACTAAAATTATACTAAAACTACACTACTCCTCATCCACTTCTGCTTCTTCCTCAATTTATAGCCTCAAATTGTATCTTGTGGGTCCCACAAAGCATTTCCCAGCACCATTGGATGATAAATATTTGATCTTGGCCGTTGGTGAAATTTGGCGCCAAAATGGTATTTGGCCATTTGCTCTGGGATATTGTCAGAGGGGCACTAATTGTGGCCTTGGGGTGTGTAATTGGAGGGATAAGGGAGGTGGGATGTGATGGTGGCAAGTGGTGTAAAACCAGTGGTGGATGGTGGTATTACAGGGGAAGAAAATGGGAGGGAAGTGGTATGGTGAGGGTGGTTTATGGTTTTGGTTTGACCGGGGTCAAAGCCAGGAGTGGACTGGGTGTTTGGATTGGGTTGTGGGGAGTGGGCTGATGTAGGGTGATTGGGTTTGGATTAAATAAAATAACAAGGGTCCCTATAGTTTGTAGCAATTAAATCCCAAGGACCAATTTTGTATTTTCTAAATTTTGGAGGACCAAATCTGCCACATTTCCAAAGTTGATTCAAAGGACTATTCCTGCCATGTTAGAATAAACCAAGGACCACAAAATGAAATTTTACATTTATTACAATTTTAAACACCCCGGGGACCATTTATGTAATTTCCTAAAGTTTAGGGGTAAAATTGTAATTTTTCCAAAAGTTATCAAAATGTTCCAAATTAAAAAGTTATGAATAGTACAAGGGTAATATTTGTTAAATTTCACTTTTTGAATACCCAGGGACTATTTTTGCCAATTTTGATATTTGAGGGGTAAAAGTTGCCAATATGTGTAAACTTTTATCCAGGGACTATTTATGAATAAATTTTATTTCCCATGGACTAAAGTTGAATTTTTATTCATTTTAAACCTTCAGGGACTAGTTTTGCCAATTTATGAAACTTGAGGGACTGAAACTGCCAATTATGCAAACTTTGTGCGTTTTTCATCTGTTTTTGATTGTTTTGCATTTGAAACATATAAAACACATTCCTGGGATATTTTTACTATTTTGATACAATATTTAAGTGTTTTTGGATGTTTTGGCAGTTCAGATTGGTATAAAATGATGAGTATTTACACACTCATCAATACAAAAGTCAACTTTAGTCCATGTAAATGGTCAACTGAGTTTTTCAACTTTGCTTTTAAAGGCCCTTTTTTCCAATCTGTGTCCTAAACTCAATGGTCAACTTAAAGTGAACTGACTATTTACTTGTATTCACTTTAAGCCTTTTAGACTCATTTTTGAAAAGGCCATAAGTTTTTCAACTTTGCTTTTAAAGGCCCTTTGTTCAAAGAAATCGTCATCGAGAGATGCCATTAGAATCTATTATGGGACAAGTGGAAGAAGGTAGAATCAAAAGGATAGAGGGTAAAGGGATGAAGAATCAAAAAGGTAGGAGGGTAAAGATGGATATTTTTGGTATTTTTGATTAACATTTTGTACAAATGAGAAAGAAAATATTTTTGTGTTTTTGTGTTCGTTGAAAACTAATTTTACAAAGTTTTCAGGAACAGTTTTGTTTTGATAATAAGAAAATATGAACAAAGGATGGTAAATATACAATGAGTGTATATCCAGATTCACCGATCTGTAAAACCGTGTAGAATATGCGCACAACCTCCCTGGCAGTGACTGAAAAGAACGACTTGTCCAACCTCCCCGGCAGCGGCGCCAAAATTTGATTGAGTCTAAACCGTCAGATATAATTGACCAAGGTCAATTAGTCAAAAACAGATTATCTCAATACTCCGGTGACAGTATAGTGTTTCCCCGGGTCGTTAAAGTCCCAGCGAGATTGAAATGGTGCTTTGGGAATCGTTTATGAGTGAGTGACACTAAGAACAGTAGCACAGATGATGTGGAATTAATATTGCTACTGTTATTTTGGCATTGGTACACAGATATAATATTCACAAAAATCAGATACCAGATATATGCACGTATTCACAATTCAGATTTACGCAATCGGACTGAAAAAAGTGGGATTTAGGTATTTAACAAACTACAAAGGGTGCTTTTGACACTTTTTGAAACTTACAAGTTAAAAAGAAATTGAAAATGAAAATGAAATTATGAACATGATTAAAATATTATTTAAATACTATTTTATTAATAAAACTATTTAAAATCTAAATTAAAACCTAATTTAAATTAACTAAAAATGACAAATGATATAAATTAAACTAAAAATTAGCAAAAATATTTTCTAAACTTAAATTAGAACTTGAAGAAAGTATAAAAAATAAAAATAAATATTTTTTGTCTTTTTATGGATTTTTTATAAATTAAAAACTATTTAACTTAATTAAACTAATTATACTACTTTTAATTACTATTAATACTAAATTAACTTAGAAAATTATAAGAAAATTTAAAAAATTACTTGACCATCACAGGAATCCTACAAAATTATAAAAACTTCTAAAAATTATGTTTAAGGCTAATCCACTAATTAATTACCTTTTAATCAACTTAAATCTAATTTAAATAATTAAAATAAGAAAAATGGAAAATGAACAGTAGAAATTCAAAATATATTTTCTAAAAGTCTATTATACTATATTAGAGCTAGGAAAAATATAAAAACTAGGTTATGCTTTATAAAAACTAAATATGCTATTTAATACTTATTATTAATTAATAATTAAAAAAAAACTAAAATTAAATCCAGTTAATACTAAATGACAGAATAAAAATCTAGAAAAATTGCTAAATTTACTTTAATATAAGAGGTAATTAATAAAAATATAAAAATACTAAATACTTAATTAAAATCTAAAAATGAAAATTAAAATTAAATTGAATTAAATAGAAACTATCACTTAATTTAAACTTGATTTTTCTTGGATTTTTCTTTTACAACTTTACTTTACCACTGAAAATAGAAAAATTTTGTGAAAACACTTTTGAAAATTGCTTATAAATAAGCAGTAGCACCCCCTTTACTTAAGCAGTTGACTTTGTTTGACCAAGTTAGCAAATAAGCACTCAGGACTATAGGTGGGGTCCACAATGGTGAAAACAGATACAAATAAGTTACTTACACTAAAATAAGCTAGAAACAATGAGCAACAACCACTGATAAGCTGAAAAGATGGAAATAAGCACTTTTGCACATTGAACTTAAGCACAGAACTGGGACAGACTTTATGGGCAATTCCAAGTGGGGTCCAGAGGGTTTCAGGTCAAACCTATGGTCAATCCTAAGAGCCTAGTAGGAGGGGGGTTGGGAAAACCAAGTTTGAAACACTATGGCCCACTGAGTTGGCCACAAACCACCACCAAAGTGGTGGTGGTGTGGTGGTATCTGCTGATGCAGAGCAACCAACAGCCCTGCAGCCCTCTTTGGAGGGTTGTGGGGCCCACAAAAAAAAATCACAAAAATAAGACCAATGTGGGACTCAATAGGTGAGGTGGTAGACTTCAATTCCTAAAAAGCTCAAACTCTAATTCCTACTACAAAATCCTAATAAATTCATGCCATTTTGGGTAAAATCTGAGAAGTGAGAAATTTGACTTTTTAGTTTATACCCTACTTTGACTATTTTGAACTTTGGAAAGCTTTTAATCTGCTGAGAATGATGCTATATGATGATAAGAAGCTAAATTATGCAACTACAACACTTAATGAACTAGTATGAATGATTTGAGGGTGTGAAATGCCAACAGTTGACTGCTATGGCTTGGGAACTTGGATTTTGACTAATTTCTCAAATAGCAACTAAATTTTATGGGTGATCTGATCTAATGTGACATAAAGAAACATGCTAGAACCAAAAACTACAACAAAGGAACAATGCACAGTGGTGAAAACCACTGTGCCAAACACCCCTTTATGAGACTGAAAAAGAGAATTTCGCATCCATACACTGATTTAGACTAACTTACTAATTTGTTATGACATATTATGCTATAATAAGTAAAAAAAACAGGTAAACAACAACAATAACCACAATGCAACATAAATTATTAACAAGTTTAAATAAGGCAGTTTGAGGTGAACTATGAGCAACAAAGAGTTTCAAAGAACAAGCATGAAGTATTAGGCAATTTCCTAACTCTAATGTACCAATTAAGCTTAAAAACACAAAAGAAAATAGATGATAAGCATTAAAATAATAAAACACTAAAAATTGTAAAAATTGAGAACATAAGCTTACAACTGTTTTAGGATATGAAATAAGTGGAACTGATCAGAACTAAACTTGGTGTCTCAATACCAAGCTAAAACACCACTCAGCTCATCCACTTCAGCTTATCACCACCAAATAGCTTATTTGACTAAACTTTGACTTTTCTTGACTTTTTTTAGAAAATTGAGACTAAAACAGAATTGAAACAAGTGATCTTTTCCTAAAGCTAAAATAAGCTCATACAAACTTATTTGAACAGAAATGAAAGCTTAAAATGGTTTTGCACAACAATAATTTAACACAACGATTTAACTGAAACTTTGAAATGGAAACTTGAAATTGAAATTATAATTAAAGTGAGTTAACATTACATTTAAGATACTGATTACAAACTTGTTTAAATGAAAATTACAACTGAGAATTTAAATTACACTAATACGTGCCCTAAAATTACACTACTCCTAATTACTTCTTTTCTTCTGCTTCTCTCTTCCATTTTATTGACCTCCTCAGCTCTCTGGGTCCCACTGATCATATCCCACTAGTAATATCATCAATTGGATGGGATTTGTCCCATCTCTCAGTTTGACGGGAAAACACTTTTTTAAGCAAATGGGGTCTGTGAGTAGCCATAGGGGGGGGGGGGTTGATATGATTGGTGTCTTGGGGAGTGGAATTGAAGGGATAAGGGGGTGGTGGAGCAAGTGGTGCAAGGGGGGGCAAAACCAGGTCTGTGGGAGGTGGTATTTGGCTGTGGTGGTATTGAGGGGGAAGATGGGTTTGACCCATCTTTGACCCTGGTATGTTATTAAAATAAAAACGGGGTGAGTTTTGGGCTAGGTGGAATGGGCTTGGGGTTTAGGATGGACCAGGCTTTTACAAGGGTGGGCTGTTTGGTTTTATTTTGGTTTTGGCTTTGGTTTAAAAGGGATCCGTTTGGTATTTAACACACAAGGACCAAGTTTGTAAAATTCTGAAAATTGAGGACCTGTTATGTAACTTTACCAAAGTTGTCAAAAGGACTAAACCTGCAATATTAGATAACACAAGGACCATATTTGCATATTTTTTCCTTTTTACAAAACCAAGGACCATTATTGTCATTTTCTGATTTTAGAAGGGTTAAACATGTCAATACCCAAAAGTTATCAAAATGTTCCAATTTGTAAGTTATCAATAGTACAAGGGTGTATTTTGATAAATTCCATTATTTAAACACCCAGGGACTAATTTTGCCAATTTTGAAACTTGAGGGGTAAAAGTTGCCATTTTGTGTAAACTTTCATCCAGGGATTATTTGTGAACATGTTTGACTTCCCATGGACTGAAGTTGACTTTTTATTCATTTTAAACCTTCAGGGACTAGTTTTGCCAATTTATGAAACTTGAGGGACTGAAACTGCCAATTATGTAAACTTTGTGCGTTTTTCATCTGTTTTTGATAAACATATAAAACACATTCCTGTGATATTTTCAATATTTTGATACAATATTGAGTATTTTTAGATGTTTTAGCAGCTCAGAAAAGATAAAAATGATGAGTATTTACACACTCATCAATCCCCCACACTAGTAAAAATATCCCTCAGTGCCTTAATCTCAGAAAACCACTAAACTTTGCAGATTAATAAACAAGAAAGTCAACCAACTCAGTTGACTTTTGTATTGAGTTTAGACTCAATCTGTTTTGGATGTTTTGGCAGTTCAGATTGGTCTAGAGAATTTGACTTTGCTGACCATTTACTTGGTCAATTTAAGTTGACTATTTAGCATCAATCAAATTGTTGACTGATTGGGCAAATAAGCTCAAATGGGTGTAGGTGGGGTCCACAATGGTGTAAATGGTTACAAATAAGCTCAACAAACTTAAATAAGCCAGAAACAACAAGAATTTAGCACAATTAAGCTGTATGAAAGCAAATAAGCAATTGACACAAACTGAAAATGGACACAGATTGGGACAAACTTAATGGTGGATTCCAGGTGGGGTCCAATTGACCCTAAGTCAAACCAATGGTCAAACTTTGTTCCCTGGTAGGAGGGGATTGGGAAATATCCCTCAGTGCCTAAACTCAATACAAAAGTCAACTAAGTTGGTTATTTTATTTAACCAAAATTTGATTGAGTCTAAACCGTCAGATATAATTGACCAAGGTCAATTAGTCAAAAACAGATTATCTCAATACTCCGGTGATAGTATAGTGTTTCCCCGGGTCGTTAAAGTCCCAGCGAGATTGAAATGGTGCTTTGGGAATCGTTTATGAGTGAGTGGCACTGAGGGCAGTAGCCCAGATGATGTGGAATTGATATTGCTACTGTTATTTTGGTATTGGTACACAGATATAATATTCACAAAAATCAGATAACAGATATATGCACGTATTCACAATTCAGATTTACGTAATCGGACTGAAAAAAGTGGGATTTTGGTATTTAACAAACTACAGGGGGTGCTTTTGACACTTTTTGAAACTTACAAGTTAAAAAGAAATTGAAAATGAAAATGAAATTATGAACATGATTAAAATATTATTTAAATACTATTTTATTAATAAAATTATTTAAAATCTAAATTAAAACTTAATTTAAATTAACTAAAAATGACAAATGATATAAATTAAACTAAAAATTAGCAAAAATATTTTCTAAACTTAAATTAGAACTTGAAGAAAGTATAAAAAATAAAAATAAATATTTTTTTGTCTTTTTATGGATTTTTTATAAATTAAAAACTATTTAACTTAATTAAACTAATTATATTACTTTTAATTACTATTAATACTAAATTAACTTAGAAAATTATAAGAAAATTTATAAAATTACTTAACCATCACACGAATCCTAAAAAATTATAAAAACTTCTAAAAATTATGTTTAAGGCTAATCCACTAATTAATTACCTTTTAATTAACTTAAATCTAATTTAAATAATTAAAATAAGAAAAATGGAAAATGAACAGTAGAAATTCAAAATATATTTTCTAAAAGTCTATTATACTATATTAGAGCTAGGAAAAATATAAAAACTAGGTTATGCTTTCTAAAAACTAAATATGCTATTTAATACTTATTATTAATTAATAATTAAAAAAAATAAAATTAAATCCAATTAATACTAAATGATAGAATAAAAATCTAGAAAAATTGTTAAATTTACTTTAATATAAGAGGTAATTAATAAAAATATAAAAACACTAAATACTTAATTAAAATATAAAAATGAAAATTAAAATTAAATTGAATTAAATAGAAACTATCACTTAATTTAAACTTGATTTTTCTTGGATTTTTCTTTTACAACTTTACTTTACCACTGAAAATAGAAAAATTTTGTGAAAACACTTTTGAAAATTGCTTATAAATAAGCAGTAGCACCCCCTTTACTTAAGTAGTTGACTTTGTTTGACCAAATAGGCAAATAAGCACTCAGGAGTATAGGTGGGGTCCACAATGGTGAAAACAGATACAAATATGTTACTTACACTAAAATAAGCTAGAAACAATGAGCAACAATGTCACAACTCGTAATTTCCGGTCATTTTTCAAACCTCGACAATTTACTATACATAGGTTACTATTCATCATTTACTATTCATCGATCACTATTTATCGTTTTTGAGGTCCATTTGATATTCTGAGAAGCGTTCAGAAATTTTACTATTCACTTGACACTATTCATTTCCGGAAGAAATTTCACTATTCACGTGCATTACTCATTTCATCGTAAATTTAGTTTACGAGTATTTAAATTCGCGTAACCGTAATTGGTTCAGGTGCGAATTCACGCATTATCAATAGGGACATTTCATAAGGACTAGAAATAGTCTACATATCATCATAATAGCTTTTGCATACTATACCACTCGTAGGATATTTAAATTAATACTTTTGGTATATTTGACATTTTTACGTATATTTATTTCTAAATAAACGTTATCTTATGAGCTATTATTTTGAATAATTGATCCGACAATCCCAACTATGGTCCTAACACATTTTTATACTCATAATAATAATATAAAAATTATATTATTAATTTACCCGGTGTTTTCAAATCAACTGTTACGTTTTCTGGTCGAAGCTTATAACTCCGTCGGTTTGCGATATTTCAACCCGATCATTATTTTAACTTCCGATTCTCATCAGGAATATTATTTTACAATTTTTATGATTTTATTATGTCCCGGTTAACTCCGTTAAAATTTATTTTTAGTTAACTCGGTACCCGGTAATACCTAAAACACACAATATATAACTAAATCATACACCAAAGTCAAAGTTTTTGCAAAACTCTTCCACCCTTGCCCATTTACACGCCTCCCCTCCCCACTTCAATCACTTACACATCTTGAAAATATATACTAACTTCCATTATTACTAGTACTTCTTGTCTTGAAGATAATATATAACAAAACATAGATATTTTGAGCCCATTTTATACAAGTATTCTACAAGACATAAACTAGCAAGTTTTCTTCTTCTCTCTTGCTCTCCATTCCACGGCAACAACACAACAACAAGGAGGAATCCATCATTTTTCCAAGATCAAGTCATTATCTAGTTCCTTTTGTTGTCCTTGTTTGAGTTTTGAAATAAAAACTCAAGGTTTCTTAGGTTTTTCTCATCCAAGCTCATTAATCCTTCTAAGTAAGTTGTCAAACTCTTTTCCATAATTTCTTCATGTTATTTTTATGATCATATGATTTATATACAAGATCTACATGCATATGTTACTTATACCACTTTATTTTAAACATACCAAACTTTTGAACCCTAAAAAGTGATTATAGTTAGATCCTTGATAGATCCACTTGGTTTATGATGTTTAGGAACCCATGGCACCCTAAGAAGGTGTATGGTAAGATTAGACTAGATTTGTGGTGATTGATAGTGGTTTGGTTGAAGTTGAAACAAGTTTGAAACTAGGAAAATGATTTTTGAAACTATATAAATACCTACTGTCCTTATTTTGAAAACGTGGGAAACTCAGTAACTCAGGGGATATTTTTGAACAAAGATTTAGAAAATACTTTCAAAAACGAAGCCGTGGGCGAAAGAACGGATTAAAACGAGTTAATAACGAAGGAGATATGATTTTTCGAATTTAACGACGAAAACTATTTTCTGAAAAACTGCATGATGATTGACAGTTTTCGACGGGCAAATAGAGACGTTAAACGTAACCTAGAGGAGTCTAGCTATCGAAAATATATTAGTATATACTAAAACGATTCCGGGGATATAAAGAACGAGGAAAATGAGCTTAAAACGACCAAGTTATACACGTTTTAAAATCGTCAAAACTATATATATATATATATATATATATATATATATATATATATATATATATATATATATATATATATATATATATAGTCACTACTAGAAAATAATATAACTACGTACTAAATAATATATTTTCTAGATTTTGTATTCAAGGAGTTTATTTTTAATTAACGAAATACGTACGACTCAAGGTTTATTACGCGACTACTAGACACTATTATAAGGTTTTTAAGACGAGGAATATAACACTAACATTTTTATACGATATACTACGACAAGTTATATACTTCTATATTTGGACTTATTATCCTAAGTATGGAAACTATTTTACTTTGACAATAACTAGTATTTCCAAGTTATGAGTGGTATAGGCATCATGTGCACGTGCATTCATTTCATCACGTCATGATCTAAGGTAGATCGTTATTACTCATATTAGGTTGCGGTTAGAGATCGTGCCTCATTTCAGTGTATCCATTCTTGTCATCGTAGCTATCACACCAGGTGAGTCATAGCCCCTACTTTTTCAATTATTTTGGTAAACTCTTTGGGGGAGAATGCATGCTCGTTTTACTTAAACGCATTACTCGCTTTACATGGTTGATTACTCAAATACTTTTAGCTTTATCTAAATATATATTTGATCACCTGCATTAATTGGTATGTTTGATTTTCTGTATTTCATGGGATTGATCATCCTTGTTTATATGACCTCAGGGTCACCAAATTGTTCCTATATGTTCCTTGTAATATTGTGGTATTCCCCACTTGGCTGTGATGTCAAACGTATTGTGGTATTCCCCACTTGGCTTTGATGTCAAACGTAATATTGTTGTTTTCCTACTTGACTGATTTATCATATGACTTCCTTTTAATATTGTGGTATTCCCCACTTGGCTGTGATGTCAAACGTATTGTGGTATTCCCCACTTGGCTGTGATGTCAAACGTATTGTGGTATTCCCCACTTGGCTGTGCTGTCAAACGTAATATTGTGGTATTCCCCACTTGACTGAATGTCAAACGTAATATTAATGTTTCCTTACTTGACTGAATTAAGATGCCTTTGCATCAACCTTATTACGGGTTTTCCCGCTTGACTGATTTATCATATGGCCTCATTGACTGAATTATTTATATAGCCGTTTTGCTATATTTATCTAGGAATTTGGATACCAGTATTACTTTTGTTCACGTAGACTTTAACACATTTGGCAGTGGGTTGTAAACACACAGGTTACAAGTCTCTTATGGCGGGACTTGCAACTGAGTGGATTTACAATGCCTTTGCTGGGCGATTATTTCTCTATAGGCATTATTTGTTAAACAAACTCTATGAACTCACCAACCTCGTGTTGACACTTTAGCATGTATTTTCAGGTTTTAACCAATGGCACGCTACTGGAGGTTTTGGTAGGGCATGGCATGGTCATAGAAGACTCTGATTATTTATATGGGGATCGTTTTAAACTATTTAAGGGCCTACTTCCGCACTACTTTTAACGATTTTTTGATTTAACGATTTTATTCTAAATGATTAAAGTGAAAACCTTTTTTGTACTTGTGTTGTGATATCAATTGAGTTACACCCCAGCTGCATGTATGCTTCCGCTGGACCCGATTTTGGGGGTGTGACAGATTGGTATCAGAGCTTTGGCTATAGCGAACTAAGTGTTTTTAAAACCTAGACTATAGCTACTTTTACGAAAAACTTAACCCTATGACCGTCACGTGCCTGCCTGCCAAGATGATGCCTCACTTGTGGTTTGTTGCTGACTTAGGTGATGAGAATTGTGTCTCATTATCTGGTATATTATATTCACTTATTCTAGTTGATTACTATCATTGTCTTTCATATAAGCATGCTCATGTATCGTATATGTCACCGCGTTATGTTCTTCTTTGCATAGTTTCAGCATTTGACCTCGAGTTTTGGGTCACTTGCTTTTGTCTTTCAGAACGTCTTGGTATTTGTGAAGGACATAGTCTTAGTATAACTGAGCTGAGTATTTCAAAATTCATGGAACCTCGGTGGAAGATAGACTGGTCATCTATATTCGACCCGGGATAGTGAGATATAGGCTGACCACCTATGTCTGACTCAGAGATGAATTTTGCAACACTGAGAATGGTTATAATAAAATTTTGTCTGGATTAAATTCTCTACCCAATTTCCAAATGTTTCATTCATGTGTGCGTACTTACTTTCATCACAATCTCATTATGTCGCAGCTGTCACAGTCTTTTCCCTTCTCACCATTATTGTCATTCCTCTTCCCCATATATATAAGGAATTAGCTTACACTCTATAGATTCCGATGTCACTCATCATTCATTACTCCCAATATTGATAAGTGGATATTATCAATGACCTCCCTAGGAAAGACTTCCCATACCATATATAAGGAGGATCCCTAGGTACATTATGACCATTTAAAACTCAACAGAAATCTCAGGATATCACAAAACCACTTGAGCCACGTCAACGCGTCATATCGCAACATCAACCTTTCATTCTATAATAACCCACTCTCGAACATCTACTACTAGGAAACGTCTTAATTATGTCTCACCCTTCTTTTCTCGTTTTGAAGAGCTATGCCGCCAAGGAAAGTTAAAGCTACTCCAACTATGACACCTGCTACTATTCGGAAATTGGTTAAGGATAGTATCGCCGAAGCTCTAGAGATCGAGAGAGCTGAGGTAGCTGCAAGGGCTGCTGAGGCCGCTTTACAGACAGGGACAGATGGACAATCCGATAATAAGCGCGAATGTACTTGGAAGAATTTTAAGGTTAGTGATCCCATCAAGTTTAAGGGCACTGAAGGAGCGGTTGCTTTGATTCGCTGGTTCGAAAAGACTGAGAATGTGTTCCTCATGTGCAACTGTCCTAATGGGAGCAAGGTAAAATTCGCTACTGGTATGCTTTTGGATGAAGCTATGTCATGGTGGAATTCTTATGCTCAACCGATGGGTATGGAAAATGCCTACAAGCTCACCTGAAAGCAATTCAAGAAATTGATGACTGATAAGTTTTGCCCTCGTACTGAGAAGCAGAAGTTGGAAACAGAGTTTTATAAGCTAGTGACAGCAGGTAATGATATCGAGGCATATATCCGAAGGTTTCAGGAGTTGGTTGTGCTATGTCCAACTATGGTTTCAGATAACGAAAAGTTGCTAGAAAATTTCATCGGTGGACTACCGTGCAACATCAGTGGGAACGTAATTGCTTCTAAACCGCACACGCTAGAGGAAGCTATCGGAATGTCTCAAAAGCTTATGGCTCAAGTGATGAAACAAGAAACTACTGTCAACAACAACAACAACGAAAACAAAAGGAAAAGGGATGACAACCAAGGAAACGATCAAGTATGGCAGCCAAACAAAGGACAAGAAGTGTTTAGAGCTTATGCTGCAAGA
This sequence comes from Artemisia argyi, assembly GCA_030686995.1. Lineage (NCBI taxonomy): Eukaryota > Viridiplantae > Streptophyta > Magnoliopsida > Asterales > Asteraceae > Artemisia > Artemisia argyi. The sequence goes on along the minus strand of CM060709.1, from coordinate 131,896,541 downwards.
CCACGCACAAAGAAAAGATATACTGGAAATTTACCTTACTGCAACATGTGTAATCTGCATCACTTATATCATTGCAGTGGACTGTGTGGAATATGCAAGAAGCGGGGTCATCTGACTAAGGACTGTAGGAAATCCACAAATCAGAGGATTTCAGGAAGTTGCTTCAAATGTGGAAACTTAGGACATCTCAGAAAGGACTGCCCGGATCTAAGGAACAAGAAGACCAAAGCCTTAACTCTCTAGTGTTGTATTTCTTTTGTGTTTAAAAGCTACGTTCTATCATATAAGTTTCATGTACTATTAACAAATTCCGATCTAATGAATATTCTATCTTTTATCACCGCAAACTCCTAGCGATTTCATTAAGATTCCTTTAAAACTACACCACCTATCATCTACAGACCAATGGTCAGGATTAGCGAACGATTCAAACATAGGGAGATATGCTCAGAGCATAAGTGATTGACTTTAGAAATAGTTGGACTAACCAGTTACCATGAATCAAATTCAGTTGCAACCATAGTTATCGCGTGAGCGTAGAGACTATACCATTTGATGCACTCTATGGTCGAAGTGCTCATACTCCCTAGTATAGTAGGCATTCATGAAATAACCAGAAATTTCTTACGAGTCAAGAATCAGATACAAGTTCAATAAGTTGCAAACCCTTAGAATTTCAAGTTAATGGCAAGATTATGTTGAAAGTTTTTCCTAGGAAAGGAATGATACCATTAAGAAAAATTTGGGAAGATAAACCCGGGATTCAGACAGTATGGGTCTAGTGGCCTACAGACTTGAACTCCCACAGAGCTCAGTAGCTTACACAATGAATATCATCTTTTCACCAATACCACTCTAGAGACCAACACAAACTGAACTTCGGGACGAAGTTCCTGTTAGAAGGGAAGACTGTCACAACTCGTAATTTCCGGTCATTTTCCAAACCTCGACAATTTACTATTCACGGGTTACTATTCACCATTTACTATTCATCGATCACTATTCATCGTTTTTGAGGTCCATTTGATATTCTGAGAAGCGTTCAGAAATTTTACTATTCACTTGACACTATTCATTTCCGGAAGAAATTTCACTATTCACGTGCATTACTCATTTCATCGTAAATTTAGTTTACGAGTATTTAAATTCGCGTAACCGTAATTGGTTCATGTGCGAATTCATGCATTATCAATAGGGACATTTCATACGGATTAGAAATAGTCTACATATCATCATAATAGCTTTTGCATACTATACCACTCGTAGGATATTTAAATTAATACTTTTGGTATATTTGACATTTTTACGTATATTTATTTCTAAATAAACGTTATCTTATGAGCTATTATTTTGAATAATTGATCCGACAATCCCAACTATGGTCCTAACACATTTTTATACTCATAATAATAATATAAAAATTATATTATTAATTTACCCGGTGTTTTCAAATCAACTGTTACGTTTTCCGGTCGAAGCTTATAACTCCGTCGGTTTGCGATATTTCAACCCGATCATTATTTTAACTTCCGATTCTCATCAGGAATATTATTTTACAATTTTTATGACTTTATTATGTCCCGGTTAACTCCGTTAAAATTTATTTTTAGTTAACTCGGTACCCGGTAATTCCTAAAACACACAATATATAACTAAATCATACACCAAAAGTCAAAGTTTTTGCAAAACTCTTCCACCCTTGCCCATTTACACGCCTCCCCTCCCCACTTCAATCACTTACACATCTTGAAAATATATACTAACTTCCATTATTACTAGTACTTCTTGTCTTAAAGATAATATATAACAAAACATAGATATTTTGAGCCCATTTTATACAAGTATTCTACAAGACATAAACTAGCAAGTTTTCTTCTTCTCTCTTGCTCTCCATTCCACGGCAACAACACAACAACAAGGAGGAATCCATCATTTTTCCAAGATCAAGTCATTATCTAGTTCCTTTTGTTGTCCTTGTTTGAGTTTTGAAATAAAAACTCAAGGTTTCTTAGGTTTTTCTCATCCAAGCTCATTAATCCTTCTAAGTAAGTTGTCAAACTCTTTTCCATAATTTCTTCATGTTATTTTTATGATCACATGATTTATATACAAGATCTACATGCATATGTTACTTATACCACTTTATTTTAAACATACCAAACTTTTGAACCCTAAAAAGTGATTATAGTTAGATCCTTGATAGATCCACTTGGTTTATGATGTTTAGGAACCCATGGCACCCTAAGAAGGTGTATGGTAAGATTAGACTAGATTTGTGGTGATTGATAGTGATTTGGTTGAAGTTGAAACAAGTTTGAAACTAGGAAAAGGATTTTTGAAACTATATAAATACCTACTGTCCTTATTTTTGAAAACGTGGGAAACTCAGTAACTCAGGGGATATTTTTGAACAAAGATTTAGAAAATACTTTCAAAAACGAAGCCGTGGGCGAAAGAACGGATTAAAACGAGTTAATAACGAAGGAGATATGATTTTCCGAATTTAACGACGAAAACTATTTTCTGAAAAACTGCATGATGATTGACAGTTTTCGACGGGCAAATAGAGGCGTTAAACGTAACCTAGAGGAGCCGAGATATAGAAAATATATTAGTATATACTAAAATGATTCCGGAGATATAAAGAACGAGGAAAATGAGCTTAAAACGACCAAGTTATACACGTTTTAAAATCGTCAAAACTATATATATATATATAGTCACTACTAGAAAATAATATAACTACGTACTAAATAATATATTTTCTAGATTTTGTATTCAAGGAGTTTATTTTTAATTAACGAAATACGTACGACTCAAGGTTTATTACGCGACTACTAGACACTATTATAAGGTTTTCAAGACGAGGAATATAACACTAACATTTTTATACGATATACTACGACAAGTTATATACTTCTATATTTGGACTTATTTTCCTAAGTATGGAAACTATTTTACTTTGACAATAACTAGTATTTCCAAGTTACGAGTGGTATAGGCATCATGTGCACGTGCATTCATTTCATCACGTCATGATCTAAGGTAGATCGTTATTACTCATATTAGGTTGCGGTTAGAGATCGTGCCTCATTTCAGTGTATCCATTCTTGTCATCGTAACTATCGCACCAGGTGAGTCATAGCCCCTACTTTTTCAATTGTTTTGGTAAACTCTTTGGGGGAGAATACATGCTCGTTTTACTTAAACGCATTACTCGCTTTACATGGTTGATTACTCAAATACTTTTAGCTTTATCTAAATATATATTTGATCACCTGCATTAATTGGTATATTTGATTTTCTGTATTTCATGGGATTGATCATCCTTGTTTATATGACCTCATGGTCACCAAATTGTTCCTATATGTTCCTTGTAATATTGTGGTATTCCCCACTTGGCTGTGATGTCAAACGTATTGTGGTATTCCCCACTTGGCTGTGATGTCAAACGTAATATTGCTGTTTTCCTACTTGACTGATTTATCATATGACCTCCTTTTAATATTGTGGTATTCCCCACTTGGCTGTGATGTCAAACGTAATATTGTGGTATTCCCCACTTGGCTGTGATGTCAACCGTATTGTGGTATTCCCCACTTGGCTGTGATGTCAAACGTAATATTGTGGTATTCCCCACTTGACTGAATGTCAAACGTAATATTAATGTTTCCTTACTTGACTGAATTAAGATGCCTTTGCATCAACCTTATTACGGGTTTTCCCGCTTGACTGATTTATCATATGGCCTCATTGACTGAATTATTTATATAGCCGTTTTGCTATATTTATCTGGGAATTTGGATACCAGTATTACTTTTGTTCACGTAGACTTTAACACATTTGGCAGTGGGTTGTAAACACACAGGTTACAAGTCTCTTATGGCGGGACTTGCAACTGAGTGGATTTACAATGCCTTTGCTGGGCGATTATTTCTCTATAGGCATTATTTGTTAAACAAACTCTATGAACTCACCAACCTCGTGTTGACACTTTAGCATGTATTTTCAGGTTTTAACCAATGGCACGCTACTGGAGGTTTTGGTAGGGCATGGCATGGTCATAGAAGACTCTGATTATTTATATGGGGACCGTTTTAAACTATTTAAGGGCCTACTTCCGCACTACTTTTAACGATGTAAATTCAACATTTTTGATTTAACGATTTTATTCTAAATGATTAAAGTGAAAACCATTTTTGTACTTGTGTTGTGATATCAATTGAGTTACACCCAAGCTGCATGTATGCTTCCGCTGGACCCGATTTTGGGGGTGTGACAAACAACCACTGATAAGCTGAAAAGATGGAAATAAGCACTTCCGCTGGACCCGATTCATGGGACAGACTTTATGGGCAATTCCAAGTGGGGTCCACAGGGTTTCAGGTCAAACCTATGGTCAATCCTAAGAGCCTAGTAGGAGGGGGTTGGGAAAACCAAGTTTGAAACACTATGGCCCACTGAGTTGGCCACAAACCATCACCAAAGTGGTGGTGGTGTGGTGGTATCTGCTGATGCATAGCAACCAACAGCCCTGCAGCCCTCTTTGGAGGGTTGTGGGGCTCACCAAAAAAATCACAAAAATAAGACCAAAGTGGGACTCAATAGGTGAGGTGGTAGACTTCAATTCCTAAAAAGCTCAAACTCTAATTCCTACTACAAAATCCTAATAAATTCATGCCATTTTGGGTAAAATCTGAGAAGTGAGAAATTTGACTTTTTAGTTTATACCCTACTTTGACTATTTTGAACTTTGGAAAGCTTTTAATCTGCTGAGAATGATGCTATATGATGATAAGAAGCTAAATTATGCAACTACAACACTTAATGAACTAGTATGAATGATTTGAGGGTGTGAAATGCCAACAGTTGACTGCTATGGCTTGGGAACTTGGATTTTGACTAATTTCTCAAATAGCAACTAAATTTTATGGGTGATCTGATCTAATGTGACATAAAGAAACATGCTAGAACCAAAAACTACAACAAAGGAACAATGCACAGTGGTGAAAACCACTGTGCCAAACACCCCTTTATGAGACTGAAAAAGAGAATTTCACATCCATACACTGATTTAGACTAACTTACTAATTTGTTATGACATATTATGCTATAATAAGTAAAAAAAATAGGTAAACAACAACAATAACCACAATGCAACATAAATTATTAACAAGTTTAAATAAGGCAGTTTGAGGTGAATTATGAGCAACAAAGAGTTTCAAAGAACAAGCATGAAGTATTAGGCAATTTCCTAACTCTAATGTACCAATTAAGCTTAAAAACACAAAAGAAAACAGCTGATAAGCATTAAAATAATAAAACAAAAAAAATTGTAAAAATTAAGAACATAAGCTTACAACTGTTTTAGGATTTGAAATAAATGGAACTGATCAGAACTAAACTTGGTGTGTCAATACCAAGCTAAAACACCACTCAGCTCATCCACTTCAGCTTATCACCACCAAATAGCTTATTTGACTAAACTTTGACTTTTCTTGACTTTTTTTAGAAAATTGAGACTAAAACAGAATTGAAACAAGTGATCTTTTCCTAAAGCTAAAATAAGCTCATACAAACTTATTTGAACAGAAATGAAAGCTTAAAATGGTTTTGCACAACAATAATTTAACACAACGATTTAACTGAAACTTTGAAATGGAAACTTGAAATTGAAATTATAATTAAAGTGAGTTAACATTACATTTAAGATACTGATTACAAACTTGTTTAAATGAAAATTACAACTGAGAATTTAAATTACACTGATACGTGTCCTAAAATTACACTACTCCTAATTACTTCTTTTCTACTGCTTCTCTCTTCCATTTTATTGACCTCTCAGCTCTCTGGGTCCCACTGATCATATCCCACTGGTAATATCATCAATTAGATGGGATTTGTCCCATCTTTCAGTTTGGCGGGAAAACACTTTTTTAAGCAAATGGGGTCTGTGAGTAGCCATAGGGGGGTTGATATGATTGGTGTCTTGGGGAGTGGAATTGAAGGGATAAGGGGGTGGTGGAGCAAGTGGTGCAAGGGGGGGCAAAACCAGGTCTGTGGGAGGTGGTATTTGGCTGTGGTGGTATTGAGGGGGAAGATGGGTTTGACCCATCTTTGACCCTGGTATGTTATTGAAATATAAACGGGGTGAGTTTTGGGCTAGGTGGAATGGGCTTGGGGTTTAGGATGGACCAGGCTTTTACAAGGGTGGGCTGTTTGGTTTTATTTTGGTTTTGGATTTGGTTTAAAAGGGATCCGTTTGGTATTTAACACACAAGGACCAAGTTTGCAAAATTCTGAAAATTGAGGACCTGTTATGTAACTTTACCAAAGTTGTAAAAAGGACTAAACCTGCAATATTAGATAACACAAGGACCATATTTGCATATTTTTTCCTTTTTACAAAACCAAGGACCATTATTGTCATTTTCTGATTTTAGAAGGGTTAAACATGTAAATACCAAAAAGTTATCAAAATGTTCCAATTTGTAAGTTATCAATAGTACAAGGGTGCATTTTGATAAATTCCATTATTTAAACACCAGGGACTAATTTTGTCAATTTTGAAACTTGAAGGGTGAAAGTTGCCATTTTGTGTAAACTTTCATCCAGGGATTATTTGTGAACATGTTTGACTTCCCATGGACTAAAGTTGACTTTTTATTCATTTTAAACCTTCAGGGACTAGTTTTGCCAATTTATGAAACTTGAGGGACTGAAACTACCAATTATGCAAACTTTGTGCGTTTTTCATCTGTTTTTGATTGTTTTGCATTTGAAACATATAAAACACATTCCTGGGATATTTTCACTATTTTGATACAATATTGAGTGTTTTTAGATGTTTTGGCAGCTCAGAAAAGGTAAAAATGATGAGTATTTACACACTCATCAGTCGGGTCAGTTTGGGTTGACCCACTGATAACTTTTATCTTTTTTTTAATAGAGCTACATGAATAGGCGCTACATGTGATCTAGTTATGTTATTAAAATTATATGCAGACTAGATGAACTACATCTGCTTCAGAATTTGTGCCCTGTTTTAACATGTTTAGTTTAATAGGCGAAACGTTGACCTAGTTGTTACTGTGATGGTTTAGTTATATTTCTACTGCAACTGTATCATTTTTATGCATGATGACTATGTGTGAAGCATGTTTGATGTTTGGTGTTAAGTTTGAATATGTTGAGTGTCGAATCATATAAGGACAGTTCTTTACTTATGTGCTTTGTTTGTTGGTTTATGTTATGTTGTAGATGAAGGTAGCATATAGGCCAAACGGAAATTTCAGTCTACGTGATTTTCATCATGCTGTAAATAACTTGCCTGCTGATGCATTCGTGCCAGAATTCAACAATAACATAGCTGTCTCTTGCTGTGGTAACTAGTTTTCTTTGTTATTGGATGTTGATTATTTATTGAATACTCGTACTTTATTAAATGTGTTGCTTATGGCTTTGTTTACTTGTCTTTTATAAGTTAATCTTTGTTGCTTGCAGATGTCCACCTTTCAAGTGTCCTTAGTGACAAAGTTTTGTACTCATGGGGTGATACTGAAGATGCTGGAAGAAAAGTGATTGTTATTAGTTCATGTCTTCTCGAAGATATAGATTCTGTGACAAAGATGGCCTTAATGGTGAGTGAGTTTAATACTTGTTTATTGTGTTATTTTACTTGAAACAGGCTTTCTGATGTAAACGCTGAATAACTTTCTGACAGGATGCAGCAGATAAATGTGTCTCAGTGGACTTTGTGTTATTTTACTTGAAACAGGCTTTCGAGCAATGAGATGTTAATCAAAGAAGTGAATGTCAACCGGTTTGGATCACTAGGGTGTTGTCTTATGTTGCAATTGTCGTTTAAGTTGTTTTGTAACTTAAATGTTGATCATTATCTAACTTATTTGTACTAGAATATTATATGTTTTATTCATATAATAATTAGTTGATGTTTTATTCATATCGTAATAATAGAGTGTGCATGCTGAAAATAGCGTCCTATCATATGACTTGTCAGGACTTTGAAATTGTCCTATTAAACTTATTAACCGTCCTAACAATTAACTTTTAAGGACGCTTAACATTGTAAAAGTGTCCTAATATGTTGTTATTAGGACGTTATTTAGGTTGTTAATAGACATTTTATACAACCAAAAAATTGGTTTCATAATCTTCTTTGAGATATTAGGACCCTTTTCTTGGTTGCTAAAATAGCTATGATGTTACATATAAGCGTCCTAACAATACTTTTAAGGACGTTTTTATGTGTCTCAAAAGATTAAAAGTAGGTAATCACATGTGAAAACAATGTAAAAGTGTCCTAATATTGTTTTATTAGGACGCCATTTGGGTTGTTCATAGACATATAATACGACCATAAAATTGGTTTTATAAGGGTGTTTAGATATTAGGACGCTTTGGACCTATTGCAACCGCCTTACATGAAACGCTTTCATCCTTGGTCCTATTAAATGAAAGGTCCTAAAAAGTACCATTTTAGGACGCTTATGGGGGTCCTAAAAAGCCATTTTTCTTGTAGTGAAAGCAAGGCTAACAATCTCCCTCCAAGATATCGTCACACATGAATGGTTACAATGAGACCTATAAACAAAATAGATTACAATAATAATAAACTATGTTGACATTGTTGAAGCGCAGAGTCTCTGTAGTCTAGATACTGAGGCAGACTTGAAGTTCTTCTCTTCCGACGATCTCGGCATTTGATCTTTGGCATTGACGGCACAGATCCATGTAGCTCTGAACTTCAACTGTAACGGTCTAGTTAGGTTATTACTCCCTCCTAACTAGTGAGACTTTTCTTTCTTTTTCCTGCTCCCTCCTGAACCGACAACTCTCTTTTCATCACGCAGCGGATAAAGTAGACTCAAAAGTGTAGGAACATGGTTGTCGTTCGGGGAGCATCATGATAATATAACTCACATAACATTGCATCCAAGTTGGTAATAAGCCCTTTTATACACACACTACTTCTCCATTCACGAAGTTAAGCACAATTCTCTCAGTCAATCCAATCACTGAAGACGAAACACTACTTCTTTCGGCATGTGCTTCTCCCTCCTAATGATTGTGAGGTATCGGAATCATCATAATGTTGTGTACATGTCATATAATCACCTTGTACTTGATGTAATTTAGAAGCCATAACATCTCGTTGAAGCATATTCTGTGAGTATATGTCGCATAAATACTCTCAAAACTATTCTCTCAAATCAACCTTTAAACGAACCTCCTTTGAATTCACCGGCTACTAGTAATGACCACATATGGTGTGACAACCGGCAATTTAGGGAGCCATTTTGAAAACCCGCATTACGTTAATGTTCGTTTATAAATTTTAATTGGAATTTTTATTCGTAACAAACTTGTAAGACCAATTTTATGGTTAATTATATTTTATGTCGTTATGGGATTTGTGATCTATTTAATTGACTCGTTATGGAATTTACTTGATGATGTATTTTTAAAATTCTCACTTGGTAATACGTTGACTCTGGCACTAGGTTTACCTAACGGGAAATTTTTATGACTCGTTTTACGAGTCCGGCTATATTTAATTATTTACGGGATGTGTTCGTGAGATATTAAAAGTTTGAAATGAGTTCGGGTTTCGGGCCGTATGTTTTACATTTACCCATTTGTACCCACTCATAATTACTAGTAATATTATTATTACTATCATTATTATTATTTTTATTTAAAGACTTTAAATATATATATATATATATATATATATATATATATATATATATATATATATATATATATATATATATATATATATATAAAAGAGTAAATACAAAGGGTCCTTGTTTGGTTCGGTTCACACACAACACCAACACCCTCACTCCCACATCTCTCTTTTTCTTCTTCTTGACAAAACCCTAGCTGCTCCAAGGAAAACCGGCCACCACCACTGCCACCGCCGGCCACCACTCAACACCACCATTTTCTAATTCCCCATCATCTAATCTCTTAGATCCACCCCTACACGCGCCCTATAACTCCATTTTTCATCACGAATCACCACCATTTTCACCACCATCCGATTGTTTTCGAAGGGTTATCACGGTTTGAGCTTTTTAGATCGAAGGTGAGGCGAGTTTTACTCGTATTTTTGATAAAAACGTGACCAAGGGTCACGACATGATGAGATCCGATTGGGTTTTCATTTTAAAACGTGAAATACTTATGGGTTTTTTTTTTATGGAAACACATTTTCTTAAAAGGTTTGGTATCCGTGTTGGTTTTCTTGCGGGTTCGATTCGAACCGTGAGTCTAAGACTCACGGCTTGGGTGTTAATCCGAGCCATGAGGCTCGATTGCTTGATTCCTTTGGGTCTTGATTTTGTGGCTCATGTTTCTTGCTTGCGTTGGTTTATTTGGTTCGACTCATTGGAGTCACGGCTCGATGCTGTGTATTGGTTGTTGTTGCCGAGACCCTCGTGGTCGATTTGGCATTTGGAGTGCTCCTTGGAGCCGTATGTGTGAGCCTTTGATACTTGGTTCGAGCCATTTGTGGCTCGTGGTGTGTACCGAGACTCATTTGAGTTGCGAAGACCCGGGTTTGGCTTGGTAAACCATCCCGAATGTGACTTTGGTTATATGTACTTCCTTTTTTATTTTTATTGTTAACTTGGTTTTGGAAATTGGCTTGGTTGTTTATTTTTGGCTGAATACTTGTGGGTCGAGACCACGTTTGGTCTCGACAATTGATATTGGTATTGTGAAGTTGTTGACGAAAAGTGTGATTGGGGACCGATTGTGAGACGGTCACTTAGAATGACGGAGATAGGTTAGTCGGGTGCCATAGTCGGACCCTATTGTTGTAGCACGTGGATTGGGATTGTTTTGGGACGGAGATATATTGATTCTTATGACATTTGCATATTATTTGGACTTGGACAATGAGTCGAGAGTCATGACTCGGACATATGACCATTTCGTATGACTCGATAACTATTTACAATTTAAAACATAAATAATAAAACTCGTAATAATAATTATTGGTAATATAAATGTTTATATGAATATATAGATGTGAATAACGTATATATAATTGTATAAATGCGTATATTAATAATAATAAAAATCACGAGCCATATTATAAATAATACGACTAAATATATTAGACTACGAGAGTAGTGTAATATTATTGGAAGTATTATCATAAATAAGTATTATAAAACGAGAAACTCTTGACGATTACTAAATATTAAATAAAATGTTATTTTATATATATAACGAGTAAACCTATCGAGTTATGCGGAGTCGTGGTCACTCGAGTCCAGGTAAGTTATTGTTTGTGACTTTTGTGTTTTCACGGATATGTACGATTAATATAAATATTTTCTATAACTAAATAACTTACTTAACCGAAAGGTTGAACCGAGTTACTTGGCTATACGAAATGAGTATATTAATGGGCATCGTATCCTACGACGCCCATAGGTTGTGGTATATGTAAAGGATAATAAATTACTATATATATATATCGGGAAATCTGGCCAATTTGACGATGTATATAAGAAGTTTATTAAACTACGATATATGCCATATAGTATTTATGTGCTATGTGCTTTAGGATTGGGTGTAATCTTGGAACGGTATGTTACGTAAATAAATATGAGGATTATCAAATCGACAGATTTGATAAACTTTGATGATTTATTTAAATAATATATTGGGCTAATATTAGATCTATAGTTTATTTATTATTCTTTTGTGTGACCTTTTTGGTTTGTTTGCGTCGACCCACCACCCGTATGAATACCAAACGTAAATACGCCAAAACTACTACGAAATGAATTTTCGGAAAATAAAACAGAATACGTCCGGGTTTGGGAATATCTTGATTTTGAGGAAATGATTTCTGAACGAGTTGATATTGTTAGGTCGTGCCGAGTCCGTAGTTGCCGTCTTGTGAGTTATTATACATCTTACTTCTACCGATTTCTTCTTGCTGATTTCTGGACTTGAGGTGAGTCATAGCCCCACTTTTACTCTTGAACTATGTTTTCAATACTTGGGGTGAGAAACGTGCAAATTATTTTATGTGGACTATTATCGCTTTTATATTCTTTCTAAACTTGCTATGCGTATGGACTAGGATATATTGTCAGCTTTAGTCACATATATTTTGTGTGTACTATTCAAGGTTGGCTTATTTTGAATTGTCAGCTTTAGTCACACGGTTTCGTGTGTACTATTCAAGGTTGACTTATTTAGATACTGTAGTGTGCACCTATAGGTTATTAATAGTTCGGAGGTTATCCGAGTATTTATTGGTATTGCGGGGGTTACCCGAATATCTATGTTAGAACAGAGGGTATCCGTGTGTTATGTTGGAGCGGAGGGTATCCGCAGGCTTTTAGTGAATCCTTAGTCTAGCTAGCAAGCGTTTTGCATATATGTCAACTATATTGTTAGATGAATTTAAACCTATGATCTCACCAGCGAAAGCTGACTTTTAGCACGTTTTCTCAGGTAATTAAGTGATGATATGGATGCATGGATTGGAAGGCTCGGCTAAGGCTCCTGGTTTATGGATCTATTTTTCTAAACTCTGATATTGAATTATGGACCTACTTTTATTTCTTTTGGGCCTAACTGTGGATGATGTTGGGATAATTGTAAACTTTAAAACCCAGTTTTGGGTTGCGTTTTATTTTGTTTACTTTATCTCGTTCTATTATGTCTTGTGTTGGATACCAATCCCCGTAGCACCCCGAAAGCTTGTTGAGTCTTCCGCTGTATCAAATTTTGGGGGTGTTCAGATTTGTATCAAAGCCAAGGTTATAGAGAACTAGGTAAATAAACACCTAAACTATAACCGAATTTTTATAGAAAATGATCCTTGACCACTGCCCGCCAGCCCGCCAAGCCGAAGCATCTTCTATTATTTTGAGGTATTATGAGATATTTGAGATGATTATTAGATTTGGGATTTCTTGAGATGATCTGAGGTTTTGAGATTTATTGGTTTAGTAATAAGATGGCCTTTCGAGGAATTATGTGGTCTAACTGTTTTATAAATGTTTTAGTAATGCGGTATTTGAAATTCTTTATTAAGATTATATGATTGAATTATTGGATGAGGATTTTTGGTATGGTATTATGAGTTGCGATTTAATTGTTTTGAAACACTTACACCTACCCTACGCCGTTGTCACAGCCTATGGCCTCCCATATGCCCGATGTTGTCGAGGATATTCTTACTGCATCGGTATTACCAACACAGTTCACTATGGCATCTGATGATCCTTACCAGATTGCCATGCTTTCAGCTACTGTGCCGCAGACAGCTTCTACTTCAGCACCGCCTGCTGCATCTATGCAGGGACCCTCATTTTCTCTAGGGCTCCCTGGTACATCGAGGCAACTTACTCTTCATCAGGCTTTGGCTCGCGTGGCCCCACGCTTTGCCCACCGAGCTACGGTACGCATGTCGGTACGCCCTACTCCATCACCTTTACAGATTGATGCTCACTCTCTTCTGTCAGAGGCGCCACCCACATCATTGCGTCGTCGTCCTAGATCACCTACTACATCTCCACATGGTTCACCTGTTAGGAGACGACGATTGATGATGTACTCTTCCAATGAGGAGGAGGAGGAGTACGAGGGTGAGGATGAGGCTGATGACCCTGAGGAGGAGGATGACCCTCAGGAGGCTGAGCAGGGTGATGATGATGACCCTGAGGAGGAGGATGACCCTTAGGAGGAGGAGATGCCTGATGATGATGATCTGTTAGTACCACCAGCTCAGGCTGAGGAGCCTGATTCACCTATACACCCGATTGAACCTGTCTCACCTGATCATCCGTTTCTGTTTGATTCACCACCTGGTAGTCCAGTGGCGTTAGATGCGTCATCTGAGGTTTCTGCTGAGCAGGCAGAGTTAGGTGAGAGTGGCAGGATGTGGGCTCAGATTACTGATCTTGGTGAGAGAGTTACACGTATGTCTGAGCGGATCGATAGGGTGACCGTTGAGCTCATTAGGGAGTTGAGGATTGACATGGTTACGGCTGAGAGGAGAGTTACTGAGATGAGGAGAGATTTGAAGGAGATTCATGAGCACATTGGGAGTTTACAGCGAGGTTTTATCACAGCTCGAGAGGCCGACCACAAGTTATGGCAGCGAAACGCCGAGCTAGAGAAGGAGGTGGCTGACCTCAAGAGAGACAGCGACACCCATAGTGTGGAGTTAGGATCATTATGAAGAGATCTTGATGGCTTGAGGTAGGAGTTGAGGAGCCTCCGCCAGCAGCGTGGCTAGATGCTTAGGTTATGTTGTCTTGTTGCTTTCTACACCGAGGAGTGTTTGGTTAGAAAAGCTAGTTATCATATTTTGATGTATTTTGTTCAGTATTCGTCTCTTTTGGAACGATTAGCATGTTTTTGTTTTTTCCAGTAGTTGGAATGATGTTGGATCTCTATTGTATGGTTGATGGCTATTAGTATATGGTATTATGTGATTTTTGGGTATTATGGAAATTGAGTCCCTATTCGCTTTATTGATGTTTTGTGGTGTATTGTTGATATTCCTTCCATGACTTGGCTTCGTTGAATTACTTTTGTTAAGCATATTGATAAGTTCTATTGGAGACTCATGAACTTGTATGATGTTTCAGATCAATGGCCCCACGACGAAACCCTGTTAGAGATACCAGAACTGGTCCTGCAGTGACTACCCCTGGTCGCCGAGGACGCCGACCTACTCGAAATGTTGAAACCCCTACTCCTGACAACCTGGACACTACTAACCGCAACAACAGAAATCAAAATGTTGATGTTCAGGGAGACAATGATCATGTTCCACTTAATGCACCTACTGTGGATCAAGCAATGATCAATCAACTTGTCGAGCAAAGAGTTGCTGAACTACTAGCTGAGTCAAATCATTCCAACAATTCTGCTGGGACTTTTCCACCTGTTCGTGCTAATGGATGTCAATACAAGGAGTTCAAGATTTGTGGACCTATTGAGTTTGGTGGAACTGAAGGAGTGGTTTACTTGGTCAAATGGATTGAGAAGACTGAGTTAGTGTTCAATGTCAGTGGTTGTGCCGGAGAATGCGAAGGTAAAGTTTGCTTCTTTTACTTTCAAGGATGAAGCTTTAACTTGGTGGAACAATTACCGAAATTCCGTTGGGAGTGATGTAGCTTATGCCATGACTTGGGAGCAATTTAAGTCTCTGCTGATTCAGACTTATTGCCCAAGGAATGAGGTTAAGAAGCTAGAGATTGAGTTTTGGAATCACAAAGTGAAAGGTAATGATATGGCAACTTACAATCGTCGTTACCAGGAGTTGGCCTTGCTTTGCCCAGATATGGTAAAAACTGAGACTCAAAAGATCGAGAGGTATACTGATGGACTACCTGTAGCTACAAGGAATGATGTGATTTCTGCTAGGCCTGCAAACATCCATGAGGCAATCACAATTTCTCAACAACTTATAGATTCGTTGGAATTGGAAGGAGCTGATAAGGATAAGAATGGAAAAAGAAAGAGAGACCATCACTCTAAGGGTAATGATCACCGAAACAAGAGACAAGCTAAGGCTTATGCTATTGGGAATGGAGATAAGAAGAACCAGAATGGTGATGCACCCAAGTGTGGTCGTTGCCACCAGCGTTATACTAGATGGTGTAGTGTGAGATGTCAGAACTGCTCAAAGAAAGGACACACAGCTAAGGATTGTAGAGCTCGACCTCTTGCTATGGTTCAAGCTGCTCCTGAGATGAGAAATAAGGAAGACGTTACTTGTTATGGGTGTGGAAAGAAGGGAAACTATAGGAACGAGCGTAGAGAATCATGGAACCGAGGAAATCAAGGCTCGGGTGGTAATGGGTACAATCATGGAAACCGTGGAGCTGGAGGAAACCATAGACGACAAGATAACGGGGACCAACATGTGGAAGCTGGAGCTGCTCAGGGAAGAGTGTATGCACTCGGGAACGAGAGAGGAGAAGATCCGAACGTCGTTACTGGTACGTTCCTTCTCAATAATTGTTATGCTTCCATACTATTTGACACTGGTGCCGATAGGAGTTTTGTGTCCATTACGTTTGCACCCTTACTAGAGAAACCCCCTATGGCCTTAGGAATTGGATATGATATAAAGTTAGCAAATGGGAACATAGAAAGGATTAATACCATCATTCGCGGTTGCACGTTAAATTTCTTGAATCACCCTTTCAACATAGATCTTCTACCCGTCACGTTAGGAAGTTTCGATGTCATCATTGGTATGGATTGGTTGTCGAAGTATCGCGCTCACATACTTTGCGACGAGAAGATCGTGCGTGTACCTTACGGAAAGGAAATCCTAAATATATTAGGAGATCGAAAGGACTCGAGGAGCCCATCCCGGTTAGCAGTTATTTCTTGCACTAAGTTACCAAGGCTAATGGAGAAAGGATGTTACCTTTTCTTAGCTCCAATTTCTGAGAAAGGAGGGACGGAGAAAAAGGAAAGGTGCATTGGAGATGTGCCTATAGTTCGTGATTTTCCTGATGTGTTTCCTGATGATTTGCCGGGAATCCCGCCGACTAGACAAGTGGAGTTTCAGATTGAGTTGATACCTGGTGCTGCACCTGTAGCACGAGCACCTTATCGTCTTGCACCTACCGAACTAGAAGAGTTGTCAAAACAGTTAGCGGAGTTAGCCGAAAAAAGATTCATAAGACCAAGTTCTTCACCTTGGGGAGCCCCAGTCTTATTCGTGAAGAAGAAGGATGGATCGTTTCGTATGTGCATTGATTACCGAGAGCTGAACAAGTTAACGGTGAAGAATAGATACCCGTTACTGAGGATCGATGACTTGTTCGATCAACTTCAAGGCTCGAGTGTGTATTCAAAGATCGATTTGAGATCGGGGTATCATCAACTTCGAGTTCGCGAGGAGGATATTCCGAAAACGGCTTTCAGAACTCGTTACGGGCATTACGAGTTTCAGGTGATGCCGTTTGGGTTGACTAACGCACCGGCGATATTCATGGATCTCATGAATCGGGTGTGTAAGCCTTATTTAGATAAGTTTGTGATTGTGTTCATCGACGACATTCTGATTTATTCGAAGAGCGAGAAGGAGCATGAGGAGCATCTAAGACTTATCTTAGAATTGCTCAGGAAGGAGAAACTGTATGCCAAGTTTTCGAAATGTGAATTTTGGATTCCGACGGTACAATTTTTGGGTCATGTAATTGATAGACAAGGAGTCCATGTGGATCCTGCTAAGATTGAAGCAATAAAAGATTGGGCTGCACCTACGACCCCAACAGAAGTTCGTCAATTTTTAGGTTTAGCCGGTTATTACCGAAGATTCATCGAGGGATTTTCGAAGAGGTTGTGTAGTGCTCCTATCTTAGCATTACTTGAAGGTAACAAGGACTTCGTCGTCTATTGTAACGCTTCACATAAAGGTTTGGGAGCCGTGTTAATGCAATGAGAGAAAGTGATAGCTTATGCTTCCCGACAGCTCAAAAAGCATGAGAAAAACTACACCACCCATGATTTGGAATTAGGTGCTGTGGTTTTCGCCTTGAGGATATGGATACATTACTTGTATGGAACAAAGTGTGTTGTGTTCACTGACCACAAAAGTCTACAACATATCTTGAATCAAAAAGAGCTCAATATGAGACAACGACGTTGGATTGAGTTGCTAAGCGATTATGATTGCGAAATTCGTTACCATCCTGGTAAAGCAAACGTTGTTGCTGATGCTCTTAGTCGAAAGGAAAGAATACCACCGTTATGAGTTAGGTCACTGGGAATGACTATCGTATCGCCGTTACCGTCTCAAATACTTGAAGCTCAAACGGAAGCGTTAAAAGCAGAAAACCGATCTGCTGAGAACATATTTGGGATGGCTGAGAATGAGAAAGGATTTGTTAAGCGTTCTGATGGATTACTATGTTTTGGAGATCGGATTTGGGTACCTTTATATGGAGGAATTCTGGAGTTGATTATGCATGAGTCGCATAAGTCAAGGTACTCTATTCATCCTGGATCTGACAAGATGTACCAGGATCTTAAGAAGTTATATTGGTGGCCAAACATGAAGGCAGATATAGCATCGTATGTTAGTAAGTGCTTGACATGTTCTAAGGTTAAAGCCAAACATCAGAGACCATCAGGATTATTGACGCAACCAGAACTTCCAGTCTGGAAATGGGAGCGGATTACGATGGACTTTATTACCAAATTACCGAGGACAGCTAGCGGTTCTGACGCTATCTGGGTAATTGTGGATCGTCTGACTAAGTCTGCTCATTTCCTAGCAATTAGTGAAGATGATAGTGTGGATAAACTTGCGAGGTTGTATGTGAAGGAAATTATTTCTCGTCATGGAGTCCCGATATCGATTATTTCTGATCGCGATAGCCGCTTTACATCAGCTTTGTAGCGATCACTTCAAACGGCTTTGGGGACGAGACTTGATATGAGTACTGCATATCATCCCCAAACCGATGGTCAAAGTGAGAGGACCATTCAGACTTTAGAGGATATGCTTCGTGCATGTATCATAGACTTTGGTAAAGGCTGGGAGAAGTACCTACCCCTTGCAGAATCCTCCTATAATAATAGCTACCACACAAGTCTTAAAGCTGCACCATTTGAAGCTTTGTATGGCCAAAAATGTCGTTCGCCTATTGGTTGGGCGGAAGTTGGAGATAGCCAACTCACAGGCCCTGAACTTATCTTGGAGACTACAGAGAAAGTAACTCAGATTCGTGATCGGTTGCAAGCAGCCAGAGATAGGCAGAAAAGTTACGCTGATCAGAGATGTAAACCCTTAGAGTTCCAGGTTGGAGACAAAGTGATGCTGAAAGTCTCACCTTGGAAGGGTGTGATATGTTTCGGGAAACGTGGAAAACTCAACCCACGCTACATTGGACCATTTCTTATTTTAGAAAGAATTGGGCCCGTGGCTTATAGGTTGGAATTACCACATGAACTGAGTAAAGTTCACGACGTTTTTCACGTTAGTAATTTGAAGAAATGTCTTTCTGATGAGATGCCTATTATTCCGATGAAGGATATTCGTATTGATGAGAAATTGAATTTTGTGGAAGAGCCAATTGAGATTTTTGATCGTGAGGTTAAACGACACAAGCGAAGTCGCATTCCGCTCGTCAAGGTTCGTTGGAATTCCCGACACGGACCAGAATTTACGTGGGAACGTAAGGACGAGTTCCATAAAAGATATCCGAAGCTTTTCACTTCGTAGATGAATTGTTCCGAGAGAAACCCGGGATGGGTTTCTTCTGAGACTGGGAGGATATGACAATCGGCAATTTAGGGAGCCATTTTGAAAACCCGCATTACGTTAAAGTTCGTTTATAAATTTTAATTGGAATTTTTATTCGTAACGAACTGGAAAGACCAATTTTATGGTTAATTATATTTTATGTCGTTATGGGATTTGTGATCTATTTAATTGATTCGTTATGGAATTTACTTGATGATGTATTTTTAAAATTCTCACTTGGTACTACGTTGACTCCGGCACTAGGTTTACCTAACGGGAAATTTTTATGACTCATTTTACGAGTCCGACTATATTTAATTATTTACGGGATGTGTTCGTGAGATATTAAAAGTTTGAAATGAGTTCGGGTTTCGGGCCATATGTTTTACATTTACCCATTTGTACCCACTCATAATTACTAGTAATATTATTATTACTATCATTATTATTATTTTTATTTAAAGACTTTAAAATATATATATATATATATATATATATATATATATATATATATATATATATATATATATACATATATATATATATATATATACATATATATATATATATACATATATATATATATATATATATATATATATAAGAGTAAATACAAAGGGTCCATGTTTGGTTCGGTTCACACACAACACCAACACCCTCACTCCCACATTTCTTTCTTTTTCTTCTTCTTGACAAAACCCTAGCCGCCCCAAGGAAAACCGGCCACCACCACTGCCACCGCCGGCCACCACTCAACACCACCACCATTTTCTAATTCCCCATCATCTAATCTCTTAGATCCACCCCTACACGCGCCCTATAACTCCATTTTTCATCACGAATCACCACCATTTTCACCACCATCCGATTGTTTTCGAAGGGTTATCACGGTTTGAGCTTTTTAGATCGAAGGTGAGGCGAGTTTTACTCGTATTTTTGATAAAAACGTGACCAAGGGTCACGACATGATGAGATCCAATTGGGTTTTCATTTTAAAACATGAAATACTTATGGGTTTTTTTGATGGAAACACGTTTTCTTAAAAGGTTTGGTATCCGGGTTGGTTTTCTTGCGGGTTCGATTCGAACCGTGAGTCTAAGACTCACGGCTAGGGTGTTAATCCGAGTCATGGGGCTCGATTGCTTGATTCCTTTGGGTCTTGATTTTGTGGCTCATGTTTCTTGCTTGCGTTGGTTTATTTGGTTCGACTCATTGGAGTCACGGCTCGATGCCGTGTATTGGTTGTTGTTGCCGAGACCCTCGTGGTCGATTTGGCATTTGGAGTGCTCCTTGGAGCCGTATGTGTGAGCCTTTGATACTTGGTTCGAGCCATTTGTGGCTCGTGGTGTGTACCGAGACTTATTTGAGTCGCGAAGACCCGGGTTTGGCTTGGTAAACCATCCCGAATGTGACTTTGGTTATATGTACTTCCATTTTGATTTTTATTGTTAACTTGGTTTTGGAAATTGGCATGGTTGTTTATTTTTGGCCGAATACTTGCGGGTCGAGACCACGTTTGGTCTCGACAATGGATATTGGTATTGTGAAGTTGTTGACGAAAAGTGTGATTAGGGACCGATTGTGAGACGGTCACTTAGAATGACGGAGATAGGTTAGTCGGGTGCCGTAGTCGGACCCTATTGTTGTAGCACGTGGATTGGGATTGTTTTGGGACGGAGATGTATTGATTCTTATGACATTTGCATATTATTTGGACTTGGACAATGAGCCGAGAGTCATGACTCGGACATGTGACCATTTCGTATGACTCGATAACTATTTACAATTTAAAACATAAATAATAAAACTCGTAATAATAATTATTGGTAATATAAACGTTTATATGAATATATAGACGTGAATAACGTATATATAATTGTATAAATGCGTATATTAATAATAATAAAAATCACGAGTCATATTATAAATAATACGACTAAATATATTAGGCTACGAGAGTAGCGTAATATTATTGGAAGTATTATCATAAATAAGTATTATAAAACGAGAAACTCTCGACGATTACTAAATATTAAATAAAATGTTATTTTATATATATAACGAGTAAACCTATCGAGTTATGCGGAGTCGTTGTCACTCGAGTCCAGGTAAGTTATTGTTTGTGACTTTTGTGTTGTCATGGATATGTACGATTAATATAAACATTTTCTATAACTAAACAACTTACTTAACCGAAAGGTTGAACCGAGTTACTTGGCTATACGAAATGAGTATATTAATGGGCATCGTATCCTACGACGCCCATAGGTTGTCGTATATGTAAAGGATAATAAATTACTATATATATATATATATATATATATATATATATATATATATATATATATATATATATATATATATATATATATATATATATATATATATATATATATATATCGGGAAATCTGGCCAATTTGACGATGTATATAAGAAGTTTATTTAACTACGATATATGCCATATAGTATTTATGTGCTATGTGCTTTAGGATTGGGTGTAATCTTGGAACGGTATGTACGTAAATAAATATGAGGATTATCAAATCGAAGGATTTGATAAACTTTGATGATTTATTTAAATAATATATTGGGCTAATATTAGATCTATAGTTTATTTATTATTCTTTTTTGTGACCTTTTTGGTTTGTTTGCGTCGACCCACCACCCGTATGGATACCAAACGTAAATACGCCAAACTACTACGAAATGAATTTTCGGAAAATAAAACGGAATACGCCCGGGTTTGGGAATATCTTGATTTTGAGGAAATGATTTCTGAACGAGTTGATATTGTTAGGTCGTGCCGAGTCCGTAGTTGCCGTCTTGTGAGTTATTATACATCTTACTTCTACCGATTTCTTCTTGCTGATTTCTGGACTTGAGGTGAGTCATAGCCTCACTTTTACTCTTGAACTATGTTTTCAATACTTGGGGTGAGAAACGTGCAAATTATTTTATGTGGACTATTATCGCTTTTATATTCTTTCTAAACTTGCTATGCGTATGGACTAGGATATATTGTCAGCTTTAGTCACATATATTTTGTGTGTACTATTCAAGGTTTGCTTATTTGGAATTGTCAGCTTTAGTCACACGGTTTCGTGTGTACTATTCAAGGTTGACTTATTTAGATACTGTAGTGTGCACCTATAGGTTATTAATACTTCGGAGGTTATCCGAGTATTTATTGGTATTGCGGGGGTTACCCGAATATCTATGTTAGAACGGAGGGTATCCGTGTGTTATGTTGGAGCGGAGGGTATCCGCAGGCTTTTAGTGAATCCTTAGTCTAGCTAGCAAGCGTTTTGCGTATATGTCCGCTATATTGTTAGATGAATTTAAACCTATGATCTCACCAGCGAAAGCTGACTTTTAGCACGTTTTCTCAGGTAATTAAGTGATGATATGGATGCATGGATTGGAAGGCTCGGCTAAGGCTCCTGGTTTATGGATCTATTTTTCTAAACTCTGATATTGAATTATGGACCTACTTTTATTTCTTTTGGGCCTAACTCTTGATGATGTTGGGATAATTGTAAACTTTAAAACCCCGTTTTGGGTTGCGTTTTATTTTGTTTACTTTATCTCGTTCTATTATGTCTTGTGTTGGATACCAATCCCCGTAGCACCCCGAAAGCTTGTTGAGTCTTCCACTGTATCAAATTTTGGGGGTGTTACATATGGAGACAACCCGATATGACTAACTTGAAAATGAAGTAATCATCCCATCTTGTGGCTTAATGCTTGTACGATAGATGTGACTTAATACCTATACTGAGCGCTACAAGATAACTCCTTTAAGTATGAGGTTGCACGAAATATTCGCCACTTGAACAATCCACTACTTCATGTGACACTGAGTACTACAATGTAACTCCTTTAAGTGATAGCTATACTGTGAGCACTACAACGTAACTCCTTACATCAGTAATAACTAGATTGTTAAGACTGAATTTTTTAATTTGCGCAGACAAGTTATCTTCAAAAGTCGTGCATCCAACCACCCCTAGATTTTGAGATAAATAAGTACACCTTTTGAAATCTCACTTCAAAGTCAAATCAATAATACCGTGCAAAAAACCCCGTAGTCATTTTTCTTAAACGAAACAATTCTAGCCGTGAATAATGTATCCCCGTGAAATTATAATATCAAAATACCACTCATTATATCACCAATTATCAACATTTATGTATTGGAAAATACTGATAATGCGTGTATCAAACGTTTTGGTCCAAAACGAAATAAACAAAACGATTTGGTCCAAACATGAGTAGTCCAGTCCAATATTAGTGAAAAATCATTGAGCCCAGACAATTCAATTCACCTCAGCCCGTTCCAAAAGGATTTGACCCGATCCAGTAAAGAGTTACTAAACCGATTATATGTAATAAAACCCTAAACTCACATATCATCAAACCCTAAACACTGATAACTCCGCCCCCCTCCTAAACTTTTCTCCCAACTCAGATCTATCTCCATCATCAAAATCGAATCTCAGCATCTCACACAACAGTTCTCAATCAACAATAACCAAATCTCATAGCACCTTATCACTCTAACTTCCAGCCACACAATCCCATATCACTTCGAATGACAAGACACAAATTAGTTTGCCTTCTTTCTAGCTCAAAATGAATTACACGTACCTTTATTGGTGCTTGAATCATTCACACGAAATCCCAATCGAAAAACATGAGCACTAATTTTTCTTGTTCCTGCTTCGAAGAATCCAAGGAATACATACGGCTTCAAGATCTTTTTATAAAGGTCTCGGGTAGGTATTGATTTGTTGTTTTTGTTTAATAACCGAATGAAAGAAATGGGTTTAACACGATTGTTATTACTCGTTCTTTTAACTTTCGGATATGAGAAAGGAGCTTTGCTTCACATGTAATAGATCGGTGATGATGAAGGTTCAACAAAAAAAAATTTTGAAAGATTAAAAATTGGACTGGTTCTGAGATCTATATTTATCTTGCTTATGCACGAGTCTAGTTTATGGTACGGAGATGGATATGAGTTAGGATAGATGCAGTTGTTGCGATTTAATTTTAATTGTTGTAAGTGAACTGGCTGAGGATGTCCTTTTAATTTTCAGTCTCGTTTGATGTTTCATTTTGTATTCGTTTCTTGGATCAATAGTGTATAAAGAACTAAGGTTCAAAATGAGTTATGGTATATGATTGTAGTAGTCTTGGTCATCATCTGTCTTCATCTCTCTTCTGTCAAGGTCACTTTTCGAAAATTTTTGATCTATAATTTGAGAACATATTCTCGAAAAAAAATATATATTCTCGAAAATAGTACATTTCGAAAACATATTCTCGAAAAATAGTACATTTCGAAAATGTATTCTCGAAAAATAGTACATATCGAAAATTTCTTATACAAGAAATTCCGACCAGATTCCAGCGAGTCTCTGCAGATTCCGATGAGTTTTCCGATGAGTTTTGACCTTTTTCTTGACCATGTCTTGACCACGATTCACGGTAGGAGCCAAAAGTCATAAAAAGATAAGTTTTACAATAGCAGTAAACTGTATACAACTGTTATGAAAAAATGATACAAAGCTTGTGACTTTTGGGACCATTTGGATACAAAAATATAGTAGAAAACTGCTACCACCAAAGATAAAGGAAAAAATTTTCCCAGATCCGAAAAATACGGGTCAAACAGTTTAAAAAACATGATACGAACCACAAAAAATCATCAAAAAGAACACAAAGAACACCATGGCTCTGATGCCAATTGTAGGACCGAAAGTATACATGATTTATGTGGCTCGGGAGGTCTAGGTTGATCAAAATAGATGGATTCCATGTTTAGTTTAGAGAGAGAAAGTGTACTAAGAGGGTGAAGAAAACTATGTGTTTATTAGAATGAAAATGATAAGGTTACACAATGATTTCCCACACCCCTCATGGAGAGTCAAGAGGGGTATTTATAGGCTCAACATACTCTAAGTTTGCCCCGTTTACATAAGTAGTCCCTACGGGTGCGACTTACTACATATCTAGTCCATTTCACTTGTGTGACGTTATCTTTATAAATAAGCAAGGCTAACAAGATCCATTCTTCTCTTCCGTCACCCTGCGAGTAGTCTTAAAGGAAACGATTTTGGTTAACGAATCGATTCCAAAAGTTTTTTTTTTCACACATATCCACAAAAACCCAAAAACATTTCCCGTTTTTCTTGTTAAATGACAATAAAAGACATTATCGAAAAACATTCAACAGAATACCTACCAACTGGGGATATGACCATAAATAAATTCCCAAACTAAAGATTAAAACTTGCCTTTGTATCCTTGTGAAATCGGTTTACTTTTGATTGATATTTTTCACTCAAAGTAACCATTCATTTGTGATTATTGGTTTAAGTTCCCTGTGTTTTCTCTCGGTCATGTTTTAATTGGTTTTGTTTTTCAGTGCATGCGCACTCATTCACAATCAAGGCGTAATCCACAGCTAAGAAACACAACTGAGTTACGTCCTATTGTTGAAAAAACCGTCCCAAAAATGGACGACGAACCACCACCACCACCCCCTCCTTAGGATGACACAGTTCCCGATCTCCGAACGATGGAGGAATTGTGCCAGCCAACAATGCACGGGAGGGGTGGATCTATTCCACCCCTCACCATTGGAGCCACAGATTTTGGACTTAAACATCACATGATCCAACAAGTCCAGAATTCGTGCCATTTCCACGGATTACCTGGTGACAATGCAAACAAGCATCTCGATAAATTTTTAACCGTCACCCAGAGTATGAAGCAGAATGAAGTCACCGAATACGGCCTTTGCTTATATCTCTTTCCATATTCTTTAACCCATCACGCTATTGCCTGGTTTGATCACCTTCCTAAGAATTCGATCCATAATTTTGATGAAATGGTTTCAAAATTTTTAGAAAAATATTTTCCACCGTCGATGGTTACGAAATTGAGAAATGATATTAGCAACTTCCGACAGCTTCCTGAAGAGTCCTTATTCGAGGCATGGGAATGCTATAAACTTGCAATCAATCGATGTCCTATTCACAACATGCTTCTTGCCACCATCATAGATACCTTCTATAATGGTTTGACATTACGACATCGTGACACGATCAATGATGCTGCTGGAGGGACCTTCATAAAAAGGACCCCCGAAGAGTGCTATGATCTCATTGAGAACATGACTGCCCACCATAATTTTTGGGATTCTTCAGCTGAGAGGAATGATTCATGTAAATCTATCGCTCCAGCCTCTAATGAAATAGCTGCTCTCACAAAGAAGCTAGATGATTTATCTACTGCAATTTTATGGATTCACCAAACAAATCAAAATCATCAGGTTAAAGTTGTCAGTCAAAGTCGTAAAACATGTGGTGGTCCACATCCATATACTGAGTGCCCAGCCTCCGGTGGCTTCACTCATGAGAACGCATATGCTGCTCAAGTTTCCTACAACACGGGAGGTAACTCTTACCAACCACAAGGGGGCCATAATCTCTTAAGCTATCGTTCCAACAATTATCTTGGACCTCCCGGTTTTAATCAATCTCAAAACCCAAATGCTCAAAACCATAGCAATTTCAATCAAAACCAGAATCAAATGAACCAATGTTTCCAAAACCAAGGGAATTTCAATTCAGGACAAAACCTGAAATTTTAACAGAAATCAAGGTCAGGGTAACTACAATCAGGGTAATTTCAATCAAGGAAACAATTTTCAAGGAAATAACAACCAAAATCAGGGAAATTTTCGAAACAACCGTGTTCAAAACTTTCCAAACCAAAATCAAAACGTTGTTCAAACCCAATCTTCCTCCAATGAGTTGTTGAAAAATTTCATGAAACCACAAGAGGAAACAAATTGGTTATTGGTCAGCCAGATCTCTGAACTAAATAAATCTTTAAATGATCGACCCTCGGGCTCAGGTACTCTTCCTAGCAACACGATCGCTAACCCGAGGAGCGATGTCAAGGCGATCGCCACCCGAAGTGGAGTTTCATATAATGGACCCATGATTCCTTCTACCTCTCCTTCTCTCCCTACCAAGGTAGCGGAATGTGAACCTCAGGCTACTACGGACACGGTACTTCCTACTAAGAACGGAGGTACCGACGACGTCCATCCTCAAGTTGTCCTGGTCCCGACCCCCAAACCAAAAGTCGTAGTTGAAACTCCAAAGACTCCCGTTGAAATTCCAAAACCCAACCCCAAGCCTTTAATACGATATTCTTCACGTTTAACCGATCAAAAGCTCTGTGAAATGGCAAATCATCAAATGGAAAAATTCTTCCAAATTTTTCAAGATTTACATTTTGATATAAGCTTTGCGGATGCTATTCTTCTGATGCCCAAGTTTGCATCAACAATCAAGAACTTCTTAAGCAACAAGGAAAAACTTTTTGAGATGGCAAAGATTCCGTTGAATGAAAATTGCTCTGCAGTTCTGTTGAAAAAGCTTCCTGAAAAGCTTGGAGATCCCGGGAAATTTCTCATTCCTTGCATTTTCCCGAGGATGGTTGAATGTTTTTCCTTGGCCGATCTTGGTGCAAGCATCAACCTAATGCCTCACTCAGTCTGGAAGAACCTTTCTCTTCTTGAACTGACTCCTACCTGCACGACTCTCGAGTTTGCAGATCGTTCTATATCTTGTCCCCTCGGCATTGCTAAGGATGTATTTGTGAAAGTAGGAAAGTTTCATTTTCCTGCGGATTTCGTGATTGTTGATTTCGATGCAGATCCGAGGGTTCCTCACATTTTAGGGAAGGGATTCTTAAGAACGGGTCGTACATTAATCGATGTATTTGATGAAGAAATCACTCTACGTGTTGGTAATGAAGCCATCACCTTCAACCTTGATCAAACTTCAAGGTACTCTTCCAATTATGACTCAATGTCAATTAATCGAATCGATGTCATCGATGTTGCTTCGGAAGAGTATTCTCAAGAAGTTCTTGGTTTTTATAGACAATTCTCCGAGTGGCAATCCCACTGCCTCTTCTCAGCCTATCATTGCTAATTCTTCTCCTTCTCTCACTCCGTTTGAGGGAAGTGACTTCATCATAGAGGAGATAGAGGCCTTTCTCAAAAGTGATTCGATTCCCCCGGGAATTGATAACAAAGAGATTGACCCAGAGGGGGACATTCTTCTTCTTGAGAAATTGTTAAATGGGGATCCCTCTCCACCTCCTCTTCTTCCACAAAAACTTCATATTGAGGAAATTAAAATAGTTGAAAAATATGATGATCCTCTTGAGGTCGAGCTTAAGAACTTACCTCCTCACCTTGAATATGCATTTCTAGAGGGTGATGATAAATTACCCGTCATAATTGCAAAAGACTTGAGTGATGAGGAAAAGACTGCTCTCATAAAGGTTTTGAAATCCCACAAGCAAGCCATTGCTTGGAAACTCTCTGATATCAAGGGTATTAACCCTGAATTTTGTACTCATAAGATTTTAATGGAGGATGATTTCAAACCAGCAGTCCAACAACAGAGAAGGGTTAATCCCAAAATTCATGAGGTGATTAAACAAGAAGTTATCAAACTTCTTGATGCCGAATTGATTTATCCCATATCTGACAGTCCTTGGGTTAGCCCAATTCATTGTGTCCCCAAAAAGGGAGGCATCACTGTGGTCACAAACGATGATAATGAGTTGATCCCAACTCGATTAGTTACGAGATGGCGGGTATGTATTTACTATAGAAAGTTAAATAATGCCACCCGTAAAGACCACTTCCCTCTCCCTTTCATGGATCAGATGCTCAAGAGATTAGTCGGGAATGAGTACTATTGTTTCCTTGAAGGTTTCTCGGGTTACTTTAAATTCCTATAGACCCGCAAGATCAGGAAAAGACCACATTCACCTGCCCTTACGGAACGTTTGCTTATCGACGTATGCCTTTCGGCTTATGTAATGCTCCGGGCACGTTCCAAAGGTGTATGATTGCCATTTTTCATGACATGATCGAGAAAACTATGGAGGTCTTCATGGATGATTTCTCGGTCTTTGGGAATTCATTTCAAACATGTCTCTCCAATTTAGACAGAATGCTTAAAAGATGTAAAGAAACTAATCTTTGTCTAAACTAGGAAAAGAGTCACTTTATGGTCAAAGAGGGCATTATCCTCGGCCATAAGATTTCCAAAAACGGGATTGAGGTTGATAGAGGGAAAGTTGACGTTATTGCCAAACTGCCTCATCCCACTACTGTCAGAGGTGTCAGGAGTTTTCTTGGGCATGCCGGGTTCTATCGGAGATTCATTCAGGATTTCTTAAAAATAGCCCGGCCTATGACTCATCTCCTTGAGAAAGAAACTCCTTTCATTTTCTCTCTGGAGTGCGTCGAAGCTTTTCAAACTCTGAAGCAAAAGTTTACTGAAGCACCCATCTTAGTTGCCTCCGATTGAGACCTACCTTTTAAGCTCATGTGCGATGCAAGTGATTTTGCTATAGGTGCGGTCTTGGGGCAATGAAAAACAAAACACATTCTGCCTGTATATTATGCAAGCAAAACTATGACCAAGGCTCAGACTCATTACACCACAACGGAAAAAGAACTATTAGCCATGGTGTATGCTTTTAAAAAATTCCGGCCATACTTAATCTTGACTAAAAGCATAGTGTATACGGATCACTCGGCTCAGAAATATCTCTTTGCAAAACAAGATGCAAAGCCGAGATTGCTCCGATGGGTTCTCCTCCTACAAGAATTTGATATCATTATCCGTGATAAAGAAAAGGAGCTGATAACCTAGCAGCTGATCATTTGTCCCGATTAGAGAATCCTCACCAAGATGTGCTAGAGAAAAAGGAAATAAATGAAACCTTTCCTCTCGAAACACTCAATGTGATATCTTTTCGTGGTGACTCTACTACCCCATGGTTTGTCGTCTTTGCAAACTACCATGCGGGTAATTTTGTTGTGAAAGGGATGTCATCCTAACAAAAGAACAAATTCTTCAAAGATGTAATATATTACTTCTGGGACGACCCCTACTTATTCAAAATCTGTGCTGATCAAGTCATTCAACGGTGTCTCCATGGCCAAGAAGCCATGGATATTCTTAAGGCTTGCCACGATGAACCCACTAGGGCACATCATAGCCATAACTACACCGCCAAAAAGGTGTTTTACTCCGGTTTCTAATGGCCCATGATCTACAAAGATGCCCATGACTTAGTTAAAACTTGTGACGCTTGTCAGTATCACGGGAATATTTCAAAGAAGGATGAAATGCCACAAAATGCCATCCAAGTCTGTGAAATTTTTGACGCCTAGGGCATTGACTTTATGGGGTCGTTCCCATCTTCATGAGGGAACAAGTATATACTCGTGGCTATTGATTATTTGTCTAAATGGGTTAAAGCGAAAGCTCTACCCACCAACGACGCTCGAGTAGTTGTGAAATTTTTGAAATCTCTTTTTGCTAGGTTTGGAACTCCACGTGCCATCATTAGTGATCGCGGTACGCACTTTTGCAATGATCAATTCGCAAAAGTCATGCTTAACTATGTTGTCACTCACCATCTTTCTACCGCGTATCACCCCCAAACAAGTTGGCAAGTGGAAGTTTCCAACGTGGTACTAAAAGGATTCTATAGAGGACCATAGGTGAAAATTGTGCCTCTTGGTCGGATAAACTAGATGATGCACTTTGGGCCTTCCTTACCTCTTTCAAAACACCCATCGGGTGTACTCCTTACAAGCTTGTATATGGAAAGGCGTGTCATCTACCGATCGAGCTTGAGCACAAAGCCTATTGGGCCTTGAAGCATGCTAACTTCGACCTTCAGACAGCGAGTGATCACCGTAAGGCTCAACTCAATGAATTAAATGAACTTCGTGATCAGGCATATGAGAACTTTTTGATCTATAAAGAAAAGACAAAGAAGATTCATGACTCAAAAATTAAGAACCGCGTTTTCAACGTTGGCGATCGAGTCCTTTTCAATTCTAGATTGAA
The DNA here is from genome assembly GCA_030686995.1 of Artemisia argyi. Classification (NCBI taxonomy): domain Eukaryota; kingdom Viridiplantae; phylum Streptophyta; class Magnoliopsida; order Asterales; family Asteraceae; genus Artemisia; species Artemisia argyi. The sequence continues at coordinate 131,865,293 of CM060709.1, read as the reverse complement.
TATTTTCTCAGGAAAACTCAAAACCCGTTAGTCTAGACCATTCACTATCACTAAAATATTTCCTTATGGAACCATTGAGTTATCTCAACCCGATGGTCCAAACTTTAAGGTGAATGGTCATAGGTTGAAGCATTACTTTGAAGGGGACATACCACCCATGGTTGTCCCAGATCTCTAAACTTTCCCCATGAATCAATGAATTCGGGGATCGAGTCAAGCTAGTGACTCAGTGAACAAAAACATTAGCAATCACATGGGTGACAACCATATCTCTGTCTTCTTTCTATTTTCTAATAAAGTGACGAGAAGGGGGCAACCTCTTCTGCATCTTGTGTTTTGTTCTTGTGTTTGTACAGGATTTTCCCCCAAAGTATGAAGACTCTCGTGCTCGTGTTTTGTCTTTACTCCACTCGAGTCTCATTCTTCATTGCTCAAGAAGTCTGGTATCCTAAATCTTATTGACTAACGTTATCTTTTGGCATAATTAATAAACAGCCTTAGATACAATGTAGGATGGCCCTTACCTTTGAAACATTGAGCACAATGTTTAACTTTAGTCTAGGGAGGGGTATCTTCGATTTGATTTGACTTTAACCTTTCATGTAGCCGTTTACTCATGCAACTTCATTTTTCCCGAAAAATCCAAAAAATTGAAAAAATCATTAGAAAAATACAAAAAAAATTGCAAAAAAAATATAATAAGTTTTGACTCCTTGTTCGACTTTCTGCTGGGTAGAGTAGGAATAGAAATTTTGACTTGACCGGGGTGTTGAGCCCTAGCTTGTTCCCTTAACTCATTTGGCTAAGCATTCGCGGATCTCATTACTTGAGATTTAAAATTTGCGGAGAACGAGAAATGATAGAAAAGTTAAACATGTGATTATATGCTAAACGTGGAATAGTTGGATTTCATTAGAGCTCATAATGGTTATTTGTAATTCCTTGCTCCCGCATGATTGAAAACTGAAAAATAAAATAACTAGAATTACGCATTTTTAAAAGTTGTCTAAATTTCAGCTCACTTTACGTGTGGCATAAGCATTAAATGGGCCTTAGATCCTTTATTCAGAAATGCGTTTAGGTCTTGGAACTCCTCATTTTGTCTATGCCACATGAGGTTCATAAATAACACCATTAATACGTAATAAATGCCAAAAATAGCTACGGTTCGACAAGCGGATCCTTGCATCCTTTATTCTGAAAGGCATTTAGGTCTGGGAGTTTCACCGTGAAGCTCCGTATGCTTGAGGCAAAATAAAACTAAAATAAAATTATAAGTACCAAAAATAATTGCGGTTCGACAAGCGGATCCTTGCATCCTTTATTCTGAAAGGCGTTTAAGTCTAGGAGATTCACCTTATAGCTCCGTATGTTTGAGGTACAAGTTATATATTAAACCAAGTTCTATAATATATATATATATATATATATATATATATATATATATATATATATATATATATATATATATATATATATATATAGTTGTGAAAGTGAGAACTATTATAAAATACCATTAAAATATTGATACATAACTTATTTTAGCAAGGATGCACCAAAATATTAGATATTAATACAAGTTAACATTAAATCGACTGATAACCAACTCATACATGAGAAATGGATTACTGATACATAATTAAAATTTTGATACATATCCATTAAAATCTCAAAAAACTAATTTCTTATACATAAATTGATACACCTAATACACAACAACCACTAAAAACTTGATATGCAATACTAAACCTTGATACACATTGCACGATGAATCAAAGTGTATCACTTAGTCAATGTCAATTTCTATAAGAAAACACATCAAATTTTTAACAATTTTAGTTGTAATTAATTACATTTTTATTTTCTTTTAAGTAGAAAGTCATTTGTGAGATTTTGGTTGGTTCTCATTTTTACAACTTTAAGAAAGTTCTCATTTGATCTCAATATATATATATATATATATATATATATATATATATATATATATATATATGATGAAAAAAATGAAAAATGAAAATATAATAAATGTGGTATGACCTTTTAAACCTTTTGAGTTAAAATTTAAATGATTTTTAAATCCGCCTAAATCTATCAGATTTAAAACTATCGGAACGAAAATGAAAAATCATTTCTTAAAAAAAAAAGTCTAAATAAAATAAGACTTGGGAGAAGGAATCTACAATTAGCATTTATGAGTAGTGTTAGCATCTAATGACATTTTTGGCTATGATTTCGTTTTTACGCTTAGCTTGGTAACTTGTGAAAAATCAGGGACGATGAATTCTATCCGTATGGACACTTTTTTATGAGCTGTGTTTCTTACTCTGTGACCCTAAACTGATACGCGGGATTGCGCCTGCGCAACAGGTTTTACCTCTCAAGGGATCTTGAGAAGCTTGAAATCCCCGCCAGGCAGTGTACCTGATCATTGTAGTATAGTATATTGACAAGTACCAGGGGATTGATCGTTCAACTCTAGGAATAGTGTTCGCTAGGATTAAAACTCTACTAAACTAGGTCTAGTGGTGAGGGATGATTCTTTTTGTAGTTTCATATTTTATAGGAAAGCAAGTAAAAATCTCGGTTTTGGAAGATTGGGCGGAATTAGTTGCTAGTCAACTAACCCAAATTACTACAAATGCAAATAAAATAAAATAAAATGAAACTAAGATAAATGTGTGGTGGAAACAATAATAAGAGAAAATGTGTTTACTTAGATTTCACTACTCCCTAGATATCTTTTACCGGTTGATTAGTTTGTTACAGTTACATGGATGACGGGTTATATTCCTTAATACTATTCGTAGGGCCGTGTACGATCTTCCCTAACTCTATATGCTTCTACTTCATTCTATGTCGAGCCGACTACTAGCTCCTAACGTAGTATCATTAGTAGTTACTTATGCATTAAATACAACCAATTAATCGTAGTACACCTCCGATCATGTTTCTTAAGACGTTTAAGCAAGTTACCAATTGGAAGTCAGCCAGTTTTCTTAAGCCTAACATCGAAATCATTCATCCACAACAATTCTAAACAAACAATCAACCAATAATCAACATCTAGGTTTCATTGCATCTAAGCAAACATGAAGAAAACCTAGCCTAGCATGTTAAAGAGAAGACAAGCATAAGATAGAATCAAACAACACATAGACATATTGAATGATTATTGGAAAACTTATCTTCATTTCAACATGGATGAATCAAGGGGTTGAATCCTTGAAAACACTGAAAATTCATCTAGGGTTTTGCACCAAAAAGTTCCTACCAATGTTTCACACTAATGAATGAAAATTAGAAAAGTATATATAGATTTTGCATCCTGACGGCGTTACGTTGTAGCTTGTGACGCCGTCAACTCGCTGCCAAGATAAAATTCGTATTGCCTAGATCCACTTCTGACGCCGTCATGTGTAAATTAGCTCTGGGCCATCACATGTATTCTGACCCTGACGGCCTTGGTGACGCCGTCAGGCCAAATTGCCTTGAAATTGTTTTGGGCCATCACGTGTAACTTGAATAATCTACCTCTTTGTCAAAGGGTGACGCCGTCATGAGGTAATGCTTGACGCCGTCAAGTACTGTTTCTAGCAAGAATTTGAGACTTTGTCGTTTTCTTCACTTTTTTGCTCGAAAAATGTCAAAAATGCTTCCTTTTCCAGATTTCTTCTCCAAAGTATCTAAAATGACAAAAGGAACGATTTAGGGCAATATTTGGTCAAATAATCTCGAAATTGGGCTTAAATGACCCCCTAAAAGCGGTACACTTTTCGTCTCATCAAATACCCTTACATTTGAGATTTGCTTGTCCTCAAGCAAATGAGCTTTTATTCTAATCAAAATACAAGTTAGAGGTCATTTAAAACTAATATAAAAGTAATTACAACAAATAATCATTCCACTTCAACCAAAAACAAGCACGGAAATTATACACTAGCACCTCACAAATAGTGTTTGGATACTCACATCTCTCGGGTGTAATAAAGTATATATCACAATATGGAAATGGAAAACATCTCTCACTACCTGTCATAGCAAATAGATTACCATAGGCTTGGGAAAGGATCAAACCTTCACCATTTAGCATAAGCACCTAGGATAAACTATCAAAGAGGTCTTTTAAAGGGTTATAACATCAGGTGTAGGGATATGATAAACACGGTTTTGTTGGATAAAGGCAGTATTTACTGGTGGAGAGTTAATCATCTTGGTTAATTACATGTACAATGTGGCGTTGCTAAGCCAAGACTCGACTCAACTTACGCTAATCATAAACTAACAAACTATGAAACATAAAATGAAACGGGATGGTAGTCCGTATGTTTTTCTCTTTTTTTTTTTTTGCATACACTCTTGCCCTACCATCCAAAATAATACATCATAGGGAATTTTCATTCCCCTTACACTTGAACTTTCACATATTTAACAATCAACTATTCTAATAACTCGAATTAAAATAATCAAAATACTTGGAGTACTTTTAAATATTAATGCACATATGGGGGTAATAATTGATGTTCTTCCCCATTACTCCATAATAATAGTACTTTTCCCATGAGTCCCAATCGTCCCAAAACAATATGTACAATATATGACTCGACTTAGCAACCATGTAATCAATTAGACAATTAACAATGGATTTAAGCAAATAGCAATAATGCACTAAAGATGAGTGCATACACGGAAGGCTAAGGCGATTTGGTTGCACATTTGGGTGGATTGTTAACAAATTCTATCTTTAAGTAAAATGCTTAAAGTTAAAAACGAAAAAGATAGGCTTGGAGGGGTGTACTAGGGGTATCGTGTACTAAAAATGAGTACATCGCAAAGGTGTTGGAAAAATTAGTTGACTTTGCTAGTCAAGTAATCATGACTTCATTGGTCAAGTAATTATGATACGGGTTTAACACAAGGGTGATCCTAATGCCTCTTATCATGTAGTAAATCCTAACTACACGAATGTATTCTCACTAGCGGTCTTGGGATGCATCACTAACGCAAGTTCTAGAATCTAAATGCTACCGGTACACTCATAAGCACTAATAATGAATGCTTTTTCTAACAAATCTAAAGGCGAACCTCACATATTTGAGTGGAATTTTTTTTAGTGGTACGGTTTTTATGCTAGTCATACAACTCCTATCCATGATACGCTTATTAAGGTTAAAGCTTCACTCCTAAATGTTATAAAAATAAATAAATTTGGCGCTAAAATTGCCCTAACAAGTATTTCTCTCAGTTTTATTACACACCTACTATCAAACAAACAAACTCAAGTGCAGTTGTATTCTCTAAGGTATCATCATTTACCCTCCCCTTACACGTAGGATGAACATTGTCCCCAATGTTCAATAAAAAGGATGTAAAAGTAATGCAGGTAAAAGAATGAAAACAAATACCCCCCCTAATTCGTTCGATGTGGATAAATTGTTAACATGGTTAAATCCTCCTCCAAGTAAATGAACTTTGAAAGCTTCCATTCTGAAATATAAATCATCTTCTTGTCCAATAGAACCTGATAAAACAAACACAAAAACCCAAAGCATCAAACCAAACAAAGAAAACTCACAACTAGATGTAATTCCAGACTTATAAATAAAAACAAAACAATTAAAGATATAATGCTTGTGGAATGAATATTTGCAAATTTCCTGGAGTTTATAAAACTAAAGATTTAGCAAAAACTTTTACGACTCTGCCAGTGATACGGGGGATTGCGCCCTCGCAACAGGTTTTAGCTCTTAAGGGATCTCGAGAAGCTTACAACCCTCACCAGGCAGTGTACCTGATCATTGTAGTATAGTATAGTGACAAGTACCGGGAGATTGATCGTTCAACTCAAGAATAGTGTTGCTAGGATTAGAAAGCCTACTAAACTAGGTCTAGAGGTGAGGGATGATTCTTTTTGTATTTTTATATTTTTATGAAAGCAATTAAAATCTCAGGTTTTGAAAGTGTGGGCGGAATTAGTTGCTAGCCAACTAACCCAATTAATCTAAAGGTGCAATCAAAATAAAATAACAAAAATGAAAATGGAACTATTAGACTAATGTGGTGAAAAAAATAATGAGGAAAGTTGTGTTTACTTAGATTTCATTACTCCCTAGATATCTTTTACAGGTTGATTAGCTTGTTACAATTTCTTGGATGACGGGTCATATTCCTTAATACTAGTCATAGGGCCGTGTACAATATTCCCTAACTCTATAAGATCCTACTTCACTCATATGTCGAGCCGTTAGAAGCTCCTAACATGGGATCATTAGAATTCTCTTCCGTATTAAATACAACCAAAAATCGTAGTACACCTCCGATCATGTTTCTTAAGACGTTCAAGCAAGTTACCAATGGAAGTCTGCCAGTTTTCTTAAGCCTAACATCGAATACAATCATCCGTAACAATTATAAACAAACAATCAACCCATAATCAACATCTAGGTTTCACTACATCTAAGCAAACACAATAAAAATCTAGCCTAGCATGTTAAAGAGAAGACGAGCGTAAGATATAATCACACAACACATAGACATATTGAATGATTTGAATGAATACTTATCTTCAATTGAACATGGAAGAATCAAGGGGTTGAAACCCTTGAAAAGCTGATAAAATTCGTCTAGGGTTTATTCCCTCAAAGTTGCACACTCATTAATGAAAATTGGAAAACTATATATAGAGTTTACATCTTGACGGCGTCATGTATTAACTTGTGACGCCGTCAACTTGCCGCCATGATAAAAATCGTATTGCCTAGATCCATTTGTGACGCCGTCATGTAGGAAATCACTATGGGCCGTCACTAGTATTTGGACCCTGACGGCCTTGGTGACGCCGTCAGGCCATAAGCTTGAAAACTCTCTGGGCCGTCACGTTATAAGTTCCACATCCACCTCTTTTGTAACTCTTGACGCCGTCACTTGTAAAAGCTTGACGCCGTCAGGTACTGTTCCAGCAAGGAAATTTGAGACTTTGCCATTTTCTTCACTTTTATGCTCCAAAAACGTCCAAAATGCTTCCTTTTCCAGATTCTTCCTCAAAAGTACCTAAAATGACAAAAGGAACGATTTAGGGTAATATTTGATCAAACAATCTCGAATTCAGACTTAAATGACCCCTTAAAAGCGGTACACTTTCACCTCAGCAAATACCCTTACACTTGAGATTTGCTTGTCCTCAAGCAAATGCGCTTTTATTCTAATCAAAATACAAGTTAGGGGTCATTTAACACTAATATAAAAGTAATTACAACAAATAATCGTTCCACTAAAAACCAAAAACAAGCACGGAGGTCATACACTAGCACCTCACAAATAGTGTTTAGATACTGACATCTCTCGGGTGTAATAAAGTATATATCACAATATGGAAATGGAAAACATCTCTCACTACCTGTCATAGCAAATAGATTACCATAGGCTTGGTAAAGGATCAAACCTCCACCACTTGGCATAAGCACCTAGGATAAACTATCAAAGAGGTCTTTTGAAGGGTTATAACGTTAGGTGTTGGGATATGGAAAACACGGTTTTGTTGGATAAAGGCAATATTTATTGGTGGCGAGTTAATCATCATGGTTAATTACATGTACAATATGGCGTTGCTAAGCCAAGACTCGACTCGACTTAAGCTAATAAATCAAAAATAACAAAAACAAAAAATAAACATAGAATGAAACGGGATGGTAGTCCGTATGTTTTTTCTCTTTTCTTTTTTCTATATTTTTTTCTTTTTCTTAATTTTTCGATTTTTTTTTTTTTTTTTTTTTTTTTTTTTTTTTTTTTTTTTTTTGCATACACTCTTACCCTACCATCCAAAATAATACATCATAGGGAATGTACATTCCCCTTACACTTGAATTTTTACATACTTTGCAATAAACTAATATAATTACTCGAATCAAGATAATCAAAACACTTGGAGTACTTTTAAATATTAACGCACATATGGGGGTAATATATGATGTTCTTCCCCATTACTCCATAACACAAGTACTTTACCCAATCGTCCCAATCGTCCCAAAACAATATGTACAAGATATGACTCGACTTAGTAACCATGTAATCAATTAGATAATTAACTAAGGGTTTAAACAAATAACAATAATGCACTAAAGATGAGTGCATACACAGAAGGCTAAGGTGATTTGGTTGCACATTTGGGTGGGTTGTAACAAATTCTTCCTTTAAGTAAGATGCTTAAAGCTAGAAACGAAAAGATTGGCTCGGAGGGGTGTGCTAGGGGTTTCGTGTACTAAAAATGAGTACAACGCTAAGGTGTGGGAAAAATTAATTGACTTTACTAGTCAAGTGATATGACTTAAATGGTCAAGTAATTATGATACGGGTTTAACACAAGAATGATCCTAATGCCTCTTATCATGTAGTAAATCCTACTACACGAATGTAGTCTCACTAGCGGTCTCGGGATGCATCACTAACGCAAGTTCTAGAATCTAAATGCTACCGGTACACTCATAAGCACTAATAATGAACGCTTTTCCTATCAAATCAAAAGGCGAACCTCACATATTTGGGTGGAAAAATTTTCAGAATGGTACGGTTTTGTGCTAGTCATACAACTCCTATCCATGAGATGCTTGTTAAGGCTAAAGTTTCACTCCTAAATGTTGTAAAAAAAATAAATTTGGTGCTAAAATTACACTAACAAGTATTTCTCTTAGTTTTATTACACACCTACCATCGAACAAACAAACTCAAGTGCAATTGTATCCTATAAGGTATCATCATTTACCCTCCCCTTACACTTAGGATGAACATTGTCCCCAATGTTCAATTAAAGAATGTAAAAGTAAAATAGGTAAAAGAATGAAAACAAATAATCCCCTGATTCGTTCGGTGTGGATAGTGTGTCAACAAGGTTAGATCTGCCTCCAAGAAAATGAACGTTCAAAGCTTCCCTTCCAGAAATATATATCATCTTCTTGTCATGTATAACCTGTTAAACCTGAGAAAACAATCAAGGCAACCTCGTGTAAAATCGGCGGCTATCTATATATACTAACAAATCCTAGAAAACAATTTAAGATATAATGCTTGTGGAATGAATGTTTGCAGATTTCCTGGAGTTTTTAAAACTAAAGAATTAACAAAAACTTTTAAGACTCTGTTAGAAAAACAAAACTCGCAAAATTTCCAGAATTTTACACGTGACGCCGTCAGGTTTAAAACCCTGAAGCCGTCAGAAGCGACCTGCAGAAATCTTTATGTTAAGTTTTCGGAAAATTTCTGGAAAAACTTATGTCCTACTTCCTGGAAAATCATGCAAAACATCACTATGACTCGATTCAAGCATTTGACTCTAACGAATACTAATATACATGTTCATTTAATGTGGCGAATCAAGATCATTTTCGTTCTTAGAAACAAATTTGGAGTTTCCCCTTACACTTAGCTTTTGCAAAATACCTTTATATGAAGTTAAGACGAAGTTAAACAAAAAAATTAAGCATTTTCACAATTTAGTTTGAAACATGATCTACCAATAATAAAAAATAAAGCACGCATACGGAAGAAAATAACAATCAAACAATTAAAAATCAAAACACACAAAACATGGGTTGCCTCCCAAGAAGCGCTTTTCTTTATTTACGAGTCTTGTAGCTAGACTCAAGGTCATGGGCAATTACGTGACCTCATCTTCAAATGTTACATCTTCCTCACTAATCATCTCATTACCACTTTCTAGATAATGTTTTACGCATTGTATATTGACAGTGAACTCTCTATTTTCATCATCCATTAACACAACAACACCCGTTTTAGAGGACTTTTCACTATAAAGGGCCCATACCATCTAGACTTAAATTTCCCGGGAAATAACCTTAACCGTAATTATACAATAGAACTTTGTCTCCTTCTGAGAACTTCTTAGGTTTCTTAATTCGCTGGTCATGCATCTTCTTACCCTTTCTTTATATATAATAGAGGATTCATATGCTTCTAGTCTTAACTCATCAAGCTCATGGAGTTGCAAGAACCTATTCGTTCCAGCGACCGTATAATCCAAATTACATACCTTAAGTGCCCAATAAGCCTTGTGTTCAAGTTCCACCGGAAGGTGACACGCCTTGCCATAAACCATGCGGAACGGGGTCGTTCCAATAGGTGTCTTGTAGGCCGTTCGGAATGCCCATAAGGCCTCATCGAGTTTAAATGACCAGTCCTTTCTGTTTTGATTAACCGTCTTTTCCAATATTCTCTTAATTGCCCTGTTGGTGTTTTTGACTTGACCGTTGGTTTGTGGGTGATAAGCGGTGGAGAACCGGTGGGAAACTCCATACCTCTTCATGACCTTTTCCATTTCCCCTATCACTAATGAGAGCTTTAGGAATGTCGAACCTAGCAAACAGCTTTTTCAGAAAATGAATAACTACCCTAGCATCATTGGTCCTAAGGGCTTGTGCCTCCACCCATTTTGAAACATAATCAATGGCCACTAAAATGTATTCGTTCCCCCTGAAGATGGAAATGGTCCCATGAAATCAATTCCCCAAACATCGAAAACTGATGAGGCAAAAAATGAACCGTTTTTAGGGGGTCATTTTAGCCCGGATTCGAATTTATTTGATCAAATATTGCCCTAAATCGTTCCTTTTGTCATTTTAGGTACTTTTGGAGTGAAATCTAGAAAAGGAAGCATTTTGAACGTTTTTGGAGCATAAAAGTGAAGAAAACGGCAAAGTCTTAATTTTCCTTGTTGGGAACAATACCTGATGGCGTCACATGCTCCTTAATGACGGCGTCAAGACTTATACAAAAGGTGGAAGTGGATAAAGTCCATGACGATCCAGAAGAGTTTTACACTATGGACATGACGGCGTCACCATAGGCTGTCATGGTCCAAATACATGTGACGGCCCAGAGTAGAGTTGCACATGACGGCGTCAAAACTGGATCTAGGCAATCCGATTTCATTATGGGCGGCGAGTTGACGGCGTTAGAATTTCCTTCTTGACGCTGTCACCCTGTAAAATCTATGTATAGTTTTGCAATTTTCATTCATTAAAGAGGAACAAGTAGGGTGTAACTTTGGAGAGAAACCCTAGTACGAATATTACAACTTTTTCAAGGGTTTTTACCCTTTGAAACCTTTCATGTTCAATAGAGATAAGTACTCTTTCAATTCATTCAATATATCTATGTGTTGTTTTCTTACGCTTGTCTTGAATTTAACATGCTTGGCTAGATCTCTTATGTGTTTGCTTAGATGTATTGAAACCTAGATGTTAAATATGGGTTGATTGTTTGTTTATAGTTGTTACGGATGATTGTATTCGATGTTAGGCTTAAGAAAACTGGCAGACTTCCATTGGTGACATGCTTGAACGTCTTAAGAAACTGATGAGGCGAAAAATGATCTTTTTTTAGGGGGTCATTTAAGCCGGAATTTGGATTTATTTGATCAAATGTTGCCCTAAATCGTTCCTTTTGTGATTTTAGGTACTTTGGGAGTGAATTCTGGAAAAGGAAGCATTTTGGACGTTTTTAGAGCATAAAAGTGAGAAAACGGCAAAGTCTTGATTTTCCTTGCTGGGAACAGTACCTGACGGTGTCAAAAGGAATTTAATGACGGCGTCAAGAGCAATTTTGGTGACGGCCCAGAGAAAACGTGACGGCGTCAAAACATGGCCGTCAAGAATAAATGTGGTGACGGCCCAGAACAAGATTACACATGACGGCGTAAGATCTGGATCTAGGCAATCCGAGAATATTTTTGGCGGTGGGTTGACGGTGTCAGAACTTTCTTCTTGACACTGTCACACCCCCAGAATCGGGTCCAGCGGAAGCATACATGTAGCTGGGGTGTAACTCAATTGGTATTACAGCACAAGTACAAAATTGGTTTTCACTTCAATCATTTAGAATAAAATCGTTTAACTAAAAGTATTGAACTTACATTGTTTAAAATTAGTGTGGAAGTAGGCCTTTAAATAGTTAAAAACGGTCCCCCTAAGAATATCAGAGTCTTCTATGACCATGCCATGCCCTGCCAAAACCTCATGTAGTGTGCCATTGCTTAAAACCTGAAAATACATGCTAAAACGTCAGCATAAAGCTGGTGAGTTCATAGTTTTAAGTAAACAAGTATTTCTCGTAAACAAGTGTTTCCAGAAATCTAGTATTTCCCAGCAAAGGCATCGTAAATCCACTCAGTTACAAGTCCCGCCATAAGAGACTTGTAACCTGTGTGTTTACAACCCACTGCCAAAAGTAATATGTTTAAGTAAACAAGTCATTTGCGGAACACGAGATTTTCAGTAGCAAGACAATATAACAAATACAATGTCATAGCTAAAAATAAGGTATACAGTGCCTAAAGCTCATGACCCCGAAACTCGACGTAATCGTATGCAATCAAGCATAAAATGCCCCCAAGTAAGTGTTTGCCAGACACTCGGAAGTAATCCGAATGATATGCGTCCGTTTAACAGGTTGGCGCGACCAACTCGGACGGGGTGTCAACCCAAATAGATCTATCCACAGCATTCGTGCTCACACGCATGTAATTAACGGTTCATGATAAAGGGGACTTCAGTGGCAGTAATAGGTAACTCAGGCAAAGTAACAGTTTTATATTTATTTCCGCAAAAGCAAGAACTTGTGTTCATAAGAAAGTAATCAAGGATGGAATAAGTAATTCATACTGTATTCAAATAATTAATCAAGTATTTCAACCATCCAGTAATGTTTGAGAAAATGAATCGCATTCAAGTAAAACAAGCATTGAATTTAAATAGTAAGGAGCATGTATCTTCCCCAAAACAGTTGTGAAACAAGTAAAAGTAGGGGTTATGAACTCACCTGGTGCAATAGCTACGATGATAACAATGAATACACAGAATGAGGCACGATCTCTAACCGCAACCTAATATGAATGGTATGATCTAATGTAAGAAATGAAATAATGCTACACATGCAAATACGTATGTTATCGATACCACTCGTTAGTTTTGAAAATAACGTTCATCGTCGAAAAATACGTTTTTGACGTCTCGTTAGGTTAATAACCACTTTTCATGGAAATAGGTTGAAACGGTACTCCACGATCCTTGTTTGGTGATCTATCGGCAAATATAAGGTTTTCGTCTCAAAAATAACATTTTCATTACTTGAAAATATGCCCAAAATGGCCTTGCAAAACAAGTCGCGAAATGTTGTCCGTTAAGGGTTAGTGATGAAACTCGGCGTTTTTGAAAACCTTGTAACAATATCTAGAAGTCGTGTCATTTAAATTTTGGCGATACGGGTCTCGATCGATGAGAAAATCGACTCTTATTGTTGTTACTTGAAAGTATTATGTTCAATACTTAGAAAATTTCATTATAGTAAAAGCTGTCAAAATATATAGTTTATCGGGTATATAGATGAGGTCGTAGTTTATTCGTTATAAGTCTATTCGACGAACGGCCAATTGATTTGAAAAGCTTGTTGGAAGATCTTGATTTCATAAAACTACGGCTCGGACTCAAATTGATCCGATCATGAAGAAAAACAGCCAAGAAAGTGGTGTCTCGCAAAGACAGTTTTGCGGCAAAATAATAATAGAAAAGCTGATGGAAATTTGTAAAAATCGTCTACGTTCAAACGCTTGTATCTTTTTCGTTATAAGCTCGTTTTCCACGTTCTTTATATCCCCAGAATCATGGGACAACGTACTAATATATTTTTGATAAGTCGGGACGGCTAGATCAAGTTTTACGTCTCGAAACAGTCCAAGAAAATCGTGGGACAGCAAGTAATTTTTCAGAAAATAGTTTTCGTCGTTAAAATTGAAAATAGCATATCTTTTTCGTCGTAACTCGGATTTTAGTGATTCAAGCGGCCACGGTTTCGTTTTTGAAAGTATTTTCTGAATATCTAACCCAATGTTACCCGGAAACCCCTGAGTTTTCTGAAATTGGTGATTTGAGACAGAACCTATATTTGAAAGTATTTTTCGTTGTTAATATTCGGAAAAACATATCTCCTTCGTTATTAACTCGTTTTTATCCCCGTTTTCGGCTATAGTTTCGTATCGGAGAGTATTTTCTAAATCTTTGGTCAAAAGTTACACCCTTGCCCCTGATCTTCCCACGTTTGCCAAAAAGGGACAGCAACATTTTGAAAGTGTCAAAAATAGATTTTCCTAGTTTCTAACTTGTTCCAACTTCAACCAAACCACTTTCAATCACCACAAAACTAGTCTAATCCTACCATACACCTTCTTAGGGTGTCATGGGTTCCTAAACATCACCAATCTTAGTGGATCTAATGAGATTGCTAGTAAAAATTATAGATCTAAGTTTATAAAAACAAATTGAGTAATAAGTGGTATGGATCTTACATACTTGCATGTTTTGTTACTAGATCATGAAAATATATAAAATAGATGTTTAAAAGAGTAGGAAAGATTATTAGTAACTTACTTGAAGATTTGAGATGATTTGAAGTTGATTATGTATAATAACCTAGGGTTTTTACCACAAAACCCCAACTAGATCATGATTAAAACTTGATTATACACTTGGATCTTGAAAGTTTATGGTTTCTTCTTGTGTTCTTGGTTGGGTCGATCCACACACCAAGGGAGGAAGAGAGAAAAGTTTTTGTGCTAGTTTGTTTTTCTTGTAAAATGGATGTAGGTGTAGAAATATGTATATATATATGCATATTAATGTAGGAGGCAAGATCCATAAAAGGGGGGATTGGAAGACTTTTGCAAGCAAAGTCTTGACTTTGGTGTATTGTTGATAGATATTGTGTAGTTTAGGTGATACCGGGTACCGAGTTAACTAACAAAAATAAATCATGACGCGATGAAATAAAATATGACGAAGTTGTAAAAGTTGTAAAATATTATTCCTGATGATAATCGGGTGTTAAAATAATTATCGTGTTGAAATTTCGCAAACCGACAGAGTTATAAGCTCTTACCGTAAAATATAGTAATTGATTCGAATACACCGGGTAATTTAATAATGTAATTTTTATATTATTAAAATGAGTATGAAAATATATTAGGATCGTAATCGGGAGTATTGGATATATGTTAGTAGCAAAAACTGAGTGGTAACGTTAATTACAAATTAAGCATACGTATATAGAAATAATGCATATCCGTGTAGGGCCTAAAATGTGATGATGATGTAACCGAGGTTATGTAGACTACTCCAGTCTATATGACGTGTCATTAATGAATGATGTATGAATTCACAGCGAAACCACATTGGTTACGTGAATTTGAAGACTCGTAAACTCAGTTTATGATGTAATGAACGGCAATCGTGAATAGTGATTTCCTTCCGGAAATGAATAGTGTCATATGAATAGTAAAATTTTTGAACGCTTCTCGGATTCACAAACTGACTCCGAAAACGATGAATAGTAAAATGATGAATAGTGACCGGTGAATAGTAAATGATGAATAGTAACTGATGAATTGTGAATAGGAGAAATGTCCTGAAAACGCGGGTTGTTACAGTCTCACCCCCTTAAAAGGAACTTCGTCCCGAAGTTCTGTTTGTGTTGGTCTCTGAAGTTGTATTGGTGAAAAGATGATGATCTTTATTGGGTAAGCTATTGAGCTCTAACAAGGTTCAAGTCTGACGGCTACTAGGCCTACTCTGTCTGAAATATTGAATGGTCCAATGTGTATCGGGTTTAATTTTATGAAGTTTCCTGAATGGTATTATGCCTTTCCTAGGCAGAACTTTCAACATAATCATGCCGCGAACTTGAAATTCTAGTGGTTTACTGCTTATCGAGCTTGTAATTGATTCTTGATTTGTAGGAAATTCCTGGTTATTTCATGAATGCTTACGGGACTAGTGAGTTGGGCTTTTCCAAGTTTTGATCCGTCAATGGATGTTGGCACTTCGACCATAGAGTGCTTCGAATGGTGTAGTCTCTAAGTTCGTGTGGTAACTATGGTTGTAAAAGAATCCGATTTATGGCAAATGGTTAATCCAACCATTTCTAGAGTCAATCACTCATGCTTTGAGTATATCTTCCTATGTTTGAATCAATCTCAAATTCTGACCATTGGTCTACAGATGATAGTTGGTGTGGTTCCAAAGAAATCTTTAATGTAATCGCTAGAAGTTTGAGGTGAATCAAATTCCTCTATTAGGAATAATTGAAATGTGTATCATGAATCTTGTTTTGAAAGACTTTCAGGGTTAAATCCGTAAAAGGGTGTTGTTGAAAATAATAGATTAGGATAAGGTTGTGATCCTCCGCAGGATGTCAGGAATTGAGTCTTTCTCCACCTACGGTGCCTAGTCTCCATTACTAAGGTTTTCCCCAAGTTATATGTCATCAAATCACAACTCCTAAAGGTATAAGTAATGTAATATAGTGATTGCTTTTTCAAAGTTTGTTTTGAGATTTTGTTTTGTTCATAAACCTTCCCCGAATGAATGAATCTATAAGTTTAAGCAAACGGCTTTTTAGGTAACATCCTTCTTGATGTTTCAAAATTTAGTAGTTATGCAATATAGGAAAATTTTCAACATAAGGTGGATAATATGGTTTACCAAAGATCGATGTTTAAAATTTTGTAACATTCAATAGTTTTTGTAAAAGATTAGCCAAAAGGAATTTGCTTGTCAAAATAAGTGCATCAGAAAAGTATTTCTTACAAGATATATGTTTTGTATAACGGTAATTTGGAGAAAATCCATTTAAAAATGAAAGTATTAAGAGGATAAAATAGCCAGGTATGTATGTCTGCACAAATGCATAGGTGTCTAACATGTTTGAATAAAGTCTATTGGTGAGGACATGTTCAATCTATAGTCTCGGTTAAGAGGTTGGATTTATCTCTATGGTGTTGCTTAGTGAGCATTCGCATCTAAATGAATCTTGTAATTCAGTCAAGCCAATACTTTCTAGATGATAGAATTTTGGCGATCAGGCCAGTGATAGTGGTCCGAATGGTTTCGTGATATCCTGAGATTTCTGTTAAGTTTTGAAAGGTCTTAATGTATCGAGGGATCATCCTCATAGAAGGTATGGAAAGTCTTTCCTAGGGAGGTCATTGATAATATCCACTTATCAATATAGGGAGTAGTGAGGGATGAGTGACATCGGAATCTAGAGAGTGTTAACTAATTCCTTATATATATATGGGGGTGGGGAAAGGAAATGATAGTAATGGTGAGAAGGGAAGAGACTGTGACAAAATGAGATTGTGACAAAAGAAAATACTGTGATATGAGTGTATCGTGCATAAATATGAAAGTTCATGAAATAAAATGACTAGCTGACATGCTTCCAATCGGTGGTTTACGAAGTGATGAAAAGTATGAAGGTTCCAACAACGAGAGTATACACACACATGAATGAAACATTTAGAAATTGAGTTGAGAATTCAATCCAGACATAACCTTATTATAACCATTCTCAGTGTTGCAAAATTCTCTTCTGAGTCAGACATAGGTGGTCAGCCTGTATCTCACTATCCCCGGTTGAATATAGATGACCAGTCTATATTCCACCGAGGTTCCATGAATTTTGAAATACTCAGCTCAGTTATACTAATACCATGTGCTTCACAAGTACCAAGACGTTCTGAAAGACAAAAGCAGGTGACCAAACTCGAGGTCAAATGATGAAACTATGCAAGGAAAAACATAACGCGGTGAAATATATGATACATGAACATGCTTATATGAAAGACAGTTATAGTAATCAACTATGATAAATGATTATAGTATATCAGATAATGAGACACAAATCTCATCACCTAAGTCAGCAACAAACCACAATTGAGGCTTCAACTTGGCAGGCAGGCACGTGACGGTCATAGGGTTAAGTTTTCGTAAAAGTAGCTATAGTCTAGGTTTTAAAAACACTTAGTTCGCTATAGCCAAAGCTCTGATACCAATCTGTCACACCCCCAGAATCGGGTCCAGCGGAAGCATACATGTAGCTGGGGTGTAACTCAATTGGTATTACAGCACAAGTACAAAATTGGTTTTCACTTCAATCATTTAGAATAAAATCGTTTAACTAAAAGTATTGAATTTACATTGTTTAAAATTAGTGCGGAAGTAGGCCTTTAAATAGTTAAAAACGGTCCCCCTAAGAATATCAGAGTCTTCTATGACCATGCCATGCCCTGCCAAAACCTCCTGTAGTGTGCCATTGCTTAAAACCTGAAAATACATGCTAAAACGTCAGCATAAAGCTGGTGAGTTCATAGTTTTAAGTAAACAAGTATTTCCCGTAAACAAGTGTTTCCAGAAATCAAGTATTTCCCAGCAAAGGCATCGTAAATCCACTCAGTTACAAGTCCCGCCATAAGAGACTTGTAACCTGTGTGTTTACAACCCACTGCCAAAAGTAATATGTTTAAGTAAACAAGTCATTTGCGGAACACGAGATTTTCAGTAGCAAGACAATATAACAAATACAATGTGACAGCTAAAAATAAGGTATACAGTGCCTAAAGCTCATGACCCCGAAACTCGACGTAATCATATGCAATCAAGCATAAAATGCCCCAAGTAAGTGTTTGCCAGACACTCGGAAGTAATCCGAATGATATGCGTCCGTTTAACAGGTTGGCGCGACCAACTCGGACGGGGTGTCAACCCAAATAGATCTATCCACAGCATTCGCGCTCACACGCATGTAATTAACGGTTCATGATAAAGGGGACTTCAGTGGCAGTAATAGGTAACTCAGGCAAAGTAACAGTTTTATATTTATTTCCGCAAAAGCAAGAACTTGTGTTCATAAGAAAGTAATCAAGGATGGAATAAGTAATTCATACTGTATTCAAATAATTAATCAAGTATTTCAACCATCCAGTAATGTTTGAGAAAATGAATCGCATTCAAGTAAAACAAGCATTGAATTTAAATAGTAAGGAGCATGTATCTTCCCCAAAACAGTTGTGAAACAAGTAAAAGTAGGGGTTATGAACTAACCTGGTGCAATAGCTACGATGACAACAATGAATACACAGAATGAGGCACGATCTCTAACCGCAACCTAATATGAATGGTATGATCTAATGTAAGAAATGAAATAATGCTACACATGCAAATACGTATGTTATCGATACCACTCGTTAGTTTTGAAAATAACGTTCATCGTCGAAAAATACGTTTTTGACGTCTCGTTAGGTTAATAACCACTTTTCATGGAAATAGGTTGAAACGGTACTCCACGATCCTTGTTTGGTGTTCTATCGGCAAATATAAGGTTTTCGTCGAAAATATGCCCAAAATGGCCTTGCAAAACAAGTCGCGAAATGTTGTCCGTTAAGGGTTAGTGATGAAACTCGGCGTTTTTGAAAACCTTGTAACAATATCTAGAAGTCGTGTCATTTAACTTTTGGCGATACGGGTCTCGATCGATGAGAAAATCGACTCTTATTGTTGTTACTTGAAAGTATTATGTTCAATACTTAGAAAATTTCATTATAGTAAAAGCTGTCAAAATATATAGTTTATCGGGTATATAGATGAGGTCGTAGTTTATTCGTTATAAGTCTATTCGACGAACGGCCAATTGATTTGAAAAGCTTGTTGGAAGATCTTGATTTCATAAAACTACGGCTCGGACTCAAATTGATCCGATCATGAAGAAAAACAGCCAAGAAAGTGGTGTCTCGCAAAGACAGTTTTGCGGCAAAATAATAATAGAAAAGCTGATGGAAATTTGTAAAAATTGTCTAAGTTCAAACGCTTGTATCTTTTTCGTTATAAGCTCGTTTTCCACGTTCTTTATATCCCCGGAATCGTGGGACAACGTACTAATATATTTTTGATAAGTCGGGACGGCTAGATCAAGTTTTACGTCTCGAAACAGTCCAAGAAAATCGTGGGACAGCAAGTAATTTTTCAGAAAATAGTTTTCGTCGTTAAAATTGAAAATAGCATATCTTTTTCGTCGTAACTCGGATTTTAGTGATTCAAGCGGCCACGGTTTCGTTTTTGAAAGTATTTTCTGAATATCTAACCCAATGTTACCCGGAAACCCCTGAGTTTTCTGAAATTGGCGATTTGAGACAGAACCTATATTTGAAAGTATTTTTCGTTGTTAATATTCGGAAAAACATATCTCCTTCGTTATTAACTCGTTTTTATCCCCGTTTTCGGCTATAGTTTCGTATCGGAGAGTATTTTCTAAATCTTTGGTCAAAAGTTACACCCTTGCCCCTGATCTTCCCACGTTTGCCAAAAAGGGACAGCAACATTTTGAAAGTGTCAAAAATAGATTTTCCTAGTTTCTAACTTGTTCCAACTTCAACCAAACCACTTTCAATCACCACAAAACTAGTCTAATCCTACCATACACCTTCTTAGGGTGTCATGGGTTCCTAAACATCACCAATCTTAGTGGATCTAATGAGATTGCTAGTAAAAATTATAGATCTAAGTTTATAAAAACAAATTGAGTAATAAGTGGTATGGATCTTACATACTTGCATGTTTTGTTACTAGATCATGAAAATATATAAAATAGATGTTTAAAAGAGTAGGAAAGATTATTAGTAACTTACTTGAAGATTTGAGATGATTTGAAGATGATTATGTATAATAACCTAGGGTTTTTACCACAAAACCCCAACTAGATCATGATTAAAACTTGATTAAACACTTGGATCTTGAAAGTTTATGGTTTCTTCTTGTGTTCTTGGTTGGGTCGATCCACACACCAAGGGAGGAAGAGAGAAAAGTTTTTGTGCTAGTTTGTTTTTCTTGTAAAATGGATGTAGGTGTAGAAATATGTATATATATGCATATTAATGTAGGAGGCAAGATCCGTAAAAGGGGGGATTGGAAGACTTTTGCAAGCAAAGTCTTGACTTTGGTGTATTATTGATAGATATTATGTAGTTTAAGTGATACCGGGTACCGAGTTAACTAACAAAAATAAATCATGACGCGATGAAATAAAATATGACGAAGTTGTAAAAGTTGTAAAATATTATTCCTGATGATAATCGGGTGTTAAAATAATTATCGTGTTGAAATTTCGCAAACCGACAGAGTTATAAGCTCTTACCGTAAAATATAGTAATTGATTCGAATACACCGGGTAAATTAATAATGTAATTTTTATATTATTAAAATGAGTATGAAAATATATTAGGATCGTAATCGGGAGTATTGGGTATACGTTATTAGCAAAAACTGAGTGGTAACGTTAATTACAAATTAAGCATACGTATATAGAAATAATGCATATCCGTGTAGGGCCTAAAATGTGATGATGATGTAACCGAGGTTATGTAGACTACTCCAGTCTATATGACGTGTCATTAATGAATGATGTATGAATTCACAGCGAAACCACATTGGTTACGCGAATTTGAAGACTCGTAAACTCAATTTACGATGTAATGAACGGCAATCGTGAATAGTGATTTCCTTCCGGAATGAATAGTGTCATATGAATAGTAAAATTTTTGAACGCTTCTCGGATTCACAAACTGACTCCGAAAACGATGAATAGTAAAATGATGAATAGTGACCTGTGAATAGTAAATGATGAATAGTAACTGATGAATAGTGAATAGGAGAAATGTCCTGAAAACGCGGGTTGTTACAGACGCCGTCATCTTAGTAAATCTATATATAGTCTTTGTAATTTTCATTCAAAAAGAGGTGAATTTTAGGGTCGAACTTAATAAACCCTAACACGACTTTTACGATATTTTCAAGGGTTTTCACCTCTTGAAACCCTTCATGTTCAATTGAGATAAGTATCCTTTCGATTCATTCAATATGTCTATGTGTTGTTTGAATATATCTTACACTTGTCTTGATTCTAACATGCTAGGCTAGATCTCTTGTGTGTTTGCTTAGATGTAATGAAACCTAGATGTTGATTATAGGTTGATTATTTGTTTATACTTGTAATAGATGAATGATTTCAACGTTAGGCTTAAGAAAACTAGCAGATCTCCATTGTCTAACTTGCTTGAACGTCTTAAGAAACATAAACCGATGTGTACTAGGTTTTTATGGTTGTATTTAATGAATGAGCGAATTCTAGTGATCTCATGTTAGGAGCTTCTTGCAGGCTCGACATAGGAGTAAAGTAGGAGCTTCATAGAATTGGGGAAGTAAGTACGCCACCCCATGACTGATATTAAGGAATATAACCCGTCATCCATGCAACTGTAACAAACAATTAACCTGTAAAATATATCTAGGGAGTAGTGAAATCTAAGTAAACACAATTCTCCCATATATTGTTCACACCACTAGTTTAATTAGTTTTATTTTCATTTCTGTTATTTTATTTTGATTGCATCTGTAGTTATTGGGTTAGTTGACTAGCAACTAATTCCGCCCACTCTTCCAAAAACCGAGATTTTAATTGCTTTCATAAAAACATAAAAATACAAAAAGAATCATCCCTCACCTCTAGACCTAGTTTTTATGTTTTCTAATCCTAGCGACACTATTCCTAAGTTTAACGATCAATCCCCCGGTACTTGTCACTATACTATACTACAACGATCAGGTACACTGCCTGGTGGGGGTTGTAAGTTTCTCGAGATCCCTCGAGAGGTAAAGCCTGGTGCAATTCCCACGCATCAAGTTTTTGACGTCGCAGCCCGGGGAATAGTTATTGTCTAGGTTAGAATTTCTTTTTATTAGGTCTACTAGCTAGATTCCTTTCTAGTAAGATTTTATTTTTATTTTTAGGTTTTCTTTAGTCTATCTTATTTCTTCGTGTTTTTGTTCGTAACTCTTACCATCCGACATCATGGAAGGTGGTAACATCTTTGAACCCATCAACCCACCACAACAAGACCACCCACAAAACCCACCACTAGCAAACCAACCTCTTAGGCCCCGAACCCTAGGAGAGTATTCCTGACCTAGCCACCAAGGCTATCGAAACACTATTGAGCTCACCCAAGGAGCCAATGTGTCTCCCTTGAGATCCGAAACCATCCGGTTGGTGCAAAGCGGATGTGCATTCCATGGACTTCGTTCCGAAGATCCTAATCAACATCTCAAGGACTTCCTTAAAATCGTAGATTCTATAGACCTTGATGTTACAACTAGAGAGTCGACCCGATTATGCCTATTCCAATTCTCTCTATGTGATCAAGCTAGTCAATGGCTTGAAAGTTTAACCGCGAGATCCATCACCTCATGGGATGATCTCACCACTCGTTTCCTTGCTCAATTTTTCCCACCGGGGAGAACTACGAAGCTTAGAAATGACATCTTGATGTTCCAACAACGTCCAGGTGAGACCTTTTGTGAAGCATGGACTCGATGCAAAGACCTACTCCGAAAAGTCCTTCATCATGGCATTGAACCATGGTTCCAGATTCAAAACTTTTACGATAAAGTGAATTATCAAACGAGAAGGGCTATAGATTACGCTGCCAATGGCAGGCTAAATGGACTTAGCGTTGATGAATGCTGGAAAGTTCTTGAGGGGTTAGCACAATACGAAGAAGAAGGATGGGAGGATCCGATGTTTTCAAGTAATGGAAGTCTTGATTACGTAAAAGCTACCCAAGAACAATTATTGGGAAATATCGAGAAGCAGGTAAAGGAATTGATGAGAGCTGAAATGCCTGCAGCTGAAACCGCAAGGAGTCCTAATGTACGTGTGAGTGCAATTAACAAATATAATTTTCCTGAACGTTCACGACAAGAGGAGTTCGAAGGGATAATGGTAACCTTCATGAATAATCAGTAAAAACAAATTCGGCACTTAGAAGCACGCATGGAAAGCACTCGTAATGCTTTTATAGACTTAGCAGACAAATTCATATCAAGAATTAAGGAAAAGATTAAGGAAAATCCGCACCAAGAAAAATCGAAAAAATCTTTGAAGTCCCAACCCCTTTGGTGTGTGACCAAGAGGATAATGAGAAATCCTTTTCAAGTGCTTCACCGTCAATCACCCCCTACTTTTGTGAGCATCCTCAGGAGGAGAAGAACTTGCAATTTCATAACATTTTCATTGGAAGCTTGCAAATCACGCTCCCCAATTTGTGCAAGAGACGTTCTTTTGGTTTTAAACCTGGTGTGAAGAGGTTGCACCTAAAAAGTACCGTAGCTTTGGAAACTTTTATGGAACGACTCCTCTTTATACCCACCGTTTACCAATGCAAAGGTTACAGCTTAACTGAAACCTTGCCCGCCCCTGTCGATGACCACATCTCTTTCCGTGACAGTAACAAAATGTTTGACCCTGGTGGACTTTACTAACGGGATGGCTACTCATAGTTTTCACTCGTGATTAGTTATTTACATTAGTGCAGGGACTGAATTTGAAAATGTCACTTAGTGTTCACATAACGGGCATCTGACAGCGTCAGATTTTACTCTTGACGCCGTCACCTCGCATTCTCAGCAATAATAACCCCATCTCCATCACTTTCAACTCATACCCCATAAATCACACCCAAATTGTTGCTCCACCTCCGAGTCTCCAACATCCAATCCGACATCTTCTGTGACAAATCTCCACGTGGTAAGTAGTTTTTCTTCATCCTTTTTCGTTTAATTATCCTTAGGACCTATCAATTTTGAAAACCCCCATCATCCGAAACCCCATCATTGACCCATCTTTGAGAAACATAATGCCCTTCCTTAGATATTTTGTAATCATGAGGTTACCATTAGGTGATAGCGGTCGATTCGATTCATGCGTTAATTACGGAAAAATCTTTCACACCACGGATTTTTTGACCCCTCACCCATGTTTTCTGCATAAAGGAATGTTTGGGTCATGGATTTAGAGTTTGAAAATTGATTTTCCCTCGTAATTGCATGGATGAATTTTTGCTGGGTCTGACGGCGTCAGATGTGTCTGACAGCATGAATTCGTAGAACTCTCATTCTAACTATTTTCATTCCACTCTATCTTTTTCCAGGAAAATGAGCAAACTATCACGACAACACCAAGGGAGCTCGTCTAGGTCCCAACGAGTAAACTATGGGGATTTGGTCCACAGTTGGAGTGAGTTTGGCAATGATGCCGCTACAACCAAGTACGCAGAACTTGTTTATCACCATATCGATGCTGGAGTTGTGATCGATTGGGAGTTTTTGAGGTCCTAAGGTCTTGAGGGTGAATTCCTTGGGAGGATCCAAACGGATGGATTCACGGGTCCTCAATGGGAGAGATTGTTCAGGATGAGGGAGACTATTTACAGTGAGTTGCTTAGGGAGTTCTTTGCGACTTTTCGCTTTGATTTGGCTGAGGCCAGGACAGATATGGGGGGCACCACCATTTACTTTAGATTGGGGGGAGAGCTTCGATCATGCTCGGTTACTGAGTTTGGGTGGAGGTTAGGTTTTTATACTCGGTAGGAGGCTGTTGAGGGGGGTTTTATGCAGAGGTTGTTGCATGGGGAGACAATGAGGAATGAATTGAGGTGTGCCACTTTTTGGCCGAGTATTGGGAACGGGGTGAACACCTCGACTACTGGGGCGGCCTCAATCAGGGACCCCAATATCAGGTTAGCCCACAGGTGCATCACCTACAGCTTGTCGGGGCGTCATGGCTCCACTCACCGTGTCACTGCTTCAGATATGTTCTACCTATACACCATGTTTTCAGCGGATGTATACTGTAACATCCCATTTTAGGTAGCGAGCTATTTGAAGACTAGTGTGGGGGAGAGGGACATTGACAAGGTATATGGGGGGATGTTCATGACCCGTTTGGCTAAATCTTATGGGCTACTTGTTCCTGAGATCATGGGGTACCTGAGCGACTGTGGGGCTTGTAGGGTGGTGAGGGCTAAATCCCTCAAGCAGATGAGCATTGTGATGGAGCTGGGGGATGGGTCCTATACCTGGTACATTACGGGAGGACCTGAGGATGCGGAGGATGATGATGATGATGAGGGAGTGCCCCAGCAGCCACATTTCAGGGATTATGAGGTTGGGCTTGCAGATTATTACCGACACATGGGTCGGGGAGACTGGCAGGCACACCAGGGGGCCTGGATGGGTCAGGTGGACGCATGGCGGACCACCACTGATCAGCGCTTTGATTGGATGTATGATCATACCATCCTCCAGATGCAGCACCTCTCCACCCGTGATCAGATCGAGCCCCAGCTACAGATCGACCCATTCCCCGGTCGTGAGATGGACTACCCTCCTTACGGGTACACTGGGCACCTCCCTCTTGGTTATGACTACCGTTATGGTCCCCCTCCCCAATGATCTGTCTTGTTGTTTGTGGTTTTTGAACAATTTTTTCATGGTTGTGTAATTTGAAACAATTTGGATTGTAATAGTTTAGGTTATGGCCTCTGTTGGCCCTGGATAATTTTTATTTTTTTTATGTTCATTATGAATTATGGGTTGCTTATGGTTTCATTTTTCTATTTGTGTGAATTTTATTTGCTTGATTGTTATTTGTTTCCGTATGCATGCTTTATTTTTATTGTTGGTAGATCATGTTTCAAAACTAAAATGGTGAAAATACTTTATTTTGTCGTTTGGCTTTATCTTAACTTCATCCAAAGGTATTTCGCAAAAGATAAGTGTAAGGGGAAACCCCAAATATGTTTTTAAGAAACAAAACCGATCATGATTCTCCACAATATTAAATGAACATGTATATTCGTATTTGTTAGAGTCAAATGCTTGTATCGAGTCATAATGATGTTTTGCAGGATTTTCCAGGAAGTAGGACATAAGTTTTTCCAGAAATTTTCCAGAAACTTAACGTAAGAATTCCTGCAGGTCACTTCTGACGGCGTCAGGAAGAAATTCCTGACGGCGTCATGTGTAAAATTCTGGAAATTTTGCTAGTTTTGTTTTTTTATTAACGGAGTCTTAAAATTTTTGTTGAATCTTTAGTTTTATAAACTCCAGGGAATCTACAAACATCATTCCACAAGCATTATATCTTACTCTGTTTTCTAGGATTTTTTATCATATATAGATTGCCGCTGATTTTACGCGAGGTTGCCTTGTTTGTTTTCTCATGTTTAACAGGTTATGTATAACAAGAAGAGGATTTATATTTCTGGAAGGGAAGCTTTGATGGTTCATTTTCTTGGAGGAAGATCTAACCTTGTTACCACACTATCCATACCGAGCGAATCAGGGGAGTATTTGATTTCATTCTTTTACCTGTTTTACTTTTACAATCTTTAATTGAACATTGGGGACAATGTTCATCCTAAGTGTAAGGGGAGGGTAAAATGATGATACCTCATAGGATACACTTTCACTTGAGTTTGTTTGTTTGATGGTAGATCTGTCATAAAACTATGAGAAATACTTATTAGTGTAATTTTAGCGCCAAATTTAAAATTTTTTACAACATTTAGGAGTGAAACTTTAGCCATAGCAAGCGTCTCATAGATAGGAGATTGTATGACTAGCACAAAACCGTACTATTCAGAAAAATTTTTCACCCAAATATGTGAGGTTCACCTTTAGATTTGATAGGAAAAGCATTTACTATTAGTGCTTATGAGTGTACCGGTAGCATTTAGATTCTAGAACTTGCGTTAGTGATGCATCCCGAGATCGCTAGTGAGACTACATTCGTGTAGTTGGATTTACTACATGATAAGAGGCATTAGGATTCACCCTTGTGTTAAACCCGTATCAGAATTACTTGACCATTTAAGTCATATTACTTGACTAGTAAAGTCAATTAATTTTTCCCACACCTTAGCGTTGTACTCATTTTTAGTACACGAAACCCCTAGTACACCCCTCCGAGCCTATCTTTTCGTTTCTAACTTTAACCATCTTACTTAAAGGAAGAATTTGTTACACCCCACTTAAATGTACACCCAAATCGCCTTAGCCTTCCGTGTATGCACTCATCTTTAGTGCATTATTGTTATTTGTTAAACCCTTAGTTAATTATCTAATTGATTACATGGTTGCTAAGTCGAGTCATATCCTTGTACATATTGTTTTGGGACGATTGGGACTCATGGGTAAAGTTCTAATCTTATGGAGTAATGGGGAAGAACATCAATTATTACCCCCATATGTACGTTAATCTTAAAAAGTACTCCAAGTGTTTTGATTATCTTAATTCGAGTCATTAGATTAGTTTATTGTAAAGTATGTAAAAATTCAAGTGTAAGGGGAATGTTCATTCCCTATGATGTATTATTTTGGATGGTAGGGTAAGAGTGTATGCAAAAAAAAAAAAAAAAAAAAAAAAAAAAAAAAAAAAAAAAAAAAAACATACGGACTACCATCCCGTTTCATTCTATGTTTGTTTTATGTTTTTGTTATTTTTCATTTATTAAGCTTAAGTCGAGTCTAGTCTTGGCTTATCAACACCATATTGTACATGTAATTGACTAAGATTTGTAACTCGCCACCAGTAAAGATTGCCTATATCCAACAAAACCGTGTATTCCATATGCCTACACCTAACGTTACAACCCTTTAAAAGACCTCTTTGATAGTTTATCCTAGGTGCTTACGCCATGTGGAGGAGGTTTGATCCTTTCCCAAGCCTATGGTAATCTATTTTTCTATAACAGGTAGTGAGAGATATTTTCCATTTCCATATTGTGATATATACTTTATTACACCCGAGAGATGTGAGTATCTAAACACTATTTGTGAGGTGCTAGTATATGACCTCCGTGCTTGTCTTTGGTCTTTAGTGGTACGATTATTTGTTGTAATTATTTTTATATTAGTGTTAAATGACCCCTAACTTGTATTTTGACTAGAATAAAAGCGCATTTGCTTGAGGACAAGCAAATCTCAAGTGTAAGGGTATATGATGAGGCGAAAAATGATCCATTTTTAGGGGGTCATTTAAGCCGGAATTTGGATTTATTTGATCAAATGTTGCCCTAAATCGTTCCTTTTGTGATTTTAGGTACTTCGGGAGTGAATTCTGGAAAAGGAAGCATTTTGGACGTTTTTGGAGCATAAAAGTGAAGAAAACGGCAAAGTCTTGATTTCCTTGCTGGGAACAGTACCTGACGGCGTCAAGAGGAATTTGATGACGACGTCAAGAGCAATTTTGGTGACGGCCCATAGAAAACGTGACGACGTCAGAACATGGCCGTCAAGAGTAAATGTGGTGACGGCCCAGAACAAGATTACACATGACGGTGTAAGATCTAGATCTAGGCAATCCGAGAATATTTTTGGCGGCGGGTTGACGGTGTCAGAACTTTCTTCTTGACATCGTCACCTTAGTAAATCTATATATAGTCTTTGTAATTTTCATTCAAAAAGAGGTGAATTTTAGGGTCGAACTTAATAAACCCTAACACGACTTTTACAGTATTTTCAAGGGTTTTCACCCCTTGAAACCCTTCATGTTCAATTGAGATAAGTATCCTTTCAATTCATTCAACTTGTCTATGTGTTGTTTGAATATATCTTACGCTTGTCTTGATTCTAACATGCTAGGCTAGATCTCTTGTGTGTTTGCTTAGATGTAATGAAAACTAAATATTGATTATAGGTTGATTGTTTGTTTATAGTTGTAA
Organism: Artemisia argyi; assembly: GCA_030686995.1. NCBI lineage: Eukaryota > Viridiplantae > Streptophyta > Magnoliopsida > Asterales > Asteraceae > Artemisia > Artemisia argyi. Next base: position 131,835,844 of record CM060709.1, on the reverse strand, counting down.
TCGATGAATGATTTCAATGTTAGGCTTAAGAAAACTGGCAGATCTCCATTGTGTAACTTGCTTGAACGTCTTAAGAAACATGAACCGATGTGTACTAGCTTTTTATGGTTGTATTTAATGCATGAGAGAATTCTAGTGATCCCATGTTAGGAGCTTCTTGCAGGCTCGACATAGGAGTGAAGTAGGAGCTTCATAGAATTGGGGAAGTAAGTACGCCACCCCATGATTGGTATTAAGGAATATAACCCGTCATCCACGCAACTGTAACAAACAATTAACCTGTAAAAGATATCTAGGGAGTAGTGAAATCTAAGTAAACACAATTCTCCCATATATTGTTCACACAACTAGTTTAATTAGTTTTATTTTCATTTCTGTTATTTTATTTTGATTGCATTTGTAGTTATTGGGTTAGTTGACTAGCAACTAATTCCGCCCACTCTTCCAAAAACCGAGATTTTAATTGTTTTCATAAAAACATAAAAATACAAAAAGAATCATCCCTCACCTCTAGACCTAGTTTTTATGTTTTCTAATCCTAGCGACACTATTCCTGAGTTGAATGATCAATCCCCCGGTACTTGTCACTGTACTATACAACAACGATCAGGTACACTGCTTGTTGGGGGTTGTAAGCCTCTCGAGATCCCTCGAGAGGTAAAGCCTGGTGCAATTCCCACGCATCAAGTTTTTGGCGCTGCAGCCCGGGGAATAGTTATTTTCTAGGTTAGAATTTCTTTTTATTAGGTCTACTTGCTAGATTCCTTTCTTGTAAGATTTTATTTTTATTTTTAGGTTTTCTTTAGTCTATCTTATTTCTTCGTGTTTTTGTTCGTAACTCTTACCATCCGACATCATGGAAGGTGGTAACGTCTTTAAACCCATCAACCCACCACAACAAGACCACCCACAAAACCCACCACTAGCAAACCAACATCTTAGGCCCTGAACCCTAGGAGAGTATTCCCGACTTAGCCACCAAGGCTATCGAAACACTATTGAGCTCACCCAAGGAGCCAATGTGTGTCCCTTGCGATCCGACACCATCCGGTTGGTGCAAAGCGGTTATGCATTCCATGGACTTCGTTCTGAAGATCCTAATCAACATCTCAAGGACTTCCTTAAAATTGTAGATTCTATAGACCTTGATGTTACAACTAGAGAGTCGACCCGATTACGCCTATTCCAATTCTCTCTACGTGATCAAGCTAGTCAATGGCATCACCTCATGGGATGATCTCACCACTCGTTTCCTTCCTCAATTTTTCCTACCAGGGAGAACTACCAAGCTTAGAAATGACATTTTGGTGTTCCAACAACGTCAAGGTGAGACCTTTTGTGAAGCATGGACTCGATACAAAGACCTACTCCAAAAAGTCCCTCATCATGGCATTGAACCATGGTTCCAGATTCAAATCTTTTACAATAAAGTGAATTATCAAATGAGAAGGGCTATAGATTACGTAGTCAATGGCAGGCTAAATAGACTTAGCGTTGATGAATGCTGGAAAGTTCTTGAGGGGTTAGCACAATACGAAGAAGAAGGATGGGAGGATCCAATGTTTTCAACTAATGGAAGTCTTGATTACGTAACGCTACCCAAGAACAATTATTAGGAAATATCGAGAAGCAGGTAAAGGAATTGATGAGAGCTGAAATGCCTGCAGCTGAAACCGCAAGGAGTCCTAATGTACATGCGAGTGCAATTAACAAATATAATTTTCCTGAACGTTCACGACAAGAGGAGTTCGAAGGGATAATGGTAACCTTCATGAATAATCAGGAAAAACAAATTCGGCACTTAGAAGCACGCATGGAAAGCACTCGTAATGCTTTTATGAACTTAGCAGACAAATTCATATCAAGAATTAAGGAAAAGATTAAGGAAAAATCCGCACCAAGAAAAATCTAAAAAATCTTTGAAGTCCCAACCCCTTTGGTGTGTGACCAAGAGGATAATGAGAAATCCTTTTCAAGTGCTTCACCATCAATCACCCCCTACTTTTGTGAGCATCCTCAGGAAGAGAAGAACTTGCAATTTCATAACATTTTTGTTGGAAGCTTGCAAACCACGCTCCCCAATTTGTGCAAGAGACGTTCCTTTGGTTTTAAACCTGGTGTGAAGAGGTTGCACCTCAAAAGTACCGTAGCTTTGGAAACTTTTATGGAACGGCTCCTCTTTATACCCACCGTTGACCAATGCAAAGGTTACAGCTTAACTGAAACCTTGCCCGCCCCTGTCGATGACCACATCTCTTTCCGTGACAGTAACAAAATGTTTGACCCTGGTGGACTTTACTAACGGGATGGCTACTCATAGTTTTCACTCGTGATTAGTTATTTACATTAGTGAAGGGACTGAATTTGAAAATGTCACTTAGTTGTCACATAACGGGCATCTGACGGCGTCAGATTTTACTCTTAACGCCGTCACCTCGCATTCTCAGCAATAATAACCCCATCTCCATCACTTTCAACTCATACCCCACAAATCACACCCAAATTGCTGCTCCACCTCCGAGTCTCCAACATCCAATCCGACATCTTCCGTAACAAATCTCCACGTGGTAAGTAGTTTTTCTTCATCCTTTTTCGTTTAATTATCCTTAGGACCTACCAACTTTGAAAACCCCCATCATCCGAAACCCCATCATTGACCCTGTAACACCTAAAATCTGAAAGCAAGTGAAATGACCAAAATGCCCCTACATGTTTAAAAATTTATTAAAAGCTTATTAAAGTACCAAATAAATCCTAAACTCCTAACAATGCATAAGTTATGATCCAAAGTAATTTTAACAACTTCATTTAACATTTATAAAAGTTACAAAATTACCAAAATACCCCTCATAGGGCCGATTGACATAAAATGAATTTTAAAGAGATTTTAAATGGATTAAATATTGATAAATAAGGAAGATAATCACAAGAATATTTTGTTAACCAAAATCACAAAAATTATGGACCTCCCTCCCTCTATTTCACACGGCATATCTCAATAAAAAGTCAAACCATACATTTTCTCCATAAAAACCCTAAACCGATTGGAAGAAAACACAAACAAAATTCCTAAAGCCTCCATTCGACCACCCCATAATTCCTAAGCAATTTTCTGTGATCTATCATCATCCTAAGAAGCCAAGAAAAATACCCATTTAAATTGTGGAAGCCTTGCACGATCGTGGCATTGTTTTCTTTGTGTCGAGCCCTAAAACAAAGGTAAATTCGTTATGTTTCATACGACCTCTTATAAATTCATTTTCTATTTTTCCTGAGTTCCTTACATCATATATGATATTCGAAAAATGATTACAAGGTTTGTTGGTCGCGTTTGTTCTCGTGGGAATTTTTGGTGTCGTATTATCCAATTCAAGAGGTGTAATTCGTCCAGCCTATTCTATTTGTTCCAGATCTGGTCTTTTATTTTTCTCACGTCTCTTACATCATATAAGTCTCAAATAAAATGTTCTAATCGATCCATGCATGCTCTATAACGTTTTGGTGAATTAAACCCTAAAAACGCAACAAAACTCTATATCATTGTATATGAATTTTCTGGATATGAATAATAATTTTTATGAACTTCATATATTAATTATGATCTCGTAAAAATATGGGTTTGAATTATAGAAGCTTAAATCTCGTGTTGTGATTTATTTTATAAATCGGCTAATTAAGAAAACAATGAAGAAAATAAAAGAAACCCTAAATCGAATTAGGGTTAGGGTTTTTATGTTTGGATCTGGTAATTAATGCATAATAATGATTGAGTAATGATTGTATAGTGATGGCATAATGATTTTATGAAATTAGGGTTTGGTTTTGGTAACTTTAAAATAAATCCGATTGGAAAATAAAGTACAAGGGTGTGTTTTGCCAACTTTGAAACATCTGGGATATTTTTGTAAGATCATATATATCAGTAGGAATATGGGAAAAATATAACTTGAGGGTTCTAAGTGTAAATATTACAAGAAATGAGTTAATTGTATTTAATTGGTGCGATTTGTAATTAATTAAAGTAGAGGGACTAAAAGTGTAATTTCTAGAAACTTGGGACTGATTTGAGTAATAAAATATATTCAGGGGGTTTTGTGCTAATTTGGTAATTTAATGGCTTAATATGTAATTATAGATAATTAAAAGTTGAAATTGTAAGTTAAAAGGTTAAATATGTAACTTTGATAACTTGAGGGACTTAATGTGTAAATTATGAATACTTGAGTATCCATTCGTATTATATGATAAAATAAGTGATCATGGTGTAAAATGGATAAGTTAAGGGTTTAATGTGTAACTATGAAGACTAAAAGGTTTAAAGTGTAATTTTGGAATGTAAGGGTGTAAAATGTAAAGTTATGAAACCCTAAGGACCAAATGTGTAAATATGTTAAAAGATACTTTGATTCCATTAATAATGATTCAACTTTCTAATTATGGAAACTTCCTAAAAGTGGAAACTTACTATTTATGGAAACCTGCTAAAAGTGGAAAGTCACTTTAAATGGAAAGTTACTAAAACTGGAAAGCCGACTAAAATGAGAAATCTGAATTGAATAAAGTTATTAATAACAAGCCGACCATTAATTCGTGTAGATTCGCTGAAGAAGGAATTTTGCTTTCGACCTTTATGTTTCTGTCATGTGTGCACTTGCGGTTTAAGGTACAGATATTCTGACCTTTCTCAAAAGGTTTCTCATGATCTCTTTCATATTCTGATCCGTTAGTTCCCGAATTGATGCCATTGCTATGATCCCCTTTACTTGAACTTTCTCTGTTGATCCCATTTGATATGACCTCCGTTATGAATCTATGCTATGAAAACCTTCTTAATGATACCATGGAAATGTTTTGAGAAGAACCGATTTGAAAAGATGTTTATAAATGATGCTAAAATTTTTTTTAAAAGAAAGGTTAATTAACTTTCATGAACCCTATATTTTGAAAGACCATTTTTATGAAAACTGTTTTAAAAGATTATTTAAATTGGACTTTTAATAGAAACTTTTGAAACGGACTTTTGAACTGAACCATGAATTGATTTTTGAATATGAACCTTGACCTGATGAACTCTGAATGGACCTTGACTATTATTTCTGATATGATTTTGAGATGACTTTGAGATAAACCTTTGCTATATGACCTTTTCATGACTTTGAGACCTGACTCTTAGTTTGATACCCGAGCCATTTATGTTTTCCCTACCTATGGAGGTACCATAGGCATGTCTGTGATGCACCACTGGCATGACTCATGTGTGGGTGAGTGATTTCTCACGCCGTCCCTTTTATGATTATCTGCCGGCTATTATGACTTTGAGTATATGACTTTGAGATTGACTTTGAGTAAGGGGCGTATGGATTGCAATCCTAGATCTGTTCTGTTTAGTGGATTTAACTATGACTTTGAGTTGACTTTGAGGTGACTGGTGCTGTGTGCAATACACGCCTTTCACAATTTCTGGGAGCTAGCTACTCCACCCATTTGAAGAATGAGGACACCCCTCATATTATCTGATTATCTGAGAGGACTCCCCTCTATATGATTATGAAGAATTATGGTATTGACGGCTTATATGATATGATATGTTTCTGGGCTCGTGGTAGATGACTATCCTTTCTTCTTTATATTTTATCACTCTTTTATCTATTCCTTATTCTATTTCCCCAATGCACTATGTTTCAGTTCTGTTTCATTATCATTGCTTTGTATATGTATCTGTTCACTGGGCTTTTTAAGCTCAGCCGCATTTCCTTTTCCTGCGGCAGGTTTTAGTAGGAAGCTGGGTTATGGGAAGAGAGTGTGACTAGACGTAGAAGACTATGCTTTGGACTAGAGGCGATTAGATGAAGTTTCACTTTATTAGACATAGTATTTATTGTTTTGTAACCTTGTAGTTTCAGATTTTCATTTGTAACCCTGAATTTCGTTGTATGTATGAATCATATGCTTGTGTTTGTTCTGATATGTCACTGTAATGTAATACTTCTACCCTTATCGGGTTGGGGTGTTACAATTATGGTATCAGAGCCCAGGCTGCGATTCGTAATACATTTACCCTTGACCTGTGAAGTTTGGACCCCTAAGTTTCCCTGTAGGCGCTCATAAGACAACCTTTGAAACTTTACATTAGGATTCCCCATAGGAACCTAAGTTATTACCAGTGAGGAATGGGTAGACTAAGACATTTGTGTAAGTATCATTTGCTTCCGTATCACTCTGATCGTGCCTTTGCTCTTAGATAAGCCTTATAAGGACCTTTGTTTCAGAAGTTAGAAGTTTTGCAACTTAAGCTTAGTAACCAAGTAAGTTTGGAATACCTCGGAAGGCTACCTGGATACCTTACACATTTAAGTTTCACCTTCAGATTTTGATCTCCGCCTCCGATTTGGTTGATAAGCTGGTTGACACCTTTTTTACCACATCGTAGGTCATTCAACCACAATGTGTTCGACACATTCTGTAAATTCATTACTTATGCTGGGTATGAATGTATCATCCGATACCACTTAACTCTGTATGATCCATTATTACTCCTATGAGAATTTTGGTAATTATGAACCACGAATATGAGAAGTTTTGTTTCCTCTCTTTGAATGATGAACCTTGTTCTGCCAACCGTTTCCTTTGGAAGGGTATGATGTAAATACTATCGCTATATGGATTTGTTAACTAAGCATGATGATGCTGATAACTGAGATTCTGTACCTCTCACAATTGACGATTATACAATATCCGTATTACCAATGATACACATCCTACCTGCTACTTATGCTAAGAAGCTAAACGAAATTCCCACACATTGAACTGTTCGTTTATCCATCCCAACATTTTTGTTGAACCATGTACTTGACTCTGATATATGAACTATCTGTATGATTTGACGACTGTATTCACTCTATGAATCCTTTGACTTTGAGATGTCTGATTGTACGGCCTTTTGGACTGAATGGCTATTCGTGAAGATACCATAGACTACCATATCTGAAATGTGACCTTAAAAATCTGCTTCACCCTATTCCATTATGATGACCCTCTACATCTGCTAAAATTTCTGTCACTATGGAAACACCTACCCCAAACACATGTGATTACCAAGTTGTCCTGAAAACCATTATTATCAACCCTTACAAAGTTCTGCTATTGGGAAATATTTTGTTGTACGAAGATTTTCCGGTATTCTCTGATGAACCTTTTGGTACTCCTTCCTGCTTAAGAAGTAGAGTGGACATTGAACTGATATCAGTGAAGAAACCATGGTGCCATAGAAGTTGAGAGATTGAAGGAGCTGATGGAATATGATTTTTAACCTTGGTGATTCTCTTTAGATGCTCTTGTTTGTTTATGAAGAAGAACGAGAGAAGTATGCGATGACGTATCGACTATCGTGAACTTAAACGTACCACTATCACTAGTCATTATCTGTTTCCGCGTATCAATAATTAATTTGGTCTTCTTTTGAAACTCCGCGTCTGATTTCATCATTTTAGATTTGAAGGACTGAAGAAGCAACCACAAAAACTTCTAAGAAGGGGGTTAACTAACCGAGAGTAACCTTTGGGAAGTATTTCAGTTCCTGAAGAAGAAAGAAGGCGATGTGAAAATTCCCTGAGATGATTTCTGAAGTTGCCTTTGCACTCGTTATAACATTTATGAACTTGAATGATCCCAATGGTGTTGGCTAGAATAATCATGTTTTTCGCGTGTTTTGGACAAATTGTCATAGTATGACATTGTGTTGTGTTCTAAAACGAAAGAAGAACATAGAGATTATTGGTGAGACGACCCTTTGTTCTGGAAGAGAAATTTGATTGACGTTCAGAAAGCATAATAGACAACACTACCCTGTATAATGTAAAGACAGAGCTTTCACAAGAAGGACCAAGATCGAAGATCGTTATCGGAGTTAGAAACTTGGTGGAAGAGTCGTAGAAGATGGTTGCGACAAGCATTACCATGGAAGAAGCATACAAGAAGAAGTGAGGAACTAGGATAGTGCTCAATCATGCATCACGCAACACGTGAAGATTTCAGTTTGGGCATCAAGACAACCAGACCAAAGAAGACGAACCATTCAACACACAACCCGGAGTCGACAACAACAGCATGTACCTTAAGACCTGGAGCTATGTTAGAAGACCTGTCGAAGAAACGCAGTCTTGTTTCTCTATTCATTTTAGTTGTACTAAGATGAATTGAGAGCAGAAGCAGACCTGCGAATGGAGGGATGCATAGTGATCGTGTCAGAGACTGCCGCTACGACGCCACAGTACCAAGAAGAGTTGCTGAAGGCTTGAGGAACCAGACTTGAATTTTAAATTCTCTTAATCATGAGGTAAGACGGACAAGAATAAACAGACTACTCCAACTTGGAAGAAATTTTGAAATTTGTAAATGAGTGGACGGATTTGAAAGCGGACATTGTGTGGACGAGATGATTCTGAAGGATTGACACTATTGATGACGTACCTTAATTTTGAAGGACATTCTCGGATTTCCGTTACTCTTCAAGTAATTTCGTTCTCTTAGTTATGTTGTTTGATTCTGGTGACCTCTGTGACTGTTGGTGGACTAGGTGGATTTAGATAAGTTGTATTGTTCACGACTTGAGATAAAGTATGACCATCATGAGGGCATATGTATATGATGCCAGTATTATGACGCCTGGCCAACGTGATAATACTTACATCATATAACGTGCACTTATGGTGATCATAGGATATTTCGAGGAGTGCCTTAGAAGCTTTAGAATTCTGTCATCCGATCAAGATCATCTGAGTTTAGTGAGACTTTAGGTTCATTCTACCTATACGTTTGATCTGCTGTCCATGATATACGATTCGATACGTTTGGACTCTCGACACGTGTTTTGCTGACCTTGCAACTTCTGATAAGAATCTTAGGTTCCATTATGAAATTTCTGCCGTTGACGATATCTAACGATACGCTTTCTGTCCGTATACGATTCGCATTCGTGAAGTTGTTCATTATGATCTGCTATGAGTAAAATATGTAATTGTGGACTTTGAGGGAATGAGACTTGTTTGTTTATGAGAATACCTTTGGAAGGTTATCTAAAAGCCGAGACTATCTGAGAAGCTGAAGAGTTAAACCTTAAATCACCCCATGTTTGCTACAATTCAATGTATTCTCATCCGATTCGCCTAATCAATTCGATGAAAATCCTATGTATTTTTATACCTCTTCCTGGAGAATTCGATTATCATCCGTTATGTTTTGTACATTATCCTTTTGATTCAAATTCCGTATGATATGCCTTTCCGAGAAATTTGAAACTATTTTGACAATAATTACGAGTCATGAGAAACTATTTGGTCTGAAGATCTTTTTGGAAGAACCTCCCCGAGCGTGAGAATGGTTGTGACGACCTGTTACGGTTTACTACGACTTCGTCTAACTTTGCGATTTCAAATTTCGAGGACGAAATTTTCTTTTTAGAGGGGAAGAAGTTGTAACACCTAAAATCTGAAAGCAATTGAAATGACCAAAATGCCCCTACATGTTTAAAAATTTATTAAAAGCTTATTAAAGTACCAAATAAATCCTAAACTCCTAACAATGCATAAGTTATGATCCAAAGTAATTTTAACAACTTCATTTAACATTTATAAAAGTTACAAAATTACCAAAATACCCCTCATAGGGCCGATTGACATAAAATGAATTTTAAAGAGATTTTAAATGGATTAAATATTGATAAATAAGGAAGATAATCACAAGAATATTTTGTTAACCAAAATCACGAAAATTATGGACCTCCCTCCCCCTATTTCACACGGCATATCTCAATAAAAAGTCAAACCATACATTTTCTCCATAAAAACCCTAAACCGATTTGAAGAAAACACAAACAAAATTCCTAAAGCCTCCATTCGACCACCCCATAATTCCTAAGCAATTTTCTGTGATCTATCATCATCCTAAGAAGCCAATAAAAATACCCATTTAAATTGTGGAAGCCTTGCACGATCGTGGCATTGTTTTCTTTGTGTCGAGCCCTAAAACAAAGGTAAATTCGTTATGTTTCATACGACCTCTTATAAATTCATTTTCTATTTTTCCTGAGTTCCTTACATCATATATGATATTCGAAAAATGATTACAAGGTTTGTTGGTCGCGTTTGTTCTCGTGGGAATTTTTGGTGTCGTATTATCCAATTCAAGAGGTGTAATTCGTCCAGCCTATTCTATTTGTTCCAGATCTGGTCTGGTATTTTTCTCACGTCTCTTACATCATATAAGTCTCAAATAAAATGTTCTAATCGATCCATGCATGCTCTATAACGTTTTGGTGAATTAAACCCTAAAAATGCAACAAAACTCTATATCATTGTATATGAATTTTCTGGATATGAATAATAATTTTTATGAACTTCATATATTAATTATGATCTCGTAAAAATATGGGTTTGAATTATAGAAGCTTAAATCTCGTGTTGTGATTTATTTTATAAATCGGCTAATTAAGAAAACAATGAAGAAAATAAAAGAAACCCTAAATCGAATTAGGGTTAGGGTTTTTATGTTTGGATCTGGTAATTAATGCATAATAATGATTGAGTAATGATTGTATAGTGATGGCATAATGATTTTATGAAATTAGGGTTTGGTTTTGGTAACTTTAAAATAAATCCGATTGGAAAATAAAGTACAAGGGTGTGTTTTGCCAACTTTGAAACATCTGGGATATTTTTGTAAGATCATATATATCAGTAGGAATATGGGAAAAATATAACTTGAGGGTTCTAAGTGTAAATATTACAAGAAATGAGTTAATTGTATTTAATTGGTGCGATTTGTAATTAATTAAAGTAGAGGGACTAAAAGTGTAATTTCTAGAAACTTGGGACTGATTTGAGTAATAAAATATATTCAGGGGGTTTTGTGCTAATTTGGTAATTTAATGGCTTAATATGTAATTATAGATAATTAAAAGTTGAAATTGTAAGTTAAAAGGTTAAATATGTAACTTTGATAACTTGAGGGACTTAATGTGTAAATTATGAATACTTGAGTATCCATTCGTATTATATGATAAAATAAGTGATCATGGTGTAAAATGGATAAGTTAAGGGTTTAATGTGTAACTATGAAGACTAAAAGGTTTAAAGTGTAATTTTGGAATGTAAGGGTGTAAAATGTAAAGTTATGAAACCCTAAGGACCAAATGTGTAAATATGTTAAAAGATACTTTGATTCCATTAATAATGATTCAACTTTCTAATTATGGAAACTTCCTAAAAGTGGAAACTTACTATTTATGGAAACCTGCTAAAAGTGGAAAGTCACTTTAAATGGAAAGTTACTAAAACTGGAAAGCCGACTAAAATGAGAAATCTGAATTGAATAAAGTTATTAATAACAAGCCGACCATTAATTCGTGTAGATTCGCTGAAGAAGGAATTTTGCTTTCGACCTTTATGTTTCTGTCATGTGTGCACTTGCGGTTTAAGGTACAGATATTCTGACCTTTCTCAAAAGGTTTCTCATGATCTCTTTCATATTCTGATCCGTTAGTTCCCGAATTGATGCCATTGCTATGATCCCCTTTACTTGAACTTTCTCTGTTGATCCCATTTGATATGACCTCCGTTATGAATCTATGCTATGAAAACCTTCTTAATGATACCATGGAAATGTTTTGAGAAGAACCGATTTGAAAAGATGTTTATAAATGATGCTAAAATTTTTTTTAAAAGAAAGGTTAATTAACTTTCATGAACCCTATATTTTGAAAGACCATTTTTATGAAAACTGTTTTAAAAGATTATTTAAATTGGACTTTTAATAGAAACTTTTGAAACGGACTTTTGAACTGAACCATGAATTGATTTTTGAATATGAACCTTGACCTGATGAACTCTGAATGGACCTTGACTATTATTTCTGATATGATTTTGAGATGACTTTGAGATAAACCTTTGCTATATGACCTTTTCATGACTTTGAGACCTGACTCTTAGTTTGATACCCGAGCCATTTATGTTTTCCCTACCTATGGAGGTACCATAGGCATGTCTGTGATGCACCACTGGCATGACTCATGTGTGGGTGAGTGATTTCTCACGCCGTCCCTTTTATGATTATCTGCCGGCTATTATGACTTTGAGTATATGACTTTGAGATTGACTTTGAGTAAGGGGCGTATGGATTGCAATCCTAGATCTGTTCTGTTTAGTGGATTTAACTATGACTTTGAGTTGACTTTGAGGTGACTGGTGCTGTGTGCAATACACGCCTTTCACAATTTCTGGGAGCTAGCTACTCCACCCATTTGAAGAATGAGGACACCCCTCATATTATCTGATTATCTGAGAGGACTCCCCTCTATATGATTATGAAGAATTATGGTATTGACGGCTTATATGATATGATATGTTTCTGGGCTCGTGGTAGATGACTATCCTTTCTTCTTTATATTCTATCACTCTTTTATCTATTCCTTATTCTATTTCCCCAATGCACTATGTTTCAGTTCTGTTTCATTATCATTGCTTTGTATATGTATCTGTTCACTGGGCTTTTTAAGCTCAGCCGCATTTCCTTTTCCTGCGGCAGGTTTTAGTAGGAAGCTGGGTTATGGGAAGAGAGTGTGACTAGACGTAGAAGACTATGCTTTGGACTAGAGGCGATTAGATGAAGTTTCACTTTATTAGACATAGTATTTATTGTTTTGTAACCTTGTAGATTCAGATTTTCATTTGTAACCCTGAATTTCGTTGTATGTATGAATCATATGCTTGTGTTTGTTCTGATATGTCACTGTAATGTAATACTTCTACCCTTATCGGGTTGGGGTGTTACAGACCCATCTTTGAGAAACATAATGCCCTTCCTTAGATGTTTTGTAATCATGAGGTTACCATTAGGTGATAGCGGTCGATTCGATTCATGCATTAATTACGGAAAAATCTTTCACACCACGGATTTTTTGACCCCTCACCCATGTTTTCTGTATAAAGGAATGTTTGGGTCATGGATTTAGAGTTTGAAAATTGATTTTTCCCTCGTAATTGCATGGATGAATTTTTCCTGGGTCTGACGGCGTCAGATGTGTCTGACAGCATGAATTCGTAGAACTCTCATTCTAACTATTTTCGTTCCACTCTATCTTTTTCCAGGAAAATGAGCAAACGATCACGACAACACCGAGGGAGCTCGTCTAGGTCCCAACGAGTAAACTATGGGGATTTGGTCCACGGTTGGAGTGATTTTGACAATAACGCCGCTACAACCAAGTACGCGGAACTTGTTTATCACCATATTGATGCTGGAGCTGATCGATTGGGAGTTTCTGAGGTCCCAAGGTCTTGAGGGTGAATTCCTTGGGAGGATCCAAACGGATGGATTCACGGGTCCTCAATGGGAGAGATTGTTCAGGATGAGGGAGACTGTTTATAGTGAGTTGGTTAGGGAGTTCTTTGAGACTTTTCACTTTAATTTGCTGAGGCCAGGACAGATATGGGGGGCACCACCATTTACTTTAGATTGGGGGAGAGCTTCGATCATACTCGGTTATTGAGTTTGGGTGGAGGTTAGGTTTGTATACTCGGTAGGAAGCTGTTGAGTGGGGTTTTATGCAGAGGTTGTTGCATGGGGAGACGATGAGGAATGAATTGAGGTGTGCCACTTTTTGGCCGAGTATTGGGAACGGGGTGTACACTTCGATTACTGGGGCGGCCTCAATCAGGGACCCCATGATCAGATTAGCCCACAGGTGCATCACCTACAGCTTGTCGGGGCGTCATGGCACCACTCACCGTGTCACTGCTTCAGATCTGTTCTACCTATATACCATGTTTTCAGCGGATGTATACTGTAACATCCCATTTTGGGTAGCGAGCTATTTGAAGACTAGTGTGGGGGAGAGGGACATTGACAAGGTATATGGGGGGATGTTCGTGACCCGTTTGGCTCAATCTTATGGGCTACTTGTTCCTGACATCATGGGGTACCTGAGCGACTGTGGGGCTTGTAGGGTGGTGAGGGCTAAATCCCTCAAGCAGATGAGCATTGTGATGTGCACAATTGATCATTGACCGCAGTCTTCTCTTTTCTCTCCCAAAGTGGGGCTGGGGATGGGTCCTATACCTGGTACATTGCGGGAGGACCTGAGGGTGCTGAGGATGATGATGATGATGAGAGAGTGCCCCAGCAGCCACATTTCACGGATTATGAGGTTGGGCCTGCAGATTATTACCGACACGTGGGTCGGGGAGACTGGCAGGCACACCAGGGGGCCTGGATGGGTCAGGTGGATACATGGCGGACCACCACTGACCAGCGCTTTGATTGGATGTATGATCATACCATCTGCCAAATGCAGCACCTCTCCACCCGTGATCAGATCGAGCCCCAGCTACAGATCGACCCATTCCCTGGTCGTGAGATGGACTACCCTCCCTACGGGTACACTGGGCACCTCCCTCCTGGTTAGGACTACCGTTATGGTCCCCCTCCCCAATGATCTGTCTTGTTTGTGGTTTCTGAACAATTTATTCATGGTTGTGTAATTTGAAACAATTTGGATTGTAATAGTTTAGGTTATGGCCTCTGTTGGCCCTAGATAATTTTTATTTTTTTTATGTTCATGATGAATTATGGGTTGCTTATGGTTTCATTTTTATATTTGTGTGAATTTTATTTGCTTGATTGTTATTTGTTTTCGTATGCATGCTTTATTTTTATTGTTGGTAGATCATGTTTCAAAACTAAAATGGTGAAAATACTTTATTTTGTCGTTTGGCTTTATCTTAACTTCATCCAAAGGTATTTTGTAAAAGATAAGTGTAAGGGGAAACCCCAAATATGTTTTTAAGAAACAAAACCGATCATGATTCTCCACAATATTAAATGAACATGTATATTCATATTTGTTAGAGTCAAATGCTTGTATCGAGTCATAATGATGTTTTGCAGGATTTTCCAGGAAGTAGGACATAAGTTTTTCCAAAAATTTTTTGAAAACTTAACGTAAGAATTTCTGCAGGTCACTTCTGACGGCGTCAGGAAGAAATTCCTGACGGCGTCACGTGTAAAATTCTGGAAATTTTGCTAGTTTTGTTTTTCTAACGGAGTCTTAAAGTTTTTGTTGAATCTTTAGTTTTATAAACTCCAGGGAATCTGCAAACATCAATCCACAAGCATTATATCTTACTTTGTTTTCTAGGATTTGTTATCATATATAGATTGCCGCCGATTTTACGCGAGGTTGCCTTGTTTGTTTTCTCAGGTTTAACAGGTTATGTATAACAAGAAGATGATTTATATTTCTGGAAGGGAAACTTTGATGGTCCATTTTCTTAAAAGAAGATCTAACCTTGTTACCACACTATCCATACCGAGCGAATCAGGGGAGTATTTGATTTCATTCTTTTACCTGTTTTACTTTTACCATCTTTAATTGAATATTGGGGACAATGTTCATCCTAAGTGTAAGGGGAGGGTAAAATGATGATACCTCGTAGGATACACTTTCACTTGAGTTTGTTTATTTGATGGTAGATCTGTAATTAAACTATGAGAAATACTTGTTAGTGTAATTTTAGCGCCAAATTTAAAATTTTTTACAACATTTAGGAGTGAAACTTTAGCCATAGCAAGCGTCTCATGGATAGGAGATTGTATGACTAGCACAAAACCGTACTATTCAGGAAAATTTTCCACCCAAATATGTGAGGTTCGCCTTTAGATTTGATAGGAAAAGCATTTACTATTAGTGCTTATGAGTGTACCAGTAGCATTTAGATTCTAGAACTTGCGTTAGTGATGCATCCCGAGACCGCTAGTGAGACTACATTCGTGTAGTAGGATTTACTACATGATAAGAGGCATTAGGATCACCCTTGTGTTAAACCCGTATCATAATTACTTGACCATTTAAGTCATATTACTTGGCTTGTAAAGTCAATTAATTTTTCCCACACCTTAGCGTTGTACTCATTTTTAGTACACGAAACCCCTAGTACACCCCTCCGAGCCTATCTTTTCGTTTCTAACTTTAAGCATCTTACCAAAAGGAAGAATTTTTTACACCCCACTTAAATGTACACCCAAATCGCCTTAGCCTTCCGTGTATGCACTCATCTTTAGTGCATTATTGTAACCCTTAGTTAATTATCTAATTGATTACATGGTTGCTAAGTCGAGTCAGATCCTTGTACATATTGTTTTGGGATGATTGGGACTCAAGGGTAAAGTACTTATCTTATGGAGTAATGGGGAAGAACATCTATTATTACCCCCATATGTACGTTAATCTTAAAAAGTACTCCAAGTGTTTTGATTATCTTAATTTGAGTCATTAGATTAGTTTATTGTAAAGTATGTAAAAATTTAAGTGTAAGGGGAATCTTCATTCCCTATGATGTATTATTTTGGATGGTAGGGTAAGAGTGTATGCAAAAATAAAAAAAATAAATAAATAAATAAATAAATAAAATAAAATAAAATAAAAAGAGAAAAAACATACGTACTACCATCCCGTTTCATTCTATGTTTGTTTTATGTTTTTGTTATTTTTCATTTATTAAGCTTAAGTCGAGTCTAGTCTTGGCTTAGCAACGCCATATTGTACATGTAATTGACTAAGATTTTTAACTCGCCACCAGTAAAGATTGCCTATATCCAACAAAACTGTGTATTCCATATCCCAACACCTAACATTACAACCCTTTAAAAGACCTCTTTGATAGTTTATCCTAGGTGCTTACGCCATGTGGTGGAGGTTTGATCCTTTCGCAAGCCTATAATAATCTATTTTGCTATGACAGGTAGTGAGAGATATTTTCCATTTCCATATTGTGATATATACTTTATTACACCCGAGAGATGTGAGTGTCTATACACTATTTGTGAGATGCTAGTATATGACCTCCGTGCTTGTCTTTGGTCTTTAGTGGAATGATTATTTGTTGTAATTACTTTTATATTAGTGTTAAATGACCCCTAACTTGTATTTTGACTAGAATGAAAGCGCATTTCTTGAGGACAAGCAAATCTCAAGTGTAAGGGTGTATGATGAGGCGAAAAATGATCTGTTTTTAGGGGGTCATTTAAGCCGGAATTTGGATTTATTTGATCAAATGTTGCCCTAAATCATTCCTTTTGTGATTTTAGGTACTTTGGGAGTGAATTCTGGAAAAAGAAGCATTTTGGACGTTTTTGGAGCATAAAAGTGAAGAAAACGGCAAAGTCTTGATTTTCCTTGCTGGGAACAGTACCTGACTGCGTCAAGAGGAATTTGATGACGGCGTCAAGAACAATTTTGGTGACGGCCCAGAGAAAACGTGACGGCGTCAGAACATGGCCGTCAAGAGTAAATGTGGTGACGGCCCAGAACAAGATTACATATGACGGCGTCAGATCTGGATCTAGGCAATCCGAGAATATTTTTGGCGGTGGGTTGACAGCGTCAGAACTTTCTTCTTGACGCCATCACCTTAGTAAATCTATATATAGTCTTTGTAATTTTCATTCAAAAAAAGGTGAATTTTAGGGTCGAACTTAATAAACCCTAACACAACTTTTACAGTATTTTCAAGGGTTTTCACCCCTTGAAACCCTGCATGTTCAACTGAGATAAGTATCCTTTCAATTATTCAATATGTCTATGTGTTGTTTGAATATATCTTACGCTTGTCTTGATTCTAACATGCTAGGCTAGATCTCTTGTGTGTTTGCTTAGATGTAATGAAACCTAGATGTTGATTATAGGTTGATTGTTTGTTTATAGTTGTAATGGATGAATGATTTCAAAGTTAGGCTTAAGAAAACTGGCAGATCTCCATTGTGAAACTTGGTTGAACGTCTTAAGAAACATGAACCGATGTGTACTAGGTTTTTATGATTGTATTTTATGCATGAGCGAATTCTAGTGATCCCATGTTAGGAGCTTCTTGCAGGCTCGACATAGGAGTGAAGTAGGAGCTTCATAGAATTGGGGAAGTAAGTACGCCACCCCATGATTGGTATTAAGGAATATAACCCGTCATCCACGCAACTGTAACAAACAATTAACCCGTAAAAGATATCTAGGGAGTAGTGAAATCTAAGTAAACACAATTCTCCCATATATTGTTCACACCACTAGTTTAATTAGTTTTATTTTCATTTCTGTTATTTTACTTTGATTGCATCTGTAGTTATTGGGTTAGTTGACTAGCAACTAATTCCGCCCACTCTTCCAAAAACCGAGATTTTAATTGCTTTCATAAAAACATAAAAATACAAAAAGAATCATCCCTCACCTCTAAACCTAGTTTTTAGGTTTTCTAATCCTAGCGACACTATTCTTGAGTTGAACGATCAATCCCCCGGTACTTGTCACTATACTATACTACAACGATCAGGTACACTGCCTGGTGGGGGTTGTAAGCTTCTCGAGATCCCTCGAGAGGTAATGCCTGGTGCAATTCCCACGCATCAGAAACATGATCAGAGGTGTACTATGATTTTTTATTGTATTTAATGTGTAGGAGAATTCTAATGATCCCATGTTAGGAGCTTCTAACGGCTAGACCTAGGAGTGAAGTAGGATCCTATAGAGTTAGGGAATATTGTACACGGCCCTACGACTGGTATTAAGGAATACGACCCGTCATCCATGCAATTGTAACAAACTATCAACTTGTAAAAGATATCTAGGGAGTAATGAAACCTAAGTAAACAAAACTCTCTCTATTATTGTTCACACCACTAGTTTAATTAGATTTATTTTCATTTTTGTTATTTTATTTTGATTGCATCTTAGTTATTGGGTTAGTTGACTAGCAACTAATTCCACCCACTCTTCCAAAAAACCGAAATTTTTAATTGCTTTTATAAAAATATAAAAATACAAAAAGAATCATCTCTCACCTCTAGACCTAGGTTTTAGGCTTTCTAATCCTAGCGACACTATTCCTTAGTTGAACGATCAATCCCATGGTACTTGTCACTATACTATACTACAACGATCAGGTACACTGCCAGGTGGGGGTTGTAAGCTTCTCGAGATCCCTCGAGAGGTAAAGCCTGGTGCGATTCCCACGTATCAAAAACCTCACAAACTTGTATAAAATTCTGAGGCGCTTCATCTCTACTTGATATATTCCCGGCTCATTGACATGCATTGCATGATTGTATCATCTCCTTTACATCACGAAATATTCTGGGCCAATAGAATCCTACATCGAAAATCTTTCGTGCGGTGGTGTTTATCCCATGATGGCCCCTAGAAGGGCCTGGATGACATTCTTTCATAATCTTCATTGCCTCTTTTCCCGAAACACAGCTCCTGATTTTTTGATCAGGACATCTTCGGAATAAGAAGGGTTCATCCCAGAAGTAGTATTTTAATTGGGCAAAGAACCTTTTCTTTTTGTGTCAAGTCATGTGCTCCAGAATGAGCCTGCTTGCAAGATAATTAGCATAATCAGTGTACCATGGTTCAGAATCTATTATTGACATGAGCTGTTCGTCAGGGAATGAATCCCGAATCTTACTTTTGTCAAGCTCACTAAGGATGGGATTTTCGAGACGAGAGAGGTGATCAGCAGCCAAATTTTCTGCCCCCCTCTTATCATGAATTTCAACATCAAATTCTTGTAACAACAAGATCCACCGAATTAGTCGTGGTTTAGCGTCTTGCTTAGGAAAAAGGTATCGGAGAGCCGAATGATCAGTAAAAACGACCGTCTTTGAAAGGACAAGATATTGGCAGAATTTGTCGAAAGCGAACACCACGGCTAATAGTTCTTTTTCGGTGGTAGAATAATTCTCTTGAGCAGGATTCATAGTTTTGCTAGCGTAGTATATTGGTTGGAATTGTTTGTTACACCTTTGGCCTAATACTGCCCCAACAGCATAGTCGCTAGCGTCACACATGATCTCGAAAGGTAACTCCCAGTTGGGTGTAACCATGATTGGGGCTTGCGTGAGTTCCTTTTTCAGGAGATTGAATGCATCCTTGCATTCTTGAGAGAATTCGAAAGGGGCATCCTTTACAAGCAATTGAGTCATTGGCCGAGCTATTTTAGACAAGTCCTTAATGAACCTCCTGTAGAACCCGGCATGACCCATGAAGCTATGTATTACTTTAACAGTAGTGGGATAAGGTAGTTTAGATATAGCTTCAACCTTTGCTTGGTCCACCTCAATCCCATTTCCTGATACCTTATGCCCAAGCACAATCCCTTCTTTTACCATAAAATGGCATTTCTCCCAATTTAAGACCAAGTTGGTTTCCTCGCAACGTTTGAGCATTTTTTCGAAGTTAGCGAGACAGCGGTCGAAAGAGTCTCCGAAGACTGAGAAATCATCCATGAAAACTTCCAATCTGTCTTCCATTAACTAGTGAAAGATTGCGGTCATGCATCGCTGAAAAGTGGTGGGAGCGTTACACATCCCAAAATGCATCCTCTTATAGGCGAATGTTCCATAAGGGCAAGTAAATGTGGTTTTTTCTTGGTCCTTAGGGGCTATGGGGATTTGGAAATATCCTGAGAATCCATCCAAGAAATAGTAGTACTCGTGCTCGGATAATCTTTCCAACATTTGGTCAATGAACGGGAGGGGAAAGTGATCCTTTCTGGTGGCATCATTTAGCTTTCTATAATCGATGCATACCCGCCAACCAGTAACCGTTCTCTGGGGTACCATCTCACCGTTGTCATTTTTCACCACAGTCATTCCTCTTTTCTTTGGTACAACCTGTACAGGACTAACCCACGAGCCATCCAAAATCGGGTATATCAGCCCTGCATCCAAAAGTTTGATAACTTCTTTTTTCACCACCTCCGTAATGTTGGGATTCACCCGCCTCTAGGGTTGCACGGCTGGTTTATAGTCTTCTTCCATAAGAATCTTATGCGTGCAAAAGGTTGAGTCAATCCCCTTAATGTCGGCTACACTCCATGCAAGGACTCCTTTATATTTCTTTAGAACTCCTAAGAGTCTATCCTTTTGCTCATGTTTAAGTGAAGAGTTTATGATTACTGGCAGTTGATCCTCTCCCTAGAGGAAGGCATACTCCAGGTGGTTTGGGAGTTCTTTAAGTTCTAGCTTAGGTATTTCGATAATGGAGGGCTTTAGCATGTTTTCGGGTTTACAGAGTTCGAGCTGTTCAGTAGTCTCTAGTCTGGGGTAGAAGGAGATTGCGCTAGCGCCCTCCGTCTTCTCCTCCTCCATTATGGGGAGGAAACTCTCATCCCGTAACCAGCCTTCTTCGATTTGTTCATCAACACAGTTGTCAATGACGTCAGTTAGTTCATCGACCTCTCCGATGAAATAGAGCCGGTTAGCTGCTTCAAGAGATAGATTCATAGTGTCTTTAATATCAAAGGTCAAGCTATCGGTCCCTACTCGTAAGGTTAACTTGCCGACGTGAATATCAATGACTGCACGAGTAGTGGCAAGAAAAGGTCTCCCTAAGATGATGGGCACCTGGTCATCCTCCTCCATCTCCAAGATCACGAAGTCAACCGGAAATTTGAACTTCCCTACTTTGACTAGCACATTCTCGCATATCCCCAAGGGATATTTGACCGATCTAACGGCTAGTTGGATGTTCATATGGGTAGGTTTTAGTCTGGAATATCCTAGTTTGAGGAACATGGAGTAAGACATGAGGTTGATGCTTGCCCCTAAATCGGCAAGAGCATTCTTTATCGATAGAGATCCTATGGAACAGGGCAAGGTGAAACTGCATGGGTCGTCTACCTTTTTTGGTAGCCCTCGTTAGGTCACCACCGAACATTCTTCTCCCAGAGTCACAAGACCCTCTAGTTTCTTTCGGTTGGCAAGAAATCTTTTGAAGTATGAGCTATACTTGGGCATGTGATATCAAGCATCAAGGAGAGGTATGGTAACCACTGAATCTTTTAGATATGACAAGAATCTCTTATCATCGTTTTCAATCTTCTGGTTTTTTAGGCGGGATGGAAATGGGATTCTCACAGGTTGGTTAGGTGGAGTTGGTGGAGATGGGGTCACCAGAGGAGGTTGTTTAGGAGCCTCGTTGCTCACATTACCTTCCTCCTCGCGGGGATCGTTTGGCTCAATGGTGACAGGATGTTGGCTCGGATAAGGAGGGTCCTTGGTTGTTGTTCTAGCTCGAGTAGTAACCGCGAGCAGGGGATCTTTTGGCTTACTGGGGGCCTGTTATGGACATCAAGGGTGGCATTAAGCTTGTTGAACCATTTTTCCATGTCATTCTGTTGTTCAGAGATGGGCTCGTCAAGCCCTTTCAATTGTAAGCCTTTTACCTGAGTAAAGTGCCCAAGGTCATCCTCAAAATTGCTCCTGATTTTGTATTCAGGTCTTTCCTCTCCTTCTTTTCTTTTCACCAGATTCCCCCAAAGGGTATAATCATCGTTTTGGTAAAAAGGTAAAAAGGAGGGGTCAGCGTAGATGTCATATCCCAACAAACACGCATGTTCGGTCATGGTTTCTCCTCCGCATTCCTCTACCTCGTGCGGGCCTCCACAGTAGTCGCAGATCAAGTAAGGATTTTAAAGTTGTCTAGTTGTTCGCGACCCTACAAGGTATTCCACCCTTTCGTGAATTTTCCTTAGCCGATCTAAGGGTGTTTGTGTGATTTCGGATGTGCTCATAGTCGAATCGAGTTCATCCCATGTATCGTCCTGGTCTTGAGCATATTCCTCAATCCTATTCCACCCTTCCTCGGCACTCAGTTTAGCTATTTTCCCTTTCCTTGAATTATTGATTCCGTTCTGGTCGTTTGGGGAGACATTGTCGTAGAAGATTTGGACCAGAATTCAAAGTTCGATGCCATGATGGGGAACTTGCCTTATTAAATCCTTGAATCTAATCCATGATTTATGGATGGGTTCGTCCTTTCCCTTTTGGAAACGGAGGATCCTATCCCTAAACGCTGAAGTTTTCCCTGCTGGGAAGAACTTCTCATAAAACTCGGATATAAGTTGCTCCCATGTAAAAATAGATTCGGAGGGAAGTCTATCATACCACTCTTTGGATTTTTCATAAAGAGTGAAAGGGAATAATCGTAATCGGGCCGTGTTTCTAGTGGCCCCATCCGTATGGAGGGTGTCCACTATCTTTAAGAAATCCCTGATATGTTGAATTGGGTCATCGGTATCTAGTCCACGAAACTTGCATACACTTTGGACAAGCCAAACATCGTTTGCACGCAAGACCTCATCGGTGTGTTCGTTTGGGAAAACAATGGCATTTGAGAAGCCACAAGGATTCGGGGAAGAGTAGTCCTTAAGGCGCTTAGGGGTGGGAGTTTCGGGGGTGCTCATATCGTTGTTTGATTGGGGGCTAGAGGGTGTGAGGTGATTATCTGAATCTTCTTTAGAAATGGCCTCATCAAAGTTGATGGCAATGCTAGATGGTTCGGGTGTTGAGAGAGATTGCTTTAGCTTATGCATTTCCCTTTCAGGTTCTGCATATGGCAAAACGAAATTTCTTACGGAACTATGACTCCTAGTGATTCTAAAGTTAGAGAGATCTTCATTTTCCATGATGGCGGATGGTGATGGTTACGAAAAACGAAACGAATAAATAAGATAGACTAAAGAAAACCTAAAAATAAAAATAAAAATCTTACTAGAAAGGAATCTAGCAAGTATACCTAATAAAAAGAAATCCTAACCTAAACAATAACTATTCCCCGGGCTGCGGCGCCAAAAACTTGATACGTGGTAATCGCACCAGGCTTTACCTCTCAAGGGATCTCGAGAAGCTTACAACCCCCACCAGGCAGTATACCTGATCGTTGTAGTATAGTATAGTGACAAGTACCGGGGGATTGATCGTTCAATTCAGGAATAGTGTCGCTAGGATTAGAAAGCCTACTAAACTAGGTCTAGAGGTGAGGGATGATTCTTTTTGTATTTTTAAATTTTTACGAAAGCAATTAAAATCTTGGGTTTTAAAGGAGTGGGCGGAATTAGTTGCTATCCAACTAACCCAATTAATCTAAAGGTGCAATCAAAATAAAATAACAAAAATGAAAATGAAACTATTAGACTAATGTGGTGAAAAAATAATGAGGAAAGTTGTGTTTACTTAGATTTCATTACTCCCTAGATATCTTTTACAGGTTGATTAGCTTGTTACAATTACATGGATGACGGGTCATTTTCCTTAATACTAGTCGTAGGGCCGTGTACAATATTCCCTAACTCTATAAGATCCTACTTCACTCCTATGTTGAGCCGTTAGAAGCTCCTAACATGGGATCATTAGAATTCTCTTACGCATTAAATACAACCAAAAATCGTAGTACACCTCTGATCATGTTTCTTAAGACGTTCAAGCAAGTTACCAATGGAAGTCTTCCAGTTTTTGTAGAACCCTGTAAAAATTTCTTGTAATCAAATCGTTAATAAATAAATAATCTTTCGTTACCGTTTCTAATTCCCATTTTCTCGGAAAAATTTAAAATTTTTCTTATTATATTATTTTGGCGATTTTCACAAAATAATATAATTCACGAAATGACGGAATTTATCCTCGGCACGTTACACGAAACTTAAAATCTTTATTTAATCCTAAACCTAAATCCTAATATTAATTATATTTATTAAATATAATTAAAATTCCTAATTACCTAATTAACTCAAACCGGACCCTTAATTATTTTCGGCCCACACCTATTCTACTATTCCTAAGCCCACACCATTAGGCCCAAAATCCAATATTAGTTAGTTTTTAATCCGATCGACTAGTTCAAGAGTCCCCCAAAACGTCTCGTTTATTTCTAATTTTTACACACAACGTACGAATTTTATTTCCCCATCTCGTTACCCTACTAGCCAACTATTAGTGTGTCAAGTCTCGTGTTCCTACGATGAGTTTTGATATGCTTTTAAGTGGCAAAGTAATCGAACCTTAAACACCCAAACCGATTTGAACTATATTCAAAACTTAACCGTTTTGAATCTAGTTTGTTTCTACACGTTCCTAATATTATTCCTAGGATGATTCTAAGCTCAATTGTTAAGGATGATCAAGTTTGTACGAGTGGTAAACGATTTATGAATCGTATGTATGAATATAAATTTGGTCGACATAGGCAATGAATCATCCAACACCATCCTTATTTTATGCACTCACATATCATCCTAAAACAATAAAGAAATCCTATCTAAGTACTAGTACTGACATGATATAGTGTACCTAGAAGTTACATTGAAATTTACTACTAAATTGATATATATTAGTATATATATAGTACGTCCATGCATGCATACTCTTCATATAGTTTTCACACACTCTTTCACTTAGTATATGTGTCCTTCGAACTGTGTTTGAAAGACTTAAAAGTCGTGGTTAATTATTGGAAGCAAGGAAAGATTTCGGGTTCAAAGAAATTAATATAACGATCGGGTTATATTGTTTGAAGTGAATTCTTGTGTTTCTTTTCTTCCTAGCTCGACTCTAGTTCACCTTAGAAGTGATTGTAAGTCTTTTACGTTTGTTTTTAATCCATTTCATACGATTTCATGTTATCATGCATTTCGTATATCTTGTTTTGCACGTCTACACTTTGCACGTTAAATTCACTTATATAATTATTGTTAGTACACGAAACGTGGTTTGCCTCTATCTTGGATGGCTTAGGAATCACGAAGCACACACCATTCATATTAGTTGTAACGTATTAATCATGTCATGCATTCATTTTAAATCTACATCCATCGATAAAAATATTGAATAAACACTTAGTAATATTTGTTAGTTTTCAAGTTTATATACCGACCCAACCAAGCCACTAAACACACGTATAACTTAAAATTTAGCTTAACAATGGTACCATATCTTTTCACGACGTCATAGATCACCTAGCAAACTAAAGTTTTCATGTAGACAACATGTAAAAATAATCACGTTTTGACATCTTAAACGACCCCTTTTGAATGTACATGAACCGAGTATCAAAACTAAAAATCTTTATAAAAATTTCATTATTGTCGAGTGGGCTTAACTAAAGCCCACTAAGCGTTTAAAATCCGTAAGCCCACTGGGCCTATAAAATATATTTTTAGAATCCTAAAAATGGTCCAAAGCCAAGCCCAAACTTTTTCCATGCCCTCGCCTCCAAAAATCTTAACGGGCCTTAAGTTTGTTCGAACTAGGCCCATAAGCTATAAAAAAAATAAGCTTTTAAATGAATAAGCAGTTAAAATAAGCTAGTAACTTAATAAATAAGCTTCGGAAAATTTTAGAAAAGTTCCATAATCATTTTTGTAAAATTGGACTAAAAATGTAACGCGACGACACCTAGAAGGACTAAATGTGTAAATATTGAAAATCAAGGACTAAACCTGTAAATACAGAAATCTAAGGATAAAATGTGATAAAAATAAATATTAGAAGGTTTGTATGGACTTTTGGACAAAGTAGAGGACTATAGTTAAAATATATATATAAAGGACTAACGGTGTAACGCAAGTATCGTTAAGTGTAAAAAATGGTAAAAATTGGAAAAGGAGACAAAGACTAAATTTATTTATCATTCTTATTTATTTTATATATTTTTTTATTTATTTCATATCATGTTTAAATATTGTTTATATTTATATATATATATATATATATATATATATATATATATATATATATATATATATATATATATATATATATATATATATATATATATATATATATATATATATTATTAACTTAACGTTAATAATATATAACGATATTTTAAAAGGTAAAGATTTTAGTTATATTTAAAACTTCGATGGATAATTTTTAAAAATCATATTTTGTCATATCATGCATATCACAATATTTTTCACTGCACATCACTTGATCGTCATAACGAATATCTAATATTCGTTATTTTCTTTATAATCACCGAATAGTTTTTGGTCAATTTTTAGATAAATTTATTTATCAGGTTGTGTTTCGAAGCCGTTTTCATAAAATTCATCCGACTTTATTTTCTTCATTTTCAGTATCAATCCAGGTGAGTTATAGCCTCACATTTAATTATTTTCAAAACTCCGTGAGGGGGATACATGTTATAAATAGATTCACAAGTATTTTCTGTATGCTTTCCTGACTGATATATGCCTAAGTTAGCTATTGCCAAAAGACCCTTATTCATGAACCATTAATCACTGCGGTGAACGCGAATATAATGAATAGATCTATTTAAGGTTTGACAGCCTGTCCCACTAATGCTTGACGGAATGCCATATGCATGTGGTTAGCCGCATTAGTCGTGATAATTATATTTGAGTAAAAATAGGAACTGGCAAATCACCTATTACACGAGGGCAAAAATGTATCATTGATTTGATATACACCCGCCGTAAAGGTATTTGTTAACGTTTGCGTGTCATGAGACTTAGTGCAATATATGAACTGCAATATCAATGTTTTCAAAACTGATTGTATTTTCTAATACAATCTTGCTTGTGTATCAAAATGATTATTAAATTCAAACTCTATGATTTCACTCAACAATTTTGTTGACTTTTAAGCATGTGTCTCAGGTATTTGACAGGGGAAGCAAGCATGGAACGGGCGGCAAAAATCTTCAAATTATGTTTAATTATTATCAAATGTAATGTAAAATAAATGATGTTTGATTTAGTTCAAAACATCAAGTTTTTATAATACTCTGATAAGGACCTATTGTATTTCAAATATTTATAAATGAAATTATGTTTTTAAAACGTCTCTTCGAGTCGTTTTCTATCATTATGACTTCGATCCTCACCGTAGCACCCTAATTTTTATTCCGCTGCCGCATTTCAAATTAGGGGGTGTTACAGATTGGCATCAGAGACATCGTTATAGAGAACCAAATGTTTTTAAACATTGAACTATAACCATACTTTCAAATAAATTAAAGTTTTATCATATAAATTTTTGCCCGCCGTACCTGCTTGCTACAGCACTCCGTAAGTTAATCATTAAGCTATGATATTTTAATTGCGATATGTTAAAATTGTATGATAATAAATTCTTATTCTGCGCTATTTATGAATTGTTACAGTATTGTGTCAATATGAGTATGTTCGAATCCGACTCTGATATTTCTGTCGCGTCCGTTACTTCGCCTGTTTATCGTTCTACTGCTGTACCTGACGCTGTTTCTCAAGAAACAGAACCCTACGAACAAGACGAAATTGCTACAACGCCTGAGAATCCCAATACTTTTGTTTTATCGACACCATTACCACATCAAAATTCCTATGCACCCGATCACCTACTCAACCTTTTCAGCCAAACCTATCCGTATAATTTTCACCAAAGAGAACCTATCCCTGAAATAGATATACCTACCTCCAGCCGCCTTCGTATTTCTGATTCTATTTCTCCTCTTTCACCATCATTACCCTATCCACCTGGTTTTACTCCCCCAGCTCATATCAATGAAACTGGCGAGAGTGCTAGGATGGAAATTCCTTCTACCTTTACACCTTCTGTAGTAGTGACGCGATTGGAGCATCACGAAAATCAGATAGACTCACTTCTCCAAATGATTGATTATTCATCTTTCGATCATTCAGATACTACCCACAACACCTTACATAACCTTATAGCCGATAGGATAGAGCTGCAGCAAGGGTTAGCTCAGATACGTTCGGATATCTCGGAGACACGTTCCTTTGCGATATCATTGCGAAGAGAGGGACAGGACCGTACTTGGGAAGCCCAGCTTGCACGCCGAAGAGCAAATACATTGGAAAACATTGTAGGGGATATGAAGATGCAACATCATACCGATATGCAAGAGCTCCGATTTCAGATCTTTGAGATGGGAGAACATGTGAACATACCTAATCATTAGAGACAGTTGGTATTTGTACTAGTAATAAGGCATTCAAGCCTGCCGCATGTGGCATTAATAAGCTTGTATCGTTTTGTTATAACAACTCAACTGATTTAAAGTTATTAATGTTACGCTGTTGGTTTTGATATTACTATCTACAAATGTTAACTTATGCTTATGGTTGTTCATGTGTATTATCAATTGCATCTAACATATCGGAATGATTATGACTGTTGTATCAGAATAAAAACTACATATGTTGTCCAATTATTATTAAGACTCAAAATTTATTTTTCCCTACTTCACAAGAATCTTTAAAACAAGTGGTTGTTTAAAATTCTAAATGCTATATTTTTGTATTATTAATAGAAAAATGGAGCATGCAAGTAGCGAAAACTCTAACCCAGAAGTAATCTTGACCCCCACTGAGGTTCAAAGAATGATTGCTGAGGGAATATCCGCAGCTCGTGAAGCGGATCGTTTGAATAATACCAATGGTGCAAATCATGAAACTAATACAGTTACTCCACGTAATTGTACTTATAAGGATTTCATGACTTGCAAGCCAACAAACTTCAAAGGAATTGAAGGAGTGACCGAAATGGCACATTGGTTTGAGCATACTGAGACAGTCTTCAAGAGGAGTGGTTGTCCTGAGAATAGCAAAGTTACCTTTGCTACAGGAACTCTTCAAGGAGAGGCATTATCGTGGTGGAACACTACTGCGAATGCTATGGGTCCAGATGAAGCTTTCAGACTTTCGTGGAATGAGCTGAAAAATAAGATGTTGAAGAAGTATTGTCCAAGAACAGAGATTCGAAAACTAGAAGATGAATTTCATCAGCTAGTTGTAAAGTACAATGACTTGAAGACATACGACAGAAAGTTTCTGGAGTTGTCGGTGCTGTGTCCAACTATAGTACCCGATGTTGAACAAGCATTGGAGAAATACGTAGAGGGACTGCCACCATCCATTGAAGGAGATGTTACTTCATCGAATCCAAAGTCAGTAGAAGAAGCTATGGAGCTTGCTCAGAGATTGTTAACCCGGGTAATCAAAAGAGGTTCTACCTCTGTGATTAATGAGCATAAGAGAGGTGCTGACAACCGAGGGGGTAACAATAGCAACAGCCACCGCTATAACAACAGTTACAGTGGTAACCATAGCTACAGCAACAACAACAATCAAGGCAGGAATCGCAACAGAGATCAGCAGCAGAATCGTAGTAATCATCATCAACAACAAAATCGTCGACAAGAAGCTACCCGAGCTTATGCAGCAGTGCCTGCAGAAAATAAAGGTTATTCTGGAACACTACCCCCATGTAACAAGTGCAACATGCATCATTTTGGAGCATGTAGAGCTGTTTGCGGCAACTGTAAAAGAATTGGTCATATGACAAGGGACTGTCGAGCGACTGGGGCCAATACACAACCAATAGCAGTAAAGTGCCATGGTTGTGGAGAAGTTGGACACTACAGACCTCAATGTCCGAAATTTACCAATAATGTTGCCAGAGGAAGAGCTTATGTACTTGGCGATGGGAACACAACGCAGAATTCAGATGTTGTTACTGGTACGTTCCTATTAAATCAACAATATGCTAAGATATTATTTGATTCAGGAGCGGATAAAAGTTTTGTGTCTACATCGTTTGCCGCAAATCTAAATATTACTCCTGTAGAATTAGATACTATCTATGAAATAGAATTAGCAGATGGAAATATTTTAAGTACCAATACCCTAATCGAAAATTGCACCTTAACTTTTCTAAATAAATCTTTCCCTATCAACCTTATGCCCATTCAATTGGGAAGTTTTGATGTCATCATTGGTATGGATTGGTTATCTAAACACCGTGCCAGAATAATTTGTGATGAGAAAATCATCCAGATTCCATTCGACGGTGAAACCTTAATCATCCAAGGTGATAAACCTAAAACTTCTTTCAATTTCATTTCATACGCCAAGACGATGAAATACATAAGCAAAGGATGCCATGTATTTCAAATCCAAGTAACGGGAGGAGAAACAAAAGAAAAGAAGAAACAACTTGATGAAGTGCCAGTTGTAAGAGAATTTTCTGATGTATTTCCCGAAGACTTACCTGGAATCCCACCAACTCGTCAAGTAGAATTCCAAATCGATTTAGTGCCTGGAGCAGCACCCGTTGCAAAAGCACCATATCGATTAGCACCCTCCGAAATGAAAGAATTATCTGAACAGTTGAAAGAACTATCAGATAAAGGTTTCATCCAACCGAATTCATCCCCTTGGGGAGCACCAATCCTATTTGTCAAAAAGAAAGATGGAACGTTCCGAATGTGTATCGATTACAGAGAGTTGAACAAACTCACGGTGAAGAATCGATATCCATTGCCAAGGATCGACGATCTATTTGACCAATTACAAGGATCAAGTGTGTACTCAAAAATCGATCTTAGATCAGGATATCATCAACTAAGAGTTAGGGAAGAAGACATTCCCAAAACAGCTTTTCGAACACGATACGGACATTATGAATTTCAGGTGATGCCATTTGGTCTTACCAATGCACCAGCTGTATTCATGGATTTAATGAACCGAGTATGTAAACCATACTTGGATAAATTCGTTATTGTGTTCATTGATGATATTTTAATCTATTCGCGCAATGAAGAGGAGCATGCCGAACACTTAAGGACGATTTTGGAGTTACTCAAGAAGGAAAAGTTGTACGCCAAGTTTTCCAAATGTGAATTTTGGATTACTACCGTTCAATTTTTAGGCCATATCATCAACAGCAAAGGTATCCACGTAGATCCCGCGAAGATAGAAGCAGTTAAAGGTTGGACGTCACCTACCTCCCCAACCGAGATTCGTCAATTCTTAGGTCTCGCTGGTTATTACCGGAGATTTATAGAAGGTTTTTCAAAGATTGCAAAACCATTGACGGAACTGACCCAGAAGAACAAGAAGTATAACTGGGAAGAGAAGCAAGAGTCAGCATTTCAACTGCTGAAACAAAAGCTTTGTGAAGCACCAATATTGGCATTACCAGAAGGCAATGAGGACTTTGTAGTGTATTGTGACGCATCTCATCATGGTTTGGGTGCGGTACTAATGCAAAGAGACAAAGTTATAGCCTATGCTTCACGACAGCTGAAGAAGAATGAAGAAAACTACACCACTCATGATCTAGAATTAGGAGCAGTAGTTTTTGCTCTTAAGATATGGAGACATTACCTATATGGTACAAAGTGTACGGTTTTCACCGATCACAAGAGTCTACAGCATATCTTAGATCAAAAGGAGCTAAACATGAGGCAAAGAAGATGGTTAGAATTACTCAATGACTACGACTGTGAAATTCGTTACCATCCTGGTAAAGCGAATGTAGTAGCCGATGCGTTGAGTAGAAAAGATAGAATTAAACCTCTTAGAGTTCGATCTCTAGGAATGACAATTCATTCGCCACTTCCTGCCCAAATCATCAAAGCTCAAATGGAAGCTCTACAAGAAGAAAACCGGCAATATGAGAGAATTGACAGGAGGTCAAACCTGGAAGATCAGGTTGACAGAATGCCAAATAATGAAAAAGAATTTATGAGAAGAGATGATGGAATGCTATGTTTTAAGGAAAGATATTGGATTCCTCTGTTCGGAGGTATTCGAGACCTTATCATGCATGAATCTCATAAATCCAAATATTCTATTCATCCCGGTTCCAATAAAATGTACCAAGATATCAAGAAGAATTATTGGTGGCCAAATATGAAAGCTGATATCGCCGAGTATGTTGGTAAATGTTTGACCTGCTCAAGAGTAAAAGCAGAGACTCAGAAACCATCAGGATTACTCGTGCAACCAGAAATTCCAGTCTGGAAATGGGAAAGAATCACAATGGATTTTATTACCAAATTACCAAAGACTTCGACTGGATTAGACACAATCTGGGTTATCATCGATCGATTAACCAAGTCTGCACATTTCCTACCAATCAAGGAAACTGACGAGATGGAAACACTCGCTCAGTTGTATTTTAAGGAAATTGTGATCAGACATGGGGTACCAATATCTATTATTTCTGATAGAGATAGCCGATTCACATCGAGATTTTGGGAATCGCTACAGAAATCTCTTGGTACTAAGTTAGATATGAGCACCGCTTATCATCCGCAAACTGATGGACAAAGTGAGAGAACAATCCAAACCTTGGAAGACATGCTTCGAGCATGTGTGATTGATTTCGGAAAAGGTTGGGATAGACACTTGCCATTAGTTGAATTTTCATACAATAATAGCTACCATGCCAGCATAAAGGCTGCACCTTTTGAGGCACTGTACGGAAGAAAGTGCAGATCACCAATCTGTTGGACAGAAGTTGGTGATATGCAACTTACCGGACCAGAGCTAATACATGATACTACTGAGAAGATATTCCAAATCAAGCAACGCTTGCAAGCTGCTCGTGACAGACAGAAAAGTTATGCTGATGTCAGGAGAAAGCCTATGGAATTTCAAGTAGGAGACAAAGTCATGTTGAAGGTTTCGCCATGGAAAGGAATGATTCGTTTTGGAAAACGTGGAAAGTTAAATCCGAGGTATATTGGACCTTTCAAAATTCTGGAGAGAATTGGTTCAGTTGCTTATAAGTTAGAACTTCCGGATGAACTTAGTAGGGTACACCCTACGTTTCACGTGTCCCAACTCAAGAAATGTTTGTCAGACGAAACTCTCGTCATTCCACTAAAAGAGATTAGATTGGACGACAAACTAGTGTTCACAGAAGAGCCTGTGGAAATAATGGATAGAGAAGTTAAACAACTCAAACAGAATCGTATCCCCATTGTAAAAGTAAGATGGGACTCTAAGCGAGGACCGACTTATACATGGGAAAGAGAAGATAGATTCCGTGAGAAATATCCGCACTTATTTTCATAGAACACACTTGTTAGATTTTTTTTAAAATCGAATTTCGGGACGAAATTCAGAATGACAAGTGGGTACTGTAGAACCCTGTAAAAATTTCTTGTAATCAAATCATTAATAAATAAATAATCTTTCGTTACCGTTTCTAATTCCCATTTTCTCGGAAAAATTTAAAATTTTTCTTATTATATTATTTTGGCGATTTTCACAAAATAATATAATTCACGAAATGACGGAATTTATCCTCGGCACGTTACACGAAACTTAAAATCTTTATTTAATCCTAAACCTAAATCCTAATATTAATTATATTTATTAAATATAATTAAAATTCCTAATTACCTAATTAACTCAAACCGGACCCTTAATTATTTTCGGCCCACACCTATTCTACTATTCCTAAGCCCACACCATTAGGCCCAAAATCCAATATTAGTTAGTTTTTAATCCGATCGACTAGTTCAAGAGTCCCCCAAAACGTCTCGTTTATTTCTAATTTTTACACACGACGTACGAATTTTATTTCCCCATCTCGTTACCCTACTAGCCAACTATTAGTGTGTCAAGTCTCGTGTTCCTACGATGAGTTTTGATATGCTTTTAAGTGGCAAAGTAATCGAACCTTAAACACCCAAACCGATTTGAACTATATTCAAAACTTAACCGTTTTGAATCTAGTTTGTTTCTACACGTTCCTAATATTATTCCTAGGATGATTCTAAGCTCAATTGTTAAGGATGATCAAGTTTGTACGAGTGGTAAACGATTTATGAATCGTATGTATGAATATAAATTTGGTCGACATAGGCAATGAATCATCCAACACCATCCTTATTTTATGCACTCACATATCATCCTAAAACAATAAAGAAATCCTATCTAAGTACTAGTACTGACATGATATAGTGTACCTAGAAGTTACATTGAAATTTGCTACTAAATTGATATATATTAGTATATATATAGTACGTCCATGCATGCATACTCTTCATATAGTTTTCACACACTCTTTCACTTAGTATATGTGTCCTTCGAACTGTGTTTGAAAGACTTAAAAGTCGTGGTTAATTATTGGAAGCAAGGAAAGATTTCGGGTTCAAAGAAATTAATATAACGATCGGGTTATATTGTTTGAAGTGAATTCTTGTGTTTCTTTTCTTCCTAGCTCGACTCTAGTTCACCTTAGAAGTGATTGTAAGTCTTTTACGTTTGTTTTTAATCCATTTCATACGATTTCATGTTATCATGCATTTCGTATATCTTGTTTTGCACGTCTACACTTTGCACGTTAAATTCACTTATATAATTATTGTTAGTACACGAAACGTGGTTTGCCTCTATCTTAGATGGCTTAGGAATCACGAAGCACACACCATTCATATTAGTTGTAACGTATTAATCATGTCATGCATTCATTTTAAATCTACATCCATCGATAAAAATATTGAATAAACACTTAGTAATATTTGTTAGTTTTCAAGTTTATATACCGACCCAACCAAGCCACTAAACACACGTATAACTTAAAATTTAGCTTAACAATGGTACCATATCTTTTCACGACGTCATAGATCACCTAGCAAACTAAAGTTTTCATGTAGACAACATGTAAAAATAATCACGTTTTGACATCTTAAACGACCCCTTTTGAATGTACATGAACCGAGTATCAAAACTAAAAATCTTTATAAAAATTTCATTATTGTCGAGTGGGCTTAACTAAAGCCCACTAAGCGTTTAAAATCCGTAAGCCCACTGGGCCTATAAAATATATTTTTAGAATCCTAAAAATGGTCCAAAGCCAAGCCCAAACTTTTTCCATGCCCTCGCCTCCAAAAATCTTAACGGGCCTTAAGTTTGTTCGAACTAGGCCCATAAGCTATAAAAAAAATAAGCTTTTAAATGAATAAGCAGTTAAAATAAGCTAGTAACTTAATAAATAAGCTTCGGAAAATTTTAGAAAAGTTCCATAATCATTTTTGTAAAATTGGACTAAAAATGTAACGCGACGACACCTAGAAGGACTAAATGTGTAAATATTGAAAATCAAGGACTAAACCTGTAAATACAGAAATCTAAGGATAGAATGTGATAAAAATAAATATTAGAAGGTTTGTATGGACTTTTGGACAAAGTAGAGGACTATAGTTAAAATATATATATAAAGGACTAACGGTGTAACGCAAGTATCGTTAAGTGTAAAAAATGGTAAAAATTGGAAAAGGAGACAAAGACTAAATTTATTTATCATTCTTATTTATTTTATATATTTTTTTATTTATTTCATATCATGTTTAAATATTGTTTATATTTATATATATATATATATATATATATATATATATATATATATATATATATATATATATATATATATATATATATATATTATTAACTTAACGTTAATAATATATAACGATATTTTAAAAGGTAAAGATTTTAGTTATATTTAAAACTTCGATGGATAATTTTTAAAAATCATATTTTGTCATATCATGCATATCACAATATTTTTCACTGCACATCACTTAATCGTCATAACGAATATCTAATATTCGTTATTTTCTTTATAATCACCGAATAGTTTTTGGTCAATTTCTTAGATAAATTTATTTATCAGGTTGTGTTTCGAAGCCGTTTTCATAAAATTCATCCGACTTTATTTTCTTCATTTTCAGTATCAATCCAGGTGAGTTATAGCCTCACATTTAATTATTTTCAAAACTCCGTGAGGGGGATACATGCTATAAATAGATTCACAAGTATTTTCTGTATGCTTTCCTGACTGATATATGCCTAAGTTAGCTATTGCCAAAAGACCCTTATTCATGAACCATTAATCACTGCGGTGAACGCAAATATAATGAATAGATCTATTTAAGGTTTGACAGCCTGTCCCACTAATGCTTGACGGAATGCCATATGCATGTGGTTAGCCGCATTAGTCGTGATAATTATATTTGAGTAAAAATAGGAACTGGCAAATCACCTATTACACGAGGGCAAAAATATACCATTGATTTGATATACACCCGCCGTAAAGGTATTTGTTAACGTTTGCGTGTCATGAGACTTAGTGCAATATATGAACTGCAATATCAATGTTTTCAAAACTGATTGTATTTTCTAATACAATCTTGCTTGTGTATCAAAATGATTATTAAATTCAAACTCTATGATTTCACTCAACAATTTTGTTGACTTTTAAGCATGTGTCTCAGGTATTTGACAGGGGAAGCAAGCATGGAACGGGCGGCAAAAATCTTCAAATTATGTTTAATTATTATCAAATGTAA
Organism: Artemisia argyi; assembly: GCA_030686995.1. Taxonomy (NCBI): domain Eukaryota; kingdom Viridiplantae; phylum Streptophyta; class Magnoliopsida; order Asterales; family Asteraceae; genus Artemisia; species Artemisia argyi. The sequence continues at coordinate 131,798,850 of CM060709.1, read as the reverse complement.
TGTAAAATAAATGATGTTTGATTTAGTTCAAAACATCAAGTTTTTATAATACTCTGATAAGGACCTATTGTATTTCAAATATTTATAAATGAAATTATGTTTTTAAAACGTCTCTTCGAGTCGTTTTCTATCATTATGACTTCGATCCTCACCGTAGCACCCTAATTTTTATTCCGCTGCCGCATTTCAAATTAGGGGGTGTTACAGTTTTCTTAAGCCTAACATCGAATACAATCATCGGTAACAATTATAAACAAACAATCAACCCATAATCAACATCTAGGTTTCACTACATCTAAGCAAACACAATGAAAATCTAGCCTAGCATGTTAAAGAGAAGACAAGCGTAAGATATAATCACACAACACATAGACATATTGAATTATTTAAATAAATACTTATCTTCAATTGAACATGGAAGTATCAAGGGGTTGAAACCCTTGAGAAGCTGATAAAATTCATCTAGGGTTTATTACCTCAAAGTTGCACACTCATGAATGAAAATTGGAAAACTTTATATAGAGTTTACATCTTGACAGCGTCATGTATTAACTTGTGACGCCTTCAACTCGCCGCCATTTGACTCAAACAAATACTAATATGCATGTTCATTTAATATTGTTGTGGATCATGTTCAATCTTGTTCTTAGAAACAAATTTAGATTTCCCTTACACTTATCTTTTGCAAAATACCTTTATATGAAGTTAAGACGAAGTTAAACAACAAAATAAAGTATTTTCACAATTTATTTTGAAACATGAGCCACAAACAATAAAAATAAAACATGCATACGGAAACAAATAACATCAAACCAACAAACAAACAATTAAATAAAGAAACGATTTAGAGCAATATTTGATTTCTTCTCCAAAAAAGTCCAAAATGCTTCCTTTTTCAGATTTCTTCTCCAAAGTACCTAAAATGACAACAGAAATTATTTAGGGCAACATTTGATCAAATAATCTCAAATTTGGGCTTAAATGACCCCCTAAAAGCGGTACACTTTTCGTCTCATCATAAATGTTATTGAAAAATGTTGGATCGATATACTCTGACCATACTACTTTGTAGCTTGTAAGGGTTTAACAATATTGAGTAAATTCAACACTATTAATATTGAAACGCTGTTTTGACCTTGTAAAGTATGTGGAATCTACTTAACACAAAGCTTAAGAAGAACTTTTATATTAAACCAAACTTGAACCTGCTTGATTACACAGATTCACTAACAACCCTAACTTGACTAATATTGACCTCTAACTTATATTTTTAACACATAAAACTCATTACGACTAATACCTCTTAAGGCTCCTTTTATAGACACAAGGATATCCTTAAGTCGGTTTACAATACTTGAACGATAAGTAATTATCCCTAACTAATTCTAGAATATTCATACAATATTACATAATAACCCTTTAATCAATATTGCACTTAAGTCCTTATTCTCTTCGAAGTACTTTGAATAATCTTCAATATATAACAGTACTTTGACCATGTTTGACTTTGATCTTGAAGCAGCACTTTGACACAGCAGTACTTTGAAATACAAAAATACCTTGATCTTTATATCCCAACAATCATCCCCTAACTTGAACTCCACTTGCTTGATTTCACGTTTCTTTGTTATCTTTGTTCTTCAATATCTAAATCATTCAGAAAGATTATTTCTTTATCTCTTTATCTTTTATCTGTCATGTGTGTCAAAGTACCCTTTATCAGCATCAGTTAATATCTTCTCAGCAATAAACCTTCACAGCTACTCAGCAACATTTTGGCAAAATATTCATCAAATCTTTTAAAGTTTCATACTATTCTCATCACTTCCAGGTGTGTAAACTCCTGTGAGAGGTGAATCATTGAAAATTAATGGGTTTTGATGTCTCTTTACCAAAGCCATTAACTCTGGAGTAGCCAATGTTTAAGTTAGAACAACCATGGTACATTGATAACCATATGATTTTTAGCAAATCATCTGCTATCAACAATTTGAGTAGTCTTTACCAAGAGCCGTTTGCTTTTGGACTAGTTAGTTCTTTGATCTCAACCATGGTGAACTAATTACCATAAATGGATTTTCCACAGCCTTTACCACAAGCCATTTTCTTGTGGGCTAGCCAACTCTTCACTTTTACAGATATGGTGAGTTGAAGACCATACAATTTTTAGTAAATTTTCAACTAAAAACGGATTTGATTATCACATCAGAGCCGTACCCTCATGATGAGTCAAACTCTTTCTTATCTATTAGACATGATGAGTTGATTACCATTTGCTGTAATACTAACACCATGTGTTTCTCTTCAAATCCTTTTATTTACTTCACTTTAAACATCAAAAACTTTTTATTTTATTTTACAAAGGACTTATACTGGTTTTGTAACAAATCACAATTTCAGGTTAATTTCTATTTTCGGAAAATTTTACTATTCATGTTACTATTCATTTTTACTATTCATTTCTTTCTGAATTTTTCCCGAAAGTTGATTTTTATTTCATATTCTCGAGTGATAAATCATTTCCATGACAAATTAAATGTTTGACACTCGTCAGATCATTTTCGTGAAAGTTATTAAGGAATGACACGACATTACACGTTTTAGGGTAAAACGGCAATCAGAAATTCTACGCACAACGAAATTTGATCCCGTCAGGTCACCCCACATCAGAAAAATGTTTAACACATTCATGATTTATTTGAGAATAAATCATAACTGAGAAAAATCATGGCCCAAATAAACTTCGGCCGTGAAAAACTGGAATTTTCAGTTTTACGCGTTTTTACTCAGCCGTAACCCTAGCCTTTACCTGCACCGCATTTCTAAGATGATTTGAGATTTCAACTTATTTAAATAAGTCAACATATTTTTCCCTCCTCCATTGACTAAAAATCATTCCTTGATTTTATAAATCATTCCTTGATTTTTAGGCTTCCGGTTTGATGTCTAAAAGACATTTAACACCAACCGACACCAGACTGAGCCCAGTCTTGACATTATAAATCATTTTAAATCATTTTTAGCATATAAGAAAAGTAACATTTTACTTTTCTCAGTTTTACGCAATATTCGTACATTTTACGTATTACGCGTTTTAGACCCGTGTTTCCAGCTTTTAGCAGGTTTTACCACCCAAATGGAACTTATCACCCATTTTATATTTTATTATGGGACTTATGAACATTTCTAACAATACTTTAAAGTTTCATAATTTTACGACACCCGGTTTTACGTTTTGAGGCCTAATCATTTACGGTTGGCATTTCCCGGAGTCAAAATGCATCTTTTAACCAAGGATAATACCAAGCCAAGCCACCTCCCCCTCCTTATCTGTTTTGAACCGCCAATGGGGGGGGTAGTCACACCCTTGGTGGCTTGATCTCATGGCTTGATGATCTAGGATGCATACATGTGTATTTTGGCCAAAATATCTCTTGAAAACTAACCTCCTCATGGACCTATATATACTCCCTCCCCTCTCTTCCCTTGGCCGGCCATCAAACACACCACAACACTCTCCACTTAGCTTATCTCTTCTAATTTGTTGCAAGGTTCAAGTGAAGTTCAAGTATAGAAACCCTAGTTAGCTTATTTCTTACCAAAAATCTTCCAAACCCTAACATACTTGGTGTTTTCTCTTGAGTTTAAATCCACTCAATACACCTCAACCTTTATCATCTATCTTTCAAGAATACTAAGAGTAGAAAGGTTGCTTGAAGTGAAAAGGGGTTGAAGCTTGTCTATCAAAGTCCATTTCCTTACTAGTTACTCCTTTCTTTCATTAGAAAGCCTAAAGTTGTAAGCCTAAACCTAACATGCTTCTTGTTTATTTATCATGTTCATCTCATTTATATGTTATTCTTGCTATATTATGTGTTGTGATTATGTCCATGATGAAACATGATGAGTAAAAGATGTTGTTGTAATGACTTATTGAAACAAGTTACTAAAACAAGCAAACTAGTGAATATCTTGGTATAACCTGATCAAAATGGTAAAAATTTTATATTGGATTATTACATATTACAGTAGAGGACTTAAAAAGCAAACCATAGCAATTTGAACCACTTAAAAAGAGTAAACGAGTCAAAAGTTATGGCGATTTGAAGTTACCAAAGATTTCCGGCAAAACTGCCTAAATGTTTCTGTGATTTCTGTGACAGAACCTAAAACACGCAAAAAGAGGCATTTCTGGTCCGATTCATGAAAAAGTTAAAACACGAAAGTTGTCCGGAATCATGTTTTCATTCAGGAACAAAGAGGCTCAAGCCTTGAAAACGCCTTCTGAGTGAGATATTTCTCAGTTTTCTTAACAGCTATTTACATATTTTAAGTTACTAAGTTATTGTCATACTTTCAAAGGAATAAAAGGTATTATGACCTATAACCAAGACCACCACCATGACTAGAACCAAGGTAGTGTCTCATGACCATGGAACAAGGACCAAAGGTCATGGCTAGGCCATGACGAATGACCAAACCAACTTACCAAGGCGTAAACATGAAACAATGAAATTGGCGATATATGGAACAAGCAATTTGTATCTACTTCACCTAAAAGGAAACCATGAGATTTTACCAAGACAAATGGTCATACAAGACTTATAAAACTACCCCTAATAACAATCTTCATGTACTATAAACTTTCCTAAGTTTATACAAATATCGGACATGTAACTTTTTCGGATCAAAACTTATATCTATATACTTTATCAACTACTACAATAGTAGGGAGCTTCATGTGAGGAGTTCATTATGTAAGCCGTCGAGATGAGTTGTGGATTTACGAGTTAAAGTGTCCTGGCTCCTCGAACGCTTACTAACATGACTTCTGAAATATGTTAGCCCGAACGGTAGTAAACGATATACCAAAACATACATGTTCATAAATCTTTCTTTCAAAGACTTACAAATATACATCATACCTCATCATGGACTAAATGCAAAACATATATATAGGCACTCCGTTATATTCTTTACACAAATCCTAAGTCGCAACATTCTATTCTAGGTTGCTCGTAGAAACCTACACGATCCGATCATCACCTTCATTATTTGCTATCATACTTGAGGTGAGTTCATAGCCCCGCTTACATTACTTTAATGTTTTACAAACCCTTGGGGGAAATACATGCTACTTTTAAACCGAACACAATGCTTTGAAACTGTATGCTGCCTGATTGTTTTATTATTACTAAGTACCTACCTTGCCAATCCTAGGCCCCATCATGAACCATTTAATCACTAGTATTAGTGAGCGCGAGTATTGTGAATAGGCCTATTGGGATTGACGAATCCCATTTGTTTGAGCAGTTAGTTCAAATGAATGCACTATATTTGAAAACATTAAGTATGACGGCAAAGTACTTACCGGGGCAACATAACCGCCGATTGATATTGGTACACGTTAACGTATTGGTTGCATGAGCTTAGTACATAATAATAACTGTTTTGTTTTCTAACATGAGTATGAGTCTAATTAACTCATTACTACCAACATATTGTGTTCAACCTTAAACAAACTCTATGAATTTCACTCAACCTTTGTGTTGACCTCTTAAGCATGTATTTCAGGTCCATGATAATCAAGAATGGAGCGGGAAGGGCACGTACCGAAGGAAGAAGGCTATAAACAATTATGTCATTCTATAAAAACATCATAGACTTTATATTGATGTGTTTTGAAACAATGCAACATTTTGGGACCTCACTATGTAAACTTTGATATATTTGAATAATATGAATGACAACTCTTTTATTTACGATTCGTTTAGAGATCGTTTTCTATTATTATGACTGTTGTGCCGTCAAGTAACACCCAAGTTGAATTCCGCTGCATCATGAATTGGGGGTGTTACAGATTGGTACCAGAGCCATGGTTATAGAGAAACGGGTCTAAGTGAGACCTAAACTATAACTACAATAACAAGCAAAAACATTTTTATAGCCTTCCGCTCTTCGTGCCTTCCATCCTCCAGAAGATTATGGACTTATTACACATGTTATACTACATGAACATATTTGTATATTGTTATATGCACATTGACATAGTTTGAGCATTTTTCCATAAACATTTGATTATTTTTGACATCATAAATTGTAGACATCATGTCCGCACCTCCATCTCCCGATCATCTTCCTGCTATGCCCGAGTATTTACCAATTCTTCCCGGACCCGATGATCCTTACTTTGAACAAATTGACTATGACGATGAGGAAATACCTTATGAGGATCTAGAAAATGAAATAGATTCGGACGAAGATCCTGAAATGGATTTGGACATAAATATCGATGAGTACGAAGAGGATCCTGAAATGGATGTTGACATCGAAGGCATCGAGGAGGAAGCGGAGGAACTATTAGTGGTGCCACATTTATCACCATTGACATCTCCACCTCCGGTTTCACCAATTTCATCCGAATCTAACCGTACCACTCCAGCTCAAGTTCCGAATTCTACTCACCAAACCGGCGGTACATCTACATCTACACATATGTTCGCGAACTCAGCTCAATACGAAATCTACTCTTTGAAACAAGCTCTCAACCTAACCCAACTCAAAGTTAAATGTATGGCAAGTCAAATGCATGAATGTATGTCCAAGGTAAATTCTGCTAGAATGGATGCCATGAATGCTCGAGACGACCTATATTGGTTTAAGCTTGACATGAGCTACGTTAAGAGTGACTCGGATCATGTTGGGGAAGTAGTCTTAAATCCTTTGACTGGCTTGGATGATGTCAAGGATAGACTCACTTTGGTTGAGAGGGCCCAAGAACAGGACGCGGTTCAAATTCACAAACTACTTCACCGCCTAAATACCGCCGAAATCAGGTTAGATGTGGCAAACTTTGACAGGTATCAACTTAGGAATGATTTGTGTGGGATGCAAACTCAAATGAGTTCCCTACAACAAAGGATATACCGAAAGGAGGTCAAAGAATACCGTCCAAACGAAAGCGTAGATGTGTTAGCAACACGCGGAAATAATAATCCTACCGGACCACAACAACCTCCCAACCAACGTTAGACTAGTGTTATAGTACTAGTTAGCTTTTGTACAACGTTGTAATTACTAACTGAAAGTATCAGTTAGTAAGTTTTGAATGAACTTGTAATAAGTTCGATTTTGTAATCAACGTTATATAAATATAACTTTGTTTTATATACTACCATGTGTTGCTTTTAAGTTTCAAACATTATCATCCTATCATTCTTATCAAACATTGTGCTCATCTCACAACTCTCTAATTACAATGTATCTTTTGAACAATAGAACCATGGCGCCCAAGAAAAAGACCCCACCAACGATGACACAAGCCGCCATCCGCAAACTGGTGAAGGATAGTGTCAATGCAGCACTTATCGCTGAACGAGCAGCCGTAGCTGCAGCAGCTGCAGCAGCTGCCGATGCCACCACAGCTGCTGATGCTGCAGCAGCCGCAGAAGCCGCCACTGCTGCGGAAGCTGCAATAGCTGCAGAGACTGCCAGACTTGCCAGTCTTAACCTTGGAGGACCTACCCCTCCAGTGACCAATGTTACTACAGTACCAAAGGGTTGCTCGTTCATTTCCTACCTGAAATGTGAACCCCTCAAATTCAAGGGTACTGAAGGGGCTGTAGGTTTGACCCGTTGGTTCGAAAAGGCGGAGTCGGTGTTCATTGTTAGTAAATGTACTGAGGTTGACAAAGTTCAGTATGCCACAAGTACTTTGTTGAATGAGGCGTTGTCCTGGTGGAACTCAATTGCTCAACCCATGGGCATTGAGAATGCCTACAAAATTACTTGGGCTAATTTGAAACAAATGATGATTAAGGAATACTGTCCACGCAGTGAGATACAAAAGTTGGAAGTTGAGTTCTGGGATCATACGGTTAAGGGAAATGATATCATGACCTACAACCGTAGATTCCAGGAACTGAGGATACTTTGTCCATCAATGGTTTCCCCAAAGGAAAAGATGTTGGAAAGGTATATTTGGGGACTTCCCTCAAGCATACAGGGGAATGTGACTTCGGCAAATCCCAAAGAACTTGATGAGGCTATGCGGATGTCCCGTAGTCTCATGGATCAAGTGGTACGTATGTCGGAAACCCGCAGGCAAAACAACCTCAACATCAACAACAACAACAGCAATGCCAACAATCCCAACAACTCCAACTACCGTAACAACAACAACAACAAGAACAACAACAATAAACGACCATATGATGGTAACCGTGGGAACAACAACAATAACAACAACAACAACCAAACCCGAAACAACAACCACCACAATCAGCAGAACAGGAGACAAGAAGCCGCGACGGCTTATGTTGCTGCACCTGCTGGTGGTAGGTACGTGGGAAATCAACCACAATGTACCAAGTGCAATTACCATCACGAAGGTCCTTGCCCGGCCAAATGCCACAAGTGCCAAAAGCCCGGACATCTTGCCAAGGATTGTAGGGGCAAGGGTATAGCTACTGGGGCTAACTCACAGCCCATAGTTACATGTTTCGGGTGTGGTGAAAGGGGACACTATAAAAACAACTGTCCTCAGAACCAAGGACCTCAAGGCGGAGGTGCTCGTGCTAGGGCCTATGTCATAGGAAAGGAAGAACCACACCAGGACCCGAACGTGGTTACCGGTACGTTCTTACTCAATAATATTCCTGTTAAAGTATTATTCGATTCTGGTGCTGATATGAGCTTTATATCTACTAGAATTGCGCCTTTACTTGATATTCCATCAATTACTTTAACCACTAGTTATAATGTTGAGCTAGCTACCGGTGACTTAGTAAATACCAATACCGTAATCCCAAACTGTACCCTTAATCTCTTAGACCACCCCTTTGACATCAATCTTATGCCAATTGAACTCGGAAGTTTTGATGTAGTTATTGGCATGGATTGGTTGTCTAAACAGCAAGCTAACATTATTTGTGGTGAAAGAGTTGTGCACATTCCACGTGACAATGAAACTTTGATCATTCGTGGTGATCAAAGTGGAACTCGAATAAACATCATCTCATGTATCAAAACCATGAAGTACATTGAGAAAGGATGTTATGCTTTCTTAGCCCACGTAACAGAAAAGAAAACCGATGAAAAACGTCTCGAAGATGTTCCTATTGCCCGTGAGTTTCCTGAAGTCTTTCCAGAAGACTTACCCGGACTACCACCACATCGACAAATAGAGTTCAGAATTGATTTAATACCAGGAGCGGCGCCAGTTGCCCGCGCACCATACCGGCTAGCACCTTCAGAGATGCAAGAGCTATCAAATCAATTACAAGAACTTGCGGACAAGGGATTTATTCGACCCAGTTCCTCACCTTGGGGAGCTCCAGTTTTATTCGTGAAAAAGAAAGACGGGTCATTACGCATGTGTATTGACTATCGTGAACTAAACAAATTAACCATAAAGAACCGATACCCACTACCAAGAATTGATGATTTATTCGATCAATTGCAAGGCTCAACCTATTACTCAAAAATTGACCTACGTTCAGGTTACCACCAAGTTAGAGTTCGTGATGAAGACATTCCAAAAACAGCCTTTAGGACACGATATGGTCACCATGAATTCCAAGTGATGCCCTTTGGGTTAACTAATGCACCGGCAGTATTCATGGATCTCATGAATCGTGTGTGTAAGCCATATTTGGACAAATTTGTGATCGTATTCATAGACGACATTCTCATTTATTCCAAAAACGAAGAGGAACACAAAGAACACCTTAGAACAATTTTAGCACTACTCAAGGAAGAGAAATTGTATGCAAAGTTTTCCAAATGCGAATTTTGGATTCAATCCGTACAATTCCTTGGGCATGTGATTGACAAGACCGGTTTACATGTCGATCCCGCTAAAATTGAAGCTATCAAAAACTGGCCAACACCTACCACACCTACAGAAATTCGTCAATTTCTGGGTTTAGCCGGGTATTACCGAAGGTTTATTGAAGGATTTTCTTCAATAGCAAAATCTTTGACCAAGCTAACTCAGAAAAACAAGAAATACGTGTGGGATGAAGACGAAGAAAATGCTTTCCAAACCCTTAAACAAAAACTTTGTAGTGCTCCTATCCTAGCATTGCCAGATGGGATCGAAGATTTTGTAGTCTATTGTGATGCATCGTACCAAGGTTTAGGTGCCGTGTTGATGCAACGTGATAAGGTCATGGCTTATGCTTCGCGACAACTCAAGGTTCATGAAGAAAATTACACCACTCATGACTTAGAGTTAGGAGCTGTGGTCTTTGCACTAAAAATCTGGAGGCACTATCTATACGGTACTAGATGTACTGTGTACACCGATCATAAAAGCCTACAACACATTTTGAACCAAAAAGAACTAAACATGCGACAACGTCGTTGGTTGGAATTACTAAGTGATTATGACTGCGACATTCGTTACCACCCAGGGAAAGCAAACGTAGTAGCTGACGCCCTAAGCCGAAAGGAACGAGTTAAACCATTACGAGTCCGAGCCTTAGTTTTAACCATAAATTCCAACTTTCCTACCCAAATCCTTCACGCTCAAGCTGAGGCGGTGAAACAAGAAGACATCCAAAAGGAGAGGTTGGATGGCATGATACAAAAGAAATTCGAAACCCGTTCAGATGGAACTCTATGCTTCCAAGGTCGAAGTTGGTTACCACTTTATGGTGGCCTACGAGACTTGATCATGCATGAATCACATAAGTCTAAATACTCCATACATCCAGGATCTGATAAAATGTATCATGATCTTAAGTTACTCTATTGGTGGCCGAACATGAAAGCCGACATTGCAACATACGTTAGCAAGTGTCTTACCTGCTCCAAAGTAAAAGCCGAACACCAAAAACCATCCGGTCCATTGCAACAACCAGAAATTCCTACCTGGAAATGGGAAAGAATTACTATGGACTTCATTACCAAGCTCCCAAAAACATCAAGCGGTTATGACTCCATCTGGGTCATAGTTGATCGTCTTACAAAATCAGCACACTTTATACCAATCAAAGAGACTTACAAAATGGAACAACTAACCCGACTGTACGTCAAAGAAATAGTCTCAAGACATGGTGCACCGATATCCATCATATCCGACAGAGATGGTAGATTTACTTCCAATTTCTGGCAGTCACTCCAAGACGCCTTTGGAACAAATCTAGACATGAGTACAGCATATCACCCTCAGACCGATGGTCAGAGTGAACGAACCATCCAAACTCTTGAAGACATGCTTCGAGCATGTATAATAGATTTTGGAAAAGGATGGGATACTCATTTACCATTAGTCGAATTTTCCTACAACAACAGCTATCATACAAGTATTAAAGCAGCCCCATTTGAAGCACTTTACGGTCGAAAGTGTCGTTCACCTGCTTGTTGGGCTGAAGTGGGAGAAGTTCAACTCACTGGACCAGAACTCATCCGTGAAACAACGGATAAAATTGTACAAATCAAAAATCGGTTACAAGCCGCAAGAGATCGACAGAAAAGTTATGCCGACACACGACGCAGACCCCTAGAATTCCAAGTCGGAGATAGGGTTATGCTAAAGGTATCGCCTTGGAAAGGCTTGATACGATTCGGTAAACGAGGAAAACTAAACCCAAGATACATCGGACCATTCAAAATCCTAGCCAGGGTTGGTCCTGTGGCGTACAGACTTGAGCTTCCGTCAGAACTCAGTAGTGTACACCCCACTTTCCATGTATCTAACCTAAAGAAATGCTTATCGGATGAATCACTTGTGATTCCACTCGATGAAATTCAACTCAATGACGATCTTCAATTTGTTGAGGAACCCGTAGAAATCATGGACCGAGAGGTCAAACAACTCAAACAAAGCCGTATACCAATTGTCAAAGTTCGTTGGAACTCACGACGTGGTCCTGAATACACATGGGAACGAGAGGACCAGATACGAAAGAAATACCCACACCTTTTTACCAACGAAGCTTCTACCTCCAACGTAAATTGATCTCCGGGACGGAGCTCTCATATGGGGTGGAGACTGTAACAAATCACAATTTCAGGTTAATTTCTATTTTCGGAAAATTTTACTATTCATGTTACTATTCATTTTTACTATTCATTTCTTTCTGAATTTTTCCCGAAAGTTGATTTTTATTTCATATTCTCGAGTGATAAATCATTTCCATGACAAATTAAATGTTTGACACTCGTCAGATCATTTTCGTGAAAGTTATTAAGGAATGACACGACATTACACGTTTTAGGGTAAAACGGCAATCAGAAATTCTACGCACAACGAAATTTGATCCCGTCAGGTCACCCCACATCAGAAAAATGTTTAACACATTCATGATTTATTTGAGAATAAATCATAACTGAGAAAAATCATGGCCCAAATAAACTTCGGCCGTGAAAAACTGGAATTTTCAGTTTTACGCGTTTTTACTCAGCCGTAACCCTAGCCTTTACCTGCACCGCATTTCTAAGATGATTTGAGATTTCAACTTATTTAAATAAGTCAACATATTTTTCCCTCCTCCATTGACTAAAAATCATTCCTTGATTTTATAAATCATTCCTTGATTTTTAGGCTTCCGGTTTGATGTCTAAAAGACATTTAACACCAACCGACACCAGACTGAGCCCAGTCTTGACATTATAAATCATTTTAAATCATTTTTAGCATATAAGAAAAGTAACATTTTACTTTTCTCAGTTTTACGCAATATTCGTACATTTTACGTATTACGCGTTTTAGACCCGTGTTTCCAGCTTTTAGCAGGTTTTACCACCCAAATGGAACTTATCACCCATTTTATATTTTATTATGGGACTTATGAACATTTCTAACAATACTTTAAAGTTTCATAATTTTACGACACCCGGTTTTACGTTTTGAGGCCTAATCATTTACGGTTGGCATTTCCCGGAGTCAAAATGCATCTTTTAACCAAGGATAATACCAAGCCAAGCCACCTCCCCCTCCTTATCTGTTTTGAACCGCCAATGGGGGGGGTAGTCACACCCTTGGTGGCTTGATCTCATGGCTTGATGATCTAGGATGCATACATGTGTATTTTGGCCAAAATATCTCTTGAAAACTAACCTCCTCATGGACCTATATATACTCCCTCCCCTCTCTTCCCTTGGCCGGCCATCAAACACACCACAACACTCTCCACTTAGCTTATCTCTTCTAATTTGTTGCAAGGTTCAAGTGAAGTTCAAGTATAGAAACCCTAGTTAGCTTATTTCTTACCAAAAATCTTCCAAACCCTAACATACTTGGTGTTTTCTCTTGAGTTTAAATCCACTCAATACACCTCAACCTTTATCATCTATCTTTCAAGAATACTAAGAGTAAAAAGGTTGCTTGAAGTGAAAAGGGGTTGAAGCTTGTCTATCAAAGTCCATTTCCTTACTAGTTACTCCTTTCTTTCATTAGAAAGCCTAAAGTTGTAAGCCTAAACCTAACATGCTTCTTGTTTATTTATCATGTTCATCTCATTTATATGTTATTCTTGCTATATTATGTGTTGTGATTATGTCCATGATGAAACATGATGAGTAAAAGATGTTGTTGTAATGACTTATTGAAACAAGTTACTAAAACAAGCAAACTAGTGAATATCTTGGTATAACCTGATCAAAATGGTAAAAATTTTATATTGGATTATTACATATTACAGTAGAGGACTTAAAAAGCAAACCATAGCAATTTGAACCACTTAAAAAGAGTAAACGAGTCAAAAGTTATGGCGATTTGAAGTTACCAAAGATTTCCGGCAAAACTGCCTAAATGTTTCTGTGATTTCTGTGACAGAACCTAAAACACGCAAAAAGAGGCATTTCTGGTCCGATTCATGAAAAAGTTAAAACACGAAAGTTGTCCGGAATCATGTTTTCATTCAGGAACAAAGAGGCTCAAGCCTTGAAAACGCCTTCTGAGTGAGATATTTCTCAGTTTTCTTAACAGCTATTTACATATTTTAAGTTACTAAGTTATTGTCATACTTTCAAAGGAATAAAAGGTATTATGACCTATAACCAAGACCACCACCATGACTAGAACCAAGGTAGTGTCTCATGACCATGGAACAAGGACCAAAGGTCATGGCTAGGCCATGACGAATGACCAAACCAACTTACCAAGGCGTAAACATGAAACAATGAAATTGGCGATATATGGAACAAGCAATTTGTATCTACTTCACCTAAAAGGAAACCATGAGATTTTACCAAGACAAATGGTCATACAAGACTTATAAAACTACCCCTAATAACAATCTTCATGTACTATAAACTTTCCTAAGTTTATACAAATATCGGACATGTAACTTTTTCGGATCAAAACTTATATCTATATACTTTATCAACTACTACAATAGTAGGGAGCTTCATGTGAGGAGTTCATTATGTAAGCCGTCGAGATGAGTTGTGGATTTACGAGTTAAAGTGTCCTGGCTCCTCGAACGCTTACTAACATGACTTCTGAAATATGTTAGCCCGAACGGTAGTAAACGATATACCAAAACATACATGTTCATAAATCTTTCTTTCAAAGACTTACAAATATACATCATACCTCATCATGGACTAAATGCAAAACATATATATAGGCACTCCGTTATATTCTTTACACAAATCCTAAGTCGCAACATTCTATTCTAGGTTGCTCGTAGAAACCTACACGATCCGATCATCACCTTCATTATTTGCTATCATACTTGAGGTGAGTTCATAGCCCCGCTTACATTACTTTAATGTTTTACAAACCCTTGGGGGAAATACATGCTACTTTTAAACCGAACACAATGCTTTGAAACTGTATGCTGCCTGATTGTTTTATTATTACTAAGTACCTACCTTGCCAATCCTAGGCCCCATCATGAACCATTTAATCACTAGTATTAGTGAGCGCGAGTATTGTGAATAGGCCTATTGGGATTGACGAATCCCATTTGTTTGAGCAGTTAGTTCAAATGAATGCACTATATTTGAAAACATTAAGTATGACGGCAAAGTACTTACCGGGGCAACATAACCGCCGATTGATATTGGTACACGTTAACGTATTGGTTGCATGAGCTTAGTACATAATAATAACTGTTTTGTTTTCTAACATGAGTATGAGTCTAATTAACTCATTACTACCAACATATTGTGTTCAACCTTAAACAAACTCTATGAATTTCACTCAACCTTTGTGTTGACCTCTTAAGCATGTATTTCAGGTCCATGATAATCAAGAATGGAGCGGGAAGGGCACGTACCGAAGGAAGAAGGCTATAAACAATTATGTCATTCTATAAAAACATCATAGACTTTATATTGATGTGTTTTGAAACAATGCAACATTTTGGGACCTCACTATGTAAACTTTGATATATTTGAATAATATGAATGACAACTCTTTTATTTACGATTCGTTTAGAGATCGTTTTCTATTATTATGACTGTTGTGCCGTCAAGTAACACCCAAGTTGAATTCCGCTGCATCATGAATTGGGGGTGTTACAGGTTTTATGCAGCAAGCAGTACTTTGATAAAGTACCGTTTATCTTGCAGTACTTTGAAAAAAATACTTATTATACAAAACAAATCATACCAGTACTTTGCAATATCATTCTTCAGATTTAGTCCATCTGATAAATAGCCTAATCACATCCAAAGCTACATCAGATTCATCTTCAAGCTCTATTCCATGATCCAACATCCTAAGCATAATTTCTTTTATCAATGGATATCTTCTCTCAGCAAGCGTGTGAATCATGGTACCATCTTCCATCTCAAGTGAATGAACTCCTGATGACTCAAAGAATCTCCATCTTGTAATTTCCTAATTTTCTTGATCATTCCACAGAGTATCAACACTTGTTTCTTCTGTTTCCCAGATGGTTATCAAATCTCCAAGTAAGATTAATCCCACTCCTGATGCTTTAATATCCTCATAGTATGTCTGCACTTGCAAGTATAAATCATATAGATCTTCTCTGGTAATAAAATGCAGAACATCCCATAACATATTAAATACTGTGAAGCTTCCATCTTCTCTATTGAACATAAGATAATTCCCTTCTTTCGATTCAACCACAGAGAATGAGATAATCTTTGATTTCTTTCCAGAATCTTCTGTTTTCTTATTTTCAAAATCAACTAGTCTGAAATAATTTCACAATTCATCAATTGTATCTTCATGTATCATCTTAAGTCTTTTTGACAATTGATCATCTTGAACTGCTTTCTTCCTCTTCAATTTTCTTTTCTCAACTTGTTCTTTCCTGAGATCTTCTAACTTCTTCTCCTTATCAGCATCCATGGGTACAAAACTTTCTAACTCTTTCTTGATAAACTCTTGTACTTTATCCCATAGAGCTTTCACTTCTGGATATCTCAATTTTTGTAAATTCTTGTATCCTCTTCCTTTCAAGAAACTAATCATCCAGTTTCTCTCTTGAGTAATTATCATTGGCTTTCTTGTAATTGGCTTACTTATCTCTTCCAAATACTCTGCATCATACTCAGCTTGTTGCTTTCTAGCAACCTCTGCATCCTCTGCTATCTTTATTTCTCTAAGCTGTGCAAGAGTAAATTTCTTCTTTTTCTTCTTAATATTCTTTTGCTTCATGATCCCTTTCTCTTTGTCTTTAGGATCTAACTCTTCATATTCAAAAAAAAATTCAGAAACTTGTTGTGCAGGCTCAGAAATATGTATACCTCCTGAAAGTCTATCCAAATTAAGCATAATCTGAGCTATAGTTTCATCATCACTTGCTGTATGCACCTTGACTTCTTCTTGCTGTATAAGATTGGAAGGACCAGCTTCATCCTCAAAATTCTTTGTTAATCCTGCTTTAGAAATTCCAATTCCATCAATATTCATAGCAGCAGTACCTTGTTCATCAGTACCTTGCAAACCAGTACTTTCATCAACAGTACTTTGAACATCAGTACTTTGATTGTGAGTGCTTTGAATATTTTGTTCTTCAGCATCTTGGTCAACAGCTTCTTCTTGTGCAATATTTACATCTTCTTCAACCTTTTTCTCTGGCACAAAATTCTTTGGATCTTCTGGATAGTGCCAAAGATGAGCATCTTCTGAATATTTAATCCCAGCATCATCTCTATTCAAATTATCATCTTGATTCCTCCACAATTTGATAGATGATGACTTCTTATGGTTCTTCTTGGATTTAGAAGCTTTCTTGGATAATTTAGACTTTTGCTTTTGAGATTGTTTCTTTTCCTTCACATAAAGCCTAAAATTTTGTACAAGAGGCCATACAAACTTCTTTAACCTTCTGAACTTCTTTCTTAAACTCTTGATTTCTGCAGTCTGATCAGCCATAACTTTCTTCATCCTCTCTAACTCTCTAGTCAAAGCATAATTATTCAAAGGACCTCCAATTCCCTCATCTCCTCCAGGTGTTTGAAACTCACCGGTGGGAGTATAATCATTGGGAGAAGGTACTGGAGTATGTTCTGAAGCAGTACCTTGTAAAGAAGTACTTTGTGGAGAAGTACCTTCAGCAGAAATTTTCCTCTAGAAACTAAAATTGAGGGAGTTCTTTCACTTAAGTCATCATGCTGAGGTGAAACAATAGGTGGTGTAGGTGTATGTACTGATGCAGAATGCTCAAAATGATCAGGTTGATCAACATCATCAGAATTAGCAGAACCACTATTATCAACATCATCCCTAACAGCCTATGCTACCTCTAACATGTAAGCATTGAGAGGTGTATTTGTACCCGAAAAATTAACTCCCTTGTGAGACATAAATGTGAACACCTTAGGTGGCATCCTAACAGTGGGTACATAATCCTGAGGTTTGGGTATCCCATCAAGAGGATTCTCTAAGATAAGTTGAACAAATCGAGGATACATCAAAAAAGGTGACCAGCCTTAATATGAGCAATCATACCATCAAGGATCATGTATGAAAGTTGAATGGCTGATTGGTAACTAACCCAACTAAAGCAGAGGCTATGGCATGTCCAAATTGATCCCAAGCAGTACTCTTTGGACTTAAGCAAGGAAGTAAAACATGAATAAGATACTTCCAATGAGGACTTACCATTGCTTTCTGAAAAGTAATCTTGTTCAAATGACCTTCATACCCAATATCTAGCAGTGCATCCCAAACAGCTTGTTTAGCAAACAAAACAGAGCCTCCGGCATCATCAAATAGCGAAACTTCCCTGATTGTTGCCTCAGTAACACGAATAGCTCTTCCAGCAACTGTAGCATGAATAACATCCTCTCCATCTTCAATCTCAGCCCTAGCCGTGACCCAAAACGCCTGTATCCAAGGTCCAATAATCTCTGGGTTGACTAAAAGTGAGTAATTGATGGTGGTTCCAATGAGAAAATCAATGATTCCATGAAAATCAATGTTCCTCTGTGTTTTCTCAAGGTTTGCAATCATGTTGTTTTGTTGATGGTTGATCAGTGTGCCATGGTGATAATGATTTGAAAGAAGAGTAGTAATCGTTGATGAGATTGGTGGGTTTGATGAATGAGAATGAATGAATACGGGTGTATAAATAAAAATATATGAGTTAAAAAGGGATAATATACAAAAAATCACGGTTAATAAATTATTTTACTGTTAATTTTGGAAGTTATCTTCCCTATATCTTTCGAAAGTTTGTTACCCGTATTTTTGACCGTTGGAGCAGTATCCTGACACGTCAGTGTAGCCTTCATATTACCAAGCAGTACTTTCCATAGAATATGGAGCAGTACCTTCAGTTGTAAGACCAAGCAGTACGTTGAACAAAGTACTTTCCAATCAAAATATCTTTGAAAGTCAACCCGAGATAATTAGTACCTTCCCAAATTAATTCCCAAAGCTATCAAGGCAAGTAGAATTCAATGAACTTCATTAATTACCCTTATACCTTTCCTTGCCTATAAAAGTAACTTTCCACCAACATACTACTTTCATCAACACTTTCAATAAAGCCACAAAAACCCTAGTGATAACCATGAGTCACTTCCCATTGGTGTATCTCTTCTGATTCAGATGGCTCCATAGACTCAGAGATCATCTACTATTCGGACTCTGACTTTGATGATGATGCAGGATGGAGTGGGTACTTTCCTCCTAATGTATCATCCTCATCAATGAGTGTAGCAAACTCTATCATTATAGCTGCAGCAAGCATTACTAATCCAAGGCCCAAGAAGAAAAAGTCTATCCCTGCTCCTGGTTCATCTCTGGCTAATGAACTTCCACATGCTTTGACCCAAGCCCTGGAATCAGCAATAAAGAATATGAAGTGGCCTGCTTCAAGAAAAGAGAGACCTCCCAAGCAAGTTCTTGGCCTGGCTTGCCCAAGGAAGTAAGCTTCTTTTGATGACAAAAGAAAGACTGCTCAAAAGGGAAAGCAGAGTTATGAGGGGAAAGGAAAAAGGCCAATGGAGTAGGTTGTGTTGGGTAGGATAAGTAGGTTTGGTGGAGAATGCTTGTGGTAGTCGTCTGTGTGTCTTGTTAGTGTTTGTGTCATGGTTGACTGTTTATGTTGAAAGTATGAATGTAACTCTTTAAATCATGATGAATAAAAATCTTTATCTTTTGAATGATACATGTAGCCTCCCCTTAACTAATGACTAGCTACTAATGCCTCCCCTCAATAGTAGCTTAATTAGTAATCATTCCAATACTCACAACTAAAAAGGTAAATCTTGAAACATCAAAGCCCTTTGTGAGTAGGTCTGCTA
The DNA here is from genome assembly GCA_030686995.1 of Artemisia argyi. NCBI lineage: Eukaryota > Viridiplantae > Streptophyta > Magnoliopsida > Asterales > Asteraceae > Artemisia > Artemisia argyi. The sequence goes on along the minus strand of CM060709.1, from coordinate 131,779,164 downwards.
CATTATTATCTGTATGGACTTTAACCACATTGATAAGCCTATGCTCATAGTAGTCTCTAATAAAGTGATGTCTGATTTGAATGTGCTTTGTTTTAGAATGATAGACTGGGTTCTTCACAATACAAATGGTACTCTCATTATCAATGTTGACAGGAGTATTCTTGAAGTTGAATCCATAATCCAAAAGCTGATTTTGCAATCAAAGTACTTGTGCACAACAACTTGCAGCAGCTACATACTCAGCTTCTGTGGAAGATGTTGCTGCAATTGTTTGCTTTTTGCATTGCCATGAGACTAATCTACTTCCAAGGTACTGACACCCTCCAGTTGTGGATCTTCTGTCATAGTTATCTCCAGCATAATCACTATCTGAAAAGGCTTGTAGATGAAAAGGGGACTCCCTAGGATACCATAATCCTAGCTTAGGTTGTTGCCTAAGGTACCTAAAAATCCTTTTGACAGCATTCAAATGTGATACCTTAGGGTGAACTTGATGTCTTGCACATAAACACACAGCAAAAGTAATGTCAGGCCTAGATGCAGTTAAATACATGAGACATCCAATCATAGACCTGTATAATTTGACATCAACTTCTTCTCCTTCTTCATCTTTTCCCAAAGGTTTGTTAGTATCAACAGGTGTAGAGGTTGGCTTGACTGTTGTGAAATTAAATCTCTTAAGAATATTTGCAACATACTTATCTTGACTAATAAAGATTCCACTGCTTGATTGTTGCACTTGAAGTCCCAAGAAGAATGTTAATTCTCCCATTGAACTCATCTGAAATTCCTTTTGAATAAGATCTTCAAATTCCTTCACCATAGATTTCTTAGTAGCACCAAAAATAATATCGTCTACATAAACTTAGACAAGCATGATATCCTTCTTATCTCTTTTGATAAATAAAGTCTTGTCAATAGCTCCTCTCCTATAACCATGTTGTAATAGAAAATTTGAGAGTCTTTCATACCATGCTCTTGGAGCTTGATGAAGGCCATACAAAGCCTTGATAACCTTGTAGACTTTGTTTGGATGTGCAGTATCTTCAAAACCAGGAGGCTGTTTGACATAAACTTCTTCTGTGATAGTGCCATATAGAAATGCACTTTTAACATCCATCTGATATACAGGAAATCCCATATAAGATGCAAAAGCCAAAAATAGCCTTAGGGCTTCAATCCTTGCCACATGAGCAAAGACTTCATCATAGTCTACTCCTTCTTCCTGTCTATATCCTTGAGCCACTAACCTTGCTTTATTCTTAATTACATTCCCTCTTTCATCTCTTTTTACCCTGAAGACCCATTTTGTTCCAATCAGTCTCTTACCATCAGGTAAATCACATAATACCCATACTTCTTGAAGTTTAAACTGTAAGAGTTCTTCTTGCATAGCTTCAACCCAACTCTCCTTGGCTAATGCTTGTTTTATAGTCTTAGGTTCTTCTTGAGACAGAAAGCAAGCAAATAAACACAATTTCTGATCCTTGTGATTCACCTTATTTTGATTGTAAATAAAGCTAAGTAAAGAAGTATGTTGTTGAGACATATTGTAACACCCCCAATTCAATGATGCAGCGGAATTCAAACTGGGTGTTACTCGACGGCACAATAGTCACAATAATAGAAAACAAACTCTAATTGAGTCGTTAAAAGATTTATTATTCAAATTATATAAATATCAGAGATTACAAAATGAGGTCCCAGATGGTTCCATGTTTACAATTTACATTAAATGAGTTTTCGAATGATAATAAAATTTATAGCCCTCTTGAATATCCGTGCTCCTCCGTGCCAGCCTCGTTCATCATGGACCTGAAATACATGCTTAAAACAGTCAACACAAAGGTTGAGTGGAATTCGTAGAGTTTGTAGTTAAATCTTTGAACACAATAATCGTAGTGTGAGCTATAGACTCACACTCATAGTTAGAAAACAAAACTGTTATTATTGCACTAAGCTCATGCAACCAAAGCATTAACATCGAACCAAAAATTGGCATTATAGAAGCCCTACCAAGGTAATATTGCCATTATACCTCTAAATATCAAATATAGTGCATTTGTTTGAACTCGTAGTTGTTCAACACAAATGGGATTCGTCAATCCCAATAGATCTATTCACAATATTTGCGCTCACTATAGCTAGTGACTAATGGTTCATGATATAGGGACTTTGAACATGGCAATCGTTGCTTAGTGACAATAAAACATAGTCGGGTAAGCATACAGTAGAAAGCATTGGGTTCGAGTAGAAAAATAATAGCATGTATCCCCCCCATGGGTTTGTAAAATAGTTAAACAATAGAAAGTGGGGTTACGAACTCACCTTAAGTTATGTAGTAAGTAGTGAAAATGATGGTCGAATCGCGAAGGTTTCTACGAGCAACCTATAATAGAATGTTGCGACTTAGGATTGGAGTAAAGAATATGAATAATTGCCTATATATGTCTTGAATTTAGTCCATGATGTAGTACTTAGTATAGTGTAAGTCTTTGAACAAAAATAGTTTATGAAACATGTATAGTTTGTATATCGCTTACTACCGTTCGGGCCAACATAATTCAGAGGCCATGTAGTAAATGTTCGAGGAGCCAGGACACTTTAATTCGTAAATCCACAACTCATCTCGACGGTTTACTTTAATGAACCCCTCACATGAGGCTCCCTAGTGTTGTAGTATTTGATAAAAATATATATAAGTTTTTGATCCGAAAAGTTACATGTCCAAATAATTGAATAAACTTAGGAAAGTTTAGTTTTGGATGAAGATTGTTATTACAATGAGTTTCTTGAGTCTAGTATGAATATCACTTGTAAAGTTTCATGGTTATTTTGATGGAGTAGATCCAAATTGGATGTTTATGTTTCCATAACACTTTAGTTCATGTTTTCGCCTTAGAAAGTCATAAGGTCTTTAGCCGTGGCCTTGCCGTGGCTTTGGTCATTGCTACCATGGTCTTGAGACTCATCCTTGGCCTTAGCCATGGTTGTGGTCTTGGCTTTAAGGTCATTAGACCTCTTCGTTTTACTTAACCATAACCATTGCACGGTCATTTGGTCTTAAAAATGGGCTGTTAAGAATTTGAAGAAAAATATCACTCGTTAAGCATTTTCAGCGCTCGAGCTTCTTTAGTTCTAAACGAAAACGTCGTTCCGAACAACTTTCGTGTTTTAACTTTTTGATGAATCGGACCAGAAGGGCCTCTTTCAAAATGGTCAGATCGTTTACAGCTTGTTTTAGGCAGTTTCGGTGTTTTGGTTTCGCTAACTTCTTTTGGCCATGACTTTTGACTCGTATACTCGTTTTAGGTGATTCAAATTGCTATGTTTTCCTTGTAAAATCCTTTATAACAGTAGGCAAGTGTCTAATATCATGGTTATAATATTTTGGTCGTGGTTCTCAATATAAGTCACTAGTTTTCTTATTTTCTTAACATAAGTTAACATATGGTTCCTTTAACTTGTTTTATTGGTTTTTATACATCATGAACATAACACAAAGACCATATATAGAATGAATGAAACATAATAAGCAAGAAAGTGTATTAGGGTTTCTTACAACTTTTGGCTTTCTAAAGAAAGGAAGTCAAGTATGAAACTAGGAAATTTTTTACCTCATCCCCTAACACCTTGTGTAGCTCCTAATTCAACCATGGAATCACCAAACAAACTTTTGATTCATGTAGAGACTAACTATGCCTTCAACTTTGGTATGTAACTTATAACTTGGAAATCAAAGGATCAAGGTTTATGGATTATGTGTGTGTCATTTGGAATGAAGAGAAAGGAAGGGATGAGCCTTGCTTTTATAGCATGAAGAGGAGGTGCAAGGAAGGTGCCTAGGAAGGTTCATTGAGGAGGTTAGTTTTTAGGATATTTTCCAAGACTTTGTGGCCAAGTTTACTTAATATACATGTATCCTAAAGTCCAAGGCTTACCACCAAGCCACCAAGGCTTGGTGAATCATCATATACACGTTCATATGATGGGAGGAGTGACTAGATGGATAAACTTGGTATTATCTAGCTTACGGAGTGAGTTTTGGTCCCGGTAATCGCTAACGATAAGTCGTTAAGTTATGAAACTTAAAATCGGGTATCCTAAAAATATGAAACTAATAAAAATGTTAGAACTTATTAATATAACCTATCTTAGCATATTTAATAAGTGATAAGTTCTATCAGGTTGCTTAAACGCTGTTAAAACTGGAAACGCGGGTCTAAAACGCATAATTCGCGTAAAACGCTGAACTAGAAAATGTAAAATTCCAAAACTTTTGGAATTGTCGTAAAATGAGAGAAAATCATATTTCTATTGTTTATAGTATTTTATGGACATATCGGGATGCTGGAGTGACGTTTAAACCTAAAAGTAAATCTCGGACACGGTTTCGTGATTTTTGCAGAAATGATCCGACGAGTGTCAAACTCTCGGATTATTATTAAAATAGTTTAACTTACGAGAATATGAAATAAAAATTTTGGGAGTGAATAGTGAAAGTGAATAGTAAAAATGAATAGTAAAAATTCAGGATTGGATAGTAACCTGAAAATGCGAATTGTTACACATATTCTTAGCTTTAGTTCGTATGAGCACTCCTGAAGCTGAGGGTCCAATTATCTTGCTGACAGGATGATCTTTGTGAATTCTTAGAGTAGGAGTTGGTGAGACTTCAAGATTATCTTCCAAATTAGTGAAATCAGGATCTTCATTAGAATCTGAGAAAATGCCTTCTTGATCCAATTCATCATCAGGATCTTCTAAGGCAGGCATGTTTGGATCATTCAAATCATCAGTATCTTCTAAGGATGGCATGTCTGGATCATTCAAATTATCAGCATTTATCCAATTTGAAGTATCTAAAGGTTGAAAAGTACTTTCAAATGGATCAGCAGTACTTTGGGGCAAGGTACTGTCAGTGCCTTTAGCCTTCTTCTTTTCTGCTTCAAAAGCTCTCCTTTGATCATCTTCATAGGACTTAGCCATTGTTTCTTGAATAAGCATCCTATTACGTTCATCTTGGATGGCTTGGTCTTCATCAGATACTGTGGTCTTTGGTGGAGCAGTACTTTGAGGATCAACAGTACTTTGAGGTTCAACAGTAATTTGAGGCTCAGAAGTACTTTTTTTCTCATCATTGACTTTATCATTAGACTTATCTTTAGATCTTAAATTAACATCATGAACAATGTACTGTGTTTCTTCTTTATTGGGAGCAACTTGATTTTCTTCCCTAACAGGTACATAATTCATGGATGAAGACATTAAATCAAGATCAAACATCCAATCAGGACCTTTACCTTTATGATTTTCTTGCTCTTCTAGAAATTCAACATGAAGACATTCTTGAACCTTCTTTGTAGCCCTGTTGTACACTCTGAATCCTTTGCTATTAGAACAATATCCCAATAAGTATCCTTCATCTGACTTCCCATCAAATTTTCCCAGATTATCAGCAGTGTTCAAAATAGTCAGGGGACATCCAAAAGGTCTCATAAACTTTGTAACAATTCGCAATTTCAGGTTAATTACTATTCCCGAAAAATTTCACTATTCATTTTTACTATTCACTTTTACTATTCATTTTTCCGAAATTTGTTTTTTATTTCATATTCTCGTGTGATAAATCATTTCCATGGCAAATTAAAAGTTTGACACTCATCAGATCATTTTCGCGAAAGTTATTAAGGAACTACACGTTTTAGGGTAAAACGTCATTCAAAAATCCTACGCACAACAAAACTCAACCGCGTTAATTTTCCCCGCATCATAAAAATGTTTGATACACTCATGATTTATTTAAGAATTAATCATGACTGAGAAAAATGTGACCAAATAAACCTCGTCCGTGAGAAACAGGAATTTTCGTTTTTAAGCACTTTTACTTAGCCGTAACCTTAGCCTATACCTACACCACGTTTCTAAGACGATTTGAGTTTTCACATTTTTGGAATAAGTCAACATATTTTTCCCTCCTCCTTTGACCAAAAATCATTCCTTGATTTTATAAATCATTCCTTGATTTTTAGGCTTACGGTTTTATGTCTTAAAGACATTAAATACCAACCGACACTAGACTGAGCCCAGTCTAGACATTATAAGTCATTTTAAATCAGTATTATCATATTAGAAAAGTAACATTTCACTTTTCTCAATTTTACACAATATTCGTACATTTTACGTATCACGCGTTTTAGACCCGTGTTTCCAGTTTTAGCAGGGTTTTAGCACCCCCAATGGAACCTACCACTCATTTTATATTTTATTATAAAGTATATTGACATGTTTAACCATACTTTCAAGTTCCACATTTTTACGATACACGGTTTTACGTTTTGAGGCTTAATCATTTACGGTTAGCATTTCCCGGGGTCAAAACTAACCAAGTATCTAGGATATTATCAACCAAAGGCCAAGTCACCCCCCCCCCCCTAGCCCTTTTGAACCGCCAATAGGGGGGAGTCACACCTTAAGGTGGCTTGATCTCACTCTTAGTACCCTTGGATGATTACATGTGTTTAAGAGTGCTTAGAAAGCTTTGATTAGTCTTGTAAGTAACCTCCTCAAAGGCCTATAAAAGCCCCCTCCCCCTCCCTTTGTTGTCGTCCACCATCACACACACAAACACAATCTCCTTAGCAATTTATTTCAAGTTTCATGCATGATACAAGTGCTTCAACAACATAGAAACACTAGTTAGGTTTTGATTCATCAAAACTACTTCCAAACCCTAGAAACTTTGATGATTTCTCTTGAGTTTGAATCCACTCAAGTCACCTCAACTTTCATCATCTCTCTTTCAAGAATACAAGGGTAGAAAGATTGCATGAAGTGAAGTAGGGTGAAGCTTAAGTCTATCAAAGTCCTTACCTTACATGTTAACTTCCTTTCTTAATTGAAAGCCAAAAGTTGTAAGCAAAACCCTAACATACTACTTATTAAATATCATATTCATGCTATTTACATATCATTCATGCTATATTTTGTCTTGTGATCATGTCCATGATGTATAAAAATGGGTAAAACAAGTTATTATAAATGATTGTTAATTTAAGTTATTTAAACAAGTAAACTAGTGACTTTCTTGGTGAAATCTGATCAAAATGGTATAATTATGATATTGGACCATTACATATTGTAGTAGAGGACTTAACAAGAAAACCATAGCAAGTTGAACCACTCATGAGTAAAAAGTTATGACCATTTGAAGTTACCAAAACTTTGCGGCAAAACTGCCTAAATACCTTCTGTGACAGAACATAAAACACGCAAAAAGAGGCCCTTCTGTTCCGTTTCACGAAAAAGTTAAAACACAAAAGTTGTCCGTAATCACGTTTTCTTCAAAAACTCAGGAGCACGTATCCATAAAACCAATAACGAATGAGATTTTTCCCAGTTTCTTAACAGCTATTTTATGTATCAAAGTCACTATATAATAGTTGTAGTTTAATAAAACCAAGAGGTCTAATGACCTAGATTCAAGACCACAACCATGGCTAAAGCCAAGGTTGAGTCTCAATACCATGGAACAATGACCAAAGGTCATGGCAAGGCCATGACTAAATGACCATATAAACTTACTTAGGTGAAAACATGAGCTAAAGAGTTAGCGATAACTTAAACATGCAATTTGGATCTACTCCATCTAAAGGACCATGAGATCTTACAAGTAATTGTCATACAAGATTAAGAAACTCATTCTAATAACAATCTTCATGTAAAAGTAAACTTTCCTAAGTTTATTCAAATATTGGACATGTAACTTTTCGGATCAAAACTTATATACATATATTTTATCAAATACTACAATAGTAGGGAGCCTCATGTGAGGAGTTCATTAAGTAAGCCGTCGAGATGAGTTGTGGATTTACGAATTAAAGTGTCCTGGCTCCTCGAACATTTACTACATGACTTCTGAATTATGTCGGCCCGAACGGTAGTAAACGATATATAAACTATACATGTTTCATGAACCATTTCTTTTCAAAGACTTACACTATACTTTGTACCACATCATGGACTAAATGCAAGACATATATAGACAATTCTTCGTATTCTTAGACATTATTCCAAACCTAAGTTGCAACAATTATTCTAGGTTACTCGTAGAAGTTTTCACGGCATATCCATCATTCTCATTATACATCATCCAACTCACGATGAGTCATAGCCTCTGCTCTTTTAGTTGTTTTATCAACTCTTTGTGGGAGAATACATGCTCGTTTTTACTTGAACATGCTACTTGTTTACTTAAACACCAATTGCCTTACTCAGTGTTTGTGGTTTACTCAAACGCTTTATGTGTTTACATGTTACATACTTCATTATCATCATTATTTATATGGCATCATTGTAAAAATTGTTTATATAACGGTATTGCTACATTTATCTTTGAATCTAGATACAAGTACTACTTTTGTTCACATAAACCAGATCATATTTGACAGTAGGTTGTAAACACACAGGTTACAAGTCTGGTATGGGCGGGGCTTGGAACTGAGTGGATTTACGATGCCTTTGCTGGGAAATCATCATTCAAATGTTTTACATTACATTTTGTCACTAAACTCTATGAACTCACCAACCTCGTGTTGACATTTTAGCATGTATTTTTAGGTTCATAATGAACAAGGATGGCACGGAAGGGGCACGGATATTCAAGAGGGCTATAAATTTTATTATCATTCAAAAACTCATTTAATGTAATTTGTAAACATGGAACCATCTGTGACCTCATTTTGTAATCTCTGATATTTATATAATTTGAATGATAAATCTTTAAAACGACTCAATTAGAGTTCGTTTTCTATTATTGTGACTGTTGTGCTGTCGAGTAACACCCAGTTTGAATTCCGCTGCATTCATGAATTGGGGGTGTTACAAACTTGATGCTAGGTTTCTTTCCCATGAGTAACTCGTAAGGTGTCTTCATTTGAGGTTTTGTCACTGATACTCTGTTCAACACATAACAAGCAGCACTTACAGCTTCAGCCCATAATGGAACAGGTAATTGGGAGTCTGCAAGCATTGTCCTTGCTGCTTCTATCAGAGTTCTATTCTTTCTTTCTGAAACTCCATTTTGCTGAGGAGTTCTGGCAATACTTAATTCTCTTTTAATTCCTTTCTTGGCACAAAAGTCATCCAATAGCTGATTCTTGAACTCAGTCCCATTATCACATCTAATGCCTCTAACCTTGAGTCTTAACTGATTTTCAAGTGCTATTCTAAGATCATGAATAGCATCAAAAGTTTCATCTTTGAAACATAAGAAAAAGACCCAACTAAATCTGCTACAGTCATCTGTTACAACCAAACAGTACTTCTTCTTGTTCAAACTAACAACTGAAACAGGTCCAAACAGATCTATATGCAGCAATTCCAAAGGCTCTCTAATTGTTTTCTCTTCAATCTTCTTACAAGAAGCCTTGTGTTGTTTACCCTTTTTGCAAGCAAGACATGAGTGATCATTCTTGAATATTTTAGAAGGTAAACCTCTAACTAAATTTCCTTTGACCAGCTTGTTTATGTTCTTGAAATTCACATGTCCTAATCTTCTGTGCCATTGATGTGCTTCCTCCATTGTTGCCCTTGCAATCAAGCATGTTGCTCTTTTAGCAGAATTGATGTTCTTCAAATCTATGTTATACACATCATTAGTTCTTGGTGCTCTCAGCATCACCAAGTTTCTATCTTCTAACTTAAAATCAGGAGAGAGTATAAGACATTCTGTGTCAAAGAATAACACAGGATACTTCCTATCACAAATCTGAGAGACTGACAAAAGATTGAATTTAAGCTCCTTCACATATCTAACATTCTCAAAATCAATGTTCCCAGCCTTGATAGTTCCTTTTCCAGTGATTCTTCCTCCATCAGGATCATTCCCAAATGCAACTTTTCCTCCAAAATAAGCTTTAAAATCTGACAAGAGCTCCTTTTCTCATGTCATACTCCCAGAGCAACCACTATCAACAATAAGATGATCTTTAAGCTCCTCTTCTAGGTTGCCCTGTATACACATGAAAAGGTTAGTTTCTTTTAGGAACCCAAGCCATTACTGACTTGTGTTCCCCTTGTGGAGTGACATACTCAAATTATTTGAGTATGTAATCACCACTTTGTTTAAAAACATGATCAAGAATTAATGTTTTTGTTTCCAAAACTTTTGGTTCATTCTTATCAATTTTCCCTTTTTCACCCTTATCCTCTGAAAGTACTGGTTTTTCCCCAGCAGTACTTTCTTTCTTAACCCATTTAGTTGTAACTTTTGGAGTTGGGTTCTGTGTTCTAGTATCTTTTCTTGTGTTGTAAGGCCTTTTAGGTTTGTAGTAATTGAATCTCCTAGGTCTTACACTTGAGTTTTTGCTATCAGCACCTTGGTTATGGGACTTTCTATCAGTACTTTGAGAAGGTACTGTGGGTTTGGAGAATCGTCTTTTCTGATGAGGGTACCTATAGTCTTTTGAGAAATTACTATGGTTAATCCTATTTGTGTAATTCCAAACTGGTTTGTTATCCCTTGGCTTATTCTCTCTGTGACTTTGATTTGCAGATCTGGTCTTTGGGTATTTGCTTAAGTATTCTGAGTGATAATTACAGTCCTTAATCAAATGATGAGGACTATAACATACATAACAGACCTTTGGACCAATATTCCCAAATCTGTTTCCAAAAGGTTTTCTAAAATTAGCAGTATTTTGAAAATATTTTCTTGGAGGTACTATTAAGTGATCAGCAGTAGTTTGAGAAGTGTTTGAAGGTACTGCTTGTTTTGAAAACTTTTTCTCATCAACCCTAGGTGCTTCAACAGATTCTCCTAAAGGCTCAGGATTTGATTGACCTTTAAGCTTTTTCCTAAACTCTAGGTTATCTACCCCATAACAAGAAACATCTGTCCTAGGTGGTTGAAAACTACCTGGGGGATTAGGAACTGCATTGTATCCCTTGTCATTCTTATATTCAGGAGGTGTTGGACTAGGGGATTCCTCATCACTAGAAGTGTTTTCATCCAAACTTATGAATTCTTCATCACTAGTTGAGGTATCTACTGTAAGATTTAGTTCCTTACTCTTAAATGGAATACCTTATGTGCTATCATTATCATAACCTAGGCCAATTTTAATGTTTGATGTTCTTTGTTTTTCAACAAATTGAACATGTGACAGACCTGATTCATTCCAAACAGCAAGTTTTTCTAACAACTTATTCCTCTCATTAGTAACTTTCTCTAGTTTAGACACCTTACATCCTAGTTTCCATTCACTCAACTTTACTTGGTACTCTTGTTGCTTATATCTTTCAGCCCATGCTACTTCATTGTTTTCATGAGTTATTATTTTGGCTTCCATTGACTCTAAAGTTAATTGGTAGCCAGCTATCTCAGACCTAGCCCTTTGAAATTTATCTCTTTCAGTTATATATTCACTAAGTAACTTTTGATACATATCATTACACTTAGAGCATACCTCAGAGATAGTGGATGAACTTGGCGAAGTAGCTACCATAGCAAGCTGAACAGGATCTTCTTCAAATTCCATGCTCCAATCAAAGCTTCCTAGACCATCTTGACTCCAAAGCAGCATATCCAGGTTCTTCATCAAAAGTTGTGCTCCAATCTTCCAATGCAACCATTGAGTAGGTTACAGGTTCATCATCAAACTCATTGGACCAATCAATCTCTGATAGATTCTCTTGAGCAACCAAAGCTTTTGGTTTTGGTTCAGTAATAGGAACCTTTTTTCTTTCAGTCTTGGGCTGTTCAATCATTTTGTTTGCATGATACTTTGCAAATTTGCATTCCCTTGCAAAGTGACCAGACCTTTGACAATTGAAGCACTCAATTTTGGACTTATCAAATGTTATTCCCTGCCTAGCTGTGAAATTAATGCCTCTTCCTGTTTTATTCATAAACTTTTTGATCCTTGCAGTGATCATGGCAACTTGCCATCAGATATCAATCTCTTCCATAGCATCATCATCAATTTGCAAGACATCTTCTTGATAGGTTACAGGTAGAGTTGCTTGTTGAGCAAAGAATGAACATAGAACATCATCTGAGGTGGGGGTGTTTGATGGTGATGAAGTGGTAGTGACCATAGTTGTACATGGAAGCTGAGTTTCAGTCACAGTACTTTGGACAGGATAAGCAGTACCTTTATTGGAACTACTGCTTCTGTTTTCAGAAGATACAAAAGCAATGTTTTGGGTTTTCTGATGTGTGCTTGAACCTGTAGTACCATTCATCTCATGCTCATATACCTTCAGATTGTTGTAGAGATCATCAAAGTCCATTGTGTCCAAACCTGGTTGTCCTCTGATCATAGTAGCAACTACATGCCATGCGGATGGTAAACTTCTCAAGAACTTCAAGTTAGCATCTTCAACTGATGCCTCAGCTCCATATAGTTCTAGCATACTCAGAAGATTTTGGAATCTTTCATAAGCAGAATCAAGACCTTCTCTTTCACCAATAGTGAAAGTTTCAAATTGTTGCTTCAACAAGTTCTTGTGCATCTTCTTGGAAGCATCATTACCTCCAAACTTTTTCTTAATTGCAGCCCATAATTGTTTTGCATCCTGAGCATCATGAAACTTCAATAGGTGTCCATCAGGAATAGCAGACAGTAATATGTTGAGAGCTTTGTCTTGATTTCTCTTTGTAGCAGCTGGGATGGTTGGTTTAGGTGGTTTAGGTTGTCCTGGGAGGTCTACTAGTTCATCAAGTACCATATTGCCATTGACAATCACATCCCATAAAGCATGGTCTGTGATGGCAATGTACTGCCTCATCTTCATGGCCCATAAATCATATTCTCCCTTCTTGACAATAGGAATTCTAACAGCAGTGATGGATGGAGCAGGTGCAGCTTCTGTCGACATCTTGAAAGGTATGTAGTAGAATCGGTTTAAAAGATTATCTTCTTAATCAGAGTTTCCAACACAAGCTCTGATACTACTTGTTGGATCGATATACTCTGACCAAACTACTTTGTAGCTTGTAAAGGTTTAACAATATTGAGTAAACTCAATACTATTAATATTGAAACACTGTTTTGACCTTGTAAAGTATGCGGAATCTACTTAACACAAAGCTTAAGAAGAACTTTTATATTAAACCAAACTTGAACGTGCTTGATTACACAGATTCACTAATAACCCTAACTTGACTAATATTGACTTCTCTAACTTATATTTTTAACACATAAAACTCATTACGACTAATACCTCTTAAGGCTCCTTTTATAGACACAAGGATATCCTTAAGTCGGTTTACAATACTTGAATGATAAGTAATTATCCCTAACTAATTCTAGAATATTCATACAATATTACATAATAATCCTTTAATCAATATTGCACTTAAGTCCTTATTCTCTTCGAAGTACTTTGAATAATCTTAAATATATAACAGTACTTTGACCATGTTTGACTTTGATCTTCAAGCAGCACTTTGACACAGCAGTACTTTGAAATACAGAAATACCTTGATCTTTATATCCCAACAAAAAAATGATGAAAGTCAACATCCTGTCACATAATAAGTGAAAAGTACAAAAACAGTAGTGTAGATAATAAAGCTGAAAAATGCGGGGTTTTCGGCAATATATGATTTTGTAATCTCTTTTCAACATTTTGCTACTTTTTCAATGTTAGTAAAAAGAGTTACAAAATTATTTATCTCATAAGCGTGAATTGATCACATTACGTGAGGACACGACAATACCTTAGTCTGGGGGATTTTGGTGTGTGCTTATTCACACACCTTTTCCTTGCCAAATTAAGACCAGAACAAACAAAAACTAATCATAAATGCCAAAGATATTGTGTCTTTTGTGTTTGTGATCGTGCAGGTATGGATATTTCAGAAACAGGCATAAATCAGGCCAAAAAAGGACAAAAACGAGCATGAGATTGGAAAACGTGTCAAAAGCCAGAGCCGGGGAAGCAAATTACCATTTTGCGAGCTCAGATTGTCAAATTGTACCTTGAGGAATCACAAAATGCCAGAAATAGTCCTTGGAGCAAAGTTTAAAGAATTGGCATAAATGGTCCCTCAAGTTTCAAAATTGACAGAATTGGCCCTTGAGCATTTATTTTTGAAGAAAATTCAACAATAGTCCTTGGTAAATCAAAAGTTTACAATATAAGTCCTTGGATGATAATTTTGAAGATTTGGCAGTTTCAGTCCCTCAACTTTCAAAATTGGCAATTTTAGTCCCTGGAAATTTAATTTTGGAAAATAAACTTCAAAGGCCCTTCTGGAATTACAAATTGGCAGGAATGAACCCTTGGATTAATTTTGGAAGCTTGGGAAAGTTTGGTCCCTGATTTTTCAAGAATTGCAAAATTGGTCCTTGTGATAACTAAACATAAACACAACCCAACACCAACCCTTAGCCCATTTCCCTTTTCCTGGCCCAAATAAACAAACCCAACACTACCCTGAATAATAACTCAGGGTCAACGGTCAAACAAACACCCTCTCCCTCCCACTTGCTCCCTGCAACTCCATCATCACCCTTACCACTTGGCCATCACCTCCACCGACCAAAACATCACCTCTAAACACTCCCAAACAAGAAGCATTAAATGTTCTTCCCCCCTACACAAGCAATCAGACCAAATTGCAGTTACATCGTTTTGGCGCCAAAAATGAAATCAAAGGCTAAGATCATTTTAAGCCATCCAATGGCCTTGAATTAAAGTGGGAAAGACACAAAGGCACAAGGAAACCCTAATTATCATCTATAAAAGGAAGAAGAAGCAATGAAGACAGTAGTAGATATTTAGCTTAAAATTTCAATGTCGTATTAGTTTAAATTCCATTTTCAAGTGTTATTTTGGCTTTCAAATTTGTACTCTCAGCTTTCTTAGTGTAATTCAAGCTTAATCAATCAAAGAATCAAGTTCTATTTAATTTAATTCAGTTTCACTTTAAAATTGCTTAAATTTCCATTATAGCTTAATGTTGTTAAAAGCTCTTGTTTACTGTTCCATTAACCTATATTAATCAAGTTTAGCTTATATAAACCTTAATATTCCATTCTTGTTCATCTTAATTATATGAAAAATCAAAAATATGGTTCCATTCTCAATTCCTAGCTTCAATAAGCTAGATTTTTGTTAGCTTAAGCTCATATTGGCTTCTTATAGCTTTTGTGAGTCTTATTCAGGTAGTATTAGTCCAAAAATTCCATTGTGCCAAAAAGTCAACACAAGTCAACTATGCTTATTAATAAGCATAGTTGAGCTTCTCAGAAAGTGTGAAGGTTCATTGTGCCTGAATTTGAAGCCTATTTAAAGATAGGCTTGGATCAAAAGTTACCCTTGTTTAGCTAGGGTTGTTTAAGTAAGTTCCAATTTCAAATTTTTTAGCATACTTTCCATAATCTGCATATTAGCTTAATCTAGTTAAGTTGTGTTTCCATTTGCTTATTCTGTGTTCATTTAGTAGAATGTAGTTGTTTATTTGCTTGTGTAACCTTAAGTCCTTAAGTGTTCATTTGAAATCAAATCTTTCATCTTTTAACTCAAGTTCACTAAATAACCATTTTTAAAGTTTGTTTGTGCTTTTTTTTAGATTTAAAATAGTTAATATAGCTTATTACATAGCTGGCTTGTTGAGAAGCTCACATAGCTGGCCTGTTGGTTCTAAGCTTATTTTGGACGCCTGAGCTTATTTGCATAGCTTAAATTTGGCCTGCATTTCCCCTTTTCAAGACTGTTTGTAGTATGTATTTGGATTTTTCTTATTTGTGTTTATTAGCTTCTCTCATTGAGCTTATCTGTTTGTTTTAGCTTATTTGAGCTTGTCTCAACTGTTGTTAGCTTTTTCCACCTTAAGTGCTAGTTTATTCGGCTTATGAGTAGCTTTTGAAAAGCCAAAAATCCATTTTACTACTTTTTGTTAACTATTAAGGTAATAAGCTCTCACTGAGCTTATTTAAGCTTTTTGGAAAAGTTTTGTTTTATAAAATTTGCTTATTATTAGTTGTTATTAAGTTTTGCAAAAAGAAAAAAAAATAGTTTTGGAAAAGTGTAAAAAATGGGGGTCGAACCTAGGACCTCAGGCACACATAGACACAAGCACACCACACACTACCATCTGTCCTAAGGTCTTCTCAGGGTTTATCCTTGCACCTTTTGTTTATATAGTAGTTTTGCTTTATTTAGCTTATTCTGCCTTTTAGCTTATTTCTCTGCTTATTTATAAGCACTAGTAACTTTTTATATTTTTCCTAGGTTTCTGCTATCAGAAAGTATTTGTAGAAAAATTTTCATAATTTTCACTTTTCATTTAGTATTTTTAATAATTAAACTTAGTTTATTTAGTTTTAAATTAATAATACATAAATAATAATTAAACTGCTTATTTTTAAGCACTTAGGACTTTTTATATTTTTCCTAGCTTCCTATAATTGTAAAGTATTTTTAGAAAAAGTTTCATAATTTTTACTGATAATTTAGTATTTTTCATAATTAAAATTAGTTTAATTAGTTTTTAATTAATAATAAGTAAATAAAATCTTAAACAACTTATTTTTAAGTTGTAGGAGCTTTTTATCATTTTTTTAGGATTCCTGTGATGGTTAAGAAGTTTTAGAAAAAATTTCATGATTTTCCAACTTCATTTAGTATTTTTAGTAATTTAAATTAGTTAAATTAGTAATTAAATAGCTTTAAATTAATAATAAATAATTAAAAAGTCAAAAAAAAAATTATTTTTTATAAAATTTTCTTTTATTATTAGGTTAAAGTAATTTTCATCCCCGTAGGATTAATTCTGCTTTAATTTCACTTTTTATTGTACGCGTTTACGTTGTTTTTAATTTAAACGTACGTTTTTAGTTTTAAACACGTTTTAGGTTAATTTGGTTTTCAGTAATTGTTAATATTGCGTATTTGGTTTATTTCCTTTATATTTGCTTAGTATAAAATCCCCCAAATCAATTTCCTGTTACTTATGTTCAAATCACTCAATCTTAAAACGTTTCCAAAATACAATTTCATACCTCGCTGGGACATAACGACCCGGGAACTCACTGTGCTTACACCGGATCAATTGCAACACACCCTCACGGCCTGACCTCATTGACCGACATCCTTGGTTGACTTGTAAGTGACCGTTTGGCTGCAATCAGTCCTCATAGTTATGTCAATTTTGCATTCTTAATAGTTAAAGTTTTATGTAATTGTTATTACTAAGAGGGGAAATAGCAGAAAACAAAAAAGACATATTTATATGCTATTCATGTATGTTTACATGGGTTATTGCATCTTTTTATTCATAATAAAGGCTAGGGTATCATCTGCCAATCATTATGTTGTGATGAAATTTGGCCAATTAGTAACTTTCCAAAGAATATAAAATCTACTCATATTTCATCGATACTTGGCAATATCCACATATAAACACGTACGCACATGAACACAATTTAACACGTAAGTGATGCTTATTTCATGAATCAATAATGAAGATCGTTTACAATATAAATAGAGATACAACATGCTAAACTATCATATGGGCTTGGCCCAATACCAACTATGCTAACATTAAATACTAGTCCACTAACAGCCCCCCGCAGTTGGAGCAGGAGGACGAAGAACGCTCAAACTGGTCCGAAATTCATCAAATAGAGCATAAGGAAGACCCTTAGTGAAAATATCGGCATACTGATAGCGTGAAGGAACATGCAAAATGCGAACATGTCATGTAGCAACCTGATCCCGAACAAAATGACTATCAATCTCGATATGCTTCGTGCGTTGATGTTGCACGGGATTGGAAGATAAATAAACCACACTGACATTATCACATTAAACAATAGTGGCAGAATGTAGAGGAGAGTGAAGCTCTCGAAGATGATGTTGCAACCATGACGTCTCAGCCACTGCATTGGCAACACCACGATACTCAGCCTCGGCATTAGAACGAGACAGAGTGTACTGCCTCTTAGATGACCAAGACAGTAAATTATTGCCAAGAACTGCAGTACAACGACGAGTAGTTGGGAAACCTGCCCAATCAACATCCGAATAGGCGACCAGAGAAGATGTCGTGGAAGAATACAGCTGAAGACCATAATCTAAAGTGCCGCAAACATAACGTAAGATCCTCTCAAGAGCAGCAAGATAAGGCTCCCGAGGATCATACATTTAGAGATAAACCTGCTGAACAGCATAAGACAAATCTGGTCTAGTGAAAGTGAGATACTGTAAAGCTCCAGTAAGGCTCCTGTAAAGAGTCGGATCAGAAACTGGAGTACCATCAGCCCCCAACTTGGACTCCGTATCAACGGGAGTCCTGCATGAGTGACAATTGTGCATACCAGCACGCTCAAGAACCTCTGTTGCATACTTTTTCTAGCAAAGAAACATCCCCTTGGTGGTGCGAGTGACATAGATACCCAGAAAATAGTTCAGCGGACCCAAATCAGTCATAGAAAACTCCTGATGTAAAGAGGTTATAATCCTCTGTAAAAATGTTGTGGAAGAAGCTGTCAACAAAATATCATCTACATAAAGTAATAAGTAAGCAACATCATTTCCCTGTTTATAAATGAACAAGGACGAATCACATCTGCTATGAGAAAAACCAATACGAGTAGCATAACTCACAAAACGTTGAAACCATGCACAAGGTACCTGTTAAGGCCATATAAAGATTGTTGTAGGAGACAAACATGATCGGGACACTGAGGATCCTGAAAACAAGGAAGCTGATGCATATAGACTGTCTCAGAGAGTGTACCATGAAGAAAAGCATTCTTGATATCAAGCTGATGAACATGCCAATGCCGAGAAGCAACCAGACTGAGGACGGTACGAATAGTAGCAGGTTTAACAACCGGGCTGAATGTCTCATCATAGTTAACACCAAGCTGTTGGTTGTTCCCATTAGCTACAAGACGAGCTTTGTACCTGCTTAAAGATCCATCTGCAAAATGCTTGTGCTTAAACAACCATATGGAAAGAACAATGTTCGCGTCACATGGTCGTGGCACAAGAACCTAAGTATTATTTTTAATTAAAGCATTATATTCATCAAGCATAGCTCATTGCTAGTTAGGATCTTTTATGGCGATTGTGTAGGAATTTGGAATGGGAGAAATGGTTGACACATGAAACGTGTGACCATAGGGTGAGTTGAGGTTGGGTTTGGATGTGGATTAGGTGCGGTAAGAGGAGGTGGGTTGGGTTGGACACATAACATATGAGATGTTTGGGCCAGTGGTATGCGGTATATGGTTTGGGCCGGTGGTAAGAGGGATGGGAGTTAGGTCGGTAAGCTGGACAGGAGTAGTTGGATTAGGAGTAGCCTGTGTGGGGAGTGGGTTGGTGGTATTTGGGTTAGGGGTTAGTTGTTGGAGAATATGGCGAGCGATAAGGTTTGGGGTGGTGTCGAGAAAGGTGTAGGAAGGGGTATCATTAGGTGTGACGGGCCCGAATAGAAAAATGGTCTCATCAAAGGTGACATTACGAGAAATGATGATTTTGTTTGTGGAAATGTTAAGGCAACAAAATCCATGGTGGTTTTACAGGTAGCCAAGGAAAATACATGGAGTGGAGCTTGGGCCAAGTTTATGGTTAGTGTCAATGTGTGCATAACACAAACAACCAAAGACACGTAAAGACGTGTAGTTGGGTTTCGTGTTATATAGGCGAAAGTGAGGTGTGTCGTTATTTATGGCGGTAGATGGTAAAATATTTAAGAGGTAGGTAGCCATGTGAAGGGCTTCGACCCAGAAATGTGGTGGAAGATGGGCTCGGAAAAGTAAGGTACGGATAAGGTTGTTTATTGTCAGAATCATACGCTCAGATTTACCATTTTGTTGAGATGTACGGGGACACGAAAAATGTGTGTGGATGCTGTGTTTGGTAAATAATTGATGAAAATGGTGTTATCAAACTCACCACCATGGTCATACTGAAAAGCTTTAATTTCTGCATTAAATTGAGTTTTTACTAGGGAACGAAATTCAACAAATTTAGCAAAAGTATCAGACTTATTACGCAACGGATATACCCACAAATAATGAGAAAAATGATCCAAAAAGATAACGTAATATTTAATACCACTTTGACTCAGAAGTGGAGAAGTCCACAAATCTGAATGCACAATATCAAAAGCAAAATTAACGACAGTATCGAAAACAGAAAATGGAATCCTCATATGCTTGCCAAGTTGACAAGCATGACAAAGATGAGGAAACTTCACTTTATTACACAAAATAGCATTATTAGAAAGTAAAGAACATAACACTTCATTTTCCGGATGTCCAAGTCGTTGGTGCCACGTGTAATGACTAGCAAGAAAAGTTTGTGGGTATGATGTAGGCTTGGTCAAAGGATACAGGTCTTGATACGCTCGGATCAACCACTTAACCAAGGATGGTCAATACAGTCAACCCTAGTGTATGTGCTCCGGTGAAGTATAGTGTGTCCCCGGGTCGTTAAGTCCCGACAAGGTGTGAAATGGAGAATCGGCTCTTGTTCGTGATCGTGTGAATTGAATAGTGATAAAATGAGATTTTAGGTTTTAAAACTACGGATACCAAACATAAACTAAAAAGTAACAATTAAACATATAAAACAAACACGTAAAGCACAAGTAAGTAATTACGCAAATCTAATATTAAAAGCAATTATCGACTATTAAAAAGTAGACTACAATTAATAAAGATAAAATTAAAGCTAATAATACGATATAAAAAGATATGCTTGTCAAGTGTGGTGAAAAGATCATTAAGTGCGAATTATCGATTTTAAGCCACTTTTTAATTAATACCCGTAAAAATTAAACTATTTTCTCACAACGTTGGTTTATATTGAAAACAATTAATTTTTCTTGGTAAAAATTATTAAATCAAAATAATCAATTATCCTAATGGCTTTTGACCGTTAAAATTACTAAAAATAAAACCAAATTAACTAAAGGTTATCAATCGATAATTTCTAAGTTTCACACTTAATTTCACAATCCACTATTACTTAACAAGCATATATAACTCTACTCACTACTCATAATTATTAAGCTAACAATAACAATTAATCCAACAATAATAAGCATATTTCTTTGTTTCTAGCGCCTTGCTAGTTTTAATAAAAATTGCCGTTCAAAAAAAATAAGCATATTTCTAAACTAACATATGTAAACTACTCGCGCATAATAAAAACTACGTTACAAGCAACAATAATAACTACTAAGGTAAACATGGCAATAAATATGAACATACTATAATAAATAAACAAAAATATTAGAGATTACCAAATGAGACGAAAAATGTAAATATAGCGAGATGAGACCCACTCCCGTCTCCTTAAACTCCATGGTTAACCCCCACTAGTCACTCATTAACCAACTACGTTTAGTTATGTACTACTTACTAGATTTGAAACAAGATTTTAAAGACTAAAAAAAAAGTGATTTTCTTTTAAATTTTCGATGACTAAAACTAGATTAATAAAACGTAGACAAAATATTTTAAAGCAAAAAGTACTAGATTCATTCACCTGGACTCATTGTTCAAAAAAAAAACCACCTGGACTCTAAAACTATAAAAATAAAGTGAAACACAAACTTTCATTGAAATAATGTAGACTCGTATGAAATGAAAATAACATTAAAAAACATTGAACTGATAATAAAGGCTAGTAGCTACAAAGTAAAAACAAAACAGAGACAATGATTGAACATTTAATGAAGCACATAGAATTAAAAGAAAAACTAAGGTAGATCAGTAGATACCGGCTATATTTCACCGACCCCATGTGAGGTGCGTCGGCTATTCCTACTCCGTTTCAAATTGTTGTTCTCGTATCAAAATAAAGAAAAGATAAAAGATGAAAACAAATTAAAATGAAAAGATCGAACAGTTGGACTCTTGTTGAAACTTTGACCAAAAATTCAACTCACATCAGTTAATTATATAAAATCAAAACAAGAATCTTGAAACAAATACTAAATTAAAGATGATAGATAATCTTTTACTACACTGACCAAAATAATGACTACATCTCAAGAGTTGTGCCTGTGACTACTAAAAAAAATTTTCATCTCTCCATCCTTGAAGAAGCCATCCTTGAAGAAGTGTTGCTTTTATTGCCTAGGAACCCTACTTCAAATATAGATCCACCGTCAAATAAAACTTGTAGCAAAAGAAAGGCACGTGGAAGTCATCAGGTGATGTTTGCAACTTTTAAACATTTCTTTGTTTTCTTCATTCGTTGAATTTGCATTGGTTCACGAGGGATAAGAGATAACGCACGACATGGACTCATTTTTTTTTATTATTTTTTATTTTTTCGCAAAAACAGAATTTATATAAATAATCAAAACTTCAACAAAGTTGAAGTGCAATTACAAAACACTTAACTAGAGATCCTTACTCAACTATAATACAACCTACATTGATACAACAAACTAAAATTTCATTAGAGCTCCCACGGTTGGTCAATCCGAATGTGATATTGTGAAACATGACACCTTTTTTGCTCAACTGCACATTGAAATGCTCTTCTTTTGACAATAGTTACTGCTTTAGACCAACAAAAGAACTAACCAAATCTGCCAGATGGCGTAAGGGCCGACTATTTTCCTTATGCTACGAAATTTTGTTGGCATACCTTCGTTCCAGTCTTGTACAAACTCTGAAATTGATCTTGGCAATACCCAAGATAAGTTCCACCATCTCAACAAACTACCCCAAAACAGGGACGACCATTTGTAATGCAACAGTAAGTGGTCAACTGTTTCTGTAACTGAACCGCACCAAAAACATGTTGTCTGATTGATGCCCACTATGATGTTTCTATGAAAAAGTAAATGTTTTACCGGTATTCGTTGATGGCAAGCTAACCATGTGAAACCTTGGATTTTTGAGGGAACGCCTTTTGTCCACATAAATTTAAACCATTCGTGTGTGTTTGGCTGAGGTTGACATGGACTCAAATGATAAATCAAATTACTATATATATAACGTCCCGTCGAAAACGACGTGCGCAATGTCGTTTTGATCTTCCGTGTTTTTTGTCCGGCCCATTTGTACTGTCCAGGCCCGTTATCTTGGCCCTTTTTTTTTCGTTGTTTCATATTAACGAGGGCAACGATTCATAGTTATCTTCTTCTTCTTGCACCGCTTGGATAATCATTCCCATCTTGCACCGCTCTCCAACCGCTCACCAATTGCTGCCGACGTCTGATTTTTGCGACAGGTAATCATTCCGATGGTTTTAATTCTGTAACTATTAATTTATGCTACATAAATTTTTTTTAATGATGATCAAGATGAGCTTAAATTGGCTTTTTTTTTTTTTTTTTTTTTTTGTGAGTTATTGATGCATACAAGGTGAAGGATTCAATTAGGTACTTTAAAAGTTAGAAAAAACTGAGAAACGATTCACAAGATATGAAGGAGTAAATTGGGTTTAGGATATTTTGTTGTATTATGTTGTCATACTATGAAATATTTGTGATTCTCATTTTTTTTTTAATGTTTTGATTGCTTATTTCTTATGTTTCTGTTGTGTTATAGCTTATAATTTTGTTGTTGGAAATTGTAGTTAAAAAAAGAAGAGGTGGATGTTAGGTTAGATATTTGAATAAATGTTAATCTGGACTTGGGAGGGGATGTTTGTTTCAGCTTATGGTTTCAGACTTTTTTGTATCCACCTTATGGCTTAATTAGGTGCCAGAAATAGCTCTGGTGATGGGGTTAGCGATTGATTAAAACGTTATAACGAGAGGTGACAAATTGCAGTTAATATGTGTTAGTTGTAGCTGCTATTTAGTTTAATGGAAACTTTGAAACGCAGGTGCAAAAAATGAGAATAAAGATAACTAATGAGGAGCTCGGCATGTCCTGAAAACACCTCAGTCACTTCAAGGCAGGTATATTGTACTATCTAATTTCCTTATTGGGTTTAGTTTAGACTTTGGATTGAGAGTCCAGGAATAAGGGAACAAAAACAGAGATGAGAGAATGTATTTAGTTTAGAAGTAAAAGCCTCTGTTAGAAGTAAAATGGATTAGCTTAGTTATTTTAAACTTTAATGATAACGCACAATGCCATATAGTAGGAATTTAAAAGTGGTTTGGGCTGGCATCTGTACATTTTTTGTGTCAATTCAATAATCATAGCTAAAAACCAAAAGACGTTCATATGGTTTGTTGATTTTTATTTTTTATTTTATTTTATATTTTTATTTTTTATTTTTTGTTGTTGCATCGTTATGTCTCTTTTCGATGTAACCTAAATATTTAACTTTTTGGGTATATTGGTATTTAGGTACTACCTTGAATCATGAAGCAAACTCATTCAAACGCTTTGGGATCCATCCATTTCGGTTAGTTGTTCAACAGTTTAGCATGTGGATGTTTACTTGCCGCTTAACTTGGCAGCTTATAATCATTGTTGAAGATTATAAGACATGAGTTGAAGATTAAAAGGTCATAAGAATTTTTTTTTTTTTTTGATAAAGATGCTGATTGTTGCTTGCAGGTTAGCATGTAGATGTTTACTTGCCACTTAACTTGGCACCTTAGGTTGATGTCGTTGCTTGCAGTCAACAACTTATTAGGCCGGTTCAATAATTCATTACCTCAGAAAGGTATTATAGATCACATAACAGTATCCTTAAAATTGCAAGATTATAATCAGCTTCTAACTGACGTATTGTTCACATCCAGGCGCTCTTGACTTATGGCAAAAAGTCTGTGTTGTATGCTTTGATGTGAATAGCACGGTATGCATAGACAAGGGCATTCATGAACTTGGTGAGTTTTCTGGAGCTGCAAAACCTGTTGGCGCATGGACCGCTAGGTGTGCACTCGGTAGAAATAGATTTTTTCTCATGTTCTGTTCCAGTTGTTTATATTAATTATTCTGAGATTGCAGACCAATGGGTGACTCTGTCCATGTTCGCTGAAAAGTAGCCCCCAAGGTATTTTAACTTACTGTGTAAGATCAGTTACGCAGCAAAATGAGCTATAAAATTTTCTATTTACATGTTCTTTTGTAATTGGTAGGCTTTCTCATTGGATACATGATTTGGTCCAGAAGCTAAAGCAAAGTGGTAAAACTGCGTGGTTGCTCTCTCAATGATTTAGTCAAACGATCAACGTAAGGTATCTCCGAATTCCTTCTTGGAAGTGTAGCACACTGAACTTGGCCAACCACAATTAACTAACATATCTTTTTACATATAGAGAAGACACCATCAGTTCTTGCTGGGTCAAGACAAATGGAGGTGATTCAATCGTTACATATCCGCACCTAAAACAGGTAAATAAAGTTGTCTTTAACATCGTGTCAACAAATGCAGGTTTATATCTCTCAAGCTCGCCAGCAACTTACTACTATCTGAACCCACCCATTCCCGAAACGGATTATATACTGAGCATGTAAGCTGTCGATAATACAAAAATGTACATTACAGATTCAGATAGATTGCTATTTTATGGCCATTTGACTCGCAATAACTTTACAGGCACAGTCAACTGGTGCCGCCACCAGTTATAGAAAATGTCAGAACCTACAGATATGATAACAATGAACAAGAAAAGCTCAGGAATAGAGTGACGGTAGATGAACTGCCACGAGAAGTTCCACGCAACAAGACGGTAAGCAGTTAAAGTTAAAATGAAAAACGTCCATGCCGAGGACAATAAAAATTTTCTTGGGATTTGGCAGAATGTCAGGTTCACGGTCGTTGCCACGATATAGTGTTCTGCTAAAACTTGATTACAACCAAAAAATGTAGTGCTGTTGAAACTTGAAAGCGGGCACCTGATCCCTAGATGAAGTTGGATAGATGTGTAGAACTAGTGTCATATTTGTTATGGTTGACACGCTCCAAAACTTAACTATTTTAAATGGCACCTTTTCCATAAAGGAGTATTAATTTATATTTAAAATCAAAACAAGTTTTAGTTTCAAAGATACTGGATGATACTTCTTAAACCATTTCTACATGCTTAAAAGTATTAAAGTTTAATTGTTACAAGTTCTTACCTTTTACGTAACTAAAGACCTTTAAATCTTTATATTTTCATGTAATGTATCATTTGTAGTTCAAGTTAACATTACTATCGGTGAAACCTAGCAGGAAACGACTCCGGTTACTGTAGAAAGTACCATCAGTCTACGAGAACGGGTTACGAAAAATGAAGACGCAAGGTCATCTGTTCGGAGGCAGCTACTGAAAGATGACACGCAAAAAGAAACGAGTGCGGCCACAAAGAAAACAAAACAAGGACAGTGACGGTAACACATCTGTCTCGATAGTATCCGGTACAAGTTAATGTAATGTCCCAACTTATCTTAACGGTAAATATGTGAAAATCATGTAGCATTAGTATGGTCCTTAGTTCTGATAATGTATTAGGACTGTAAAACTTATAGATGTAGTCACTTGCCGGTGATGCTTTTACATGTTTTATTTGTAACACGCACATACAATCGGATGATCGCTGCCCCGCCGCAACGCGGTGGCCCGCAGCCATCCTCGTTAACATAGAACTTGGTCATCCATTATTTTTATTGGGCCGCTTAGGATCATAGCTATGGGCTTTGTGGGCTGCTTTTAATATTTAAAATTTTCGACTTTAGCCACGATGCTCCAAATAAAATTAACTTTAATCTCATGCTCTTTCCAATCCCGTGCTCGTTTTTGTCTAGTTTTCTTTGATTTTTGTCCACTTTTCAAAATATCCGTACATGTACAATCACAAACACAAAAACACATATATTTGGCATTTATTAATCGGTTTTTAGTCTTTTTGGTCCGTTTTATTATGTAAAAGGTATGTGTAATTTAACACATATCGGGTCTCCATTGTTATCACGACGGAGGAGAATTTGCGAGTCAAATAGTCTTTCACAGAAAAACCAAACTCGTCAAATTCAATAGAAACTTTGTTGTCACGGGTAAATTGACGAACGAAAATTAAATTTTTGACAAGATGAGGAGTAATTAAAACATTATGAAGGTGAAGAGGACGGTGAGGGTTAGGCAACAAGCTATGGCCTGTGTTAGTGACAGGTATAGATTTACCGTCACGAACAAAAATAGATGGATAAATACTCTTATCATAAATAGTACTAAGATTATTTGCATTTGAATTTAAATGGAAGGATACACCAGTGTCCATGTTCCAATGTGCATCAACAAAGCCTTGAGGATTCAATGCGTTAAAAACTTGTGGAGTACTCGATTGGGCCAAACTGACAACGTGGGCCTGCTGCTGGGCCTGAAATATGCGTTGGGCTTGGGACTGTTTTTGCAAGTATGCATATTGATCTAGTAACTGCTGTTGTGCTTGTGCAAGCCGGAGTAATTGGGTCTGGCTCAATCCTTGAAGTCTAAACATGTTTCTTTATGAAGATCGTTAACAGTAATATATATATATATATATATATATATATATATATATATATATATATATATATATATATATGTATATATATATATATATATATATATATATATATATATATATATATATATATATATATAGTGAGGATCATGTGCGGATACAATTTTTTAGTGCCGACGTGCGGATGGATCTGGACCGCCCATTCCAGATCTGATCTTGACTTTTTGTCTGACGCTAATATCATGGTACCAATTAATCATGAAAACGATTTTTTTGATTTTTTTCCTTCTCAGCATCCTTACTCTAGTTGTGTTCTTTTATTTTTTTATTTTTTCAGATTTTTCTGAGCACTTTTTTCTTTTTTGATTATGAGTGCTAATGTGATATTAACGATTTTATGAGTGGTACCATGATATTAACAATATTATGAGCCTTATCTTGACTTTTTTTATTACGATAGTAAAAAAGTTTATGTGATATCAGAATCTGATTTTGACTTTTTTTATTACGATAGTAAAAAAGTTTATGTGATATCAGAATCTGATCATGATCATCTTGACTTTTTTTATTACGATAGTAAAAAAGTTACGGCGATATTAACTTTGATAGTAAGAAAGCATGATAGTTACGTCGATATTAACAATTTTTATTAAGAAAAAGTTTTTACGATATTAAAAAAGTTATTGTGATATTAAATTTTTTATTAAAAAAAAAAGTTTTCAGAATCTGATTTTGACTTTTTTACAAAAGTCAAGATCTGATCTTGACTTTTGTAAAAAAATCAAAATCAGATTCTGATATCACAATACCTTTAACGATGAAAACGATTTTTTTTTTTTTGAAAATTTTTTCAGCGATTCTTAATTATTTGTTGTCCTCTTTATTTTTTTAATTTTTTCAGATTTTTTTGAATTTTTTTCAAAAAAAAAAGCTAATACGATAGTAACGATCTTAAAAAAAGACGGAATATTTACGATATTACCACTCCGCCTTTTTCAGATGGTTGACTAGATGGGGGGCTGAGATTCGTCCGTACCATCCGTACTAAAAGACAAAAATGTACCTGATCCTCACCCTATATATATATATATATATATATATATATATATATATATATATATATATATATATATGTGTGTGTGTGTGTGTGTGTGTGTGTGTGTGTGTGTGTGTGTGTGTGTGTGTGTGTGATCAAATAAGAAGAAAAACTAAAATGAGAAGAATAAGAAGAAACCACAACGACACATTCTAGATGCACTTATAAAAATTGATGCATCTTCATTCAAATTTTCCCTCCCAAATTAAAATGTGTGGCTAGAATTACTTTTTATCATTCTCATTTTAATTATTCTTCTTATTGGATTTCTTAATATATATATATATATATATATGTGTGTGTGTGTGTGTGTGTGTGTGTGTGTGTGTGTGTGATATGGTTTTATGCAACACTAGTGAATAATGAAAGTGAAGGTTGTTTACTATGAAATAATGAGATGCGGCAAATTGGATTGGAGGAATTTAATATATATGAAATTTGCTTTTAACTTTGGGTTTGATGCAAGATATATATGCACGTGTGTGGTGATTCAATAACTGAACAATGGTAAATGCTTATTGGGAAATGTTACGGTAAGGAAGTTATGGTTGGTGATTGAAAGTGACGACTAAGACTTTTGGGATTAGGTTCTTGGTATTCTGATACCATGTAAGTGATGTTTATTTCATGAATCAATAATGAAGATCGTTTACAGTATAAATAGAGATACGACATGCTAAACTATCATATGGGTTTAGCCCAATACCAACTATGCTAACGTTAAATGTTAGTCCACTAACAACATGGTCATACAAATAAATCTGAAATGGAGTTCTAAACACCTAAATTGTTAGTATATGATGTACTAACTCTAATCATACTGAAACCCAAAACAAAATCAAATAATCAAAAATAATCCAAATATGAAAACAACATATATTAGACATATTTGTTTTGTGGATAGTCACTGAAGAGTAAAAACACTATCACGGGCGGACACTCAATTGTCTCTTGTTTATAGATTTTCTTTTCTTACTCATCTTTCTTCTTTCATATCTAACTTCTCTATGTTGAGCCTAGTAACACAAACACTTGCAAACAAAAAATGTGACATGATAACGTACTCATGTATGGGCTGCCGCTTTGATAATGTGCACTATCAACAACCTTAATTAACTCCAATGTAACTCAAATGAATTCAATTATTTAGCTTCGAAAAGATAGAAAACGAAAAAGAAATAAAGAATGTAGAAAGTTCAGCATTGTTGATCATTTTATGCCACAATCAACATGAAGATGTACGCAATTTGAATAATTACAAAAGATAATTTATAATGAAACAGTGTAATAT
The DNA here is from genome assembly GCA_030686995.1 of Artemisia argyi. Classification (NCBI taxonomy): domain Eukaryota; kingdom Viridiplantae; phylum Streptophyta; class Magnoliopsida; order Asterales; family Asteraceae; genus Artemisia; species Artemisia argyi. The sequence continues at coordinate 131,749,398 of CM060709.1, read as the reverse complement.
GCAAGACAAAGATATACTAAAAAGTGTATCATTTCTAATTGGAAAATGTAAATAAATTATTAATTTGATGAAAAGAAACTTTCATTAAAAGAGTTAAGATCAAATAAGAAGAAAACTTAAAATGAGAAGAATAAGAAGAAAACACAACCACACATTCTAGATGCACCTACAAAAATGGATGTATCTTCATTTAAATTTTCCCTCCCAAATTAAAATGTGTGGCTAAAATAACTTTTTACCCTTCTTATTTTAATTATTTTTCCTATTGGATCTCTTCCCTTCATTAAATTATTCACAATAAGAGAAATTAGAAGCAATTAAAATCAATGAACGAGAACATAATAATAATAATAATAATAACAACAACAACAACAACAACCACCAAAATGATCACCTATTCTTGCTTATCCACAGCGTCTCATCTAAATGCACTACAGGCGTTGAAAATAAGTTTAAAAAAAAAAAAAAAAAAAAAAAAAAAAAAAATCTGAACTTACTATTGCTCAAGATTCAAAAATACTCAGAATAACAGATATTCAAGAGAACTAGAATTTACATGTAAGTTATGCATCAATGCTCTGAAGTCGAAACTTGGACTTTTTTTGGTAATCGCATCTGCATGATCAGTAATAATTACAATCGAATTTTAATTAGGCTGTAAACATTTACTTGTTGCAGCTAAAAGTAAAACATGAGCTCTTAACTGACCTTTGATTTAGTTGTCCGCCATCCTGACGAGTTGGTTTCTGGAGGAACATATGCAAATTTCTCGAATGGATGTTGTACAGGGCTTTTAGAAACACTCGTAACACTAGATGGCGAGACTTCCTACAATTGGTTTTCATTAAAATGTCAAGCTACAAATATAATTCACAATTGGATATTTTCTATAGAAGACTTTTTATAAGTGATCATTTTAAACATTGATTTCATAGTGTTATGCTGTTTTATTACGTAAATACGATAAAATGGGGCTATCCGATAAGATATTTAAGTATAAACTTACCCAGTCTATTTTTAACGCATATATGTAACCTTCTAAACCGCTTTCCTAAATTGAAATATTAAAAGCCTCAACAGCGAACAACCCCGAGTCCCCGATTGGTGTTTGTGCTCGAAATAGGTTCAAAGGTTATATGTAATCTGCTTTCATGCATTCTGTATGTATTACTTCAGAATAAACTAAGATGCACATACTTACCTTACTATTCATTGATGCTTCAATATGTTGAATTTCTAGTCTATCAGAATAAAAGAGCAGCTGCAAAATAGAGCCAAAATTTAGAACAGTTGACGGAAATGCCCTTCTGACAACTAACTCCATGGCGGAGTACTATTGACAGACCACTATCAAGGAGATATTAAGGGTGTAACCATAATGTTTTCAACCAGCTTATAACCCGTAAATGGGCTGAAATGGGTTGCATTTTTATATCTCCAAAGTTATAGCAGGTTAAGAATCGCCCAAAGTGTATTTGAACGCATATCTCCCAAATCGTCAATTAGAAGAAAGTATATGATTAATTCATTGTTGATTTATGAAATTAAAAGAAACCAACATAAATGTGTGAGCATACCTTGTTTAGAAACTGCACATTGGCTGAATCGGTTGCAACAACATGTAATCCAAGACAAGTGTCTTGATTACTGCAAGAAGTGCAGAAAATTGTGTTAAATACACAACCATCTTCTTTACTCCATATTCCTTGTCCAATACCACTTTCTGAATTTCTTTCCAAAATTCTCCTATCAATCGATGAAATGTCAGATACCACAACGGGTACACTTGTGGGGCCCGCTGCTATCCCTTTCCAAATTGTTGCTAGGTGCACCATAGATAATGACGTTACAGAACAAGGAACAAAATAATTATTTTCCACTAGACCTAATGGATTTCTACAGAGCGAACAAGATATTTTAAACTCTTTTTTTGTAACATCGCCAAAAGTGGTAGACGATGCCTCAGGTACATCCAAAATGCAGGATTGAGGAACACTAAACTTCTTTATTTCTTTAGGTGTTTCAGGATCTGGAGAATCATACTGCTCCATTTTAACCATCACAGAAGCTGAGGATTTTCTTCTTTTATGAACATGTGAATTGACACTTGAATATAAAGGGGATCTGTTATGAGATATGTGTTGTTTTTTAGGAGTAGTGAATGCAGAAGCAGAAGTGGAACAAGGGGAAGTAATCGAATGTGGTAATTGCTGATGTGGAAATTTTGTTTGGATCATGGGTGAATGAGAGAAGTCAACTTCAGAGACAGATTCGACAGTAGTAGAATAAGCTTCATTGATTGGTTCTTCCTTCACAATTAATGGCTCATTGTAATTAGGGGTTTCCTTGACAACAGTTAGCTCAAAATCATCATGAGATATATTCATTGATGGTGGTGATGAACACCTGCGTCAATATGCAAATTAGAATGTGAAGAGTAGATGTAAAAGTAAACCCGGTCAAAAACAAAAGGTTCAGCTAGAAGAGGAATGGGTCAAATGGATCAAACAAGTTAAAAACTACCAAAAGTCTATTTTGGTTGTATATGACTTCCAAAACGTTTTATCAAGGAAGTAGATACTTGTTATGGTAATATTGTTATACTAATAGACAACAATATTTGCGGGTTAATAAAGTTAACATACCTGTTTTCAGTCTCCAAATCAATATAAGCTACACCTGTGTTTTTGTCGCTCTTGTTGGCTGACCTTTCTTCGGGACCTTTAGATTCTGTTTTGAGGAGGGAGCAGTCATACTTTTTTATCGGAACTGCACACTTGTTTATTTTAGTTGCTACTTGAGGTGCTGCAACAACATTTGACCCTTTTGGGTTGATTTTAGTTACTTTAGAGTTCTTCGTTTCTGTAAACCATCTTTTTGACTCCTCCACATCAATGGGTTTAACATCAACGGGCTGCACAGAACTTGCTTTGCTCTCAACCTATTCTTCCATTGTTTTACAGAATGAGCAAACACAGCACCGAATGCCACCGATTGAAGTAAAGAAAAAATGAAGCATAGATTGTTAAGAAAAATATATATGGATTGAAAAGAACCTTGATGTCTCTGAAAAATGATTTTAATCCCTCTAATGACTGGCCAAAGTCGTCATATTGTCTAATCGAATTCCTTAACCATTTAGACAAGTATGCTAAATTTCTTTCTTGACGGAACCGCTCATCTGCTTGCAAAAATAACCATAATAAGGACTACCAAAAACTTACAAGAGGGCAAGATGATACTAAATAATATTTCAAGTTTTCAACTTATTTACTTTTAGATAGGCTGTATAGGGTTGTGTGGGTCAAATCAAAATAAAATTGCTAAAAGGGGAACAGGTCAACCATGTTGAAACTTGAAAAACTCCCATAGTCTACTTTTGATGTATACAATCTTCCAAAACCTTTTTGTTAGATTTAGATTATTATGGCAATAATGAGGTTTTAGTAACTTTTTAATAAATACATAATTTATCTGCACGAAACCTTATATGCTACAAAGGGTTAAAAACAGGCCGTGTTTATTGGACAAAAGTGATTGTGGGTCAACCAAACCAAAACTGACCCGCTTTGACCCGTACGGCCATACTAATATTTTTAAAGCAATGATGACAAAAGGAGCCTCCAACTCTAAGAAGATATCTATTTATATAAAGTCCAGAAGGATAGATAGTTTAGCAGTTAGTTGGATACTGATACAAATACTCAAAAAGGGTTACCTAGAAAGATTATGGCTCCATAGTCCAGTCTGTGTCGGATGCAACGGCCTACACAAAAAAGAAGCATACTATAAGAAAGCAATCAAACAAAAAATCAAATATGTAGTCTTTTGACATGCATTGTGCTTGAAACATTTTGATGTACTGACAACATTTTTTAACGAATTCATTAGACAAAGTGTCAAATTCATCGCATTTGCCAAGTACATATAAGATGCACGCAAACACACACACAATGAACTAAATAAGGATTTAAAATTCTGGATAAATCATAACCATTACTTAGGTAGGGGGTACCTGCTGCCTGATTAAGTGCTCGAAAAGCTTGCTGACAGTACCATTCATTGCCACTAAGAAGGCCTTTAGAAGATTTATATGTATCATTGTATTTCTTCTTTTCGGATACTTTAATATCATACCTGATGAGAGAAAATACCAAGAATCAGCAAGATGTGAAATACATGATATAAGTTTCGAGTAGAACATAATCACATCAAATCCTATCGAAAACCAAGTGTATTCTCATAGGCAAGAAAGTGAAACTTACACATTCGGAAAAGGAATCCCAACAATTATCTGAAATTTTCAAAGTGGTGGTCAAGGACTAACTGGGTCAGATAACAAACTATAACCAAGCTCTAAAATATTACTAAAAGTTATTGTAATGAACATTTTCAATATTCTTAAGAAGCAACAAAGGATACAACCGCTCGAGCATTTTCATCTGAGAAGTCAATTCCTTCCGAGACCTGTACAGCCACATATCAACTTCAGAACATTTACCCAAAGTATGATTTAGATGTAGCTGGAAATCGAAATACCTTTCCTCGACAGACAGCTAGAAATGTAGCTCCCTTGTTAATATTCCCTTTGCTCGTTGTTGCACTTGCATCCACTTTTTTACCCCTTCTCCTCCCAGTTGTGGTTGGTTTATTTCCTTGACGAATTGTATCATAATAATCTTTCAGAACATTCTCAAACTCTTCTTGGGCTCCCCTTGGCTCTAACGATATAATAAAAGCAAATATATGATTAGTACATCACCAAGAAGATATCACAGAAAAGAGAACAAGCAAATTTAAACTTTAACCCTGATTTCAAAAGATAAAAATATGACTTCACCAACAATATATGTTGCTTTTTTCGGTGTATAATATGTATGTCGTAACATAACCTTCAAATTATAAAGTAGGATTATTCCTCACCCACACAAACGGGTTTCTGTGCATTTAAGCGCTTCCATTGACCTGTTTGAGACCAACGACTGCGTAATTTGTCCATAAGCTTATAGCTGGGGAAGAAAACTAAGCATCCACCAGGAACAACTTTGCATATTTCTTCCAAAGATGCGCCAAGTGCATCCTGTGGATAAAAACAATGACATCATACTTAAAACTTAGTTAAGACAAGTATTCGCATCTTTGTTTTTGTTATGAACTTACCTGGAAATCAAAACCTTCTGATGTTTTGTAACTTGCATTCAGTGGATAATGATTTGGCCCACTGTGAATCACACCAGCCCATAACTGTAATGCAAAACTTAATAAGTAACATTAAAGAAGATACAGAATCAGTTATGCCAATTGGGGGGGGCAAAAAAAAAACACTTAAGAATCTTTTCAATTACCTGTGAATCCACATTAATAACATGTGGAGCCTCTAGAGAGGTTCCAAATTGAACCCCAAGTTCAGATTGGAAGGAACTCATTGGTGACAGGGTCCTGTCATCATATTAAAAAGAATTACAGGAATGACACAATCTAGACCACTAAAAGAGCGTACAGCATAACCCATAGGCTCACAAATATCCAAAATGTTCGTGAAGTGTATTTACAGACCACAAAACGTTAAATTGAACCTATAACATGTGTAGAAGTAAAAGGTTTAAGATGAATGACTGTCATATATAATGATATTGAAAAACCAAATATCTCATACACATACACAACATGATGTCGCTAACTCAGCAAAAAATTGTTGGAAGTTCAACCACAGAAAATATGGATAAAAGGTAAATAGACTGATTGACAAAGAGAATGTGTTACCAAAAAAATAGATACAATATGTATGCATGCACTTACCCGGATGTTAAAATCACTGAAAGAGAAGTATCAGCCATGTTCTTGAACACAAGAGCTGGATTTAAGCACCACAAACTGAAAGTACAGGGCAACTCCTCAGCAGCAAGTATTAACAACTTACCAGCTTCACTTTTGATGGTCTGACATTGCAAGGCAAGCTGATAATCACATATGTGTATCCCGTTTTCAGAGAAAAAGTAGGTAAGCGAAGAAAAAAGACCTATGGAATAAAAGAAAACAAAAAAGGATGCAATGAGATCCACAACTTTAACCTGACTTAATGGGAAGCTTACAAGGATAAAGCATGAAAATATATACTTTCTAATACCGTGCTGGCCATCCCACTTAAGTGATCAACCTCTGGGTCTGCGTCTGCAGCAATTCTAATTGCCTGAGACAAAGTAATGCACCATTATTATGCTAATACCAGCACCTAAATTTATGAATAGCCACTGTCATCTTCTTTCTTTAAAAGGAAACAAATTAATATTATGTCTGAACTTTCAGGGAAATGTGAGGCTGACTTATGTTATATATATGTACTAGATGTTTAGAAAACACGAGGTCTTTATTAACAATCAAAATATATCATTTTGGAAATGAAAGAATACTAGTTAGAGAGTGCAACTCAAAAAATTTACCTGTGTGGCACACTCTTGTAAGCTTGGGAAGCACTGCTTTGATATGCTTGCTTCTTCAAGTTCTCTTAAAGCTTTATCAGCAGTCCAACTAAAATATTTGGCACGCACTATCAATTAAGTGTTCACATTATACCTTTCGTACACATATGTAGTATAATGCAATGGAGCAAATTTTTTATTTTGTACAGGCTAATGATGAATGCCATATTAGAAGCAATACATCCATACTGCTCTCTGGACATTAATGGACAAATTGTGAATGTTAAGACAGTCAAGTCCCTCAGATGTGCATAAGTAAATTCTAGCAAACGTTAACTGTCAACAAAACCCATGCCCATTTTCATTCAATAACTATTAGTGTTATTTTTCCAATTTGTGTGTTTACTGAAACTGAACTTTCTCCTAATAGGCTTAGAACCTTGTAAGAAGCTAATTTCGGAAATAAAAACTTAACAAGATTATGTTTAAAAAAAAAAAAAAAAAAAAAAAAAAAAAAAAAAAAAAAAAGAAAAAAAAAAAAAACTGACCATGATGCAGTATGTTGAAAACTATGCTTTCCCAAGGATTTTTTCCTCCGCCGAATCCAACTTATTATGCCCTGCCAAAATAAACAGCTATAAGTTATATTTATGCTGAAAAATTGTGTGCAGTTACTATATAGAGATATTAGCACCTCTATCATTTCATATAGAGGCTTATAAATCCCTAGTTGATCAGCTTCTGCAACTCGATCACTTTGACATAGATTATCCAGTTCTGTCTGTAGTTCTTTCATATTTACAAAGAGAACAAAGAAATAATTAATACATATAGCTAAATGATAAAAAATAATACGAGTAAGACAACACTTACGAAACAGAACATCTTCCTCAACATCGATACTACCGGCGTCCCGAGCTATGTCCTCTATATTACTGAAAATAAGTAGAAACAACTTATATAAGATATGTCGTGTGAGTGGTAAAATACAAATCTCAAAGTTCCAAACTTTTGGTATTTCCAGCATTTCATAATTTTAGGTTTTCCGCTATTCAAAAGGGGGTAGCGGCACAACTTGTTGCCCGGCTACCTGCCATTGTATTGTAATGTCATATTTCGAAGGGTAAATATAATTAACTTTACTTGTAAAAAAAAAAAAAAAAAAAAAAAAAAAAAAAAAAAAAAAAAAACTCTTAGTTCTTTAAAAAAAATATTAGATAGCAACCAAATATCATTATTTAGCCTTTAAAATATTATATTACTCACTGAGCTTCATCAAGGATAATAATGTTGCCTTTAACACTTATTTCCATTGCTTTCCGGATTTGAGGATTGATAATATAGTTGTATGGGCAAAAAACTATATCTGCCACTTCTGCCATGGCTTGTGCTCCAAAATATGAGCAACCTAATAATTAACACAAAATGTTATTCCACTAAACAGTAAACAAACTTGCGTAAACTGAAATTCAAGTTTATGAAGATAAAAGACCATACCTTGTACCATTTCTCCAACTTTGACAAGATCTTCAATGTCATGGACTTCATAGCAGCCTCCTTTTCTGACAGACGGATGGGCCCTGATCTTGGGTGCATTCCTGTTAAAGCTCACAGTTAAAGATAGTTTCTGACTGCATCCAATTAAAAAGAAAGCAATGTTGACATGAGAAACTCACACAAATTCTCTGCAACCTATATTCTTTTTATCCGGCACCTTTATAAGTAGCTTACTGGAATACCAAACAACACATATTAGAAGTGGCCAAGTGGGGAAAATAGATGCTAATGTGTGTATTACTGATACAGATATACCATTTTTCATCAATATTATCTTGCCCTCGAACATTAGCGTTTGTGCAGTAGCGTTTTCTGGATCCCTGAAAGATGACCCGGAAAAATCAAGTAATTATAATTACATTCTCAGAGCTTATATGACATGCCAATCAAGGTTTCTCAGTAATTACAAAACTAAAGACTGTTTGCCATAGGCAGACAGTAAAAAAAAAAAAACAAAAAAAAAAACAAAAAAAAAACAAAAAAAAAAAAAAAAAAAAAAAAAAAAAAAAACAAACAAACAAACAAACAAACAAATCAAAGTTAAGACGAATAATAACACTAGAGACTGTTTGTCATTCATGAAGTCACTTAAAGATCTCTTCATTTTACATATCTAATTTAGTCAGACATATTGAAAAGAACCACGTCTTTTTTCATCAACAGATTAACACCTGAATGGGACAAATAACATTTGATTCATCAAGCTTAGAGAAAAGGTCTGATGGTATTTAAGTGTCCTTTTAATCTTATACAAAACTATTTATTTTTAGCGTACAAATATTACTTATAGATGATATTCTTGGTTCATATTAGCTTTTCAGAAGGTTAAATGGACAAATACGTAGATTTAGCTCAATTTCCAAGCAACTTGTGCAACTCAGCATTTCCACATTCATTACGATGACGAAATTTTAAGGCCGGTATCGCACAACTGTGCTTGACCACTATGTAGTGATGCCATTAAAATAGGAACAACGTTTCAAACATACATATAAACAAGAAATCATAACAAACGCGATAACGAACCAAAACTGCCATAGGCACATGGTAATTTGTTTTCCGGAATTCGCCAATCACTTGACTAATCTGTGAATGTGTCCTCCTGCATAAACAACACATAACAACTGATTTATCATGTATTATGTTTAGCAGAGATACATGATTACTGCATTTTACCATGAATTGTCAAAACTCGTATTTACATATATTACAATATTAATTCCTATCCCATTACCACATTAAACATATCTTTTACCAAACACACTTAAGATTGCTTTTAAAATGCCATTATGCAAAACTTTCTGCTAAAGCAACTGACTAGACTATACCATGATAACCAATCTGCTATCCGTACGGCTAAAGAATCAACTTTTTCGTGAAATGAAAAATTACATAGATGTTGATTATCATCTTGCAAACATCTGTACAGGTATGCAAACAAAATCCTGCCCATTTGCGCTGAGTACAAGACACCAGCTTGGTACTATTTTAACAAAACTACTAAGCTCCAATTTAGTATCGTTGAGACAATCTACTTTGCATATCTCACTTATTACTTGTTCCTATCCTTATCTATTATGACACTTGTATCTATATAAAGAGATTTCCTATTCAAAAATGAAACTTCTATTAAATTCCAATCTTAAGGTGCTGTGCTGCAGATACCAGCAATGTACTTATAACTTAAAATCCAAACTTGTACTAAAATTATATCTACGAACATACATAGAATCTCAAAAATGTTGAGCGGAACAGTCTTACGTGGCATAGTAAATGATTGGGCCTCTTTTCTTCATCTGTGTCATGTTGTTTGTATCAGAAAGAGTAGGCATCATGTTACCTGCGATAAATAGAGAGATAAAACTGGTTTTGAATGCAATCACACTTAGACTGTATATAATAATCAAATATAAGATGAAAACAAGTAATCACGAGATGCAATAATATTGATACAAATACATTCACAGAAAGATAGTTCATGCCATTAAGTAGTATAAAACGACTAATCATTTCTACAAAATGGATGTGTTAGCTTAACCCGACCCTTGTGAAACAGTGTCTTAAACAGTTTTACACACTAAACACCGAAAGACATGTTAGCATCTAATATCATTTTTAGCACTGAAAAAAAAGAACCACGTGGTACAAAAACATGAAACGCCAAAAATGTTTTTGGTACTTTTTTTTGGGTAACCATGGTTTCCGACCTTTTAGGCAACTAATCCTCGGGGTTTGAGCTCACCCCCACACAGACTCAAATCAGGTAAAGCCTCCCCTTTTTGGTCCTTCCTTAAAAACCATATATATTGTTATCATAAGAGTTCGCCATTTAGCAAAATTCACATATAATGCGAAAAACATACTTGCTTCGCCCTTTTTGGACAACTAATCCGCGAGTAATAATAACGCACATGTACTACAATTGACCAATTCAATCATATCAATTTATAAACTAATTACATTTCCTCCAATTTTTACAACAATTTCATATCAATTGACCTAAAATTCAAACACCACAATTCAATTATACCTGAGGGATCGGGTTCGGGAACGAACCCACCACCATGCCCAATCGGATCAGCCATGGCTTCGGGATCCGCCTTGGAATGCGAAACACTCCCATAACCAGCCTTAGCCTTATTATTCTTCTGCCAAGCAATAACAGAACACAGCAAAGACAGTGATTTCCCCGTACCAGTTGGCGACTCGAGTAACGCGTGGAAATGACCATCTCGTTGAGCGCGATCGAGCGTGGCGATTACTCGGGTCATAAAAGAGAGCTGGGAACCGTACGGCTGGAACGGGAACTCGATCGGGATGCCGCCAATGTTTGTTACGGTTGGTTTTCGGGGTTTCGATGAAGAAGAAGACATTTTTGTTGTTGATTTCATTTTTATTTTATTTTTTTCCTTTCAATGAGAGATGGATTTGGGTTTTAGGGTTTTTTTTAATTTTAATTTGTAAATGAATGTTTTGGCGGGATGTTTGTTTTTGGAGGGATTTAAATGAAATTGAAATTGACCGGACCTCTTTATAATGGCGTACTTCGGAACTCGGAAGGAGGTCTTTTATTAGGGGGTGTTTGCGATTTGTGCTTCTACCAAAAATAGTACTTATAAAAAAGGTAAATTACATCGTTGGTCCTTGAACTTAGGACGGATTGTGCATTTGGTCCTTAGATAACGGGATCCGTGTGAATGGTCCCCAATGTGAGCTTTTTGCCTTTTTGGTGCCCGTTGGTCCTTTGATCCCCTTTATATGTAACTCAGTGACGGCGATTAGGGTGTGTAAGTGGTGCAACCGCACCTGGCCCCCTCTTTTTAAGGGGCCCCCAATTTAGTATATATCTATTACTAATATTTATAGTTTTATACGTAAATGTTTTGAATTTTTAGTGTCTCTGTTAAATATTATCAAAGTTGAACTGAACCACATACAAAAAAAAACAAAACAAAGTTTGGGCCACATACAAAAAGAGTGAAAAACTTGGATTAAATATGAGCTAGCCATACAAAAACTAGAAGACAAACTCCACCTAAAAAACATAACAAAAACATAGTCAAAACAAAGTTCCGATCAAAATTTCAAAAAGGGAAAAAACCTGACGTTCCATGAATCCATGTTCCGGTCTTCTAGATAGCTATTGAAAATGATATATTAGAAAGTGTTAATTATGAAATGTTGATCGACAACTTTGTTATGAAAAATGCTAAAAGAATGGCACTCTTCAAGAAATAAGTATGTTGCATCTTTTGTAGAGTAAAGTTGTATTTGTGCTTTAGTAACACTCTAAACATTTGTAGTTTTTTTTTTTTTTTTTTTTTTTTTTTTTTTGTAGCATAGAATTTGACTTTGTTAATATTTTGCGTAATGTCAAAGAACTCTTTATTTTCTATAATAATTAACTTTTCATGATTTATGAGGGTCCCATTTATAATTTCGCACCGGGCCACCCAAATCAATGGGACGGCCCTGACGTAACTTTTGTTACTTTGACTCATTATCTCTCCTATTTGACTTTCAAACCATAGGCTTTTTGATAATTTCACTTTTTGTCACCATTTCACCGTTGGTCCTGACTCATAATTCAAAATAGTAACCTTCTTTTTTTTTCTTTTTTTTTTTTTTTTTTTTTGTGCAAAGGTGAAAATTATATTACTCCAAACAATTGTTACAACTTAGAGAATATGAAATACTACTGATGTAGGACATACCCCATATCAGAAAACAAAAGATAAGAAAAACTCACATCATCCGATATCTAACAACTCTATCTACTATATCAGATGAAACTAAACACTATCACATATACAGAAAGCTTCAGTTCTTCTCAATATTCAACCAATCCAACCCATGATCTACATTCACCTTTATAGCACCAATACCATCTAGCAACATTTCCCTTTGCCTTCCCACCAATATTACTCAGCCAGCACCCACAGTAATCAAAGTAAGCAAGGCAAAAGGAATCACTAGGTAGCCTTCATACCCCATACCATCTAGCCAATTAAGGCAGTTTTATCTTTTTCCACTTTCCCACTTTATATCAGATCACATAGCTTGCTAGACAATTTTGAATACTTATCTAACTTATGTCAAATCATGTTAATCTTTATCATTTTCCATGTAAACATTTCCATGTAAACTTTATAATTTTGGGCTAAAAATTGTATTGATATTGCTAAACTTTCTATTATATGTAATAAAAGTTTAATTACAGAAAAATGATGGTGTTGTGTATCCTTGCCACATATTATTCCAACCAATACTAATATAATTTTCTTTTTTTTCAACACTAACTCATTTAGAATACTTTACACATATTATATAACAAAATTTATTAACAATACGGGGTATTACAAAGTCACAAATAAACTTATAAAACAAATTTACAAATCAACATAAAAAAAATCTACAAAATAAAAATCATAATCTTATTACATACTTACATACACTTTATAACAAAATTTATACAAACCTTGCATAAACTAGAACAAAATTCATACAAATTTAATAACAAACTTTTACATGAACTTTTCACCAACAGCAAGCAGCGACTCAATCCGGCGAGATAGTGGCGGCAGCAACTTTTTCCGACGAGACAACATTCCCGTCTATGTAATGTTCTTCTCGAATTTATACAAAATTTGGAGAATAACTAAACCTAGACTAAAGATTCAATAACAAATAATAGAATCTCATGTGGTAGTTTTATTAGTTGAATGATTGTTACAGAATTACAGATGAAAGAAATGAGATACAAATCAAAGTTAAGTATGATCGAACAACTAACTCTATATTTAAACTACCACGAGGCGCCAAAGTTAGGTAAGGATTTTAGTTGCAGTATGTTACGTGCACCTCACGTGCCAACATTTCCCACTCATAACATTGGTCCCCTATTTTAAAAGACCCTTAACCTCAAGAGTCAATATCAAAATGAGGGAACCTCTTTTGTAAATCGGTTAGAAGTTCTCATGTTGCATCATCAATGTTGCCATTATTCCATTGTACTAGCCCATAAACCGCAACTCTATTGCCTTGTTTGGCATACTTCATATCCAAAAGCTTATAGAGGCTAGCAGCTATAAAACCTTCTGTATCACACACTGGAAACAATCCCATAGTCAAATCTTTGTAGTGACACTTCTTAAGCTGTGAGACATGAAAAATTGTATGTACTTGAGCTGTGATTAGCAATTCCAACTTATAGACTACTGTCCCAACCTTCTCCAATATCTTGAATGGACCATAAAATTTTGCAGACAACTTGTGATGTTTGGTAAGCCTTATAGTCAAGTATAACACCCTAAAATTCTAATTACATTTTTTATTTCTCATTTGGTATATCTGATTTGCTCAATAGTATATATATAAATAGATCGTCAACTTTGACCAAAAAATAGTCAAAGAGGTCAAACTACGTATATTCCGGCAATATTAGATATTCCCGGGTTCATTTCCCAACGATGTGTGAAATTGAACGTCGAATACGATTTGTGATCGGGTGATTTAAATAATCACAAGATATTTTGATTTTATAACTACAATTAGCAAATATAAACTAAAAACAACTTAAATAAGCAAATAAGATAAGCAAGTAAAGCACAAATAACCTAAAATGAAAATTAACCTAAAAACGCAACCTTACAGGAAATAAACGCACCTAAAAAGCAAAACTCTTAAATATAAGTCCTACGGATGCAAATCTAATTTTCCTAAGTCCTAAATGATAAAAGAAAGTTTTAGAAAAAAGATTTGTATTTTTTTTTCTTTTATTTAATTTTTTTATGAATTAAAAACTAAATAACTAATTAAATGTTTAAAAATAATAAAACTAAAGAGAAAATTCTGGAATTTTTTTTGGAAATTACTTTAAGATATGAAGATTAAAATGTGACAACTGGTAATTTCAGGTTTTCATTATTCTATTTTATGTAGTTCTATTTGTGAGACGTAAATATCCCTTGAGTTCTAGTACGTACCACTACAAGAATCGGCACAATAATAATTAAAAATACGAATATTTGGTTAATGAACGACTAAAAATAGACGTTATTCGTATTTATAGTTAAAGTTTATGTAGAAACAATCTAAAATTAAAGGAAATAGTGTCGGATGCTAGGGAAATAATTATAGCACGTTTTATTAGCCTCGTTAATGTTTCGTTAAAAATATCTCAAAAATTACAAGTTTAGTCCCTGAGGGCGCGCTAAGGTTAGCATCTAGTCCACAACACACCCTATATATACATAGTTATAATAGATATAGGGTTACTTCTGCTTTCTCAGCCGCGCCCACACCCACACCTCTCTCATCCTTTTCCGGTCAATATTCTGGCGAAACAACCACCACCACCACGAGTATTATTACACCGCTACCATCATCACACGCATCACCTCACCCCCTTTCTTTTGGCATAATTCACACGCCACAAAACTCATCTTTTGATCGAGTTTCAGTCACGAATTCGACACCTACATCATCCCTTTCGTATTGTCTTGGTGCTTCGAAGACAATGTAGGAATAGCTCGTCATTTTAGTGGTCGTTTGTACCATGGTTTGATCGAAATCATTCATCCAACAACAATTAATAACAAACAATCAATCAATAATCAATAAATATGTTTCATTACATCTAAGCAAACACAAATAAACCTAGCCTAGCATGTTAATGTAAAGACAAGCATAAGATAGAATCAAACAATACATAGACATATTGAATGATTATTGGAAGACTTATCTTTAATTAATCATGGATAAAAGAAGGGTTTGAACCCCTTACAAAAAGGCTAAAATTCGTCTTAGGGTTTATGGTGAAGTTCCTCCAAAAGTTCTCTCTCTAATGAATGAAAATTAGAAAACTATATATAGAGAATACAATCTGACGGCGTCACGTTATACATGTGATGCCGTCAACTCGCCGCCAATGATTCCCTCGGATTGCCTAGATCTAGATCTGATGTCGTCCCCTTTTAATCTTCACTGGTCATCATCTTATAAATTGTACGTGACGGCCTAGGCGTCACAAAGGGTGACGCCGTCACTCTTTAAATCCAAAAAACCTTTCTGGCGTGTCTCGTGTAATCTTCATGTCCACCTCTTTGCCAACACGTGACGCCGTCACCTATAGAACGTGACACCGTCAGGTACTGTTTCTAGCTTGATTTGAAGACTTTGTTGTTTTCTTCACTTTTCGCTCAAAAAACGTCCAAAATGCTTCCTTTTCCAGATTTCTTCTCCAAAGTACCTAAAATGATAAAAGGAACGATTTGAGGCAATATTTGATCAAATTATCACGACTTAGGGATTAAATGACCCCCTAATAGCGTAACACTTTTCGCCTCATCACCCGACTTAGTCTTTTAAGTTGTTTGAATTGTTGGTCTTTGTCTGAGCGTGTGTTTACTCGAGTCTGTGTCGTGTCTTCACAACACACACGAATGATACCAAACACAAATAAATGGATATAACGATAAACCCTAAATATCTATAATGAGTAATTCATTTTCATAAGCTTATAGGTTTTGAATAAGATACTAATACGAGTTTATTTAATAGGTTGTGTCGGGTCCTGCAGTTCAATGATGTACTAGCTATTATCATTTGCTTTCGAGTGTATCACCTCTCGTCTACTACTTGGGTGAGTTCATAGCCCCACTTTTACTCTTTTCAATTGTTTTGGGGGAGAATGCATGCTTGTCGTTATCTTGTCGTCATATGTTATTCTTGGTATTATGATGTCTACTTTGGAATATGTCTTTGGTATTGTGATGTCTATTCTGGTTTATTGTTTTGGTTTACCGTTTATATTGGTTCTTGGTTGTCTATGGGTATCCTTACCCTTCTCTATATTGGTTGTTATGGAATTGGTTATTGGCCGCTAGTGCAGGACTATTAGTCAGGTCCATTCCTGTGCGGAAACTAATAGGGACCCGCTTGTGCAACATAGATATATAGTGTGTGCACCTATAGGATTATTCTTGGATGTTTGTCACGGTGTTATTGTTATGTCTTGGTTTCCTTGCGTTGCGTATTGTTTTGTGTCTAAACTCTATGAACTCACCAGCGTAAGCTAACCCTTTTTAGCATGTATTCTCAGGAACTAAGTAATTGCTTTATCTGTTG
This sequence comes from Artemisia argyi, assembly GCA_030686995.1. Classification (NCBI taxonomy): domain Eukaryota; kingdom Viridiplantae; phylum Streptophyta; class Magnoliopsida; order Asterales; family Asteraceae; genus Artemisia; species Artemisia argyi. The sequence continues at coordinate 131,732,794 of CM060709.1, read as the reverse complement.
TTCATGGGCTCAAGGCTTGGCATGCGCAGTGGTCACAGGGATCAGTCATCAGTCTAAAACTCTGATAAAATAAAAATTAGGACCTATCTATCTTAAACTTGGGCTTACTACTTTTATCTTGTAGACTTTAAATCATATCTTAAATTATCTATCTAAACGTTTATATCGTTATTATGTTCATTATACTTGTGTTGTGTGCCAATACAAGTAGCACCCCGAAACTTTGTAAAGTCTTCCACTATACCAAATTTTGGGGGTGTTATATAAAAGAAAATTAAGTTTGGGCCCATAGCTTATGGGAATAATTAGTATTAAGCAGAAAATAAAAAATTAGCAAAAAAGGGATTAAAATGTCTTAAATAAAAAATAAAGTGAAGTGTTATTGATAAAAGACCCTAGGGCAGACGGATGGTGTGTGGTGTGTTGAGGTGTTTAGAAGGTGAGGTCTCAAGTTCGAACCCGCCTCACCTTTTTATTTATTTATTTATTTATTTATTTATTTATTGTTTTTCTTTTTGAAAACTGTAAATAAGTGAAAAATAAGCAACTTTTAAAAAGGAAAATTTTTTGAAACTTAAAAATAAGCTAAATGAGAGCTAAAAAGGTAACCAGTTTTGACTTAAAAACTAAAAAGGAAAATTTTGAAAATGAAAAGCTAATTTAGAAGCTATAAGCCGAAACCTAATACTAAAAAAGCTAAAAGCACCTAAAGGGAGTCTAAATAGGCAGATCTAATCTAATAAGCTATCTTAAATAAGCTAAAAAGCTAACAAGGAACAAAAGCTAATGCTAACTTAAACTATCTAAACAGTCTCATAAGGCAACTTTAAGCTCAAGAAAAAGCTATCAAACAATTAAGCTAGGACTAGAAAAGCTAAAACAGATAAAATTAAGCTACGAAAGGACTTGAAAAATCAATTTGAGAGATTTTTGACTTGTTTTAACCTTATTTATAAGCATTTGTTCTATGACACTTAGACTGATTTTTTTGAAAAATAAAAAAGCTTAAAACAGACTTGACACCCATTTTGCAGACCTTAAATAAGCAACTAAATAACCATTAAATCCCCAAACAAGCCAAAACATATCAAATCTATACTATAAGCTATTTGTGCGCCAAAATTCATACAATAAGCTCAACTGGATAAGCAGATAATGAGCTGATAAATAAGACACTTAGGCAGATATGGAATAAGCAGACTTATGAAATTGATTGAGTAAGCAGTTTTAGACTAAAAATTAAGCACTTATAAGATTAAGCTAAACTCTAAATAATGAAAACAGATGTAGTTAAGCTACTAAATAACTAAGATAAGCATTTTTTTAATGGATTTTTGATTAAAAATTAACTCTAAAATGGACTATGAAAAGATTGACTCAAGAAGAAATTTTTGGATTTTTGACACTATGACACTGACTTGAAAATGTAATCAAATGGACTCAAAAACTTAGAACAATGACTCAAACCTTGAAAACACACTAAATTATTGACTAAAAAATTAACAGATAAAAGGACCTTAATCTTTGAAATCAAATCTAAGCTGTTTAAAAAGGTTTAAGAAAATGAAATTTTGGAAATCAATAGTAAAACTACTAAACTTGATAAAAGCACTGAAAATGACTCAAGTATTACTTAACTGACTCAAATAAAGCTAGAAGAAATTGACTTATTAAGCAAAAGTGACCAACTCATAAAATAGGAACTTATGCCAAACACTCCCTTAAATCTCAGTTTTAGATTTTTAAACTGTTTTGACCTATTTAAGCTGAGTTTTAGCATGACAGAAATATAACTAGTTATTTTAAGCAATAAAAAGCATATTTCAATAACAAATAAGCACTCTTAATAAGCAAACCAGTTTAAGCAATATTTTTGTATTTTTATGACTTATTGAGCAAATCAGATTCTAAGCTAGTAATAAGCAAACAAATAGCAATACTAGGTAAATAAAAGCACATAAAAGCATAAATCAAGTAAATAAGCAGAAATGTAAGCTAATAAGCAGTATATAAGTAAATAAACAAAATAAAGCTAAATAAGAGAACTTACTTAAGCCCTTGCTCAAAACAAGACTAGACAAATAATCTACAAGCTCTAGCTTGTCAAAGACAAGCTAGTAAAAGCTACAAGCCCTTCCCTTATTGGCTTATCATCCAAACTGCTTATTATTATTTTTTTGGTATTTTTCTTATTTTTTTGAACTTTTTTTTATTTAAAACAGAAAATAAACAAAATAAACTCACAATAAGCTATAGCAAGCTTATATGAGCTTAAAGTAACAGCAAAGAGAGCTTATGTAAATTAATCAACCATATTTGAAAATAAAAAGTGCTTAAAAATAAAGAAGACAAGGAATTAAAATCAAACTTTAAATTTTATTAATAAGAAAGAAGTTTACAATACTGAAATTAAATAAAGCTGAATTTAAAAGTTACAATAAGCTAAAACATGAAATAAGCTAAAAAAAAAGGCTTAAAAACTACACGATATAAGCTTGTGAAGAGGTCTCCTTATATAGGCAGCCAAGGGTGAGGAACCTAGGGTTTTGAGAAGGTTCTAGAGCTCTAATTTTAGCCCTCCAATCAATAAGTCATCATCTTCGTCCATTTTGAGCCCTTGATCATAATTCCACATCACTTCGACCAATAAGAAGGCTTCAAGCTGCCACATGTCATTCTTTATGTTCTCACATCATTCCCTGCCATGTCAGGCTTCTAGAAGGCTTCTTAAGTGAGATGGGTAAAAGAGGTGAGCAGGGTAAAACGGGATTGGGGATGATGAATAGTAATTTTAGGTTTAGGCGGGTAATATGGTTTGGGAATTTGACTGGGTTTATTTAATGTTTGACTTGGGTATGGGTTGGGAAATACATGTAGTATTATTGGACCGGGTTATGTTAAAGTATTGTTGGGATTTGGTTTATATTGGGCTGGATTTGGTTTTGGTTTATTAGTTATAGGATTCAGATAGGTTAGTATAATAGGTTTAGGATTAAAAAGTTAAAGGACTAATTTTTGCCACTTTGGAAATTCAAGGACCAATTTTGCCAATGTTGTAAATTACTTCCAAGGACCATTTTTGACAACTTGAGCATAATTGTGATCTACTTTGGTAAATTCCTCCCCGGCCTCGGCTTTTTGATACTCTTTCCATTCCCATGCTCAGTTTTGTCCGTTTTGACTTGATTTTAGTCTTTTTGTGATATTCGTTACCTGTACATGCACAAACACAAAAACACACATATGTTTGGCATTTTTAATCATTTTTTGGTCTTTTAGGTCCGTTTTTGGTCTATAAAACCTAAGTCTATTAAATAAGTAAGTGACATTTAAAACTATAGGTTATACAATACAAGTTAATAAACAACCTAAACTATACTTAACTAGTTAACTAAATTAAACTACACATTTTAATTCCTAAAACCTAACCTAACTAAATAAAAGCTCACGACACCTTTTTATTCCATAGCTTTTTTGTTTTTGTTTTTGTTTTTTGTTTTTTTTTTTCTTTCTTTTGGTGAATGAGATAGAACCGAAATTTGTAGACTTCCTAAGGCTTCCATACGCTTAATAGGTAGAGGAGATAAGCACAAATAAACATAAAGTATATCCATGCTAAATTAGAAGCTTGTGTTCCCTTTTTCCCTAAAATAAAGACACGACATTCCTCACATGTAATACACGTTTTCTTCTTTCCCTCTCATTATCACATAATTGGCCTTCTTCTCCCTCTAAAACACCTAACATAAATGTGTCCCAATCTCATTATTTCTCTCTCCAAAGATCAAGCAAGACGAAAATATAGCAGTCTTGATGTTGGTGTGATTCGTGGCAATATTCTTGGGGTTTTCATTCGGGTGTCTTGTTCCCTTGATCTTTCTTGATTCGGCCTAAATGTAATCATGGTCTCACTTTTTGTTTTCACTCATCTTATATGACACTTGTGTATACTAAACCCGATTTAAAACATGTAATACAATTGTTATAATCATGTTAATGTGTTATTGGTTGTCTCGTCAAATATGTAACATGAATAACAAAAGAATAAGCCACATGATAATCTTGTTAATACATGTGTGTCGACCCATTGTTTCTTTTCTTTATTCGAATCAGCATGTTCTAGCCCTAGACCTATGTTATTAAAACCTTAATATGAAAATTAAGGACACATTTAATGAGGAGTATAAAACTGGAAACCCTATATTAATTAATAATGAGGGCATTAGGAGGGTTAGGGTTTGTTTTCTGTCTCACTGCATGCTGTCTAGAATTTAGGTCGGATTGAACGGGGTAGTCCTGATGATACCAATGTATTTTTGCACGTTTATGGAGTCTAAAATTAAGTTCAAGTTGTCAATTTTCTGAATATGTAAGTTTCTTGGTCTTTGGAGGTCGGGAAAGGGGTCATTTGATTTTTACCATATTAGTTGTCAAATATGGAAATCTTGAGTCTGAAATCAGTCGGTTTCTATGATTTTTACTTCACAAAATATAAGGTCTGAGGACCCCAAATTTTGGCAGGATAATATAAACATGTTTATTAGTTACTGTAATTTTTGTGATTTTTTCTTGAAGGTGTAAGTGTGTTAATAAAATACAAACTTTTCGGGTATACCATCATGTCACTTTCTGGAACAGGTTTGAAAAATGATTTTTGTTTGGATACTTGCACTAGGAGATAAAATCTGTAAAAATTAGGGGAAGTACTAAACATATATAGGTGTCTTTGCTAAACATTATAGAACTACAGGAGCTGGATTGAGGTGTCATTAAAATCATAAGAATATAAACTAGATTCACATGAGAAACCCTAATTAAGCTAAGTATTACTTTGAGATACCTATAAACCCTAAACATGTTATTAAATGACAATAAGTGGTAAAATCGGTCATGAACTTATAAAATGAGCTTATAAATAATACATGATCCTTAATTCATGTAGATTCTCTGAAAAGGGAGTAGCTTGTGTTTCTTTGTGTTCCTTTCCTTCATTTCATTTGCGTTAAGGTACATATATTCCACCCTTTCTCAGTAAGGGTATCTCATGACTTGATGCCTTGATATTTGCTATTCTGATTCATTTGATATTCGTTTGATTATTCTGGTTGATGTGATATTCGTTTTTGTTAGACATTATCTTAGTGGGACAATTAGTAATTGTTCCTATGCTTATTTATATCTTTTGCCTTATTCTGTTGCCCGAGCTATTTGAACTAGTCATGGAGGTACCATGACCATGTCATTGAGTCACCAATGGCATGACACTATCTGTGGAGGTGTGATTAGTCCATGGCGTTCCCTTTTGTATGCTATAGCATTTGATCATCATCATTACTATTTACATATGTATATATACTCGTCATTGTACTTGTATATATGGGTTTGACTTTATTTTGCAGGGAGCGTATGGATGCATCCTAGGTACTTAGGTTTTGATATAAGTGAATGGCTTGTGTGTGTGCGCCATACACCCCATATCACATTTGGTACTTCAAAAGATGCATATCCTGTGTACAACTTATTATGTTGTATTATTATATATGTTTGTTTGTTTTGGTCTATTCATGTATCATGTTTAGACATATCTAAGCTTGTGGGAATTCCTTTGTTATTCTTAGATTTCTTTATTCATTTGATTCTTACTTCTTATGATATCTTGTTCAGCAGGTTCTCTTAGTTTTGTTTCACTTATTCGTTTATGCTTATTACGTTTCATTATTTATATTTGTTCACTGAGCGTTAGCTCAGCTGCATTTTCTTTTCTCTACGGCATGTAATAAGCGGGATGTTGGGATATGAGTGATGAGAGTGGGAGCTCATAGAGGACCAACACATGATTAGTTTCCCATTGTTAGGATTTATGTTTAAGACTATTATCATTTGGATTTCCTTTTGTTTAGACTTTGTTGGATTGTACTTTGGGAGTCATATTATTTCATGACTTAGTATTTTATTTAATAAAGTCTTCCGCTTGCGTTTATTGTTCTGATTGACACCATAATGTGACATTTGACCCCTTTTCGGGGTGGGGTGTTACATCAACTGTCTATAAGGCTGTAGTTTCAAATAGACCCAATCACCCACTGAAAACTCCCTATCACTCCTTCTTTTATCAACATACACCTTCATCCTATTTTGGACATTCTTCAAATGGAACTTAAGCATTCCAATAATCTGTTCTCTAACTTGTAGAGTCATGTCAACTAACTCCACTGAACTGTTTTTTGGTACATAATAAATGTGAATAGAATGTGGTTGACCATACAAAGCTTCAAATGGTGTGGTGTTAATTGAGTTGTGTAAATTGGTGCTATACCAATATTCATCTAGTGATAACCACTTTGACCATTCCTTGGGCTTATCACATGTCATACACCTCAAATAAGTCTCCAAACACTTGTTTACATCTTGAGTTTGCCCATCACTTTGAGGCTCATAAGCTGTGGTCATACAGATCTCGACCTTAAGAACTCTGAACAATGATTGCCATAATAGACTTAGAAAGACCTTGTCTAGTCATTGACAATGGTAAAAGGAAGCCTATGCACATTATCAAGAAAAGGTTGAGCTACTTGTGCAGCAGTAAAAGGATGGCTTAATGGAATGAAGTATGCATACTTAGTAAGTCTGTCCACTACTACCACACTATTTATATATGTTCACTGAGCCTTTAGCTCAAACGCATTTCTTTTCTTCACGGCAGGTAATCAAGGAATTTGGGATATGAGTAAGAGTGCATAGGAGCTCATATTAGACCAACTTGAGGATTAACATACCATATCTACACTAGAAGTTGTGTAGCTATTGGACATTGAGATGTATTGTTTCCCATGATAGTGATTATGATAAAAGATTTGTGTTATATTAGAAATTGGTAAATTTTTCCAAACCATTTTATTAGTTAAGTCTTCCGCTTGCATTTGTTTTGGTTCCGTAGGTATGACATTCAACCCCTTTTTGGAGCGGTTGTTATCTTGATTCTGCAATTGACCAGCTAAAAGTTCTTGAACTACCATCATTGAACTGCCGTTTCCACGTGCTTTGCACCACTGTTGCCATAGTTTCAGTGATGAGTTGTTTAGTAGCATCATCCATAGGAGTAGTCACCACTGTTAGGTACATAGATTATCAAAACTAAACAGAATTAGTCATACAATATCAAACAGAAGTCAAGACTAGAGTAAGATTAAACATTTTTGAGATTGGGAAATGGACGAAGACAACCTAATGAAGTATTTGTGATTGGGAATATTTTGACTGGAATTTGATCGAAATTTTCTGTTGTACCACTGTAACAGAACAAGATCAGTTGTAACAGAATTTGGAGTTGTTCTTGGTGGCCAAGACCATTCTCTAATACCAATTGTATTGTTCATCTCGAATTTATACAAATTGGGAAAATAACTAAAACTAGACTAAATATTCAAGAACAAATAATGGAATCTCATGTGGTAGTTTTATTAGTTGAATGATTGTTACACAATTACAAAATAAAAGAAATGAGATACAAATCAAAGCTAAGTATTGTCAAACAACTAACTCTATATTTAAACTACCACGAGACGCCAATGTTAGTTAAAGAATTTAATTGGAGTAAGTCACGTGCACCTCACGTGACCAGTTCAAAACGGTGCACATGCACCTCACGTGCCAACATTTTCTGCTCATAAGAACATAAAAAACATACACTTTCAAAACTCTTATAATTCTAAACTGATGTCAATAATTCATACAAAATATAAGAAAAGTTCTTTATAAACCCCAAATTATTACTAGACCCAATGAAACAATCACATCCCTCCATTTAAAAAAATATAAATATCTCACAAGCCGTTAATTGTTGCGTGAAAAGAATCATATCATTACGCCAAGAATTAAATTATCTTTCTATAGAGGGACACTTCTATATAATTTTGACAAACTTTTTTTTTTGTTTTTTTCGTGAGTGTTGAAATTCACGTTTGAAAAAATCACTTATGTGATTTGTGAAATCACACGTGATTCCTAACATACAAATCACACGTGATTTGTTAAACCGCATGTGATTCCTAACATACAAATCACATGTGATTTTTTAGACGCAAATTTTAACACTAAAACAAAACTCAAAAAAAGAAAAAAAGTTAAGTGCCCGTCTACTGGAAGATAAAAAAATTCTCGTCACGATGGTGTATTTTTGTCGCTTAACATATAACGTTTGCAAGATATTATATTTTCAAAACAAAGGTGGAAGGTTTTTATTTATTTATTTATTTTTAATTTTGATGAAAAAATGGATAGTCAGAATTTGTTTATTGAGTATATAGAGAGTATAAGGTGTATAATGATCTAAACTCTACAAAATATATTCCAAATTTGATCAATTACAAAATAAAACTTGAAAATCTTTTTGGTGGTCGTAGGTCTTGTACCTTCTTCTCGGTGGTGCGTTCTCTTGGAGTCTGGTGGAGGTGGCGACGGGTGATGGTGGCGTCGGGTGTAATTTTTTTCTCAAAAACTTCAAGACCTTAATATCAAGGATAATGTATGTATGTGGAGTCATAGTAGTCACTCGTGTATAATATCAAATTTTATTTATTTGGGCCTACCATTGTCTCTCAATTATGTCGAAAGGGATAGTGGGCTCTCTAGCATTACACATTTGTTACCCACGACAAAGGATAACTAGAAGACATGCATTTTTTATGTAATCAATAATCTAAAAGCTAATGAGTTACTACTGATTGTTTGTAATTGAGAGACAAATACTTAAATAAAAGTGATGTTTAACTGTTTAAGTAATGGATACATTTGCTATTAAAAAAACATTCCTTTAAGTGGTGATGGTTGTGTGGTGGTGGTGGTGATGGTTGTGTGGTGGTGATAGGAAGTGAAAAAGAAAATTAATAGTAAACTACAAAAAATGTCCCTAGTAGGCGAGGGTAAAATAGTCATGTCACACGGCTAAAACAAGTCCCTTTAATAAGCGAGGGTAAAATAGTCATTTCGCACGGCCAAAACTAACGACCGTCGGTAAAAAAACTAAATTTGCAGCTGCAGTAACGCGGCAAGGACACAACTTGCAGAAATTGAAACGTTATGGACAATATTTTAAGATTTTTTTCCGAAGACATCTTTTGCAATTTTGGCAAAATTCAAGGACATTTTTCGCATTTTACTCTATATAATATTGATATACTCCCTCCGTCTCATATTAAACGAGCTGGGTAGCCCGCGTGTTGCTGCGGGGTGCTATGATCTCAGTATGTGTGAACATTTATATTTGTATTCGGGTTTGTATTGCACACAACATATGAAAATGGTATCGATAAAACTAACATGAATCGAATAAGTTGCATTTGTGTGAGTTGGAAACTATAAGATTTGCAAGTATGTGATGGAAACGCCATTGCAATGGTACAATATATCCATAGATATAGAAACGTAAAAGTAACAATGGTACAACATTCTGGAGTCGCCAAGGCCTCAACTAAAGGCTATATAAGACTACGAAGTTTGTTTACATAGCATTGTCACCATGAGAAATAACATATATGTTAGAGATGTTATGCTTGTAATTAATGGTTAAATGGTTTAGCATCTAAAAGTACATATGCGTTTACTTATAATCACTCTATGTATGGTATGAAGGGCTAAGACTAACTGGTTATTCTTGCTTCTCTAGTTGTGCAACGAACCTCTGCTATATCGAGTCTCGTGTGATGCTTTATCAAGTTTATTTGTTAGAGACTCCAATATTGGCGAAATGAAGGCCAAAGTTTTCACTTGTGCAATCAAAAAACAAAACTTCAATAGCTGCTTACAGAAGCGAAATTTATATATTTAATTATAAGGGGTTGTTTGGATATCTAATTACAAATCATCTAAACATCACTTAAGAAGAAACTATGCGACTACTATTAGGTAAAGCAAGCAGCTACTAAAGATGGTCACACTACCTAAGTAACCTATTTTCAAACCGACAGCTAATTCAGGGGGGACACATGGATATATCTCATTTAAAAAACAGGAGTAAACCAACCCATTAAGAATGAACCAACCTTCAATATAAGAGATGGAGAAAGGCATGTAGAGCTTTACCTTGTCTGAATTAATCGCATTCACTTTTTGATTACTATTTAATGATTATTATCATACGATATCTTTGACTAACTAATAGATTTCCTCAATATTTAACTTTAAACAATTCTTTAATATTCATTCTATGCCTCTATAGCCCGATTAAGTAATATATTTCCGGCTAAGTAATAATAGAATAGAAAAAAAAAGAAATCATATTACTTGTTGGTTTAAAGCCATGTAGAGCTTTAGCTTGTCTTAATTAATCTGTGGACTCTGGATTCATTAAGTCATCTATAGGTTGTCTGACCCTCTATGTCTCCAAACGGTGAACCATTCACGTTGTCCGAATGTTGCTCTTGCTGATGCTCTTTGTTAGCCTTAAAAGTAATGTTATATTCAGGAATAGCATCTCCTTCTATGTACAAGGACTAGTTTAGACAATAGTGCTAAGCAGGGTTGTATTCTAGTATAAATACCCCTCCTAGTCCCAACTAGGAGGGTGGATGTCTCATTGTATCACATGGTGTGTGTGGTTTCCTTCTTTCTCTCTCTAGAAAACACACACACCTTCCCCATTCTTTTAATTTAATAATACCATGTCTATTCTTTATTTCGAGCATCCCCGACCTCCTGAAGGTGTTTCTTTAGCATAACAAGTGGCATCAGAGCTAACCGGGGGCGAATCGTGGTGTTTTTGGGTGATAAATCGTGTTTTTTGGGTGAAAATCTCGGATCTGGTACTGTTCATCGCCATTTTATCGAGTTAGGATTTGATGATTATCGAGTTTGGCAGATGATTATCGAGTTTGGCAGATGATTGTCGAGTTTGGCAGATGATTATCGAGTTTGGCAGCTTTTTATCGAGTTAGGATATCGAGTTAGACGCTCGTTATCGAGTAAGGCATGTTTTTTGGCGAGTTAGGCCTGTTTTTTGGCGAGTTAGGGCTGTTTTTTGGCGAGTTAGCCTTGGTTCCTTATCGTTCATCGAGTAAGGATTTTTATTTGGTTAACATAAACGAAACTCTGCCAAAATTGCTCAAGGTTACCGAGTTAGGTTGTTTTACCGAGTTACAAAGTTATCAAGTTACAAGGCTTACGAGTTACAAGGCTTACCGAGTTTGAAGCAATCTACCGAGTTTGAATTAATCTACCGTGTTACAACCTTTACCGAGTTAGACAAAAAAAAAAGAGTTTTTTGGCGGGAAAATATGAGTAAAATTTATTTTTGAGAGGAGACTAAACGTTCGATTTTTACGCGAAATTCAAAGTTTGGGATAACGTTGAAAATTTTGGCCCGAAATTCAAATTTTTAGGCCAAAATTCAAAATTTTTTGGTGAAATTTGGCGTAAAAATTTTCAAAACTCAAATTTTTATGGTAACCTTAGAATTGCATTTCATGGTGATTTCCAAATTATGGGCGAGAAAATTTTCTAATTCTATTTTTGGAGGGAAAATATGAAATCACTACGAATAAACCAGATTGAATTTCAAGATTCACCAAAACACACCACGTTTTGCTTAAACGATCCTGATCAAGAATCACAATCAAATAACAACGGCTAGTATCGGATATTTTTGAATATGGGGATAATTCGTTATTATTTATTCGGGTTTGAAGTAACGTTTTACGGGCGCGTGTACTTATTTCATATTCTTTCTTTCTTCACTTCCGCGAAGATGACTTGTTTGGGCATATATTAATGGTGACGAAGACTTGGATATCTAGTTACTTTTGTGATTCTTTCTCTCTATACTCACAAAGTAGCTATCACTTTAAGGAGTTACGTTGTAGTGCTCAGTGTCTCACGTAGTTGAGGATATGTCAAGATGGATTGTGCTTATTACACTTCTTTAGGGGTATAAGGTACACCGTTCTTAGTCACAGGATAGTACAAGCTTAAGTCACAAGTCTGAGGGATTTTACTTCATTCTCAAGTTCGTCATATCGGGTTATCTTCATATGGGGTTACTACAGAGAACCGTTGTTGATTCAGAGGTTGATAAAGAGTAAGACAATTTCAAATGGTATTGTTAGTAGATTGGGTTTATCGACATCTTCTCACGGGCTTATGTGATTAATGATAAAGTGCTTTCAGTTAATACTTCATGTACACAATGTTATGCTGATTCCGATGAGATCGCAATCATCAGGGGAGAGAAATGTGTACATCGAGGACGCACAACAAGTTCACGTGATCGGGCTTAATGATTTATTAAATGATTTGTGTCGGAGATTGGTTGATTCTATATCCTTATCCTCTCAACTTTTTCTACGTACTTCTACCTTATCCACCTTCACCAATTTCGGGCAACAAATTCAAGATGATCGGTGTTTCAACTTGTTACTTTGGTGTTATCATTTCATGTGTACATTATGGACTGATTTGCTTTATGCAAGATAACTGGAATGCATTTGGTGAGATGAAGATGTTGATATTCAGTTCCCTCGAATGGAAAATATTGAAGAAGGTCGAGTCTACAGTCTATTCTACATTTTCTGCTGCGTGTTTGAAGACTAAAGACGGTTTGCATTTAAGTATCAAAAGACTTCTACAGTTTCAGGGCATTCATCAGAAAGGTTGTCAGTTTGGGGGAGAGCACTAATTAGGGGAGAGTGTAAAGCAAGATTTAATCCCTAATTAGATTTGCTCACATTGTTCTTCTGCAAGTAAAGAGATGGCAGCTGAGAAGATTCAGGAAGCTGAATGAATAAATGAAGTTTGAAGACCACTCTCGGAGCTGCTGCGCTTATGTTTTGTATTTAATCTTACTTGTAGGGAACGTTGTAAGTTATTCCCATATAACATCACTTTTGGGGAGAGATTGTTAGCCTTAAAAGTAATGTTATATTCGGGAATAGCATCTCCTTCTATGTACAAGGACTAGTTTAGACAATAGTGCTAAGTTAGGCTTGTATTCTAGTATAAATACCCCTCCCAGTCCCAACTAGGAGGGTGGATGTCTCATTGTATCACAAGGTGTGTGTGGTTTCCTTCTTTCTCTCTCTAGAAAACACACACACTTTCCCCATTCTTTTAATTCAATAATACCATGTCTATTCTTTATTTCGAGCATCCCCGACCTCCTGAAGGTGTTTCTTGAGCATAACAAGAATTGTAGGACCCTTGGATACATTATCTAACACAAGTTTATTAAAGATAAAGAAGATATAAGTAGAGAGAGAGAGAAAGAAAGAGAGAGATGGTAACTTCTAGAGAGAGAAAGAAAGATGTATTAAATTAGAGAGAGAAAGAAGGAAATACACATAGAAGAAACCCTAGAAGCAACTCTAGAAGCAACACCTCCAAATGGGAGCATTTGGAGGTATTTATAGGAAGATAAGAAGATGGGCCGGGCTTGGGCTTATGTAATGAACTAGACATATCATTATACAATACTAGATTAAACCAAGCCCGTTTACCCTTAACTAAACTACAAGACTATTACAATATTATTACAAGACTAAATGACTTAATAAATGATCGTCACTTCTATTTCTAACAATCTCCCCCTAAGGGGCGATCATTGAGATCTCTCTTTGATTCCATTGATGATCAACACTTCTATTGCTAACACTCTTCATGCCGATCAGTCTCCATTCAGCGTCAAACTTCAACCGATTTTGTCACTATCTCTATTGTTCTTTGTTAGCCATATTTCTTCTATACAATCACATTTACAGACAGTGAAGATCAAACATTGAGACTTTTAACCTGATATTTCAAAAATATTTGATCTAATGGGAAAAAAATGTACCTGAATTTAAGTCATGTAATACTGACAACATGATTAAATGGAAAATGACTTTTCTTTTGCATTCTCTCTATCAAAACCTTTAAATCCACTTGCCTGTAAACATTCAGAAACCATTAAACATCAGTTAGTTATTGAAACTGAAACTCAGAGTCGAATTAACCGGGTGTGCAAACGTGAGATTACACACAAAACGAAACATCATCCACCGTTCTTTTATAAACTAAATGAACTCATAAAAGGAAATCCCAATCAGTTAAATTTATGATTTTATACATTATAAGTAGATTTTTTTTGGTTCAACGCATTTAAGTCACAATAAGGTCATAAACTCATAAGGTAATAAACAGTCGCATTGTGCGGCTGCAGACATTTTTATAAAAAAAAAAAGTATTGTAAGTTGTAATCCATTTGTGTCCATACCAACCTGTTAGAAAAAGGAGTAGAACGATAACCTTGTGATATCTTTCTTATGTTGGTGCTAGATTATCCAACCTGTTGGACTAAAACGTCTTCAACTATGGCATCGCCGTTCGACCGAACATTGTGTTTCTCTACAGTAGAAATAAACCGCACACAAAAACCAACATTACACAAAAGGTATAGTAAAAAGAAAAGGTAACACATGCTCTAAAGCATACCAGAACACTCCTCCTGCAACTGTTGGTAGTCCTTCAACTGTTTTCCAGAATGTAGCGTATTTAAAGTGTCTCGGTCGCCCACTTTTCTTTACAAATATTCGTTAACACAGCAAATGACACTTTTCTTTACAATAAATATGCATAAGATACATGCCAAGATACATGTTTTGGCAAACGATACTTAGAAAACAGGTTTGAATAGATCATTAGGCTCAGATTTGTGGATGGAAAATGGTAAAAAAGGTCAAAATTCAGCCATGGCTGCAAAAGAAACGCGGTTGCGTAAAAGCAAATATGCTATCACACCATCCGGTTATTGTCGTGCCAAGTTATGGTTCGGACCTCAAATGACCAATATCATCTGACTCACATTCATTAGTAATCGAAAAAAGTGAATACACCCGGCATGGCTGCAAACTTAATAGTTTACCCTGCCAAGACACGGAGATTCGTTGCTTTAATCGAATCCACAAATTCATCACAGCCTCATTATATAACTATCTAAAACCCAAGCGTGGGTTGGGCAAAAAAAATGCTACAGAACTTCATTACGCACATATAACGGCTCATTTTGTGTTCAAGAAAGAGTCCTCTCATTTCCTTACTTCTTTGTTCTTTCTAATTCATTCACTTCAAGACTGGTTCTAAACACCGCGTAATCGGTTAAGAAAGCATCAACCGATCAGCAGATTCAAAAGCATCGGTTAAGAAATCATCAACCGATCAGCAGTTTGAAACTGCAACATAGCAATTTATGCAGCCAAAAAAATGGCAGAGCATATGCCATTGGGTCTGCTGACCCTCTTCAAAACCAATCTTAGTAAGTGTGGAAGCGGTATCCAAAACATGCCATGGCTGCAACCACAGGGTTACCAATCCAAGATACATGTTTTGGCAAACGACACTTATAAAACAGGTTTGAATAGATCATTAGGCTCAAATTTGTGGATCAAAACTCCAAAACCTTAACAATAAACAAAATCAGACCGCATTTAACAAAGCGAATATTAAAATAACAAAGAATCAAACACCATCTTGAAAAATAAAACTCACCGTGAACCACCACAATGCCCCCCACAGTTTCTTTTACGGTTCTCACCTGAGAGATGAATTGGTAATCCAATAACAGTGTCACTCACAGGTCCTTTTCTTGTCTGCACATAAAAGAAAATAAGAGAAAATTAATTTTTAGCTTGCAACTACATGAGGCGCAACTCTAATTTGTGTTATGTACCTAATGATTTATTAAAATAAAACCTAAAGTCAATAACTTCAACCAAGCAACTTTAAATCAATGTGAGGGGCATTGCTTTTTAGAAATTGGTTATTTGAGTATTTGTATCCGAATAAGCCATAAGTTCAACCAAACGACCCCATAAGCCGGAAAAAGAGACTGAATAAGCCATAAGCTCAACCAAGCAACTTTAAAGGGCTTATTTATAAGCAATCCTAAACACCCCTTAAATTAAGTTCAGTTGAACCGACAAAAAAATAATAATAATACAATTTATATGAAATGTAACAAATACAATAGTTGCCTAACATAAACTTAAAAACATATTCAAGTCCTGATCACCATGTTCACCAAGTTACTTCCTGATGAGTATCTAAATACTCATCATTTTATACCAATCTGAACTGCCAAAACATCCAAAAACACTCAAATATGCATCAAAATACTTAAAATATCTTAGAAGTGTGTTTTATATGTTTCAGATGCAAAATAATCAAAAACAGATAAAAAACGAACAAAGTTTGCATAATTGGCAGTTTCAGTCCCTCAACTTTCAAAACCAGTCAAAACTAGTCCCTGGTTATTCTAAAAACATGAAAAAGTCACCAAAGGTCCTTTTTGACTCACAAATTACATATTTAGTCCTTTGGTGCAAAGTTTCACAAAATTACAAGTTTAGTCCCTGTACTTTGCAAAATTGACATAAATGGTCCCTGGGATGTAAAAACTTTGAAAAAATCAATTTTGGTCCTTATACTAATCTTTTATGGCAGGAATGGTCCTTGGGTGAAAAGTTTGGAGAAATTACATGATTGGTCCCTGAAGTTTCACAAGTTAGCAGTTTTGGTCCCTAGAATTTCAAAAATGAAATTAATATCAAAATAGGACCTTGTACTATTCAAGTTTGGCAATTTACACCATTTTGATAACTTTGGGATATTTACATTTTCAGCCCCCAACTTCGAATAAATTACAAATTTGGTCCTTGTGTAACTTTCTAAACCAAACGGACCCTTATTATTATTAGAACCAAATCCAATCCAAAACAAAACACCAAGCCCACCCTTACCTTTTTCCTAGGCCCAAAACACAACCGGCCCAATCCCTTTAATAATAAAAACAGGGGTTTGACCCCGTTTGACCTCCTAAAACCGCCATCACTATTCACTCTCCCTCTCCCTCACTCACTGAACCAAAACAACCCTTCCACCTCCCTGGTTTTGCCTCTACCTCACACCCCTAGCTGTCTACCCACTCCCCTCCACCTCACAACCCTATCCCATTCCACAATTAATGCCTTTCCTACCATTTTCCACCAAATCCACCACTGTAGCACTCAAACTTCTGGTTTTTCTTCCATATCACCCCAACTTGGTTAAAATCTATCTCAATTGTCCCCCTTACACCTCCACATACAACCAAGGTTCACTAATTGCTTCCAAACCAACCCACGCTACCAATTTCATTTTTGGCGCCAAAAGTGCTTTTGAACGACTGAGATGAATTACAGAGATCCAAGGGTCAAAATTGGTGGGAAAAGTCTCTGAGGACACCTGGAAGCTCATTTTCATCTATAAAGATCAAGAGAGAAGAGTGGAAGAAATATCTAGTTTAATTTTATAAAATGTATGTCGACTACTTTAATTTATATTGTTCCAGTTTATGTTAAGCTTTCAAGTTAAATTTCCAGTGTTCTAAGTGTATTGTGAACTCTTTTTAGTAATCAATTTCAAGGTTTTGTGTATGAATTCAGTTTATGCAATTCTCAATTTCAAAAATCTTAATTTACTTTGATATTGTTGTAGTGGATTATAAGGACAATCTTATGCTCATATAAGCTCTGACAAAGTTTTTGAAGGCTTTTAGATACCTTAAAATTCAGTGTATAATCATTAGCTCAAAAATACCAAAAATACAAATAAATAATAGAAAAATAAAAAATCGGTTTGTATGAAGATGATGCATTGGAGCAGGGTAAATTTTGGAATGCCCTGGGTTTAGAAGTTTTGTGGGAAGCTGTTAGGGTGGTAATCAGTCCTTGGTTCATTAGTTTTGTACATTGGATCAAGTTGTAAGCAATTTCTCATTCTTTGACAAAGTACTGTACAATTGCTTATCACTGCTTATTTTTGCTATATCATGTTTATTTGGTGTTTCTTAGTTTGATTATTGCTTAATATTTCATGCTTGTTCTTTAAAATTCATGATTGCTCAATATTCACCTTTCACTGTCAAAATAACATACTTGTGATTTTTGCATATTAGTTGTTACCCTATGTGTTTTTGTGCTTAAACTAGCTTATTACATCATAATATTAGCTTTGAAATCAGTCTCATGATCTTAAACAATCATTTGTTTTGAAAATCAAAAAATCAGTTTTTAATAAGGTATGTTTGGCATTGCTGATCTCTGTGTACTACAGGATGTTTTAGTTGTTAAATATGGTTTTAACAAGTCACATTAGGTTTAGTTAGGTCATATAAATCATAAATTTTTGGTCTACTTTGACAGAAAGTCAAAATCACAAGAATCCCCCACTCACAGTTAACTGTGAGAGGTTTTGAGTACCATAAACCTTCACATAAACTTATTAGTTGTAGATTAAGCCTAAGTTAGCTTTATTTAAGCTTAACATATCATATATAATCAGCTAGGATCAAGTAAAACTCATATAAGTCAAAGTGGTACAAAATCTTAAAAAGTCAAAAGTGACTTCTTGCAGAAAAGCCAAAAATGCCAAGATTTGTTGTGAATTTTGTGTTGTATTTTAGTAGTTGATCTTTTCAGGAATTGAAGTCCCTCAGCTTGATTTTGGAATCCTACAACCCATATATTTTTGTGATTTTTCTTGTGCAAGTTACACCCATCCAAACTCACTTGCAGGGGAAGGTACTCCCCTGCTACACAGACCATCACCACCACACCCACCACTTTGGTGGTTGATTGTGGCCACATCAGTGGGTCCCATTAGCTCCAAATTGGTTCTTTCAACCCCCTCCTAGCAGGCTTCATTAGTTTACCATTAGTTTGACCTTAGGACCACTGGACCCCACCTGAAATCAGCCTTGAACTTTGTCCCATTTCTGTCTCAGTCACCCAATAAGCAGTTGCTTATTGTGGCTTATTAGCTTATTCCATGAGCTTATCTTATCCAATATAGCTTATTCAAGTCCAACTAACTTAGGTGAACCAGAATCCACCCTTGTGGACCCCACATAAGCTCATTTGAGCTTATTTCTTAGTTTGGTCAAACTTGGTCAACTGTTAAGGCTAATAAGCACTCACAGTGCTTATTTTTGGTTTCCAAATTAGTTGTCTTTATAAAAGTTTCATATTATAAGTATTTTAAGAGTCCTATAAAAGAAAAAAACAGAAAAAGCCAAACTTAATTATAGTGATAGCTTCTATTTAATAGAAATTATCTTTTTAATTTTCTTTTTAGCTTATTTATAAGCACTTCTGCATTTTTATATTTTTATTAAATATCTTTTATAATAAAGTACTTTTATAAAATTTTCCAAAATTTTCTTTTGACATTTAGTGGTTTTTAGAATTAATACTAGTTTAATTAATTATTAATTAATAATTAAGAATTAAATAGCATAATTATATTTTATAAAGTACCACCTAGTTTTTATAATTTTTCTGGCTTTTATATAAGGTAAAACATTTTTATAAATTTTTCTAGAATTTATACTGTTCATTTTCTATTTTTTAATATAATTAGTTTAATTGGTAATTAATTAATAATTATAATAATAATTAGTAATTTAGTTTAAAAATACATTAAACAAACTTTTTATAATTTTTTAGAATTCCTGTGATGGTTAATTAGATTTATAAAAATCTCCTTAATTATCTAAGTCTTTTTAGTATTTTTAATAATTTAAATCAATATAATAAGTTAAATAATAATTAAATAATAATTAATTAATAATAATTAGATAAATAGTGTGAAAAATATAATTTTAGTTTTAAAGTAAGTTTTATAATATTTTACACTTTTATAAATTTTAATTTTATTTTTCAAGACTTATTTTACATTTTCTTATTTATTAGTGAATTATTAGATAATTAAAAATAGTTATTAAATAATAATAATTAATTAAATAGTTAGTAATTATAAAATAAATATTTTATGTTTATTTAATTTGCATTTAAGCCTCTAAGGCATACAAATTGCTACTATAGTTAAAATTGTTTTTGTTGTTTACGTTTAAATATTAAACGTATACGTTTTCCAGTACTTTTACATTTGTACTTATCTGATTTCACGTATTAGTTGATATAGCTTATTAAGGCTATTCTAACTTATATTTCAGTAGTACAATCACTTGAACCCTTTTCCTGTTTAATTCACCTGATCTCGAAGTCATTTTATTTCAGATTTCACGCCTCGTTGGGATTTAACGATCCGTGGAAACACTACACTCCACGGAGTATTGGTTTAGACTGTTTGACTTATTGACCATTACTTGGTTGATATTTTCTGACTGTTTGAGGCCAATAAAAATTTGGCGCCGCTACCGGGGAGGTGTGCTGCGTATTACGACTTTTGAAGCATCTGTGAGTTTGAATTATCACTCATTGTTATATATCATCTTTTGTCCATATTTCTATATTATCTCATAAAAATAAAAATCCAAGAAGATTTTTCTTTTCCATTTTTAATTTCCCGTCACTCTAAGATTTCTTAGAGTCGTCTCTAGTGCATGCGCACTCGTTCTTCTAGGTCAACAAGCCCTTTCCGTGAGCTTGTTAGAATTCCTCGAAGACGCCGTAGTCGTTCTGCCCCAACAGCCGTATCTGAGATACGTGCTGTTACCAATAAAAAAGTTATCATGGCGGAAGACCGTCCGATGAATGAGCTTCTCCAAGCACCCATTGAGGGTTACGGAGACGCTATTGTTGTCCCAGCCATTGTGGCTGAATACTTTAAGCTCAAAACCGGGTTACTAAATCTAGTAACCTCAAGCCAATTTTATGGTTTTGAGAGGGATGATCCTCATGCTCATATTCGATGGTTTAACAAGATTACATCTACCATCAAATACAAGAACGTCCCTTCCGAAGCAGTCAAACTTCTTCTATTCCCATTTTCTCTTGAGGGGCAGCCCGAATTTGGCTGGAAAAATAACCTCCTCGTTCAATAACATCATGGGAGGATTTAGTTACCAAATTTGTAAACGAATTTTTTCCCCCGTCCAGAACGACAAGTCTTAAAAATGAAATCATCAAATTTACTCAAAGGTTTGATGAATCGTTTGGTGACGCATGGGATCGTTTCAAAGAATTGCTTCGTCGATGTCCTCATCATGGTTTCACTGAATTAATGCAAATTGACACTTTCTATAATGGTGTGAGTCAATCTGACCAAGATTCTCTCAATGCCTCCGCGGGAGGTAATTTTTTGAGCAAAACCACTAAAGAAGCTTTAGAAATCATTGAAAATAAGTCCAAGGTCCGCACTACACGCACAAAGCCATATAACTCCCAAGTGAGTGCTGGTCCTTCTACTTCATCTCCCGTAAGTACTTCTAGCACCGATGCTAAGATAGACAAACTCACGGATGCTATTCAAGCTTTGGTTATCTCAAACCAAAAGAAAGTCACTTTCACACAAAACCCTTCACATGCTGAAGTAAAAAAGGTGGAAGTTTGTGTCACTTGTGGTGGCCCACATGCTTACTACAACTGTACTGCCACCGATGGTAGTCCTTTTGAAGCCAATGCCTTAGTCGGTACTACAAATCAGGGAGGTAATCAATACCGTCCTCAAATGGAACCAAGTTACCGTGCTAACACACATATGGGACCACCCGGGTTTAACCAAAACCCAAATTTGCAAAATCGAAACCAGAACCAACCTCGAATGAACCAAGGTTATCAAAACCAAGGGAATTTCAATCCTGGACAGAATCAAGGTTTCCACAACCAAGGAAACTTTAACAGAAACAATTTCAACCCGGGAAATCATTTTCAGGGAAATGGTAATCCAAATCAGGGAAATTTTCAACCACCACAAGGTTATAATCAAAATAACCGAGTCCAAAATTTCCCCAACCAAACACAAGCCATTCTTCCAGCTCCACAAACATCATCCGATGAGTTGTTGAAGCAGTTCATGAAAACTCAAGAAGAGACAAACAGGTTGTTGGTCAGCCAGATTTCTGAAATCAAGAAATCTTTAAATGAACAACCCTCGGGCTCTGGAAAACTTCCGAGCAACACGATCGCAAACCCGAGGGGCGATGCAAAGGCGATCACAACCAGGAGTGGAAAATAAAGCCGAGGTAAATAAGGACGAAGTACTTCCTACTCATAAGGGAGGTACCCAAGACGTCCCACCTCATGTTGTCCCGAAACCCAAACCAAAACCTAGAGTTGTTTTTGAACCCAATGATATCCCAGTTGAAACATCTAAGTCCAAACCTTCTACCTCCTCTATTCCTTACCCCTCACGTTTGAATGAACAAAAGCTCCGTGAAAAAGCTAGTCACCAGATGGATAAATTCTTCCAAATCTTTCAAGATTTGCATTTTGACATTAGCTTTGCGGATGCTATTATTCTGATGCCCAAATTTGCATCAACAATCAAACACTTGTTAAGCAACAAGGAGAAACTGTTTGAAATGGCAAAGACTCCCTTGAATGAGAACTGCTCTGCAGTTCTTTTAAAGAAGCTTCCCGAGAAGCTTGGAGATCCTGGAAAATTTCTAATACCTTGTGTATTCCCAGGAATGGTTGATTGCTATGCCTTGGCCGATCTTGGTGCAAGCATCAACCTAATGCGTTATTCAGTTTGGAAGAAACTTTCTCTTCCGGATCTTACTCCTACCTGCATGACTCTAGAGCTTGCAGACCGATCGATATCTCGTCCTCTTGGCATTGCCGAGGACGTGTTTGTGAAAGTAGGAAAGTTCCATCTCCCCGCTGACTTTGTGGTTGTTGATTTCGATGCTGATCAAAGGGTCCCTCTCATTGTTGGGAGGGGTTTCCTTAGAACGGGCCGTGCTCTTATCGATGTATTTGAGCAAGAAATCACCTTGCGTGTGGGTAATAAAGCTTTTACCTTTAACCTCGATCAAACCTCGAGGTACTCCTCAAATTATGATTCTGAAGCAGTTAATCAAATAGATATCATAGACATTGCTTCAGAGGAGTACTCTCAAGAATTTCTTGGTTATTCTCATAATTCTGTGAGTGGGGATTCCACTCCATCATCTGAACCTATCATTTTCGACTCTTCCCCTTCTCTCACTCCGTTTGAGGGAAGTGATTTCCTTTTGGAAGAGGTCGAGGCTTTTCTCAAAAGTGATTCAGTTCCATCGGGAATTGATAACACTGAGATTGATCTGGAGGGAGATATTCTTCTCCTTGAGAAATTGCTAAATCAAGACAATTCTCCTCCACTCCCTCCCGTACAAATTCATAATCAGGAAATCAAATATATTGAGAAAACTGATGATTTTCCTGAGGTCGAGCTCAAGGACTTACCTCCTCATCTTGAATACACATTTTTGGAGGGTGATGATAAATTACCCGTCATTATTGCTAAAGGTTTAAGTGATGAGGAGAAGGTTACTCTCATAAAGGTCTTGAAGTCACACAAGAAAGCAATTGCTTGGAAACTCTCCGATATTAAGGGTATTAACCCAGATTTTTGTACACACAAAATCTTAATGGAGGATGACTTCAAGCCCGCAGTGCAACATCAAAGACGGGTGAATCCAAAAATCCATGATGTGATTAAACAAGAGGTTCTCAAACTTCTTGATGCAGGATTGATTTACCCCATCTCTGACAGTCCATGGGTTAGTCCCATCCATTGCGTCCCAAAAAAGGGTGGCATTACTGTTGTCACTAATGAGGAAAATGAGTTGATTCCAACTCGGCTGGTTACCAGGTGGCGTGTTTGCATTGACTATCGTAAGTTGAATGACGCCACCCGCAAAGACCACTTTCCGTTGCCCTTTATGGATCAGATGCTTGAGAGATTAGCAGGGAACGTGTACTATTGTTTCCTTGATGGTTTCTCAGGATACTTTCAAATCCCCATTGATCCATCGGATCAAGAAAAGACTACCTTTACATGCCCTTATGGAACCTTTGCTTATAAACGTATGCCTTTTGGCTTATGTAATGCTCCAGGTACGTTCCAGAGGTGCATGATGGCCATATTTACCGACATGATCGGTAAAACCATGGAGGTCTTTATGGATGACTTCTCGGTCATTGGGGATTCATTCCAAACATGTCTCACCAATTTAGAAAAAATGTTGAAAAGGTGTGAAGACACCAATCTATGTCTAAATTGGGAAAAGAGTCATTTTATGGTCAAAGAGGGCATTGTCCTCGGCCATAAGATTTCCAAGAATGGGATTGAGGTTGACAGAGCTAAGGTTGATGTCATTGCTAAATTGCCTCACCCTACTACCGTCAAAGGTATTAGGAGTTCTTGGGTCATGCCGGTTTCTATCGTCGATTCATACAAGATTTTTCTAAAATCTCCCGGCCTATGACTCATCTCCTCGAGAAGGATGCTCCTTTTATCTTCTCACCAGAGTGCATCGAAGCTTTTGAAACATTGAAGAAAAAGCTTACTAAGGCACCCATTCTTGTTGCCCCCGACTGGGATTTACCCTTTGAGCTCATGTGCGATGCAAGTGATTTTGCTATCGGTGCAGTCTTGGGGCAACGCAAAACGAAACACTTCCAGCCTATCCACTACGCAAGCAAAACTATTAACGAAGCTCAAACTCATTACACCACTACGGAAAAAGAATTATTAGCCGTGGTGTATACTTTTGAAAAGTTTCGGACATACCTAATCTTGACTAAATGCGTAGTGTATACGGATCACTCGGATCTAAAATATCTCTTTGCAAAACAAGATGCAAAGCCGAGATTGCTCCGTTGGGTTCTCCTCCTTCAGGAATTTGATATCATTATTCGTGATAAAAAAGGAGCTGAGAACCTGGCTGCTGATCATCTATCCCGATTAGAGAACCCTCATCAAGATGTGTATGAGAAAAAGGAAATAAATGAAATATTTCCTCTCGAAACACTCAATGCGGTTGCTTTTAGTGAAGATTCTACTACCCCATGGTTTGCCGACTTCGCAAACTACCATGCGGGTAACTTTGTTGTGAAAGGGATGTCAACCCAATAGAAGAATAAATTCTTTAAGGATGTCAATCATTACTTCTGGGATGACCCCTACTTATTCAAAATCTGTGCGGATCAAGTCATCCGACGGTGTGTATATGGGCAGGAAGCCACTCAAATTCTCAAGGCTTGCCATGCTGGACCCACTGGGGGACATCATAGTCCTAATTACACCGCCAAAAAGGTGTTTGATTCCGGATTCTTCTGGCCCACAATTTATAAAGATGCCCAGGATCTCATTAAAACCTGTGACGCTTGTCAACGTCATGGAAACATTTCACAAAGAAATGAGATGCCACAAAATGCTATTGAAGTCTATGAGATATTTGATATCTGGGGCATTGACTTTATGGGGCCATTCCCATCATCTAGAGGAAACAAATACATACTTGTGGCTGTTGATTACTTATCAAAGTGGGTTGAAGCCAAAGCATTACCCACGAATGATGCCCGAGTTGTAGTGAAATTCCTGAAATCTCTTTTTGCTCGTTTTGGAACCCCACGTGCTATCATAAGTGATCGTGGTACGCATTTCTGCAATGACAAATTTGACAAAGTCATGCAAAAGTATGGTGTAACCCACCGTCTTTCTACCGCGTATCACCCACAAACAAGTGGGCAAGTGGAGGTTTCAAACCGTGGTATCAAAAGGATACTTGAGAGGACTGTAGGTGAAAATCGTGCTGCCTGGTCAGATAAATTAGATGACGCATTATGGGCCTTTCGTACAGCTTATAAAACACCCATTGGGTGTACACCTTACAAGCTTGTGTACGGAAAGACATGTCATCTACCGATGGAACTTGAGTACAAAGCCTACTGGGCATTAAAACATGCCAACTTTGACCTCAAAACTGCGGGTGATCACAAAAAAGTTCAAATGAATGAATTAAATGAACTACGTGATCAGGCTTACGAGAACTCTTTAATCTATAAAGAAAAAACAAAGAAGATTCATGACTCAAAAATAAAGAACCGCGTTTTTAACGTTGGTGATCGAGTCCTTCTCTTTAATTCTAGATTAAAGATCTTCTCGGGTAAATTAAAAACCCGTTGGACTGGCCCATTCACTATCACTAAGGTTTATCCATATGGTACCGTTGAGTTATCTCAAAATGACGGTCCATGTTTTAAAGTGAATGGGCATCGTGTGAAACACTACTTTGGAGAGGACATACCATCCATGGTTGTCCCGGATCTCCAAACTTTCCCCAAGGACAATTAAATTCGGGGTCGAGTCAAGCTAGCGACTCGGTAATCAAAAACAGTAGCTTCCTCATGGACAATTTAATTCGAAGTCGAGTCAAGCTAGCGACTCGGTAATCAAAAACAGTAGCAATATGGGTTTTCACCCATATTTCTGATTTCTTTCTCTTTTCTACCACCCTAGTGTGGGGGAGATGCCCCACATGTTGTATATATGTATATATCTTCAAAAAAAAAAAAAAAAAAAAAAAAAAACCATGTAAAATAAAGGTTATATTTCCTTCTTACGTTCTAAGTGTCGGTTTAACACCCGCTACTTTGAATATTGAGGGCAATATTCATTTCTAAGTGTGTGTGTGGGGGGGGGGATTCTCACGAATTCAAACACATGTTCCATCAAGCACCCTCATTTGATCAAAATTTAAAGTTTTTTCACACTTAGAAATGCAATAAATGGTTATTAGTCCACCATGTCTAACCCACATAAGGATTGGCTAATCCAGGAGCAAACGGCTCTTGGTAAAGATATCTCAAAACCGTTGACGGCTTGCAATTTGCCCAAAATTGTATGGTATCTCAACTCGCCATATCCTAAAAAGTGAATGAGTTGGCTAGCCCGCAAGATTATGGCTTGTGGTAAAGGCAGTGGAAAAACCATAATTGGTAATCAGCTCACCAAGATGTTGACTTTGTCCATCAAGATTTGGCTAGTCCAGAAGCAAACGGCTTTTGGTAAAGACAAAACAAATCCGTTGACAGTTGGTGGTTTGCTAAAAATCACATGGTTATCAAGTGGACCATAGTTCTTACTTGAACTGATACATTTGGCTACTCCAGAAGTGATGGATTTTGGTAAAGAGTTTCAAATCCATTAAGTTTTTCTCAAAAGATTGCTAGGGACTAGCAATATTTTAGTGTGGGGATTGATGAGTATCTAAATACTCATCATTTTATACCAATCTGAATTGCCAAAACATCAAAAAATACTCAAATATGCATCAAAATACTTAAAATATCTTAGAAGTGTGTTTTATATGTTTCAGATGCAAAATAATCAAAAACAGATAAAAAACGAACAAAGTTTGCATAATTGGCAATTTCAGTCCCTCAACTTTCAAAACCTATCAAAACTAGTCCCTGGTTATTCTAAAAACATGAAAAAGTCACCAAAGGTCCTTTTTGAATCACAAATTACATATTTAGTCCTTTGGTGCAAAATTTTACAAAATTACAAGTTTAGTCCCTGTACTTTGCAAAATTGACATAAATGGTCCCTGGGATGTAAAAACTTTGAGAAAATCAATTTTGGTCCTTATACTAATCTTTTATGGCAGGAATGGTCCTTGGGTGAAAAGTTTGGAGAAATTACATGATTGGTCCCTGAAGTTTCACAAGTTGGTAGTTTTGGTCCCTTGAATTTCAAAAATGAAATTAATATCAAAATAGGACCTTGTACTATTCAAGTTTGGAAATTTACACCATTTTGATAACTTTGGGATATTTACATTTTTAGCCCCCAACTTTGAATAAATTACAAATTTGGTCCTTGTGTAACTTTCTAAACCAAACGGACCCTTATTATTATTAGAACCAAATCCAATCCAAAACAAAACACCAAGCCCACCCTTACCTTTTTCCTAGGCCCAAAACACAACCGGCCCAATCCCTTTAATAATAAAAACGGGGGTTTGACTCCGTTTGACCTCCCAAAACCGCCATCACTATTCACTCTCCCTCTCCCTCACTCACTGAACCAAAACAACCCTTCCACCTCCCTGGTTTTGCCTCCACCTCACACCCCTAGCTGTCTACCCACTCCCCTCCACCTCACAACCCTATCCCACTCCACAATTAATGCCTTTCCCACCATTTTCCACCAAATCCACCACTGTAGCACTCAAACTTCTGGTTTTTCTTCCATATCACCCCAACTTGGTTAAAATCTATCTCAATTGTCCCCCTTACACCTCCACATACAACCAAGGTTCATTAATTGCTTCCAAACCAACCCACGCTACCAATTTCACTTTTGGCGCCAAAAGTGCTTTTGAACGACTGAGATGAATTACAGAGATCCAAGGGTCAAAATTGGTGGGAAAAGTCTCTGAGGACACCTGGAAGCTCATTTTCATCTATAAAGATCAAGAGAGAAGAGTGGAAGAAATATCTAGTTTAATTTTATAAAATGTATGTCGACTACTTTAATTTATATTGTTCCAGTTTATGTTAAGCTTTCAAGTTAAATTTCCAGTGTTCTAAGTGTATTGTGAACTCTTTTTAGTAATCAATTTCAAGGTTTTGTGTATGAATTCAGTTTATGCAATTCTCAATTTCAAAAATCTTAATTTACTTTGATATTGTTGTAGTGGATTATAAGGACAATCTTATGCTCATATAAGCTCTGACAAAGTTTTTGAAGGCTTTTAGATACCTTAAAATTCAGTGTATAATCATTAGCTCAAAAATACCAACAATACAAATAAATAATAGAAAAATAAAAAATTAGTTTGTATGAAGATGATGCATTGGAGCAGGGTAAATTTTGGAATGCCCTGGGTTTAGAAGTTTTGTGGGAAGCTGTTAGGGTGGTAATCAGTCCTTGGTTCATTAGTTCTGTACATTGGATCAAGTTGTAAGCAATTTCTCATTCTTTGACAAAGTACTGTACAATTGCTTATCACTGCTTATTTTTGCTATATCATGTTTATTTGGTGTTTCTTAGTTTGATTATTGCTTAATATTTCATGCTTGTTCTTTAAAATTCATGATTGCTCAATATTCACCTTTCACTGTCAAAATAACATACTTGTGATTTTTGCATATTAGTTGTTACCCTATGTGTTTTTGTGCTTAAACTAGCTTATTACATCATAATATTAGCTTTGAAATCAGTCTCATGATCTTAAACAATCATTTGTTTTGAAAATCAAAAAATCAGTTTTTAATAAGGTATGTTTGGCATTGCTGATCTCTGTGTACTACAGGATGTTTTAGTTGTTAAATATGGTTTTAACAAGTCACATTAGGTTTAGTTAGGTCATATAAATCATAAATTTTTGGTCTACTTTGACAGAAAGTCAAAATCACAAGAATCCCCCACTCACAGTTAACTGTGAGAGGTTTTGAGTACCATAAACCTTCACATAAACTTATTAGTTGTAGATTAAGCCTAAGTTAGCTTTATTTAAGCTTATCATATCATATATAATCAGCTAGGATCAAGTAAAACTCATATAAGTCAAAGTGGTGCAAAATCTTAAAAAGTCAAAAGTGACTTCTTGCAGAAAAGCCAAAAATGCCAAGATTTGTTGTGAATTTTGTGTTGTATTTTAGCAGTTGATCTTTTTAGGGATTGAAGTCCCTCAGCTTGACTTTGGAATCCCACAACCCATATATTTTTGTGATTTTTCTTGTGCAAGTTACACCCATCCAAACTCACTTGCAGGGGAAGGTACTCCCTTGCTACACAGACCATCACCACCACATCCACCACTTTGGTGGTTGATTGTGGCCACATCAGTGGGTCCCATTAGCTCCAAATTGGTTCTTTCAACCCCCCTCCTAGCAGGCTTCATTAGTTGACCATTAATTTGACCTTAGGACCAGTGGACCCCACCTGAAATCAGCCTTGAACTTTGTCCCATTTATGTCTCAGTCACCCAATAGCAGTTGCTTATTGTGGCTTATTAGCTTATTCCATGAGCTTATCTTATCAAATATAGCTTATTCAAGTCCAACTAACTTAGGTGAACCAGAATCCACCCTTGTGGACCCCACATAAGCTCATTTGAGCTTATTTCTTAGTTTGGTCAAACTTGGTCAACTATTAAGGCTAATAAGCACTCACAGTGCTTATTTTTGGTTTCCAAATTAGTTGTCTTTATAAAAGTTTCATATTTTAAGTATTTTAAGAGTCCTATAAAAGAAAAAAAACAGAAAAAGCCAAACTTAATTATAGTGATAGCTTCTATTTAATAGAAATTATCTTTTTAATTTTCTTTTTAGCTTATTTATAATCACTTCTGCATTTTTATATTTTTATTAAATATATTTTATATTAAAGTACTTTTATAAAATTTTCCAAATTTTTCTTTTGACATTTAGTGGTTTTTAGAATTAATACTAGTTTAATTAATTATTAATTAATAATTAAGAATTAAATAGCATAATTATATTTTATAAAGTACCACCTAGTTTTTATAATTTTTATGGCTTTTATATAAGGTAAAACATTTTTATAAATTTTTCTAGAATTTATACTATTCATTTTCTATTTTTTAATATAATTAGTTTAATTGGTAATTAATTAATAATTATAATAATAATTAGTAATTTAGTTTAAAAATACATCAAACAAACTTTTTATAATTTTTTAGGATTCCTGTGATGGTTAATTAGATTTATAAAAATCTCCTTAATTATCTAAGTCTTTTTAGTATTTTTAATATTTTAAATCAATATAATTAGTTAAATAATTATTAAATAATAATTAATTAATAATAATTAGATAAATAGTGTGAAAAATATAATTTTAGTTTTAAAGTAAGTTTTATAATATTTTAGACTTTTATAAATTTTAATTTTATTTTTCAAGACTTATTTTACATTTTCTTATTTATTAGTGAATTATTAGATAATTAAAAATAGTTATTAAATAATAATAATTAATTAAATAGTTAGTAATTATAAAATAAATATTTTAAGTTTATTTAATTTGCATTTAAGCCCGTAAGGCATACAAATTCCTACTATAGTGAAAATTGTTTTTGTTGTTTACGTTTAAATATTAAACGTATACGTTTTCCAATACCTTTACATTTGTACTTATCTTATTTCACGTATTAGTTGATATAGCTTATTAAAGCTATTCTAACTTATATTTCAGTAGTACAATCACTTGAACCCTTTTCATGTTCAATTCACCTGATCTCGAAGTCATTTTATTTCAGATTTCACGCCTCGTTGGGATTTAACGATCCGGGGAAACACTACACTCCACGGAGTATTGGTTTAGACTGTTTGACTTATTGACCATTACTTGGTTGATATTTTCTGACTGTTTGAGGCCAATCACTTCCCCATTGAGTAATTGCCTAAAGTAGCTGATCGTACAAAAAGTTGCACATACCAGGCCGTCAATGGTGATTAACGGAATTAGGGGTGATGGTGGTGATGCCGAGTGCAAGATAACCTGGAAATAAGAAATAAAAGACACTATGTTAAGTGATTGCGCATGGGTTGGACCCTGCGAACCACCTCCGGCGTGTGAATAAGTATTTGGTATGATGAGTTTAAGTGATAATGTAGTAAAGTGACGTAATTTATATTGCATACCAGATTTCTAGCCCGTCCAAGACTATTTATAGGGATGAAAATAGCTTTAGAGAGCTCTTGCACGTTTTTAAGAGATCATGGGGGCGTCCCATGATTTTAGGAGATCATGGGGGTGTCCCATGATTTGTGGTAACCGCTAGGGTTTAGTGCCCCACTCTTCCTGGTTTAGCGGGAAGGCTAAGGAGAAAGAGGGGACGTGGGTAAGACCAGGTCAGGCTCCTCCGAAGAGTAACGAAAGGCCCCTCCTAACCGTGACGGAGGGCCCCTTCGAATAGGGATGGATGACCCCTTCAAACAGTGACGGAGGACCCCTTCGAACAGTGATGGAGGGCCCCTCCAAACAGTGATGGAGACCCTTCTGAACCGTGATGAAGGGCCCTTCCTAACCGTGATGGAGGGCCCCAGCTAACTGTGATATAGGGCCTCTCCTAACCATGATGGAGGGCCCATGATAACCGTGATGGAGGGCCCCTGCTAACCGCGATGAAGGTTAGACACTATGAGTGCTTTGGGTGAAGGTTGGCAGATTCCCTTGCGGTAGCCATTATGAATGACTTTATGCCACCATTATGTGTAGGACGAAGGTATATACTTCATCCTTTAGGAGGGTACATCATTACCCTTTGTACAAATGGTAAGCTAAGTACCAAAGTGACGGTAACGCTCGTTAGCAGAGCGGAGGGTATGTCATCAAGCCCCCCAGTCTAATGTTATGCATGCGAAGAGTGCATGTCTTTAGACTTATCATTGCTTTGTTAAAAAAGACTTGGTAACAATTTCTACTACTTTTGTTTTGTCAAATCCAATATAAAAGTAGCTAGATAGCCCACTCTATCGTGGTGGATACCCCATTAAGCCCCCCAGTCTAATGTTATGACTTCGTAGGAGGCATGAGATTAGATTTAAGTAGTCGTGCAACCCCTTGTTATATAAGGAGAGCCTATATTAGGCTATGTCAGGCTTCTGTACCTGATCCGAGGATCATGGGAGTGTCCCATGATTTTAGGTAAGTGTTTGGTTAATGTTCCACGATCTCTATCTTGGCGGGGAAGCCTTGATAAACGTGGGTTTGACTTGGTCTTATGAAACCTTTAGGTTAGTATCTTTGAAGAGCATACCCCGAAGGGCTTAAGGCTTCGATTAGCGAGTTCCCAACTGGTAACCATATCATAGATGAATGGTTTGACGCCAATAAAGATCTTAGGAGGTTGGCCAAGTGTGTCGGAATGTAGTATCCGAAGTGAGTATGAAGGGGAGACCTTCAAACTGCACGGAGGGTATATCATCAAGCCCCACTGTCGAAAGTGATGCGTACAATTCAAATATATTGCTTTCGAATTAAGTAATATAAACCTCAAAGGTTGTATATTTTGTATTTGCATGAAGCCTATGGCTTTAGTTAAGCAAGGTAGTAATCCTTTGACAATTTACTTACTTTCTTTTGCTAGGCTATGGCCTCTATGCATGTTAAAATAATATCCCTTGTTTAGGATTTTAAGTATCGTAGGTGGGGAGTGATTTCCCTCACCTTTTATGTTTATGCTCTATGGGCTTCGGCCGTCTTTGAACAATTTTTGTTTATGTCTTTTGGGCTTCTGCCCTATGCTACGTATGCTAGCATAATTTATATCTACTAATGACGGACGGTGTCCTTCTCTAACGTTATTTATTAACGTTA
Organism: Artemisia argyi; assembly: GCA_030686995.1. Lineage (NCBI taxonomy): Eukaryota > Viridiplantae > Streptophyta > Magnoliopsida > Asterales > Asteraceae > Artemisia > Artemisia argyi. Next base: position 131,699,716 of record CM060709.1, on the reverse strand, counting down.
ATATACAACCTAAGGTTATAGATACATAACCTTATTGTGTGTACTTTGAACCAAGATTTTTAGCAATCGTATAATTTAACTGCTGACAGAGGGTTGCGACCCACTCCGTCTTTGTCCTTTCGGTACAAAGGGCTTGGAATACCCTAAGACTCTTAGGAAAGTTAATGTGAATTGTAATGGATGTTGTTATTATACAAGACTTGTGTGTCTTGAATCATCCTTCGAACATTGAAACTTGTACTTGGCTGAATAAATCTTTGTTGTATAGAGCAAAACAAGAGATTTGAGGGAAATGCGTTATATCATTAATTGGGTAGGGAGGATTACATCATTTTAAGAAATGAAAACTAGGACGCCTACCATTAACGCTTCTTTCCCCAAATGAGAAGAATGTGATACATGAATTGAAGTAAGTTTTACCACTATGTAGATGGAATGAGGTTATGTAATTGTGTCCATAGACACATATAAATTATGTGAAAAGAGGCGATGCCCTGTAATCGTGTCGACAGAGACACCTATGAATCAGAGGCTACGTTCTGTACTTATGTAGACAGAGGCTTATGTCAGCATATGTGATGCTCCGTAACTATATCGACAAAGACTTATGTCAAGTTGTCAACATGTGTGATGCTCCATGGCAAGGTCCTTACTATTTTCACGCATGACATGAGGTTGTCTACCTCACTAGTATTTGAATTGGAATGCCAGGCGGAGGAGTGTAACTGCCTTATCGCGCTATCCGACTTGTATGTGAAAAGCATTTCGTACTCGTAAATTTCAAAGTATATGATAATAGTATATAAGTTCCATGAGAAAGTTTATTACTATCTATTACGCGAATGTAAGTCTCTGTCATCTCAATAGAGCTTGTATGAAATGCCTTGTCAAAAGAGGCTTTGTCTACAATGGACTTATCATCACAGGTGACATGGTAAAGCTTGGTAGAAAGTGGCCTAAGGCTTATTTACTAACAACATGTTTTTAATATGCATGTATTGTGTTTTATGCTAAAATCAACATTAATGCTCTAACAAAGGTTCCAGGAACATAAGGTATCCTCTGTCAATGTTGTACGATCTCTAATAATCATTGTATCATATGCAGAGATTTATTAAGAGATGGTTTTATAGCGTTCTTAATAAACATCAAAAGTTTCATATGTAGATAATATGCTTTGTAGTGAAACAGAGGCAACATAGCGTATTAGTTTTGTAGAAAACATACCAGATTGATAAAAGGTATCCTCTGTCATCGTTGCACGGTCTTTGTTGCCTACCTTGTGATAGGCTTTATGCGAAGGAAGGCTCCAACCCTACTTGAATGTCCCATTATGTGTTCCAATTCTTTAAATGAACCCTCACCAAGGTTTCAACGTAAGTTGCCATGAATACCAGAACGAAGGACTATTGATTTCGAGCCTTCTCCTTCGGACGGAGGCTCTAATAGAGGTTGTAGGCTGCTGTGAGGGCTGCAACAGAGGTTGCAGGCTGCTACAAAGGCTGCCACAGAGGTTACACGCTACTGTAAAGGCTGCAATAGAGGTTGCAGGCTGCTACAAAAGCTGCCACAGGGGTTGCAGGCTACTATGAGGGCTGCAACAGAGGCTACGATAAAGGTCACGAAGATTGCCACAGAGGTCGTTGAATTCGACCCTTCCTCTTAAAATGAACCCAAACAGAGGCTCCTTCTTCATAATAGAAACCCAAACAGAGGCTCCTACGAAGGTTATTAAAGCTGAACCTTCTTCGAAAAATGAACCCAAACAGAGGTCCATATGTAGGTTGATGAATTTGAACCTTCTTCATAAAACGAATCCCAAAACACAGGCTTATACGAAAGTTATTGAATTTGAACATTCTCTGTAAAATGAACCCAAGCAGAGGCTCCTACGACGGTTATTGAATTTGAACCTTCTTCGTAAAATGAACCTAGAAGAAGGCCCCTACGAAGGTTATTGAATTTGAACCTTCTTCGTAAAATGAACCCAGAAGGAGGCCCCTACGAAGGTTATTGAAATTGAACCTTCTTCGTAAAATGAACCCAGAAGGAGACCCCTACGAAGGTTATTGAAGCTGAACCTTCTTCGTAAAATGAACCCAAAAGGAGGCCCCTACGAAGGTTATTGAATTTGAACCTTCTTCGTAAAATGAACCCAGAAGGAGGCCCCTACGAAGGTTATTGAATTTGAACCTTCTTCGTAAAATGAACCCAGAAGAAGGCCCCTACGAAGGTTATTGAATTTGGGCCTTCTTCATAAAATGAACTGAAACAGAGGCCCATACGAAGGCTCAAGAATTTGGGCCTTCTTCATAAAACGAACTCAAACATAGGCCCATATGAAGGCTCCTGAATTTGGGCCTTCTTCATAAAACGAATTGAAACATAGGCCCACATGAAGGCTCTTGAATTTGGGCCTTCTTCATAAAACGAACTGAAACAGAGGCCCATATAAAGGCTCATGAATTTGGGCCTTCTTCATAAAACGAACTGAAACATAAGCCCATATGAAGGCTCTTGAATTTGGGCCTTCTTCATAAAACGAACTGAAACATAGGCCCATATGAAGGCTCATGAATTTGGGCCTTCTTCATAAAACAAATTAAAACAAGGACCCCTTCTTCTCCAATTTGAAACATAACACAAGCCATAATCTGAGATAAAAGTGGAGATTTTAGTGGTGTTTCCATGTGGTAACAAGGATGTAGGGAATTGCGGTTGAATTCGACCGTTATTTATGGAAAACAGTTATTTGACTCGGTAAAACGAGACTTATTGTTGCGGGTCCCACGGATGACGCCACTGATCGTACAAAAAGTTGCACATACCAGGCCGTCAATTGTGATTAACGGAATTAGGGGTGATGGTGGTGATGCCGAGTGCAAGATAACCTGAAATAAAGAAATAGAAGACACTACATTAAGTGATTGCGCAGGGGTTGGACCCTGCGAACCACCTCCGGCGTATGAATAAGTATTTGGTATGATGAGTTTAAGTGATAATGTAGTAAAGTGACGTAATTTAGATTGCATACCAGATTTCTAGCCCGTCCAAGACTATTTATAGGGATGAAAATAGCTTTGGAGAGCTCTTGCACGTTTTTAGGAGATCATGGGGGCGTCCCATGATTTTAGGAGATCGTGGGGGTGTCCCATGATTTGTGGTAACCTCTAGGGCTTAGTGCCCCACTCTTCCTGGTTTAGCGGGAAGGCTAAGGAGAAAGAGGGGACGTGGGTAAGACCAGGTCAGGCTCCTCCGAAGAGTAACGAAAGGCCCCTTCGAACCGTGACGGAGGGCCCCTTCGAACAGGGATGGAGGACCCCTTCAAACAGTGATGGAGGGCCCCTTCGAACAGTGATGGAGGCCCCTCCAAACAGTGATGGAGACCCTTCCGAACCGTGATGGAGGGCCCCTCCTAACCGTGATGGAGGGCCCCTGCTAACCGTGATGGAGGGGCCCCTCCGACGGTGATGGAGGGCCCCTGCTAACCGCGATGGAGGTTAGACACTATGAGTGCTTTGGGTGATGGTTGGCGGATTCCCTTGCGGTAGCCATTATGAATGACTTTATGCCACCATTATATGTAGGACGAAGGTATATACTTCATCCTTTAGGAGGGTACATCATTACCTTTTGTACAAATGGTAAGCTAAGTACCAAAGTGACGGTAACGCTTGTTAGCAGAGCGGAGGGTACGTCATCAGTAGCATATACAAATACTCATATAAGCAGTTTGAAAAAAGCAATCCCAAATGCACCTAATATTTGTTCTTAAAAATAATAACTAATATATATATATTTTTTCAATTCCACCTTAAAAAAGCGTGTACTTGTAGCTTCAGTGTAAGGAAACAAATACCTCAAAAGACTTCGGTGCAAACATCATTAGCAAAGCAACCTGCAAATCAAATCAACAAAAAACCTCCAAATTAATGAAACCCTAATTTGAAAGAAAAATAAAAGTAAAAGAAGTATCTAAATTAAATCATTAATGAAACCCTAATTTGGAATGGTGTGGATGAAAATGGAGAAGAAGAAGTGTGAAGAAGGGTCTGGAACTGGGAGGAAATATCTGTTGGTAGTTTTAGGTAGTAATAATACCAGGGACATACAGTAATACAGGGAAGCAAAAGAACGGGGTGATTACACCCGTATTACGGGGTGTAACAGGAACTGCTACAGTTGTTTTACGGCCACACAGGTACAAAACGTAACGGGGAGCCTTTCTTGTAGCCAACAGGAACTGAACGCATGCACCACTATCTACAGTTGGATAGTACCATAATATATTATCAACACATGAGTACCACAAACGTCCCCTTTCCTTGTCTGTAAACGTTTAATGTACATTTTTTCCCAACAACGCGCCTGGGTTTTATATAGATTAATAATGTCTAGTATTGACTTTTCTAGTAATTTCTTTTCAACTTTGACCTTAAATATTTATTCTTGTGCTATATATTATTTGATAAAAATTATACGTAGTGAAAATACATTTAAAACTCAATTCATACATTTATTTTACATCAAATATTATATAAAATAAATAAAAATATTTTAGGTCAAAGTTGAGAAAGAAATAATTTAAAATGTCAAATTGAACATTTAATGTGGGGGGAGGGAGTAATAAAATGAGTCTCAAAAAGTCAAAACAGTTCAAGTAAGAGAGTATTGATGTGTGAATGTGAAAAGTGAAATGATGTGTAAGAAAAAGAAATAAAAATAAAAATAAAAATCCGGTTTGGTTGGATACATACTAGTAATTCGAAATCATCTATTGTAATTAGTTCCATAACTCCTCTTCTCAATCACCCCACTTGTGATCCACTACAATTGCTTATCATCCATTTAGATTGTAGCAAAGAAAAAACATAAAAATAAAAAAATCCGGTTGGTTTGTATGTATGTGGTTGGGTCGATCTGATTGTAAATGTAAAAATAAAATTGAGCAAGCGAACTGAATCAACAACCTCGTAATAATAACTTGACACGCGATCCACGATCTAATTCCTTCCTTTCTTCTTTCCTTGCTTAGTTTAAGATCTTGATTGAATTTAAAAAAAAAAAAAAGAAGATGGAGAAATTCGAGGAGTATTTCAGGAGAGCAGATTTGGATAAAGACGGAAGAATTAGCGGCGGTGAAGCCGTTGCTTTTTTTCAAGCTTCTAATTTACCCAAACCCACTCTCGCTCAGGTACTATTTTCTTCTAATCACAACTCATCTGTTAAGAGGTAGTAATTAAATTTATTCGAAATCATAGATTGTTACTAGTAGTTAGTTCAATACTCCTTTTATGTCCGTTGTTACTTTTATCCGCTAGAATTTATTATTATGATTCATTTAGTATTCTATTCAGCCCACCCTCAATATTGTTAGGCGATCAAATTAATAATCAATATACCCGTACCACCCGGTCGACGATATAAAAAAGTGAGTTTTTTTGTATTAAGCCGTGTGAGTTGTAAGTTGTAAGTTGCAACTACTTTTCGGCGGTCAAATAAGGAGTCAAACTCGAGTCACCCTTTATAAGTCCTCAATTCGAGTGCTTTAGTTGACACTTTTGTCATTTGGGCCGTTTTTGACCGGGTGGTTTTACTTATGATATTCCAGTGGTTGCTTGTCTAAGTGTAAAGCATTGGGCTTGTACTTCTATCCCGAATTTTCAACCATGACCTCTTTTAGGAGCCTATAAATGGGTTATTAATAATGTCTGATCATTAGTTTAGCTCACTTGAATGTTACTTTGGCTGTAAGGGTTACTTACACGCGTTTGGCTCTTATAGTTTGAATTTTACTTGGGCCAACTGTGTCCCATGAAATGAAGATTTCGACTACAGACTCTACGCAATTACATGTTTTTCTAGAAATGTTTGCCGATGATATCTTACATGATGACAACATCGGTGACCTTTTTAAAACATACCCAATTTCACAATCAACTAGTTACCTTTATCCCAAACCATTTTTATAACAATTTGTGAAATGAGCCTGTTTTATAGAAGATGGCGATATGACAGTGAAAATCAAAATTAATCTTGGTCTTTTATACATACAAAAGACGTAGTGGTTGATTGTTAATGGACCGGCAAATGTAAATGTAATATTGCTCTTCACACGTGCTGGATGATGCTAGTAATAGTTCTGATATAATTGTTGAACTTAAATACTTAATTCCTGTATGAAAACGAGGAGACATGATGGGGAGACAGTGCCTTGATTATAATTACTGGTTCAGTGTTTCCAATTTTCTAAGTGAAAGCAATATAAAGGTCTTCGAACTTACAATTTTGTCCAAATCGTCTGATAGTTTCTTCTAGTAATCCTTCGATAACAAGTGATAATGGTACCAACCTAAAGAGTTTTGCACTGCTTAGTGCTCTCTAGTCTCTACCCATGAACAGTTTATCCAGGTGCGATCTGACTTTCGAGGTTAAGCTAGACATGAAATCTATATCTAGGCGAGCGTTTACCAGCATATCTAAATGTTATTTACATTCGATTGTGGATACTTATTTATTTATTTTTGTGTCATGTAAGAAGGATTAACAGGCTTGGCCGCTCTCCTATAATATTATGAATAAGAAATGTATTAAATATGATTACTAGTTCGATGAAATGATTTTGGGTGGTTGTAAGATGTGAATATGCTTGAGCCACTTTTGACCTGTTTGACCCATTCGACTTGGAGATAATGCAACCATAGTCGACCTACGTTGGATTGATGAGTCAAAACTGTTGCATCTAGACTGTATACAAACTAACGCTGCTTACTATGTATACAAAATTACTGTGTTAGATAGATGTGAATAGTCTCTCATTCTATTTGTATGTCTTTGATCTTTGAATGAATCCTATCTATGTTTACAAATTACAATCCTAAGAAGATTATAGGACACTTTGAAAAAAATGAACAGTTTAACCATGCATTTGGGTCATGTTTCTTATGAACAGATATGGCAGCACGCTGATCAGAACCGCACTGGTTTCCTTGGCCGTCAGGAATTCTATAACGCCCTTAAGCTTGTAACTGTTGCACAAAGTAAAAGAGAACTAACACCAGATATAGTAAAGGCGGCATTATATGGACCTGCTTCATCCAAAATCCCAGCTCCACAGATTAATCTTGCAGCTCTGCCTCCAGCTCAACCAAATCCAATGGCACCACGTCCTCCCACACAACAGCCTGGGATTGTCAATTCAATGGCCCCACGTCCTCCTACGCAACAGCCCGGGGTTGTCAATTCAATGCAAACTCAAACTTTCGGTATAAGATCACAGGGACCTCCTAATTCAATGGCTCCTCCTTCAGTTGCTCCACCTTCTGGACAGTATTTTGCACCTCAAGGAAATCAGTCAATGAGGCCACCACCTCAGAGCGGTCCTCTTCCATCACAGGGTGTTGGTGGTCCTAGTTTTCCGGCAGGTGGTGGTCTGGCCGGTCCTGGTCTATCAAACTCGAATGTCTCAGGTGATTGGCTTGGGGGCAGAGGTGTTGGGGCTACTGTGCCAAAACCCCAAGAGCCACTATCATCCTCATCTTTCACAGCTTCTAGACCATCTGTTGGAGGAAATGCAATTACTTCTGCCGCTATGTTTGGAGGTGACTTGTTTTCTGCTTCCCAATCTATATCTAAACCGTCATCATCCTCAATTACAACACAAACTGCAAGCATTCCACCCGTTTCTTCTGCAATTGCTCCTTTAACTTCTGAGCCCCAGACTCCAGCCAAGATAGACCCACTTGGTGCATTGAATGCTTTTACAAGGCAACCCACAGGTGGTCCAGTACAGTCAGCGGGGCCATCTCTACCAAGACCAAATCAACAGGCCCCGACTCAAAATGCTCCAGTACAGTCAGGTGGGCCATCCTTACCTCAGTGGCCAAAAATGACGCGGGCTGGTGTTAACAAGTATATGAAAGTGTTCATGGAAGTTGACTCTGACAGAGATGGGAAAATCACTGGTGATCAGGCTCGTAGCTTATTTTTAAGTTGGAGACTACCAAGAGGTAAATACTCATAGCTTAATTTAATAGAGCATTAATGCCTAATTCAACTCTTTCTTGTAAAATGATTTGCTCTCTAGTGAAATGTCTTTCCCTAATAGATTTCCTATAAACACGACAAGCCGTAATGTTCTTGTTATGTTTCGACAGAAATTCTGAAACAGGTGTGGGACTTGTCTGATCAAGATAATGACAGCATGCTTTCGCTGAGGGAGTTCTGTATTGCTCTCTATCTGATGGAGCGGTACAGAGAAGGCCAGAATCTTCCACCAACACTTCCTAGTAATGTCTTGCTTGATGAAACTCTGCTGTCTCTCACGGGCCCACCCAATCCTTCCTATAGACCTGCTGGTTGGGGAGCTAATCCTGGTATACCTCTATACATCATGTAGACATATATTTATAGTTGCAAAATGGGGGGTCGGGTGGCTTGAAAGTTGAAACGTGTCAAAACGGGTTGGGCTGAAACATGTTAAATGTTAATCTTAGTAAGGATCGTTGAGTTGTCGGGCTGACACACAAGCATTTTCATAGATATGCTGGCTGGTGATATGCTCCTGGTATTTCAAGATTCTATTTAGATTTGGTAAAAAAAAAAAAAAACCCTTTAAACAAAGATTTTTACCGTGTAAATTGGTAAACAAAGATTTGGTAACTATTGTTTTACGCTACAGAAATAAATTTTGAAGTTGCTATAATTTGATAAAAAAAAAAAAAAAAAAAAAAAAAAAACCCTTTAAAACTTCTAATTTGTGATAAAAACCTTTAAACATTTAAATCTTTGATAAAAACCTTCAAACTTCCAATTGCACCGAGGTTTTTCAAGCTTTTGAGACTTTTTATGGTGGAAACAAAGTTGGCTACTGATTATGCAATCAACACATCCTGATATTACATTTCCCTTGTGCCATAATGAACTTTCAGTGATTCATCTCTTAAGCAGGGATCAAGTGGAGACACATTAATTGTTCACTACTTCACTTAATTTAGAAAATGAAATTATTTGTAAACGATGTAAACACATGAAAATGTAAATTCAAATACTATTATTACTGATACTGCCGCTTTCCAAAATGGGTAGCTCATTATACTCTTACTCGAGAAAGGAGCAGAAAAATCCCTCAGATTGCTGAGAAAATAAAAATTGATGAAGACAACCTGTTCTAAATGTTATTGAACCTTTTTGTCTTCAGGTTCTGCACCCCAGCAGCCAGGGATGCCTGGCGCCCAACAAATGTTGCATGCTAATATGAGGCCTCCCATGCCTGGTGGCCAACCAATACAATATAATCAGCCGAAAGGACCGATGCCTTCCATGGATAACTCTGATGCACATCAGCTCAGTAATGGTGATCAAAATACTTCTCGTTCAGTTGCTCTAGAGACAACCGAAGCAGAAAAAGCGGTAAATTTTATTTGTTCCTGATTGATTTGGAATTCTAATTACTTATATATTGTCAATTTAAGCCTTTGAACTTTCGAGTTATTCTGAAGTATGAATACAAGATGCGTTATCTGCATTATAATAGGTGTCTCTTTTTTTTGGATAAATTAATTTAGTTCATGTAAATAGATTGACATGATTGTATCGTGTTAAATCACTGATACACAGAATCTGGGAATTTATGCGGGTGTACATAGGTAAATTAGGAAAGTAATTAAGATAATATAATACCTAATGAATGCCTAACAGCTGTGATTTGCAGCCTAATACACCCATGACATATATTTCTAACAGTTCATTTTATGGGGGAGGAGACGAGGGCTGGGAGTGGGATCAGGAAGTTGATGGACTAATGCAGTCACAGCTCTTTCCGATTTTCTTCCCTCAGTTCTATTGATAAGCTTTGACAAATCATCATGGTGTTTACATGGATTCTTTTCTTAGTTTTTAGGGTATTTGTGCTGTGATTGAATTTGATTTAGTTGAACCATTCCCTTAAAGATTTTATCCATGCCACCTTTTTTATCTTCTTTAGAATGCTCACAGTCGTTGGTTTCCATTGGTGTTAAAAGGTTGAAGATAAGAAGGAAATTTTGGATTCTAGAGAAAAGATGGCCTTCTACAGGAATAAAATGCAAGATCTCGTGAGTGTCCATTCTTCTCAATATATGGATCAATGCCTGCCCATAAATTTAATGTGTTATACACTATATATGGAAGATGTGTTCTCACCTGCTTTCTTCACCAGGTTTTATACAAAAGCAGATGTGATAATCGCCTTAATGAGATTACAGAACGAGCAATAGCTGATAAACGTGAGGTATATTGGCGATTTGAAATCATGTCTTCTTTCTTTCTATCTTTTGATTTTGGTTTTTTCGCGGTTCTTGAGATTTGTCATTATCTAATTCCAGGCAGAGATGCTTGCTAAGAAATATGAAGAGAAGTACAAACAGGTGGCAGAACTGGCCTCTAAGTTAACTATTGAGGAGGCATCTTTCCGTGATATTCAGGTAAAATCCCCTTTTTATTCTCACACAAAGTAAAATATATTTGCATCTAGAAAAACGATAAAAAACTCTACGACTTGACAATATAATGGTTTCAGTTGCTTTGTCTTCGTCTATTGTGCTGATAAATCTGACCATTCTTAGCGATTGCTAATGCTCCTTCCACGGTTCACCAACATTTTTATTCACCGTGCTGTGGGTGTTGTCCCTTTCGTCTTATGTCAAAAAAAAAAAAAAAAATGGGACCAGACTCACGAGCCCATTGCTACAAGTCTATAATTCTCTTGCCATAAAAGAAGTAATGAACGGAAAATGCTGGGTATTATGGGTGGGACATGGATGAGCTGGGTAATGGGTTTGGATTGTGTTGGGGTTGACGTGCTGACAAATTTGTTCTTTTTATTTTATTAAAGATAAATTTTTTGAAGTTTGTTACAAGGCCTATTAATTTTGTTTAAACAAGTCAATTTAGTATGTTGTGATTGGTTTGAACATATTTTGGAGTTGAAGCACATTAATCGTAACATGTAATACATTCCCATCTTTTTGTTAATTGAATTAAATTTTCTGTTGACTTTTAGGAGAGGAAGATGGAGTTGAATCAGGCACTTGTGAAAATGGATCAGGGTGGCAGCGCTGATGGTATCCTTCAAGTAAGTTTAGTTACTTCCATATGATCCTAACGGATTTTAGTAAGTTTTAAGGACGGCTTGAGTCGCTTGACTGACCCATAATTTTTTTCACCTTTTGTTTTTAATCAAATAAATATAAAATAATAAATCATTAAACATATATTCGGCTGACCCAGGTTCGTGCTGATCGTATCCAATCCGATCTCGAGGAACTACTGAAGGCTTTAACTGAACGTTGCAAAAAACATGGAATTGATGTCAAGTCAACTGCAGTTATTGAGCTTCCAAAGGGTATCATCTTTAATCTCATTCTATCAGGAATACTACATTAGCAATAATGTCACTGTATCTGCATAATATTATAATAAAATGATTGATATTGCGTTATGGTTCTCACCTATTTTGTTTGTCAAGGTTGGCAACCTGGAGTTCCAGAGATATCTGCAGTGTGGGATGAGGATTGGGATAAATTCGAAGACGAAGGTATGACGCTCTTTCTTTTATAGTAAGTATTTATCAGAAAAGGAGCAATGTCAGCTCATTTCCGTTAAAAGATATTCGTGTTGTGGGTCAATTCAACCCGCGTTCCACACAAAATATCCGTTTTGACCCATACCTCTTTCATCTATTACCCAGCCAGACCATCTTGCTACCTCTACCTTATGCTTTCACGTTATTCTCTTTAACCACATCTCACACAAAATATCTGTTTTGACCCATACCTATGACAGGTTTCTCATTTGATGCTACTGTGCCTGCAAATACCAAATCAACATCTCAGGCAGAAAACTCGTCTACGATGGATGACGTTTCTGAGGATTCATATTCAAATGCTGACAAGAAGTCAGAGAAGCCTTTCGAGACTGAATCAGTATACGCACATAGCGAAGATGAGTCGGCTAAAAGCCCAGCTGGTAGTCCCACGGCGCAAAAAATATTTGAAAGTCCAACCAAGGAGGATTCATTTAACCATTTTGGAAAGAGCTTTGATGCTGACACAGAAAGGTACCAATTGGATTTAGTTTATGGTCTGATGTCTAAATACAACAAAACGTGTACCTATACCTTGTTTGGTGGAAAGATCTAAACATGCAGTAGCCTATTACTCTTGTTTTCATTTTTTGTTTGCATAAAAAAATTGAGTTCGATCTTCTTCTATTAGGGGTTTTGATGACCAAGGATGGGGTACTTTTGACAACAATGATGATGTAGATTCAGTGTGGGGATTCAATAGTGACACAGCTAAGGTGAGTTCATATCTTTTTCTTCAATTATATCATCGCATTCAATGGATAGTTTATAATGTTATAGAAGTGACAGCAAGCATCAGGGGTATTACAGCGTAAGCTGGAAAAATGCTACTAAATGAAAAGATAAAATAAACGCTTTAAAGTGAATTAATACAATACATTTCAACGTGCTATTCTAGAGTGGACCTTTAAACTGAACCAATCTAAAACTGGTTTTGTATCAGTTGCGAACCGTTTTGGTATGCATGTCATAATTTGAGAAATATAATAAACCTAGAACGATAGATATTCTCTTGCAAATAACTTCATTTATACAGGATGCCGAACATGAGAAGCATGGAGAGAGTTATTTCTTTGACTCCAATAGCTTCACTGCAAGTCCAAGAAAAAGTGATTCTCCACAAGGCAGTAATAGTTTCTTCCAGAAAAAGAGTACATTTGGGTTTGATGATTCGGTTCCTGGCTCACCAGCTTCTCGAGCTGGCACCTCACCACGATACAGTGGGGGAGGAGCAGAGAATTCTTTTTTTGATAATTTCTCGAGATACGACTCTTTTAGTGCCACTGACCGAGGTTCTCCCAAACAAGAAACCTTCTCGAGATTTGATTCCATGAGCAGCTCCACACAGGATAATAACTTCTCAAGATTCGACTCAATGAGCAGCACGGCACAAGACCGTAGTTTCGCAAGGTTTGATTCAATGAGTAGCAATGCGGGTTTTGACCATGGTCATACATACTCATTTGATGACTCAGATCCATTTGGGTCAAGCGGACCGTTTAAGGTGTCGTCAGAAAGTCAAACGGGGAAAAATGAAACTGATAATGGGCATTTTAGTTTCGAGTTTGGTGGTATTATTATACCGTGAAGAGGGTTTTTGTATTCATGAAGGATGGGTATGGGGATTACCATGTATTTTCTTTTCTTCTACCGGCTTGATAGTTTGTGTTTGTATCACTTTGCCTGTCTTTGATTCCATTGCATGGGAACTTTACGATATTTCTTTGGTATAATCTTGACTAGAAATTCTAATGTTGGATTGCGATTACTATAAATATATGGTTTTGATTGTTGGTGCTTATTGTAAAAATAGTGTATGCTAAAGTTTAAACATTAGGTGTAGTCAAATTTGATACTCATTGTGTGTTACTTCTAACTATGGATTGGCTTGTCTTAGAAAATTATCATGAGAAAGTGTTTTGCGCGTCGTTGCACTAGTTATGAACAGGGCTGATGGTGTTTGATGCCACTGACATGTAATATAGATTAATGCCTTTTTAGTGATGAAAGTGACATTGCAGTTCTCTATGGTTTTGGAGTGCAATGGGTATCGTCAAAGTTACATTTGGTAAATCAGTCGCCCTCCAAAAAATTATTGCCATCCATATAATTTTTGTCACGTGAAATGTATAATCGATGAAGACTGTTTTGCCAAAAAATTTTGATTACACCCTAGTGGTCGATGCAACGCTGGTACATTTCGAGTTGTAATCATGAGATATTCATCAAGCAATAGGTATTGCATGACTTGAAAACGTATTTATATTATAGCTGAACATGCACTAACAGGGTTTAGAAGTGGGATTTAAAGTTGATTTAGGGTCAACCCACCTGTATTACTTAAATAGAATTATTCAAATTATTAGAAGCAAGAAGATCAACTGAACATAGTATTTATACATAGGAACTGCTAAGCGTTTTACAAATTATTTTGCTAACATTAAAGCATTCGGAGAGGAAAGGGCTGAGACCGGAAGACAAATCGACGTCTGTAATTCAACTGAGACTATTAGAAAGTAACAAGACATATCCAGAAAAAAAAAAGGATAGGATCAAACTTACATGTAGGTCATATGCATTGCATCAAACACCTGGTGGGTGTGTCTACTACATAATAAGTAAATCATTTTTATTATTTTTAACTTAAAATTTATTAAAAAAAAAAAAAAAAAAAAAAAAAAACCAACTAAAATTTAACATTCTCGATTAATAAATCAAACTCTTAATTGATGTTAAAATAAAAACTATTGACATATAAACCCTTTTGTTATTGTTCTACCACGACCATTGGATACTTTTAAAAAACCCATGGAATATAATGGCACCATGTTGTGATAGAGATGAGAGGTCTAGAAACATACTCAAATTTGTGACGTCTTCTTGCTCTAAATCTTCATCAGAAATTAGTCTTACACCACACTCCTTCACCTCAATATTATCTTCATTATTCTCTTCTAAGAAACTAAATTTAACAAAATTCTTTGCTTCCTTCCATCTCTCCCATTCCCTCAATCCCCATTCCCATCTATCATCCCTTTTCGTATAATGCAGCCATATCATATATGAATCCTGGATTCCTATCACCTCTTTCTCTAAACAATCGTTAATTGAAACTGGAATGCGACCGTATGTATTCAGACAAGCTCCATCAAAGTTCTTTACAGAGATTCCTTTAAATCTTTTGAAAGGCTTTTTGCACTTGAAAACAACACAAGTTCCAAATCCCCTAAACTTATCATAACACCAATGTGATGGTAATTCAACCTTTACATGATTTCCCGTACTTGTATTTGTAAACCACTCTGGAATGCTATTCCCATGATATCCTATATCTAATAGAAAATAGGCAGTGTCTTGCGTGAAGAATTCACATCTGTTAGTCTGGACACCCAAATACCCAAGGAAAGCAGAAAGGCGGTGAACAAAGCCTTGGGAAGTTATAGATGAGTCAAGACACTGAGTCTTCGATGTAGAC
This sequence comes from Artemisia argyi, assembly GCA_030686995.1. Classification (NCBI taxonomy): domain Eukaryota; kingdom Viridiplantae; phylum Streptophyta; class Magnoliopsida; order Asterales; family Asteraceae; genus Artemisia; species Artemisia argyi. Next base: position 131,684,618 of record CM060709.1, on the reverse strand, counting down.
CCCTCGCTATCAATGCTAACATTCTTAAACAGCGTTGGACAATTTCTGAAATAATTGTCCCTATTCCTGAATGGGTCTTTAGATGATCCCGACACTTGTCTTAAGGAGGTGCAATCAGATGCATCAAGTTTAAATATGCTATGTGGAAGTTCGGGCAACACTTCCAGCTTCTTGCAACCATCAAGTTGAAGCTTCCAAAGATGAGAAAGTTGACTCAAACTTCCAGGCAAGCTAGTAAAATTGTTCCCTTGCAAGTCTAGTTCCTTTAGACATGATAAGCCTCCAATGCTCTCAGGCACTTCTGATAAATTGTTCCCTTCTAAGTGTAGTTCCTTTAGACATGATAAGCCTCCAATGCTCTCAGGCACTTGTTCTAAATCGCAGTAGCTTAAATTCAGTTTTTTTAACATATGTAAACCTGCCAGTGAACATGAAACTGATCTTTGGGGATGTGGTTGTTTACTTAGTAGTAAACCAAAAGGAGCAGTGATTGAAGTCCACCATCTAGGTTGAATCCTCCCTTGGCCACCAAATGACAATGATTCAAGGTTATTAGAGACGATACAAAAGAAGGAAATTCTATAATGGCAGTTCTGTCAATATGAAGTTCTGTTAAGGTCTTGATCCGACCTAATGCTTCAGGGAGTTGGTCGACTTTTAGGCACCCCGTTAAATTTAAAACTTGAAGAGCATCCATTTCCACTCTACTTGGAAAATTCTGAAGCCGTTTGCAGTCTCTAAGATTTAACACAACAAGCCTCTTGAGTATTCCAATTGAGGGATGAACTATAACCAAATTCACACAACCTTCAAGACTTAGCTCTTCAAGATTTGTAATCTCTGAGAAGTCAGGGGTGGTTGTTAGGTTACAACAGTGCCTTAGCTTCATTATTTTCAACCTTCTTAAACACTGATATCAACAGAAAAAAGATCAGTTCTTATATCTCTAGGTGTCAAACACAAACACATGTATAAACAAGTAAATACCTTTGGTATTGTCCAAAGTTGTTTTATGTTGCTGTAAGAGAGGTCGATGGCAACAATGTTTTCTGGATAAAAATCTGAAGGTAAGAGCTTGAAGGGACATCCATGCCAATAGAGCAATCTTAACCTATTGGATAAACAGTCCAACCTTCCAGAAAAGTTCACCGCATGGTCCATTGGTAGTTTAAGAATACGCAAGTTTTTCATTGGCGCAAATGCTTTACCGTCTATATCAAACTTTTGACTAGATATCTTTTGCTGAATGTCAAGAATTTCAACTACATCAGTTGCCTACATACAAGAAATATCATTACTAGATTGTATTATGAAGCATATGGAAATGAGTTGCATATGCAGTAAAAAACAATTCTTACTTTCTTTTCACTCAAGATAGTGTAGATCTCTGATGGATTAACCCACAATCTGCTTCGGTTCCCAGGCGTGCCAGATTCTTCATATACAATTTCCCTTGCCATTTCTTGAATCAAGTCATGCATTTCAAGTGAATTATCGCTCGAGATCGTGATTAATGACTTATCAACTAGAACTTGTATATTTGTATCTGCAAAAAAGTTACAAGAATCTAGTACGCTTGCTGCGAAATCACTATTTACTCCAATGAATGAACATGCAATATCAAGTAAGATATTTTGCTGATGGAGGTTTAGCCCATCGTAACTTAAACGAAGCACTTGTTGTATCTCTTTATTAGGATGTACTTTTGTAACACCCCCAATTCATGGTTGCAGCGGAATTCAAACTGGGTGTTACTCGACGACACAATAGTCACAATGATAGAAAACGAACTCCAATTGAGTCGTTTTAAAAGATTTATCATTCAAATTATATAAATATCAGAGATTACAAAATGAGGTCCCAATTGGTTCCATGTTTACAATGTATAATAAATGAGTTTTTGAATGATAATAAAATTTATAGCCCTCTTGAGTATCCGTGTCCTTCCGTGTCATCCTTGATCGTCATGAACCTGAAATACATGCTTGAGAGGTCAACACAAAGGTTGAGTGATATTCATAGAGTTTGTTTAATGTTTGAACACAATATGTTGGTAGTGTGAGTTATAGACTCACACCAATGTTTGGAAAACAAAACAGGTAGGCTACGTTATTATACGCCCATAAAATGTATTATACACTAAGCTTATGACACCAAAACGTTAACGTGTACCAATATCGATTGGCAGATTTATCCCGGTAGGTACTTTGCTAACATACCTAAATCTCAAATATTAATGCATTTGTTTGAACTTAGTCAATACAAATAGGATTCGTCAATCCCAATAGGCCTATTAATAATATTCGCGCTCACTATTGCTAGTGACTAAATGGTTCATAATAAAGGATCTCGGTTTAGCAAGGTTGGTACTTAGTGATAATAAAACAATCAGGTAAGCATACAATTTAAAAACATTGTGCTCGGTTATAAATAGCATGTATTCCCCCCAAGGGTTTGTAAAACATTGTAATAATGTAAAGTGGGGCTATGAACTCACCTTAAGTAAGATAGCAAGTAATGAATGTAACGGTTGAATCGTGAAGGTTTCTATGAGCAACCTATAATAGAATGTCGCGACTTAGGATCGGAGTAAAGAATACGAAGTAGTGCCTATATATATATCTTGCATCTAGTCCATGATGTGGTATGATGTATATTGTAAGTCTTTGAAAGTAATGATTCATGAAACATGTATGTTTTGTATATCGTTTACTACCGTTCGGGCCGACATAATTCAGAAGTCATGTTAGTAAGCGTTCGAGGAGCCAGGACACTTTAACTCGTAAATCCACAACTCATCTCGACGGCTTACATAATGAACTCCTCACATGAGGCTCCCTACTATTGTAGTAGTTGATGAAATATATAGATATAAGTTTTGATCCGAAAGTTACATGTCCGATATTTGAATAAACTTAGGAAAGTTTATTTGTACATGAAGATTGTTATTAGGGTAAGTTTCTTATAACTTGTATGACAAATACTTGTATGTTCTCATGGTTCCTTACATGGAGTAGATCCAAATTGTATGTTCAAGTTCTCGTCAACTCTTTGTTTCATGTTTACGCCTATGAAAGTTGGTATGGTCATTTCGTCATGGCCTAGCCATGACCTTTGGTCATTGTTCCATGGTCATGAGACACAACCTTGGCTCTAGCCATGGTGGTGGTCTTGATTATAGGTCATAAGACCTCTTGTTCCTTTTAAAGTATAACCAATATATAGTGACTTATATATATGTAAATAGCTGTTAAGAAACGGAGAAATATCTCACTCAGAAAGCGTTTTCAAGGCTCGAGCTTCTTTGTTCCTAAACGAAAACGTGATTCCGGACAACTTTCGTGTTTTAACTTTTTCATGAATCGGACCAGAAATGCCTCTTTTTGCGTGTTTAATGTTTCTGTAACAGAAGGTATTTGGCAGCTTTGCCGCAAAGTTTTGGTAACTTCAAATCGTCATAACTTTTGACTCGTATACTCGTTTTAGGTGGTTCAAGTTGCTACGGTTTCCTTGTTAGGTCCTCTACTATAATATGTAATGATCCAATATCATATTTTTACCATTTTGATCAGGTCTTACCAAGAAAGTCACTAGTTTACTTGTTTTAATAACTTATCTTAACAATCAATTACAATAACTTGTTTTGCTCCCTTTTATACATCATGGACATAACTACAAGACATAATATAGCAAGAATAACATGTAAATAGCATGAATATGATATTTAAGCAAGGAAGTGTATTAGAGTTTGCTTACAACTTGTGAAGAAACTAACTAGAACCAAGATCAAGATCAAGAACCACTACTTAATCTTCCAAAAACCTTTCCAACCATAGCCATGCTTCCATATCAAAAACCCTATCTTATAATCCCTTGATAAACACTAATCTAACATAAAAACAACCTTTAGTAAAAATCTTCACTAAGAACACTTGGAAATTTGATGAGTTTTTGTGGTGTTTTATGGTTGAAAGGTGTTAAGGATCATGCAAGGAACATAAGGTTATACTTATGATGGATGGAACTTGAAAGAATCATGATCAAAATGGGTTATTTTATGTGTTTGGGTCGTTGGTATGGCCAAGGAGGGGAAGAGAAAGCTTAAATAAGGTCTTGAGGAGGTTACATGTATGACTAGTCAACACTTGGAGACCAAGTTGTAATTAAGTGATGATCTATGGGTATATTCATGAGATGAAGCCACATGGGTGGTGAATCCCCCCTCCTAGGGCAGTTCACAAAGCTTGGGGAGGAAGGGTTAGCCTTTTGTTGATATTATCCAAGATACTTGGTTAGTTTTGACTCCGGGAAATGCCAATCGTAAATGATTAAGCCTCAAAATGTAAAACCGGGTATCGTAAAAATACGAAACTTGGAAGAATGGTTAAACTTGTCAAAATACTCCATAATAAAATATAAAATGAGTGGTAGGTTCCATTTGGGTGGTAAAACCCTGCTAAAAACTGGAAACACGGGTCTAAAACGCGTAATACGTAAAATGTACGAATATTGCGTAAAATTGAGAAAAGTAAAATGTTACTTTTCTAATATGATATAAATGATTTAAAAAGACTTATAATGTCTAGACTTGGCTCAGTCTAGTGTCGGTTGGTATTAAATGTCTTTTAGACATCAAACCGTAAGCCTAAAAATCACGAAATGACTTATAAAATCAAGGAATGATTTTTGGTCAATGGAGGAGGGAAAAATATGTTGACTTTTTCTAATAAGTTGAAAACTTAAATCGTCTTAGAAATGCGGTGCAGGTATAGGCTAAGGTTACGGCTGAGTAAAAACGCTTAAAACTGAAAATTCCAGTTTTTCACGGCCGAGGTTTATTTTGGTCATGTTTTTCTCAGTCATGATTTATTCTCAAATAAATCATGAGTGTGTCAAACATTTTTCTGATACGGGGAAAATTAACGCGACCGAATTTCGTTGTACGTAGAATTTCTGAATGACGTTTTACCCTAAAATGTATTATTCCGTGTAATTCCTTAATAACTTTCACGAAAATGAGCTTATGAATGTCAAACTTTTAATTTGCCATGGAAATGATTTATCACTTCAGCCCAAGAAATAAAAATCAAATTTCGGGAAAATTTTTGGGAAAAATGAATAGTAAAAGTGAATAGTGAAATTTTTCGGGAATAGTAATTATCCTGAAAAATGCGAATTGTTACAACTTTGAGCTGATCCAACTCACTAACCCACTGGCCCACTGTTTTTCCATATAAAAAACGACCCAAAACTTTGAGGGCCAGAGGGTGACCTTGCACATATTTCACAACTTCCTCAGCAACTTCTTTGAAGCCTATAGAAGAATCTTTTGTCTTAAAGGCATATGAACCGAAGAGCTGAAGAGATTGATCCTCATCTAAAAATTTCATGTCATGGATTTCATCCACTCCATGAGATCTTAGCAACTGTTTGTCTTTACCTGTGAATATAATCAAACTTCCTGGGCAAAACCAACTTAGTGAACCCGCTAGTGAATCTAACTGCTCATGATCATCAACATCATCCAAAACAACCAAGATCGGCTTACATGCCATCCTTTGCTTTATTACCATAGCTCCTTCAGCAACACTCGCTATCTTCAGATCTTCTGTTTTCAAAATCTTACCAATCATCTGCATTTGGACTTGAATCAGGCCTTGTCGTTTTGTGACTTCTTTGACATCTTCACAAAAGCAACTTCCTTCAAAGTGGACATACATTAAGTTATAAATAGATTTGGCAAGGGTCGTCTTTCCTATCCCACTTATACCGCATATTCCAACCATGTTAACCTTATCTGACCCAATGAAGTGTGACAAGTCTAATTTGTCGAAATGGATATCTATGCCAACAAGGTTTTCACCAACATGCAATGGTCCGTTACATAATACTTTGAGGATTTTGTTGGAGATGCAATCCATGAACTTGAACTCATACCTGTTGAACCATAAAGACACAATAAGTAGGAGAAACTACATAGTGTTAAGTTTTAGTAGAGCTACAAGACTAATTACACAAAAACAAGAAATTTACCCATTTGTCATGTCCTGGAGATCCCATCCAGATAAGTTAGCCGCCATGGATAGAGCTTCCCTCCAAATATCCACCTCTGTTCTATTTGAAACATCATGTTTGGCAAACGCTTTTGCGTAACTCTTTTTTTGTTTCCTTACATCAGGCTTGGCATCATAAAAGATGATCCGAACCTCATGTTTGGGATCTTCAATCTGCTTGCATTCAAGTATTTTGACAAGTTCCCTCAGACACCATGTTGAAGAAGCGTAATTTTTGGAGAAGACAACTATCAAAAACCTCGATTCTTCAATTGCTTTGTAGAGATGTGGGGATATGTATTCTCCTTTAGGCAATTCTCTATCATCTCTAAAAGCATGAATTCCTTTTTGCTTGAAATCATTGAACATATGATCCATGAAGCTTTTGCGGATATCTTCACCTTTAAAACTTACGAAGACATCATATTTCCACCGACGAGGAACGGACGTAGTAGCCATTTTCAGTGATGAGAATCGAGCTGCGTTCACAAGTAATGATCACCAGAAAGAGTAGCTATTATTAATAATTAGTACCAAGAATCCATGACTACACTAATGTAAACAACATCACATATTCACATGATATGCTGATAGGTCAAATTATTAAAAAAAAAAAAAAAAAAGAAAAAAGATTTTTAGACCCACAGGTTATATACAATTGCATATACTAAATATGTGACTCCGGTTATTGAACCACAACAACATCTAAAGTCTATAATTCATTATTTAGATACTTTCATAATCATCATGGTATGTACAAAATAGGACAAATATATATTTAAATCCTATGCCTTAACATTGACAAGTATTATAAATTGTTTGTTTATATAAACCTGGTCATTTAATTTGGCTCACTAGCTAGATCTAATAAACACGTACTTTAAATAAATAATAACCACACAAGATATTAAAGTAATGATTTACAGTTTGTATACAAACATAAAACAATGTTAAAAGTCAAGTGACTTTTTGTATAAAGTATTGGGTTAAGTTATCAAATTAGACCTAATAAGTTTTGGGTTAAGTGATTTAGCCCATCGGATCCATAAATTATATTGTAATGTAATAAAGTGAGATAATAATTAGACTATAAGAAGACGACTTACCGATTACCAGTTGGAAAAAAGTGAAGTTTTGGTGAATGAATGAATGCAATCAAAATGGAATGCTAAAAAGAGTAAAGGCAACTTGATTGACCCCAACTCAATTTAGAAGTTATAAAGAAATGAAGATGAAATTAAAATGGAGGATGAAATGAAGTTACAAAAGAGTAATGCTCAGTTCTCGAGTTGATTCATTAAAGAAAATGGAAGGAAAGTGAAAAGGTTTACTCCCACATTGTGTTCTCGAGTTATTTCATTAAAGAAAATGGAAGTAAAGTTAGTGTTATTTGGATGAATTTGTTTTACTTCCATTTCCGCCCAAATATGGGAGGAAAGTGTTTTACTTCCATTTCCTTCCCTTTTCTTTAATGAAATAACTCGAGAACACAGCGTAAAGCGTAAAGGCAACTGGGGTAGGGTTGACTCCAAAGTCAAGTTATTTTCATTTCTGGTCCCTCGGTTTTAGATAATATGCAATCTATTGTATTAAGCTACATGTCAAATTTCAACTATATTGTGGAAAATAGCACCTGTTAACATTGATTCTAGCATCCTCAGAAAACACATACAAGTTGAATAATTCAAGGGTCATAATTTTCTAATCGATGACTTTACCAAAAATAATACGTAGTACTTCTTTTTCAAGAACCATACTTTTTTAAGCGGCATTTTTATTTTTATTTTTTTATCATTATTAAAATTTTGGCACAAATCCTACAAATATGTGAATGTCGATTTAGTTAAATTATATTAATCGTCTAATCCAATTCGTACCGGTAAAGACTTTGAAATAAAGCAAAACCTTTTTGTCATAGAGTTGAATTATTTTGGATTCATATTTTCTTACATTTTGAGGGACTCATCTCAATCATTCAAGACATTTGATCCAATGGACCATATCAAACATTAAAAAAATTAAGAACATCATATGATATGCTGAGACGCCAAATTATTTTCATATAGATGAGTTATGACTTAGTATAAAGAAGCTTGTATGATTGCAATTCGTCAAAAATTCCTTTCACTAAATATGTGTAATTCAATTTTACATTCTTCATGCTATGCAAAATATTAGACAAAGTTAATATTAGACAAAGTTAGAAATATACGAACATACAGTGGGCAGTTTAACATTTTGAACTATTGTAAGTTGTTTTGTTATTTAAAACTGGTCATTTGACCCACTGGATTTGATAACCACTGTTAATGCTTTAGAATAATAACCACACAAGATATTAAAACAATGATTTACAGTTTGTATACAAACATAAAACAATGATTTTGAAAACCGGACCAGACCAGACCGACCGGTTCAACCGGGAACCTTGGGGTTGGCCGGCTTTTAATAGCCGGGTAAACTGGACATAGTTGAACCGCCTTGAACCGGGAAAAAAACCGTTTAAAATCCAGAGCCAGAAAACCTGAAAAACCCATGGACAAACCAGCAATTGTCGGAAACAACGTCGGACACCTTTAACTATTCACCTCAAACCTTAACAACTCATCAAATACATAAAGATCTCGTTGGAATGTATTCCATTGTGCTAAGACATAAAAAACAAAAGAAGAAGAAGAGGGTTTGAGAGACAAAAAGTCCTTGTTTTACTACCAAAATAAGTGATATATAGTAGCTTGTGCAAAAGTTTAGAAAAGAAGATAAATAAAAGTGCTATACTTATCACTCCATAATTTAACGATAGCTTATTCATGGACGGTTTTAAAATGGTTCCAGGTCGAACCGAGAACCGAAGCTCCAGCCGGTTTGATCTCAAGTTTGGTTTTAAAGACATTGCATAAAACAACAAGTTATGAGATGAACACAAAATGAAATCATATATTAAAAACTAAAATGACTTGCACAAAGTTGTAGGTTAAGGAGGTGTTTGTTTTAAGTGTTTGGTTAAAATTTTGTTGTTAAACTATAATTTTAACAATTATAAACCCAAACCAAGGGTGAGGGTTGCTTTTGGTTAACCATTCTCATGGGGTCCGCATTTATTATTATTTCCATCATAAACAAACATAATTGAATTGTGACATTTGAATGAGTCTTACTTAATGTGATACTTATACTCAAAATGTTATACCAAACAAAACAATAGAATTTATACCTCTAGTCTCATACACCTCTCTAATCTAAACTAGACCATTAGTGATTTTGGCTAACATTTCAAACGCACCCTAACTTATCAAATTAGAAGTTAGGATCAAAAGAGAAAAAATTAAAATGAGAAGGTGAGAAGAAAATACGACCGCATATTTCAATGCACCTAAAAAATAGACGCAACTCTCTTAAATTTCCCCCTCATTTAAAATGTGTGGTTAAAATTGATTCTCGTTTCAATTTATCTTCTCACTAAATGATCACTATGGTTTGCGGGTTTTTGCAAATTTAATCATTAAAATTTCAAATGGTTACAAATACAGTCAACCTCAGTGACCATTTATGTAACAATTGGACTGGATCTGTAACCATTTGAAACCTCAATGACTAGACCTGGTGAAAAAAAGTTCAGTGACTAAATGTGCGAAAATCGACAAACTATAGTGACCATTCATGTAATTTACTTTATAAAAAATAAAGTATAAAAGACTTAGACTAGTGACAATAAATCACTTTAGATGTGTGCGATGGCTTCCAAGACGTGTGCTACCTTATTACCGTGACTATATGCGTGTTAGGTTGGAAAAATGAGAAATTTGTCGTTTAGACGATCGAGTTGTGGGTTTTTTTTTTTTTTTTTTTTTTTTTTTTTTTTTTTTTTTTTTTTTTTTGAGTTATATTTGCATTGAAGTGGGACATGTCTTGGTGGTAATGTTAGTAGTGTTATTTATTTATAATTGGTCAATATAACCTATTATGTTAACATAATCTATGGATGAATGTGAAGTTAGAAAGAATAAAGACAAGTGAGTTGACTCCAAGTCAACTTTAATTGCACTTATAGTCTTTCGGTTTCAGACGATATGCAAATTTCTTGTATTAAGCTACATGTTATAATGCAAGATCGGCAAAGATACATCACTCTTTCTTTCCTTAGTTTCGACTATGTAAAAATTTACATAATTAATAGCCTCGGAATGCTTATTGGTGAAAAATACCGCTGGGTTGATAATTGCTTGATGGATATTTTATAAAAAAATGTTAAAAGGTAAATTAACAAATTGAATCAAAGGATTTAATAAACGTTTAGTGATTCTTTTTATAAGAACTAAACTTATACGAAGAATGAAAACTTTATAATATAATAAATTAAGTGATAAAGATGTACTAGGTTGTCTGAAAATTACAACTAGATGATTATCAATTAGTGAAGCTTTCATTAGAATTTTCAACTCCAAAACATATATAGATGGCTCGATCAATAACATAAGTTGACTCGACAAAAGACTCCAAGTTTATAATTTTGTTGTTAGTTATATTTGAGTATTCAACCACTGCTGATAAATTTAAGCTTATGAAATTTAATAATGAACCATTAATCTAATAAAGAACCTCATCAAATCAAATAGGATCCGGATTAAAACTGAAATCATTTATAAAAAGCACTAAGTTAAACAATATAAAAGTACCAACAGAGTAGATGACTCACGTCACATGTAAAATAATGCAACTGGGTTGACTTCAAGTCAATTTTATATCAGACACTTCTAGTCCTACAGTTTTCTATATAAATGAAAACTAAAGTGTGTTTTGAATTAAATAGAGAATGGCAAAATGGTGAGTTACAGCAATTTGAACAAATTCGTTTGATTTAATGGTGTAACGGGCTACAATTGATTGACAATACATAAAGAAGAGCATCGTTGTAGGTTCAAGCTGTAAATAAACACAAATGCAAAAAACATTCATCAAATTCATAAATAAAAACAAAGTTGAGGAGAGGACTTACAAATTTTTTTATTTGGTTAAGAAGCAAGCACAAGATATGAATGGCTATCCAAAAATAATGCAATTTTTTTGATTGGAGAGGACTTGCAAATTTTTTGATAATTCCACTAGGTGTTCGATCAGTAGTTAAATAATGCAAGTAGGTTGAGCTCAAGTCAACTTTATATTCATAAGTTGCACTTTCAATCCCCCAAGCTCTAGAAATTACATGATATCTTTCAAGACAAAGTCTACTATCTTTAGTCTCTTGTAAACTTCCTCCAAATTACCTTTTACACATAAACAATCAATTTCTTTTATCAAAAAGTCAAAAAGTGAAAAGTGAAAAACTTAAATTAATGTTTTGTCTAAATTACTTTTAATTAATGCATTTACCACTTTTTAATACCTCTAATTTAAAACTTAATCAAAACTTAAATTAAATTAAAACATGAAATTACACGTTCATTTTTTTTTGTCAACTAAAAAACAAAGAAAGTTAAATGAATAACTAATAAATGAAAACATGGAAATGTAAAATTTTTGTCAACCTAAGAAATGAATACACACATATATAAAAACAAACTTTTAATTACTAGACGAGTATCCGTGTATAGAAACGGATATTTTATAGCGGCAGATAGTTATAGTAATATTTTGGTTATACAAAACGTTACACAAACCACTTAACCAAAATATCATTATAATTAAATGCCGCTATAAAATCTCATTGCTATACACGAGTACTCGTCTAATATTATATGAAACTACCCATCCTTCATTTTATTTCTAATGTGTGATCTTAACTCGACCCACACGTGCCGTATATTCTAAGTTTCATTCCTAGTTTCTACACAATTGACTATTTACATAATATACGCCTAATATTACTAATATTACTAATAACAACTAAGAAGGCGCCCGCCGCATTGCAGCGGGAATTTTTTAAAAAAATTTGCGATAATCATTTACGACCAATGTTTGGGCGGGGTTTCTCGTTGTAAGATCGTGGTATGTTTTTTTGCCTACATGTGTTGTATTTGTTTGGAATAAATATTGTGTCAAATTATATTTGTAGTTGTCGTATTGTGTCGGGCACCAGTGTGTTGCGGCAGAGCTAATTTTGGCCTTTTATAGTTTTAAAAAAATTTATGATAATTTTTCAAATTATTTGATAAGTTAAGGGTACATTTTGAAAGTTCTTTTATTTAAAATATATATATATAGGGTGAAGTTATTTTCAGAACCAAATAAATTGCGAGAACTGCGAGAACCAGCATCAACCAATCAGATTTTTTTAGATATTAATTTTTATTATTTAAGTCAAAAGGGTATAATGGTAAAATTACATTTTTTATTTTCTTTTTGAATTTGTTTAATAAAAAACGTTTTTTTTATATCCTAAATTTTAGGAACTTTTTTTTTTTTTTTTTTTTTTTTTTTGAAATAATTATTTTTCCATCATGCATTATTTCAAAAGTTAAAGTGCATATGTGTTTTTTTATAGGTTAATTTACATATATATTTATTGTTCAATTGCTAAAATCTCTAATGTGTTTGGTCAAAAATATTTACACAAGTGCATTGAATGATAAACAAAACTATTTTACATGTATCGTCTACATTTCAAAACAAAAACATTATACACAAAATTAAAAATCATGTCATACAATTCAAATAGAAAATTCTAAAAGTAAAGAATAAATGAAAAGTTTCATTTATGTATGGTCGTGTCTATAAATCTTCTCGCAACTCCATGTACTTGTGGCTTTACTTTTTACTTTTTATCGTAACTTCATGCACTTGTGTCTTTATTCTTCACATAGCACATTATACTCGTACCTGTAACCACAAACAATTCATAAATGAATTATTTAATCATTACAACTAATAAAACACATATGCACAATGTATTTTTGACTTGTGTATACAAGACCATATAATTGATTTCTTTGAGAAACTAGTACATCCTTAATCACAAAACACAAGTGCACTCTTAAATCAGAATTAAACACAAAACATCTTTATATTAGAACTAAAAACATATATGCACTTTCAATACATTTAAACAACAAAACCGTGAAAACACATATGCACATAAAGTATCAAATTCCTCACAAACTATAAAAACATATATGCAGTTTCAATAACACATATGCATAATCTTTTCATTGAATCTATACCACCCACAAAATACATATGCACCATCTTTTACCTCATTAAAACAAGATGTGAAAGCAACACCCGACAAAATCTTAAGCAAGACATGTAATCAATTTTTGACGTGTAACCAACCAATTTATATTAATAAAATACAGGAACCAAATGCAACTAAGAGTAACTTGAAGTTTGATGCACTAACAAGTAAAATATTTTTAAAATAGTTTGTAGAGATTACTTTGACACAACAATTAGTTGGCAGTGAGCAAGCGATGCCTCAACTAATATGTCTAAGAAATATTAGATTTCATAAAGTGTTTGTAATGACAATAATAGCCGGTTTAAACAGGAAATCAAAATTCAAATGATACACTCGTTTCATACAACAACTAAAAAACACATGCACAAAAGGCATCGAATTCACCATAAACTTTAAAAATACATGTGCACAAAATGCATCGAATTCACCACAAACTTTAAAAACACATGTGCACTCTCAATAACACTTCTTTTTATTAATTTTGGTTCAACCATAAAACATATATGCACTTCAAGAACTATATTTTTTTTTAAAGAGAGAAAACAACAACAACTAAATTCAATCCCATTAAATCATAAAACTAAATTACTAAATTCAATCGATTCATTTTAATATCCTATTGAATCATAAAACTAAATCACTAAATAAAATTCAATCCCACCACCACTTCACCCCATCATTGACGTTGATTTATTCCAAGAACCCACTACAACTACCTGTCATTTTCATACTCCAATAAAAACTCCATCATCAAGAAACAAAAATTCAACCAAAAACCAACAATATGAATTAATACTTTATTAAACCCATAAAAAAATGAAAATCTTGATCATACCCACACAAAAAAAAATCAATCAGTTAGAACCCGAAAAACATGACGATATCTTCAATCAAATTAACCCATTAGCAATTATCAAGTATGTACGTGCACCATATCAAAAGCGATTTACAACATCTAAATAAAACTAAACCTTATATTTGTGATAAAAATGCACCGACTCCATACTTTTTGTAACCGCGAGGATTTATTTTTTAGATCTTCTTCTATAACGAGAATCGGATAACAGATGGATAACACATTAGCGCATGGTTTCATATCAGAGTGATGTTTTTTTTATCCGGCGAACAAAGAGTGGCGGCTAGGTGAGAACGAGAGAAAAGGGGATACGTGAGTAGGTTTTTTAACTGGCATCTCACAATCTCATATGATGTTAATAAGTAAAATTTTTAAAATAGATAATAATAACTTGTAATTCCTAAAATACCCTCCCACCTTTTTCAAAAGTATCCTTAATGTTTTAATTTATTACATTTATGGCACAAGTCATTTTAACCGTTGATCAAATAATCTAATGGTCTAAAATGGTTCTCGCAGTTCTCGCAATTTATTTGGTTCTGAAAAGAACCTCACACTATATATATATATATATATATATATATATATATATATATATATATATATATATATATATATATATATATATATATATATATATATATAGTGTGAGGTTCTTTTCAGAACCAAATAAATTGCGAGAACTGCGAGAACCATTTTAGACCATTAGATTATTTGATCAACGGTTAAAATGACTTGTGCCATAAATGTAATAAATTAAAACATTAAGGATACTTTTGAAAAAGGTGGGAGGGTATTTTAGGAATTACAAGTTATTATTATCTTGTTTTGTTCTTTATCGAAAGGCCTTTTTGTCAGTTTTTTTTTTTTTTCTTTTTTTTTTTTTTTTTTTTTTTTTTTTTTTTTTTTAAGAAACCGCTAGGTATCTATTAGATATTTGGCAAATAAAGTTTGTTATATAAAAAAAATCGTAAATATTAAGAAGTTTAGGGTGTGTTTTGTAAGGGGCTTTTTTTATTATTATTATTATTATTATTATTATTATTATTATTATTATTATTATTATTATTATTATTATTATTATTATTATTATTATTATTATTATTATTATTTTAATATTAAGCTACATGTTATAATATATATAGAGAATTTCCACCTTATTACTAATACCTTAGCCATTCCCGATACTAGGCATCCTTGAACCATGTTTGAACCTCAACCTAGGAACCATCTTTGTCATGACAACATCCTTCATTTCTTATTCTTTGTAACAACAAAATTGTCTTTAGCATCATGTTGAGTTGGCAATCCAATGGTGGCTCCTTTACCAAGAAACTTTCTTGCTCCTTTACCAAGCCGACGTGCTCATTTACTAAGCATCTCGTGTTTGTATTTTCTTCAATCTGTTTAACCTTAGCTTCAATCATCTTGATTAATGCAGCATTATCGTTACTATATTGAATAACCTCAGCTACATGATTAACTTGAGCTCCCTGCAATTCAACCTCAAACCAAACACACTTTTGAACATGTATGCCATGGACTCATGTGATCAAATTGCTTAACCTAGAGCTTATACTTTCCGTATTTCTTCAAACTTGCTTTAACTTTGTCAAATCGACTCAACCATTCAGAAACTCTAAAGACTTAAGTTTTGCAATTTACTTTGCACACATAATTAAACAACCAATTTCATAGTACATTTTATGAAATTACCAATTAAAATGTACGAAACTTCCATTCACTTGACAAACCTCATCAGTCACTAAATGTGAAAGTAAGTCCAGTATGTTGAGCATGCTACACTTTGACCAAGTTAGATACTTAGATGTATGGGCCTAAATGATAAAAATAGAAGCACATAAACACAAAGATAGACCAACGATCGGGTATTGCACAAATGTTTTTGGGAAGATCTTGCACAAATTTTCTTTTACCAAAAATACTAAGATTTGCACTATTAAAAGGTTTTGAACAATACTAAAGTTGCAAAAGAAGGTAGTGCAAATATATTATCGGGCGTTACACATATCATAAAATGATATTTTTTTGGAAAAATTTACACTTCGTGATTCAAAATCAGGTGTGGCACGCCCTAAATCTAGCCTCGTAAGTCAAATAAGCAACAAAGAAACACCCCTATATAGAACAGCAAAATGGTCCTTTATAACAAAATAACATAATTTTTTAGCTTGAATGATGCAATAACAAGTTACACGAGATTTGTTTCTTTTGATGACGAAGTTGAGGGGTAACATTGTATTCTTTTGGGGACCTAAGGATTAAAGATGAAATTTTGAAAAAGAAAACAAGAAGAAACGCGTGAATTAAATGTGAGTTTGTATTTTCTTGACTTTGTATATCCTTTAGTCTTATTATTAATAAATGCCAGCCATAGGGGAAAAAAGGTGTCTTCATTGCGAACTTTGACATTTTTCATATGTACGTTTATCATTAATTTCATGCATATCCATATACCATGTGCTACTGGATAGTAGGCCCGATCCTGACACATTTGATGCCTTGGGCGAGACATCAAAAAATCCCCTACGATACTAAATGATGGGTTTACATACACAACTTGCATATCGATTTAATACAAGTAGGACAACTATAGTTTGGATAATAGTAGAAACTACACATGTCATATAGTCATAATACTATAGTTATGAAAAATAAACACACGTTAGAAGATGGCAAAATTATATAGAAATGTGAAATTGAAAGAGAATAATGGAACTAGCTAATAAAATATCACAATAAGGTATTTAAGTAGTCAAACTTAACGGATTTTTTTTAATGTAACTTATATAAGTTTTTTTTAAGTAAACATATTTTGACAAAAGATATCTATATTGTGTTTGTAAATTGTGCCTTTAAAAAGGAGAAATGATAGAACCACAAAATAAACTTTCACAAACACTTTTACAAAATGAGGGTAAATATTAAGAAGTTTAGGGTGTGTTTTGTAGGGTTTTTTTTTTTTTTTTTTTTTTTTTTTTTTTTTATTAATTATTATTATTATTATTATTATTATTATTATTATTATTATTATTATTATTATTATTATTATTATTATTATTATTATTATTTTAATATTGAGCTACATGTTATAATATATATAGAGAATTTCCACCTTATTACTAATACCTTATCCAATCCCGATACTAGGCATCCTTGAACCATGTTTGAACCTCAACCTAGGAACCATCTTTGTCATGACAACATCCTTCATTTCTTATTCTTTGTAACAACAAAATTGTCTTTAGCATCATGTTAAGTTGGCAATCCAATGGTGGCTCCTTTACCAAGAAACTTTCTTGCTCCTTTACCAAGCAGACGTGCTCATTTACTAAGCATCTCGTGTTTGTATTTTCTTCAATCTGTTTAACCTTAGCTTCAATCATCTTGATTAATGCAACATTATCGTTACTATATTGAATAACCTCAGCTACATGATTAACTTGAGCTCCCTGCAATTCAACCTTAAACCAAACACACTTTTGAACATGTATGCCATGGACTCATGTGATAAATTGCTTAACCTAGAGCTTATACTTGCCGTATTTCTTCAAACTTGCTTTAACTTTGTCAAATCGACTCAACCATTCAGAAACTCTAAAGACTTAAGTTTTGCAATTTACTTTGCACACATAATTAAACAACCAATTTCATAGTACATTTTATGAAATTACCAATTAAAATGTACGAAACTTCCATTCACTTGACAAACCTCATCAGTCACTAAATGTGAAAGTAAGTCCAATATGTTGAGCATGCTACACTTTGACCAAGTTAGATACTTAGATGTATGGGCCTAAATGATAAAAATAGAAGCACATAAACACAAAGATAGACCAACGATTGGGTATTGCACAAATGTTTTTGGGAAGATCTTGCACAAATTTTCTTTTACCAAAAATACTAAGATTTGCACTATTAAAAGGTTTTGAACAAAACTAAAGTTGCAAAAGAAGGTAGTGCAAATATATTATCGGGCGTTACACATATCATAAAATGATATTTTTTGGAAAAATTTACACTTCGTGATTCAAAATCAGGTGTGGCACGCCCTAAATCTAGCCTCGTAAGTGAAATAAGCAACAAAGAAACACCCCTATATAGAACAGCAAAATGGTCCTTTATAACAAAATAACATAATTTTTTAGCTTGAATGATGCAATAACAAGTTACACGAGATTTATTTCTTTTGATGACGAAGTTGAGGGGTAACATTGTATTCTTTTGGGGACCTAAGGATTAAAGATGAAATTTTGAAAAAGAAAACAAGAAGAAACGCGTGAATTAAATGTGAGTTTGTATTTTCTTGACTTTGTATATCCTTTAGTCTTATTATTAATAAATGCCAGCCATAGGGGAAAAAAGGTGTCTTCATTGCGAACTTTGACATTTTTCATATGTACGTTTATCATTAATTTCATGCATATCCATATACCATGTGCTACTGGATAGCAGGCCCGATCCTGACACATTTGATGCCTTGGGCGAGACATCAAAAAATCCCCTACGATACTAAATGATGGGTTTACATACACAACTTGCATATCGATTTAATACAAGTAGGACAACTATAGTTTGGATAATAGTAGAAACTACACATGTCATATAGTCATAATACTATAGTTATGAAAAATAAACACACGTTAGAAGATGGCAAAATTATATAGAAATGTGAAATTGAAAGAGAATAATGGAACTAGCTAATAAAATATCACAATAAGG
Organism: Artemisia argyi; assembly: GCA_030686995.1. Classification (NCBI taxonomy): domain Eukaryota; kingdom Viridiplantae; phylum Streptophyta; class Magnoliopsida; order Asterales; family Asteraceae; genus Artemisia; species Artemisia argyi. Next base: position 131,665,792 of record CM060709.1, on the reverse strand, counting down.
TATTTAAGTAGTCAAACTTAACGGATTTTTTTTAATGTAACTTATATAAGTTTTTTTTTTAAGTAAACATATTTTGACAAAAGAATATCTATATTGGGTTTGTAAATTGTGCCTTTAAAAAGGAGAAATGATAGAACCACAAAAGAAACTTTCACAAACACTTTTACAAAATGAGGGTAAATATTAAGAAGTTTAGGGTGTGTTTTGTAAGGGGCTTATTATTATTATTATTATTATTATTATTATTATTATTATTATTATTATTATTATTATTATTATTATTATTATTATTATTATTATTATTATTATTATTATTACTATTATTACTATTATTATTATTATTATTATTATTATTATTATTATTATTATTATTATTATTATTATTATTATTATTATTATTATTATTATTATTATTATTATTATTATTATTATTTTAATATTGAGCTACATGTTATAATATATATAGAGAATTTCCACCTTATTACTAATACCTTAGCCAATCCCGATACTAGGCATCCTTGAACCATGTTTGAACCTCAACCTAGGAACCATCTTTGTCATGACAACATCCTTCATTTCTTATTCTTTGTAACAACAAAATTGTCTTTAGCATCATGTTGAGTTGGCAATCCAATGGTGGCTCCTTTACCAAGAAACTTTCTTGCTCCTTTACCAAGCCGACGTGCTCATTTACTAAGCATCTCGTGTTTGTATTTTCTTCAATCTGTTTAACCTTAGCTTCAATCATCTTGATTAATGCAGCATTATCGTTACTATATTGAATAACCTCAGCTACATGATTAACTTGAGCTCCCTGCAATTCAACCTCAAACCAAACACACTTTTGAACATGTATGCCATGGACTCATGTGATCAAATTGCTTAACCTAGAGCTTATACTTGCCGTATTTCTTCAAACTTGCTTTAACTTTGTCAAATCGACTCAACCATTCAGAAACTCTAAAGACTTAAGTTTTGCAATTTACTTTGCACACATAATTAAACAACCAATTTCATAGTACATTTTATGAAATTACCAATTAAAATGTACGAAACTTCCATTCACTTGACAAACCTCATCAGTCACTAAATGTGAAAGTAAGTCCAATATGTTGAGCATGCTACACTTTGACCAAGTTAGATACTTAGATGTATGGGCCTAAATGATAAAAATAGAAGCACATAAACACAAAGATAGACCAACGATTGGGTATTGCACAAATGTTTTTGGTAAGATCTTGCACAAATTTTCTTTTACCAAAAATACTAAGATTTGCACTATTAAAAGGTTTTGAACAAAACTAAAGTTGCAAAAGAAGGTAGTGCAAATATATTATCGGGCGTTACACATATCATAAAATGATATTTTTTGGAAAAATTTACACTTCGTGATTCAAAATCAGGTGTGGCACGCCCTAAATCTAGCCTCGTAAGTCAAATAAGCAACAAAGAAACACCCCTATATAGAACAGCAAAATGGTCCTTTATAACAAAATAACATAATTTTTTAGCTTGAATGATGCAATAACAAGTTACACGAGATTTGTTTCTTTTGATGACGAAGTTGAGGGGTAACATTGTATTCTTTTGGGGACCTAAGGATTAAAGATGAAATTTTGAAAAAGAAAACAAGAAGAAACGCGTGAATTAAATGTGAGTTTGTATTTTCTTGACTTTGTATATCCTTTAGTCTTATTATTAATAAATGCCAGCCATAGAGGAAAAAAGGTGTCTTCATTGCGAACTTTGACATTTTTCATATGTACGTTTATCATTAATTTCATGCATATCCATATACCATGTGCTACTGGATAGCAGGCCCGATCCTGACACATTTGATGCCTTGGGCGAGACATCAAAAAATCCCCTACGATACTAAATGATGGGTTTACATACACAACTTGCATATCGATTTAATACAAGTAGGACAACTATAGTTTGGATAATAGTAGAAACTACACATGTCATATAGTCATAATACTATAGTTATGAAAAATAAACACACGTTAGAAGATGGCAAAATTATATAGAAATGTGAAATTGAAAGAGAATAATGGAACTAGCTAATAAAATATCACAATAAGGTATTTAGGTAGTCAAACTTAACGGATTTTTTTTAATGTAACTTATATAAGTTTTTTTTTTTTTTTTTTTTTTTTTTTTTTTTTTTTTTTTTTTTTTAAAGTAAACATATTTTGACAAAAGAATATCTATATTGGGTTTGTAAATTGTGCCTTTAAAAAGGAGAAATGATAGAACCACAAAAGAAACTTTCACAAACACTTTTAAAAAATGAGGGTATTGGTGCATTTTTCTATACATTCTCTTTTTTTCTCTCTAATTAAACCAACCACAAAATGACATATCATTTTGTAAGAGTTTTTGTGAAAGTTCTTTTGTGGTTCTATCATTTCTTCTCTCTAATTAGACCAATCACAAAATGACACATCAATTTGGTAGGGCCTTTTGGTTTGTTGCTATAGTATCAGATTTGGTATGTAATAGAATGACAATTGATATAATTAAGTTTATCATTATCATTGTTTATGTTTGGATAACGAAATATGGTATGAAAAAGTGTATAGATAATTAAATTTGTAGTGAAAAAGAGAATGGTCCACCGAATGGATTTCATAGACACCAAATTATGATATACCCATTTCATTATTGGTCCACTAACCAAACGCCTTTAATCGGTATGAAATCCATTCCTTCATTCCGATTGGGCTCTACCAAACACACCCCTAATTGAGCAACCTGATTGACCTAATTCTTTCTTTTAATAAGATTGTTTTTGCAAAATTACTCCGAAATAAGTAATTCATTTATTATATAAAAGATAAGTTAGTTAAAATTTTAAACTAATTACATATTCCATTACCTGTTTTTTGAATGTTCCTCTCTTTGCAAGTATGGTCTCGGGTGTTTTTGGAATCGGGTATGTCTTCTAGTACTTTATCATTGGATAATATTATGGCTTGGCTTCTTTCATATGGGAAGTCTCGATCAGCCATTAGTATTATTTCAAAGCTTGTATTTGTTGCTTCATCGTACATGATTTGGCAAGAGAGGAACTCAAGGTTGTTTAAAAAGAAGAAGAGAACCGCGAATCAAGTCGTTGATGTTATTATTTCTACGGTTCGTCTCAAGTTACTAACTTTTCATTTCAAGAAGACGTCGAATGTGGAGCTCGTGCTAGCAAGATGGAAACTTCCTACTTATTTAATGAGGGATCACATAACATAATATTCTATGTAGTGTAGCCTAGCTTTACTTTCTTTTGATGTAGTTTTTTTGCTTTCGGCTAGGTTTCTTTCTTTTGTGAGGTTGGCATGTCAATATCATGAGTTGTGGTTTGAAGCACAAAGGTTGTGTTGTTTGTCTATAGTTAATATGGTGCGTTACCGTATTGCTTTAACCTGATTGCTTTTTAATATAATTGACCAGGGTAAAAACATTTTACCCAAAAATATTGTAGGGTTTAGTTTTAGGCCTGTTTATTAGGCACATGTATCATTTTTCTTTTGGTATATATCCCAAATAAACCAATATGATATAAAAGTAACACGTCAAGGAAATTGGTGTCCTGAGAATATCTTAGCTGTCTAAAGTCGAATAAATTAGTATTTCAGATATTAATACAATTGCTGCAAACAACAACAATCCAAGATCTTTTGTTCATAAACTATTACACAATTTCAAGATCCATTATCTGATGAACAAAATCCGAAGTCGTGTTTAGCATCAATTTTCATTGCTTCAATTATTTTATTTTGGACAGTTGAACCCCTATCACTCGGTCATTCCTTGGTGCTTTTCATATCCCTATGTAACGCCTCATAAGATTTAAGAATAGATGAACGAGCATTTGCTATTTCTACGAGTGTTTCTAGCGCTGCACAACAAAGGAAATAATGATTTCTTTTTAACACAAGCCAGGAAAAATGATGAACAAGAACAGATATCGTTATGCTCGGAGTTTGACAATTTTCTATAAATAGCTTTCTGAATTCACCTGTCTCAAATGTACGTTGAGAGGCCAGAAGCTTGGGTGAAACTAAAGTCCCTAACATTGATAGTACCTTTGCTCGTTCTTTCTGAAACCGCATACATAAAAAAGAAGATAACAAGGGAGTCACAATCATAAAATACTTGAAGAGCAGAAACACTCTTCGTTTAATGAAAATAGCAACTTGGTGGTTACTTGTCAAATTATCATACTTCCACTGTTGGTTAAAAGAAAACTAATGATTGTTCTTGGAAAAATGTATTTCTACTATTTGTCAGAAAAGAAAGTTGAAACAAACTTCAGAACCGTATTGATTCACTCACAGGATTCTCTATTTTACGTGGTGATGCATTGATTTCAGATCCGTTGCTTTCTCTTGGTGACACATTAGTAACAGATTCAATGCTGCTTTCCGGTGAACTCTCCTGGTTTCCTTTATGAACAAAGAAACCTTTATAAGTAGTCAGTAAATATAACAGATCCTTCCATTAAAACTACACGCAAAGTTGCGATAATTAAAACTTTTCTTGGAGTTTAATCCTTCCATATGATAAACGAAGAAATTAGACTTCAAAAAATATCATGGATTTAAGAATTATGAATTAGCAATATCATCAAAATTTGCAAAAATCAAAAATATAAAAAATTACAAATAAGTAACAAACTCAACATCAATTATGTATATGGAAAAAAATGTGTTCGCATTTGGTTTCAAAAGGCTCAAAAATCTCTCATTTGGAATGAAAGACGAGAATTCTTGCTTGTAGATGCAAGCTTTTCAATAAGATTTGAGGTTAAAATAGTCTCCGATGTCAAACTGAACTTCTTAACGAGAAACAAAAGACATTTCTCATTAGTGAAGTTAGCTTGGAAAAATCATGGATTTTGATAAGGAACATGTGTTACTATATGTTGTTTTACTATGATAACCAGTTTGCATGAAGCAATATAAGCACTGCAATATAAAATATTATCAAAACGTTGTCGTGCGCAATATAGGTAATTACATATGTTTACCAGAATCGCTTTGGCTGCTAATATTTTCTTTTAACTGCTCATCTTCCTCGATGTTTTCCTTCTCCAAAGAGGAGTCTTTATTGTCAGGAGATGCCCATTTGCACAAATTGAACTTTGGCGACTTTGTCATGAGGCTACCTAAAACAGAGGTGAAACTAATTAACACTTTTCTACACCTGTTAGCATGACATTTCTGAGCCTAAATCACCAGATAACACATAAGTGTGACATTGAAAGATCATTTAGTACCCGCTTCTCATGAAAGTTGCATCAATTATCATTTGGGGGCGACTATGACAAGGTTGCCTTATTGACATAAACTTTAGATAAAAGTTACTAGGCTACCATCACAAACTACAGATTAAATTTAGTTTGGTTGACAACGATGACCATTTCAATACAGACATTCAACTATAATCACATTTTCTTACAAAATTACGTCGCACGTTGAATTGTCTGGGACACAGAATGTGCAGTATGTTTCATATTTACATATCACATCATCTCTAAGTATTTAACTAAGGATTTTACATTTTTTCATGTTATACAATGTGCACTAGCTAAAACTTGCTTAAGATGACTTTTACATTATTACCCCGGAAACTTTAAAACCTGATCTAACGACCCTTTAGGCCTTTAGTGACAAAAAGTACTTAGCTATTCTTTAAATTAAGCAAAATATTTGAACTAAACTGTTATTTCCTTTAGATATCTCACCAAACAAAAAAAAGGGTGTCTGATAAGTTTCTCACAATCCGATCTCCATTCACTTGTCATCAAAACTAACAAAGGAAAGCTGTTTAATAAGTCTATACATTCAAAGAAGGCAATTGCTTGTGAGCCAAAAAATAGGACATAAACTACGGGGCAAAACTATGTCGAATCCAATTTCTATGGCTGTGTGAACAGAAGTTTAATGTTTACGTTAAAACTTAAGAAACTAGAACTATTACTTCATCTCTTTTAGGCAGAGGTATAAAACAATGGGAGAGTCGGGTGGGTTGGCAATAAGTCAAACGGGCAGATCTTTCATTCATGTTGAAACAGGTCGATTACACAACATTTTCTATATAATCAGTGTACCAAATATGATTAGAAAATCGATATTATTTCAATAAAAATCTAAATTTCTGAGTAAGATGAAAATACGCTTGATGAGAGACTTGACCCATTTACTTTTTACAATTTTGATTTTACACATATACTGAACCGGCACCTACATAAACTTTCATTTTGGCTTATTACTAGTGTCAACTTTTTTAGCCTTTGCCATGGAAGGTGAACATAGGGGGTGCTTATGAGCCTTTTTGTTTTTCGGCTTATATTTCATAAGCCCCAATTTTCCGGCTTATTTTGAGACTTGTGGGCTTATATAAGTTTATTATGATATGATAAACTTATAAGTCTCAAAATAAGCCGGAGAATTGGGGCTTGTGAAATATAAGCCGAAATCTAATAAGCCCACATATAAGCTTAAACAAACACCCCCTATACATGACATTTTCACAAAAAGGCTCGATAGTGAATATATACATATCATATCCTATGTTCTGAAGTAATACTAAACTAATCGAGCAAATCATTCAAGATATGTGTATTTAAGGTTAAAGGGAAGATGGGTACCATTTTCGTCGTGAGTAATCTCTACAGTGGTAGCAGCAGAATGGGGTTGAAGGTTAAGCAATGCTGTGTTTACACGTGAAGCACCCATCGAATAGCGAGCACCTGCTAATTCCAACCATCCCTGAATTACATAGGATTATTAAAAGCCCAAAACACAATCCAGTTCTTTTTGTCCAAAACACAGCCAAAAACAATCCTAAGCACAAGTTCCTAGAATAATCGCACATCACAACCAGTGGTAAATTTTTGAAGCAGTCTCCAAACTTTTGGGTTTACTAGGGGTATAATCTGTCTACATTCTAACTCCCCAATACTCCGCTACATTGGGATTGGGTGTTGTTGTTTATAAGCTCAAACTTTTTGGCTTATGAGTTTTTCAAAACTAGAATAAGCTGGGCAAATAAGCTTAAGGGGGTGTTTGTTTCGGCTTATAGGTTATTTGGTTTTTGGCTTATGTTTCATAAGCTCACTTTTTGAGGCCTATTATAGGTTATAGCTTATATATATTTATTATGTCAGAAGAAGCTTATATAAAGGTGTGTTTGTTTAATCTTATATGTGGGCTTATGAGCTTATTTGATTTCCGCTTATATTTCATAAGTCCCAATTTGTTTGGCTTAATTTGAGACACGTGGGTTTATATAAGTTTATTGATATAATAAACTGCCCACATGTCTCAAAATAAGCCAAACAAATTGGGACTTATGAAATATAAGCCGAAAAACAAATAAGCTCATAAGCCACATATAAGCTTAAACAAAGCCAAAAAGTTGCAAAATAAGCACAAAAGATGAGCTTATGAAACAAAAGCCCAAAACCAAATAAGCCAGCTAAATAAACACCCACTTTAATAAAATGAAATGATAAAGTGAAACAGAAGAAATAATAAGATGTCAAAATAAGCTTATATAAGCCAAAAAGTTGCAAAATAAGCACAAAACCAAATAAGCCATAAGACTTTAGGGGTGAAGACCTATCTGGTTTTTAAAACTTTCCGGCTTATATATATTTATATAAGCCAAAAAGTTGCAAAATAAGCACAAAAGAAGAGGCCCAAAACCAAATAAGCCATAAGCCAGCTATATAAGGCGAAACAAACAGCCCATTTATTAAAAAGAAATGATAAATGATGAATTACCTGACGAAGAAGAGTGTTGGATAAAGAATCGATTAATACCAAATAATGATCCAGCGAATCAAGGAAATTTATTAATGTTTCTTCTTCAATTTCTGATTTCGAAACTTTATTAATTTCTTCTTCTTGGTTTTGATGATGTACTAGTGCTACTTGTTCTTCCATGGTAAATGTCAGTGATTCATTCAATTCAACTTGATGACTGAGATGATGATGATATTGGTGAGTGAGTTTGCCTCTCTTGCTAAATTTTACCCCTTTCTTTGTTCACCTTTTCACATTTTCTATCCTAAATTTTACCCCGGGACCGAATCACTAAGAGAGACCCGTGAAGGGAAACCCCTAGAATTCACGGCAAGAGAAAGATCTGATTTTTTTTGTCATTTGCGAGACTCGAACCCGGGTAAAACCCCTCCCCAAGCTCCAGAAGGAACTCATGTGACCAACTGATATGAGACGACAGCAAGCTGTATTTCAGCTTTAAAGTCTTCTACCATTCTTGTGATATCTGAAAATGAATATTTTATTTTTTAAGTATCATTTCTATCATAAACAAGTGAAAACATGACAATAAAAGGCTTGAATTTAGTGACCTAAAAAATACCAACAAATTACAAGTCATCAATTTACATTTGTGCTTATTCATAGCCAATCGTACTTTTAACAAAAGTAAAAAAGAAAAGAGAGAACAATAGCCACATTCCTAATAAGTTGATTTAGTAAAAAACAAAGATGTGAAGTACGTTGATCATTTTTCACTCACCTAAATTAGACGTGTTACCTAAATAAGATATGTTTGAAATGCGTGAAAATGAAACATGTTTTGTTGGTTTATGGAGGTTTTCATGTCGTTACCTTAGAAGAGTAGTAATTCAATTTTTCATGTTTAACTAGTTTAGAACCCGTGTTTGAAGATGGTATTCAATAAGAAAAAAATTAAAATGAAAAAAAAAGATAAGTATTTCTAACCACATATTTTAAATTAAAGAAAAAAATTTAAATGAATATTCATCTATTTTTATAAGTGCATCTAAAATACGTGATTTTTTTTTCTTCTCACTTTTCTTATTTTTATTTTATTTCTCATTTGTTCTTAACTATTCATGCATGTTATAAGAACTCAATAAATATTGTATTTTTGTGGTCACTAAATGAAGTGTAAATCTTAATAATTGAAATTATAAAAGCGTTTTTAATTGGAGTATTAACACAGTGAGAAACATATGACTCTCAAGAGGGGGACACACTTATTATCACAAATATTATATTATATGTAACATCAAATGATTTTCTAACCAGATTTGATAACTATTTAAAATGGCATACCACCAAATAGTGTTAAAAAAGTATCAATAGATTATTGTCGGTGTCGATTGAGTTGATTAAATTAACAAATATAAAACCGTATTTGTGATGTGTTACTAAACAAATATCTAGTTGAATAGTTTGTTAAACATTTCATTGGTGCATCATTCAAGTTTAGGGTGCAAGGTGCAGGGAAGACGAATAACACATTATTCGTTTGTTATTTTAGCGACATTTCATCGCCTCCCAATAACACATCAACAACTAAAACCCCCTCTTAAAATTAAAATTAAAAAAATAAATTAAAAAAAAAAACACTTATTGGTTCCTACAAAAAATACCCACCCACTAAAAAAATAAATAAAAATAAAAAAGCGATACAAGTGATTGGAATGGCTAAGGGACAAACGGTGGACGATAACATGAGGCACGGTGCAGTACAACGTGTTGTTCGTCCGTTGTTGGGTCTTTGGTGGACAAATAACACGCCCACACTGAGCACTCTTAATTGATGTTATTTCGGGGTGTTAAACATGCGTGATGCATTCACCTAGTTTTCTTGTTTTATGCACAATGCATACTTTTCCAAGATAAGATTTCAAAGACAAATATATGAAAGTGTAGGTGTCGTCTTTGTGGAAAATCTTTTGTGCGGATACCATTTCTGGGTCAAAATGAAATGACTAAAATACTTTTGCTTTTGTTGAGACTTTTTTATTTCACTTTGGGTGCGTTTGGTCGGGGTATATTGGGGGCATTTCATGGCATTTGCATTTTAATTTCCTTTAAATATTATGTTTGGTATCTCAAATAAATAGGAATTTAAAATTCCACGAATTGCTAAAATGGGGAGAATTGGAATGCCTCCAAAAAGTGAGGAATTTTAGTTTACTTGGATTTTTTTTATAAACTTTTTTTTTTTGTTGTTTTTTTAGTATTTATTCTTGTTGTTTTTTAAATCAAAGGAAATCTGTCACTAGGGGTGTTAGTCGGGTGTGGGGTTGTTCGGGTTCGGGGTAATTCGGGTCGGGTCAAAGTCGAGTCAAGGTTAAAAATTGCATACCGAACCTGACCCTATTTGAATTTGGATTAGTCGGGTTCGTATCAATTCGGGTTGGGTCAACTCGGGTTGGGTCATTTCGTGTTCGGTTCAACCTGAATATGAGTAAAGTATAATAAAAATGCTTTTTTTACTCGTTTAAATAGAATATTTATAAAATTTATATTATAAAACCATATATATGTATTCATGTCAATCAGGGTGACCCGAACCCCTGTTATAAAAATTTCTAACCCGATACCCAACCCTATTTAGTATTCAGATTACTCGGGTTGACACGAATAACCCGAATAATTTTTTTTTACCTAAGTAACCCGACCTGAATAGGCTTAATCGGGGTCGGGTTGGATTTTTTTACACCCTTATCCATCACTTCCTGAAAAATTGCAATAATAAACATAATGACAGCTTTCAAAATATTATGAATTGCTACCAATGGGCCATATCTGTAGTATGTGCGGTATGCAAACATGTTGAAAATTCTGTGTGTCAACTTTATATTGAACCACGCAAGACTTCGCAAGTTTAAAAGTTTGAAATTAGTCATTTGACTTTCCGAGTACAAATTAGCCAAGTTTTTGTGCTAGTCTAGTTTGAATCTCTTAGCATTTCCCTGATTGTTCAACTGAAACCTGTGTACTTGATTTTGTTTTGCAATCATATTCTAATTTGTAATATTTGTATGACCAGGCTTAGAATGCAAGATGATACGTGAACAACTTAGGGGTGAAACATCACATAAAGAACATGAGGCTTCCAATGTGTCGAAACATCTAGTTAGACCATGCAACGCCTTAATAATTTTAACCCAAAGAGTGTTCGGGGAAGAGAACATCCTCCATCGCCATTTTTGAAGAAGAGCAAAATTGAAAGCCTTTAAGCTACCAATATTCAAACCTCCTTTTTCGAAGGAAGAGAGAACACGAGGCCATTTAACCCACGCAATGTTCTTGGAATCTTGAGAACCACCCCAAAAGAATCTAGAACGAAGTCTTTCCAAAGAATTCAAAATAATCTCAGGAGCCTTAAAAATTGAAAGATAGTATATGCCAAGACTACCTAAAACAGCTTTGATAAGAGTGAGACGCCCTCCAATGGATAATAAGTTAGCTTTCCATGAGGAGAGTCTCTTTTGGAAGCGATCAATCAAAACCCGCCAGCTCGAAGCAAGATTCATGTTAGCACAAATTGGAAGCCCAAGGTATGTGAAGGGAAATAAACCCGCAGCACATCCAGTCCTACCAGCCATAGACGAAATTTCTTCATTAGAAACTCCAATGCCATAGATGTTTGATTTATGGATATTCATTTTAAGGCCCGAGGCGAGGTGGAAAACATGAAGAACCCGGATTATGTTGTCAATATCACAAGGATTCCAATCAGTAGTAATAACCACGTCGTCAGCATAGAACAAATGAGATAAAGTAATACCAGGAGAGCCAAGTTTGATCCCTCGAATAAGCCCGGAACTGACCGCATTAGACATAGCGTAGTGGAGGCCCTCCATAACAAGAATAAAAAGGAAAGGAGATAGGGGATCTCCTTGCCTTAGACCACGCTTAATAGAGAATTCAGAAGTAGGACTACCGTTAATCAAAATAGAAGCTCTAGAGGAGTGAAGACAAGCTCCAATCCATGAACGCCATTTAGAACCAAAACCGAGACTAAGAAGAATAAAGTCTAGGTATTTCCAGCTAACCGAATCAAGAGCTTTTTCGAAATCCACCTTGAAGATTAACAACTTTTTCTTCCGTGTTTTGTACCACTGTATGACCTCACTAATAATAAGAGGTCCGTCAAGAATTTGACGACCCAAAATGAAGGCAGACTGCTCTTTACTAACAACCTTGTCGATCACTTTAGAAAGCCGATTAGCAAGAATTTTGGCAATGATTTTGTAATGAGTACCAATGAGAGAAATGGGACGGTAATCTTTAATAGAAACAGGGTTACTGATCTTCGGGATAAGCGTGAAAAATGAAGAGTTGGCACCTTGAGGCATCGAACCTAAAGCAAAAAAAGAATTGACAAACTCGAAAATATCCGTCTTCATGAGGTCCCAATATTTCTTTATAAAGGCGAAAGTGAAACCATCAGGACCACGAGCTTTGTTACTTCCACACTCCCAAACAGCTTTTTTCACTTCATCTAACGAGATGTCTATCTCCAAAGATTCGCGATCAAGAGGATTTAGGGTAGAAGAATGATTCATCGGAGAAAATACCACTTGAGAATCATGAGCTTGGAACTTGTCTTTGTAATAGTTAAGGAAGACTTCCTTAATGACAGGCGGATCCGAAATCCAAACTCCATCATGCAAAATACCGGTAATAGCTTGAGATCTCCTTTTGTTGTTAATCATCTCGTGAAAGAATTTAGAATTTTCATCACCCTCTATATCCCAAGTGATGTGAGCCTTTTGAATTAAATCAAGCGCTTCAAGGTTGTCAAACTTATCAATGTCTTGAAGAAGCTTAACCCTTTTTTCACGATCTGATGTACTCGCTGAACCGTTATCAATCTTTTTTTCAATATCTTTAATCTCTGATAAGGTAATCTGTTTTTGAGATCGTTCATTATTCCTTAAATCGACATGCCATTTTTTGATAGCGGCTTTAAGACCTCTCAATTTCTCATGAGACTTGATGATTCTGTCGCCATTACTTGTATCCATAGAAGCCCATGTAGACTTAATGACATCATCAAATCCATCCCTAGTTAACCACGTATTATATAATTTGAAAGGAGAAGGGCCAAAATCAGATTTCTTAACATGAAGGAGAATAGGAGAATGATCCGACCACATTCGATCAATAGCAGTGATTCTGATGTCAGGAATGGCTTCTGTGATACCTTCAGAGATAAGGAAACGATCTAGCTTGCTGAGCTTAGTACCTGTTTTATTCATCCAAGTAAAATAGCGACCTCCAATGGGTAGAGTCTAGTTCATGTTATTCGTGTCTAGTCTGTAAAGTTCTTGCTTCTAGCGCCTTGCTAGTAGCCTCATTTTTTTATATTTATATTTTTCTCTTTGCCGTTCAAAAAAAAAAAAAAAAAAAAAAAAAAAAAAGAAGCATTAGCCAAAAGTTGAAAAATGACTACCATGGAAGTGTGATGGATGATGATATTGATGATGATGACACGGGAGTCATTTCATTAAGGTGTATGAGTTTGTATACTAGGGGCGGAGGGTGCAAGGTTGGAGCCGCAACAAGTGACGAGTTCGGTGAAGTTGTGGGTAAAGGTTACAAACCCGTGTGTGGGAACGACGACACGAGTGTGGATTGTTTCTCATATGAAGTGGATAGGTTGTGGAAGAGAAATAATTGGAAAAAGAGTTTTGAAATTGAAGAGTCACACGGAAACAACACAATGCATGTGTTTCTTCCTGATGATATTCTTGAGTTGCGTTTCATGAGACTTCCATTGACGAGCTTAATGCACACTTGGCTCGTGTGCAAGAAATGGAGATCTTTGACTATCAAAAGTCAACTCCGTACACGGTTGCATCTATGAAACACGCAAGGTCAAAGTCCGTTCTAGGGGTTTTTGAAGCCAACTCTCATCGTTTGACCATCAAAAGTCAACTCTGTACACGGACGCGGATCGGTGGAGTATCGGATGTTTACAGGGATCCTCACAGGATTTCGGTTAGATGTTGATCTCGTTTGTTTAATTTGGAATGAAGTTTCGGTGCATCCTGATGCACCCATGGACTGGAATTTGCTATTTGTAGCTGATAAGAACCTGATTTTGGGATAGAAATGTTTAAGATATTCGGACAGGTGATAAGAACCTGATTGTGTGATGTCTCGAACCCGAAGATGGTGGGTTCATGCGTCAAAGAACCAGGTGGCTCATGAAATGGACGTGTCTTCGTGCATGATGAAATCAATGGCTGTCGTGCATTTGTAAGTTAATTAATTGTAAGTTTTTGTTTAAACTGAAATATTATAATTAAGTTTCAAAGATTTTTTTATGGAATTTTTGTTAATTCGATTGGATATGAAGCAAACGATGGGAGTTTCATAAGCAATTTTTGGGTTAAACTATTCCGATTGGTGGCCCGAGAAACATGTTTTTGTACTGGTTCAAAATCAGTTCATTCTGCAACAAAGTAGAGAAAACTACAAAGATATCTGCTGCAAATGTGACAATTTTGACTCATTTAAGCATCAATAAGTACACTTAGGTTATGTTTTGCACTTCACAATGCCTGTGAACTACCCAATGTTAAGGATTGCATATATGCACGTAACAGCAAAAGCACGGAAACCTGTTACTAGGCCTGACCAGGATCCAAATCCGAAACCAGACTTGAACCATAACCCTACGTTTGGACGTGTGACCAGGGTCGAATTCCGACTCCAGTGCAGACATGATGTTGATTGTCTTTATATTATCTTCCTATATATATCAAGTGATTATTATAATTTTATGAGTTTGACCCACCCGTTATTGATCAAATATCACCCAAGTTGGCCTGATTCCACATAAATGCGCTAAAATCTCCCCTTCTACTCAAAATTGTTAATGGCTTTGGAAATAGCATTGCATTATCACTTTCTACTTAGAGTACATTATATCTATTTTTTGTGACTGGTGGGGTTTTTTTTTTTTTTTTTTTTTTTTTTGTAACTTGGAGTATAATCCCATTTTTTGTTAATTGAATCGTTTTCTCTGTTGAGTTTTAGGAGAGGAAGATGGAGTTGAATCAGGCACTTGTGAAAATGGATCAGGGTGGGCAGCATTGATGGTATCCTTCAAGTAAGTTCATATGATCCCGAGTAACAGATTTTAGTAAGTTTTAAGGATGGCTTGACTGACCCGTCATTTTTTTTCCGGCTGACCCAGGTCCGTGCTGATCGTATCCAATCCGATCACGAGGAACTACTTAAGAGCTCGGGGAGTAATAACGCGAGGTAGGCGTTATTGCCTATGTGGCATCGAATCCACGCCGTTATGGCGTTAGGCTTATTCCCAGAATCCTCACGTTACCAAAGCGTTTCCATTTACGTTACTAGAGCAACGCACGTTGCTAGCTTTCGTCCTTGAATTTAAAAAAAAAAAAAAAAAAAAAAAAAAAAAAAAAAAAAAACCTACCGTTTGCAACGGCTAGTTTTTTAAAAAAGTAGCATTTTTTTAAACCTTATATATAGATTGGGTATTCTAACCCTTTTACAAACACAAAATAAAACCATCAAATATCAAAAAAACGCAATGGATCCACATCCAACTTACGCCGCACATGTAAACCTTGCCGATATGGAAAATGAAGCCGATGCTTTAGCAATTATGGCCGCTTATGAGTACCAACGAATACAATAAGAAGAAGCCGAATCATCTTTCCGGGTAACTCGTAACCCAATTCACCGTGAGCGTGAGGTTGCAGAAGAGCGTTTGATGGCCGACTATTTTAATCAACATTGTAAGTATCCAGATAGAGACTTTCGCAATAGATTTCGTATGAGCTGGAACTATTTTTAGAAATAGTTTCCGCTATTGAATCATATACAGCCGATCCTCTTCCTGCTCATTTTGCATACTTTAGGCAAGAACCCGATTGTTCACGTAGGATAGGTATTAGTGTTCTCATGAAATGCACTATGGCCATTCGCCAATTGGCATACGGCAGTTCACCGGATGCGTTCGATGAGTATTTGCAAATGAGTGCACGTACAGGACGTGAATGTCTGGATTACTTCAATATGTGCATTATTGATTTGTTTAAACCTGAGTTTTTAAGGAAACCAAATATGCATGACATTCAAAACCTATATGCAAAACATGAGAAGGAACATGGTTTTCCGGGAATGCTTGGTAGCATCGACTGTATGCATTGGCAATGGAAAAATTGTCCGGTGTCATGGCAAGGGCAATATGTTAGTGGTCATAAAAAATACCCGACTATATTGCTTGAAGCTGTTGCGTCGCAGGATTTGTGGATTTGGCATGCTTTTTTTGGTATTGCGGGTGCGAATAATGATATAAATGTTTTAGATAATTCGCCCTTGTTCGATGACCTACTTAAAGATGAAGCCCCTGTAGCTCCGTATGCGGTAAATGGAGTTGTGTTTGAGAAGGGCTATTATTTAGCCGATGGAATTTACCCACAGTGGGCTACTTTCGTCAAATCGTTCACAACAGCTTCAGACGAGAAACATAGTTTCTTTAAAAAGCGACAAGAAAGGATGTTGAACGTGCTTTTGGTGTTCTCCAAGGACGATGGGGAATAATACAACAACCAGCGCGAGCTTACGAGGTTTCCAAGATACGTAGAATCATGTATTCTTGCATCATATTGCATAACATGATTTTAAAAGATCAAAATTATGCACTAAGTGAATACAAAGCAATGTTCAGAAATCCGGCTAGATACATGCAAGACAGATGGATTGACAGATGTGATGTTCATCGTCGAAGGAATAAGGAATTACGTGACAAAGATGTTCATCTTACTCTCCAACAGCAGCTTACGGAGCATATTTGGCGTGAGCGTGAGGAGTTTATGGAAGTAGATGACGACTAGTTTTAGTTATTTTGTTATCGTATTTTTCATTTCGTATTTCATTTCGTAATTTCTTTTATGTCGTTTAGTTTAATGTAATGTTTTTTTATTTTGTATTGTAATGTTTAATTTTATAAATGAAGTGTTTGAATGTTTAATGAATGAAATTGTTGAGGGTAGAATTTGTAAATTGTTATTTTTTTTTAAAAAAAGGTGGGCCCTAAAGTGGTGTTATTTGGTGTTATTATTTCCTGGTGTTTTTGGTGTATGTTATTTGGTGTTAAAATGATGTGGCGCTGACGTGGCAGTGGTATTGGTGTTATGGGATGTTATTACTCCCTTTGCTCTAAGGCTTTAACTGAACGTTGCAAAAAACGTGGAATTGATGTCAAGTCAACTGCAGTTATTGAGCTTCCAAAGGGTATCATCTTTTATCTCATGAGTCATGAGCAATAACGTCACTGTATCTGTATAATATTATAATAGAATGATTGATATTGCGTTATGGTTCACCTATTTTGATTGTCAAGGTTGGCAACCTGGAGTTCCAAAGATATCTGCAGTGTGGGATGAGGATTGGGATAAATTCGAAGACGAAGGTTTCTCATTTGATGCTACGGTGCCTGCAAATACCAAATCAACATCTATGGCAGAAAACTCGGCTCCCGATGGATGACGCTTCTGAGGATTCATATTCAAATGCTGACAGGAAGTCAGAGAAGCCTTTCGAGACTGAATCAGCATACGTACATAGCGAAGATGAGTCGGCTAAAAGCCCAGCTGGTAATCCCACGGCGCAAAAAATATTTGAAAATCCAACCAAGGAGGATTCATTTAAACATTACGGAAAGCGCTTTGATGCTGACACAGAAAGGTACCAATTGGATTCAGTTTATGGTGTGATCTTTCATTGTCTAAATACAACAAAACGTGTACGTATACCTTGTTTAGTGGAAAGATCTAAACATGCACTAGTCTATTGCTCTTTTTTTCATTTTTTGTTTGTATATAAAAATTGAGTTCGATCTTCTTCTATTGATGGGGTACTTTTGACAACAATGATGATGTAGATACGGTGTGTGGATTCAATAGTGACACAGCTAAGGTGAGTTCATATCTTTTTTTCAATTATATCATTGCATGAAAATTAATACAGTACATTTCAACGTACTACTCTAGAGTGGACCTGGAAACTGAACCAATCTAAAACTGGTTTTGTATCAGTTGCAAACTGTTTTGGTATGCATGTCATAATTTGAAAAATAAAAACCTAAAACAAAGTTGTTTGGAGTTTTAAAGAAAATAGGAAATCTATCTCTATAATGAATGATACCTATGCTGTGTCATTTATACAGGATGTCAAACATGAGAAGCATGGAGAGAGTTATTTCTTTGACTCCAGTAGCTTCACTGCAAGTCCAAGGAAAAGTGATTCCCCGCAAGGCAATAACAGTTTCTTCCAGAAAAAGAGTCCCTATGGGTTTGATGATTCGGTTCCTGGCTCGCCAGCTTCTCGAGCTGGCACCTCACCACGATACAGTGGGGGAGGAGCAGAGAATTCTTTCATTGATAATTTCTCGTGATGATACGACTCTTTCATTGATAACCTATTGATTGATATCTCAATTTTATAAAATCGTTGTCGGTTAAAGACAAATAAAAACAGTTGCAATAACAATCATCAATTTTATATTGACCTTAATAGTCTTTAATCTTTTTAGAAAGAACCCACATTTGTCTACGTATACAACTTAGTTTTGTCCGCATCCTAAAAAAGTCTAATGTCTAGTAATCTTCCTCCTAATTACTTCCAGACTTCCGGTAGACTTATTCAACTACAGAATCAATCTCGTTGCTTGAAATTTCTTGAACTTAAGTTGAAATTTTATCTTGAAAATTATTGCACTGATATGTATAGCCAACCTCTTAATAGGAAGTCTAGTGGTACATGATTATTCTACTTCCAGAAACATAGCCAAAATGGTGGTGCATTAGTTCCTTAACGGTCATATGTTGTAATGCTTTAGGCATGTCCTTGTTTGTGGGCAGGAGTCGTCATACTAATTTGGTACTTGTTAACACTCTATCCGTTTTCATTCAAGTAACTATATATAGGAACTGATAAACATTTTACAGATTATTCAAGTACTGATAACATTAAAGCGTCCGGAGAGGACAGGGCTGTGGCCGGGAGACAAATCGACGTATGTACTTCAACTGAGTATCAAAGTAACAAGACATATTGGAAAAAAAGGATTGTATAGGATAAAGCTTACATGTAGGAAGGTTGCTGAAGTGACAATCATCAAATCTTAGTTGGGAAGAGATAGTTATGAGCATTTAAGACTTGGCGTATTAAAATTTAAACTGGCAAGGAGGCTGTGTTTACCTGTCTTAGGTAAAAAGTATTTATTGTGTTTGTCTCTAACACTTGTGTACAAATCGCAACTTCAAAACACAACATCAATTCTTAATCCGTCATAAAATCCAAAACAGGGTAAATAGGAAATGATTTCTACTCATGCATTTCATCACACACCTGGGTGGGTGTCTCCTACATGAAAGCTATTTATCTAAATAAAAGACATGGATTAATAAAAGATTATTGTGGCTAATAAAAAGACCAAATAACAATTACAAAATCTACAGGGGACATGTAAATGATTATAAAAAAAGGTTCACTTTTTTTATGGGACTACCATGACCAGGTGATTTTTCCATACTTCCCAAACGGGCACGAGGCCGCACCATGTTGTGATAGAGTTGGGAGGTCTTGGAACATATCTTGATCTAAATCTTCATTACAAACAAGTCTTACACCCATCTCCTTCACTTCAAACTTTTCATTCTCAAATAAACAAAATGTTACAAAATTCTTTGCTTCCTTCCATTTCCATGTATCCCTCCTATAATGCAACCATATCATATCTGACTCATCGATTCTTATTGGCTTACCCTTAAAATATTCCAAATAGTTTTCATATATTTGTCCCAAATAAGCTCCATCAAAGTTCTTTACAGAGTATCCAAAATCTCTGGAAGGTTTTTTTCTCTTAAAAACAACACAAGTTCCATATCCCCTAAACTTACTGAAGCTCCAATCTAATGGTAATTCGACCTTTACATGATTTCCCATACTTTTATTTGTAAACCAATTTGGAATGCTATTTCCATCATATATTATATCTACATTCTCAATGGAACTTTCTGGCAAACGGAAAAATTCACATGTGTTATTCTGGATACGCGCATACCGAAGGAAAGAAGAAAATTGGTTTGTAGAGCCTTGAGAAGTTACAGATGAATCGAGACACTGAGTCTCCGATATCGACACCTGGCTATCAATGGCAAGATTCTTAAACAATTTTGGGCAATTGCCGAGACAAGTGGACCTTTTGCTCATGATTGGGTTTGATCCCGTAATTGAACATAAGGAGATGCAATCACTTGCAAAAAGAAAATCTAGGCTATGTGGAAGTTCGGGCAACACTTCCAGCTTCTTGCAACCATCAAGTCTAAGCTCTTCAAGATGAGAAAGTTGAATGAAACTTCCAGGCAAGCTAGTAAAATTGTTCCCTTCCAAGTTAAGATCCTCTAGACATGATAAGCCTCCAATGCTCTCAGGCACTTGTACCCAATTGCAGTAGCTTAAATTCAGATCCTTTAACATATGTAAACCTGCCAATGAAACTACTGAACTTTGGGGATGTTGTTGGTTCCATATGAAACCAGGGATTGAAGTCCACCATCTAGACCAAAAGGCTTCAGGCAGTTGGTTGACATTTAAGCATCCCGAGAGATTCAAAACCTGAAGAGAATCCATTTCCACTTTGCTAGGAAAACTCCTAACCCGTGTGCAGCCTTTCAGATTTAAGACAACAAGCTTCTTAAGCATGCCAATAGATGGGGAACTGTAACCAAATTTACACAACCTTCAAGATTTAGCTTTTCGATATTTGTAATCTCTGAGAAGTCAGGGGTGGTTGTTAGGTTACAACAGTGCCTTAGCTTCATTATTTTCAACCTTCTTAAACACTGACATCAATAGAAAAAAGATTAGTTCTTATATCTCTAGGTGTTTTAGACCGAACACATGTATGAATAAGTAAATACCTTAGGTGTTGTCCAAAGTTGTTTTATGTGGCTGTAAGACAAGTCGATGGCAACAATGTTTTCCGGATAAAAACCAGAAGGTAGGAACTTTAAAGGCAATCCATGCCAATAAAGCAACCTTAATTTATTGGACAACAAATCCAGTCCAGAGAAGTTTACTACAAATAGCTGCCTACGTCCTTCGACTTTCGGAAAGCATATTTTTAGTATCCGCAAGTTTTTCATACGTGTAAGAGCTTGTCCATCTATGGGAATATTTTGACAGTTTTTCTTTAGCAAAAGGACTAGAACTTCAACTTCTTCTGCTACCTAGATACAAATAACAGATCATCAGATTGTACTTGCTTCTAAAAAAAAAAAAAAAAAAAAAAAAAAAAAAAAACAAACAAACAAACAAACAATAAAGGCAATTGCTATACTCAAATGTAATGTTTATGTTGAAAAAGGAATCATATGCCACTTAATACCTTGTTTACATTCAGTATATCGTCCTCTGATGAAATCCACAATCTTCTGCTGTGATTCCCAGGCATGCTGAATTCTTCACGTATAATTTCCCTTGCCATGCTTTGAATCAATTCATGCATTTGTAGGCATGTATTACTTGCAGATACTGTTATTAGGCACCTATCAACTAGAACTTCAATAATAGCATTTGCAGAACAGTTGCTGCTGTCTAGTATACTTGCAGCAAATCTTTATTTTCCCCAATGAAAGCACATGCAATGTCAAGAAACATTCTTTTCTGATCAGATGCCAAGCTATCAAAACTTGGTCGAAGTTTTTTTAGGATATCTGAATTAGGATATGTTTGGAGTCTATCCAACTCGCTTTTCCAAACATACACAGACTTATCATACAATAGTCGACCAAAAACTTTGAGAGCCAAAGGGTGACCATGCAAATGTATCAAAACTTGGGAAGCAAGCTCTTTGAAATCTTCTAAAGGTTCCAATTTTCCAAATGCATATAAACTAAAGAGCTCAAGAGCTTTGTGATCATCTAAAGTCTCCATATCATAAATTCCATCCGCTTAATGAGACCTTAGCAATTGTTTGTCTTTAGCAGTGAAAATAATCAAACTTCCAGGATAAAACCAATCACGTGAACCTGCTAGTGCTTCTAACTGTTCTACATTATTCACATCATCCAAAACAAGTAGGATCCGCTTACATGCCATCCTTTGTTTTATTACCATAGAACCTTCTCCAACACTTGATATCTTCAGATCATCTGTTTTCAGAATCTTACCAATCATTTGCATCTGAACTTGAGTTAGGCTTTGTTTTTCTTCGACTTCTTTGACATCTTCACAAAAGCAACTTCCTTCAAAGTGGATATACATCAAGTTATAAATAGCTTTGGCAAGGGTCGTCTTTCCTATTCCGCTTATACCACATATTCCAATCATGTTAACCTTATGTGACCCAACAAAGCGTGACATGTCTAATTTGTCGAAATGGAAGTCTATGCCAACAAGGTTGTCACCGACATGCAAGGGTCCATCACATAATTTTTTGAGTATGTCTTTGGAGATGCAATCGATGAACTTGTACTCATACCTGTTAATCACAAAGACACAATAAGTAAGAGAAACTGCATAGTGTTAAGCTTTTATAGAACTACAAGACTAATTCCACAAAAACAAGAAATTTACCCATTTGTCATGTCCTGGAGATCCCATCCAGATAAGTTAGCCGCCATGGATAAAGCTTCCCTCCATTTATCCACCTCTGTTCCATTTGAAACATCATGTTTGGCAAACGCTTTTGCGTAACTCCTTTTTTGTTTCCTCACAACATCAGGCTTGGCATCATAAAAGATAATCCGAACCTCATGTTTGGGATCTTCAATGTGCTTGCATTCAAGTATTTTGACAAGTTCCCTCAGACACCATGTTGAAGAAGCGTAATTTTTGGAGAAGATAACAATCAAAAACCTCGATTCTTCAATGGCTTTGTAGAGATGAGAAGAGATCTCTTCTCCTTTAGGCAACTCTCTATCATCTCTAAAAGCATGAATTCCTTTTTGCTTGAAATCATTGAACATGTGATCCATGAAGCCTTTGCGGATATCTTCACCTCTAAAACTCAAGAAGACATCATATTTCCACCGATGAGGAATGGACGTAGTAGCCATTATCAATAATGAGATCGAGCTGCGTTCACAAGTACAGTAAACGTTTTCAGAAAAAAATGAAAATAAAATTGAAACAATTACTAGTAATTAGAACCATAGAAAACATGACTAAGTAGCATAAAACAATCAAACATGTGAACGCTTTTGTGTTATACCACGTAACATGTAGACAGAACAAGCATAGATAGTGGAAACATCATCACATAAATAGACAACCATCTCTCTTGAGAACAAACTATTATACACATCTTAAGTAGAGGG
Source organism: Artemisia argyi (assembly GCA_030686995.1). Lineage (NCBI taxonomy): Eukaryota > Viridiplantae > Streptophyta > Magnoliopsida > Asterales > Asteraceae > Artemisia > Artemisia argyi. Next base: position 131,642,622 of record CM060709.1, on the reverse strand, counting down.
ACAAAAAACTGTGGCACGTAATATTACCATTGCATTTAGCCTAAGAGAGGCGTTGTTCTGTCTTTTATGTTTCCTAAGAATATGAATGTAGATTAATTTGACCACTATGAATGTTAATTATAAGTGACACCAAGCTTACCACGTTTTAGTAACCGTTAAAACTTTCATAGAATACATGAACAAGCATCAAGAAACCAAAAGGTTAACGTAAAGTTCCTTCGAGTCAATGATCCACACAACACTACAACTTTTCAAAGTTTTCCACACTTCATGTCATTTAAACAAAAACACTATTTCTCCTACAGTGGCATTTTCCGATTAGCATTTACTATTTACTTTGTTTACCAAAATCTAATTATTCATTGCACTCAAATCACAAACTCAAATCACTCAATCATGTCAATTGAACTTATTTGATGAGCTTATTGAACTTTTTATAATCTCAATTTTTAATGGCTTATGAGCTTATTAACTTGAGGATATAGCTTATATAAGCTCATATAACCCATCAAATAGGCCAAGACAAACACCCCTTTAATTAACTGCATCTATCATCAGAACATCTTTAAATTATCGGTTTTCGGTCAACCAAAACTAACAAACTTCAATAATATCACATACAACTATAATGAAGCTCGAAAATAACCATTCGAAATCCTAATACTATTAATCCAGTCAGACTCAAAAGTCTCGTCATACTATAAATTTGAAATATACATCGATTATTTAAAACTACAACTATATAAGTAACTGGTGAGTGAAATTAACTTACAGTTTACGGATGGATGGAAGTTTGTGAATGAATGCAATGAAAATGAAGTTCAGTAAAGAGTAAAGGCAAGTTGGTTGACTTTAAGTCAACTTTAGTTGCACTTTCAGTCCCTCTGTTTTAGATACTATGCAATTTCGTCTATTATGTTACATGTCAATAAAAAATGAGATTTATGAAGTTCCTGTGATGTTAAGTAATCTATTACTCATACATGCGTTATTATTCAACTTTTGAAGTTTGGCAATGTTAGACCCTGTTAGTCAAACCATTACAAGGATAGTCCTTATTCTTTTAATAACTTATTTTCAGGATATGCCCTTTCACTAACAGAACCTTAAAATATAAGACGAGTTGACCTAAAAACTTTAAAATATATTTAAAGCCATGTTAAAAATTGAAGTGTTACAATTTTTTAAAATGTACAAAGTTTTAGAAAAACCCACTAACTACATTCTCTCTACCAAGAAAATGTCATTTTTAACTACTAAAGTTTTTTTTTTATTAGTTGAATTATAAAAGTGAACACTTTGTGACAACCTAAAATAAAAATATAAACACTTACGCTAGAGCTTTTTTAGGAAAAAAGATGGGTAAATAAGAGAATATAAAAGAAATGAAAAGGAAAGAAAGTTGATTTTTTATTTCATGTTATCGAGTTGAGATGAAAGGAAAGGAAAATAAAAAATGTTGCATATCTAGGCGAGCGTTTAGCTGCATATCTAAATGTTATTCACATTCTAATATTTACATTTGATTAAGGATTTTATTTATTTATTTATTTATTTTATTTATTATTATTATTATTATTATTATTATTATTATTATTATTATTATTATTATTATTATTTTTTTTTTTTATAAACATCACTTTTATTATTATTATTATTATTATTATTATTATTATTATTATTATTATTTTGCATCATGTAAGAAGGGTTAAGAGGCTTGGTTGTTCTCCTATAATACTATGAATAACAAATGTATTAAATATGATTACTAGTCCGATGAAATGATTTTGGGAGGTTGTAGATGTGAATATGCTTGAGCCACTTTTGACCTGTTTGATCCATTCGACCCGGAGATAATGCAACCCTAGTCGACCTATGTTAGATGAGTCAAAACTGCTGCATCTAGGCTGCATACAAAATAACGCCGCTTACTATGTATACAAAATTACTTTGTTAGATAGACATGAATAGTCTCTCATTCTTCTTGATATGTATTTGATCTCTGATCGAATCCTAAGAAGATTATAGGACTATACTTTGACAAAATTGAACAGTTTAACCATGCATCTGGGTCATGTTTCTTATGATGATATATTACTATATTTATTGCAGATATGGCAACACGTTGATCAGAACCGCACTGGCTTCCTTGGCCGTCAGGAATTCTATAATGCTTTTAAGCTTGTAGCTGGTGCACAAAGTAAAAGAGAACTAACACCAGATATAGTAAAAGCGGCATTATATGGACCTGCTTCATCTAAAATCCCTGCTCCACAGATTAATCTTGCAGATCTGCCTCCAGCTCAACCAAATGCAATGGGACCACGTCCTCTTACACAGCAGCCTGGGATTGTCAATTCAATGGCCCCATGCCCTCCCACACAACAGTCCGGGGTTGTTAATTCAATGCAAACTCAAACTTTTGGCATAAGATCATAGGGGCCTCCTAATTCAATGGCTCCTCATTCAGTTGCTCCACCTTCTGCACAGTATTTCGCACCTCAAGGAAATTAGTCAATGAGGCAGCCACCACCTCAGAGTGGGCCTCTTCCATCACAGATTGTTGGTGGTCCTAGTTTTCCGATAGGTAGTGGTCGTCTGTCCGGTGCTGGTCTATCAAACTCTAATGTCTCGGGTGATTGGCTTGGGGGCAGAGATGTTGGGGCTACTGTACCGAAACCCCAAGAGCCACTATTGTACTTATCTTTCACAGCTCCTAGACCATCTTTTAGAGGAAATGCAATTAATTCCGCCGCTATGTTTGGAGGTGACTTGTTTTCTGCTTCCCAATTTATATCCAAACCGTCATCATCCTCAATGCCAACACAAACTGCAAGACTTCCACCCGTTTCTTTTGCAATTGCTCCTGCCCCAGACTCCAGCCAAGATAGACCCACTTGGTGCATTGAATGATTTTACAAGGCAACCCACAGGTGCTCCAGTACACTCATCAGGGCCATCTCTACCAAGACCAGATCAACATGCCCCGACTCAAAATGCTCCACTACAGTCAGGTGGGCCGTCGTTACCTCAATGGCCAAAAATGACGCGGGCTAGCGTTAACAAGTATATGAAAGTGTTCATGGAATTCGACTCCGACAGAGATGGGAAAATCACTGGTGATCAGGCTCGCAGCTTATTTTTAAGTTGGAGACTACCAAGAGGTAAATACCCGTAGCTTAATTTAATAGATCAATAATGCCTTATTCAACTCTTTCTTGTAAAATGATTTACTCTCTAGTGAAATGTCTTTCCATAATAGATTAACTATAAACACGCCAAGCCGTAATGTTCTTATTGTTCTTCTACAGAAATTCGGAAACAGGTGTGGACTTGTCTGATCAAGATAATGACAGCATGCTTTCTGTGAGGGAGTTTTGTGTCGCTCTCTATTTGATGGAGTGATACAGAGAAGGCCATAATCTTCCACCAACACTTCCTAGTAATGTCCTGCTTGATGAAACTCTGCTGTCTCTCACGGGCCGACCTAATCCTTCTTATAGACCTGCTGGTTGGGGAGCTAATCCTGGTATACCTCTATACATCATGTAGACATATATTTGTTCGATAATGAAACACCCGTAGGCATTCCTTTATTATTCATCACTATTTATAGATTTAAAGACATAAAGAAACCCCAATGGATCCAACCCACAAGTCGAGTTTGGGCCAACTTATTCTCTAATACTCCACCGCAGTTCGAGCGGCAAAATCGGGAAAGCTCGAACTGGAGTAGTAAACTAAGAAAGCAAATTTAAAACAATAAACCAAAATAAAATGGGATAACCCAAAACCAAAATAAACGAAGAAAGCAAATTCGACACCAACAAAAGTCATCTCGGGAATTGATATCCTAGATTCGACACCAACACAAGTCGTCTCGGGAATTGATACCCTGGATTCGACACCAACAAAAGACGTCTCGGGAATTAATACCCTAGATTCGAAATAAAAAACAAACAATTAAATAACTATAACTTTTTTTTTCAACAATAAAATAAATCTTCGAAGATGTTATCAAACTCCACATGCTTGCTTGCCTCCTTCCATAATCCAAAAGCCCAATACCAACTCTTTACTATTAACGAACCTTCCACCATATGATTTTCTTGGGTAAAAGGTCAAAAGACCCTGTAAATATATTACTCCAAAAAAGCGTTTAAGTACAAAGGATATAGGTGAGTCCCATATCTCAGCCCGTTACATAGGCGAAAAGCTTACATAACAAGATACTTCCTATTTTCTAAAAAGAAAATAAACCACTACTCAAATGATAACAAAATGACGAAATAAAATTACTTCCTAAGACCTTGAAGCTTAGTGCCATACATGGCATTAAAAGCATCCAAATTCTTTGGAAGATCATAAACCTGATGCGCATAGTCATCGTAATCATATCCATCATAGTCGTATTCACGCTCGTGGCCACAACCAAATAGATTAACGGAATCATCAAACGTGTTAACAACCTTCTCATCATCACTATCAGACACAACGATCTCTCCCACCTTAGAAAATGGGTTACCCCTCTTAGTAGAAGAAGTAGACGGAGAAGAAAAAGCACTAGGCTTAGAAATCCCAACCTGTTCCTTCTCTTTCGGATCACTCGCAAGGGGTTCTTGTGATGTAGTAGCAGTCTTTAAAGACCCATCCTCTTTAGCTTCCAATTTATTTCCAGACGCCACATCCAAAGTCACTTCCTTAGTAGGAATACCAAAATCATTAGTATCAGCCATATTAAGGGCATCAAATTGATTAGATGTAACAATATTCGTTCCACCTGTACTAGGCATCCACTTTCTTAGGTTCAGGGGAGGCTTTTTGGGTTGATAAATGAACTTCTTACCCACAACAGGTTTAGTAAACCCTCCTTGACCCGTATTAGTTGAACCACTTTATTTACCCTACTTCTTGTTGTTGACAGTTGGGAAACCACCATTTCCACTCTTAGAAGGCCGATTAGGGGGTAAAACAGATTTTGGACATTCAACAAGAAAATGACCAAAGATCTTACACGTATCACATCGAGGTGGCATCCACTTGTATTCCACCCGTATCTTTTCAATAGTCGACCCCAACCCATCAAGTAGGGGGATTTCAACAGTCAGGCTGTCCCTAAGTACCTCATCCGACTTTACTTCAATCATGCATCTAGCAAAACTACTGCGGCCCCATGATTCCTTGCACATTTGGCTAGTATTAGCATCAAGCATTTTAGGCGTACCAATCAATTTGGCAAGGAGACTAAGACCATCATCAAAAAATATAGCAAGAGGAACATCATGGAATTTAACCCACATTGGGATGTTGGTCAAATCCTCTTTGAGTAAGTTGGTGTTCAAAGTCCAAGGTTTAAGAATAATTGGACAAACAAATTATGGTTCTTGCGATCGACACCAACAAAAGAATCACTCGAATATTAAAACATATGTTGACCTTCTAGATTTCTTCAAAAAAAAAAACAACCCAAAACATGACCACTTCAAACAAAACAATCACAATTTTATCCTAACGACATTTTTTTTGACAATGAACAAAAAATCCTAAACAATCTTAAAAATACTTATCGAAAAACCTCCAACAAGCACTCATGGAAACAGGACCCTTTCATATTGAAAGGAGCAGTAGATCCATTCATGATGGTGATTCGTTGATATTAAGACAGTAACTAACAATTAAATTTGTTGACTATTATTACTAAGAAACAACCTACGAATGATATTGAATGGTTGTGGTGGGTCAATAACACAAAGTAAGGATGAATTAAAAAACAAATTACCATGATATTCGGTTTGAGGGATTTTGTTTGTGGTGCTCCTGACCGCTGGTCGAAGCCGACGGCCGAAAAAATTTGAGTGGCGGCTATTAAGAGTTTTAGAGGATCGGTACCCTCTGATACCATGTTAGATAATGAAACACCCGTAGGCAATCCTTTATTGTTCATCACTATTTATAGATTACAAGACATAAAGAAACCCTAATGGACCCAACCCACAAGTCGGGTTTGGGCCAACTTATTCTCTAATAATATTTATGGTTGCAAAATGGGAGTCGGGTGGCTCAAACCTTTTGTCTTCAGGTTCTGCACCCCAGCAGGCATCCACCCAACAAATGTTGCATGCTAATATAAGGATTCCCATGCCTGGTACCCAACCAATACAATATAATCAGCCGAAAGGACCGATGCCCTCCATGGAAAACTCTCATGCACATCAGCTCAGTAATTGTGATCAAAATACTTCTCGTTCAGTTGCTCTAGAGACAACCCATGCAGAAAAAGTGGTAAAGTTTTATTTGTTTATGATAGATTTGGAATTTAGTTACGCATATACTGTCAATTTATCCATGCGACATTTTTTATCCTCTTTAGAATGCTCACTGTCGTTTGGTTTCCAGTGGTGTTAAAAGGTTGAAGATAAGAAGGAAATTCTAGATTCTAGAGAAAAGATGGCCTTCTACACAGGGACGGAGCTTGAACAAATTAATCGGGGGGGGGGGGGGGGGGGGGGGCAAAATCATTCAAACACAAAATATAATTTCTAATGTATAAAGCATCCATAACACAAAAAGAAGGTCATAAAGAAAAAAGACATAAGATAAACAATAAAGATAAAAGCAAATTACAAATCAGCTCGACGACCTTTGAGGTTTTTAAATTCATCAATTATAGAAGCTGAATCAAACATTTCAGCGATATCTTTTTCAATGTGAACCACCAAGCTGTCTGCAAGAAACTTATCTGACATCCTATTGCGAAGTCGATTTTTACATATCTTCATTGCCGAAAATCCCCTCTCGGTAGTAGCAGTAGAAACCGGAAGTGTCAAGATAAGACGGATCAATCTATCAACCAAATGATATGTCTCATGTTTCTCAGTTTCAACAAGAATTTCGCATAATCTAGCGATAGTGGAAGCACCACTCAGTTTTGAGTTCTTTAACCTAACAATGTTGAACATCTCTAACTGATATCTCAACTGAAACCTCTCTTGTTCGGTAAAGTCAGATGGGTAATACTTCTCAACAAGAAGGGAAATTTTATCAACATTTAACACTTCATCATTTTTAGGAATCAAAGCGGAACTAAGAGTCAACAACTCAATCGCTTCATCATTAAATCTAAAGGCCATCTCGTGCAATTGCTTGTCCAAAGTGCATATAAAAATATCTACCCGATAATAATGTTCAAAAGTAACATGATTATCTTGTCGACGAGGGCGATATCTACTAGATTTGTATGGAGCATTCATATCAGGCATATGTATTTGATGTTTTTCACAAAATGTTATTACCTGTCATATTAAACTTTCCCATCCATTATTTCTGAAATTATTGAGACTTTCCTTTGTTGCTGAAACTAGCTCCATAGCATTGCAAATATCTAAGGATTTCTTTTGTAGAGCTTTTGAAAGAATATCAGTCCTCCCCATTATTTCATTTATCAAGTGTAGAATGAATACAAACTCAAAGGATTTCAAATGAGTATAACATCCATCAGCATCTCCACGTTGAGCGCATAAGATCCATCTTCTATTATACCTTCAAGAACTATACGAGTAGGATTATACATCTTAAGCAAACTTGAAACTGAAAGAAAGTGAGAACCCCAACGTGTATCACCAGCTCGTCTTAAGGTCGTGACTTGATTTGCTCCTTTTCCTTTTTTAATTTCACCAAGTTCCAATAATCGTTTAGTCTCAGCCGCCTTAGCTTTTTGTAACTCATCATGGCGCTTACTAGAACCACAAATTACATTAATAATGTTAGTCAAATTTGTGAAAAATTGGTGAACGGGTATAACGTCCCTTAAAGCAGCAACTAATGCAAGTTGCAGCCTGTGAGCAAAGCAATGAACATAATATGCATATGGATCTTAGCATACTAAGTATATTGACATATTGTACTTCTCTAAAATTTGGGGGGGCCAACATGGATCTTAGCATACTAATATTTCATATATTCACAAACTTTCACAAATATAGCAAGTACTTACTACTTACAACTCAAATTTTGGGGGGGCCACAACCCCTCATTGCCCCTTAAATCCTCCGTCCATGCTTCTACAGGAATAAAATGCAAGATCTCGTGAGTAGACTTATAGCAAAGAAAAATATATAAAAAAATAAAAATCCGGTTGGTTTGTGTGTGGGTGGATCGATCAGATTGTAAATGTAAAAATTTGAGCAACGGACTGAATCGACAAACAACCTCACAATAATAATAATTTCACACGGGATCTAATTTCTCCCTTTCTTCTTTCCTTGCTTAGTTTAAGATCTTCAATTTGATCTAATTGATTGAATTTAAAAAAAATGGAGAAATTCGAGGAGTATTTCAGAAGAGCGGATTTGGATAAAGATGGAAGAATTAGCGGAGCTGAAGCCGTTGCCTTTTTTTCAATTTACCCAAACCCACTCTCGCTCAGGTTACTTACTCAACTCTTTTCATTTTGTAGAAATTGTTAATTCGATTGTTGACTGGTTTAGGATTTAACTTATTTATTTCACTTTTTTATCATAACTGAATTTTCATCTGTTGTTACTAGTAATTCGAAATCATAGATTGTTACTTCGATACGCTACTTGTGCTTCGTTGTTACTTTTATCCTGTACAATTGCTTATGATCACCGTAATATCCCTGAATTTTGTTAGGCTACTATAGATACAATTAATGATCATATACAAGTTTACCCATAGGTTAAGGAGACTTTGCTTGTGTGATTTTAGAACCAAAAAAAAAAAAAAAATGCTACTATCAAATACGGTTGAGTGCTATATTTTTTTTAAATTTATATATATATATATATATATATATACACACATTATATATAACAGGAGGCGTTTGACCATATGAATGTCAAATAAGCACGGTCAATGCCTTGTCATCAGTTTTCGAGTGCCATGTCATCACTATTTACATTTTCGGTGTCCATGTCAACAACTTAATGTACACCTAAGCACCTTAGTGTCCACCTAAGCAATGTTTGACCAAATTAAATTCGGAAGTTTGACCTCTAAATTTGGTTTTAAAAATAGTTACAGTAGGATTCGAACTCATGACCATGTTGATATTATGTCGTGTGTTTACCACTGAACCATCTAATTTTTTTTGGTTATTTACTCTATGCCATAATCTATAAACTCAATTTATACAGGATATCTTTTATTCCTAATTGTGAATCATTCCTTAAAATAAATCTTTGTAAAATTAGAGCCGACTTTTAATTATCTCTTATGTATATCAAAAACTATAACCCTAAAACACATATAAGTTTTATCTCTTATGTATTCCCTAATTCAATTCACCAACTATTGATTACCAGGTTTGTTTTCTTATAAACTTGATGATGGCTACATATAATTTGCTACCATGCATGCATGCTATGTTTAACTTGTAAGTTTTACTTTGATTTACAGTAACAATTGTTTTAGAACAAATTATTCGTTTGGTTATGATTTACTGAATACAGTTGGTTATAGCTACAAGGAATGGTTCATCTTTTCATTTGCAGAACATGATTCCACATGAAGCACACCAGGCTATATGATCTACATAGATATAGCAAATTTTATTGTCCGAGCTCACCAAGAAAGAAACCTCAAGGTGATATTTCTTTAGTTTCACTCACTTTTAATGATTACATTACCTCACCAATATACTCACTTTTAGTGATTACAACTAGAACAGGAGTTTTTGGATCATGGAGTTTTAACCCTTTTGAGAAATTGGCTTGAACCACTACCTGATGGAAGCTTGCCCAATATAAACATTTTTTCAGCAATATTGAGGATTCTAACTGAGGTATAAACAAGGATTTATTAAGCTTTAGTTATATGTTAGCCATTTTCTATGATACGGTATTCCCCAAAACCCTAATTTTCCAATATACACAAACGCATGTTCATCACAAATTAAGTAACATAGCTGTATATAATAAAGTATAATAGTGATGCTATGACTGAGTTATTGCTATTATACAGCACAATGAGTTATTTTATGTAATACGTAATGATGTAGATTAAAAAAAGATATGCGCTAAAGTGATGAAAAACTGAGTGAAATCACTGTTGCACTTTCGTTCTTTTAATACGTCGTCAAACATTTATATCATTGTTGTTATTCATAACTTTGAAATCGTTATGCTCATTGTTTGTATATTATTGATTTGTAAGTCTGAAGCATGTGTGGAGTATGCAGAGAAAGCTTTAGTATATATGCAAATATTCCATGTGGTTGAGTGAAGTTATTGACATTCTCTTGGGGAACCTATTTGGCCTTGCATTTCTGAATAATGTGGATTTTGTTTGTTCGTGGATATTTACCATCACCAGTGATATTACAAACAACTGGTGGCTCATTAGTTGTGCACGTTTAATTGGAAACCCTGCTGGTTTTAAGTTGAACACTGAGCTTACAGGAGTTCTTGGCACTCTTGTAACATCCCCTAAAATCGATTAACGACAGCGGAAGACTTAACGGGGTATTACGTAGTGGATCTTTATCACAATCATAGTAAATGTTTTGAAAACACATTTTTATCATTCATTTAAAATATTTGAGTACAGAAATAGTTTTAGGAAGACAAATCATATCTTCGCAGATATGATTTATTTAGTAGAATGATAAAGAAAACGTTTATTTAGATAACCCGTGCCCGGGTTGATGCCCTTCTCCGTGCCTTGATAATCCATGCCTTAATTACTTGAGATAACATGCTAAAAGTCAACAAACGTTGAGTGATTTCCATAGGTTTAGGTTTAAAGTTTGAACACAAGTAGGGGTGTTAATTGCATCGATAAACAATTAACAAGTTTAAAAATCAAGTTTGTTATTGCATTAAGCTCATGACACGCAACGATTAGACAGACATCAATGTGTGATGTAAACTAATATACATAATAGGGGTGCCCTCAGGATAGGTCTTTGCCAGTAACCTATGAGTTGTTAAATATTGTGCGCCTAGTCGCTCATCCTAGCTAAACTAAACGGGGATTGTCAGTCCCAAATAGATCTATTCCTAGATATTCACGTTCACTCGTAAGTGATTAAGGTTCATGATCGAGGGGCTTTTGGCAATAGCTACTTAAGCAATAAAAACATCAGGCATAGCATACTAAAAAGCTTGTGTTCGGGTTTGAAGTATGTATCTCCCCAAAAAAGAGTTTTAAAGTTTAAAGAGTGGGCTATGAACACACACCTGGATAGCTCGGTAGTACTAGTATCGTTATTCAAACGATAGGTGGAAACGGCTTCAACACACAACCTAAGTAAAATATATAGCAAGTTTTCAGAGTTTGATAGTCTAAGTACAGTTTATCGCGAAAGTTGTTTATTATAGTGTATTGTTTTGTTAGTTGACTCGTAGCAATTTAAACGTGCGTGTTTAAATGCCTGAAGTTCAAGAACAAAAGTTATATTTAGAATACTAGTTATAATGCCCGCGCACGCGCGGGGTATTTTCTAATTTTTTGAATAATGTATTTTTGATCTGTTGTACCTTAAATTCCTAACATAAATTGGTTAATGTAGGTCATGTTTAAAGCGTATTTGCTATAATGTGTCTACTTTCAAATAATATGATATGAAACGTGATAAATGGTCTGAGTGTATCAAACTGTACAAAAGTTATCCAATATATTTTCTAAATGCATATATATATTAAATTGTATTATTATCATAATGTTTGTAACATTTATTCTAATTATCTCCATCCTCGATCAGATAGACTTGACTGTTTGTTGTGCCTTTGCATGTATTGTCTGATGTGGGACATTTATTTCTAAGAGCGGAATTGTCATCGTCAGAAATCTGTTAGAAAATATATCCGTCAAATAATTTTCTTGTACGTTATGTGTAAATGATTTTGTTGAAACAATGAGTGCAATGTTAATACAAAATTCCAATAAATGCACCATAAGATAGGCATTTCCTTCACTCGATATTAGATTCACAAACTAAAGTTTCATGAATAAATATAGAAACAGAAGTAAGGCTAACAAACTGAGAACTAAAATGATCACTGATATTGTAATAGTAATAAACATAAGCATATTCATGATGCAAAAATCAAGTTTAGCAACAACAAAATTTACCTACATTCGCAAAAACAATTTAACTTATCATCTAGCAAATCAGTCACCAATAATCACCTCACAAACCATGTTAATAAACACTATGAAAAAAACATAACTCACATTTGCATGTAATATGAATGACACTCGACATTAGTTCCAAGGTGTTTTATGTAAGTCAAACTATTACCTCCAAAATTTGTTGGAAAGCTTCTCAATTAGCAATATCCATCACTGGAGTTTCGTCTCTGACTGAACCACCACTGTCCGCACCACCAACAAACCTGTTTCGAGTACTTAGTGAATAATGATTCAATAACTGATTTTTTTAATGGGTAATAATGAAAAATCCTAAGCCAATTTCTTAACAAACGCATATAAAGTGACATCCTACTTCATACATTGATCTATATCACTTATATATAAATTGCATAAACATGACTTATCATTCAGAGATCCAAATATGCATTTATAAAATTAAGAACACAGTGACATCATACTTCAAAATAGATTATTTCACTCACACAAATCATATTAAAAAAATTCACTACTAAAATCCCAAAGTTCCTCTAATATAGGAAATTAAAACGATTAGATAATCTTATAAATTTGTTCAACTTGATTGAGAGTAATATGGGAAGAATATACACAGGCAAAATACTTGTAAATATACAGCTAAACCCCTTTTGTACTCTCCTCACTATCGATTCACATGAGAAAAAAATCACATATTTACATTAAATTAAACCCCTAGATTTCATCTTGTGTTCAATATTTATATTCTATTCTAATAAGATATAAATATAGTCACATAGTTGTTTTCTGTTCAAACCTTTGATCATCACTATTTCAATACCGATGAAGGAATCGGAAGTGAGGGTGGTAAGGTGATTAATTTTCGGGTTCAATAACAACAAACTAAAGAAAATGTTGTTGTGAATATAATTTGAAGTCTTGCTGGTTCGAAGCATGTTGTTATTGAAGAAGTAAATTAGCTTGTTCACTCGATATAGGGTTTAGAGTTTTAGGAAGCATCACATGTTATGGAATCAACTTTTACTTTCGTTTTCTTTTAAGTATAGTTTGCTCCAAAAGAATGGGAAAAACACCTTCAAGTACATGCGTATATTTTACTTTTTAATTTAATAATAATAAAAAAATTAATTATTACTTAATAAGGAAACAATCTTTTTAACTTAAGATATAAAACTTAATAATCATGTAAGCTATAAGCTTATTTGTACCAAACAGCCTCTTACTATAGTATATAGTGCCATAGTGGCATTAGACTATTTGTACATATTTGAAGACACGTACGACTATCATATTACATCCTAACGATCATAACTTTCACATACTGCATATTTACATTACCTGAAGTAAATACTATTGTCTTCAGAAGAAGAGCTTGTAGCTCATAATGTTTCACGGAATACTGGGTCATGAGGGAGCTGACATTTAGTTAATTTCACTTTACACAATTTCACCTAGCCTAACAAACTTACAGCCACACAGCAAGAACAGCAAAAAATAAACTGAAAACGGATAATTCAAATATGAAACTAATAAATGAAATCAAATTTCAAGTTATTTATATATCTGGTTGAATACAGTCTTATAATAACGTGTTTTTTTGGGTTCAGAGGAGAAGAATGTGTTGCGACTGAATGTACAACTAAATAGGAACAGGTGGATTCTACAAAAATATAGTTACTTATGAGAATGCAACTTACATCCTAGAAAAGACCACACAAAGCGAAGCCCGTACATTAGCTTCTTTAAGGACTCTACCTCGGCCCCTGCCTCTGCCATTTCCTCTTCCTCTTTGAATTAGTTACAGTTAAACTCATAAATCACTACAGGAACCATAACCATATTTAAACCAAATTGGAGCTGTCAACTTTTTAAAACAGATTATCGTTGGACATAGATTAGTTAGCGGCTATTACATTATATTAGAGGAACTTTCTCCTTGATAATAAAATGTTTTAAAAGACAACTTTAACTATTACATGATGAAGAGTAAACGTCCTTTTTCTCCTTCTAGCCTGTCATAGCAGCAGGTATAGTTTCAGATAGATCAGCAGGATCCTCTGTATTTAATGCACGAAGCATAACATGAGATGTGTAGATATGCATGTTGATGTAAGTATCATGTTTATCTCAAACACCTAGCTGATCGAATATTCTATTGAACTGGATGCTAGAAAGCTAACGGGTAGAAGCTAAAGGTGGCAATTTCAAAGCATCTTTGAATAGGTTGATACTCATTTTGTTAAGTTTCTAACAGGCCAGTAAAATATTGTTAATAAATTATAATTTTCCTAATAATATTTACCAAAATTGATTTTTTTTTTTCTTTTTTTTTTTTTTTTTTTTTTTTTTTTTTACAAACAATATTCGGGCCGTACAAAATCCCTTTTGACCATTTACCCGAGCCTGGCCCGTCCATTTTGCCACCTTTTATAGAAGCTACAAAGTAATGTTTGAACACTTAAGCAAGTATTTGAAAGAATGTGGCGCATCAAGAAGATGATAATACCTGAGAAATTCCTTTGCAAGCATTTGAAAGCCGCTGCAATTGCTGCTTTTCATTCTTACTAAATGCAGCAAGTAACCCAATAATTCTGCACTTGAGAATAAACTTGGGCTTAGGCAAACATAAAGTCTGCTACTTGCTTGTAAAAGGTACTTATACATCTACTCATACTACACCTCTGTTTTTGCAGTTAAAAACACTTGGCCAATCACTTATAATGATGATGATGATGAACACATTCAAGCATGTATAAACACATAACTACTAACACATTTGCCAAGTGACACATCTTAGCGTTGTCCCTAACTCCCTATCAAACTAATACAATGAAGCTATCATGTCCCATGATATGATATCATGTTAACAAATTTTAGATCTACTGTCCTATCAATTAAACTTGGAGAATATTCTCACATGTTAGTTATGTCCATTGTAGTGGTTTATGAGGAATTCAACGTAAAAAGGCAATTTGCGACATTTCTAAATGTACCAGAACTGAAATTGCAGACATCTTTAGTTTATGGTGAGGCAAGTCGCTAATTGAATGAATCAATCGTTAATTTGTCAAATAGAAATCTTTTAGAAACAACCATTAATCTACTCAATTTAATTTGTAAAAAGTAATAGAGACATAATTAATAACGCCGCACCTTAACAAATACAACGAAATTATATCTAACTTAAGAGCATGCACAAAGAATAGTAAAGTGAAAAAAAAAGTAGAGCGGTAGGAGAAAAAAAAATCATGATTCATATTACGAAAAGCTTTCCACAAATTGTCCATTAATGAGAAGCTTGGTATATTTATTCAACCTATATCGATTTATTTGATACAATAAAATATATATAAATATAGTAAGATAAGCTTAAAACACACATGTATTATCAAGCATAATATGAGCCTCATGTAAGTACCTACACCTGAGTTCCCCGAATATTTGCAACCGAAAAAACAATATACGGATCTGCTTCAAATTTTCACAACAAAGTAAGCGCTAAAAACACAAATGAGTCCTAAACTACACTACTATCCTTCATCGATAAGACCATTCTGCATAACTTTAATTCCTACCATTTTATATGAAATGTAATTCTAAGAATAAGCTGTTGCGGACCTTTTTGTGAGAGAATAGAAAATCAGTTCACTCAAAATAAAAAGGTATATCTGTCTTAAGACTGCACATGAATATGTAACGGAAGATTAAATTGTCGATACAATACAACGCGTACCTGTTGACGCAAAGGAAGGGACCGTGCAACGTTAACTGTTGGTGATTTCTAAGCCCTTGATAAAGCAATAGCCATATGATCAACCATCACCTGCAAGGCATCCTAGAAAAATCAGAAAACACAATAAACAGGTCAAATATCTGGCCAAAGGTGCAAGATTTAGAGTGTGTGAAATAATAACTCCAATTAGTTAAACAGCTGCTATGAACAATTTGAAGGTGAATGATTCAAGTGACAGTTCAGGAAAGGAAATAAGAAACCCATAATAGCAATTTGAAGCTACCTGAACTCCAAAACTCATGTTCTTTTATCGAAGCTGGGAGCGCTTTCTTTGATCAAGTCCATGTTGGTAGTCCACTTATATAGTCAATCATGACTGAGCTAAGCAGAGGAGCCTGATAGTGATAGTAAATAGTTCGACCAATCGTCAGATATATTGGGGTTGATAAATACTTGATCAACTTTAAATGTTGACGGATGAGCTTTTACTCTACTTTTTTATTAGCATACAAACTTTTAAAAAGAGAAAAACAAACAACTATAAAGAGTGTATCCCTCTTGTGCGAGGACCTGGTACATTGCTGACAGAAGCGGTGTTATTCAAACTTAGTGTAGCATTATGGTTGTTGGCTGCAACATATATGAGTTAGTGAGAATAAAAAAGCTGAAAGTATATTTTAATCCGAGCTACGAAATTAATAGTCTACATACGTGTACGTATACTGGTTGAGCTAATAAGGATGGCATTACCCTCAACTCCTAACACATCCACCAAGCTTTGTCAACTGCAGACTTTGTCTCAACATGTATGTTCCACAGTTAAACTGCATGCATTGTCAGTTTCGATCCAATTACGTGTGAACGGGTTATATCAGATCAAATTTTTATCTAAAATGGGTCATATCAGATTAAATTACATATAATGTAGCAGACGGGTGATTATCTATTTAAAACTAAAAATAGCTAACCTCTTAATCCTTCAATAAATAGAAACATTTTAAGCAATTATGAATTCGAGTGTCCAATATATTCTACTGGAAACCAAACCAACAAACAACATGACCCGCTTATTTTTCCCACCTTTAGTTTTTTAATCCATTCATGTCCCCTTAAACCCATGTATCATCCCCTAACTTACTTCCAACTACCCCTATCAAAAAAGACGAGCTAACAGCTAGTGTGTCCACCAGTTTCATGCCAACAAAATTATGTCTAACCCAATGTCCTTATGAAGAACCACATTATAGTAATACCAAAAATAAACTGAGGATGCTTGAAATTAGCACCGAGACATTGAGATGCATAAATTACTAAAGAAAGAAACGGCTTCTGTTTAATAATCGATACTTATCTCAAATTGTGTGCAATGTGATTCATGGAAAAGCCAACACAACTTCTTCAAATACAATTTTGGAGCATGACCATCACTTTTGGAGCAAAACCGAAGCCCTCATAAGTCCTAAGACTCCTAACAGATAATGCACATAAATTTAAGATAAAAGAAGAGAGAAGGAAGCACGACACTCACCAAATTCTTTACTTCCAACTCAAGACCACCTTTACTCTTAATATTATATAAGAAAACTCAGGGTCAAAAAAGGGCAGGACACGTAATGAGTCAAAAAGGATCATTTGTACGGGTTTACCCAAATAACCCTTCTTACTAACGCTTTCTACGTATATGTAAACAATTAGTATGCTAAACATGATTAAATGTTTATACCGTTTCAATAATAATCGAGTATTTCTAATAAAAGGGGAGGTTTTATACGTTACTAATGCTATTTGAGTAACTTTCAGCCCATTTGACCCGTTCTTATTTAGCTACTCTTTTAACCCATATGTGTCTTAAAATGGAACATAATAAGCCATAAATAAACCAATCGAAAACTCTGATGAAATATTATCAAGAAAAACATTCATCACCACCGTAACAAAATCTAAAAATCATCCGAAAACGCAAGTCTATAAAAAAATACACACCTTTGAGTTTTATCCTAGCTATCTGAAACCACTATGTTCATCTCTGGAATCTAAGAAACCTGAGACACAACTATACCATGCATTGCAACAGTTTGCGATGTACCATCTAACGGCCACATCTTCACTTGCTTATCACAACCGCCAATAAAGACCATTAAACTAATAGCAAATGAATCGCAACTGAAAGATTAAACAGAAAAATCATACTTTCGAATGTAATATATACGATTTTGAATATTTTTTTGAATAAATTGAGATAAGTCAACTTGTTTTTACTTTTAATAGGTACTTTAAAGTCAAAATCTTACCATATTCAATATAAATCAACTCTAAAAAAATAATAATTAGCAAAATTAACCATGGGCTAGAAAAGCAACTAATATAATCGAAAATATTAATATTAGTTAAGTAAAAGTAGAAAATTAGACATGGAACCCACAATCTTACCAAAATTAAGGATCATACCTGATTCTTTCAACTAATTTGAGGTATAAACTGACTGTTGAGTTGAATGAATTATAATTAATTTTGAGAATCTACGTGATTGTGATATTCGGCTTTGGTTCTTCAACGATTTAGGGTTAGGAACTCCAGTGAACTTGATTTAGGTTTTGGGAGAGAGAGTTGTTGATCGGTTAATGTGTGTTAATAAAGGAATCTAGGATGTTTGGTATTGCTTATCTAAGCTAGCTTGTGTTAATATTTGATGAAACATGTTATAGTCATTCTACATACTACTACCAAAGAAGTCAAACTTAAGTTGAGATTAATAAAAGCTTCGCTTATTGAAGGAAACAACGAATCAAACTTATCAAAAATTCTAACCCCAATCTGGTATAGAGATTATGGAAAAAAAATTCTTAACTTTATTTACAACATACTATATCGGTTCATATTCAACACTAACATGGCCAAGACAACTCAAGTTAGGAAGTTATCGCATATACATGCATCTATTTTAAAATTTTCATTCAAGATAACTATACCTTAACTTCCCTAAAACCATTTCTTGTTGCATAAACATGCAAAAACTCTCTGATGAAATCAAAATCCATGAAGCTTTGGTTGAGTGTATCAGATCAATATAATGGGAATAATCACATTTAATATTTGTTATTTCACCTTTGAAACGCATTTATCCATCACTACCATGGAACACGCCTATGTATCACCCAATCATCCAAGTTCAACTCCTATCATTACTTCTCGCAGACGTAATAACAAAAATCAACTACCTAATACCTCAAGTTGCGCTTTCCACAAAAATCACATTGAACCGTCATTCTTAATCTTCTACTCTTCTTCTACCTTAATGTATTCTTGTGTGAGCTAAAGTTAATTGATTTGCTTTTAATAAAACTACATTGAATTAAGGCTTCCAAATAAAATTGAGCATCACAGTCAACTCTTAACCCTCAAAGTCCCTAAATCTAATAGTGGTAACTCCGCACAAAGTACTAACAAATAATCAGATAATCACATTAGATCATACACAAATCATCATTGTGCCCAATTATATAATATAAAAAATGCTAATAAAATAAAAACAAAGATATAAGAACATAATGTGTCACCTATCTAATAAAAATTCAAATAAAATCATAAAAATTAGGTGAATTAGCTTACCATAAATCTTTAAAATTTTATCCTGAATATGTCGAATTAGGTCTTTTAATAACAAATCCATCAGCATCATACCTAATCAGATTTCACCTACAGAGACATGTTGAATAGGATCGATGTTATGATATAACTCAACACAAGATTAAATCTCTAATGGAGGATTGTGGCGGTGTGGGATGGTTGCTTAGGTGGGGGATGCGAGAAAGAAAACTGTAAAGAGGGTTTTGTGTTTTTAATCTGTGTTTAGTTGTGGTTTTGTTTTTTAAAATTTTTGTTTAAGCCCTTGAAGATATTGTAGATTCACCCTACCTTTTTAAAGTTTTCTTTTTTCATACTTTTGACACACATAACTTTCCACTCACTTTTCACCTAAAACGAATTTACAAATTTTTTTGGTTAAATTAGGAAATATTTAAGGCTCTTTTTATTAAAAATCTTTAAAATTAAAAATAAAATAAAATTTTTATTACTTAATAAGGTATGATTTGATTTTTTTAAAATGAAAAAGTCTCCACTAGGGGTTTTATTTTATTAGGAAAAAGATAACTCGTGAGCATGTTCTTGTTGACGTAGTGTAGAGATTTTACGAAAAGAACAAGGTCGGTGGTTGGTAAAACCAACTTCGGGTTTAAGATTTTGGTTAATTGTTTTAATTATTTTCTTATCGTAGTATTATATATATATACTTATATGTAAGAAAAATATGAAATGTGATGATATGTGTCGAAGGGTTACGAAGGACGGTGTGAATAATAAGACGGTTGATAGGTGCCGAAAAGTGAATCGGTTTGAGAGAATGTGTTAATTGTTAAAAGTTTATATTTATTATTTTCGTTATTACGTTATATATATACTATATATATTTATCTTACGAAAAGTGCTTGATCGAATCGGTTTTATTATATATATATATATATATATATATATATATATATATATATATATATATATATATATATATATATATATATATTATAAATTATAATATTTATATTTTATTAAAAACCTTTAAGTTTTGAAAAGTTTACACTTTAACCCCCTAACGGCATAACTTTACACTGTCAGTCAAATGATTTATAATTTTATTTCTAATCCAAAACTATTTTATATTTACATTTTCTACCCAAAACTTTCTAGATTTACAGTTTTCATCACAAGATGTCAAAATGACAGTTTTCACCATAAGTTTCCATTTTGACAGTTTTAGTCCCTCGACTACAAAACTTTTGCAAATTTAGTCCAAAACTCACAAACTTCAAAACTTAATCTTTTTATTTTCTAAATAAGTTTAAAACAGCTTATTTAAGCTTTAAAATAGCTTCTTTTTAAAATAGCTTATTTCCCAAAAAGAACTTATTTCGAGTTTAATGGGCCTTTAACGAGCTTAACTTAAGGCCCGTTAAGTTTTTTCAATCCAATGGACTAGGAAAACATTTAGGCTTAGCATTGGGCTCATTTTTGGACACTAAAAAGTTTAGAAAACTGCTTATAGACCCAGCTTATCTCATAAGCTTATTTTTGGCTTATTGGGCTTATAAGCCCAAACATAGGTTTGTAAGTTTTAGAAAACGCGACTAGCTATGGGGTTAAACGAGGGACAAAATAAGTTTGTGAGAGTGAGTTATTTATGTGTCTCGTTAGTTTATCTTGTAAACTAATAGGTTAAGCCTTAAAAAGACAATGTCGTGTGTATGCTTTAAGAGATACGAGGTCAAAGTGTCTCGACATCAACCAAGCCAAAAATAGTTTTTATTAAAATATTTTCTAAGTGTTTTAAGGGGAGAAATTGTTTTGGTCGAGGCAACTTAGAAACGTGTTATATATTGTGCTTATAAGTGTTTATTAATGAAATATGCCTTACTAACTTTGGTTTATAATGTGTTAAACTTATGATTTAGCTAATAATAAGTATATGTTATAACTAAATATTAACGAGAAATTAGCTAAAGTAATTGTGTAGTAATAAAATAAATCGTGAAGGAAAAATGAAAAAGGAGGAGTTTGCTCACCTCACCAAGATTTGGTGGAGTAGTAAACGATTCATGGGGGGTTAGAAATGAACAAAGAAATCTTGAACTTGACTCCCACGTACACACAAGCCACCGAAGTATATTATTACTTGATATGAGCATTCCAAAGGCTTACCAAAGTTAAAACGTTACCCAAATGACTTAGAAGCTAGTTTTGTGAGTGGAGGTGAGACTTAAAAGTGTGCATGGCTTGTACACATGCATGCAAGCATGTATAAATACATGAGGGACTTAAGAAACGTGGTAAACATGGACTTGGAGACCAAGGGAGTAGGGTACGAGTATAGGAACTCAAATAGTATAGGTATGATGAAGAGTTGGTGAGGGATCGTCCTTGTGGGTATACGAGCAAAAGGAAAGAAGCCAAAGGAGTCCATGTTTACGTTTGGACTTGGAATACGTGGTCAACAAGGAGATTTTATGATTCTCATGAGAATAGTGGAGTTGGTGCAAGTTTTCGTCCTTGTGGAGTGTTTGCCGAGAGAAACAACAAAGAAAACATGGAAGGAATTTGAGGTTAATAGTTTTTAAAGAAGGTCAATTCCTTTTAAACTATTCTTGACCCATGTATGAGTTCTCGTGGCTGCCTTATGAGTCAAACAAGTAGGATGTGGGGAGGGTTCCACGTATGGTCCTTGTGGTATAGTATACGAAGGAAAACAACGAGAAAACATCATTGTGGCTTGTTGTGACTCGTTTGTGGATTTGTGGAAGGACAAATCTTAATAAAAACGTGTTTAGAAAGGTTTGAGAGACTTTGGCACCAAGTTTAGAGAGGTACGAGGTGTGGTGGACTTGAAAATGAATTTTTGGTTTTTGTAAAACATGTAAAATCAAGCTGAGATGGGGTCGATTTTTAGTGGGCAAACGTGCACGATAGGGAAAAGGGTTTGGTTCTCACGATTCTTGGTTGGGAGGTTTAATGAGGTGTGCAAAAATATTTAGGTGTCGTTTGTAACAATTTGGAATAAGCGAGACAAAGTAAACGGGTTTGGGGACAAGGTTTCGAAAATATTAAATAGGGTTTAGGCTTGGATTTGTTTTTGGGCTTACGGTGTGGACTAGGCCCAAGAAGAAAGAAATAAATCAAAGGGTCCGTTTAGGTGAGTTTGGTGTGTAGCAGAATTGGGCCGAGGCCCAATGGGAGTGTAGGCTCATATATATATATATATATATATATATATATATATATATATATATATATATATATATATACACACACACACACACACACACACACACACACACACACACACACATAATTATTACGTTACTTAATAAACGTTTATTATAAAAATTATTTCGCGATACTTAGACTATCTAGGTTCGTGTGTAAGCGCGTTCTAAAGTAAACGGTGACCATAAGCGACGTTGTGATAAAAAAAATGTAACTCGACTAACAAACAAAATTTTTGTTATCGGTAAAAAACGGTTTTTTTTATTATTTTTTTATTTTTATCGTAATGATTCGTAAATCATGTGTTTGCATTTACTATTTAGGAGGGAAAATTACGGGAGATTACAACTCTTCCCCTTAATTCAATTCAAATTTGGACTACGCTATGTGGCTCTCTGCGTTTTCTGTTTATTTTCTTTATAAAAGGACTGGCTATATCTGGGGTTCTTTTTGGCTTGACTACCCTTGCTGCTTTGACCGTTGACGTGATTACTATTTCTACAACACATGTGTCAACCCTGCATTGGTTAATATCTCTCATCTATTCAAGACAGATACAAGCAACAATAGCATTGTGGCGTCTTTTCGGTAAATAATCCTTAACATCCCTAGAGTTCTTCCTTCCTGCACTAATACTTCAACAAACTCCGGTTTCTTTGCATTTACTTACTGCACCCCACTGTCACCAAGTAGCACCTGACCTGCTCAGAAAGAAATTCATGGTGCTTGATGAGATTGTTTCAGTGGTCAAACAGGGACTAACATACATGTGGTAAAAGGTACAAACGATCAGACATATCACCTCTTACGAATCTTCCAGTAGAAACCTCTGCTGGTCCGGAGAGATCCCATCGTTATCCTGAATCTTGGCCTTACCGTTGTCGATGGTGTCTGAGCTTTCAACTTCCACGGTAATAGTCTTCATAAAAATACAACAAGCAGTATTTCTTTCTTTTTTTATACAGCTCAACTCAGTTATTATTACATTTGTCATTTTGATGATTCTTGTTGCAACAGGTTCATACATATTGATCGAATTTTTGTTTTCACTGAGCAAGCCCCCCTTTGGATTATTTGTTGTGCAGACGTATAATCAGCATTAGCGAGTCATCATTGGCTACTGAAGCTTGGCCTTTGGTTTGTTCATCTTACTCCCAGGAAAAGTTGTCCACTTCCTTTGTTTAGGGGTCCATTTATGAAACATGAGTTCAATTGCTTATTGGCTGTGTAGGTTTTAAGTTTATAGTTTATAAACACATAATTTTAACAATTGATTGGAAAGATTTGTTACATTTGAAAAAAAAGGTTTACGCTACATTGATTATTTGTACTATTTTTTTTGAAGTTGCAGACTTAAATGGGTGACTCACCCTGGAATTCTATGGATGCTTCAGCTATTGTTGTTGATATTCGGGTCTATCGATGTCTTCTAAATGGTAGCCCAGAATCCGTTGGTGTCAATGTTGTAACTAAGCCACAGATTGTTATTGGCCGGCTGCAACAAGAATGAACTGTTGGTACTATATTGAGGCACGACACGAAAAACTGAACATGTGCGATTAAGCTGAGCTGAAACACAAGGTAAATAACACTCTTTCATTTTCTTATTTATATTTTCTTTTGTCCATGAATAAAGTTGCAAAATGTTTACCTGTTATTTGGTGTTTTAAAATAAACAAACCCGTTTAAAGGTGTTAAATTATCGGTTCGTTTTTGTCCATTTGATTGCTAAATTATGTTGCATTTTGGGATGGATTGAGGAAAATGATTAAGGGGGTGTTTGAATTAGCTTATTTCACAAGCTTACGGGCCCATTTGTATTTGGAAAAGCTCATGAGCTAGTTTTTTTTATGAGCTAATTACATTTACAGCCCAATCCTTTTCAATTCTTATATTCTATGATTCTTATTGATGTGGTATAACACGAATGCCCCATTCCATGATGTGTATACACTACAACAAACAGGAGAATGGGCGACCACACTTTTGGCGGGGACGCCCTTGTCCTCTAGCCCAGCTGCATAAGTCTGTGCTTCAATCAACATTGTCAAAATTGGAAAGATATTGGAATTTTTGTCCTCTCGCCCCCCAAACACCTCATCAGATTAAACTTCTAAAGGATATGTAAGTAATGAAACTAACCTTAATTCTGTTGGGGAATAACCACGATAATATCCCACTGACTAGGTAAAGGGTATGAATGTTTCAACACCAAAAGTATACCTCAAACTAGCTTTTTGAAAATTAAGCACTATTAAAAGGAGCAAGAGAATGTAACACCAAACTTTATTATATTTCTTATAGAAACATATTACAAACTAGAAAGAACAAAAGAGAGAACTAACTACACAAGAATACTTGTGTGTTTTTGGTGTGCCTGGAAACAAAAAACTAAGCCTTCTATTTATAGGCTTCAAATGATAGATCAAGTTACCAAGTTGCATACCAGTGGATGAGATCTTGCAAATCTTCCAACTTCCATATCTTGAAAATCTTGCATATCTAAAGATTCCATATCTTTCTAAGATATCATATCTTATCTTATTATTGAGCCAATATGTAACAAATCTCCACCTTGTCGAAATATCGATTCCTTCAATCTCGCTGTCAACCATCGTTGGTGGAACGCTCAAACCAATCTTCATGTTTTCACAACATTGATCAAGTCTAAACAATAATTAAACTTGATCCTAGCTACTACTTTAGTCAGCATATCTGCGGGATTCTTAGATGTATGAATCTTCTGGATTCTGACTCCACCTTCTTCAAGTATCTCTTATATGAAATGATACCGAACATCAATGTGCTTCGTCCTTGCATGATAAACTTGATTCTTTGCTAAATGAATTTCACTATGACTGTTAGAATGCATCATGACAAATTTCTGATTGATTCCATGTTCACTGAGCAACCCTTGAAGCCAAATTGCTTCCTTTACAGCCACTGTGATCGCCATATACTCTGCTTCCGAAGTTGACAAAGCAGTAGTTGACTGTAAGGTAGACTTCCAACTAATTGGAGCTTTTGCCAAAGTAAATACATAGCTTGTCGTAGATCTTTGCTTGTCTAAGTCTCCAACATAGTCTGAATCGCAGTATCCTTCTACCCACTGAATACTTCCATGTTCGAATACTAACCCTACATTGACCGTGTTATGGATATACCGTAACATCCATTTAACAGCTTGCCAATGTCCTTTTCTAGGGTTATGCATATACCTACTGACCATCCCAATATCATGACTAATATCTGGTCGAGTACATATCATAGCATACATTAAGCTACCGACAACATTTGCATAAGGCACTTTCTCCATGTATGCCCTCTCTGCATCATTTTTAGGTGACATAGCAGCACTGATCTTAAATTGAGAAGCGAGTGGAGTACTAACTCATTTTGTTTGCTTATCGAACCTAAAACGCTTTAGAATCCTTCTCAGATATTGTTTCTGAGTCAAACAGAGCTTCCTCAATTTTTTGTCTCTGACTATCTCCATACCGAGAATCATCTTTGCTTCACTGATGAGGCGAAAAGTGAACCACTTTTAAGGGGTCATTTAAGCCCGAATTCGAGATTATTTGATCAATTATTGCCCTAAATCGTTCCTTTTGTCATTTTAGGTACTTTAGGAGAGAAATCTGGAAAAGGAAACATTTTGGACGTTTTTGGAGCATAAAAGTGAAGAAAACAGAAAAGTCTTAATTTTCCTTGCTGGGAACAGTACCTGACGGTGTCACAACTTCCTTAATGACGGTGTCAAGAGTTACAGCTTTACAAATTTTTCAAGGGTTTCAACCCTTTGAATCTTTCATGTTCAATAAGATATAAGTATCCTTTCAAATCATTCAATATGTCTATGTGTTGTTTGATTATATCTTACGCTTGTCTTCTATTTAACATGCTAGGCTAGATTTCTTTTGTGTTTACTTAGATGTAGTGAAACCTAGATGTTAATTATGGGTTGATTGTTTGTTTATAGTTGTTACGGATGATTGTATTCGATGTTAGGCTTAAGAAAACTGGCAAACTTCCATTGGTAACTTGCTTGAACGTCTTAAGAAACATGATCGGAGGTGTGCTACGATTTTTGGTTGTATTTAATGCGTAGGAGAATTCTAATGATCCCATGTTAGGAGCTTCTAACGGCTCGACATAGGAGTGAAGTAGGATCCTATAGAGTTAGGGAATATTGTACACGGCCCTACGACTAGTATTAAGGAATATGACCCGTCATCCATGCAATTGTAACAAGCTATCAACCTGTGAAAGATATCTAGGGAGTAATGAAACCTAAGTAAACACAACTTTCCTCATCATTGTTTACACCACACTAGTATAATTAGCTTAATTTTCATTTATGTTATTTCACTTTTATTGCATTTGTAGTAAATTGGGTTAGTTGGCTAGCAACTAATTCTGCCCACTCTTCCAAAACCCGAGATTTTAATTGCTTTCATAAAAATATAAAAATACAAAAAGAATCATCCCTCACCTCTAGACCTAGTTTAGGAGGCTTTCTAATCCTAGCGACACTATTCCTGAGTTGAACGATCAATCCCCCGGTACATGTCACTATACTATACTACAACGATCAGGTACACTGCCTGGTAGGGGTTGTAAGCTTCTCGAGATCCCTTGAGAGGTAAAACCTGGTGCGATTCCCACGTATCAAGTTTTTGGCGCCGCAGCCCGGGGAATAGTTATTGTCTAGGTTAGGATTTCTTTTTATTAGGTCTACTTGCTAGATTCCTTTCTAGTAAGATTTTATTTTTATTTTTAGGTTTTCTTTAGTCTATCTTATTTCTTCGTGTCTTTGTTTGTAACCTTTGCCATCCGACATCATGAAAGGTGGTAACCTCTTTGAACCCATCAACCCACCACAACAAAACCACCCACAAAACCCACCACTAGCAAACCAACCTCTTAGGCCCCGAACCTTAGGAGAGTATTCCCGTCCTAGCCACCAAGGCTATCGAAACACTATTGAGCTTACCCAAGGAGCCAATGTGTCCCCCTAGCGATCCGACACCATCCGGTTGGTGCAAAGCGGATGTGCATTCCATGGACTTCGTTCCGAAGATCCTAATCAATATCTCAAGGACTTCCTTAAAATCGTAGATTCTATAGACCTTGATGTTACAACTAGAGAGTCGACCCGATTATGCCTATTCCAATTCTCTCTACATGATCAAGCTAGTCAATGGCTTGAACGTTTAACCGCGGGATCCATCACCTCATGGGATGATCTCACCACTCGTTTCCTTGCTCAATTTTTCCCACCGGGGAGAACTACCAAGCTTAGAAATGATATCTTGATGTTCCAACAACGTCAAGATGAAACTCTATATGAAGCATGGACTCGTTTCAAGGACTTACTCCAAAAAGTCCCTCATCATGGCATTGATCTTTGGCTCCAAGTCCAAATCTTCTATGACCATATCGACCTCTCCACAAGGCGAACCATTGACCAATCGGCCAGTGGCAAGCTACGTGATCTAAGTGCGAAAGGATCATGGGAACTCATAGAAGATCTTGCTCTCTATGACAACGAAAGTTGGAATGATCCCCGTGATTTGAACAAAACGGTCAAGGCAATATCTTTGCCTTTGAACAATTCTAGCACTCCCGACCGTAGGATCATGGAACTTGAGGACCAAGTCAAGTTTCTCATGAAATCCTACGAAGCTCCTAAGCCTTCAAGCCAAGTGAACAAAATCACTTCTTCATGCGAATTATGTAGTGGTCCCCATGACACTCGTGATTGCGTGGAACTCCCCGGACAAGCTTTTGCGGATTACAAATCCTCGCGTACCGACGAAGCGGGAGATAAGTGGTACACTTTAAAACCCGAGCCAAACCCTTACGGTGATTCCTACAACCCTTCTTGGAAAAATCACCCGAATCTTAGGTGGAAACAAAGCCAAAACATGTCCCAAAACAATTCTTCCAATCCACCTAATCGTTACCAACCAAATGGCCCACCCTCTAGCCGTACTTTCAACAACAATCCTTCCAATAACTATGGTAGTACCAACTATCTTGAAGGGTTGATGTCCAAGTTTATGGCATCTCAAGAAGCTCGCATATCTAAGTTTGAAACCGAATTCAATCAACAACAAATGGAGATGACCAATAAGATTGACAACTTGTTGAAAGCCCTCAAAAACCAAGTGCTAACTACACCTAGGAAGGACACTAGGGACATTAATAGCGGAATCCAAATTAAGGACTGATGAGTGCTCAAACACTCATCATTTTTGTCGTATTTGAACTGCCAAAACATCCAAAAACACTCAGAAATGCATCAAAATACAGAAATTATCCCAAAACTGCGTTTTATATGTTTTAGATGCAAAATGTTTAAAAACAAATGAAAAATGAACAATGTTTACATAATTGGCAGTTTTAGTCCCTCAAGTTTCATAAATTGACAAAACTAGTCCCTGAAGGTTTAAAATGAAAGAAAAGTCAACCCAAGTTCTTTGGAATTCAAAAGTTGTCAAAATAAGTCCTTGGGTGAAAAGTTTGAAAAAATTACATGTTTGGTCCATGTACTTTGCAACTTGGCAAAATTGGTCCCTGGGTATTTTTCTTTGGAGAATATGCAACAAAGGTCCTTGGGAAATAAATGGTGGACACAAATGGCCCGTGGAATGATTTTAAAGAAATGATAGAATTGGTCCCTCATAAATTCAGATTATACAAGTCTAGTCCTTGGGCTTATCTCACTTGTAAAAATTAAATGGACCCATTTTATCATTTAAACCAAACCAATCCAAACAAACATCACCTAAGCCCATCCCTTTTATTCCCTTGGCCCAACTCATAAACCAGCCCACCTCCCACCATTTTAATATCACCTCACCGTTTAATAATACTCCCTCCCTCAGTCAAACACTTTGACCCGTCCCCTCCACCTCACACCCCACTCACTGCAACTCCATCATCACCCCTAAGCCTGCCACCCTTCCTGCAATGCTCAACCCCCTTGCCTAACCAAACAAGTATACCAGTCCAAACCTGACCCCTGGCATCAATTATCAAAGGGAAAACGCCAAGGTGCATTTGGGCGCCAAAAATATTGAACGGTCAGGATCAATGTATCTCATCCAAAGGTCAAGATGGTTGCTGGGATTTGCTCACATGGGTCCAAGAAACCCTAAATTTCAACTATAAAAGGGTCATTGTAGCAATGAAGGAGTTGTGTAATTTTTCAGCTTAAATTTAATGTATTTCCTGTTTAATGTAACTTTTTAATCCTATTAACTCTAGTTTGTAATTTGTTTTTATCAAGTTAATTTCAGTTCCTGAAACTTATTTCAAGCCTTGTACTCTTTTTTTTTATGATGTTTCCTTAGTTAAAATCCTGTTTATGCTTGTTATCATGGTAGTTTAAACTCATTAGTAATTTATAAAAGCTTGTAAGGCATTAAAATTGGTTTAACTCAGTAAATCAAATAAATCATCAAAAATACAAAAAAAATCAGTAAAAATAAAAAAATAAAAAAAATATGAAGAAGATGATCCTGGAGCATGGTGCATACTGGATGGCCATGGGATAGAGGCTTATGGAAGCCATTAGGTTTGGTTCAAAGTTCCTGGTTCATTTGGTTTGGCAGGAATGCTTTTCTAAGACCCTTTCTCAATTTTTCTCATATGTTACTGTTCAATTGATAGTTTAAATTTTGTGTTTGTTTCTTCATGCATATTTAGCCTTGTGAGTTTAGAATTAAGCCTAGTTTATTTGATTTGTTTACTGGTTCTCATTTACCTAGCTATATCATCTTTACTGTCATTTTAGTGCAATAATTGTTTGTGGGATATTGATGATTAGAGTGATGCACTTGTGTTCTCAGTAGCTTAAAATCTTACACGTAATCATCTTAAGTCAGGATTATGGTCTGAATCAGTATGGATCTTTGGAAATTTCGCTTGCACAGTTTTAAGGTTGTGTTTGGATGAGTGTGACTCATTATACACCAGGGTGTTTCAGCTGTTGCTTGTTGTTTCTATTAGTCACATTAGGTACATTAGTTGTACACAGATCATAAAATCAGGTAGTCATGAGTTAAAAAGTCAAAATGATCTATCTTTCATTTTAACTCACTGAATGGAATGTAGGTTTGCATATCCCATCAATAGTTGTATAATGAGTTAAACTAGCTTATTTTAGTTTCTTCATAGCTTATTATTACATTGTCAGTCATTAGATTAGGATCATAATTCACAAAAGTCAACCTGTCATCAAATTTCAAAAAGTCAAAAGTTAGATAGTGTGAAAAATTTCAATATTGGGGTGAGTTTTCTAGAATTTTGTGAGTTGATTGAGGCCTTGAAACTTTCAGAGTCTAAAGTACCCCACCTAAACTACAAAAGCTCATAATCAGCTTATTTTTGGGATTTTTCTCTGAGGGTACCTTATTAGTTAAAATAGCCTGCAGGGGAAGCATACTCCCCTGCACCACAAGAATTGATCCCATCTCTTGGTTCACTCTGGCTTACCCAGTGGACCCCACACCCCACATGTTGGCTTATTTTGAAGATAAACAGTCCAATCCCTCAAACCTAGGCCTAATTTAGGATCTAGCTTATTCCACTTTGGCTTACTTGGTCCTGCTTGTGTTCCCTGTCCAAACCTAAAATTAAGCTCTCAGTTTTGTGTCTCAAGTTCAAATGTCCACCAAGGGTTCCTTAATAAGCCACTGGGTCAGCTTATTGGCTTATTTTGAGGTTGACTTGGTCAACTTTGAGAATCAAGTTCCAAATTAGACTCCTTTTCATCTCTGTGGACCCCACAGGGGTTCAAAAGACCCTGATTAAGCCTGTTTTGGCCTGTGTGGTTTCAGGATTGGTATGGCTTATTCAAACTTATTGTGAGCTTAATCAGTGTGTTTCTTAATGAGTTCTTGTTCATTTCCAGCTTATTTCATTGTGCATGAGCTTATTGTACCCTTGCTTTAAGTTTGCAGCTTCTTTTCGTAGCATTTTCAAGTCATAATCATCTTATAAGCTTGTTTTGTGTTCTGTTTGGAAAATAAGCTCACCAAGGGCTTATTTTTGAGTTTCATAAAAAGTTCCTTCACATTAGTTAGTTATTTTCAGTAGATAAATAGTTGTGTAAAAGAAAATTAAGAAAAAGCCAAAAATAAATAAAGTGATAGCTTCTATTTAAGCCCTTTGGCTTATTTTTCTGCTTATTTATAAGCATTTCCCATTTTTAAATTTTTCTCAGGTTCCTTGTAGGCTAAAATAATTTTAGGAATTTTTTCAGAATTTTCCTTGGTCATTTAGTACTTTTTATAATTTAATTTAGTTTAAATCAATTAAATAATTAATTTTAATTAGTAATAATTACTTAAAAAGTAGAAAAAATAGGTTTTCTGTTTTAAAATTAGTTTTATAATATTTTAGATTTTTCTAAATTTAATTTTCAATTTTCTAGTTAAATTTCATAATTATTTGTAATTTAGTATAATTTAGTTAATTAAAAAGTAATTAATAATTAGTAATTAATTAAATAGTTGTAAAAATAATTTTAATTTTCTAAAAATTTTCTTATGTCATTAGAATTGTAAAAATATAATTTTAGCTTTGTAGGACTTTATTTGGTCACGTTTCACTTTTATTTTGCGCATTCGCGTTTAATTTAAAATCAAACGCGCGTTTTTAGGTTTAACTCACGTTTTTAGGTAATCTGGTCATCAGTAATTGTTATAATAGTGTTTCTAAGTTATTTTCAATCACAATCTCGTAGTATAATCATTCAAATCAAATTCCTGATCCTCCTGTTAAATCACCCGATCACTTAAAACGTTTTCAAATACAATTGTTAACCTCGTTGGGACATAACGACCCGGGAATACACTGTACTCCTTGGTTAGTAGGTTTTAGACGTTTGACTTGGTTGACCATCACCTGGTAAACTTAGTTGACCGTTTAGGACCAATAAAAATTTGGCACCACTGCCGGGGGGGGGGGGGGGGGGGGGGTAGCTGCGTGTTTAAAACGTTTTTTTAGAGATTAGTGGTTTTTCATTCATCACTGTATAAACACCACCACCTTTTTGTAAATTTAAATTATAAAACAAAAACGTCATTAACACTTTTCCTAAAGTGTTAACAACAACAAAAAAATAAAAATTAAACAAAACAGATCGTTGTGTTTTCTATATCGCGTTTCTTTTAAGGTGATTCTTAAAGAGATACGATTTTGGTAAACGAAACGATACCAAAAGTATTGTCCAAAAGTTTTTAACCCATACACAAAGACCCAAAAACATTCGTCTCTTTCTTGTGAATAATAAATTACATAAAAATAAACCGTCGCAAACCAAGGCAGAACACCTACCAACTGGGGGTGTGAACATAATAAGTTCCCAAACAAAAGATAAAAACTTGTCTTTGTATCCTTGTGAGTGGTGTACCTTTCTTAAAGAAGCCATTCATTTGTGATTATTGGTTTAAGTTCACTGTTGATTTGCCTCAATCTTGTTTTATTGAAATTTTGTTTCTAGTGCATGCGCACTTGTTCACAAACGAAACGAAACCGTCAACTGATAAACGTAACTGAGTTACGTCCTATTGTTGAGGATCCAGTTCTGAAAATGGACGGTAACCAAGAACCACCCATTATAGATGATGCAGCTCCTGATCTCCGAACGATGGAGGAGTTGTGTCAACCCACGATGCTCGGAAGAGGTGGGCCCATTGCCCCTCTTAACATTGCGGCTAGTGATTTTGGACTTAAGCATCACATGATACAATAAGTCCAGAATTCGTGCCAATTTCATGGCTTACCTGGTGACGATGCAAACAAGCATCTTGATAAATTTCTTACCGTCACCCAAAGCATGAAGCAGAATGGTGTCTCTGATGATGCCCTTCGTCTATCTCTTTTCCCCTATTCTCTAACCCATCATGCCACTGCATGGTTTGATCGACTTCCTAAGAATTCGATTCACACTTTTGAAGAAATGGTGACTAAATTTTTAGCCAAATAGTTTCCACCATCCATGGTTACAAAGTTACGAAATGACATTAGTAACTTTCGTCAGCATCCTGAAGAGTCTTTGTTTGAAGCATGGGAACGCTATAAGCTCTCAATTGATCGATGTCCTAACCACAACATGTTACTTGTTACCTAAATAGATACCTTCTATAATGGGTTAACATTGAGACATCGTGATATTCTCAATGCTGCTTCTGGTTGGACCTTTATGAAAAGGCGCCCCGGGAGTGCTATGATCTCATTGAAAACATGACTGCCCACCATAATTTATGGGATTCCTCAGCTGAGAGGGAAGAGTCATGTAAGTCTGTCACTCCAGCATCTTCTGAAATAGCGGTCCTCACTAAAAAGATGGATGATTTCGCTACGGCTATGTTGAGGATGAACCAAAGTATCCAAAATCAACAAGTACAAAATCAACAAGCCAAAGCCGTCAATAAAAGTTGTAAAACTTGTGGAGGTTCACATTCATATTCCGAGTGTCCAGCCACCGGTGGCTACACTCATGAGGACGTATATGCTGCTCAAGGTTCCTATAATTTGGGAGGTAATGGCTACCAACCGCAAAGGGACCGCAATCTTCTAAGCTATCGTTCTAACAATTTCCTTGGACCTCCCGGATTCAATCAAAACCCTAATGTCCAAAATCGTAACCAGAACCAAAATCAGAATCAAATGAACCAAGGTTACCAAAACCAAGGAAATGTCAATCAGAACCAAAACCAAGGTTTCCATCATAACCAAAACCAAGGTTTCCAAAATCAAGGAAACTACAATCGAAACCAAGGTCAAAACAACTATCAGGGAAACAATTATCATGGACATGGCAACCAACATCAGGGAAATTTTCAAAACCACAATTCCCATCAAAACAACCGGGCCCAGAATTTTTCCAATCAAAATCAAGCCATCACTCCAACTACTCAGAATTACCCTAACCAAGCTCCTCCTAACCACACTCAAGCAATTGTTCCAACTGGCCATCATCTGATGAGTTGTTGAGACAATTCTTGAAATCTCAGGAGGAAATGAATAGGGTAATGATGACTCAGATCGCAAACCTTAAGAAGTCTTTAAATGATCGACCCTCGGGCTCAGGTACTACTTTACCTAGCAACACGATCGCTAATCCGAGGGCCGATGTTAAAGCGATCACAACGAGAAGTGGTGTTTCCTATGATGGACCCAAAGCTCCTACTACCTCTTCTTCTCCTCCCAAGGTAGTAGAACGTGAGCCTGAGGTGACAAAGGACAAGGTGCAATTTACTAGCCCACGAAGTACCGCACACGTCCATCCTCAGGTTGTACCAGAAACCATACCAAAACCTGGATTTATCTTTGAACCACCAACAACTCCTGTTGAGAACCCTAAATCCAAACCTTCAATACCTTATCCATCATGACTTAATGAGCAAAAGCTCCGTGAAAAGGCTAGTCACCAAATGGATAAGTTCTATCAAATCTTTCAAGATTTGCATTTTGACGTAAGCCTTGCGGATGCTATCATCCTGATGCCCAAATTTGCATCAATGATTAAGAACTTGTTAAGCAACAAGGAAAAACTGTACGAAATGGCAAAGACTCCATTGAACGAAAATTGCGCAGCAGTTATCTTAAAGAAGCTTCCTGAGAAGCTTGGAGACCCCGGAAAATTTCTCATTCCATGTGTTTTTCCTGGGATGGTTGAATGCTTCGCCTTGGCCGATCTCGGTGCCAGCATCAACCTGATGCCTAATTCAGTGTGGAATAAACTTTCTCTTCCAAAACTTACTCCTACCTGCATGAGTCTTAAGCTTGCAGATCGTTCCATTACTCGTCCTCTTGGCATTGCCGAGGACGTATTTGTGAAAGTAGGAAAGTTCCACTTCCCCGCTGATTTCGTTGTTGTTGAGTTCGATGCTGATCCAAGGGTTCCTCTCATTCTTGGAAGAGGATTCCTGAGAACGGGCCGTGCTCTAATCGATGTGGACGAAGAGGAAATAACTCTTCCTGTTGGTAATGAAGCAGTAACATTTAACCTCGATCAAACTTTGAGGTACTCCTCAAATTATGACGCTGAATCGGTTAACCGAATCGATGTCATTGATGTTGCCTCTGAGGAGTATTCTCAAGAACTTCTTGGTTATTTTCCGAGTGGCAGTCCCACTCCATCTTCTAAGCCTATTATAGCCGACTCTTCCCCTTCTCTCACTCCTTTTGAGGGAAGTGACTTCTTTTTGGAAGATGTCGAGGCTTTTGTTGCTCAAGATAGTTCAATTTCGCATGAAGTTGATGTAAACTATCTTGATCCTAAGGGGGACATTCTTTTGTTAGAAGAATTGCTGAACGAAGATCCCTCTCCTCTTCCTGTTCTACCACAACAACTTCATAAAGAGGAAGTCAAAAATGTTGATAAAACTGATGACTTTCCTGTGGTTGAACTTAAGGACTTGCCGCCTCATCTTGAATATGCATTTCTGGAGGGCGATGATAAATTACCTGTCATAATTGCTAAAAATTTAAGTGTTGAGGAAAAGGCTGCTCTAATAAAGGTTTTGAAGTCGCATAAACAAGCAATTGCTTGGAGACTCTCCGACATCAAGGGCATTGACCCCGAATTTTGTACCCACAAAATTTTAATGGAGGATGACTTCAAACCAGCAGTCCAACAACAAAGAAGGGTGAATCCTAAAATTCATGAGGTCATCAAACAAGAAGTTTTAAAACTTCTTGATGCCGGATTGATTTACCCTATCTCGGACAGTCCTTGGGTTAGCCCAATATACTGCGTTCCAAAAAAGGGTGGCATTACTGTTGCACAAACGAGGAAAACAAGTTGATTCCAACTCGATTGGTTACAGGTTGGCGTGTCTGCATTGACTATCACAAGTTAAATGATGCCACCCGCAAAGACCATTTTCCTCTGCCCTTTATGGATCAGGTACTCGAGAGATTAGCGGGGAATGAGTACTATTGCTTCCTCGATGGTTTCTCGGGTTACTTTCAGATTCCCATTGATCCACAAGATCAGGAAAAGACCACTTTCACGTGACCCTATGGAACTTTTGCTTATAAAAGTATGCCATTTGGTTTATGTAATGTTCGAGGCACGTTTCAAAGATGTATAATGTCCATATTTTCCGACATGA
This sequence comes from Artemisia argyi, assembly GCA_030686995.1. Lineage (NCBI taxonomy): Eukaryota > Viridiplantae > Streptophyta > Magnoliopsida > Asterales > Asteraceae > Artemisia > Artemisia argyi. Next base: position 131,605,833 of record CM060709.1, on the reverse strand, counting down.
TCGGGAAAACTGTCACACCCCCAAGATCGGGTCCAGCAGAAGCATACGTGTAGCTGGGGTGTAACTCAATTAGTATTACAACACAAGTTCAAAAATGGTTTTCACTTTACTTATTTAAAATAAAATCGTTTAACCAAAAGTGTTAAATTTACATTGTTAAAAGTAGTGCGGAAGTAGGCCCTTAAAATAGTTTAAAACGGTCCCCATATAAATAATCAGAATCTTCTATGACCATGCCATGCCCTGCCAAAACCTCCAGTAGCGTGCCATTGCTAAAAACCTGAAAATACATGCTAAAGTGTCAACACGAGGTTGGTGAGTTCATAGAGTTTGTTTAACAAATAAAGTTTATAGAAAAAGATCACACAGCAAAGGCATCGTAAATCCACTCAGTTACAAGTCCCGCCATAAGAGCCTTGTAACCTGTGTGTTCACAACCCACTGCTAAAATATAGTTGCATGTTTAGTAGTCAAGTACCCGCGGTCATAATAAGTCACAATATAAGCACCACCTATATAATAATGTATGCCATGCAAAGCCCCTAATTAAATAATATGCGTCCCGTAACATGGTGGACGAGAGGTTGGCCGACCTCTAATAGCGCTATCCATACTACTAATAGGCGTCGAACAATGCGAATGTACGAACAGTACATCATACAACTATTATATAAGATTAAGAACGCTCCGAACATGGGAGACTTAGCACGCTCCACCAATAAGGCGAGACTTTAGGGTTAAGAACGCTCCACCAATAAGGTGAGACTTTGCACGCTCCACCAAAAATGGCGAGACTTTAGGTCATAGTACGTACGGTACATTAGGGTCAAAAGTTTTAAGTCAAGTTCAAAAGTCAAGTCAAGTTCAAAAGTCAAGTCAAGTTCAATAGTTCAAAACAAGTTATAAGGTCAAATGAGTTCAAAGAGTCAAGTCAAGTTCAAAAGGTCAAGTAGTAATTCATGTAAAAACGAGCATGTATTCTCCCCCAAAAAGTTAACAAAATAATTTAAAAGAGTAGGGGCTATGACTCACCTCGAAGCGATAGCAATGACGACAAAAGTGAATACACAGAAATGAGGTTCGATCTCTAACCGCGACCTATAATGAACGAATGATACGATCTACTTAAATTATGAGGGGATGCGATGAATGTACATGCACATGAAGTCAATACCACTCGTAGTTTGAAAATAAGTGTTGGCGTTGATTTATAGTGTTTCCATAACTTTAAGAGAATATGTGCTATTAGAAGTTGTCAAATATATATATAGTTCGCCTAGTTTCAAAAGTGTATATCTTGGTCGTTTTAAGCTCGTTTTACTAGTTTTTTATATCCACGGATTCGTTTTACTAAGTACTAATATATTTTTGATAACTCGGCTCCCCTAGGTTACGTTTAACGCCTCTATTTGCCCGTCGAAAACTGTCAAACAGCATGCAGTTTTTCAGAAAATAGTTTTCGTCGTTAAATTCGGAAAATCATATATCCTTCGTTATAAACTCGTTTTAATCCGTTCTTTCGCCCACGGCTTCGTTTTTGAAAGTATTTTCTAAATCTTTGGTCAAAATTTACCCATCATCTACTGATTTTCCCACAAAATAAAAATAGGGACAGTAGGTATATATATTGTTTCAAAAACCATTTCTAGTGTTCCAATCTAGTTTCTAATCCAACCAAACCACTTTCAATCACCACAAATCTAGTCTAATCTTACCATACACCTTCTTAGGGTGTCATGGGTTCCTAAACATCATAAACCAAGTGGATCTAACAAGGATCTAACTATAATCCATTTCTAGAGTTCAAAAGTTAAATATATATATAAATGAGTGGTATATACTAACATATGCATGTAAACCTTGAATGGAAATCATATTATGATAAAAATAACATGAAGAAATGATGAAAAAGAGTTTGACAACTTACAAGAAAGATTAGTGAGCTTATGGAGATGAAAACTTATAAAACCCTTGGGTTTTTACCACAAAACCCAAACAAGAACAACAAAAGGGACAAGATAATAACTTGATCTTGGAAAACCCATGGTTTCTTCCTTGTGTTCATCCTTGGCCGATCATACTTAGAGAGAAAAGAGAGAAAGAAACTTACTAGTTCTTGAAAGCTAAATGAGAATGAGATGAGAAAAAATGAAATGATATCTTATTAGGAGACAATAGTTTGGTGAGAATTAATGGGTGTTGGTGAGATAAACACATGGAGCTTAGGAGAGGGGGGGGGGGGGGCCGGTTTTACAAAGGAAGAAAAGGGGGGAGGATGTTGGGTAATTATTTAGGAGGTTAGTGGTAATATTGTGTAGTATTTGGTTAGTTTTAGTTTTAATCGGGTACCGGGTTTGTTAGAAATAAATTTTATCGGAGTTAACCGGGACATAATAAAGTCATAAAATTTGTAAAAAATATGTTGGGTACAAGTATTGGGTGTTTGGATGATTATCGTTTAGTTTTTAAGAAAACCGTCGTAATTATATTAAACGTACGATACGAATTAAATAAATTTCCAAAATAACGGGTAAATGAATTTTATAATTTTTGTATCATTATAATGAGTGTAAAAATGTCTTAGGACCATAGTTGGGATTGTCGGACCGATTATTCAAAATAATAGTTCATAAGATAACGTTTATTAGGTTGATAATCGTACGTTTACAAAAATGACGCAACCCACGTATAAATGACAAATTTTCTCCGGAGGTGAATAGTGTTTTATGAATAGTAAAATTTTAAAACGCTTTTCAGAATATCAAACTGACCTCAAAAATGATGAATAGTAAAATAATGAATAGTGATAGATGAATAGTAACCGATAAATAGTAAATGTGAAAGTTCGGGAAAAGACCAGAATTTACGAGTTGTGACAGTCTCTACCCCTTAAGGGAACTTCGTCCCGAAGTTCAGTTAACGTTGGTCTCCGAAGTGTTATAAAGGTGAAGATTCATGAGATGAAATGACCAGTTGACGTGTTTTCAGGCGGCGGTTCACGAGGTGAGAAAAAGTATAAGCGTTCTGACAACGAGGGTATACACACACATAAATGAAGCATTTGGAAATTGAGTTGAGGATTCAATCCAGACAAAATTTTATTATAACCATTCTCAGTGTTGCAAAATTCATTTCTGAGTCGGATATAGGTAGTCAGCCTATGTCCCACTATCCCGGGTTAAATATAGGTGACTAGTCTATATTCCACCGAGGTTCCATGAATTTTGAAATACTCAGCTCAGTTATACTAAGACTATGTCCTTCACAAATACCAAGACGTTCAGAAAGACTAAGGCAGGTGACCAAACTCGAGGTCAAATGATGAAACTATGCAAGGAGAAACATAACAGGGTGACATATATGATACATGAACATGCTTATGTGAAAGACAATGATAGAAATCAATTAGAACAAATGAACATAATATGCCAGATAATGAGACACAAATCTCATCACCGAAGTCAGCAACAAACCACAAGTGAGGCATCAGCTTGGCAGGCAGGCACGTGACGGTCATAGGGTTAAGTTTTTCATAAAAGTAGCTACAGTCTAGGTTTTAAAAACACTTAGTTCGCTATAGCCAAAGCTCTGATACCAATCTGTCACACCCCCAAGATCGGGTCCAGCGGAAGCATACGTGTAGCTGGGGTGTAACTCAATTAGTATTACAACACAAGTTCAAAAATGGTTTTCACTTTACTTATTTAAAATAAAATCGTTTAACCAAAAGTGTTAAATTTACATTGTTAAAAGTAGTGCGGAAGTAGGCCCTTAAAATAGTTTAAAACGGTCCCCATATAAATAATCAGAGTCTTCTATGACCATGCCATGCCCTGCCAAAACCTCCAGTAGCGTGCCATTGCTAAAAACCTGAAAATACATGCTAAAGTGCCAACACGAGGTTGGTGAGTTCATAGAGTTTGTTTAACAAATAAAGTTTATAGAAAAAGATCACACAGCAAAGGCATCGTAAATCCACTCAGTTACAAGTCCCGCCATAAGAGCCTTGTAACCTGTGTGTTCACAACCCACTGCTAAAATATAGTTGCATGTTTAGTAGTCAAGTACCCGCGGTCATAATAAGTCACAATATAAGCACCACCTATATAATAATGTATGCCATGCAAAGCCCCTAATTAAATAATATGCGTCCCGTAACATGGTGGACGAGAGGTTGGCCGACCTCTAATAGCGCTATCCATACTACTAATAGGCGTCGAACAATGCGAATGTACGAACAGTACATCATACAACTATTATATAAGATTAAGAACGCTCCGAACATGGGAGACTTAGCACGCTCCACCAATAAGGCGAGACTTTAGGGTTAAGAACGCTCCACCAATAAGGTGAGACTTTGCACGCTCCACCAAAAATGGCGAGACTTTAGGTCATAGTACGTACGGTACATTAGGGTCAAAAGTTTTAAGTCAAGTTCAAAAGTCAAGTCAAGTTCAAAAGTCAAGTCAAGTTCAATAGTTCAAAACAAGTTATAAGGTCAAATGAGTTCAAAGAGTCAAGTCAAGTTCAAAAGGTCAAGTAGTAATTCATGTAAAAACGAGCATGTATTCTCCCCCAAAAAGTTAACAAAATAATTTAAAAGAGTAGGGGCTATGACTCACCTCGAAGCGATAGCAATGACGACAAAAGTGAATACACAGAAATGAGGTTCGATCTCTAACCGCGACCTATAATGAACGAATGATACGATCTACTTAAATTATGAGGGGATGCGATGAATGTACATGCACATGAAGTCAATACCACTCGTAGTTTGAAAATAAGTGTTGGCGTTGATTTATAGTGTTTCCATAACTTTAAGAGAATATGTGCTATTAGAAGTTGTCAAATATATATATAGTTCGCCTAGTTTCAAAAGTGTATATCTTGGTCGTTTTAAGCTCGTTTTACTAGTTTTTTATATCCACGGATTCGTTTTACTAAGTACTAATATATTTTTGATAACTCGGCTCCCCTAGGTTACGTTTAACGCCTCTATTTGCCCGTCGAAAACTGTCAAACAGCATGCAGTTTTTCAGAAAATAGTTTTCGTCGTTAAATTCGGAAAATCATATCTCCTTCGTTATAAACTCGTTTTAATCCGTTCTTTCGCCCACGGCTTCGTTTTTGAAAGTATTTTCTAAATCTTTGGTCAAAATTTACCCATCATCTACTGATTTTCCCACAAAATAAAAATAGGGACAGTAGGTATATATATTGTTTCAAAAACCATTTCTAGTGTTCCAATCTAGTTTCTAATCCAACCAAACCACTTTCAATCACCACAAATCTAGTCTAATCTTACCATACACCTTCTTAGGGTGTCATGGGTTCCTAAACATCATAAACCAAGTGGATCTAACAAGGATCTAACTATAATCCATTTCTAGAGTTCAAAAGTTAAATATATATATAAATGAGTGGTATATACTAACATATGCATGTAAACCTTGAATGGAAATCATATTATGATAAAAATAACATGAAGAAATGATGAAAAAGAGTTTGACAACTTACAAGAAAGATTAGTGAGCTTATGGAGATGAAAACTTATAAAACCCTTGGGTTTTTACCACAAAACCCAAACAAGAACAACAAAAGGGACAAGATAATAACTTGATCTTGGAAAACCCATGGTTTCTTCCTTGTGTTCATCCTTGGCCGATCATACTTAGAGAGAAAAGAGAGAAAGAAACTTACTAGTTCTTGAAAGCTAAATGAGAATGAGATGAGAAAAAATGAAATGATATCTTATTAGGAGACAATAGTTTGGTGAGAATTAATGGGTGTTGGTGAGATAAACACATGGAGCTTAGGAGAGGGGGGGGGGGGCCGGTTTTACAAAGGAAGAAAAGGGGGGAGGATGTTGGGTAATTATTTAGGAGGTTAGTGGTAATATTGTGTAGTATTTGGTTAGTTTTAGTTTTAATCGGGTACCGGGTTTGTTAGAAATAAATTTTATCGGAGTTAACCGGGACATAATAAAGTCATAAAATTTGTAAAAAATATGTTGGGTACAAGTATTGGGTGTTTGGATGATTATCGTTTAGTTTTTAAGAAAACCGTCGTAATTATATTAAACGTACGATACGAATTAAATAAATTTCCAAAATAACGGGTAAATGAATTTTATAATTTTTGTATCATTATAATGAGTGTAAAAATGTCTTAGGACCATAGTTGGGATTGTCGGACCGATTATTCAAAATAATAGTTCATAAGATAACGTTTATTAGGTTGATAATCGTACGTTTACAAAAATGACGCAACCCACGTATAAATGACAAATTTTCTCCGGAGGTGAATAGTGTTTTATGAATAGTAAAATTTTAAAACGCTTCTCAGAATATCAAACTGACCTCAAAAATGATGAATAGTAAAATAATGAATAGTGATAGATGAATAGTAACCGATAAATAGTAAATGTGAAAGTTCGGGAAAAGACCAGAATTTACGAGTTGTGACAGTCTCTACCCCTTAAGGGAACTTCGTCCCGAAGTTCAGTTAACGTTGGTCTCCGAAGTGTTATAAAGGTGAAGATTCATGAGATGAAATGACCAGTTGACGTGTTTTCAGGCGGCAGTTCACGAGGTGAGAAAAAGTATAAGCGTTCTGACAACGAGGGTATACACACACATAAATGAAGCATTTGGAAATTGAGTTGAGGATTCAATCCAGACAAAATTTTATTATAACCATTCTCAGTGTTGCAAAATTCATTTCTGAGTCGGATATAGGTAGTCAGCCTATGTCCCACTATCCCGGGTTAAATATAGGTGACTAGTCTATATTCCACCGAGGTTCCATGAATTTTGAAATACTCAGCTCAGTTATACTAAGACTATGTCCTTCACAAATACCAAGACGTTCAGAAAGACTAAGGCAGGTGACCAAACTCGAGGTCAAATGATGAAACTATGCAAGGAGAAACATAACAGGGTGACATATATGATACATGAACATGCTTATGTGAAAGACAATGATAGAAATCAATTAGAACAAATGAACATAATATGCCAGATAATGAGACACAAATCTCATCACCGAAGTCAGCAACAAACCACAAGTGAGGCATCAGCTTGGCAGGCAGGCACGTGACGGTCATAGGGTTAAGTTTTTCATAAAAGTAGCTACAGTCTAGGTTTTAAAAACACTTAGTTCGCTATAGCCAAAGCTCTGATACCAATCTGTCACACCCCCAAGATCGGGTCCAGCGGAAGCATACGTGTAGCTGGGGTGTAACTCAATTAGTATTACAACACAAGTTCAAAAATGGTTTTCACTTTACTTATTTAAAATAAAATCGTTTAACCAAAAGTGTTAAATTTACATTGTTAAAAGTAGTGCGGAAGTAGGCCCTTAAAATAGTTTAAAACGGTCCCCATATAAATAATCAGAGTCTTCTATGACCATGCCATGCCCTGCCAAAACCTCCAGTAGCGTGCCATTGCTAAAAACCTGAAAATACATGCTAAAGTGCCAACACGAGGTTGGTGAGTTCATAGAGTTTGTTTAACAAATAAAGTTTATAGAAAAAGATCACACAGCAAAGGCATCGTAAATCCACTCAGTTACAAGTCCCGCCATAAGAGCCTTGTAACCTGTGTGTTCACAACCCACTGCTAAAATATAGTTGCATGTTTAGTAGTCAAGTACCCGCAGTCATAATAAGTCACAATATAAGCACCACCTATATAATAATGTATGCCATGCAAAGCCCCTAATTAAATAATATGCGTCCCGTAACATGGTGGACGAGAGGTTGGCCGACCTCTAATAGCGCTATCCATACTACTAATAGGCGTCGAACAATGCGAATGTACGAACAGTACATCATACAACTATTATATAAGATTAAGAACGCTCCGAACATGGGAGACTTAGCACGCTCCACCAATAAGGCGAGACTTTAGGGTTAAGAACGCTCCACCAATAAGGTGAGACTTTGCACGCTCCACCAAAAATGGCGAGACTTTAGATCATAGTACGTACGGTACATTAGGGTCAAAAGTTTTAAGTCAAGTTCAAAAGTCAAGTCAAGTCAAGTTCAATAGTTCAAAACAAGTTATAAGGTCAAATGAGTTCAAAGAGTCAAGTCAAGTTCAAAAGGTCAAGTAGTAATTCATGTAAAAACGAGCATGTATTCTCCCCCAAAAAGTTAACAAAATAATTTAAAAGAGTAGGGGCTATGACTCACCTCGAAGCGATAGCAATGACGACAAAAGTGAATACACAGAAATGAGGTTCGATCTCTAACCGCGACCTATAATGAACGAATGATACGATCTACTTAAATTATGAGGGGATGCGATGAATGTACATGCACATGAAGTCAATACCACTCGTAGTTTGAAAATAAGTGTTGGCGTTGATTTATAGTGTTTCCATAACTTTAAGAGAATATGTGCTATTAGAAGTTGTCAAATATATATATAGTTCGCCTAGTTTCAAAAGTGTATATCTTGGTCGTTTTAAGCTCGTTTTACTAGTTTTTTATATCCACGGATTCGTTTTACTAAGTACTAATATATTTTTGATAACTCGGCTCCCCTAGGTTACGTTTAACGCCTCTATTTGCCCGTCGAAAACTGTCAAACAGCATGCAGTTTTTCAGAAAATAGTTTTCGTCGTTAAATTCGGAAAATCATATATCCTTCGTTATAAACTCGTTTTAATCCGTTCTTTCGCCCACGGCTTCGTTTTTGAAAGTATTTTCTAAATCTTTGGTCAAAATTTACCCATCATCTACTGATTTTCCCACAAAATAAAAATAGGGACAGTAGGTATATATATTGTTTCAAAAACCATTTCTAGTGTTCCAATCTAGTTTCTAATCCAACCAAACCACTTTCAATCACCACAAATCTAGTCTAATCTTACCATACACCTTCTTAGGGTGTCATGGGTTCCTAAACATCATAAACCAAGTGGATCTAACAAGGATCTAACTATAATCCATTTCTAGAGTTCAAAAGTTAAATATATATATAAATGAGTGGTATATACTAACATATGCATGTAAACCTTGAATGGAAATCATATTATGATAAAAATAACATGAAGAAATGATGAAAAAGAGTTTGACAACTTACAAGAAAGATTAGTGAGCTTATGGAGATGAAAACTTATAAAACCCTTGGGTTTTTACCACAAAACCCAAACAAGAACAACAAAAGGGACAAGATAATAACTTGATCTTGGAAAACCCATGGTTTCTTCCTTGTGTTCATCCTTGGCCGATCATACTTAGAGAGAAAAGAGAGAAAGAAACTTACTAGTTCTTGAAAGCTAAATGAGAATGAGATGAGAAAAAATGAAATGATATCTTATTAGGAGACAATAGTTTGGTGAGAATTAATGGGTGTTGGTGAGATAAACACATGGAGCTTAGGAGAGGGGGGGGGGGGGGGGGGCGGTTTTACAAAGGAAGAAAAGGGGGGAGGATGTTGGGTAATTATTTAGGAGGTTAGTGGTAATATTGTGTAGTATTTGGTTAGTTTTAGTTTTAATCGGGTACCGGGTTTGTTAGAAATAAATTTTATCGGAGTTAACCGGGACATAATAAAGTCATAAAATTTGTAAAAATATGTTGGGTATAAGTATTGGGTGTTTGGATGATTATCGTTTAGTTTTTAAGAAAACCGTCGTAATTATATTAAACGTACGATACGAATTAAATAAATTTCCAAAATAACGGGTAAATGAATTTTATAATTTTTGTATCATTATAATGAGTGTAAAAATGTCTTAGGACCATAGTTGGGATTGTCGGACCGATTATTCAAAATAATAGTTCATAAGATAACGTTTATTAGGTTGATAATCGTACGTTTACAAAAATGACGCAACCCACGTATAAATGACAAATTTTCTCCGGAGGTGAATAGTGTTTTATGAATAGTAAAATTTTAAAACGCTTCTCAGAATATCAAACTGACCTCAAAAATGATGAATAGTAAAATAATGAATAGTGATCGATGAATAGTAACTGATGAATAGTAAATGTGAAAGTTCGGGAAAAGACCAGAATTTACGAGTTGTGACAAAAACTATGGAGGTCTTTATGGACGATTTTCCGGTCATTGGGGATTCGTTTCAATCATGTCTCTCCCATTTAGACAACATGCTCAAACGTTGTGAAGACACAAGGTTATGTCTAAATTGGGAAAAGAGACACTTTATGGTCAAAGAGGGCATTGTCCTCGGCCATAAAATTTCTAAGAATGGGATTGAGGTTGACAAAGCCAAAATTGATGTCATTGCAAAATTACCTCATCCCACTACCCTCAAAGGTATTAGGAGCTTTTTGGGTCATGCCAGTTTCTATCATAGGTTTACTCATGATTTTTCTAAAATCGCCCGGCCTATGACCCATCTCCTCGAGAAGGATGCTCCTTTTATTTTCTCACCTGAGTGCGTAGAAGCTTTTGAAACTCTAAAGAAAAAGCTTACTGAAGCACCAATTCTTGTTGCCCCCGATTGGGACTTGCTCTTTGAACTTATGTGTGATGCTAGTGATTATGCAATAGGGGCAGTCTTGGGGCAACACAAGTCTAAACACTTTCAGCCTATACACTATGCAAGCAAAACAATGACCGAGGCTCAAAGTCATTACACCACCACTGAAAAAGAATAATTAGCTGTGGTGTATGCCTTTGAAAAATTCCGGTCATATTTGATATTGACCAAAAGCATAGTGTATACGGATCACTCGGCTTTGAAGTATCTCTTCGCAAAACAAGATGCAAAGCCGAGACTACTTCGTAGGGTTCTCCTCCTGCAAGAATTTGGTATCATCATTCATGATAAAAAAAGGAGCTGAGAACCTAGCTACTGACCATCTCTCCCGTTTGGAAAACCCCCACCAAGATGTCTTCGAGAGGAAAGAAATTAATGAAACCTTCCCTCTCGAAACTCTCAATGCAGTTACCTTTCGTGGAGATTCTGTTACCCCATGGTTTGCCGATTTTGCAAACTACCATGCGGGTAACTTTGTTGTGAAAGGGATGTCGTCCCAACAAAAGAACAAGTTCTTTAAGGATGTGAAACATTATTTCTGGGACGACCCCTATCTTTTCAAAATATGTGCGGATCAAGTCATCCAGCGGTGTGTTTATGGACAGGAAGCCAATGACATTCTCAAGGCTTGCCATGCTGGTCCCACGGGAGGCCACCACAATCCAAATTACACCGCCAAAAAGGTGTTTGACTCCGGTTTCTATTGGCCCACGATTTATAAGGATGCCCAAGAATTGGTCAAATCCTGTGACGCTTGTCAACGTCACGTGAATATTTCACAAAAGAACGAAGCCACAAAATGCAATTCAAGTTTGTGAAATCTTTGACGTATGGGGCATTGACTTTATGGGGCCATTTCCATCATCTCATGGAAATAAGTATATACTCGTGGCTGTTGACTATTTGTCAAAATGGGTTGAAGCGAAAGCTTAACCCACTAATGATGCCCGAGTAGTTGTGAAATTCTTGAAAGCTCTTTTTGCTCGATTTGGAACTCCACGTGCTATAATTAGTGATCGTGGTACGCATTTTTGCAATGACAAATTCGATAATGTCATGCAAAAGTATGGTGTAACTCACCGTCTTTCTACTGCGTACCACCCTCAAACAAGTGGACACGTAAAAGTTTCCAATCGAGGCATTAAGAGAATATTGGAAAGAACCGTTGGTGAAAATCGTGCATCGTGGTCGGATAAATTAGATGATGCACTTTGGGCTTTCCGTACAGCTTACAAAACACCCATCGGGTGTACGCCTTACAAGCTTGTGTACAGGAAAGCGTGCCATCTTCCGATCGAGCTTGAAAAGCCTATTGGGCCCTCAAGCATGCAAATTTTGACCTTAAAACTGCGGGTGATCATCGGAAAGTTCAATTGAATGAATTAAATGAACTTCGTGATTAAGCTTACGAGAACTCTTTGATCTACAAGGAAAAGACAAAGAAGATTGATGACTCAAAAATCAAGAACCGCGTTTTTAACGTTGGTGATCGAGTCCTTCTTTTCAACTCTAGACTTAAGATCTTCTCGGGAAAGCTCAAAACCCGATGGACTGGTCCATTCACTATCACAAAGGTTTATCCTTATGGCACCGTCGAATTATCTCAAAATGACGGTCCTAATTTCAAAGTGAATGGACATCGTTTGAAACATTACTTTGGAAAGGACATACATCCATGGTTGTCCCTGATCTCTAAACATTCCCCAAGGACAATTGAATTCGTGGATCGAGTCAAGCTAGCGACTCGATAAACAAAAACAGTAGCAACAACATAGGTTTTCACCCATGTCTCTGACTTCTTTCTACTTTCTAACACCCTAGTGTGGGGGAGTGGTCGTCCCCTACAACTATTTGAAATGTATATATCTTTGAAAAAAAATGTGTGTTGTATGTACATATAAATAAAGTGAAACATGACAAAACGATATTTCCACAGTTAGCTTATAATATTATCTTTTTACGTTCAAAGAGTCGGCATAATAGCCGGGACTTTGAATATTGAGGACAATATTCAATTCTAAGTGTGTGTGTGTGGGGGGGGGGGGGGGGGGGGAATTCTAGCGAATTTTATCACCCCCCGTTTTTTGCCCAAAATTTTCAAATTTTTTTCACTTTATTTCAAAATTTGTGTGGTTATCAGTCTGTCATGTCTAAACGACAAAAGGAGTGGCTAATCCAGGAGCAAATGGCTCTTGGTAAAGATATCTCAAATCCGTTGACGGCTTACAATTTGCCCAAAATTGTATGGTATCTTAACTCGCCATATCCTAAAAAGTGAAAGAGTTGGCTAGCCCGCAAGATTATGGCTTGTGGTAAAGGCAGTGGAAAACCATAATGGGTAATCAGCTCACCAAGATGTTGACTATTCCATCAAGAGTTGGCTAGTCCAGAAGCAAACGGCTTTATGTAAAGACAAATCAAATCCGTTGACAGCTTATGATTTGCTCAAAATCACATGGTTATCAGTGTACCATGGTTCTTACTTAAACTGAAACATTTGGCTACTCCAGAAGTAATGGCTTTTGGTAAAGAGATTCAAATCCATTAAGTTTTCTTAAAAGATTGCTAGGGACTAGCAATAGTTTAGTGTGGGGGATTGATGAGTGCTCAAACACTCATCATTTTTGTCGTATTTGAACTACCAAAACATCCAAAAACACTCAGAAATGCATCAAAATACAGAAATTATCCCAAAACTGTGTTTTATATGTTTTAGATGCAAAATGTTTAAAAACAAATGAAAAATGAACAAAGTTTGCATAATTGGCAGTTTCAGTCCCTCAAGTTTCATAAATTGACAAAACTAGTCCCTGAAGGTTTTAAATGAAAGAAAAGTCAACCAAAGTCCTTTGGAATTCAAAATTTGTCAAAATAAGTCCTTGGGTGAAAAGTTTGAAAAAATTACATGTTTGGTCCCTGTACTTTGCAATTTGGAAAAATTGGTCCCCTGGTGATTTTTCGTTGGAGAATATGCAACAAAGGTCCTTGGGAAATAAATGGTGGACATAAATGGCCTGTGGAGTGATTTTGATGAAATGGCAGAATTGGTCCCTCATAAATTCAGATTATACAAGTCTAGTCCTTGGGCTTATCTCACTTGTAAAAATTAAATGGACCCATTTTATCATTTAAACCAAACCAATCCAAATAAACATTACCTAAGCCCATCCCTTTTATTCCCTTGGCCCAACTCATAAACCAGCCCACCTCCCACCATTTTAATATCACCTCCCCGTTTAATAATACTCCCTCCCTCGGTCAAACACTTTGACCCGTCCCCCCCCCCCCCACCTCACACCCCACTCACTGCAACTCCATCATCACCCCTAAGCCTACCACCCTTCCTGCAATACTCAACCCCCTTGCCTAACCAAACAAGCATACCAGTCCAAACCTGACCCCTGGCATCAATTATCAAAGGGAAAACGCCAAGGTGCATTTGGACGCCAAAAATATTGAAGGGTCAGGATCAATGTATCTCATCCAAAGGTCAAGATGGTTGCCGGGATTTTCCCACAAGGGTCCAAGAAACCCTAAATTTCAACTATAAAAGGGTCATTGTAGCAGTGAAGGAGTTGTGTAATTTTTCAGCTTAAATTTAATGTATTTCATGTTTAATGTAACTTTTTAATCATATTAACTCTAGTTTGTAATTTGTTTTAATCATGTTAATTTCAGTTCCTGAAACTTATTTCAAGCCTTGTACTCTCTTTTTTATGATGTTTCCATAGTTAAAATCCTGTTTATGCTTGTTAACATGGTAGTTTAAACTCATTAGTAGTTTATAAAAGCTTGTAAGGCATTAAAATTGGTTTAACTCAGAAAATCAAATAAATCATCAAAAATACAAAAAAATTCAGTAAAAATAAAAAATAAAAAAATATGAAGAAGATGATCCTGGAGCATGGTGCATACTGGATGGCCATGGGATAGAGGCTTATGGAAGCCATTAGGTTTGGTTCAAAGTTCCTGGTTCATTTGGTTTGGCATGATTGCTTTTGTAAGACCCCTTCTCAATTTTTCTCATATGTTACTATTCAATTGATAGTTTAAATTTTGTGTTTGTTTCTTCATGCATATTTAGCCTTGTGAGTTTAGAATTAAGCCTAGTTTATTTGATTTGTTCACTTGTTCTCATTTACCTAGCTATATCATCTTTACTGTCATTTTAGTGCAATAATTGTTTGTGGGATATTGATGATTAGAGCGATGCAATTGTGTTCTCAGTAGCTTAAAATCTCACACTTAATCATCTTAAGTCAGGATTATGGTCCGAATCAGTATGGATCTTTGGAAATTTCGCTTGCACAGTTTTAAGGTTGTGTTTGGATGAGTGTGACTCATTGTACACCAGGGTGTTTCAGCTGTTGCTTGTTGTTTCTATTAGTCACATTAGGTACATTAGTTGTACACAGATCATAAAATCAGGTAGTCATGAGTTAAAAAGTCAAAATGATCTGTCTATCTTTCATTTTAACTCACTGAATGGAATGTAGGTTTGCATATCCCATCAATAGTTGTATAATGAGTTAAACTAGCTTATTTTAATTTCTGCATAGCTTATTATTACATTATCAGTCATTAGATTAGGATCATAATTCACAAAAGTGAACCAGTCACCAAATTTCAAAAAGTCAAAAGTTAGATAGTGTGCAGAATTTCAATATTGGGGTGAATTTTCTAGAATTTTGTGAGTTGATTGAGGCCTTGAAACTTTCAGAGTCTAAAGTACCCCACCTAAACTACAAAAGCTCATAATCAGCTTATTTTTGGGATTTTTCTCTGAGGGTACCTTATTAGTTAAAATAGCCTGCAGGGGAAGCATACTCCCCTGCATCACAAGAATTGATCCCATCTCTTGGTTCACTCTGGCTTACCCAATGGACCCTACACCCCACATGTTGGATTATTTTGAAGATTAACAGTCCAATCCCTCAAAACTAGGCTCAATTTAGGATCTAGCTTATTCCACTTTGGCTTATTTGGTCCTGTTTGTGTTCCCTGTCCAAACCCAAAACTGAGCTCTCAGTTTTGTGATTCAAGTTCAAAGGTCCACCAAGGGTTCCTTAATAAGCCACTGGGTCAGCTTATTGGCTTATTTTGAGGTTGACTTGGTCAACTTTGAGAATCAAGTTCCAAATTAGACCCCTTTTCATCTCTGTGGACCCCACAGGGGTTCAAAAGACCCTGATTAAGCCTGTTTTGGCCTGTGTGGTTTCAGGATTGGTATGGCTTATTCAAACTTATTGTGAGCTTAATCAGTGTGTTTCTTTATGAGTTCTTGTTCATTTCCAGCTTATTTCATTGTGCATGAGCTTATTGTACCCTTGCTTTAAGTTTGCAGCTTCTTTTAGTAGCTTTTTCAAGTCCTAATCACCTTATAAGCTTGTTTTGTGTTCTGTTTGGAAAATAAGCTCACCAAGGGCTTATTTTTGAGTTTCATAAAAAGTTCCTTCACATTAGTTAGTTATTTTCAGTAGATAAATAGTTGTGTAAAAGAAAATTAAGAAAAAGCCAAAAATAAATAAAGTGATAGCTTCTATTTAAGCCTTTTGGCTTATTTTTCTGCTTATTTATAAGCATTTCCCATTTTTAAATTTTTCTCAGGTTCCTTGTAGGCTAAAATAATTTTGGGAATTTTTTCAGAATTTTCCTTGGTCATTTAGTACTTTTTATAATTTAATTTAGGTTAAATCAATTAAATAATTAGTTTTAATTAGTAATAACTAATTAAAAAGTAGAAAAAATAGGTTTTCTGTTTTAAAATTAGTTTTATAATATTTTAGATTTTTTTAAATTTAATTTTCAATTTTCTAGTTAAATTTCATAATTATTTGTAATTTAGTATAATTTAGTTAATTAAAAAGTAATTAATAGTTAGTAATTAATTAATAGTAATTAATTAAATAGTTGTAAAAATAATTTTAATTTTCTAAAAATTTTCTTATGTCATTAGGATTGTAAAAATATAATTTTCACCTTTGTAGGACTTTATTTGGTCACGTTTCACTTTTTATTTTGCGTGTTCGCGTTTAATTTAAATTCGAACGCGCATTTTTAGGTTTAACTCACGTTTTTAGGTAATCTGATCATCAGTAATTTTTATAATAGTATTTCTATGTTATTTTCAATCATAATCTCGTAGTATAATCATTCAAATCAAATTCCTGATCCTCCTGTTAAATCACCCGATCACTTAAAACGTTTTCAAATACAATTATTAACCTCGCTGGGACATAACGACCCGGGAATACACTGTACTCCTTGGTTAGTTAGTTTTAGACGTTTGACTTGGTTGACCATCACCTGGTAAACTTAGTTGACCGTTTAGGACCAATCAAGGACCCTTCATCATCCAAGCACGTCCACTTTGTCAACGTTGTCACTATTAAGCCAATAGATAAGAACATAGAAGAAAGTGACAAGGATGAAGTTGGAATAGAAACCGGGACTAGGGATGAGATTAAGGAAGTTGAGGATATTAAGGAAGAAAAGTTAGAGGAAGTAGAAAACGTAGAAGAATAATTTGATAAGTTACCCACTAAGGAAGAACGAGAGTATCACAAGGATCTATTCGATGATCCCAAGACACCATACATCCTTGGTTCACCCCTTATTAAAGTAGGTGATCCCTCTAACATCAACATACCATGCAACATTGGGCATATACATATGTGGAGGGCTTATATCGATCCTAGGTCTCCTATAAACATCATGACTAGGACCTATTATAATTGGGTAATGAAGAAGCAACTTGGGTATAGGATGATGCCCGACACAATTAGGATGAGCAAATTTGTAGGAAGAGTGAAAGGATTGCATATCTTTGTAGGAAACTTCACTTATGTTACCGACTTTGTGATAGTAGAGGATACTCGTTCGGTAATAGATGATTGCCTAAGTCAAGTAGTGTTCGGAAAACCATTTGTTGAGGCCTCTAAGATGAGTTATGACCCGTCCCTAGGGATAGTTAGGTTCAAGGAAGAGAACGATGAGATTTATTACCAAATGCCCTATAAGATTGAACAATACCGCCTTCTAGCAAACATATAAAAGGAACACAAGCAAGCGGTTTACTATAGGAATGATTAGGATAGACATAGAGGGGTAGATTATGTCATGAATAGAATACTTGGTTTCTACAAGGAATGTTTGCAACTAGGTCCGGAATACAAAACTAAGATTGGAGATGACCTAGAGAATGAGACCAATGATGAGGTCACGTAATTGCCCATGACCTTGAGTCTAGCTAAAAGACTCGTAAAATAAAGAAAATCGCTTCTTGGGAGGCAACCCATGTTTTGTGTGATTTTTAATTGTTTAATTGTTATTTGCTTCCATATGCATGCTTTATTTTTATTATTGGTAGATCATGTTTCAAACTAAAATTGTGAAAATTCTTTATTTTGTTGTTTAACTTCGTCTTAACTTCATATAAAGGTATTTTGCAAAAGCTAAGTGTAAGGGGAAACCCCAAATTTGTTTCTAAGAACGAAAATGATCTTGATTCGCCACAATATTAAATGAACATGTGTATTAGTATTTGTTAGAGTCAAATGCTTGTATCGAGTCATAATGATGTTTTGCAGGATTTTCTAGGAAGTAGGACATAAGTTTTTCCAGAAATTTTCCGGAAACTTAACGTAAAGATTTCTGCATGTCACTTTTGACGGCGTCAGGAGTTAACTCCTGACGGCGTCATGTGTAAAATCATCAAATCGGTATCCAATCTAGCCAAGAATCAAACCAATCGGACCAAGGGTCACATTAGACTCCCAAACGAGCCAAAGATAACATCACACCGAGACCATAGGGTCACGGTTAAGCTCTAACGAGCCATAACCATCTCGAAACGCAACCCAAACATCAAAATCGAGCACCAAACAAGAGCAAGTCGAGACCCAAGGATACCAAACCTCATATTTAATCCATTAAATCAAAAACCCACTTGAATCATTTCATTTTTGACCATAACCCGAAAGAAAGCAACAAGGTGCGTGACCCTAGGTCACGTTTCTCAGCAAAACTCGTGTCAAACTCGACTTACCTTCGATTTACAAGAACAATATGAAAAATACTCCAAAAACTATTAAAAATGTGGCGATTTTTATGATTTAACGAGATGAGAAAGAAGTTTTTGGGGCGCGTGTATGTGTGGATCAAAGAGATGAGGTGATGGGGGTTCTAACGGTGGTGGTGGTGTGTTGTGGGAGGCGGCGGTGTGGCAGCTGTGGTGGCCGGAAATATAGGTGGCTAGGGTTTGTTGATGGTGGTGTTGATATATTAGAGAGAGATATGAAATGGTGAGGGTGTTGGTTTGTTTGTATGTTTATGTTTGTGTTTATATTGTGGGGTGTGGGTGTTAACGCCCACAAAAACCAAAACCGGCCCTCAAGCCCAATAAAAAAAAGAAAAATAAATTTTTAATAATAATAAGAATATTATTAAGAAGGTGGGTGAAGTAACCCGATGTAAATTACGCGGACCAAACCCGAAACTTATTTAAAATAAATCAACTCTCTCGAACCGAGCTAATTCCCAAATATTCAAAGTCTCACGATACATTTAAAATAAATATATAGTCGAACCGTTAATTCAAAACATTAAATTTTGTTAGGTTATTCCTAGTGCCGGAGTCAATGTAGTGCCTAATAAATATCTCAAAAATAAATCACCATGAATATACCAAACCAAACCAATAATTAACAATCAACTTCCATAAATATCACGGAGTTTAAAAACCACGGTTCAACGTTTACAATTCCCATTACGAATAAACTTTTCAAATATTCCAAATTAAATTTAAAGTAATGCGGGTTTATAAATTGTTTCCCTAAATTGCCAGTTGTCACATCCTCCCAGCCTCAGAAGAAACCCGTCCTGGGTTTCACTCGGAACAAACCATCTACGAAGTAAAAAGCTTCGGATATCTCTTTCTATACTCATCCTCACGTTCCCACGTAAATTTCGGTCCATGCCGCGAACTCCAATGAACTTTGATGAGTGGAATACGACTTCGCTTGAGTCGTTTAATCTCTCGATCCAAAATCTCAATCGGCTCTTCCACAAAGTTCAAACTCTCATCCACACGAATATCCTTTATTGGTATAACCGGCGTTTCATCTGAAAGACATCGTGAACTTTACTCAATTCTTGTGGTAGTTTCAACCTATAAGCCACGGGCCCAATTCTTTCCAAAATGATAAATGGTCCAATGTAGCGGGGGTTGAGTTTCCCACGTTTCCCGAAACATATTACTCCTTTCCAAGGCGAGACATTCAGCATCACTTTGTCTCCAACCTGGAACTCTAGGGGTTTACGTCTCAGATCGGCGTAAATTTTCTGTCTATCTCTAGCTGCTTGTAATCGATCACGAATTTGAGTCACTTTCTCAGTAGTCTCCAATATAAGTTCGGGGCCTGTGAGTTGGCTATCTCCAACTTCAGCCCAACCAATAGGCGAACGGCATTTTCGACCATATAAATCTTCGAATGGTGCAGCTTTAAGACTTGTGTGGTAGCTATTGTTACAGGAGAATTCCGCAAGGGGTAGATACTTCTCCCAGCCTTTACCAAAGTCTATTATGCATGTACGAAGCATATCCTACAAAGTCTGAATAGTCCCCTTGTAACAATTCACATTTTTCAGGATAATTACTATTCCCGGAAAATTTTACTATTCACTTTTACTATTCATTTTTCCCGAAAATTTTCCCGAAATTTGATTTTTATTTCTTGGGCTCAAGTGATAAATCATTTCCATGGCAAATTAAAAGTTTGACATTCATAAGCTCATTTTCGTGAAAGTTATTAAGGAATTACAGGGAATTACACGTTTTAGGGTAAAACGTCATTCAGAAATTCTACGCACAACGAAATTCGATCCCGTCAGGTGACCCCACATCAGAAAAATGTTTGACACACTCATGATTTATTTGAGAATTAATCGTGACTGAGAAAAACATGACCAAAGACTTCCCGGCGGGTCACCCAAGCCTGTACTACTCTCGCATGAGCACGCTTAACCGTATGGCCGATTAACCGTTCCACCACAAAACGTGTTTCTAAAAAGAATTGAGTTTTCAACTTATTAGAAAAAGTCAACATATTTTTCCCTCCTCCATTGACCAAAAATCATCCCTTGATGTTATAAGTCGTTTCGTGATTTTTAGGCTTACGGTTTGATGTCTAAAAGACATTTAATACCAACCGACACTAGACTGAGCCCAGTCTAGACATTATAAGTCATTTTAAATCATTTTTATCACATTAGAAAAGTAACATTTTACTTTTCTCAATTTTACGCAATATTCGTACGTTTTACGTATTACGCGTTTTAGACCCGTGTTTCCAGTTTTTAGCAGGGTTTTACCACCCAAATGGAACCTACCACTCATTTTATATTTTATTATGGGACATATGGACATGTCTAACAATACTTTAAAGTTCCATAATTTTACGACACCCGGTTTTACGTTTTGAGGCCTAATCATTTACGGTTGTCATTTCCCGGAGTCAAAACTCTTCCTAATACTTAGGATAATACCAAGCAAAGTCCACACCTTGTCCCCCAAGTTTAGGAACCAACCTAGGGGGGGGGGAATTCAGCCTTGTGTGTCTTAATCTCATGCTAGGAGCCTTAAGATGTGAACATGTGTTCAACTTGGCCTCCAAGTGTTGACTAGTCAACAATGTAACCTCCTCATTTGCATATAAATGCCTCTCCTTCCCCTCCTTGGCCATTCCAACGACCCACACACATAAAAACACACCATCATCTCATCCTTAGCTCATTTACTTCAAGTTCCATCCAAGAAATCAAGTGCAATATCCATACATAAACCCTAGTTTAGTTTTGATTCATCAAAACTACTTCAAATCTTTAGAACTTTGGTGATTTCTCTTGAGTTTGAATCCACTCAAGTCACCTCAATTTTCATCATCTCTCTTTCAAGATTACAAGAGTAGAAAGATTGCATGAAGTGAAATGGGTTGAAGCAAGTCTATCAATGTCCTATCCTTACATGTTAACTTCCTTTCATCTTTGAAAGCCAAAAGTTGTGAGCCAAACCCTAACTTGATTCTTGTTAAATAATCATGTTCATGTTATTTACATGTTATTCTTGCTATATTATGTCTTGTAGTTATGTCCATGATGTATAAAAATGATTAAAACAAGTTATTGTACATGATTGATAAAGACAAGTTCATAAAACAAGTAAACTAGTGACTTTCTTGGTAAGACCTGATCAAAATGGTAAAAATATGATATTGGATCATTACATATTGTAGTAGAGGACTTAACAAGGAAACCATAGCAATTTGAACCACCCAAAACGAGTATACGAGTCAAAAGTTACGCCCATTTGAAGTTACCAAAGATTTCCGGCAAAACTGCCAAATACCATTCTGATCAAATTTGGGTTTTGAAAGTCCCACTTCTGGTCCGATTCATCAAAAAGTTAAAACACGAAAGTTGTCCGGAACGACGTTTTCGTTCAGGAACAAAGAAGCTCGAGCCCTAAAAACGCTTTCCGAGTGATAAAATTCTTCAAATTCTAAACAGCCCATTTTTAGGCGAAAGTCATAAGATTATGGTTATACTTTGAAAGGAACAAGAGGTCTTATGACCTATAATCAAGACCACAACCATGGCTAGAGCCAAGGTTGTGTCTCATGACCTTGAAACAAGGACCAAAGGTCATGGCTAGGCCATGACGAAATGACCATACCAACTTTCATAGGCGTAAACATGAAACAAAGAGTTGACGAGAACTTGAACAAGCAATTTGGATCTACTTCACTTAAAAGGGAACCATGAGATATTACCAAGAGAAAATGGTCATACAAAACTTATGAAACATACCCTAATAACAATCTTCATGTACTAATAAACTTTCCTAAGTTTATTCAAATATCGGACATGTAACCTTTCGGATCAAAACTTATATCTATATATTTCATCAACTACTACAATAGTAGGGAGCCTCATGTGAGGAGTTCATTATGTAAGCCGTCGAGATGAGTTGTGGATTTACGAGTTAAAGTGTCCTGGCTCCTCGAATGCTTACTAACATGACTTCTGAATTATGTCGGCCCGAACGGTAGTAAACGATATACAAAACATACATGTTTCATGAATCTTTTCTTTCTAAGACTTACATTATACATCATACCACATCATGGACTAAATGCAAGATATATATATAGGCACTACTTCATATTCTTTACTCCAATCCTAAGTCGCGACATTCTATTATAGGTTGCTCATAGAACCTTCACGATTCAACCGTTACATTCATTACTTGCTATCTTACTTAAGGTGAGTTCATAGCCCCATTTTCCATTACTTAATTGTTTTACAAACCCTTGGGGGGAATACATGCTATTTTTAACCGAGCACAATGTTTTTAAATTGTATGCTTGCCTGATTGTTTTATTATCACTAAGTACCATCCTTGCCAAACCGAGATCCTTTATTATGAACCATTTAATCACTAGAAATAGTGAGCGCGAATATTGTGAATAGGCCTATTGGGATTGACGAATCCCATTTGTATTGACTAAGTTCAAACAAATGCATTAATATTTGAGATTTAGGTATGTTAGAAAAGTACCTACCGGGATAAATCTGCCGATCGATATTGGTACACGTTAACGTTATGGTGTCATAAGCTTAGTGTATAATACATGTTCCGGGCGTATAATAACGTAGCCTACCTGTTTTGTTTTCCAAACATTGGTGTGAGCCTATAACTCACACTACCAACATATTGTGTTCAATCGATTTAACAAACTCTATGAATATCACTCAACCTTTGTGTTGACCTCTCAAGCATGTATTTCAGGTTCATGACGATCAAGGATGGCACGGAAGGACACGGATACTCAAGAGGGCTATAAATTTTATTATCATTCAAAACTCATTTCATGTAAATTGTAAACATGGAACCATTTGGGACCTCATTTTGTAATCTCTGATATTTATACAATTTGAATGATAAATCTTTTAAAACGACTCAATTGGAGTTCGTTTTCTATTATTGTGACTATTGTGCCGTCGAGTAACACCCAGTTTGAATTCCGCTGCAACCATGAATTGGGGGTGTTACAGATTGGTACCAGAGCCATGGTTATAGAGAAACGGGTCTAATTGAGACCTAAACTATAACCACACATACAAGCAAAAACATTTTTATAGCCTTCCACTCTCCGTGTCTTCCATCCTCCAGACGATTATGAACTTAGTAAGCATGTTATGCTACACAAACATATTAGTATATTCATATATACCCATTTTGAGCATTTCCCTGAAGACATTTTTATGCTACACAAACATAATTGCATATTGATATATGTACCCTAAACATAATTGAGCATTTCCCCGTAAGCATTTTATGCTACATGAACACATATAAGTATATTGATATATACACACTAGGCATTTTATGCTACATGAACACATATAAGTATATTGATATATACACACTAGGCATTTTATGCTACATGAACATATTAGTATATTGATATATAAACTCGGTTTATTTTCAATCATTTATCTAAACAATGGACTAAACATATCTGTGTATGCCTATTCTAAGGCATTTCGGCACAGCCACACTCTCCCAATCATGTTCCTACTCCAACATTATATGTCCAAGACATTGTAACTAATTACAATGGTCTCATTCATTTTCCAAGACATTGTGAGATACAATGGTCTCATTCATTTTCCAAGACATTGTGAGATACAATGGTCTCATTCACTTTTCAAGACATTGTGAGATACAATGGTCTCATTCATTTTCCAAGACATTGTGAGATACAATGGTCTCATTCATTTTCCAAGACATTGTGAGATACAATGGTCTCATTCACTTTTCAAAACATTGTGAGATACAATGGCCTCATTCATTTTCCAAGACATTGTGAGATACAATGGTCTCATTCATTTTCCAAGACATTGTATGATACAATGGTCTTAATCATTTCTCAAATGTTTTGAGTCACACAATGGCCTAACCTACTTCCCAGACGTTGTGAATTGCACAATGGTCTAACCTACTTCCGAGACATTGTGTTTTGTGCAAATGGTCTCTAGAATTATTCCATCACATCATTAATATCATTTCTTATGATATCAAAAACCCGTCACAATCTATCGATTTCAAAACAAGAAATATGAGATTTCTAAAGGACAAACTAATCCATCATCGACAAAAGCTGAACTTTCTCTACATTCATCAAAGTTTTCTTATGAAACCTTCATTATTAAAAGTTCGTGATCCTAGCCAAGTATGTTCTATTTTAGAACTACTTAAAACTTCCTTTCCATACGTATCTACCCTTACTACCTTCTATGCAATGGAATATGAAAACATACGTTACAAGTCTTGTATGGACGGGACTTGCAACTTAAGGGTTTGACATCGCCTTTGTTTAGTGAACAGTTTCCCGAAAGCAACGGACATATCAAAAGTATACCTAGTTTAGGTATTTGAAAATTTTATCGAACCTTGGCTAAATATAGACTAGTCACCTATATTTAACCTAGGGACAGTGGAATATAGTCTGACTAACTATATTCGACTTAGAATTTTCAAATACTGAGAGTAGTTGTACTAGGGTTATGTTTAGATTGATTTCCTACATGAACACGATAAACCACCAGAATACATTAAAACAATCTAGAGACACGATAGTGCCTTACCACTCAGCAAGATCTTAACACCTTATTTGTATGATCTAAATTCATTCTTGAAAATTTTCATTTATGAGATAATCCGAACGACTATCTTGGGATAGTTATCAGTTCTTCTCTTCATCCCGTGGAAGTACCATCCTGTTTAGGATACCATTCCGTCATAAACTTTTAAAAATCTCTTAAGATTTTTAAAGCAAACTCAACATCGATACCTAAGAGTATTAATGTTAAGCATACACTACACACTTTTGTTCATCAACATATCACATCATTATCTTCACAACCGTTACAAACACAAGCTCATTAACAGATCTTGATGCACTTTTAAAGCTCAAATCATCCTTAGTTACACCACAAGCACCCTTATCAGCTTTACAAGATTGAATATTCATCTTGTACTTTTGGAACACCAGTATCATCTCGTAATACACTACCTTGTAACTCACCGGCTAAGTATGAATGTGGTGTCGGGAATTCTTGAGTAGGATGATTTATAATATCCTTATTTGAATGGATTGGGATGCCTTTTCATTTAAATAAAGAAATTATAAATCATCGAACCATACGTTTATATTCCTTTAGTTACATTGTTTGGGATGCCTCTCTATGTAAATAAAGAATTATAAACAAGTGGGCTTAATTATATCCGAAATAACATAAGTATGAAGTCAATAAACACTAGATACAACAACAGATTACCTACTAGGCTATGATTGCAATGACTATCCCAATTTCCATTAGTACGAGGTTTACATTTTGGTTTTCATAATGATAGTGCAATAACAAACAAACTCATTGCGAGGCCATGTAACCATATGCATGTGCAGTCGTACCAAACTCATTGCGAAGCCATGTAGCCATATGCATGGGAAGCCGTACAATTCAAACAGGACTTGGTCCAACCACATGTTCAACGCTTATTCCATGATTCGATTCTTATATCAATTGCTATTGATACTTGACAACTATATCAAGTTCTATTTTGATATTCAACTACTATATCAATTCCTATTAATATTCGACTGCTATATCAATTTCCTTTGATATTCGACTATTACCATACCTTTCCTATATAAAAGTAAGCCTCATCCTACACCATACACTGAAATGACAAATCAAGTTACATCACCGGTAATCCCAGACTTTAGTCCTCATAAGTAACCACACCTTTTCATCGACACCACTCCAACATATGATACACACAGAACTTCGGGACGAAGTTCCCCGTAAGGGGTAGAGACTGTAACAATTCACATTTTTCAGGATAATTACTATTCCCGGAAAATTTTACTATTCACTTTTACTATTCATTTTTCCCGAAATTTGATTTTTATTTCTTGGGCTCAAGTGATAAATCATTTCCATGGCAAATTAAAAGTTTGACATTCATAAGCTCATTTTCGTGAAAGTTATTAAGGAATTACAGGGAATTACACGTTTTAGGGTAAAACGTCATTCAGAAATTCTACGCACAACGAAATTCGATCCCGTCAGGTGACCCCACATCAGAAAAATGTTTGACACACTCATGATTTATTTGAGAATTAATCGTGACTGAGAAAAACATGACCAAAGACTTCCCGGCGGGTCACCCAAGCCTGTACTACTCTCGCATGAGTACGCTTAACCGTATGGCCGATTAACCGTTCCACCACAAAACGTGTTTCTAAAAAGAATTGAGTTTTCAACTTATTAGAAAAAGTCAACATATTTTTCCCTCCTCCATTGACCAAAAATCATCCCTTGATGTTATAAGTCGTTTCGTGATTTTTAGGCTTACGGTTTGATGTCTAAAAGACATTTAATACCAACCGACACTAGACTGAGCCCAGTCTAGACATTATAAGTCATTTTAAATCATTTTTATCACATTAGAAAAGTAACATTTTACTTTTCTCAATTTTACGCAATATTCGTACGTTTTACGTATTACGCGTTTTAGACCCGTGTTTCCAGTTTTTAGCAGGGTTTTACCACCCAAATGGAACCTACCACTCATTTTATATTTTATTATGGGACATATGGACATGTCTAACAATACTTTAAAGTTCCATAATTTTACGACACCCGGTTTTACGTTTTGAGGCCTAATCATTTACGGTTGTCATTTCCCGGAGTCAAAACTCTTCCTAATACTTAGGATAATACCAAGCAAAGTCCACACCTTGTCCCCCAAGTTTAGGAACCAACCTAGGGGGGGGGGGGAATTCAGCCTTGTGTGTCTTAATCTCATGCTAGGAGCCTTAAGATGTGAACATGTGTTCAACTTGGCCTCCAAGTGTTGACTAGTCAACAATGTAACCTCCTCATTTGCATATAAATGCCTCTCCTTCCCCTCCTTGGCCATTCCAACGACCCACACACATAAAAACACACCATCATCTCATCCTTAGCTCATTTACTTCAAGTTCCATCCAAGAAATCAAGTGCAATATCCATACATAAACCCTAGTTTAGTTTTGATTCATCAAAACTACTTCAAATCTTTAGAACTTTGGTGATTTCTCTTGAGTTTGAATCCACTCAAGTCACCTCAATTTTCATCATCTCTCTTTCAAGATTACAAGAGTAGAAAGATTGCATGAAGTGAAATGGGTTGAAGCAAGTCTATCAATGTCCTATCCTTACATGTTAACTTCCTTTCATCTTTGAAAGCCAAAAGTTGTGAGTCAAACCCTAACTTGATTCTTGTTAAATAATCATGTTCATGTTATTTACATGTTATTCTTGCTATATTATGTCTTGTAGTTATGTCCATGATGTATAAAAATGATTAAAACAAGTTATTGTACATGATTGATAAAGACAAGTTCATAAAACAAGTAAACTAGTGACTTTCTTGGTAAGACCTGATCAAAATGGTAAAAATATGATATTGGATCATTACATATTGTAGTAGAGGACTTAACAAGGAAACCATAGCAATTTGAACCACCCAAAACGAGTATACGAGTCAAAAGTTACGCCCATTTGAAGTTACCAAAGATTTCCGGCAAAACTGCCAAATACCATTCTGATCAAATTTGGGTTTTGAAAGTCCCACTTCTGGTCCGATTCATCAAAAAGTTAAAACACGAAAGTTGTCCGGAACGACGTTTTCGTTCAGGAACAAAGAAGCTCGAGCCCTAAAAATGCTTTCCGAGTGATAAAATTCTTCAAATTCTAAACAGCCCATTTTTAGGCGAAAGTCACAAGATTATGGTTATACTTTGAAAGGAACAAGAGGTCTTATGACCTATAATCAAGACCACAACCATGGCTAGAGCCAAGGTTGTGTCTCATGACCTTGAAACAAGGACCAAAGGTCATGGCTAGGCCATGACGAAATGACCATACCAACTTTCATAGGCGTAAACATGAAACAAAGAGTTGACGAGAACTTGAACAAGCAATTTGGATCTACTTCACTTAAAAGGGAACCATGAGATATTACCAAGAGAAAATGGTCATACAAAACTTATGAAACATACCCTAATAACAATCTTCATGTACTAATAAACTTTCCTAAGTTTATTCAAATATCGGACATGTAACCTTTCGGATCAAAACTTATATCTATATATTTCATCAACTACTACAATAGTAGGGAGCCTCATGTGAGGAGTTCATTATGTAAGCCGTCGAGATGAGTTGTGGATTTACGAGTTAAAGTGTCCTGGCTCCTCGAACGCTTACTAACATGACTTCTGAATTATGTCGGCCCGAACGGTAGTAAACGATATACAAAACATACATGTTTCATGAATCTTTTCTTTCTAAGACTTACATTATACATCATACCACATCATGGACTAAATGCAAGATATATATATAGGCACTACTTCATATTCTTTACTCCAATCCTAAGTCGCGACATTCTATTATAGGTTGCTCATAGAACCTTCACGATTCAACCGTTACATTCATTACTTGCTATCTTACTTAAGGTGAGTTCATAGCCCCATTTTCCATTACTTAATTGTTTTACAAACCCTTGGGGGGAATACATGCTATTTTTAACCGAGCACAATGTTTTTAAATTGTATGCTTGCCTGATTGTTTTATTATCACTAAGTACCATCCTTGCCAAACCGAGATCCTTTATTATGAACCATTTAATCACTAGAAATAGTGAGCGCGAATATTGTGAATAGGCCTATTGGGATTGACGAATCCCATTTGTATTGACTAAGTTCAAACAAATGCATTAATATTTGAGATTTAGGTATGTTAGAAAAGTACCTACCGGGATAAATCTGCCGATCGATATTGGTACACGTTAACGTTATGGTGTCATAAGCTTAGTGTATAATACATGTTCCGGGCGTATAATAACGTAGCCTACCTGTTTTGTTTTCCAAACATTGGTGTGAGCCTATAACTCACACTACCAACATATTGTGTTCAATCGATTTAACAAACTCTATGAATATCACTCAACCTTTGTGTTGACCTCTCAAGCATGTATTTCAGGTTCATGACGATCAAGGATGGCACGGAAGGACACGGATACTCAAGAGGGCTATAAATTTTATTATCAATCAAAACTCATTTCATGTAAATTGTAAACATGGAACCATTTGGGACCTCATTTTGTAATCTCTGATATTTATACAATTTGAATGATAAATCTTTTAAAACGACTCAATTGAGTTCGTTTTCTATTATTGTGACTATTGTGCCGTCGAGTAACACCCAGTTTGAATTCCGCTGCAACCATGAATTGGGGGTGTTACAGATTGGTACCAGAGCCATGGTTATAGAGAAACGGGTCTAATTGAGACCTAAACTATAACCACACATACAAGCAAAAACATTTTTATAGCCTTCCACTCTCCGTGTCTTCCATCCTCCAGACGATTATGAACTTAGTAAGCATGTTATGCTACACAAACATATTAGTATATTCATATATACCCATTTTGAGCATTTCCCCGAAGACATTTTTATGCTACACAAACATAATTGCATATTGATATATGTACCCTAAACATAATTGAGCATTTCCCCGTAAGCATTTTATGCTACATGAACACATATAAGTATATTGATATATACACACTAGGCATTTTATGCTACATGAACACATATAAGTATATTGATATATACACACTAGGCATTTTATGCTAC
This sequence comes from Artemisia argyi, assembly GCA_030686995.1. Lineage (NCBI taxonomy): Eukaryota > Viridiplantae > Streptophyta > Magnoliopsida > Asterales > Asteraceae > Artemisia > Artemisia argyi. The sequence goes on along the minus strand of CM060709.1, from coordinate 131,575,503 downwards.
ATGAACATATTAGTATATTGATATATAAACTCGGTTTATTTTCAATCATTTATCTAAACAATGGACTAAACATATCTGTGTATGCCTATTCTAAGGCATTTCGGCACAGCCACACTCTCCCAATCATGTTCCTACTCCAACATTATATGTCCAAGACATTGTAACTAATTACAATGGTCTCATTCATTTTCCAAGACATTGTGAGATACAATGGTCTCATTCATTTTCCAAGACATTGTGAGATACAATGGTCTCATTCACTTTTCAAGACATTGTGAGATACAATGGTCTCATTCATTTTCCAAGACATTGTGAGATACAATGGTCTCATTCACTTTTCAAAACATTGTGAGATACAATGGCCTCATTCATTTTCCAAGACATTGTGAGATACAATGGTCTCATTCATTTTCCAAGACATTGTATGATACAATGGTCTTAATCATTTCTCAAATGTTTTGAGTCACACAATGGCCTAACCTACTTCCCAGACGTTGTGAATTGCACAATGGTCTAACCTACTTCCGAGACATTGTGTTTTGTGCAAATGGTCTCTAGAATTATTCCATCACATCATTAATATCATTTCTTATGATATCAAAAACCCGTCACAATCTATCGATTTCAAAACAAGAAATATGAGATTTCTAAAGGACAAACTAATCCATCATCGACAAAAGCTGAACTTTCTCTACATTCATCAAAGTTTTCTTATGAAACCTTCATTATTAAAAGTTCGTGATCCTGGCCAAGTATGTTCTATTTTAGAACTACTTAAAACTTCCTTTCCATACGTATCTACCCTTACTACCTTCTATGCAATGGAATATGAAAACATACGTTACAAGTCTTGTATGGACGGGACTTGCAACTTAAGGGTTTGACATCGCCTTTGTTTAGTGAACAGTTTCCCGAAAGCAACGGACATATCAAAAGTATACCTAGTTTAGGTATTTGAAAATTTTATCGAACCTTGGCTAAATATAGACTAGTCACCTATATTTAACCTAGGGACAGTGGAATATAGTCTGACTAACTATATTCGACTTAGAATTTTCAAATACTGAGAGTAGTTGTACTAGGGTTATGTTTAGATTGATTTCCTACATGAACACGATAAACCACCAGAATACATTAAAACAATCTAGAGACACGATAGTGCCTTACCACTCAGCAAGATCTTAACACCTTATTTGTATGATCTAAATTCATTCTTGAAAATTTTCATTTATGAGATAATCCGAACGACTATCTTGGGATAGTTATCAGTTCTTCTCTTCATCCCGTGGAAGTACCATCCTGTTTAGGATACCATTCCGTCATAAACTTTTAAAAATCTCTTAAGATTTTTAAAGCAAACTCAACATCGATACCTAAGAGTATTAATGTTAAGCATACACTACACACTTTTGTTCATCAACATATCACATCATTATCTTCACAACCGTTACAAACACAAGCTCATTAACAGATCTTGATGCACTTTTAAAGCTCAAATCATCCTTAGTTACACCACAAGCACCCTTATCAGCTTTACAAGATTGAATATTCATCTTGTACTTTTGGAACACCAGTATCATCTCGTAATACACTACCTTGTAACTCACCGGCTAAGTATGAATGTGGTGTCGGGAATTCTTGAGTAGGATGATTTATAATATCCTTATTTGAATGGATTGGGATGCCTTTTCATTTAAATAAAGAAATTATAAATCATCGAACCATACGTTTATATTCCTTTAGTTACATTGTTTGGGATGCCTCTCTATGTAAATAAAGAATTATAAACAAGTGGGCTTAATTATATCCGAAATAACATAAGTATGAAGTCAATAAACACTAGATACAACAACAGATTACCTACTAGGCTATGATTGCAACGACTATCCCAATTTCCATTAGTACGAGGTTTACATTTTGGTTTTCATAATGATAGTGCAATAACAAACAAACTCATTGCGAGGCCATGTAACCATATGCATGTGCAGTCGTACCAAACTCATTGCGAAGCCATGTAGCCATATGCATGGGAAGCCGTACAATTCAAACAGGACTTGGTCCAACCACATGTTCAACGCTTATTCCATGATTCGATTCTTATATCAATTGCTATTGATACTTGACAACTATATCAAGTTCTATTTTGATATTCAACTACTATATCAATTCCTATTAATATTCGACTGCTATATCAATTTCCTTTGATATTCGACTATTACCATACCTTTCCTATATAAAAGTAAGCCTCATCCTACACCATACACTGAAATGACAAATCAAGTTACATCACCGGTAATCCCAGACTTTAGTCCTCATAAGTAACCACACCTTTTCATCGACACCACTCCAACATATGATACACACAGAACTTCGGGACGAAGTTCCCCGTAAGGGGTAGAGACTGTAACAATTCACATTTTTCAGGATAATTACTATTCCCGGAAAATTTTACTATTCACTTTTACTATTCATTTTTCCCGAAATTTGATTTTTATTTCTTGGGCTCAAGTGATAAATCATTTCCATGGCAAATTAAAAGTTTGACATTCATAAGCTCATTTTCGTGAAAGTTATTAAGGAATTACAGGGAATTACACGTTTTAGGGTAAAACGTCATTCAGAAATTCTACGCACAACGAAATTCGATCCCGTCAGGTGACCCCACATCAGAAAAATGTTTGACACACTCATGATTTATTTGAGAATTAATCGTGACTGAGAAAAACATGACCAAAGACTTCCCGGCGGGTCACCCAAGCCTGTACTACTCTCGCATGAGCACGCTTAACCGTATGGCCGATTAACCGTTCCACCACAAAACGTGTTTCTAAAAAGAATTGAGTTTTCAACTTATTAGAAAAAGTCAACATATTTTTCCCTCCTCCATTGACCAAAAATCATCCCTTGATGTTATAAGTCGTTTCGTGATTTTTAGGCTTACGGTTTGATGTCTAAAAGACATTTAATACCAACCGACACTAGACTGAGCCCAGTCTAGACATTATAAGTCATTTTAAATCATTTTTATCACATTAGAAAAGTAACATTTTACTTTTCTCAATTTTACGCAATATTCGTACGTTTTACGTATTACGCGTTTTAGACCCGTGTTTCCAGTTTTTAGCAGGGTTTTACCACCCAAATGGAACCTACCACTCATTTTATATTTTATTATGGGACATATGGACATGTCTAACAATACTTTAAAGTTCCATAATTTTACGACACCCGGTTTTACGTTTTGAGGCCTAATCATTTACGGTTGTCATTTCCCGGAGTCAAAACTCTTCCTAATACTTAGGATAATACCAAGCAAAGTCCACACCTTGTCCCCCAAGTTTAGGAACCAACCTAGGGGGGGGGGGGGAATTCAGCCTTGTGTGTCTTAATCTCATGCTAGGAGCCTTAAGATGTGAACATGTGTTCAACTTGGCCTCCAAGTGTTGACTAGTCAACAATGTAACCTCCTCATTTGCATATAAATGCCTCTCCTTCCCCTCCTTGGCCATTCCAACGACCCACACACATAAAAACACACCATCATCTCATCCTTAGCTCATTTACTTCAAGTTCCATCCAAGAAATCAAGTGCAATATCCATACATAAACCCTAGTTTAGTTTTGATTCATCAAAACTACTTCAAATCTTTAGAACTTTGGTGATTTCTCTTGAGTTTGAATCCACTCAAGTCACCTCAATTTTCATCATCTCTCTTTCAAGATTACAAGAGTAGAAAGATTGCATAAAGTGAAATGGGTTGAAGCAAGTCTATCAATGTCCTATCCTTACATGTTAACTTCCTTTCATCTTTGAAAGCCAAAAGTTGTGAGCCAAACCCTAACTTGATTCTTGTTAAATAATCATGTTCATGTTATTTACATGTTATTCTTGCTATATTATGTCTTGTAGTTATGTCCATGATGTATAAAAATGATTAAAACAAGTTATTGTACATGATTGATAAAGACAAGTTCATAAAACAAGTAAACTAGTGACTTTCTTGGTAAGACCTGATCAAAATGGTAAAAATATGATATTGGATCATTACATATTGTAGTAGAGGACTTAACAAGGAAACCATAGCAATTTGAACCACCCAAAACGAGTATACGAGTCAAAAGTTACGCCCATTTGAAGTTACCAAAGATTTCCGGCAAAACTGCCAAATACCATTCTGATCAAATTTGGGTTTTGAAAGTCCCACTTCTGGTCCGATTCATCAAAAAGTTAAAACACGAAAGTTGTCCGGAACGACATTTTCGTTCAGGAACAAAGAAGCTCGAGCCCTAAAAACGCTTTCCGAGTGATAAAATTCTTCAAATTCTAAACAGCCCATTTTTAGGCGAAAGTCACAAGATTATGGTTATACTTTGAAAGGAACAAGAGGTCTTATGACCTATAATCAAGACCACAACCATGGCTAGAGCCAAGGTTGTGTCTCATGACCTTGAAACAAGGACCAAAGGTCATGGCTAGGCCATGACGAAATGACCATACCAACTTTCATAGGCGTAAACATGAAACAAAGAGTTGACGAGAACTTGAACAAGCAATTTGGATCTACTTCACTTAAAAGGGAACCATGAGATATTACCAAGAGAAAATGGTCATACAAAACTTATGAAACATACCCTAATAACAATCTTCATGTACTAATAAACTTTCCTAAGTTTATTCAAATATCGGACATGTAACCTTTCGGATCAAAACTTATATCTATATATTTCATCAACTACTACAATAGTAGGGAGCCTCATGTGAGGAGTTCATTATGTAAGCCGTCGAGATGAGTTGTGGATTTACGAGTTAAAGTGTCCTGGCTCCTCGAACGCTTACTAACATGACTTCTGAATTATGTCGGCCCGAACGGTAGTAAACGATATACAAAACATACATGTTTCATGAATCTTTTCTTTCTAAGACTTACATTATACATCATACCACATCATGGACTAAATGCAAGATATATATATAGGCACTACTTCATATTCTTTACTCCAATCCTAAGTCGCGACATTCTATTATAGGTTGCTCATAGAACCTTCACGATTCAACCGTTACATTCATTACTTGCTATCTTACTTAAGGTGAGTTCATAGCCCCATTTTCCATTACTTAATTGTTTTACAAACCCTTGGGGGGAATACATGCTATTTTTAACCGAGCACAATGTTTTTAAATTATATGCTTGCCTGATTGTTTTATTATCACTAAGTACCATCCTTGCCAAACCGAGATCCTTTATTATGAACCATTTAATCACTAGAAATAGTGAGCGCAAATATTGTGAATAGGCCTATTGGGATTGACGAATCCCATTTGTATTGACTAAGTTCAAACAAATGCATTAATATTTGAGATTTAGGTATGTTAGAAAAGTACCTACCGGGATAAATCTGCCGATCGATATTGGTACACGTTAACATTATGGTGTCATAAGCTTAGTGTATAATACATGTTCCGGGCGTATAATAACGTAGCCTACCTGTTTTGTTTTCCAAACATTGGTGTGAGCCTATAACTCACACTACCAACATATTGTGTTCAATCGATTTAACAAACTCTATGAATATCACTCAACCTTTGTGTTGACCTCTCAAGCATGTATTTCAGGTTCATGACGATTAAGGATGGCACGGAAGGACACGGATACTCAAGAGGGCTATAAATTTTATTATCATTCAAAACTCATTTCATGTAAATTGTAAACATGGAACCATTTGGGACCTCATTTTGTAATCTCTGATATTTATACAATTTGAATGATAAATCTTTTAAAACGACTCAATTGGAGTTCGTTTTCTATTATTGTGACTATTGTGCCGTCGAGTAACACCCAGTTTGAATTCCGCTGCAACCATGAATTGGGGGTGTTACACCCCTCACTTTGACCGTCGGTTTGGGGATGATATGCAGTATTCATATCAAGTCTCGTCCCCAAAGCGGTTTGAAGTGATCGCCACAAAGCTGACATGAAGCGGCTGTCGCGATCAGAAATAATCGATATCGGAACTCCATGACGAGAAATAATTTCTTTCACATACAACCTCGCAAGTTTGTCGACACTATCATCTTCACTAATCGCCAGGAAATGCACAGACTTAGTCAATCGATCCACAATTACCCAGATAGCGTCACAACCGCTAGCTGTCTTCGGTAATTTGGTAATGAAGTCCATCGTAATCCGCTCCCACTTCCAAACCGGGAGTTCTGGCTGCGTCAATAATCCTGACGGTCTTTGATGTTCGGCCTTAACCTTAGAACATGTCAAGCACTTATTAACGTACAACGCTATATCTGCCTTCATGTTTGGCCACCAATATAACTTCTTCAGATCCTGGTGCATCTTGTCAGACCCAGGATGAATGGAATACTTTAACTTATGCGACTCATGCATAATCAACTCTCGAATTCCTCTATACAATGGTACCCAGCTTCGGTCTCCAAAACACAATATTCCATCAGAATGCTTAACAAATCCTTTCTCATTTTCAGTCATCCCAAATATGTTCTCAGCAGGTCGGTTTTTTGCTTTCAACGCTTCCGTTTAAGCTTCTAATAGTTGAGACGGTAACGGCGATACGATAGTCATTCCTAATGACCTAACTCGTAACGGTGGTATTCTTTCCTTTTGACTAAGAGCATTAGCAACGACGTTTGCTTTACCGGGATGATAGTGAATTTTGCAATCATAATCGCTTAGCAACTCAATCCAACGTCGCTATCTCATGTTGAGCTCTTTCTGATTCAAGATGTGTTGTAGACTTTTGTTGTCAGTAAACATAACACACTTGGTTCCATACAAATAATGCCTCCATATCCTTAAGGCGAAAACCACAACACCTAAATCTAAATCATGGGTGGTGTAGTTCTTCTCATGCTTCTTAAGCTGTCGGGAAGCATAAGCTATCACTTTTTGATGAGGCGAAAAATGATCCATTTTTAGGGGGTCATTTAAGCCCGAATCTGAATTTATTTGATAAAATATTGCCCTAAATCGTTCCTTTTGTGATTTTAGGTACTTGGAGAGTGAATTCTGGAAAAGAAGCCATTTTGGACGTTTTTGGAGCATAAAACTGAAGAAAACGGCAAAGTCTCAATTTTCCATGCTGGGAACAGTAGGTGACGGCGTCAAGAGTAATTTCCTGACGGCGTCAAACCTCAATAATAAAATCCGAGAGTTCATGAAGGCGTCAAGAGTTTTCTTGACGGCGTCAAAACCCCAAGAATTAAAATCCGTAGTTGATGACGGCGTCACACATAGGGCGTCAAGAGTAATTTGTGTGACGGCCTAGGCCTTGACGGCGTCAGAAGTAGATCAAGGCCGTCCGAGGAAGTATTTGGCGGCGAGATGACGGCGTCACACCTTTGTTCTTGACGCCGTCATCCCTATTTTCCTATATATAGTTTTCTAGTTTTTCACATTAAAGGAGAGAAGTTTTGGGAGAAACCCTAAAGACGATTTTGGTGTAACTTTACAGGTTTTTCAAGGGTTCCAACCCCTTGATGCCTTGCATGATTAATCAAGATAAGTGTTCTTCTAATTCAATCAACATGTCTATGTGTTGGTTGTCTATATCTTGTTCTTGTCTTAATTCTATCATGCTAGGCTAGATCTCTTTTGTGTTTGCTTAGATCTAATGAAACCTAGATATTGATTATGTATTGATTACTTGTTTATTCTTGTCTTGGATGAATGATTTATATGTTAGGCTTAAGAAAACTGGCAGATCTCCAAATGGTAACATGCTTGAACGTCTTAAGAAACATGAACCGAGGCGTACTAGGTCTTTATTGGTTGTATTTAATGCATGAGCCACTATTTACAATCCCTATAGTTGTGTTGGGCATGGTGTAGGAGGAGATAAGAGCTCATAGAATTGGGGAGTTATGTATGCCACCCCATGAATGGTATTAAGGAATACGATCCGTCATCCATGCAATTATAACAAGTAATTAACGTGTAAAAGATATCTAGGGAGTAGTGAAATCTAAGTAAACACATTTTCTCCAATTACTGCTCACAACCTTAGTATAAATTAGTTTAATTTCATTTTTAGTATTTTATTTTGATTGAATCTTAGTTTTGGGTTAGTTGAATAGCAACTAATTCCGCCCACTCTTCTAAAACCCGAGATTTTAATTGCTTTCTAAAAAAATTCAAAAATACAAAAATAATCATCCCTCACCTTTAGAACTAGTAATTTAGGCTTTCTAATCCTAGCGACACTATTCCTAAGCTGAACGATCAATCCCCTGGTACTTGTCACTATACTATACTACAACGATCAGGTACACTGCCTGGTGGGGGTTGTAAGCTTCTCGAGATCCCTCGAGAGGTAAAGCCTGTTGCGATTCCCACGCATCAAGTTTTTGGCGCCGCTGCCGGGGAATAGTTATTGTCTAGGTTAGAATTTCTTTTTATTAGGTCTACTTGCTAGATTCCTTTTTAGTAAGATTTTTTTTTTATTTTTTTTTATTTTTAGGTTTTCTTTAGTCTATCTTATTTCTTTGTGCCTTTGTTAGTAAATTAACCTCATTGACTATTCCGTTGACCATTATGGAAAACGCGAATCCACCCCTGTCCCCTAGAGAAGTGGCTGTGTTACGTGAACAAATTGAGAGTGAGATTAGGGAGCTTAGAGAGCTTAATAGGTTGATTAAGATTGAACTCGAACATACATTTAGTGACCTAGCAACCGCCTTGTATTCAAATAAGGACCTTGGGCCTAATGACTTTTTGAATGTTGTTGAGGGACTAGAAGAGGAGGAAATAGATCCGAAGCTTAATGAATACTTTAATCTATACCCCACTAAGGAGGAGATTGCATATTATAATAATCTTATTGATAACCCGCGATCTCCTTTCACTATAATTGAACCTAAGATCAAGAGAGGCGATCCTAAGAATGCTAAGATACCATGTATGATTGGATATAGGCACGTTAGCAATGCTTACATTGACTTTAAATCCCCAATCAACATTATGTCCTCAACGGTTTATAATGATATAGTGAACACAAGACTTGAACATAGAAGGGATCCCAAGTACCCCGGTGGAGTTTGTAACTTTGTCGGGAGAGTTAAAGGTTTACGTGTCTTTGTTGGTAATTTCACTTTTGTCACCGACTTTATGATTGTAGAGGATCTTGCTAATGTTATTGATTGTCGATTATCCAATGTTGTGTTTGGCAAACCATTTGTTGAGGAGTCTAAGTTGGAATATGATGAGGTAGAAGGCACGATCCGATTTGCAAGTAACACCGATAGTATCACTTATAGGATGCCTAATAGGATGAAAGAATTTCGCTTTATATCTCGTTTTGATAAGGACAACGTTGGTGCTTTTGAGGATATTAATGAGGAGGATAAGAAAAAGGGCATGGATTATGTATGGGAAAAAAGGAGTCTTTATTACAAATATTGCTTAGCCCTTGGACCAAGGTATAAAGTCGATGAAGAATTTGCCCAAATGATTATAGGGGCGGTTGAGAAAAAGGTGATTGGTTTCTACAAGGAATATCTACAATCAGAGAGTGGAACCAATGATGAAATCACGTAGTAATCCATGACCTTGAGTCTAGCTACAAGACTCGTAAATAAAGAAAAGCGCTTCTTGGGAGGCAACCCATGTTTTGTGTGATTTTAATTGTTTGTTTGTTATTTGCTTCCGTATGCATGCTTTATTTTTATTGTTGGTTGATCATGTTTCTCAATTAAAATGTGGAAATACTTTACTTTGTTGTTTAGCCTAGTCTTAACTCCACCTAGAAGTATTTTTGCAAAAGATAAGTGTAAGGGGAAACCCCAAATATGTTTTTAAGAAACAAACCGATCATGATTCTCCACAATAATAAATGAGCATGTATATTCGTATTTGTTAGAGTCAAATGCTTGTATTGAGTCATAATGAAGTTTTGCAGGATTTTCCAGGAAGTAGGACCAAGTTTTTCCAGAAATTTTCCGGAAACTTAACATAAGAATTTCTGCAGGTCCATTCTGACGGAGTCAGAGGTTTACTCTTGACGGCGTCAGGAGTTAAAATCTGGAAATTTTACCAGTTTTGTTTTTCTAACGGAGTCTTATGGTTTTTGTGAATTCTTTAGTTTTATAATCTCCAGGAGATCTGCAAACTTCATTCCACAAGCATTATATCTTAGTTTGTTTTCTAGGATTTAGTAACTTATATAGGATGCCGCCGATTTTACGCGAGGTTGTCTTGTCTATTTTGTCAGGTTTTACAGGTTATGTATGACAAGAAGATGATTTATATTTTGGAAGGGAAGCTTTGATTGTTCATTTTCTTGGAGGAAGATTTAACCTGGCTATCCTATTATCCATACCGAGCGAATCAGGGGAGTATTTGATTTCATTCTCTTTACTTTTTCACTTTTACATTCTTTACTTGAACATTGGGGACAATGTTCATCTTAAGTGTAAGGGGAGGGTAAAAAGATAATACCTTGCATATGCACTTTCGCTTGAGTTTGTTTTGTTTGATAGTAGATGTGTAATAAAACTATGAGAAATACTTGTTAGTGCAATTTTAGCGCCAAATTTAAATTTTTTTACAACATTTAGGAGTGAAACTTTAGCCATAGCAAGCGTCTCATGGATAGGAGATTGTATGACTAGCACATAACCGTATATTCAGAAAAATTTTCCACCCAAATATGTGAGGTTCGCCTTTAGATTTGATAGGAAAAGCATTTACTATTAGTGCTTATGAGTGTACCGGTAGCATTTAGATTCTAGAACTTGCATTAGTGATGCATCTCGAGACCGCTAGTGAGACTACATTCGTGTGGTAGGATTTACTACATGATAAGAGGCATTAGGATTACCCTTGTGTTAAACCCGTATTATAATTACTTGACCATTTAAGTCATATTACTTGACTAGTTAAGTCAACTAATTTTTCCCACACCCTTAGCGTTGTACTCATTTTTAGTACACGAAACCCCTAGTACACCCCTCCGAGCCTATCTTTTCGTTTCTAACTTTAAGAATCTTACTTAAAGGAAGAATTTGTTACACCCCACTTAAATGTACAACCAAATCGCCTTAGTCTTCCGTGTATGCGCTCATTTTTAGTGCATTATTGTTATTTGTTAAACCCTAAGTTAACTTTCTAATTGATTACATGGTTGCTAAGTCGAGTCATATCCTTGTACATATTGTTTTGGGACGATTGGGACTCATGGGTAAGTACTTATTTTATGGAGTAATGGGGAAGAACATAATATTATTACCCCCATATGTGCGTTAATCTTAAAAGTGCTCCAAGGGTTTTGATTTTCTTAATTCGAGTCATTAGAATAGTTGAATGTAAAGTATGTAAAAATTCAAGTGTAAGAGGAATGTTCATCCCCTATGATGTATTATTTTGGATGGTAGGGTAAGAGTGTATGCAAAAAAAAAAAAAACGAAAAAAATTAAGAAAAAGAAAAAGAAAAAAAATAAAAAATAGAAAAAGGAAAAAAAGAAAAAACATACGGACTACCATCCCGTTTCATTCTATGTTTATTTTATGTTTTCGTTATTTTTCATTTATGAGCTTAAGTCGAGTCTAGTCTTGGCTTAGCAACGCCATATTGTACATGTAATTGACCAAGATTGTTAACTCGCCACCAGTAAAACTTCCTTTATCCAACAAAACCGTGTAATTCATCTCCCTATACCTAACGTTACAACCCTTTAAAAGACCTCTTTGATAGTTTATCCTAGGTGCTTACGCCATGTGGTGGAGGTTTGATCCTTTCCCAAGCCTATGGTAATCTATTTTGCTATGACAGGTAGTGAGAGATATCTTCCATTTCCATAATGTTATATTACTTTATTACACCCGAGAGATGTGAGTATCTAAACACTATTTGTGAGGTGCTTGTATATGACCTCCGTGCTTGTCTTTGGTCTTTAGTGGAACGATTATTTGTTGTAATTACTTTTATATTAGTGTTAAATGACCCCTAACTTGTCTTTTGAGTAGAATAAAAGCGCATTTGCTTGAGGACAAGCAAATCTCAAGTGTAAGGGTATATGATGAGGCGAAAAATGATCCGTTTTTAGGGGGTCATTTAAGCCCGAATCCGAATTTATTTGATCAAATATTGCCCTAAATCGTTCCTTTTGTGATTTTAGGTACTTGGAGAGTGAATTCTGGAAAAGAAGCCATTTTGGACGTTTTTGGAGCATAAAACTGAAGAAAACGGCAAAGTCTCAATTTTCCATGCTGGGAACAGTAGGTGACGGCGTCAAGAGTAATTTCCTGACGGCGTCAAACCTCAATAATAAAATCCGAGAGTTCATGAAGGCGTCAAGAGTTTTCCTGACGGCGTCAAAACCCCAAGAATTAAAATCCGTAGTTGATGACGGCGTCACACACAGGGCGTCAAGAGTAATTTGTGTGACGGCCTAGGCCTTGACGGCGTCAGAAGTAGATCAAGGCCGTCCGAGGAAGTATTTGGCGGCGAGATGACGACGTCACACCTTTGTTCTTGACGCCGTCATCCCTATTTTCCTATATATAGTTTTCTAGTTTTTCACATTAAAGGAGAGAAGTTTTGGGAGAAACCCTAAAGACGATTTTGGTGTAACTTTACAGGTTTTTCAAGGGTTCCAACCCCTTGATACCTTGCATGATTAATCAAGATAAGTGTTCTTCTAATTCAATCAACATGTCTATGTGTTGGTTGTCTATATCTTGTTCTTGTCTTAATTCTATCATGCTAGGCTAGATCTCTTTTGTGTTTGCTTAGATCTAATGAAACCTAGATATTGATTATGTGTTGATTACTTGTTTATTCTTGTCTTGGATGAATGATTTATATGTTAGGCTTAAGAAAACTGGCAGATCTCCAAATGGTAACATGCTTGAACGTCTTAAGAAACATGAACCGAGGCGTACTAGGTCTTTATTGGTTGTATTTAATGCATGAGACACCGTTTACAATCCCTATAGTTGTGTTGGGCATGGTGTAGGAGGACATAAGAGCTCATAGAATTGGGGAGTTATGTATGCCACCCCATGAATGGTATTAAGGAATACGATCCGTCATCCATGCAATTATAACAAGTAATTAACGTGTAAAAGATATCTAGGGAGTAGTGAAATCTAAGTAAACACATTTTCTCCAATTACTGCTCACAACCTTAGTATAAATTAGTTTAATTTCATTTTTAGTATTTTATTTTGATTGAATCTTAGTTTTGGGTTAGTTGAATAGCAACTAATTCCGCCCACTCTTCTAAAACCCGAGATTTTAATTGCTTTCTAAAAAAAATACAAAAATACAAAAATAATCATCCCTCACCTTTAGAACTAGTAATTTAGGCTTTCTCATCCTAGCGACACTATTCCTAAGCTGAACGATCAATCCCCCAGTACTTGTCACTATACTATACTACAACGATCAGGTACACTGCCTGGTGGGGGTTGTAAGCTTCTCGAGATCCCTCGAGAGGTAAAGCCTGTTGCGATTCCCACGCATCACTTTTTCTCGTTGCATTAACACAGCTCCTAAACCTTTATGAGAAGCGTCGCAATAAACGACAAAGTCCTCATTACCTTCAGGTAACGCTAAGATAGGAGCACTACACAACATCTCCTTAAGTAATTGAAATGCTTCCTCTTCCTTATCTCCCCATTCATATTTAACATTCTTTTGAGTCAATTTGGTCAACGGTTTTGCTATCTTCGAAAATCCCTCAATGAATCTTCGGTAGTAGCCGGCTAAACCCAAAAATTGACGAACTTCTGTTGGGGTCGTCGGTGCAGCCCAATCTTTAATCGTTTCAATCTTAGTAGGATCTACATGAACTCCTTGTCTATCAATCACATGACCCAAAAATTGTACCGTCGGAATCCAAAATTCACATTTGGAGAACTTGGCATACAGCTTCTCTTTCCTGAGCAATTCTAAGATAAGCCTTAGATGCTCCTCATGCTCCTCTTCACTCTTCGAATAAATTAGAATATCGTCGATGAACACAATCACAAACTTGTCTAAGTAAGGCTTACACACTCGATTCATGAGATCCATGAATACTGCTGGTGCGTTAGTCAACCCAAACGGCATCACTTGAAACTTATAATGCCCGTAACGGGTTCTGAAATCCGTTTTCGGAATATCTTCCTCGCGAACTCTAAGTTGATGATACCCCGATCTCAAATCGATTTTCGAATACACACTCGATCCTTGGAGCTGATCGAACAAGTCGTCGATCCTCGGTAATGGGTATCTATTCTTCACCGTTAACTTGTTCAGCTCTCGGTAATCAATACACATACGAAACGATCCATCCTTCTTCTTCACGAATAAAACTGGGGCTCCCCAAGGTGAAGAACTTGGTCGTATAAATCCCTTTTCGGCTCACTCCGCTAATTGTTTCGACAACTCTTCCAGTTTAGTAGGTGCAAGTCGATAAGGTGCCCGTGCCACGAGTGCAGCACCAGGTATCAACTCAATCTGAAACTCCACTTGTCTAGTAGGCGGAATTCCCGGCAAGTCATCGGGAAATACATCGGGAAAATCACGAACTATAGACACATCTCCAATGCATCTTTCCTTCTTCTCCTTCCCTATTTTCTCAGAGATTTGAGCTAAGAAAATGCAACATCCTTTTCCCATTAGCTTTGGTAACTTAGTGCAAGAAATGACCGCTAATCGGGATGGGCTCCTCGAACCTTTTCGATCTCCTTGTATATTTAAAATCTCCTTTCAGTAAGGCACACGCACGATCTTCTCATCGCAAAGTATATGAGCATGATACTTCGACAACCAATCCATACCAATAATGACATCGAAACTTCCTAACGTGACGTGTAGAAGATCTATGTTGAAAGGATGATTCAAGAAATTTAACGTGCAACCGCGAATGATAGTCTTAATCCTTTCTATGTTCCCATTAGCTAACTCTACATCATATCCAATTCCTAAGGCCATCGGGGGTTCTCTAGTAGGGGTGCAAAAGTAGTGGACACAAAACGCCTATCGGCACCAGTATCAAATAGTATGGAAGCATAACGATTATTGAGAAGGAACGTACCAGTAACGACGTTCGGATCTTCTCCTCTCTCATTCCCAAGTGCATACACTCTCCCATGAGCAGCTCCTGCTTCCGCACGTTGGTCCTTATTGTCTTGACGTCCACAGTTTCCTCCAGCTCCACGGTTTCCATGATTGTACCCATTACCACCCGATCCTTGATTTCCTCGGTTCCACGATTCCCTACACTCATTCCTATAGTGTCCTTTCTTTCCACATCCGTAACAAGTAACATTTGCCATACTCATAGCTTCAGGAGTAGCTTGAACCATAGCAAGTGGTTGAGCTCTACAATCCTTAGCTATATGTCTCATCTTTGAGCAATTCTTGCACACCACATTACATCGTCCAGCATGATTCTTGTAACATCGGCCACACTTGGGCGTATCTCCATTGTAGCTCTTCTTATCTCCATCTCCCATAGCATAAGCTTTAGTAGTTGCCTGTCGTTTGTTTCGGTTCACATATCTCAGACATTGTGAGATGCACAACTTGTTTATTCATATATCTCAGGCATCGTGAGATATACAATTGACTTAGATGTATCTCATACATTGAGAGACACACAATAGTCTTATCTATTTTTCATACATTGTGAGGTACACAATGGTCTCTCTGGTATTTCTCAAACATTGTGAGAAAACTATTTCACAACTATGAACTCATCAGCTCTTTTGAACACTATGTTGATTTTCTCTGATTGTGTTACTCCTTGTCACTGAGGATGAGTGTGAACATTCATTCCATACTCTTGGAACACCTACGACATCTCGTGATACACCGCCTTGTAACTCATTGGTTAAGTATGAGTGTTGTGTCGGGAATTCTTAAGTAGAATGATTTGGAATATCCTTATTTAAATAAATTGGGACGCCTTTTTATTTAAATAAAGAAATTGTGAATCGCCGAACCATAAGTTTATATTTCTTTATTTACATTGTTTGGGACGCCTCTCTATGTAAATAATGAATTATAAATGAGTGGCTTATTTGTATCCGATATGACATGAGTATAAACTCGAACTTGAGAATCACCAGTATTTCACCACTCAACAAAAATCTTAAGAACTCATTTGGACTCTTTGAGTTCATTCTTAAGTTATCACTTTTGCTGTTACAAATCTTTACAATCATGAGCTACTTATTGAGTTAACAGACTTGTTACACTCATTAACTAACGAACTTGGTTCAATCTTGAACTAACAGACTGAGTACGATATTCCACTTACTTACTTGGGTACATAAGATGCCTACTCTACTTAGGTGCGTGGATACCTACACATAAGCTTTCTCACGTGCTCCTCCAATTTGTTGGCTTTTATTCTAGAGACACTGTTTCTCGAAATGTCCTCACTTCCAAATTCCGTCACCGTTTGGATCCTTGAGCAGACCAAGCTCGCACAACTTGATCCACTGGATTACGAGACATCTGGATTGTTACATCCAGTGTGAATCGATCAAACGAAGTTACATTTCCTTGAATACTGAATGGAAGTTCTCAGATGAATTTTTTTCCCATAACTTCTCATTGGTTGAGACCATCATTGGGAACACTATTGCCAACTCTTGAAAGTGACGAATATAAGTTGTGATATCAACACCACTGACCGCAAGAAAACTTCACATCCATTTCTTACACCTCATTCCGAGGGTAGTACTTCTTGATTAATAAATTCTTCAACATAATTCAAGCAATTTTGTAAGCATTTCAATACTAATGGATTGAGCAACAACATTCCACCATGACAAAGCATCGCCCGAAAGTATGCTTGTGGCATTTTTGACTTTGCAGTTTTTAGCACAATTGCTTATTAGAAATACCGACTCTATCCTCTCAAACCAACGACCCAAACCAACCGTTCATTTAGTGCTTTTGAAATTTTTGAGCTCGCTGCTCACAAAATCCTTGTAAAAATAGCCTTTAACCTTTGGTACGACATTCACTTTTCCGGTGCCTTCAGCTGGCCCCGCAACATTCGGTTCTCTAGCGTTTTCAGCTGGCCTTGCAATATCTGGCCCTCCAACTGGCACTGCAACATTAGACCCTTCGGTTGTGAAGATCAAAATTCACTACAAATACCCACACCTTTTCCCAGACATCTTAACATCGGACTATTAAGATCCTGATTAGGATTGGTCCGGTAGCTTGTACACACGAGCTACCACCAGAACTTAGTAGCGTACACAACGTCTTTCCGTTGTGCAATCCGAAGAAGTGTCATACTGATGAGACACTTACTATTCCTCTGGAAAATATCTAGATTAATGAAGAACCTATCAAGATCATGGATCATGAGGTCAAACAACTTAAGTGAAGTAGAATTCCTATTATCAAATTTCTTTGGAACTCTAGCAAGGACTCTAATTCAAGTGGGAGCGTGAAGACCAGATGTGTCGCAAGTACTCCCATCTTTTCTCAAACACACTGTTAGTAGATAACACCCACTGAACTTCGGAACGAAGTTCCCTTACCTATGTACCCCCACCTCTTCTTGGGCACATCCAACTCATAACATAAACTAAATCATGAGGACATGATTCCCGTAACTGGTGGAGGCTGTAGCAACCCATAAATTTTCATAAGGAAAAATGACTATTTTGCCCTTTGACTTTGACTTTTGACTATTTGATTTTTATTGCAACGTAAAAGCAACTATTATAACCGGTAGTTAACCGGTAAATATTTCCAAGTTAAATAATTCAATCCATTTTGAATTATTACTCTCTGGACATTTTTGTTCACCTCTGTCTATTTAACGAGACGATATCTCGAAAAAATGTAAAAATCACACACAACGCGTACCGGCACAACAATAAATTCAACAAGAAAATTGAATTGATTATGATTTTCTTAAAGTCATATAATATTACTTCTAATATTAATTACTTTTATAAGTAATTATGAAAGTTTAATCATGTAAACTTTCCTCGCGACCAACACAAAACTAGGATAAGTAAAATATGTATTATTGTCATTTTGTCATCTTTACGTGAGCATTTTACTTCTTACTAATACACGTGCTCAAACCTACGTTATTACGTTTTAACCACGTATACGCGCTCCGTTAAATTTATCACACATCTAATATACTTAATTGGAGTATATTAATAAGTTTTGACATTTTTATAAGTATTATATTTTTATGTTGCCCGGTTTTAAGTTTCATAACTTAAGAATTTAACGTTAGTAATTACCAAGATCAAACTATACCCTTTAAAACTAATACTACACGAGATAAACATAAATCTTCCATCTCCTATCCTTGTGCCACGTTTATACCACCCTTTTTGATATTAGTAACTTGTTAGGACAGGTGTAAAACTCTTGTAAGACTCTTAACGTCAAAACTTATCATTTCTTATAAACTAGATACGAGTAATAAGAGACTTATCCACCACTTTGTCCATCCTCTTCCTTTGCCGTGACTACACCAAGCACAAACCACCATCATTATTAGTTTTTAGCTACAAAGATACACACCAAAGTTGAAGGTGTTGATGTTCTCTACATGATCCTTGTGTTAAATTGATGATTACTTGGATGAATTAAGAGTTATACAAGGCTTGAGGGCTGAAGTTAAGTGTTATTGGGAGTGCCTAGTACAAGATTTTCTAAAGTTATAGCAAGATTGGGTGATGGTTTGAAGACAAAGTTGGTGACTAGAAGAGTTTTAAGAGTTTGATTAGTTGTTCTTGTGATCTTGTGTTTCCATCCCAAGAATTGTAAGAATTATTTCTAGTTCTATGTTATTCTTTCATTTTGGTATTTACATACCTTGTATAAGTTTTAAATGATATTAAGACTTGATTTGATGTTGTACATGAGGTTTGAAACACAAAAATAAACTAGAACAAGCTCTAGATAAGACTTATGAAGCTAGAATTCTGAACAGCCCCAAAGAATGATTAAACTGATCATCCCAGTAAACTTTGAGGTTAAGGAAATAAGATAATCCTGTAGAACTATGTCTTGTGGTCGTTTCGCCGGGTGGTGCACCTCATAACTCATCCCGATGAATAAACTAGAGCTAAAATGGTAAAACATGTCAAAATCTGACTAACAGAATTCATTGGACAAAACGGGACAGTTCTGACTGTTTCTGGAACTCGTCATAGTTTTATGATACGAAGCTAAGACATAAACTTAAACGTAGGAAAAAGCCTCGACTCCTAAAGTGTTGTAGAACTCAAGATATAGCCTTTGCCGCGGGACTGCAGAGTGCTGTCCAATTTCCTGCACTTAATCACAAATTTAAAAATAGTGCACTGATCTGATTTTAAAACATGATTTTCACCCTTTCCTGGTCCGAACCACTGAAAGTGTAAAACACGAAAGTTGCTCAGAATGATGTTTTATACAAAAACTCCCGTGCACGTAAGCTGAAAGTGAAAAACGAAGGCTAAAAACAACAAAACCCAACTGGACCTGTTTAGACCATAAAGTAGCCATGACTCAAGAGCCTTTATGGCGTTTTGACTTCTTGAGGCCAAGACACGGCCAAGGCTAAGCCAAGGAAGTTGTCTCAAGGTCTTCTAACCGAGTCGTAGCGATAGCTATAGTATTGGTTGTTGTCTCAAGGTTGTTTGTCTAGCCGCACGGCTAGCTTGGGTTTAATGACCCGAAACTTGCTATTGAGACTTGTTCAATTAATTGACTCATTTCTTGACTTCGACAACTTAAAAAAATTGACCATATCACATATATCATTACCACAAGGTCACAACTTTGACTTGGTCCGCGAAATTGTAATAACTAGTATGATATCTAAATATCATTTTGAACGTTTTACACGATAAAGTTATGAAACGCCGTTAGTGATTTCATCACACACACTTGACCATTAAATTAGTAACATTTACACTTGACGAATGTTACACTAAACCATTTCAGGACACCAAACTAGTTTAACCAATAGTCTTTGACGAAACACGACAAATGCTTTTATATAACATTTGTCTCGTCAATTACTATTACTTATAAATGATAAGTATTACAACACTAGGGAATTTCATAATCATAAGAGGCCTCTTCGGAGTGTCGTATCGACGAGTTGTGGATTTATGAATTAAAGTGTCCTGGCTCCTCATACGTTCACTACATGACCTCTAGATTATGATAGCCCGAACAATAGTACGAAGTTATTTG
The DNA here is from genome assembly GCA_030686995.1 of Artemisia argyi. Classification (NCBI taxonomy): domain Eukaryota; kingdom Viridiplantae; phylum Streptophyta; class Magnoliopsida; order Asterales; family Asteraceae; genus Artemisia; species Artemisia argyi. The sequence goes on along the minus strand of CM060709.1, from coordinate 131,555,310 downwards.
TAAAAGGCTAATAGCCAAACCACATTTTTAAGGATGTTTCACTCCTTTACACAACTTAAGACATACGTACAACATCTTAATCAAGTCATTGACTTTACATATACTTGTACACTCATATTGTACATTATATTAAGACGCGATCACTATGCCCTCGTAGGTTATCGTTAAAGATCGTGGTCTTGCCATACACTATCTATTGTATTAAACTACTACTGATTACTACGGTGAGTTCATAGCCCCTACTTTTGTTTAACTGTTTTATAAACTACATGGGGGAGATACATGCTACTGTTTTTATTATTATGGACAATGACTTGTAAACTGAATGCTAGCCTTGATTGTATTATTGCATGCATGTCTAAGTTTTTTTATGCCAAAAGTCCCCATATCATGGACCACTAATCACTTGTTGTCGCGAGTGAGTGCAAATATTGTGGATAGGCCTATCGGGATTGACGAATCCCGTTTGTGTTAATCATACAGCGGATATAACAAACGCACTATATTTGAATTCCTAGGTATACAACATAGTACCTACACGGGGCAAATTGTTTAATATATATATATATCGTACGGTGATATATATATATACAGTCAGTCGTGCGTGCCATGAGCTTAGAGCAATAATAACTATCAGGATGATAATTGCGCACATTGCAATTATACTATGAACTTTATTGTCCATTACTGTATTACAAACCTATGAATTCACTCAACCTTTGTGTTAACTTTTTAGCATGTATTCTCAGGTACGAAAGGAATTAGCTGGCATGTGAAGGCGCACGGAAAACATTTTGAAGACAATGCATATTATCATTCGAAAAACTTTACAACTTTTATGTTGTACATTTTTTTTAAAACTTGTGGGACCTTTGTAAACTCTGATAATTTATATCGAATGATAATTTATTTCAAAACGTCTCATTTAGAGTCGTTTTCTGTAATTTGTGCTGTGAATTATGAAGTAATACCCCAGTGACACAATCTTCCGCTGCGATAATTTTGGGGGTGTTACATTCTATCCTAGCAACTGGGGCAAATACTTCATCGAAGTCTATTCCTTGTTCTTGTACATATCCTTTTGCCACTAAACGTGCCTTATATCTGATGATCTTTCCTTGTGCATCCCTCTTGGTTTCAAAAACCCATTTGAGACCAATTGCCTTCTGATTTTCTGGCAATGCAGTAAGAATCCATGTGTTATTCTTATTTATTGAATCTAATTCAATTTCCATGGCCTCAATATATTTCTTATCTGCTGATGCTTCCTTATAGTTACAAGGTTCTTCTTCTGTGAAAAATAAGCTTGGTGTTTCCACTATACGTGCAGTTTTGTAGATTTCTGCTAAACCTTTCAATCCTCGTACTGGTCTATGATCATATCTCTCGTCTGAGCTCTCTAATGAACTAATAGTAGCCTCTTCTTCTTCGTCTGAGTTAGGGTGGTGAGTATATGTTGGTGGTGTAATTGGTGTAACTGGATCTGGTATTGCATCTGTTCCTGATACGTATTATCAATGTTATCATTGATTTCTATGTTGACTGATGTAGCATTCTCATTGTCAACTCCTTCTACCACTGATGAGGCGAAAAATGAATCATTTTTAGGGGGTCATTTTAGCCCGGATTCGAATTTATTTGATCAAATATTTCCCTAAATCGTTCTTTTTGTCATTTTAGGTACTTTTGGAGTGAATTCTGGAAAAGGAAGCATTTTGGACGTTTTTGGAGCATAAAAGTGAAGAAAACGGCAAAGTCTTAATTTTCCTTGCTGGGAACAGTACCTGACGGCGTCACATGCTCCTTAATGACGGCGTCAAGAGTAATACAAGAGGTGGAAGTGGATAAAGTCCATGACGATCCAGAAGAGTTTTACACTATGGGCATGACGGCGTCACCATAGGCCGTCATGGTCCAATTACATGTGACGGCCCAGAGTAATATTGCACATGACGGCGTCAAATCTGGATCTAGGCAATCCGATATCATTATAGGCGGCGAGTTGACGGCGTCAGATATTCCTTCTTGATGTCGTCACCATGTAAAATCTATATATAGTTTTGCAATTTTCATTCATAAAAGAAGGAACAAGTAGGGTATAACTTTGGAGAAACCCTAGCCCGAATATTACTGCTTTTTCAAGGGTTTTTACCCTTTGAAACCTTTCATGTCAATTTGAGATAAGTACTCTTTCAATTCATTCAATATGTCTATGTGTTGTTTGAATATATCTTACACTTGTCTTGAATTCAACATGCTAGGCTAGATCTCTTGTGTGTTTGCTTAGATGTAGTGAAACCTAGATGTTAATTATGAGTTGATTGTTTGTTTATAGTTGTTACGGATGATTGTATTCGATGTTAGGCTTAAGAAAACTGGCAGACTTCCATTGGTGACATGCTTGAACATCTTAAGAAACATGATCAGAGGTGTACTATGATTTTTGGTTGTATTTAATGCATAGGAGAATTCTAAGGATCCCATGTTAGGAGCTTCTAACGGCTCGACATAGGAGTGAAGTATGATCCTATAGAGTTAGGGAATATTGTACACGGCCCTATGACTGGTATTAAGGAATACGACCCGTCATCCATGCAATTGTAACAAACTATCAACCTGTAAAAGATATCTAGGGAGTAATAAAACCTAAGTAAACACAACTCTCCCCATTATTGTTCACACCACTAGTTTAATTAGCTTTATTTTCATTTATGTTATATTATTTTGATTGCATCTTAGTTATTGGGTTAGTTGATTAGCAACTAATTCCGCCCACTCTTCAAAAAACCCGAGATTTTAATTGCTTTCATAAAAATATAAAAATATAAAAATACAAAAAGAATCATCCCTCACCTCTAGACCAAGTTTTTAGGCTTTCTAATCCTAGCGACACTATTCCTGAGTTGAATGATCAATCCTCCGGTACTTGTCACTATACTATACTACAACGATCAGGTACACTGCCTGGTGGGGGTTGTAAGCTTCTTGAGATCCCTTGAGAGGTAAAGCCTGGTGCGATTCCCACGTATCAAGTTTTTGACGCCGCTGCCTGGGGAATAGTTATTGTCTAGGTTAGGATTTCTATTTATTAGGTCTACTTGCTAGATTCCTTTCTAGTAAGATTTTATTTTTATTTTTATGTTTTCTTTAGTCTATCTTATTTCTTCGTGTCTTTGTTCGTAACCTTTACCATCCGACATCATGGAAGGTGGTAACATCTTTGAACCCATCAACCCACCACAACAAAACCACCAACAAAACCCACCACTAGCAAACTAACCTCTTAGGCCCCGAACTCTAGGAGAGTATTCTCGTCCTGGCCACCAAGGCTATCGAAATACTATTGAGCTCACCCAAGGAGCCAATGTGTCCCCCTTGCGATCCGACACCATCCGGTTGGTGCAAAGCGGATGTGCATTCCATGGACTTCGTTCCAAAGATCCTAATCAACATCTCAAGGATTTCCTTAAAATCGTAGATTCTATAGACCTTGATGTTACAACTAGAGATTCAACCCGATTACGCCTATTCCAATTCTCTCTACGTGATCAAGCTAGTCAATGGCTTGAACGATTACCCGCGGGATCCATCACCTCATGGGATGATCTCACCACTCGTTTCCTTGCTCAATTTTTCCCACCGGGGAGAACTACCAAGCTTTGAAATGATATCTTGATGTTCCAACAACGTCAAGGTGAAACTCTATATGAAGCATGGACTCGTTTCAAGGACTTACTCCAAAAAGTCCCACATCACGGCATAGATCTTTGGCTCCAAGTCCAAATCTTCTATGACCATATCGATCTCTCCACAAGGCGAACCATTGACCAATCGACCGGTGGTAAGCTACGTGATCTAAGTGCGGAAGAATCATGGGAACTCATAGAAGATCTTGCTCTCTATGACAACGAAAGTTGGAATGATCCCCGTGATTTGAACAAAACGGTCAAGGCAATATCTTTGCCTTCGAACAATTCTAGCACTCCCGATCGTAGGATCATGGAACTTGAGGACCAAGTCAAGTTTCTCATGAAATCTTACGAAGCTCCTAAGCCTTCAAGCCAAGTGAACAAAATCACTTCTTCATGAGAATTATGTAGTGGTCCCCATGACACTCGTGATTGCGTGGAACTCCCCGGAACAGCTTTTACGGACTACGCATCCTCGCGTACCGACAAAGCGGGAGACAAGTTTTGCACTTTCAAACCCGAGCCAAACCCTTACGGTTATTCTTACAAACCTTATTGGAAAAATCACCCAAACCTTAGGTGGAAACAAAACCAAAAGAATTCTTCCAATCCACCTAATCGTTACCAACCAAACGGTCCACCCTCCAACCGTACTTTCAACAACAACCCTTCTAATAATTATGGTAGTACCAATAATCTTGAAGGGTTGATGTCCAAGTTTATGGCATCTCAAGAAGCTCGCATAGCTAAGTTTGAAACCGAATTCAATCAACAACAAACGGAGATGACCAATAAGATTGACAACTTGTTGAAAGCCCTCAACAACCAAGCGCTAACTACACCTAGATAGGACACTAGGGACGCCAATAGCGGAATCCAAATTAAGGACCCCTCGTCATCCAAACACGTCCACTTTGTCAATGTTGTCACTATTAAGCCAAAAGATAAAGATTTAGAAGAAAGTGACAAGGATGAAGTTGGAGTAGAAACCGAGACTAGAGATGAAATTAAGGAAGTTGAGGTTAATAAGGGAGAAAAGTTAGAGGAAGTAGAAAACGTAGAAGAAAACTTTGATAAATTGCCCACCAAGGAAGAACGGGAATATCACAAGGATTTATTCGATGATCCTGAGACACCATATATCCTTGGTTCACCCCTTATTAAAGTAGGTGATCCCTCTAACATCAACATACCATGCAACATTGGGCATATGCATGTATGGAAAGCTTATATCGATCCTAGGTCTCCTATAAACATCATGACTAGGACTCTCTAACACCCCCAATTCATGGATGCAGCGGAATTCAAACTGGGTGTTACTCGACGGCACAATAGTCACAATAATAGAAAACGAACTCCAATTGAGTCGTTTTAAAAGATTTATCATTCAAATTGTATAAATATCAGAGATTACAAAATAAGGTCCCAAATGGTTCCATGTTTACAATTTACATTAAATGAGTTTTTGAATGATAATAAAATTTATAGCCCTCTTGAATATCCGTGCCATCCTTGATCGTCATGAACCTGAAATACATGCTTGAGAGGTCAACACAAAGGTTGAGTGATATTCATAGAGTTTGTTTAATGTTTGAACACAATATGTTGGTAGTGTGAGCTATAGACTCACACCAATGTTTGGAAAACAGAACAGGTAGGCTACGTTATTATACGCCCATAAAATGTATTATACACTAAGCTTATGATACCAAAACGTTAACGGGTACCAATATCAATCGGCGGAGTTATCCTGGTAGGTACTTTGTCGTCATACCTAATGTCTCAAATATTAATGCATTTGTTTGAACTTAGTCAATACAAATGGGATTCGTCAATCCCAATAGGCTTATTCACAATATTCGCGCTCACTATTTCTAGTGATTAAATGGTTCATAATAAGGGATCTCGGTTTGGCAAGGATGATACTTAGTGATAATAAAACAATCAAGTAAGCATACAATTTAAAAACATTGTGCTCGGTTAAAAATAGCATGTATTCCCCCAAAGGTTTGTAAAACAATTAAGTAATGGAAAATGGGGCTATGAACTCACCTTGAGTTGGATGATGTATAATGAGAATGATGGATATGCCGTAAGAACTTCTACGAGCAACCTAGAATAATTGTTGCAACTTAGGTTTGGAATAATGTCTAAGGAAACATAAACATGCCAATATATGTGTTGCACTTAGTCCATGATGTGGTACTTTGTTTAGTGTAAGTATATGAAAAGAAATGGTTCATGAAACATGTATAGTTTATATATCGTTTACTACCGTTCGGGCCGACATAATTCAGAAGTCATGTTAGTAAACGTTCGAGGAGCCAGGACACTTTAATTCGTAAATCCACAACTCATCTCGACGGCTTACATCATGAACTCCTCACATGAGGCTCCCTACTATTGTAGTAGTTGATAAAGTATATATATATATATAAGTTTTGATCCGAAAAGTTACATGTCCAATATTTGAATAAACTTAGGAAAGTTTATGATTACATGAAGATTGTTATTAGGGTAAGTTTCTTATAACTTATATGACAATTTCTTGTAATATCTCATGGTTCTTTAGATGAAGTATATCCAAGTTGTATGTTTAAGTTATTGCTAACTCTATAGTTCATGTATTTGCCTTGGTAAGTGTATATGGTCGTTAGCTCATGTTTTCGCCTTGGTATGTATATATGGTCTTAACTCATGTTTTCGCCTTGGTATGTTTATATGGTCTTAACTCATGTTTTCGCCTTGGTATGTATATATGGTCTTTAGCCATGGCTTTACCATGACCTTTGGTCATTGTTCCATGGTATTGAGACTCAACCTTGGCTCTAGCCATGGTTGTGGTCTTGATTCTAGGTCATAAGACCTCTTTGGTCTTTATAAACCATAACCTATATATAATGACTTTGGTCTAAAAATGGGCTGTTAAGAATTTGAAGAAATTATCACTCGGAAAGCGTTTTCAAGGCTCGAGCTTCTTTCTTCCTGAACGAAAACGTTGTTCCGGACAACTTTCGTGTTTTAACTTTTTGATGAATCCGACCAGAAGGGTGACTTTCAAAATGGCAGAATGCAAAACAGTAGGTATCAGTTTCGGCGTTTTGGTTTTGCTAACTTCAAACGGTCATAACTTTTGACTCGGGTACTCGTTTTGGGTGATTCAAATTGCTATGTTTTCCTTGTTAAGTCCTCTTTAACAGTAAGTGAGTTTCAAATATCATAGTTATACTATTTTGGTCGTGGTTCTCCATAAAAGTCATTAGTTTACTTGTTTAAAGATCATAAGTTAACATATATATATATCATAACTTGTTTTACTCATTTTTAAACATCATGGACATGATAACAAGACAATATATAGCATGAATGATATTTAAATAGCATGAATATGACATTTAAGCAAGGAAGTGTATTAGAGTTTGCTTACAACTTTTGTGAAGAAACTAACTAGAACCAAGATCAAAACCAATAATCACTACTTAATCTTCCAAAAATTTACCAACCGTAGCCATGCTTCCATATCAAAAACCCTATCTTATAATCCCTTGATAAACACTAATCTATCACAAATACAAGCCTTAGTAAAAAAATCTTGAAGAAGAACTCATGGAAATTGGATGAGTTTTTGTGGTGATTTTATAGAGTTTTATGGCTGAAAAGTGTTAAGGATCAACTAGGAACTATGACTTGAACTTGTGATGGATTGAATGAGCAAGATCAGTGATCAAAATGGTGTATTTTGATGATGTTGGGTCGTTGGTATTGAGAGAGAAAGGAAGAGAGTGAGTCTTGATCTTATAAGGAAATGAGGAGGTTAGTTATGTTGACTTGTCAACACTTGGTCACCAAGTATAACACATGTTCACATCTTAAGGCTTAAAGCATGGGATTAAGAAACATGGTGATGACTCCCCCCCCCCCTAGGGCGGTTTGGAATACTTGGGGAGAAAGGGTTGGCTTTTGATGATAATATCCTAGCTTATGTAGTAAGTTTTGACTCCGTGAAATGCTAATCGTAAATGGTTAAGCCACGAAACGTAAAACCGGGTATCGTAAAAATACAAAACTTGGAAAAATGATTAAACTTGTCAAAATACTCCATAATAAAATATAAAATGAGTGGTAGGTTCCATTGGGGTGGTAAAACCCTGCTAAAACTGGAAACACGGGTCTAAAACGCGTAATACGTAAAACGTACGAATATTGCGTAAAATTGAGAAAAGTAAAATGTTACTTTTCTAATAGGATAAAAATGATTCAAAATGACTTATAATATCTAGACTGGGCTCAGTCTAGTGTCGGTTGATATTAAATGTCTTTTAAACATCAAACCGTAAGCCTAAAAATCAGGGAATGACTTATAAAATCAAGGAATGATTTTTGGTCAAAGGAGGAGGGAAAAATATGTTGACTTTTTCTAATAAGTTGAAAACTCAAATCATATTAGAAACGCGGTGCAAGTATAGGCTAAGGTTACGGCTGAGTAAAAACGCTTAAAAACTGAAAATTCCAGTTTTTCACGGCTGAGGCTTATTTTGGTCATGTTTTTCTCAGTCACGATTAATTCTCAAATAAATCATGAGTGTGTCAAACATTTTTCTGATGCGGGGTCACTTAACGCGGTCGAGTTTCGTTGTGCGTAGAATTTTTGAATGACGTTTTACCCTAAAACGTGTAATTCCGTGTAATTCCTTAATAACTTTCATGAAAATGAGCTTATGAATGTCAAACTTTTAATTTGCCATGGAAATGATTTATCACTCGAGGCCAAGAAACAAAAATCAAATTTCGGGAAAAATGAATAGTAAAGTGAATAGTAAAATTTTCCGGGAATAGTAATTATCCTGAAAATGCGAATTGTTACAGACTTATTATAATTGGGTAATGAAGAAGCAACTTGGTTATAGGATGATGCCCCGTAAGAATTTGATAAGTAATTTTGTCGGAAGAGTGAAAGGATTTCATGTAATTGTAGGAAACTTCACTTATGTGACCGACTTTGTGATAGTGGAGGATACTCGCCCGGTGATAGATGATTTCCTAAGTCAAGTAGTGTTCGGAAAACCGTTTGTTGAGGCCTCTAAGATGAGTTATGATCCGACCCTAGGGATAGTTAGATTCAAGGAAGAGAATGATGAGATTGCTTACCAAATGCCCTATAAGATTGAACAATACCGCCTCCTATCAAACCTAGAAAAGGAACACAAGCAAGCGGTTTACTATAGGAATGATGAGGATAGACGTAGAGGAGTAGAATATGTTATGAATAGAATACTTGGTTTCTACAAAGAATGCTTGCAACTAGGTCCGGAATACAAAACTAATATAGGAGATGACCTAGACAATGAGACCAACGATGAGGTCACATAATTGCCCATGACCTTGAGTCTAGCTACAAGACTCGTAAAATAAAGAAAAGCGCTTCTTGGGAGGCAACCCATGTTTTGTGTGATTTTTATTTGTTTGATTGTTATTTGCTTCCATATGCATGCTTTATTTTAATTGTTGGTAGATCATGTTTCAAAATAAAATTGTGAAAATGCTTTATTTTGTCGTTTAACTTCGTCTTAACTTCATACAAAGGTATATCGCAAAAGATAAGCGTAAGGGGAAACCCCAAATTTGTTTTTAAAAACGAAATTGATCATGATTCACCACAATATTAAATGGACATGTGTATTAGTATTTGTTAGAGTCAAATACTTGTATCGAGTCATAATGATGTTTTGCAGGATTTTCCAGGAAGTAGGACATAAGTTTTTCTAGAAATTTTCCGAAAACTTAACGTAAAGATTTCTGCAGGTCACTTCTGATGACGTCATGAGTTAACTTCTGACGGCGTCATGTGTAAAATTCTGGAAATTTTGCTAGTTTTGTTTTTGTAACGGAGTCTTAAAGTTTTTGTTAATTCTTTAGTTTTATAAACTCCAGGAAATCTGCAAACATTCATTCTACAAGCATTATATCTTACATTGTTTTCTAGGATTTGTTGGTATACATAGATTGCCGCTGATTTTACGCAAGGTTGCCTTGTTTGTTTTCTCGGGTTTAACAGGTTATGTATGACAAGAAGATGATTTATATTTCTGAAAGGGAAGCTTTGATTGTTCATTTTCTTGGAGGAAGACCTAACCTTGTTACCACACTATCCACACCGAACGAATCAGGGTAGTATTTGCTTTCATTCTTTTACCTATTTCACTTTTACATTCTTTAATTGAACATTGGGGACAATGTTCATCCTAAGTGTAAGGGGAGGGTAAATGATGATACCTTATAGGATACACTTGCACTTGAGTTTGTTTGTTTTATGGTAGGTGTGTAATAAAACTAAGAGAAATACTTGTTAGTGTAATTTTAGCTCCAAATTTAAAAGTTTTTACAACATTTAGGAGTGAAACTTTAGCCTTAGCAAGCATCTCATGGATAGGAGTCGTATGACTAGCACAAACCGTACTATTCAGAAAATTTTCCACCCAAATATGTGAGGTTAGCCTCTAGATTTGATAGGAAAAGCATTCACTATTAGTGCTTATGAGTGTACCGGTAGCATTTAGATTCTAGAACTTGCGTTAGTGATGCATCCCGAGACCGCTAGTGAGACTACATTCGTGTAGTAGGATTTATTACATGATAAGAGGCATTAGGATCACCCTTGTGTTAAACCCGTATCATAATTACTTGACCATTTAAGTCATATTACTTGGCTAGTAAAGTCAATTAATTTTTCCCACACCTTAGCGTTGTACTCATTTTTAGTACACGAAACCCCTAGTACACCTCTCCGAGCCTATCCTTTCGTTTCTAACTTTAAGCATCTTACTTAAAGGAAGAATTTGTTACAACCCACTTAAATGTACACCCAAATCGCCTTAGCCTTCCGTGTATGCACTCATCTTTAGTGCATTATTGTTATTTTTTTAACCCTTAGTTAATTATCTAATTGGTTACATGGTGGCTAAGTCGAGTCATATCCTTGTACATATTGTTTTGAGACGATTGAGACTCGTGGGTAAAGTACTTGTGTTATGGAGTAATGGGGAAGAACATCTTATATTACCCCCATATGTGCGTTAATCTTAAAAGTACTCCAAGTGTTTTGATTATCTTGATTCGAGTCATTGGATTATTTTATTGTAAAGTATGTAAAAATTCAAATGTAAGGGGAATGTTCATTCCCTATGATATATTATTTTGGATGGTAAGGTAAGAGTGTATGCAAAAATAAATAAATAAATAAATAAAAATAAAAAAAATAAAAAAATAAAAAAAATAGAAAAAGAAAAGAGAAAAAAAAAACATACGGACTATCATCCCGTTTCATTCAATGTTTATTTTATGTTTTTGTTATTTTTCATTTATTAGCTTAAGTCGAGTCTAGTCTTGGCTTAGCAACGCCACATTGTACATGTAATTAACCAAGATGATTAACTCGCCACCAGTAAAGATTGCCTTTATCCAACAAAACCGTGTATTCCATATCCCTACACCTAACGTTATAACCCTTTAAAAGACCTCTTTGATAGTTTATCCTAGGTGCTTACGCCAAGTGGTGGAGGTTTGATCCTTTCCCAAGCCTATGGTAATCTATTTTGCTATGACAGGTAGTGAGAGATGTTTTCCATTTCCATATTGTGATATATACTTTATTACACCCGAGAGATGTGAGTATCTAAACACTATTTGTCAGGTGCTAGTGTATGACCTCTGTGCTTGTCTTTGGTCTTTAGTGGAACGATTATTTGTTGTAATTACTTTTATATTAGTGATAAATGACCCCTAACTTGTATTTTGATTAGAATAAAAGCGCATTTGCTTGAGGACAAGCAAATCTCAAGTGTAAGGGTATTTGATGAGGCAAAAAATGAACCATTTTTAGGGGGTCATTTTAGCCCGGATTCGAATTTATTTGATCAAATATTGCCCTAAATTGTTCCTTTTGTCATTTTAGGTACTTTTGGAGTGAATTATGGAAAAGGAAGTATTTTGGATGTTTTTGGAGCATAAAAGTGAAGAAAACAGCAAAGTCTTAATTTTCCTTGCTGGGAACAGTACCTGACGGCGTCACATGCTCCTTAATGACGACGTCAAGAGTAATACAAGAGGTGGAAGTGGATAAAGTCCGTGACGATCCAGAAGAGTTTACACTATGGGCATGACGGCGTCACCATAGGCCGTCATGGTCCAATTACATGTGATGGCCCAGAGTAATATTGCACATGACGGCGTCAAATCTGGATCTAGGCAATCCGATATCATTATAGGCGGCGAGTTGACGGCGTCAGATATTCCTTCTTGACGCTGTCACCATGTAAAATCTATATATAGTTTTGCAATTTTCATTCATAAAAGAAGGAACAAGTAGGGTATAACTTTGGAGAAACCCTAGCACGAATATTACTGCTTTTTCAAGGGTTTTTACCCTTTGAAACCTTTCATGTCAATTTGAGATAAGTACTCTTTCAATTCATTCAATATGTCTATGTGTTGTTTGAATATATCTTACACTTGTCTTGATTTCAACATGCTAGGCTAGATCTCTTGCGTGTTTGATTAGATGTAGTGAAACCTAGATGTTAATTATGGGTTGATTGTTTGTTTATAGTTGTTACGGATGATTGTATTCGATGTTAGGCTTAAGAAAATTGGCAGACTTCCATTGGTGACATGCTTGAACGTCTTAAGAAACATGATCAGAGGTGTACTATGATTTTTGGTTGTATTTAATGCGTAGGAGAATTTTAATGATCCCATGTTAGGAACTTCTAACGGCTCGACATAGGAGTGAAGTAGGATCCTATAGAGTTAGGGAATATTGTACACGGCCCTACGACTGGTATTAAGGAATACGACCCGTCATCCATGCAATTGTAACAAACTATCAACTTGTAAAAGATATCTAGGGAGTAATGAAACCTAAGTAAAGACAACTCTCCCCATTATTGTTCACACCACTAGTTTAATTAGCTTTATTTTCATTTCTGTTATTTTATTTTGATTGCATCTTAGTTATTGGGTTAGTTGATTAGCAACTAATTCCGCCCACTCTTCCAAAAACCCGAGATTTTAATTGCTTTCATAAAAATATAAAATACAAAAAGAATCATCCCTCACCTCTAGACCTAGTTTTTAGGCTTTCTAATCCTAGCGACAATATTCCTGAGTTAAACGATCAATCCCCCGGTACTTGTCACTATACTATACTACAACGATCAGGTACACTGCCTGGTGGAGGTTGTAAGCTTCTCGAGATCCCTTGAGAGGTAAAGCCTAGTGCGATTCCCACGTATCAACCACAATACTAGCCCAAAATGTATCTTGTGTGTTCGTATCTTCTCCATCCTTATCCCAATGCCACAGTTTCGTTTCCATAAACTTAACATCCCTACTAACGTGTTTCGTTTTTGCTATTGGATCATATAACCTACATGCTTTTGATCCTTCCTCTACTCCTAAGTAAATCATTGGTTTGCTTCTATCATCCAACTTCTTTAAGTGAGGTATCGTTATCTTTGCATAAGCTGTGCATCCGAATATTCTTAGGTTTTCCAAATTTGGTTTTCTATTGTAGAGTGCCTCATATGGAGTTTTATCTATCAGGGCTCTTGTAGCTACCCTATCGAGTATGTAAATGTCATGTTTCATTGCTTCCGCCCAAAAAGTTAAGGGTAACTTCATGGCTTTCATCATACTCCTCGTAGTTGATAACACTGTCCTATTTCGTCTCTCCACTACTCCATTCTGCTGTGGTAAGTAAGGTGTTGTCAACTGTCGTGCTATTCCATTCTCTTTACACTAATTTGTGAATTCATTAGATGTAAATTCACCCCCTCTATCTGTTCTTAGCATCCTCACTTTCATTCTCATTTCCATTTCTATCTTCTGTCTAAATTCTTTAAAAGTAATAAGTGCTTGATCTTTCGATATCAAAAAGTAAATCCACATAAAATGTGTACAATCGTCTACTAACAAGAATACGAATTTCTTGCCTGAGTGTGTTGCTGGACTAGTAGGACCACAGAGGTCTCCATATACTAAGTCCAACGGGTTCTTTGATCTGAATTTAGCTTGGTTCGAAAATGGTGTTCTACGGTGTTTTCCTAATAAACATGCATCACAAATCTGTCCAGCATGATTTATTCTTGGTATTCCATCCACTAGACCCTTCCTAGTCATCTTGTTGATATCATCAAAGTTCAGATGACCTAATCTAGCATGCCATAACCATGCTTGGTTATCTACGTTTGCTAAGAGACATATAGGAGTGTCTATCTGTAGTTTAATACTGTAAAGTCTATTCTTAGATCATTATACCTTCATCAACAATTTCCTGCTCTTATCATACAAAGTCAATTTATCTCCGTCCATTATGACCTTACAACCTATCTCTGTAAGTTGTTCTAGACTTAGTATGTTGCTCTTAAGGTTTGGTATATAGTATACATCCGATACTACCTTATGTTCTTGGTTTCTACAACCTAACAATATAGAGCCTTTTCCCTTTATCTGTACATACGATCCATCTCCAAAATGTACTCGTCCTGTGACGCTCTCATCTATATCCTTAAAATGACTCCTAGCACCCGTCATGTGGTTACTTGCACCGTTATCTAAATACCATATGCTTGCATCCTTTGAAGCATATTTCCCTGGTTGAATTTGGCCTTCATTCAACAACACTTCCTCGTGTTCGGTTTCATGCATAGTCATTAATAGTGATGGTTCATCGTCTTCTAAGATAAGGTTGGATTGTTCATGAGCTGTTGATTTTACTCTACAAGTACTCATAAAATATCCAAGTTTGTTACATTTGAAACATTTAATGTTACTCAAATCCCTGTTACTTGTATTCCTATTTGGGTTTCCCTTATGATTTGAGTTTCCTACTTGTGAGTTATTTCTGTTTTTATTATTCCGCCAGTTTCCTCGTGAATAATTTGATCTACCTCCACGCTTATTAAATCGCTTTCCTTTTCCCGAGTGTTCGCCATGTGCGAATAGTAAGTTCTCATGGCTTTCAACTTGTCCTCCCTTCCGGAGTTTTATTCTTTCCTCAAACGCTTTGAGTTTTCCGGTGATCTCATCTAGGATAATGTCGTCTAGATCACTTGTTTGTTCTATGGATGCTACTATCTGAATGAATCTATCGGGTGTGGATTCTAATAGTTTTCTAACTAAAAGTGATTCATCTATTGTTTTCCCTAGTTCCTTTGCTTTCGTGACATATCTGTTTAACTTGTCTGCAAATGCATCCACCATCTCATCTTCCTTCATCTGAAGTGAGTGAAATCCAATCATCAATGCTTGTAACCGTGCTTGTTGCACTCTTTCTTCTCCAATGTGTCGTTTCTTTAATGATTCCCATAATTCCTTAGCTGTTTTACAACCCGCTACTTGTAAAATCACATCTTCGGTCAACGCTTGATATAACAAGGTCGTTGTTGCCTTGTCTTTCTTATCATCTAATTGTGTGTTTCCTTAGGTTCTATTGTTTCCCACAAACCATGTGCTTCTAGTATAACCTTAATTTGTATAGCCCATACCCTGTAATTTGTGTTTTTCAACTTAGGGCATTGGTATTGTGCAATAGGTGTTAAGGGTTTTAATGTGGTTGATGTGCTTGTATCGTCACCGGCCATCATAAAAGTATTAATTATCTTCACTTTCTAATACGTATGGGAATTATTCTTTCTAGTATGGTATCTCTTCTACTATGGGAATATATATAGTTTCCGGGAATCCTAATAATACGGGATCAATAATAGTTTTCGGGATTTCCTAATAGTATAAACTAATATATCTATACTATTCTAATGTAATTGAAATCCAGAAAAAAAATGTAACTTGTGACCTCGTTTATTGTTATGAATATGAGATGTATTCGATTGCCTCGTTAGTAAAACCGTTCACCAAAGTTTGTTCTTATTCCCACTTCGTTCCCCTTTTTTATGTTTCTTTTGCTTCGTTGTCTCCTTTTTCAAGCCCTATTCGACTTCAATCTTCAAGCAAAACTCTCGAATTCTTTTGCCTTGTCGTTGTTGTTTTTTTTCGAACCAAAACTTCATAACAGTTCTTTCTTATTCTTCTTTGTCGAATTGTTTGTTCCCTTTTTTTTGCCAACGAGTCTATACCAAAACGTTCCAATGCCTCCTTGCCTTGTTCAAATTCTTCCTTGAATCACAAACAAGTCTCGACCTCCTTTTGTTCTTGTTGTTGTCGAATGTTTGTTTTTTTGTATTCGACACAAGCAAAAAACAAAAACTTTCTTGTACCACACTACACGTTCTCCTTTTCCTTTGTGTTGTTCTTGATTTTGGTACCTTTGAAATTCGTAAGAATCTTTCTACACACAATCTTTGGTACCACACCTTGGTAACCAAATCAAACCAGAAATCAGTCCTTCGCTTCTGAATTCGTTCCAATGAAACAAAACAGTCCTTCGTTTGTGTCTTCCTTCGTTGTTGTTGTTTTGTGTCGAACTGACACTTACTCCACACACTTTCCTTGAGTACTCCTACTTCGTTCTACGTATACGTTTTCCTTCTCCACAACAACGTTCCTTGCGCTCTAGATCTGCGTCTTATGATGCTTTGTGTCTTTGTTTTCAACCGGTTTACACAAAGTCTTTCAATCTCCTTCCCTTCGTTGTTGCCAACAAAGTTTTATCCCACCAATATCGTTTGATGTGTACGCTTGCAACTTCTAACGCAAAACAGATCGTGCACTATCTCCTTTACGTTTCTCCTTATTCACACTTGTTTGTTTTCCTTGGAAGATTAAAAACAAAAAAACAAACGTCCCTCGCAGAAAAGAAAAAAACAGCGGTGTTCCTCTTCTTTTCTCTGCGTCATTCTTTGGCTTCTCGGTAATGGTTTTTTTTTATGTAGAAACAGAATTTGTTTCGATGTATAACCCTTGCTCTTGATGCCAATTGTTGTCCCAAACTAGATCAAATATAAGTTGCAAAGTTTAATAATGAATAAGTAAATTGTATTATGTTTCTAACCATTCAATCGTTACAAGTATATACATATATATAGGTTGTGAATCGGTATGATTCAACCATCATGTCTTTTCGAAAAAGGTCAACTAACATAACTAACTTTCTGTAACTAACTTGTAACCACCATAACTAACTTTCGGTTACAAACTTTCTAACTAACATATTTGGTCCTTCGAGTTTATAAGAAGCAATGGAGCGAGATTACTTGGTTCACATATTTTTAGAGGTGATATTGAGCTGCCACATATTGTTTTATCTGTTAGATTATCAGCAACTGAAATATTAGGAATCGAAAGAAGTATAGTTGATCTAGCTATGAGTGTATGCCACATTCATAGTGAGCCAAATAACTGATTTCTACGTTTGATGTCCAAATTTTTGAAAGATTTCCATAAGTTTACCGTAGATCCATTGAAGTTTTACGTAGTTTATTAATGGGTCGACAAGATTATAGCCGAAAGATAAGAGCAACGGTTAGTATAATATCTTGATTTAGTGTCAAATTATAGTACCATAGAACTGTTATAATGTGTGGTAATATAATTAATAGTTACCTGTTTAATGCCGATTTAACTTTTAATATAACTGATAAAATCATTTAAAACAATATCATACATATGGTTTTGCTTTTGATTTACTACATACATATAATATTAAAGGAAGATGTGACTTCATATCTATAGTTATTATACTATTTTATATAACTATGGTACCAAAAAGTTCAAAGAAGTTGCTGTTATATTATTTTGGTTTGTATATCATGTGTTAGTAACTGGATGTTTATGTATTTGGTTGATTAGTACAGTATATATGGCTAATGACGAAGCAAAACTTCAATAAATACTTGAGTAAGTTGCACTCATAACCGAAAAAGGTGAACTTATGAGCTTAGTGGAGTAAATGAACAAAAAATTTTAGTTGAAATGGCAAATTTTTACATGGTTAGAGAGTTGTGACCAGTGATCTTATTGGTGTAATAAGATACTTAAAATCTGTTATGCAATAGTATCTATATTTACTTTTTACTTGATGCAACAAACTGAATTTTAATGAAAATCTGGTTGTGACGAAATGTTTTTACATATTTCATTGTTTGATTATTATCATTTAAAAGGTTACGAGTCTTTTAAAAATGGCTTAAAAGTATTTTACACCACTTTTATACAGGTAGAAGCTGCTGTGTTTATTTGCAAAATAGGTAACTGTCATAATATTTGACCCATTCCCTTTTTGCTGTTTTATATTTGACTCAAATTGGTTGTCTATAAATAACCCTATCGAAATTGTCACCTGTATGTTAGAATAGATGGCTGTTATGAATGTCAACATTTGACAAACAATTAATAGTTTCCAGGATGTAACTTCACTGCAAGTTCCTTTCTCTTAATTCTAATTTGGAGCAAAAAAGACAACTCTTTCAACATAAAGTCGACGGTAAGTGTAAGTCATGACTAATACACCAATGTTTCAACTTTCACGTGAAATTAACGACTGTGCCCGGCGAGAAAGAGGAAGTATTGTATATTTGCCGAGCGGCAGGCGTCAATCAAAAATGAGGTTGGCGAGTGTTTCGAGTCACGAGGAATAGCGATCTTTGAACTCCAACATGCTTTACTATGAATTCATCCCAGTCATACATATGTTGAATCAGAAAATTTATTTCAAGATCTAATATTAACACGGTGTTTGGGATTGCTTATTGGTTTTTTTTTTTTGTAATAAGGCGTCTGAGTACTAGATGATTGTAGATATCAATGTTTTGGTTAAAATTATAGTTAGAAGTAGAAAAAAAATAAAACGGGTGTGCTGAGTAATGGGTCAAAATGGGTTGATCCGGTTTGGTTGTTCCTGATTTTTTTTTTTTTTTTTTTCGTTTTTGTCTCTCCGGTGGCGTAGCTGAGAAGTTTAAAACGTCAGGTACATTAAAAGGGGCATACGAAAACTCAAGAGGTTCATTTAGCTTGGTGGTTTGCTCAAGTTGGTTCTCAGAAAGAGATCCGAAAGACACGTTTTTAGTTGTCTCAAGTCACAAGTTCAGGTCAGCATTTGAGAGTTTGTTATGCTTTGGAACTTTGGAATTAATGGTGATAATCTATTTGATTGCTCTAAATTACAGTGAATTCACAACCTTATTGTAGCTTTGGAATTAATGTTTAGGCTATCTCTAAATTAGCATGGTCCATACATATTTATGCCTGTTGAATGGTGTACAGTTAGCCTTTTTAGTGATGAAAGTGGCATTGCAGTTCTCTATGGTTTTGGAGTGCAATTGGTATCGTCGAAGTTACATTTGGTAAATCAGTCCTCCAAAAAACTATTGCCACCTGTGAAGTTTTTGTTACGTGAAATGTATAATCGATAAAGATTGTTCGCCAAAATTTTTTGATTACACCCTAACGGTTGACGCAACGCCGGTACATTTCTAGTTGTAATCATGAGATATTCATCAAGCAAAATAGGTATTTCACGACTTGAAAACGTATTTATATCATAGCTGAACAGATGCACTTACAAGGATTAGAAGTGGGATTTAAAGTTGATTTAGGGTCAACCCACATGTATTACTTAAATTGTGATTTGAGAGTAGAATTCTAACTTGAGCTTCCATTACTCACGGCTTCTTAATCAATCAGAAAACCTGTAACTTATTTTTTCTTTCATCTAGAATTTAAGAAAGATTCTTTCGGTTTTAGTATATCATTGATTTAATTGGTATCCTGGAAGGAAGATGAAGTGTAATCTTTGAATGACTTGTAGCTAGGTAACTTCATGCTCGCGGTAGGGAAATCAATCTTCACTAGTATACCTTCTGTTCAGTACTCAAATGCCATTTCATATGGGATGTTTGGTTATCTCCTACTATATAGAATATGTAAATGCGAATTTATGTTTCAGGTTTAGGTTGTTTGCAGCAATTTGGGAGATCCAAATTATAAACAAGGTTGTATGATGAATTATTTGGGTTGATAAATTTACCTTTTCTGGAGATTTGAAGAATTGGAAAAAGTAAATGAATTCTACTACAGAAAAAGTAAATCATTTTCATTATTTTTAACTTAAACTTATTAACAAAAAACCAAAATTTAGCATTCACGATTAATAAATCGAACTTGGTAATTATTGGTGTTAAAATCAAAACTGTTGACATATAAATATATTGAGAAGGAATTTTTCTAAACAGTGGCTAACAAATAAAAATTACAACGTTACAAACCCTTTTGTTATTGTTCTACCACGACCAGTGCATATCTCCAAAATGCCTAAACAAGCTGATGGCCCCACCATGTTGTGACGGAGTTGGGAGGTCTTGGAACATACTCATGTTTGTGACGTCATGTTGCTCTAAATCTCCATCGCAAACAAGTCTTACACCAAACTCCTTCACCTCAACATCTTGATTATTCTCTTCTAAACAAAATGTAACAAAATTCTTTGCTTCCTTCCATTCACCCCATGTATTCCTCCTATAATGCAACCATATCATATATGAATCTTGGATTCGTATCACCTCATCCTTCAAATAATCATTAATTAAAACTGGAATGTAACCGTATGGATTCAGAGAAGCTCCATCAAAGTTCTTTACAGAGTACAACCCTTTAAATTTGTGAGGCTTTTTGCACTTGAAAACAACACAAGTTCCAAATCCCCGAAACTTACTGAAGCACCAATCTGATGGTAATTCAACCTTTACATGATTTTCCCTACTTCTATTTGTAAACCACTCTGGAATGCTATTCACATGATATAATATATCTAAATGAGAATAGGCAGTGTCTCGCAAGAAGAATTCACATCTGTTTGTCTGGAAACCCAAAAGCCCAAGGAAAGCAGAAAGCTGGTGAATAGAGACGTGGGAAGTTATAGATGAGTCAAGACACTCAGTCTTCGATATAGACCCCTCGCTATCAATCGTAACATTCTTAAACAGCTTTGGACAATGTATGAAAAAATGGGACCTATTCATGAATGGGTCTTTATATGATTCCAGCACTTCTCTTAAGGAGCTGCAATCAGATGCAGCAATACTCCGTACGCTAGGTGGAAGTTCGGGCAACACTTCCAGCTTCTTGCAACCATCAACATAAAGATATCCAAGATGAGAAAGTTGACTCAAACTTCCAGGCAAGCTAGTAAAATTGTTCCCTTGCAAGTATAGCTCTTTTAGAAATGATAAGCCTCCAATGCTCTCAGGCACTTCTAATAAATTGCAGTAGCTTAACTTCAGAGACTTTAACATATGTAAACCTGCCAATGATGACCATACTGATCTTTCAGGATGTCTTTGTTTACTTAGTAAACCAAAAGGAGCAGTGATTGAAGTCCACCATCTAGGTTGAATCTTCCATTGGCCACCGAATGACAATGATTCAAGGTTTATCAAAGAGGATACAAAGGAAGGAAGTTCGGTTATGGCAGTTCGGTCAATGTGAAGCTCTGTTAAGCTTTTGATCTGACGTTGGTCGACTTTTAGGCACCCCATTAGATTCAAAACTTGAAGAGCATCCATTTCCAGATTACTTGGAAAATTCCGAAGCCGTTTGCAGTCTCTTAGATTTAACACAACAAGTCTCTTGAGCATTCCAATTGAGGGATGAATGCTAACCAAATTCACACTACCTTTAAGACTTAGCTTTTCGAGATTTGTAATCTCTGAGAAGTCTGGGGTGGTTGTAAGGTTACAACAGTACCTTAGCTTCATTACTTTCAACCTTCTAAAGCACTGACATCGAAAGAGAAAAAAAGAAGAAGATAAGTTCTCGGGTCATTAGGTATCAAATAGAAAAACATGTGTGTACAAGGAAATACCTTAGGTGTTGTCCAAAAATTTTTTATGTTGCTGTAAGACATGTCAATGGCCACAATGTTTTCTGGATAGAAATTTGAAGGTAAGTACTTGAAAGGGCATCCATGCCAATAAAACAAGCTTAGCTCATTGGACAAATAATAAAAACTTCCTGAGAAGATCACATTGTGGCCCTTCAATTCAAGTTTCTGCTCATATACTTCTTTCTCTTGATAGATTTTCAGGATCCGTAAGTTTTTCATACGTGCAAAATCATTAGCATCTATATGAACCTTTTGACTAAATTTCTCTAACGAAATGAATAGAACTTCAACAGCTTCAGTTATTGGCACCTGGAAAAGCAAGAACATGTAGCTTCATTAGGATATTTTTCTAATACTTTAATGTAGGGAAAAAAGAATCATATACCACTACTTTCTTTTCACTCAATACATTGTAAACTTCAGATGAATTCCACAATCTCCTCTGTTTCCCGGTCATGATAGATTCTTCATGAATGATTTCTCTTGCCATTGCTTGAATCAAGTCATGCATTTGAAGTGACATATCGCTAGAGATCGTGATTAATGACTTATCAACTAGAACTCTCATGTTTGTATCTGCAAAAAAGTTACACCCATCTAGTATGCTTGCTACAAAATCACTGTTTTCTCCAACGAATAAACATGCGATATCAAGTAATATATTTTGCTGCTGGAGGTTTAGCCCATCATAACTTAAACGGAGAACTCGATGTATTTCTTCATTAGGATGTTTTTTAAGCCTTTCCAGTTCACTAACCCACTGACCCACAGATTTACCGTACAAAAAACAACCCAAAACTATGAGAGCCAAAGGGTGACCTTTCACATAGTTCACAGCTTTCTCAGCAAGTTTTTGGAAGCCTGTAGAAGGATATTTTTCCTCAAAGGCATGGAAACTGAAGAGCTTAAGAGATTCATCCTCATCTAGGAAGTCCATGTCATGGATTTCATCCACTCTATGAGATCTTAGCAACTGTTTATCTTTACCTGTGAAAATAATCAAACTTCCTGGGCAAAACCAACTAGCTGAACCCGCTAGTGCCTTTAACTGATCCCGATGATCCACGTCATCCAAAACAAGCAGGATCGGCCTTGATGACATCATCTTCTTTATTACCATAATTCCTTCACCAACACTTGGTATCTTCAAATCTTCTATTTTCATGATCTTTCTAATCATATGCAGTTGGACATGAATCAGGCCTTGTCGTTTTGTGACTTCTTTGACATCTTCAGAAAAGCAACTTCCTTCAAAGTGGACATACATTAAGTTATAAATAGCTTTGGCAAGGGTCGTCTTTCCTATCCCGCTTATACCGCATAATCCAATCATGTTAACCTTATCTGACCCAATGAAGCGTGACAAGTCTAATTTGTCGAAATGGAAATCTATGCCAACAAGGTTCTCACCAACATGCAAGGGTCCATCACATAATTTTTTGAGGATTTCTATGGAAATGGAATCGATGAACTTGGACTCAAAGCTGTTAACCACATAGACACAATAAGTTAGAGAAACTACATAGTGTTAAGTTTTAGTAGAGCTACAAGACTAATTACACAAAAACAAGAAATTTACCCATTTGTCATGTCCTGGAGATCCCATCCAGATAAGTTAGCCGCCATGGATAGAGCTTCCCTCCATTTATCCACCTCTGTTCTATTTGAAACATCATGTTTGACAAATGCTCCAGCATAGCCAGTTTGCTTCCTAACCACATCAGGTTTAACATCGTAAAAGATTATTTGAACCTCGTGTTTAGGCTTTCCCATTTGCTTGCACTCGAGTATTTTGACAAGTTCCCTCAGACACCATGATGAAGAAGCATAATTTTTGGAGAAGATAACAATCAAAAATCTCGATTCTTCAATGGCCTTGTAGAGATGAGGAGATATCTCTTCTCCTTTTGGCAGTTCGTTGTCATCTCTAAAAGCATGAATTCCTTTTTGCTTGAAATCCTTGAACAGATGATCCATGAAGCTTTTGCGGATATCTTCACCTCTGAAACTTACAAAAACATCATATTTCCACCGATGAGAAATGGACGTGGTAGCCATGATCAATAATGAGTTCGAGCTGCGTTGACAAGTAAAGATTTTCAGAAACAGTAAAAAACTAAAAATACAAATACAGATGAAACACTGAAATATAGTACCAAGAATCCATGACTAAGTAGCATGAAACATGTGAGTGCTTTTGTGTTATACCACGTAACGTATAGACAGGACATACATGCTAGTTGCTTATATGTGTTAGACAATTTTATATAAAAAAAGCTTGAAAGATTGCATTTCGAAAACAAAATGTGTGATTTTGCAATTCAATCTTAATAATACTATTTTCTATTGTTCATATAGTAAAGTAAAAATCTGGTCTACAAAATTTTAATGACAGTAACTTTTAATGTTTTGAATGAAGTATAGTTACCATATATAGACATAGAACAACGAGTAACTAATAAGATATGCAAATACAAAAATGAAACAATGTAAGTAATCAGAAAGAGACTTACAATAACGATCAAAATGGAGTCTTTGAAATGAATGATTCAAATGCGATCAAAATGAAAGTTAGAAAGAGTATAGGCAAAGTGGTTGGTTGACTCCAAGTCAACTTCAATTTCACTTCCAGTCCCTCACTTTTAAGATAACACAAAATTGATCAATCATATCATTTGTCACGTCTTCTTGTCAAATAAATTATTTCATATAATAATATTTTTGCTCAACTTCTCAGAATGCAACTGGGTGTAGCAGTGACCGCGATCATCATTTTCAACTCTGTGTCACATCAATTTTTTAGTACCACCAACATCATCATCAACATCATCAACAAAGTTTAATATGACAACCAACATCACAACCAAAACATACCACACTTAAATACAAATATACCCCACAATATACTCACACAAATAATATATTAATAATAATAATAAAAATAATAATCGAGTTCTCTCAAAAGCTCATGACCAACGCATCCAAGTGTAATGAAGTTTTTAGGGACGATGACTCTTTGGGGTGCCCCAAGATATAAGACGCGTGGGTCATCTTTTATTACAAGGGGCATTATTACTTACCTTTTTAAATATTTTAGAGAGATTTAAAAATTCCCTCCCAAAAGTAAAAAGTAATGCTTTTAATAATTTTCTTTTTATATCAATATGCAATTTCTTTCATAAAGCAACATGTCAACTTTAAAGTGGTAACAACTTTGATGAATTTACCCGCTCTTCAAAATAAAATTGAAAATCATCCAAAAGGGTTAAAGCTGGCAAAGTTACATATAACGAGATATTAGGACTTCATAGATCAAACTGGTGGAATTAGACCAATTCTATATTTCTATTGTCCTGTGAAACTAGAGTACACTAGACTAGGGTTGGCATGACTTGAACTTTAGACCTCTCACATTTTTAGTGATTAGTAATAAGCCTTTTACCACTAGGCTATCTTCAAGCGATTTTGATCCAAATGTAACATTTTTTTTAACCATCTTGTTGCAGCAAAACTTATTCATGAGTTTACATAGTTCGTCCATGAGTTTATGTTTGGTCAATTGTATGTTCTGTAAATAACCAACAGTGAGACCACAAACGTAAATGGTTTACAATAAGAATAGCATAGAAAGCATTTGATTATATATCATGAGTCGGAATCTGTATCCAATAAAAACAAGTTACACTTGTATCTGAACTCGATGCAATTTGATGTAATCCTTC
Organism: Artemisia argyi; assembly: GCA_030686995.1. Taxonomy (NCBI): domain Eukaryota; kingdom Viridiplantae; phylum Streptophyta; class Magnoliopsida; order Asterales; family Asteraceae; genus Artemisia; species Artemisia argyi. Next base: position 131,530,066 of record CM060709.1, on the reverse strand, counting down.
CAGCAGAAGTTTTTTTCTAGTACAATGAAAACCACCAAGTTTTCAAAAATGACACTAAAGCCCTTAGCAAGCAAGCAAAATCAAATTGATTGCAACTTCACTAACAATACACAAGATTCACTCTAATAAAGCCAAACCATTGCTACCAATGATGAAAACCGGTAGCTAGTACCCTTTCCTTGCAGTCCTTCTCATTGTAGTTTTTCGCTCCACAGTAGCATCCATTGATCTTTCAAAGCTCATAGCCAATGGCGGCTTCTTGTTCTCTTTGCTACTACTTCTCAACGAATACCTCTGTGCCGTCACAGGCTCTCTCCTCTCTACCCTTTGTGTCGTCGCAACCTCTCTCCTCTCCACCAACAGTGTTGTCATTTTCCTCGCACTCTCATATTTCTTGACTTCCACAGTTCTCTTTGCTGACTCCATTCTAACCCCAAGATACTGTTTGCTTGGGGTCTGTTTCTCGATACCAGATTCGCCTCTTTCTTTTCAGCCTTTCGTTTCTTCTTGCAGAATACTCTTCATAGAACCTACCCTTTTCGAACAGAGGATTCCCAGCATTTTCAGATTGACTAGCAGTAGCAGATCCCCTCAAAGTATCTTGAACCATCTTCGTTAAATCTCTTAATTCACGAGATATTGTTTGGTATTCAGGGCGGAGTTCAGGTCCTTATACTTCAAAAGATGGTTTGGGCAAACGAGAGTTTGTGTAAGAACCTATTAGTCCAAGCAAAACAACAAACTTTAGTATAAATTAGAGGAAAAGAAATTTATGGTCAATACAAACCAATTATAAGTCCATTCATAACCGACTTTTCATCTTACAGAAAACATTGCTCTAAAAAGAGTTTATTTCTTATATCAACCATTTATGAACTTTCCACTGATTAAATCTGTCATATTTACATATATATGATATTCACATTGTTGGAAAGTCTAAAATGAACAATTCTTTCATAATTCAGATGTAAGAACCTATAAACGGAGTGTTAACGAACATGTAAAGAGCTTCAAGCTAAAATCAAGGAGTTAGAATAACTTTCCATCAGTCGTGAACATGTAAAGAGTTAACGAACACAGATTCTTACAAATTCATGTTTTAAAATAGAGCAAGAAAACTAAACCTAAGGGTTTCCCATGTAACCAATTTAATTAACCACTCTACCGATTTCAACATAAACCTATAAAAACATCAAAGTTACTAGTACCTAACACGAATGCCAAAGTTTGTTTTAAAAAAAAGAGGAAAACTATAACCACGGTATTTCAAAAACAGATAGCGGCTTCTTATCATACCCAAAAATCTCTACTAATCGATAAACAAATTCAACATAAATCGACCAAAAAGAACAATTTCGCATAATTCTTGAAACCCATTACAGATCTTTTTACACCAAAACAAATTTTCTTGAATTCAGCTAGACATTTTGACAAACACATAGCAAGTTCCGTAAAACAGCCAATTTCACTTCACAAAACCCAAAACCCAAAACCCACATATACCCAATACCCAAATCAATCAATCTCAACACAAACCAATAAAAAGAAACAAAATAATACCAGATGGGGGTTTGAAGGTTGTTTGTTACACCAGTTGATCATTTTCATTTATTTGAGTTTAGTTTTGTCATATCACATCACGCCATCTTATTATGTGAAGTTAAAACTGGAATACTTATAATGGTGCAGAAGTTAAAACACCATTACTAACTATCAAAGATAACCTATCGAACTACAATGCTCTAGCAAAAATGCATTTAAAACCAAACAAAGGCAGATAATTCAGGTAAACATGGATCCAAAGTACAACAGATATAAATAATGGGGTGGTCATCACTGCTGCGTGTAGCAGATAAGTCCCTGCTGTTTTGCAGCAGGAATCATTAAGACATAAACCAATGTGAAGAACCACAGAAAAAAAATATGAATATGTTGTATTTAATAACAAGTTCAAAAACGTTCAATTACAGACAGTTACACAATAATCTTGAAAAATCTGATCCAAGTTAAGATGCTAAAGAGTATCAGCACTAAAATGCTATTCATAAACATCAACTTCAAAATATATCAAACACTTCTTTAACAAAATACTAATAAAATCATTATTATACAGCAGCAAAGATAGATAGCCACGCAAATATTATGCAAACACATAATACATCAAACACAATGACTAATGTCATATTATAACTATGTAGCGGTCTTCCATCTTATTTTCATGACAATTCAGACTTAAAGGAACACAATAACCATACAAGTCTTAATTTATAACCATTACATTGCTATTCATAAACATTAGAGCCAGAACATTTCTAATGCACTCTTAAGCATGCAAATCTTGCCGATTCCACCATTAACCATACAAGTCTCAGTTGAGAAAAGCAGCAATCAGAGCCTATTTGCAATGCATAACTAAACAAGAAAACATGCAAGTTATCTAGTATAGCACATATAAATCCTGCAATTATGTAATGCATCAAACATTTGGGCTAACATCATATAATGAAAATGTAGCTATCAAGCATCTTATTGTCATAAGAGTTCAATCCTTTTAAACTATTACAATGTTCCACCATTGTCTCTTTCCTGGAATATTACAATACCATCAAAAATTTCCTGGAAAAGGAAAACCATGGAACACAATAACCAGGTTTAATAACTGAACTACCACAACAATCAATTTAATATACCAACGTATATTACAGTAGAAAATATTACAGCAACAAATATACCACAAAAAACACATACATCTTATTGTCATGACAATTTAGTTATACCTATTACAATGCTCTCTTGTTATCTGTTTTGGCTAGTTTTATAACTAAAAATAGCTCAAACCCCCTAGTGGCCACAACAATTTGCTAAATAACGAATTTAAAAACACTACGTTAGCACTGACAAACATTAGCCCCAAAACATTTCTAATGTAATCTTTAACATATTACAAAATAAATCAATAATTAGCAAATTACACTAAGTGTAACAACAATGTAGTCATATTTTCCATCCTATTGTCATGACAATTTAGTCCTGTTACCATATTCCATCAATACCAGTTTTGGCAAATTTTAAATAACCTAAAAATGACCAAAATTGGTACTCATGGAACACAATAACTAAATTGGCACAACTTATTTAATAACCAATGTATAACAACTACAAAAACATTTGCCTCAAAACATTTCTTAAACATTTCACTACCTCATTACTAGCAAAAAAAACAAATGAATTTTCCGGTGTTCTGTGGTGGTAGACGGCGGCAGTGATCGGAAAAGTGTGGGACACCTCCACTCGCCGGCGCGTGGCTGCTCCGGTGGTTGCCGGGTTTGTGTTGAATTGCTTTCTATTGGACTGGCAGTTTAGTGCACTTTTTTTACATCTATTATATATATATTCTAAAAGGCATTAGGTGTTTGTGAGTGTGGGTGCACTGTTCATGCTACAGTGCATAACAGTGCAGAACAGTGCCCACGCTTTTTTTCCCGTTTGCTACAGTGCAAAACAGTACCCAATTTTTTTTTTTTTTTTTTTTTTTTTTTTTTTTTTTTAGTTATATTCCACACTTAAAATAAAAATTTCATATTTTTTTAAATAAATAAAATTTAATACGGAAATAAATAAATAAAAACATAAATATTTATTAATTTTCGGATTAAAAATAAATAATATATAAAAAAATGCAAAACTTTTATATTTTTCAAAAATAGTGAGTGACCACTCATTTATTTATTATTCTAAACATAAAATAAATTTTTCATATTATTTTGAAATAATAAAAATATATACGAAATTCAAAAATTAAAAACAAAAGATATAAAGGGTTTTGGGTGATAATTTTACCCAGCAAACAACTAGAAAAATAGTGGGAAAGTGGTGGAAAAATGGTGGAGTCGTAGTGGTGTTATGGTGGTCGACGGTGGTGGTTCAAAAGGGGTGTTCGGGTGAGTTTTGTGACGATCGGTCCGTACTTCCGGAACGTACACGACCCGATCTACAAGATGGTGGAAGAAAATATTTTTGGCCGGAATATTTTCCGGTGGCCGGAGGCCGGCGGTGGAGGTGGTCGGCGGTGTGGGAGAAGAGAGAAAGAGTGAAAAGTGTATGTGTGTGTGGCATTAAAAGGATGGCTACTAGAAGATATATTATTTAACAAGTGCAGAAGTGTACAAACAAAAGGGCCACTTAAAAAAAAAAAACATACACCCTATAGCCCAATAACAATTGACAAAAAAAAAATTTTGGGCCATCTTACATAAAACCCAATACCAAAAACAAATAACAACTACTTAAAAAAAAATAGATATACACTTGCTGCACATTAATTTATAAAATTGTATACATAAAAAAAATTATCAAATCAAAACACAAAACATAGAAAAAACGATAAAAAAAATATTTGAATTGGATTGTGGCACTCCACTCGATGCCAATGCGGAAGGATGACGTCGAAAAGAATGGAAAGCTCTTTCTATATGAGAAACCAACGTACTATAAAACATATGATCCATTTTACTTATAAACTAAATAAAACAAACAAACCTATACATCGTCACACCAAAAACACATCAAGACACTCCCGCAGCAACGCGCGGGCTACCCCGCTCGTTTTATATTTATTCAAGTAAATTTATAAAGAGTAAAGGCAACAGGGGTTGACTCCAAAAGTCAATTTTACATATCCAAATTGCACTTCTAGTCCCTTGGTTTTAGATAACATGCAATTTCTTGTATTAGGTTACATGTCATATTTTTAGCTAACTCAGAATTTACTCAAAACTGTCACGTCACTAAGTTAGTGGAATCTCAACTACTTAACAAATTCTCGAAACTTCTTTTTCTCGAAAGGTTCTAAAGTTCTCGAAATGCCACGTCACCTAGATAGTGGAACCTCAACTATCAAGTACAGCCACGTAGATTTCTAGAAAAATCGAATTTATCAATTTTTCAAGAAAAAAATATGGAACAGTAAACTCCGAAAATCCTTAAAAAATACTACTTTTGTTATTTTTTGGGGGGTTTTTCTTAAATGAATGACTAGGTAAACATTTGTATTATCATAAAAATCAAACTTTTAACTATTCTGTGGAAAACTAGAAGGGGGTTGAATAGTTTTTACCATTTTTAGTTATTTACAAAACTTTAGATTTGATGACTTGATATGAAATCAACACAACATACAATATATGAATATAAACAATGAGTAATAAGAAAATGCGGAAATATAAAGGAAAGATCAAACCAATAGACATGGTTGTTTATAGTGGTTCGGAACGAATCTCTCTTCCTCGCCCTACTCCACTCTCCGAGTACCTAACTCGAGAGTTTGCAAGCACTATATCAACAAGCTTGATGTGCTACAACGTGTGCAAGTTTTAAAATTTATAAAACACGATTTAACCGATTATCTATTTAACACATACGAGCAAGTATACTGGTCCACGATAGTAAAGGTGGGTAAGTCGAGATCGTCCCAAGGGATTTAGTGATTATTGTAGTTAAATGTAACAAGTGTTTGTAAAAAGGGTAGTCAATCCAATTTAGCAAAAATTCAATAGTAATAGGATCAATAACTAAAACGTATACTTGTGTAATTCATGTCCTAATTGTATAGAGTATCCATGAAGTTTGGTGTAACTTGTAATGATGCACAATATAATGTAGATGATTAACAATCAATGGTTTTTATCATAATAAATCATTGCTAAGAATTCTCCTAATTAGTTAACCATTTTGTCCTAGTTAACTAATGTGGTAATTCTCTTGAGACTCCTTTTTTTATGAAAATCATTTCTTATCTTATTTGTTTTACGAATCCTTTCGGCCTTTTCGCGTGATGAAATCGTTTCAAATCTATTTTAATGAGTAAACATGATGATTGTCACACATCATGATCCATACTAATTCGTGCACTAACGTTTTGGAATAAAAACATGGAGAAAATTCTTTCGGCCTTTTCAATATTTGAATGTTTTTACCAACAAATTAAGAAAGACTAGATGTTGTTCCAACAAACTCATAAAACAAGAAAGATTTTCATGCATTACTATAGATAAGAATACCCATACAATAGTTACATCAATCACACAAGTATACCAATAAATTACTCCATATCATTCATCATAATAAAACACAAGTACCAAACATAACCTTCATTAAACTTAAAGTAAAAGTAGTTCATTGTAAAGAAACACAAGATATACCTAGTTTAGAATTACAAGAACTAGATTTGTGGAACTATAGCAACCACACTCCTCTAATCGCCTAATATGACCCATAAATAACTCCAAACTCAAACTAAACACTTGAGACTTGAACTCAATGTTTCCTGGACATTTTTCCAGCACTTCTAGGCTTTCGGGCAATATAAATGAGAAAGTAATAACTTTGGTGTAAAGCTTGTTACTAATTTGGAATGTCACCCTTAGTATACATGCATAGGATCCAATATGTAGTGGAAGAACACTTATTCTTCAAGCCAAAAACGTTCGTCCAGAGTTATTATCAAGAAATGATCGGACTCCAATTATTAAATGGAAGTAAAGTCTTCACTAAATGCGAAATTAATAACTGCAGGCCTACCTATTCGATCGGCAAGATAGCCATCCGATCGGATGGGCCCTTTCCATTAGCTCCATCCGAATCGGATGCGGGCTCCATCCGATCGGATGCGGGCTCCATCCGATCAGATGGAGTCCTCTTGTACTCACATCTTTGACTTTTCTAGTTTTCTTCGACTTTTCTCGTTGCATGCTTTATCCTTGATTGTAGTACTGATTTCCTCCATAGAACTTGATATTTTCTTGACATGAAATCATGGAAATCTTGATACCTTCAATTCTCTGAGTCCTTGTGTGGTTTCAAACTTCACCTCAATCTCAGGAATCTTCCAAATGTGCATAATTACTTCAATTTCTCGTCTTTTCATAATCATTTCCTGAATTTGGCTACGTTCACTTGTATATACACTTTTTCACGATTAAGTAACAAAAACATATAAATATAACCAAATATGATGCACAAAACTAACGATAATGCAACTAAAAACATGCTCATTCTGAGCATTATCTAATTCCCCTACACTTAAATTTTGCTCGCCCTCGAGCAAGTTTAACATTTTAGAAAAATGATTTCAATGGTGTCGATATCGTGATTCCAAAAATATAACAACCATCCTGAAAGAATAATTGTTAATTTGAATTTTATGTGAATATTCTTGTATCGTAAACAAATTAATTTGAGCTTGATAACATAACTAAGCACCTCACGAATGATTTTGGAATTCACTCAACACTCGTATGCAGATTGGTTGGTATATGTAAATCACTCATTGCCCAGCAATGATTCCTGCATCTTACCATAAGCTTGTACAAGTATCAAAACAAATAAATAAAACATCAAAGAGGTCTTTTATTCGGGTTAAGGTTAAAAAGGTTACCGGCTAATGTTCAAATATTTCATACAAGAATATAATAGATCGCTGGCGCGAATTTTTGATTAGCCAAACAATGGATGGTCACTAGAATGTACCTTGGTTTGTTGGCGTGTTATTTGCATAAAGGATGGTCACTGAAATACGCATTATGTAACAATTCGCAATTTCAGGTTAATTACTATTCCTGGAAAATTTCACTATTCACTTTTACTATTCATTTTTCCCGAAAATTTTACCGAAATTTGATTTTTATTTCTTGGCCTCGAGTGATAAATCATTTCCATGGCAGATTAAAAGTTTGACATTCATAAGCTCATTTTCGTGAAAGTTATTAAGGAATTACACGGAATTACACGTTTTAGGGTAAAACGTCATTCAAAAATTCTACGCACAATGAAACTTGACCGCGTTAAGTGACCCCACATCAGAAAAATGTTTGACACACTCATGATTTATTTGAGAATTAATCATGACTGTGAAAAACATGACCAAAATAAGCCTCGGTCGTGAGAAAAACTGAAATTTTCAGTTTTAAGCGTTTATACACAGCCGTAACCTTAGCCTATACCTGCACCACGTTTCTAAGACGATTTGAGTTTTCAACTTATTAAAAAAAGTCAACATATTTTTCCCTCCTCCTTTGACCAAAAATCATTCCTTGATTTTATAAGTCATTCCTTGATTTTTAGGCTTACGGTTTGATGTCTAAAAGACATTTAATACCAACCGACACTAGACTGAGCCCAGTCTAGACATCATAAGTCATTTTAAATCATTTTATCATATTAGAAAAGTAACATTTTGCTTTTCTCAATTTTACGCAATATTCGTACGTTTTACGTATTACGCGTTTTAGACCCGTGTTTCCAGTTTTAGCAGGGTTTTACCACCCCAATGGAACCTACCACTCATTTTATATTTTATTATGGAGTATTTTGACAAGTTTAACCATTCTTCCAAGTTGTGTATTTTTACGATACCCGGTTTTACGTTTCGTGGCTTAACCATTTACGGTTAGCATTTTACGGAGCCAAAACTAACTTAATAACTTAGATAATATCATCAAAGTACCAACACTTCCTCCCCAAGTTTCCAAACCGCCTCTAGGGGGGGGGGGGGGGGAGTCACCCTTTAGGTGTCTTGATCCTAAGCTAAGTTATCTCTAGATATTTTCTAAAGACTTACTAACTAAGTCTTGCATAATATCTCTTATAACTAGTCATATATTCTAAGAAAGAATTCATCTCATCTCTTTGTTTCTCTCTCAATACCAACGACCCAAGCACCATAAAAACATCATTTTGATCATTGTTCTTTCAACTTTAATCCATCACAAGTTAAAGGCTTAAGTTCCTTGTTGATTCCTAGTTCCATTTATACCATAAATCACCATAAACAACACCATAATCTCATCATCATTCCATGATTGATTTGGAAGATACATAGGGGTGCTAGGGCTGAGTTAAGAAGGTGATTACAAGGGCTCACTAAAGTTATAATCAAGTGGTTAAAATATTTGGAAGCTAGGGTTAACGTATTGGAAGCTAGAGCTATTGGTTGAAACTTTAGGATTAGTGATCTTGTCCTTGGTTTCTTGTTAATTTTCCTCACAAAAGTTGTAAGCAAACCCTAACATATTTCTTGTTAAATATCATTATCATGTTATTTACATATCATTCATGCTATATTTTGTCTTGTGATTATGTCCATGATGTATAAAAGTGAGTAAAACAAGTTATTGTACATGATTGTTAAGATAAGTTATTAAAACAAGTAAACTAGTGACTTTTATGGAGAACCACGACCAAAATAGTATAACTATGATATTTGAAACTTACTTACTGTTAAAGAGGACTTAACAAGGAAAACATAGCAATTTGAATCACCCAAAACGAGTACACGAGTCAAAAGTTATGGCCATAAGAAGTTAGCGAAACCAAAACGGCAAAACTGCCTATACCCTACTGTTTTGCATTCTGCCTTTTTGAAAGTCACCCTTCTGCTCCGATTCATCAAAAAGTTAAAACACGAAAGTTGTCCGGAACGACGTTTTCGTTCAGGAGCAAAGAAGCTCGAACCCTGAAAACGCTTTCCGAGTGATAATTTCTTCAAATTATTAGCAGCCCATTTTTAGACCAAAGTCATTATATATAGGTTATGGTTTATAAAGACCAAGAGGTCTTATGACCTAGATTCAAGACCACAACCATGGCTAGAGCCAAGGTTGAGTCTCAAGACCATGGAACAATGACCAAAGGTCATGGCAAAGCAATGGCTAAAGACCATACAAACATACCAAGGCGAAAACATGAGTTAAGACCATATATACATACCAAGGCGAAAACATGAGCTAACGACCATATAAACTTACCAAGACAAATACATGAACAAGAGTTGGCGATAACTTAAACATACAACTTGGATCTACTTCATCTAAAGAACCATGAGATATTACAAGAAATTGTCATATAAGTTATAAGAAACTTACCCTAATAACAATCTTCATGTAATCATAAACTTTCCTAAGTTTATTCAAATATTGGACATGTAACTTTTCGGATCAAAACTTATATATATATACTTTATCAACTACTACAATAGTAGGGAGCCTCATGTGAGGAGTTCATTACGTAAGCCGTCGAGATTGAGTTGTGGATTTACGAATTAAAGTGTCCTGGCTCCTCGAACGTTTACTAACATGACTTCTGAATTATGTCGGCCCGAACGGTAGTAAACGATATATAAACTATACGTGTTTCATGAATCATTTCTTTTCAAAGACTTACACTATACATCATACCACATCATGGACTAAGTGCAAGATATATATTGGCATGTTTATATTTCCTTAGACATTATTCCAAACCTAAGTTGCAACAATTATTCTAGGTTGCTCGTAGAAGTTCTTACGGCATATCCATCATTCTCATTATACATCATCCAACTCAAGGTGAGTTCATAGCCCCACTTTACATTACTTCAATGTTTTACAAACCCTTGGGGGGGATACATGCTACTTTTAAACCGAACACAATGTTTTTAAATTGTATGCTTGCCTGATTGTTTTATTATCACTAAGTACCAGCCTTGCTAAACCGAGATCCCTTATTATGAACCATTTAATCACTAGCAATAGTGAGCGCAAATATTGTGAATAGGCCTATTGGGATTGACGAATCCCATTTGTATTGACTAAAGTTCATACAAATGCATTAATATTTGAGATTTAGGTATGTTAGCAAAGTACCTACTGGGATAAATTTGCCGATCGACATTGGTACACGTTAACGTTTTGGTGTCATAAGCTTAGTAATGATAATAACTGTTTTGTTTTCCAAACATTGGTGTGAGTCTATTGCTCACACTACCAACATATTGTGTTCAAACATTAAACAAACTCTATGAATATCACTCAACCTTTGTGTTGACCTCTCAAGCATGTATTTCAGGTTCATGACGATCAAGGATGGCACAGAAGGGCACGGATACTCAAGAGGGCTATAAATTTTATTATCATTCAAAACTCATTTAATGTAAATTGTAAACATGGAACCATTTGGGACCTCATTTTGTAATCTCTGATATTTATACAATTTGAATGATAAATCTTTTAAAACGACTCAATTGGAGTTCGTTTTCTATTATTGTGACTATTATGCCGTCGAGTAACACCCAGTTTGAATTCCGCTGCATCCATGAATTGGGGGTGTTACCGATTGGTACCAGAGCCATGGTTATAGAGAAACGGGTCTAATTGAGACCTAAACTATAACTACACTTACAAGCAAAAACATTTTTATAGCCTTCCAATCTCCGTGTCTTCCATCCTCCAGACGATTATGGACTTAGTAAGCTTGTTTTGCTACACAAACATATTAGTATATTCGTATATACCCATTTTGAGCATTTCCCCGTAGACATTTTTATGCTACACAAAGATAATTGCATATTAATATATGTACCTTTAACATAATTGAGCATTTCCCCGTAAGCATTTTATGCTACATGAACATATTAGTATATTGATATATAAACTCAGTTTATTTTCAATCATGTATCTAAACAATGGACTAAACATATCTGCATATGCCTATTCTAGGGCATTTTGACACAATCACATTCTCCCAATCATGTTCCTACTCCAACATTTTATGTCCAAGACATTGTAACTGATTGCAATCGTCTTTCCTATTTTCCAAGACATTGTATTATACAATGGTCTTAACCATTTCTCAAATGTTTTGAGTCACACAATGGTCTAACCTATTTCACAGACATTGTAAATTGCACAATGGTCTAACCTACTTCCGAGACATTGTGTTTTGCGCAATGGTCTCTAGAATTATTCCATCACATCATCAATATCATTTCATATGATATCAAAAACCCATCACAATCTATCGATTTCCAAATAGGAAAAATGAGATTTCTAAAGGATAAACTAATCCATCACCTACAAAAGCTGAAGTTTAGCTCTACATTCATCAAAGTTTTCTTCTGAAACCTTCATTATTAAAAGTTCGTGATCCTGGCCAAGTATGTTCTATTTTAGAACTACTTAAAACTTCCTTCCACACGTACCTACCCGTACTATCTTCTATGCAATGGAATATGAAAACATACATTACAAGTCTTGTATGGCCGGGACTTGCAATTGAAGGGTTTGACATCGCCTTTGTTTAGTGGACAGTTTCCCGAAAGCAACGGACATATCACAAGTATACCTAATTTAGGTATTTGAAAATTTTATCGAACCTTGGCTAAATATAGACTAGTCACCTATATTTAACCTAGGGACAGTGGAATATAGTCTGACTAACTATATTCGACTTAAAATTTTCAAATACTGAGAATAGTTGTACTAGGGTTATGTTTAGATTGATTTCCTACATGAACTCGATAAACCACCAGAATACATTAAAACAATCTAGAGACACGATAGTGCCTTACCACTTAGCAAGATCTTAACACCTTATTTCTATGATCTAAATTCATTCTTGAAAATTTTCATTTATGAGATAATCCGAACTATTATCTTGGGATAGTTATCAATTATTCTCTTCATCCTGTAGAAGTACTATCCTGTTTAGGTCCTAAGGATACCATTCCATCATAAACCTTTAAAATCTCTTAAGATTTTCAAAACAAACTCAACATCTATACCTAAGAGTATTAATGTTAAGCATACACTACACACTTCTGTTCATCAACATATCACATCATTATATTCACAACCGTTACAAACACAAACTCATTAACAGATCTTGATGCACTTTTAAAGCTCAAATCATCCATAGTTACACCACAATTACCCTCATTAGCTTTACAAGATGGAATATTCATTTTGTACTTTTGGAACACCAGTATCATCTCATAATACACTACCTTGTAACTCACCGGCTGATTGTGAATGTTGTGTTGGGAATTCTTAAGTAGGATGATTTATAATTATTTGAATGGATTGGGATGCCTTTTCATTTAAATAAAGAAATTGTAAATCACCGAACCATAAGTTTATATTTCCCTATTTACATTGTTTGGGATGCCTCTCTATGTAAATAAAGAATTATAAACAAGTGGGCTTATTTGTATCCGAAATAACATAAGTATGAAGTCAATAAACACTAGGTACAACAACCGATTACCTACTAGGCTATGATTGCAACTACTATCTCAATTCCTATTAATATTCGATTGCTATATCAATTTCCTTTGATATTCGATTATTACCATACCTTTCCTACATAAAAGTAAGCCTCATCCTACACCATACACTGAAACGACAAATCAAACTACATCACTGGTAATCCCAAACTTTAGTCCTCATAAGTAACCACACCTTTTCATCGACACCACTCCAACATATGACACACAAAGAACTTCGGGACGAAGTTCCCCGTAAGGGGTAGAGACTGTAACAATTCGCAATTTCAGGTTAATTACTATTCCCGGAAAATTTCACTATTCACTTTTACTATTCATTTTCCCGAAAATTTTACCGAAATTTGATTTTTATTTCTTGGCCTCGAGTGATAAATCATTTCCATGGCAGATTAAAAGTTTGACATTCATAAGCTCATTTTCGTGAAAGTTATTAAGGAATTACACGGAATTACACGTTTTAGGGTAAAACGTCATTCAAAAATTCTACGCACAACGAAACTCGACCGCGTTAAGTGACCCCACATCAGAAAAATGTTTGACACACTCATGATTTATTTGAGAATTAATCATGACTGTGAAAAACATGACCAAAATAAGCCTCGGCCGTGAGAAAAACTGGAATTTTCAGTTTTAAGCGTTTATACTCAGCCGTAACCTTAGCCTATACTTGCACCGCGTTTCTAAGACGATTTGAGTTTTCAACTTATTAAAAAAATTCAACATATTTTTCCCTCCTCCTTTGACCAAAAATCATTCCTTGATTTTATAAGTCATTCCTTGATTTTTAGGCTTACGGTTTGATGTCTAAAAGACATTTAATACCAACCGACACTAGACTGAGCCCATTCTAGACATCATAAGTCATTTTAAATCATTTTATCATATTAGAAAAGTAACATTTTGCTTTTCTCAATTTTACGCAATATTCGTACGTTTTACGTATTACGCGTTTTAGACCCGTGTTTCCAGTTTTAGCAGGGTTTTACCACCCCAATGGAACCTACCACTCATTTTATATTTTATTATGGAGTATTTTGACAAGTTTAACCATTCTTCCAAGTTGTGTATTTTTACGATACCCGGTTTTACGTTTCGTGGCTTAACCATTTACGGTTAGCATTTTACGGAGCCAAAACTAACTTAATAACTTGGATAATATCATCAAAGTACCAACACTTCCTCCCCAAGTTTCCAAACCGCCTCTAGGGGGGGGGGAGTCACCCTTTAGGTGTCTTGATCCTAAGCTAAGTTATCTCTAGATATTTTCTAAAGACTTACTAACTAAGTCTTGCATAATATCTCTTATAACTAGTCATATATTCTAAGAAAGAATTCATCTCATCTCTTTGTTTCTCTCTCAATACCAACGACCCAAGCACCATAAAAACATCATTTTGATCATTGTTCTTTCAACTTTAATCCATCACAAGTTAAAGGCTTAAGTTCCTTGTTGATTCCTAGTTCCATTTATACCATAAATCACCATAAACAACACCATAATCTCATCATCATTCCATGATTGATTTGGAAGATACATAGGGGTGCTAGGGCTGAGTTAAGAAGGTGATTACAAGGGCTCTCTAAAGTTATAATCAAGTGGTTAAAAGATTTGGAAGCTAGGGTTAACGTATTGGAAGCTAGAGCTATTGGTTGAAACTTTAGGATTAGTGATCTTGTCCTTGGTTTCTTGTTAATTTTCCTCACAAAAGTTGTAAGCAAACCCTAACATATTTCTTGTTAAATATCATTATCATGTTATTTACATATCATTCATGCTATATTTTGTCTTGTGATTATGTCCATGATGTATAAAAGTGAGTAAAACAAGTTATTGTACATGATTGTTAAGATAAGTTATTAAAACAAGTAAACTAGTGACTTTTATGGAGAACCACGACCAAAATAGTATAACTATGATATTTGAAACTTACTTACTGTTAAAGAGGACTTAACAAGGAAAACATAGCAATTTGAATCACCCAAAACGAGTACACGAGTCAAAAGTTATGGCCATAAGAAGTTAGCGAAACCAAAACGGCAAAACTGCCTATACCCTACTGTTTTGCATTCTGCCTTTTTGAAAGTCACCCTTCTGCTCCGATTCATCAAAAAGTTAAAACACGAAAGTTGTCCGGAACGACATTTTCGTTTAGGATTGAAGAAGCTCGAACCCTGAAAACGCTTTCCGAGTGATAATTTCTTCAAATTATTAGCAGCCCATTTTTAGACCAAAGTCATTATATATAGGTTATGGTTTATAAAGACCAAGAGGTCTTATGACCTAGATTCAAGACCACAACCATGGCTAGAGCCAAGGTTGAGTCTCAAGACCATGGAACAATGACCAAAGGTCATGGCAAAGCCATGGCTAAAGACCGTACAAACATACCAAGGCGAAAACATGAGTTAAGACCATATATACATACCAAGGCGAAAACATGAGCTAACGACCATATAAACTTACCAAGACAAATACATGAACAAGAGTTGGCGATAACTTAAACATACAACTTGGATCTACTTCATCTAAAGAACCATGAGATATTACAAGAAATTGTCATATAAGTTATAAGAAACTTACCCTAATAACAATCTTCATGTAATCATAAACTTTCCTAAGTTTATTCAAATATTGGACATGTAACTTTTCGGATCAAAACTTATATATATATACTTTATCAACTACTACAATAGTAGGGAGCCTCATGTGAGAGTTCATTACGTAAGCCGTCGAGATTGAGTTGTGGATTTACGAATTAAAGTGTCCTGGCTCCTCGAACGTTTACTAACATGACTTCTGAATTATGTCGGACCGAACGGTAGTAAACGATATATAAACTATACATGTTTCTTGAATCATTTCTTTTCAAAGACTTACACTATACATCATACCACATCATGGACTAAGTGCAAGATATATATTGGCATGTTTATATTTCCTTAGACATTATTCCAAACCTAAGTTGCAACAATTATTCTAGGTTGCTCGTAGAAGTTCTTACGGCATATCCATCATTCTCATTATACATCATCCAACTCAAGGTGAGTTCATAGCCCCACTTTACATTACTTCAATGTTTTACAAACCCTTGGGGGGGATACATGCTACTTTTAAACCGAACACAATGTTTTTAAATTGTATGCTTGCCTGATTGTTTTATTATCACTAAGTACCAGCCTTGCTAAACCGAGATCCCTTATTATGAACCATTTAATCACTAGCAATAGTGAGCGCAAATATTGTGAATAGGCCTATTGGGATTGACGAATCCCATTTGTATTGACTAAAGTTCATACAAATGCATTAATATTTGAGATTTAGGTATGTTAGCAAAGTACCTACCGGGATAAATCTGCCGATCGACATTGGTACACGTTAACGTTTTGGTGTCATAAGCTTAGTAATGATAATAACTGTTTTGTTTTCCAAACATTGGTGTGAGTCTATTGCTCACACTACCAACATATTGTGTTCAAACATTAAACAAACTCTATGAATATCACTCAACCTTTGTGTTGACCTCTCAAGCATGTATTTCAGGTTCATGACGATCAAGGATGGCACGGAAGGGCACGGATACTCAAGAGGGCTATAAATTTTATTATCATTCAAAACTCATTTAATGTAAATTGTAAACATGGAACCATTTGGGACCTCATTTTGTAATCTCTGATATTTATACAATTTGAATGATAAATCTTTTAAAACGACTCAATTGGAGTTCGTTTTCTATTATTGTGACTATTATGCCGTCGAGTAACACCAAGTTTGAATTCCGCTGCATCCATGAATTGGGGGTGTTACACATTAGATCGCTAGTGCGTCATTTAATTATTCAAAACCGGATGGTCACTAAAATATCCATGTACTGCATATTCTTACAAAACTATTATTATATCCGGATGCTCGAAAGCTAACAACCAACAAAGTAATTTGGTAAAGGGAAGAAATAAGGCATGAGAATTATTTTGTGATTGGTTTCTACAAAATGAAAAATAAGAATCAAGTCAAATTCCGTCCCCAACTCTTTATACCACCAATGATTACTTTCCAAACTTCTTCGATCGTCATTCCGAGTCTTCATACTTACTTATCACCTCTTAGCACATTGGCTAAATGATGCTTTAAAAATGTTCATTGCTAGTTAATGAGTCTGGTTTCTTTGTACTCTTTGCTGTTATCTAAAATATGTTATGAGTTTCCTGAAATACCCCTGCTTTGGATGACAAATTACAAAAAAACCCACCCTCTTTACAGGGTCTTAACATTTCTCTTCTTGACCCGAATCATAAAACCGGCGGCCAAAACCTGAACCCATTTTAAAAAAACAGGTACTTGTGTTCTTCAGTTTTTCTGATATAATTTTTTGCTAACTTTATATCTCATATAGTTTATAGCTCAATTAATTAACTTCTAACAACTCATGTTGGCTGTTCATCTTTTGTATTATTGCTGTTCGATGAAATGACTCAGTTATTATATTACTACTAAAAAATGTGTTTTTAGACGAACCCTTTTTTCATATGACACACATAAGGTGTTTGATGAAATGACTCAATGAAAATATGTTAATAAATTATTGAAAATGTGTTTTTGGGAAAGCCCTTTTTTATGATGCACATAAAGTGTTTGATGTTATGCCTCAGTGAAAATATGAGAGTATAGAAATGTGTATTATCAAGAAGGAAGCAAAACAATGTGATTCAATGGAAGAGATTAATTCTGTTGGAATATGATTTTTTTTTTTTTTTTTTTTTTTTTTTTTTTTTTTTTTTTTTTTAAGAAAGAATTACCTTTGGATTTGTGTTTGCTTTCATGTGGATAAAAAACAATTACAATAAGATGGCAGGCAAGCGAGCAACAAGTTGCGCCGCAACCCCCTTTTGGATAGCAAACCCAATCCTACTAAAAATGAAGTTTTGTTTCTTAAGGGTCGACAAATTACTTTGCACAACCCGTTGTACCCTAGTCAAAAACTCTCTTGCCTCCGGAGCTAGGAAACCAAATGTATCAAAAGCAAAAGGGATAAACACATGTTGATTTTCTAAACAAGCCTTCTCGTGTTTAGTAACCTTGCTCGATTCCGCTTTCAAAGCAGCTTGTCCCGCAACAAACCCATTGTCGTTGAGCCCAACAAGAGGGGACACCCCTGTAAGATCCACACAAGCATGTTTCCCCCGGGCCCACCCAAACACAAGTATATCAGCCGGCCGTAAAGTAGACCTCCCTTCAAGCGGATCCGTCAGAAAGTTCACAGGGGCCTCCTTTTTGGAAGAAATTCCTGCTCGTTTAAGAACATCATACAGAACATCCTTGACCAAATCATGCCTATATTTGAAACCAGGTAACTCCTTGCAATGGACCGCATGATCGCCAAAAGAATGCAAACAAACCTTCCGGCAGATTGGGCAAGGCTCATCAACTGGAAACAAAGGGATCATCAACCGGTACTTAAGGATAGTCCGGTACTCTAAAGCCGACATATGTTGGCCTAATCCTTCAATGGGGATAACTGTCAAGAAATTCTGAGCATCAGGAGCCCGGAGACATTCAAACACTGCTTTTTGGCGAGGGGATAAATCAAACTTCACTCCCAAATTTTGAACGATTCCACTAAATAAGCCACACGCCAAAACATTTTGGGCTTTAGGGGGGGCGGTGTCCTTGTTAGAGAAACCGCTAAGATCAAAATCAGGGAGGGACATACGCAATCGATCCATCGCATACCCATAATCAGTGTCAACCCTATCAATACCACATCCTCTAAGAATGTGGTCTTGCAAACTCCAAGATTGCGCCCTCGAGGCCACAAAAGCATAAGTAGATACATCCTCTGCCGAACATAAACCCAACCCACCAAAACGAGTCGGAAGGGATGCTAGCCTCCATTGAAAATCCCCAAAAAAAGGGCCCCCACAGACCACAATGTCCTCAATCGCCTTCCGAAGGCCATTGTCGAAAACAGAAACAGCTTCCCCTATATACATAGGTTGGCACATTCTGAGACCGAACAACAGCTTTGCGACACCCATACATGAGCGGAGCAAAAGGAGCTCTGACTGAGGGTCCCGCAGACCTGGGAGACAACTCATTAGTTCCACAGCACGAGATGCCCTTTTCACGGCCAAACCACTAATAAACCCCGCATCCTGGCTTACGGCGCCTCCAAGGAGTTTCACACCCAATGTTGGCCTCCCAATCCCGCAGGGAAACAGCCCATCCTGTACTTTCACCCCATTGCATGACGGCCAAAAAACTTCTGTTTTCTTAATGTTGAGTTCAAGGCCCAGGCGGGGCCCATCGGTCTTGATTATCTCTAAGGCTTTAGCTACCTCTTTAGTGTCTCCGATAATCGTACCATCATCCAAATACCAAGCATGGAAAAGCAGTTTACAACAGTCCCTGATCCGGTGAACAAGTGGGTGCAAAACTAAAGCAAAAAGGAGAGGCCCTAAAGGGTCCCCCTGCTGAACTCCAGTGGTGGACCAAATGTGGTCATCACCCACATATAGCCTCATCGACTGACCATATAAAAACTCAACCCATAGGGAAATAGACGGGCATCGAGTCCGAACCTCATGTAGGAGGGTAGTCCGATCCACCAAGTTGAAGGCATTAGAGAAATCAACAGTAAGCATAGCCAACGACCCATCCGAGTGAAACTCATTTAATAATCTATTCGCACTGTGAAGCACGGCCTCTGCCCCACTAGGGACTCCCACCCCAAACTGAAAATCACCAAGGTATTTGGACATCTCCTTCGTTACACCCCTCATAGCCACTTTAGAGACCAACCTCCTCCAAATCGCGCCAACGGCAATAGGCCTAATCCCATTGTCCGGTTTGAGCAACGGCGTGAGGGGCGCAGAAGCCACAAACTCTGCCAAAACCTTAGGGCACCTCCCAGCCAAACATAAATTAACCACTACAGAGATAGCCTTGAGTAACTCAACGGCGATCGCCGACCCCTCTCCGCAAAATGCATCTAAAATGTGTTGGGCTCTCAATCCATCCCGCCCACAAGACGTCCCTTTTGGGAAGGAATGAATACACTCACGAACACTGTCAACATCCACAACAAGAGGAGGCGCAGAGAGCAAGGAACCAGGCATAACCGGAGGGGGCAATATGGGATGCTTAGCCAACAACGCTGTCAAAGTATCCGTACCAAGAGGTGCAACCCCCGAAGAGCACAACACTTTAACAGCAGCAGTGAAATGCCCGTCCGCAACTTTCCTCAAACATTGTTTAACATTGGTGCAAACCACTGAGCTATCAGACTTAGAGGCAAGCTCATCCTTTCCCGTGTCCACACTCAAGGGTTGGGCAAAAAGCGATAGGATAAGTTCAGAAAAACCATCGCCACCCCAAGCAGCCAACGACCGCTGAATACTATGGCATTGCAAAGACTTTCTATTACCAGACCTACGCTCCTGACGGTTAGAAGGCCTAAAAACACGCAATGTGCAACGTGGTAACAACAAAAGTTTTACCCACGCCTCCATAGACGTTGGCATAGCCGCCACCTTACCCAAAGCAGCAGCTAAGGCATGAGAAAACGCCATACGACAACTATGAGGGATGCTCTTAACAGTCGTAATAGGTAAGGCGAACACACGGTCAAGGAGAACCTCATCCACCACCACCCCTCCCAAAGGAACCACTCCCCTCTCAACGTGTGGCCTAGCGATCCCTACAATAAACTCCTCCACATCCCCCGAAACCCGCTTGAACCGGATCATCCCATCAGCATGATGGCATGCCCGGCTGAGAGCACGTAAACACATACATTCTCCGCACAACCACTGATCCGAGACCTTTAAAGTCTCCCCAACCGAAACAAACAATTCACAATCTGTGGAGAGCGCCTCTCGCAAGGCCCCCCTCCGATCATCCGATGACAAATGGAGACGCTTAATATGCGCAACCAACCTAGGAAACCCCTTGGACCATTCCATCTGGGCAACAATGGAAACCTCTAAATGGACATGGCCAAACACCCACGGAAGAACAGCCACTCACTTATGAACGGTTCCGAAATTACACGCTATTCCGTCTCATCCTTTCGCCCCTCCGTGGAACCTAAAAAGGGAGAAACAAACCCCATTTCAGGGACCGAGAAGGTCCAAGAACCCTAAACCAAACTCATATTTTGATTATTTGACCAAGATGGTCAAAGGATCAAAATTAAGAGGTTTTGTTTGGTTGAGGCAATATGTCAAACACTTGGTGTGCAAGCTGGTTAAAATATGGGTTTTGAGTTTTGGTGAAAATTATGGGAAATTGTTGGAGGGTTTTTGTGGGTTTGTGAAAAAGATTGGATCTTGGCGAATATTACTGAGATCATACGAGGTAAAGTGATAAATTTATGTAAAGTGATATGGGTTTACGAGAGTAAAAATACCTCCTAAAGAGTTATTGGAGAAGAAACGATTAATCTTACATGATCAAGTAATTGATTGTTATATGCTTATTGGGTAACAATATTTAAGTAATTTGATCTTCTTCAACAAGAGAAGAATGGATGTGAAGAATACGAAATGATAGTTGTGGGGTGTTTTTTAAGCTGATTATTGGGCTTATTTGCTTTCATGATTTTTTTGAGCTTATTTTGAAACTTATGTATGCTTATTATGACATAATAAACTTATATAAGCCCAAAAATAAGCTTAAGCAAACTTCTAAATTATTAATTGGTTGATGGTATTGTATTAACATATGTTACACTCATGAAAAGTGTTACATATGTTGATCTTTTAGTTAAGTCTTTACTAAAGAAGATGCCAAAAGGTGCAAAAAACGGCGCTCCAAAACTTTCTTTTCTTTAGTTGTAAATGAAGTAGGCAGAACACATATGAGATGTCATTGTCAGTGGCGAAGCTTGGATTTTGTAAGTGGGGGGTCGGAATCTAAATTTTTTTTTCCTAAGGCTATATTTCAGGTATACCAAAATTTTTGAGGGGTCGAAACCGAATATACCGAAATTTTTCTACACGAAAACTATATACCCCCTACATCGCAAAAAAAATTTCGGGGGGTCGGGCGCCCCCCCCCCCCCCCCCCCCCCGGCCCCTATGAAGCTTCGCCCCTGGTCATTGTTATGATGTTTCGCGCTAATTTGTGTGGTAATGCAAAACAAAGCGTGAAATAGTGATCATCTGTGAAGGTGCAGGCTAAATTCGATTTTAGTCCCATTGGTCCTTTAACGATTTCTTCAAGATATTTTTTATATTTATGGACTGTGTTAATTAGGTCTTGCATGCATCAGTATGTATGATTATCTTAAGTGTTGATAGAAAATTGTTTCAGATCTTTGGAGGTTACTTTTCCCTGTGGTTAGTGAAATTGTATCTCTCTTTGAACTCATGTTTAATTGTTGCATTTCTGACTTAGTGTACTCATATAATTTTGCACCACTTTCTTTTCTGAGGTTTTAAAGAATAGGAATAATGTGAGTGTTTGATATAATGTTAGCAGGTAGGAAACGAAACTTGTGAAGTAGCTCAAGATGGCAACAAATTCTGCTTCTAATTGTCTTCGTGGTATGTGCTCTAAGCCTCTAAGGTTCATTTGCTTGAGTAATTTTAAACTAATTTTCTAGTAGCACTTGTAAGTTGTAACTACTACACTTTTACAAGATCAATGCTCGGATATGGTACTTCTTTTGTATATGCCTTTCTCGCTATTAAAATTCAGAAATATAGGGTGTACTTGTAAGAAAACTAATTCCTCAACCAACAATCATGTGTTTGTATGAAGCTACTTTGTTAATTCTGTAATTGCTCACATTGAGAACATTAGAATCACCAACCAAACATTATAGTGAAAAGCTGTCCAAACAAATGTGGATAGCACGTGTTAGGCGTATGGACAAGAGGAAAAGGGTTGTTTGTTGACTTGTCTCCGTATTAATGATCACCCCCTCTATAGATGATTTCAGAGTCTGCATACTTCATCTTGATATCAGCATGTTTTTTGTCTTATAAGGATCTAGAAAATCTCTTCGTCCAATGTGAAATATTTGATATTCTAAAAGTCGTATCTTTCACTATTATTCCTGCCTCTTGTAGTTGTTTCTGTCAATTGTGAGTTGAGGCATTGGTTTTGTGTTACTCATTGTTATTTGATTTCATAATATACAACTGAATTTTGCATGCAGTCTCTTTAATTTTGTAATTTCTGAGTCTTGTCCTATTATTTGCATGAAACAAAATTAAACTAGCTGGACACTCACTGTTGCGGGGCCTCAATAATGTCTCGTTAGGAATGCTAAGATCACAACAGGAGACTCCCTGCAACAGTTTCTTGGCCCAGGTCTGTTCTTTTATTTATTCTAGAAGTGTAAATTTCGACTCATTCATTCATGAATGGTCGATTTGGCTTATATTTATAGTTCTAGTGAGCTTAAAAGAATTAACTTGAAATGAAGCAAGTCGAATGTGTTGAAAGTCACCCAATGTGTATTTTTATGCAAATAACCTCCCAAACCATTTAATATAAAAAGTGCAATTTGAACTAATTGTGTTTTGTAATCCTTTTACCACATTTGCTTTGTGTTAGCCAAGTTAACTGGTTTACTTAAATGCACAACACTTTTGTATTTTGTGTCTTTTATAGCAAAAAGGACTTTCATACAAATGAGATCCAATCTGAAAGTGGTGGACAACTCAGGGACAAAACGAGTTATGTGCATACAAGCTTTGAAGGGGAAGAAAGGAGCCAGATTAGGGGACACGATAGTAGCATCAGTGAAGGAAGCCCAACCAGGCTTAAAGGGGAAGGCTGCCGGAAAAATGAATTTTCCGGTGTTCTGTGGTGGTGGCGGTTCAATCAGCCGGGAAGTCGCCGGCACTTGTGAAGTTTTAAGGACGTTGATGGTATCCTTCAAGTAAGTTCATTTACTTCCATATGATCCCGGGTAACGGATTTTAGCAAGTTTTAACGACAGCTTGACTGACCCATCATTTTTTTTCTCCTTTTGTTTTTAATCAAATAAATATAAAATAACAAATCATTAAACATATATTCGGCTGACCCAGGTTCGTGCTGATCGTATCCAATTCGATCTCGAGGAACTAATGAAGGCTTTAACTGAACGTTGAAAAAAACATGGAATTGATGTCAAGTCAACTGTGGTTATTGAGCTTCCGAAGGGTATCATCTTTCATCTCATGCTATCAGGAATACTCCATTAGCAATAATGTCACTGTATCTGTATAAATATTATAATAAAATGATTGATATTGCGTTATGGTTCACCTATTTTGTTTGTCAAGGTTGGCAACCTGGAGTTCCAGAGATATCTGCTGTGTCGGATGAGGATTGAGATAAATTCGAAGATGAAGGTTTGACACTCTTTCTTTTATAGTAACTGTTTATCAGAGAAGGAGCAATGTCAGCTCATTTTTGTTCAAAGATATCAGCGTTGGTGGGTCAATCCCACCCGTGTTCCACACAAACATGGGCGGAGCTTAATGAGGACCGGGAAGGGTCCCGGCCCCCCTAGGCCTAAGCCCGTTAGTGTATTTATTTGCAATTTCATGTGTTAAAAAAAGTTTTTTTTAATTTATTATTATTATTATTTGTTTTTATATCTCGGCCCTCTCATCTAATGTTTTTTCAGGAAAAATTTTGTTTTGGCCCTCCCACAAAAATTTTTCTAGCTTCGCCATTGCGCACAAAATATCCGTTTTGACCCGTGTTCTCACGTTATTCTCTTCAACCACATTTGCACTTTGCACTAAACTAGTTTGTAATGACAGGTTTCTCATTTGATGCTATGGTGCCTGCAAATACCAAATCCACATCTCATGCAGAAAACTCCTCTACTATGGATGATGTTTCCGAGGATTCATATTCAAATGCTGACAGCAAGTCAGAGAAGCCTTTCGAGACTGAATCAGCATACGCACATAGCGAAGATGAGTCGGCTAAAAGCCCAGCTGGTAGTCCCACAACACAAAAGATATCGGAAAGAGCTTTGATGCTGACACAGAAAGGTAAGAATTGGATTCTGTTTATGGTCTGATCTTTCATTGTCTAAATACAACAAAAGTGTACCTATACCTTGTTTGCTGGAAAGATCTAAACATGCACTTGTCTATTGCTCTTGTTTATCGAGTTTGATCTTCTTCTATTAGGGGTTTTGATGACCAAGGATGGGGTACTTTCGACAACAATGATGATGTAGATTCGGTGTGGGGATTCAATAGTGACACAGCTAAGGTGAGTTCATATATTTTTTTTTCAATTATATCGTTGCATTCAATGGATAGTGTATAAGGTTATAAAGGATATTACAACTTAAGGTGGAAAAATGCTACATATGTGCTACTAAATAAAAAGATAAATAAATGCTTTAGAGTGAATATTAATACTGAAACTGAACCAATTCATATCTGAAAATTAATGCTACTTACTGCTCTAGAGTGGACCTGGAAACTGAACCAATCCATATCTGGTTTGTATCAATTGCGAACTGTTTTGGTATGCTTGTCATAATTAGAAAAACATAAACCTAGAACAAAGCTGTTTGAAGATAAAAAAAAAACAATTGGAAACGTATCTCTGTTATGAGTGCAAAAAACTTCATTTTTACAGGATGCCAAACATGAGAAGCATGGAGAGAGTTATTTCTTTGACTCCAGTAGCTTCACTGCAAGTCTAAGGAAAAGTGATTCCCCGCAAGGCAGTAATAGTTTCTTCCAGAAAAAGAGTCCATTTGGGTTTGAAGATTTGGTTCCTGGCTCACCAGCTTCTCGAGCTGGCACCTCACCACAGTACAGTGGGGGAGGAGCAGAGAATTCTTTCTTTGATAATTTCTCGAGATACGATTCTTTCAGTGCCACTGACCGAGGTTGTCCCAAACAAGAAACCTTCTTGAGATTTGATTCCATGAGCAGCTCCACACATGATAATAACTTCTCAAGATTCGACTCAATGAGCAGCACGGCACAAGACCGTAGTTTCGCAAGGTTTGATTCAGTGAGTAGCAATGCGGGTTTTGACCATGGTCATACATACTTATTTGATGACTCAGATCCATTTGGGTCAAGCGGACTGTTTAAGGTGTCATCAGAAAGTCAAACGGGGAAAAATGAAACTGATAAATGGGCATTTTAGTTTGGAGTTTGGTGGTGTTATTATACTGTGAAGAGGGTTTTTGTATTCATGAAGGATGGGTATGGAGATTACCATGTATTTCCTACCGGTTTGATAGTCTGTTCGTACCACTTGCTTGTGTTTGATTCCATTGCATGGGAACTGTACGATATTTTTTTGGTGTAACTCTGACCAGAAATTCTAATTTGGATTTCGATCACTATAAATATTTGGTTTAGATTGTTAGATGCTTATTGTAAAAATAATGTACGCTAAAGTTTAAACATTTTATTGGTAATTAACTAGACATATGCCAAGAGGAGGTAGGCTGGAATTAGGGGTAGTCAAATTTGATAGTGTGTTGTACTAACTATGGATTGGCTTGTCTTAGAAAATTATCATGAGAAAGTGTTTTGCGCATTGTTGGACTTGTTATACGAACAGGGGTGATACTTTTGATGTAACTACATCAATGTACTTTATACGCAAAACACGTGCCTCCACTCCGGTTTTCACCTTTCCTCCTGGTGATTCTTTTTTATTTATGCACACACACTACATCAATGTCTTTTTGTGTTGAAAGTAGCATTGTGGTTCTCCTTGATTTTGGACTTTGGAGTGCAATTGGTATCGTCCAAGTTACATTTGATAAATTAGTGCTCCTAAAAATTCTTGCCACCCGTAAAGTTTGTCATGGGAAACGTATAATCGATAAAGATTGTTCGCCAAAATTTATGATTACATGATAACGTCGACGTAGAGATATTCATCAAGCAATAGGTATTGCATGACTTGAAAACGTATTTATATTATAGCTGAACACATGCGCTTACAAGGATTATAAGTGGGGTTTAAAGTTGATTTAGGGTCAGCCCACCTGTATTACTTAAATTGTGATTTGAGATTTTAAGAGTAGAATACCTGAGCTTTCATTGCTCACTGCTTCTTAATCCATCCGAAAACCTGTAATTTATCTATACTCTTTGTTTATTTAATCACTCTTTCATCTAGAATTTAAGAAAGATTCTTTCGGTTTTAGTATACCATTGCACATTTATAATTGGTATCCTTTTGGCAATGCTGGAAGGGAGATAAAATGTAATCTTTGAACGAATTGTGGTTAGGTAAATTCATGTCATTTCATCTGGAATGTTTGGTTATAAATGCGAAATCATGTTGCAGGTTTAGGTTGTTTGCAGCAATTTGGGAGATACAGATTATAACAAGGTTGTATTCATTATCTGGGTTGATAAATTTACCTTTTATGGAGATTTGAAGAATAAGTCTTGCCGGAAAAAGTAGACGAATTCTACTCATACGCATTTCATCAATTAACCGGTGCGTGGGTGAAAAAGTAAATCATTTTCATTATTATTTTTACTTAAATTTATAAACAAAAAACTAAAATTTGACATTCACGGTTAATAAATCAAACTTGTAATGCTGTTAAAATCAAAACTACTGACATTAGAATTACAAAGTTACAAACCCATTTGTTATTGGACGGACTACCAAGACCAGAAGCTCCCTCTTAAACGCCCTCCCAACCTAATGGCCCCACCATGTTGTAATTGAGTTGCGAGGTCTAGAAACATACTCAAGTTTGTGACGTCGTCTTGCTGTAAATCTCCATCACAAATTAGTCTTACTCCACACTCCTTCACCTCAACATCTTCTTCATTATTCTCTTCTAAGAAACTAAATGTAACAAAATTCTTTGCTTCCTTCCATTCACTCCATATATCCCTTGTATAATGCAACCATATCATATATGAATCTTGGATTCCTATCACCTCTTTCTCAAAATAAAACTCAATTGAAGCTGGAATGTAACCGCCTCGATCCAAAGAAGCTCCATCAAAGTTGTTTACAGAGTATCCTTTCAATTCTTTGAAAGGCTTTTTGCACTTGAAAACAACACAAGTTCCAAATCCCCTCAACTTATCATAACTCCAATCTGATGGTAATTCTACCTTTACATCATTTCCCATACTTCTATTTGTAAACCACTCTGGAATAGAGCTATTCCCATGATATCCTATATCTATACGACTATAGCCAGGGTCTTGCGTGAAGAATTCACATCTGTTAGTCTGGACACCCAAATACCCAAGGAAAGCAGAAAGCTGGTGAATAGAGCCTTGGGAAGTTATAGATGAGTCAACACACTGAGTCTTCGATATAGACCCCTCGCTATCAGTGGTAACCTTCTTAAACAGCTTTGGACAATTTATGAATCCATTTACCCTAAACCTGGATGGGTCTTTAGATGATCCCAACACTTCTCTTAAGGAGGTGCAATCAGATGCATGAATATAATCTAGGCTATGTGGAAGTTCAGGCAACACTTCCAGCTTCTTGCAACAATCAAGATCAAGTCTTTCGAGATGAGAAAGTTGAGTCAAACTTCCAGGCAAGCTAGTAAAATTGTTCCCTTCCAAGTATAGATTTTTTAGACATGATAAGCCCCCAATGCTCTCAGGAACTTGTACTAAATTGCAGTAGCTTAAATTCAGATCCTTTAACATCTGTAAACCTGCCAATGAAATTGATCTTTGGGGATGTTGTTGTTTACTTAGTAAATGAAAAGGGATTGAAGTCCACCATCCAGGTTGGATCCTCCCTTGGCCACTGAATGACAATGATTCAAGGTTTATTAGAGAGGATACAAAAGAAGGAAGTTGTGTAATGGCATCCGTTTCCACTCTACCTGGAAAATTCTGAAGCCGTTTGCAGTCTCTCAGATTTAACACAACAAGCCTCTTGAGCATTCCAATTGAGGGATGAACGCTAACCAAATTCACACAACCTTCAAGACTTAACTCTTCGAGATTTGTACTCTCCGAGAAGTCAGGGGTGGTTGTTAGGTAAAGACAGCACCGTAGATTCATTACTTTCAACCTTTTAAAGCACTGACATCGATAAAACAAAAAAGAAGATAAGTTCTTGGATAGTAGGTATCAAATAGGAAAACATGTGTGTACAAGAAAATACCTTAGCTGTTGTCCAAAAATGTTTTATGTTGCTGTAAGACAGGTCAATGGCCACAATGTTTTCTGGATAGAAATCTGAAGGTAAGTACTTGAAAGGGCATCCATGCCAACAAAATAACCTTAGCTCATTGGACAAATAATACAATTTTTTTCCTGAGAAGATCACATTGTGGCCCTTCAATTCAAGTTTATGCTCATATACTTTTTCCTCTTGATAGATTTTCAGGATCCGCAACTTTTTCATATGTGCAAAATCATTAGCATCTATGTGAACCTTTTGACTAAATTTCTCTAATGAAAGGACTAGAACTTCAACTGCTTCAGTTTTTGGCACCTGAAAAAGCAAGAACATGTCACTTCATTAGGATATTTGCTAATGCTTTAATGTATTAATGTAGAGAAAAAAGAATCACATACCACTACTTACCTTCTTTTCACTCAATACATTGTAAACTTCAGATGAATTCCACAATCTCCTCTGTTTCCCACTCATGATAGATTCTTCATGAATGATTTCCCTTGCCATTGCTTTAATCAAGTCATGCATTTGAAGTGACATGTCACTACGGATCGTAACTAATGACTTATCAACTAGAACTTGCATGTTTGTATCTGCAAAAAAGTTACAGCCATCTAGTAGGCTTGCTACAAATTCACTGTTTTCTCCAATGAATAAACATGCAATATCAAGTAAGATATTTTGTTGTTGTGGGTTTAGCCCATCGTAACTTAAACGAAGCACACTTTGTATCTTTTCATTCGGATGTACTTTGAGCCTTTCCAGTTCACTTTCCCACTGACCCACAGTTTTGCCATATAAAAAACGGCCCAAAACTTTGAGGGCTAGAGGGTGACCTTGCACATAGTTCACAACTTTCTGAGAAACTTCTTTGAATTCTATAGAAGACTTGTTTTCTTTAAAGGCATAGGAACGGAAGAGCTCAAGAGATAGACCCTCATCTAAAAATTTCATGTCATGGATTTCATCCACTCCATGGGATCTTAGCAACTGTTTATCTTTACTTGTGAAAATAATCAAACTTCCTGGGGAAAACCAACTAGCTGAACCTGCTAGTGCCTCTAACTGCTCATGATCATCTACATCATCCAAAACAAGCAGGATCGTTGACATCATCTTCTTTATCACCATAATCCCTTGACCGACACTCGTTATCTTCAAAGCTCTTGTTTTCATTATGTTATCAATAAGTTGCATTTGGACTTGAGTTAGGTCTTGCTGTTTTCGGACATCTTCACAAAAGCAACTTCCTTCAAAGTGGACATACATCAAGTTATAAATAGCTTTGGCAAGGGTTGTCTTTCCTATTCCACTTATACCACAAATACCAAGCATATTAACCTTATGTGACCTAACGAAGCATGACAAGTTTAATTTGTCAAAATGGAAATCTATGCCAACAAGGTTTTCACCAACATGCAAGGGCCCGTCATATAATTTTTTGAGTATGTCTTTGGAGATGCAATCGATGAACTTATACTCATGCCTGTTAACCACAAAGACACAATAAGTAAGAGAAACTACAGTGTTAAGCTTTAGTAGAGCTACAAGACTAATTACACAAAAACATGAAATTTACCCATTTGTCATGTCCTGGAGATCCCATCCAGATAAGTTAGCCGCCATGGATAGAGCTTCCCTCCATTTATCCACCTCTGTTCTATTTGAAACATCATGTTTGGCAAATGCTCCAGCATAGCTCCCAGTTTGTTTCCTAACCACGTCAGGTTTAACATCATAAAAGATTATTTGAACCTCGTGTTTAGGCTCTCCCATTTGCTTGCACTCGAGTATTTTGACAAGTTCCCTCAGACACCATGATGAAGAAGCGTAATTCTTGGAGAAGATAACTATCAGAAACCTTGATTCTTCAATTGCTTTGTAGAGATGAGGGGATATGTATTCTCCTTTAGGCAATTCTCTATCATCTCTAAAAGCATGAATTCCTTTTTGCTTAAAATCATTGAACATATGATCCATGAAGTTTTTGCGGATATCTTCACCTCTGAAACTTACAAAGACATCATATTTCCACTGATGAGGAATATTGGACGTAGTAGCCATTATCAACAATGAGATCGAGCTGCATGTGTTCACAAGAAAAGATCACCAGAAAGAGTAAAAATACAAATACAGATGAAACACTAATTAAATTAATACCAAGAATCCATGACCAAGTAGCTAGCATCAAACATGCGAGTGCTTTTGTTTTATACCACGTAACGTGTAGACAGGACCTACATGCATGCTAGTTGCTTATATGTATTAGACAATTTTATATAAAAAAGGCTTGAAAGATTGCATTTCAAAAACAAAATGTGTGATTTTGCAATTCAATCTTGATAATACTATTTTCGATTGTTCATTCTAAATAACAACAAACCCAATCCCGCCAAGGCAGGGTAAGGGCGATTGTTCATACTACAACGATAAAATATTGGACTTGAAATATGTTTTTTTCTTCTTGAAATAACAAATGATAACTTCGACCGGATGACCCTAAAACTAGCACGACCCTAAAAACTACAACGATCCGACCTTTAATGATCTTAAAAATTACAAATATGACAGCCCAACAATCCAACTTACGTATAACCACCCAAGGTCAATTACTCAGTAAAAAATACCAAGCCGGGTGAAAACCTAAACATTTGACATAAGTTTTCTTTGGCTATATATAATAGTTTTTGCTTTGTTTTAAGGTTACCCAACCACTACTGAACAAATAATAATAATATTAATAAGTTGTTTAGTTACTACTATGAGATATGCAAATGCAAAAATGAAACAATAAAAAGTACTAATTAGAAATGACTTACAATAAATATAGCGATGATGAATAGATGCAAGTCTTTGAAATGAAATGCGATCAAAATGAATGTTCCAGTTGAGTTAGAAAGAGTAAAGGTAGGGTGGTTGGTTGAGTCAAAGTCAACTTTAATTTCACTTCTAGTCCCTTTACTTTAAGATAAGAGGCAACTGAGCAATCATTTGTCAAATAAATTATTTCATACAGTAAGTAATATTTTTGCTCACATTTTTTAGTGATTAGTGATAAGCCTCTTGCCAGTAGGCTGTCTTTGAGCAATTTTGATCCAAATGTTGGTCTCCTGAAAGTGGAGAAGTCATGAAGATAACATTTTTTGTGAACCATACAAGTTCTTGTTGCAGCAAAACTTATTCAATGTGTTTTATTAAGCAATCTCTTTACAGTCCATAGTCCGTCCATGAGTTTATTTATTTGGGGAAACAGGAAAAGTATAGAAGTAAATTGTATTTGTTTGGTCATATATGTTCTGTAAATAACCAACAGTGCGACCACAAATGAAAATGGTTTACAAGAAGAATAGCACAGAAAGCATTTGATTATATATCATCAATCCGAATCTGTATCCAATAAAAACAAGTTACACTTGTATCTAAACTCAATGTAATCCTTCCAGCAGAAGTTTTTTTTCTAGTACAATGAAAACCACCAAATTTTCAAAGATAATGACACTAAAGCCCTTAGCAAGCAAAATCAATCAAATTGATTGCAACTTCACTAACAATACACAAGATTCACTCTAATAAAGCCAAACCATTGCTACTAACGATGAAAACCGGTAGCTAGTACCCTTTCCTTGCGGTCCTTCTCACTGTAGTTTTCCGCTCCACAGTAGCATCCATTGATCTTTCAAAGCTCATAGCCAATGGCGGTTTCTTGTTCTCTTTGCTACTACTTCTCAATGAATACCTCTGTGTCGTCACAGGCTCTCTCCTCTCTAGCCTTTGTGCCGTCGCAACCTCTCTCCTCTCCACCAACGGTGTAGTCATCTTCCTCGCACTCTCATATTTCTTGACTTCCACAGTTCTCTTTGCTGACTCCATTCTAACCCCAAGATACTGATTGCTCGGGGTCTGTTTCTCAACCCCGCATTCGCCTCTCTTTCTTTTCAGCCTTTCGTTTCTTATTGCAGAATACTCTTCATAGAACCTACCCCTTTCGAACAAAGGATTCCCAGTATCAGATTGACTAGTAGTAGCAGATCCCCTCAAAGTATCTTGAACCATCTTCGTTAAATCTCTTAATTCACGAGATATTGTTTGGTATTCAGGGCGGAGCTCAGGTTCTTCTACTTCAGAAGATGGTTTGGGCAAACGAGATTGTGTGTAAGAACCTGTTAGTCCAAGCAAAACAACAAACTTCAGTATAAAGTAGAGGAAAGAAACTTAAGGTAAATACAAACCAATTATAAGTCGATTCATAACCGGCTTTGCATCTACAGAAAATATTGCTACGAAAGAGTTTGTTTCTTATATCAACCATTTATGAACTTTCCACTCAATAAATCGTCATATTTACATATATCTGATATTCACATTGTTGGAAAGTCTAAAATGATCAATTTTTTCATAATTCAGATGTATGAACCTATAAACAGAGTTTTTTTTTTTTTTTTTTTTTTATCACAAATATATAATGATCAATCAAACATTTTTCAAGATAAAATCAAGGAAGTAGAATAACTTTCCATCAGTCGTGAACATGTAACAAACACAGATTCTTACAAATTCATCTTTTAAAATTGATCAAGAAAACTAAACCTAAGGATTTCCCTGTAACCAATTTTTAATTATACATAACAAAAACGGCAAAGTTTCTAGTAACCACTCTACCGATTTCAAGATACATAAAAACGTCAAAGTTACTAGTTCCTAACACGAACGCCAAAGTTTGATTTAAAAAACGAGGAAAACTATAACCACGGTATTTCAAAAACAGATAGTGCCTTCTTATCATACCCAAAAATCTCTACCAATCGATAAACAAATTCAACATAAATCGACCAAAAAGAACAATTTTGCATAATTCTTGAAACCCTTTACAGATATTTTTACACCAAAACTAATTTTCTTGAATTCAGCTAGTCAGTTTCACAAACACTTGGTGGGTCGTAAAACACCCACCTTCACTTCACAAAACCCAAAACCCACAAATACCCAATACAGGAAAAGAAACTTAAGGTCAATACAAACCAATTATAGTATCAACCATTTATGAACTTTCCACTGAATAAATCGTCATATTTACATATATACGATATTCACATTGTTGGAATATATAATAACTTTCCATAATTCAAATGTAAGAACCTATAAACGGAGTTCTTTTTATCACAAATATATAATAGCCAATCAAATATTTTTCAAGATAAAATCAACGAACTAGAATAACTTTCCATCAGTCGTGAACATGTAAAAAGTTTTCCGTGATAACGAACACAAATTCTTACAAATTCATCTAATAGAGCAAGAAACTAAACCTAAGGGTTTCCCATTTAACCAGTTTAATTTTACATAACAAAAACGCCAAAGTTTCTAGTAACCACTCTACCGATTCCACGTAAACCTATAAAAATGTCAAAGTTACTAGTTCCTAACACGAACGCCAAAGTTTATAGGGCAAGATTGTTTTAAAAAACGAGGAAAATCATAACCATGGTATTTCAGAAACAGATAGCGGCTTCTTATCATATCCAAAAATCTCTACAAATCGATAAACAAATTCAACATAAATCGACCAAAAAGAACAATTTTGCATAATTCTTGAAACCCTTTACAGATCTTTTTACAACAAAACAAATTTTCTTGAATTCAGCTAGACATTTTCACAAACAATTGGCGGGTTGCGTAAAACACCCAATTTCACTTCACAATACCCAAAACCCAAAACCCATAAATACCCAATACCCAAATCAATCAGTCTCAACACAAACCAATAAAAAAAAACAAGATAATACCAGATGGGATTTGAAGATTGTTTGTCACACCAGTTGATTGAACAACAGGGCGACGAGAGCGAAGCCTAACAGGGGATCTTAGAGCGAGCGGCGGCTTACGATCTGAACGCATCATCATTTTTGACATAAGTTTGTGGTTCAAGATTTGGGTTTTGAGGGTTTGTGGGGATTTTAAATATGGTTTTGAATTTTGTGAAAAGGGAGCGTGTAGTGTCAACGGTCATATATTTTTGATCCAACGGTCTGAAATGGGTTTAAATACTGATTTGGGAAAGTGTATTGTACTTTTTTCTTTTCTTGGACTAGGCGAGTACCCGTGCATAGCAACGGAAATTTTTGTCGGCAGACAATTAACGATATGTGATATTGTGGTAAGCGTTTCGTGTAACGCTTAAAATAAAACGTGAAAAATCCTTTTCGGGTGTAGAATGTTATGTTACGGGTGTACGATATTTTTTGATTGATAGACCATAGTGCCTTACATAAGTTAGAGTGAAAGAACATAGCCGCCATTTATTAATAGAAGTTATTTTGAAGTATCAGGTAAAGAATTGGTGTGATGATTTGGTTTAAATGTCAAGATTATTTGAGATGCTTTCCATATGCTTGTACTCAGTGTTCTAAAAGGCGCGCCAAGGCGCGAGGCGTGGCCTCGGCGCCACGAAATGGACCAAGGCGTGAAGTCTAGGCGTCGTGTAAAAAAGCGTGGAATAAGGCGCGAAAAGGCGTGCCAAAGCGCGCTTTATCGTATGGCGTGGCGCCATTTTTAGAAAGAGATGATGTGAGCTTAAATTTTGGGCCTAGTAATTTCTAAACATAGTTCAAATTTTCACTTTATTTCTTATGCATATCACTTTTTGTAAGCTCACCTTTTGTAAACTCACATTTTGTAAACTCGATATGCATATAAAATATGATATTATATCATAAATGATAAATATATAAATATTTTTCGCCGCCTTAGTCACGCCGCAAAAAACGCTATGGCTTCGCCATGGCGCGTAAGGCTTGAGGCGTGGCCTTGCCGCCACGCCACGCCTCACGCCATTTATAACATTGCTTGTACTCTAGTTGTCTAGTTGACCAAGTGAAATCATTGACAAATTTAAGTTGACTAAATCCCTTTAATAACGCTTGACACTATTTAAATAGTTTCCAAATTTTTTACACAAGAAAATTATCTTTCAAATGTCTCACAAATTAAGAAAATACCCTTGCCATAGATAGATTAAGGCAATTCAGCTTTGTATTTCAAATGAATGCCTGGCCGTGTACAAATATGTGTTGCCAATTATGAAAAGACCCTTGCCATAAATACACATTCTGATTGAATACTTTCTATAGTTAGGTTGGGCTGAACAAATGAATGAAAGTGAACTAAGCAGCACCACTATACTTCAGTCACCAAGACAATTCCAAATCTTCAGATGTCCTATAATACAAATTTTATGCATCATTAAGCTGCTTGGAGCAAGATCAAATATTCAATAAACGAAACAATGAGAGTAACAAAAATAAGTGGCTGAACTAAATTAAGGAGAGGAAATTATTGTGTAAAAATAGCTAAGTCTCCATTTAAATTCATGCTTGACCTCTCTATCATTCAGTTTGATCATACACAATTTGAAGAAAAAAAATGATCTATGTGTTTAGCGCATACCTCCTCAATGATGTTAAATTTAATGCCTTTGTTTGAACTT
Source organism: Artemisia argyi (assembly GCA_030686995.1). NCBI lineage: Eukaryota > Viridiplantae > Streptophyta > Magnoliopsida > Asterales > Asteraceae > Artemisia > Artemisia argyi. Next base: position 131,493,373 of record CM060709.1, on the reverse strand, counting down.
TAGTTGCTTGCGACAATAAGCATTTGTTAAATTTAGTTGCCTGAAAAAGAAAACCAAATAGTCTTAAACACGTTAATGAGATAACACCAAAACGTGTTATTATTGCGATTCTCAAATAACTCTTGTACGTCACTTCTAATAGAAAAAATAAACTGATAAATGTCATGTTTTATTAGTAGATGCTTAAAAAGGTTAGAATCAATGTGTAACCTACAAAGAAAACATGTTACATACTAAATAATTGCAAAAAGAAAATTTGTTCTGGTGGCTCTAGTTATTTTTAATCCTCACAATCGACATTTTATAGTCCTTATTAATCAATTAGATGAATGTAATAATCAACAATCTTTGAATATAATAATCACATAGAAATTTCATGCTTAAACATAATTGTGAGAATGATCTTGTCATAAGATATAACAAGTGATAGTAATGCATAAGAAAGAGAACTTACAAGATTATGATTGGAAATCCATTTGGAACATAGAAATCTGCAAAATCAAAGAGAGAAAAAAAAAGATGTTAATCAATTGATTTGTCATTTCCATTTCTTTTTATTTGTTTAGACAGTCGTTTGTTTATATATGCTTTTACTCAAGCAGAATTTTGAACTTCAACGAAATCAATTTCCCACCTAGCATTGACATTCATTGGCATATAGTTTCCTAACTTGCAATATTGTTTCCTTGCTTAAGTTAGAGACAATCATTGGCATATAGTTTCATATCTAAACACCAATTCAGTTCTGACTTTCGATTTCCATTAAGGACATTGACCAATTCAGTTTTACAAGAGCATTAAGGGCATTAACCAAAAATTGCTAAATAATAAAAGATTGGCAACAATGAACAGTTGCCTTTGTTCTTAATGATGCAATTATAACAATAAATGAATTTTTTACATTTTGTATGAAGTAGTTCTAAATAAGCAACCCCAAGTACAAGTACACCCACTCATACACTCCAAACACACCAAAACAAATTATGCAAGAATACCCAACGAAATAGAATTGTATATTACCTTGACCACAAGATATAAAATCTTTCTTATATACACATGAAGCAATATCCAAAATTCAGATCACACACTTGTAAACATCGTATGCTTCATCTACAACAATGTACCCTATTAAACACCATATGAAGCAATATAGTTCTTTTAATATTGTCAACATTGAAGGTTAGGCACAAAAAAAAAAAAAAAAAAAAAAAAAAAAAAAAAAAAAAAAAAAAGTTGCAAACAGCCTCAAAAGAATCAGTGACCATTTTCTCAAAATGTCTTCAAATATTAACTTTATAATAAAATCTACATAAAAAATTTTAGAACAAAATTAACCTTTAAGTATAAAGCATACTATTTCCGGCGGTAGCAACTAATTCCGGCAATGGTGGTAACAATTCCAGCGGCGGCAGAAACGTTCCAGGCGGCGGCACACTTTACAGCGATAGAAGTTGTGGATCCTTTTTCCGGCGATAGTAGTGGGGGTAAGCGGCGGAAACCGGTGGCTATAACAATAAAATTAATAAAAATGTTACTATAGATAGATTTATTCAAAAAACCTATAGATCTATAACAAAAAAATTCAAAGCTTCATTAATACAGATAGATCTATCAAAAAAACTAAAAGAAACAAAAAAAAACTCAAAACTAAAAAAAACCTTCTTGGTGGTCTTAAGACTCTGTGGTGGTGTTCTATTGTGGTTAGGTTGTCAGTCGTAGTTGTATGCAGCGGCGGCAAGCACTGGAGATGGCGTTTCGTGGTGGTGGGGTCTCGTGGTAGTGGTGGTGATGTTCCAGCAGCCGAGTGTGAAGGGTGTCGGTGGTAGAGGGGTATCGAGTGTGAAGGGTGTCGGTGGTGGAGGGTTGTGTGTTTTTTTAGAGAGAGAGAGAGCCGAGTGTGAGAATGAGGAGGATGAGAGAGTTTTGTAAGTTTCAAATGGTAAAACTACATTAATTACTTTCCATCAATAATTGGTTGACAAGGGTAAAATGGGCATTGACTGAAATTTCAGTTTTCCACATTTCACATTTTCACTTTGACCAAAAATACTTTATAAGTAGTTAAGATAAATAAAGTTATAGATTGAATTTTCTATTCTCTTTTGGGTGAAATTTATCAAATATTTCGTCAGTTGATTTTCGCATTTTTATTTTTGTGTTGTTTGAAAATAAGTTTTTACTTTGTGTTTCAAATAATCAAAATAGATTTTAGCATGCAAATAGAATATTTGATTGACAAAGAGTGTGTTAATATAACATTAGGCAATAGTCACCATTAAGGCAAAATGTTAGGCTAGATGCAATAACGACCAAGGCCGACTCGGTCTTAATCGGTCGTCTCGGTCTTCATTGTTGTGGCTAGTCGGTCGTCGGTCAACAAAAAACTCAAATGGGTCGTGGTCACGATCGACGGTCGCCACTTTTGTGTGTATATTTTTTTTTTCTTTTTTTCCTTTTTAAATCTTTAGAATAGAAGATATTGTGTGTATTTAGTGTGTGTATTTAGTGTGTGTTTGGATTGAGTTACAAAGAGGATGATGAGGATGGTGGAAGTTGGGTGATGGGCTTTATGTGTTGTGAGCATGTGACGTTAAATTTACTCTTTTTTTTTTTTTAATTGTCTTGTAATTTTTTTTAGATATTATTTGAGAAAAAAAAAAAAAAAAAAAAAAAAAAAAAAAAAAAAAAAAACTTGGTCGCCCTTACTGTGGCACTGAATCGCCTGTAGGTCACTGAAGAGAGAAAGCTGACGTGGCAGAAAAAATAAGAAGGATTGACCCTTATTGCAGGTCCTTATTGCATCTAGCCTTACATCATCGTCACCTTAACATTCTCCCTTTTCATACTTACACACCAAAATATTCTCTCACTCATCACTCAAGCCAAAACACCACTTGTTGTACCCTCAATTTTATATATTTTTGATTTTGAGTGTTGATATATAGACCTACAACATAAGCATACTAATTGACATAATCCATTCATTTCATGACAAGTGTTAAACAATAACTCTCTCTCATCATTTTTCACCAATTTATTTTTCAAATGAATCAATCAAATCTTTAAGTCTTAGTTTTAGGCATACAATTCATTTTCCTTTTATTTTTTCTGACCAACCAATTTTTTATTCATTAAAATAAAATACAAATTATATAAAACTAAAAATAAAATTTACGAAAAAGGTTAAAAATAAATGTAAAAGTATATACTTCATATACACATACACAATCTTTATTAAAAAAAAAAAAAAAAAAAAAAAAAAAAAAAATTGAATTGAAAAACAAATCATTTTACGCAACGGCGTTAGCATGGCTTGGAGTTTGGTGCCGGGGGAGGGGGTGTGGTAACACCAAATGGCACTGAGACTGCTAGGATTGGCGTAAGTTGGGCGCCACGATACCCATCCCTCTTATACATTGAACCTTCCTATCCATTTCATTCTATAAATAAAATTCATTTCTATTTTTGTTTTTATAATATACATTAGTCGTTGTGAGTGATACTGTTCCTAAAGAAGACTATTTTTATTTTTCTAACATAGGTTCATGCCTTTTCCAAAACCAAAACAGATATTTTTGAACTTTGCAAAAATACTACAACACACCACTAATATTTTTTTATTTAATATTATTATTATTATTTAAGTTTTAACTTATCACAAACCTCTTTTTATGCCTATATTAGGGTGGTGGCAATGTTGTCTAACAAATACTCAAAATAATTTGTAATTAGCCAATAGAATCAATACAACACTTTTCATGCCTAGCCATGCCTAACTACCTATTTTTAGTGGCAATTTGATGCCTAACCATGCCTAAACTTTTTTTTTTTTTTTTTTTTTTTTTTTTTTTATTCCAAACGCGTCTTGACCCTCTTGAAACCATTTGAATTGCGCTTCAAATGTCACCAACAATTTTTAAAAACAACGTTTTACTTATACGAAAACGTTCACAAAAAACTTTTTCGTTAAACTTTGGTTGTTCAACGAAATAGTCATTCATTAGATTTTCTAAAGCTTTATCACGAAAACGTTTGACATAACCACGGATGAAGGTAGAGCTTGCCGTGTCTTCAAGAGCTTCGTACGCGGCTAAAAAGGTTTCGATTGTACTACCGGATTCTTCGGATGAGTAGGAGGGAATAATTATCTCGTTCGAGAATGAAGAAGATGATGACATGGTAACTAAGATGTAAATTGTATGTGTGATTTGAAATTATAGTTTAGATGTGAAAATAAAAAGGAAAATGGTGAGTATTTAAAGGAAATTTATTATTATTATTATTATTATTATTATTATTATTATTATTATTATTATTATTATTATTATTTGGAAAATACCACAAACGGTCGAAATATTTATGGCACCAACGGTCATATTTTGATTGCTTTTGTCTTTACCGAATCGGTGAATATCACCGAAGAACTCGCCGATTCCATCATGCCGACACATAGGCAATGACATTGTCGATCCATGCCGACTGAAACCGAAGGTTGCCGACTCACGTTGCCACCACCCTTAGTTATTTTGTATTCTTTTATTGTTATTATTATTATTATTATTATTATTATTATAAGTTTTTTTAAGTTTTAACTTAACACAAACCTCTTTTTATGCCTATATTAGTTTTTAGTTAGTCAAAAAACTAGGTTTTTGTTCATGAAACGTGTGTATTTTTTGCTTTCTAAAAGTAAGGTTATTAATTATACTGTAAATTAATATTAGTAAACCAAGACATTATTTTGATAATTAGCTTTACTCGTAATATTAACAATCAAATTTTAGTAGTGCATAACATTTTGGTCTTAATAGCTGATGTACAAATGATATAAACTTACTCTCGTTGGCTACATTATATTTCTTAACACATTCTCACATCAAGCTTTCACTTGTATTCTAATCAATTGTTATCTATGGTGATATATCATACTAGCTTGATCATTAAAGGGATTCCCCTGACTCAGCTTGAGGACCTCTCTAATGGTCATATATTTTGATCCAATGGTCTAATATATCAGACATGATAAACCTTAATCATAAAACCTAATGGACTTAAACTCACGTACTGACTTGTGACAACCAACGTAGGGCCATCTATTAATATCACGTGTCCACGTGGACCTCTCTAGTGGTCATATATTTTGATCCAATGGTCTAATATATGAGACATGATAAACCTTAACCATAAAACCTAATGGACCTAAACTTATTGACTTGTGACAACCAACGTAGGCCCATCTATTAATATCACGTGTCCACGTAGACCTCACTAATGGTCATATATTTTGATCCAATGGTCTAATATACGAGACATGATAAACCTTAACCATAAAACCTAATAGACCTAAATTCATGTACTGACTTGTGACAACCAACGTAGGCCCATCTATTAATATCACGTGTCCACATTTTTCTAGTTTCAATTCAAGTTGTACCGGTTACTTATGTCTAGTGTCGTGTCCGTTAAATTTGTATTAGTTTAGATTATGCAATTTTATTTGGAGATCTATTTTTCGGTACTAAGAACAATGTCGTTTCCTTTGGTTTTGTTTAGGTGAAGTCTTTTAAGGAGAGTACCAATAACAGATCTAAAAATATAATACGATATGACATAAAAAGTACAAGAAACATAAATCTTTGTTTGCGAAAATTTCAATATCAACAAGTAGTTCAAAATAGCTTCTTAATCTCGACAACGTTATTAAAACCATAACTTACTTCATACGAAGTTGTCTTAATGAAACCTTCATCAAAACTAAAAGTTACAATTATTGTTATAGTTTTATCAATCATGATAAGTATTTTGATACTTGCAGTTAGGGGTGTCAAAAAAGCCGACTCGACTAACCAGAAATCTAAATAGGGTCACATTTGTTGGTTGTTAATTGTAAAACGGTTCCCAGATTAGAGTTAAGATAATCAATAAAGGTACCGGATATTCACTTGAAATCGTGGTATCACTTTCCAATAGAAACTATTTGACCCTATGCCTGGGTTACACGAATATCTCTATGGGATAAGACCAAGTGATGTTCTTGCTTTAGGCACAAACCAAGAACCAGATGCGTATAAAAGTGTTTAGGGTTTTGTGTTAATCGTATTGTAAACGTATATCCATGTAGAATGATGTGACCTCTATTTATAATAGAGAATACTCAAAACCCTAGCCCATGGAATTATGTATAATTAACGGCCCATTAATTATAACATAATACTTTCCATAATAATAGGGATCAGTGGTTATCAGTGGAAACATTATCACTAGCAGTGGTAACGTTAACACATCAGTGGAAACGCTAGCAGCAGAATCACACTATCAGCAGAATGCTATCAGCAGCAGAATCAACTAGCAGCAGAATCAGCTGTCAGCAGAATCCTAGCAGCAGATTCACAACACTAGCAGTAGAGTCTACTAGCAGTACCTTGATCAAGTAGTACTTTGATCAATACATAACCACTATTTAGTCAGGGGATTCAGTGACCAAATGGGTGTATACTCCATACCTCCAAACCCATTACCAGGTGTGAATTGATCCCTCAAGTGCACTAAATTTTCCAACAATCCTCCCCAAATTTAGTTCACTACCTTTGCATGAAAAATCAAACACAAAAACAAAACAAGTGCATAAATGAAAATATCCTGAGGATTGAATTTCCACATTAGTACATATACTTTCAAATATTCGAGAATCAGGGTGTTCTAAGAATTGAACCCTTCAACCCATTTGAATACCTGATGATAAATACACACAAGTTTTCAAACACTAAAATACTCTTGACACTATAAAAGCCATGTGTCCATATCCAATTCATAAATGTTGTAAAAGCTAAAAGTCCAAAGCTTCCTGAAGCGGCAAAACTTCAACATTTACATAGGTGGTTCATCTTTAATTCATGCTCCTGCTTAGCACTTTTTCAAAGAAAATTAACCATTAAGAAGTGAAGACTTCATCATCCTTTCAGCAGGTAACAAGCACAACCTTGGGATGTTTGTAATACATGTGCTTCAGTCCACTAAATGATCAGCTTTCCACATTGAACTCAGCTTCCAAGTTTCCTTAGAAGGGAGTTGGGTATCCTTGCATTCAGTGACTAAGTTGGACTTAAACCCACCCCTTTAGCAGACTTCAAAACCAAGTCTCTAGCCAAACCCTTCGTCAAGTGATCAGCTAAGTTTTGTTGAGATTTAACAAACACTATAGATACCACCCCATTCATGATAAGTTCACGAATCATGCTATGCCTGACACCTAAGTGCCTAGACTTCCCATTGTACATCTGGCTATAAGCCTTTGCCAATGTAACAGCACTATCACAACGGATAAAAATAGGTGCTATAGGTTTAGACCACAATGGAATCTCAAGAAGCAAGTTTTTCAACCATTCAGCTTCTTTGCCAGCAGCAGCTAAAGCCACAAATTCAGATTCCATGGTTGAACTGGTAATGCAAGTTTGTTTCTTGGATGCCCAAGAAATTGCACCTCCACCAAGTAGGAATACCCAGCCACTAGTAGACGAATTGTCTTCAGTGTTACTGATCCAACTTGCATCAGTGTATCCTTCTAATACTGAAGGATAACCAGTATATGAGAGACTATAATCCATAGTTCTCTTCAAATACTTAAAGACCCTCTGAATTACTTGCCAATGATGAGCACTAGGATTACTAGTCATGGTATACATCAAGCAGCCAATTACCCTAGAATACTCAAGTTGAGATACAGCTTTGCCAGTATTAGGCATTAGCTTCTCTTCTCACTTGTATCCATAGGAGTACTCACTAGAGTACAATCAAAGTAATTAAATTTCTTTAACACCTTCTCAATGAAATGAGACTGAGATATAGAAATTTTGTTACTTTCATGTTTAATCCTTATGCCAAGGATAACATCTGCCTCCCCCATATCTTTCATGGAGAACTTTGATGACAAAAATTCTTTTGTAAGATCAACTTGACTTTGGTCAGTGCCAAAGATCAACATGTCATCAACATATAAACAAATGATGACTCCTTTACCAGATTCATCAAATTTGCTATATACACATTTGTCAGCTTGATTAAGTAAATAACTACTAGAAAAAACCACTTCATCAAACTTTTGATGCCATTGCTTAGGTGCCTGTTTTAGTCCATAAAGAGACTTAATCAGTTTACACACCTTGTTTTCATTGTCAGGCATGATGAAGCCCTGAGGTTGGTTCATGTAAACCTCCTCATCTAAATCACCATTCAAGAAAGCTGTCTTCACATCCATCTGATAAATAATCAGATTGTGAATTGATGCCAAAGCAATTAGCAATCTTATGGTACTGATACGTGCCACTGGAGCATAAGTATCAAAGTAGTCTATTCCTGACTTTTGTTTAAAGCCTTGAATAACTAGTCTTGCCTTGAACTTTTTAACAGTTCCATCTACCTTCATTTTCTTTTTGAAAATCCATTTGCTACCTAAAGGTTTGCAACCAGGTGGTAGATCAGTCAACACATAAGTGTTATTGCCCATGATAGAGTCCATCTCATCATTAATTGCTTCTTTCCAGAAAGCAACATCCTGGGACTTCATTGCTTCTTCAAATGTTTTGGGATCATCCTCCATAATGAAGCAATAGGAGTATTGGTCAGAGACCTCACTCCTTGTACCTTCAATTAAGTATAATTGAAAATCATGTACAAATGACTTTGGAGTCCTCACCCTATTGCTCCTTCTGAGCTCAGGTTCAGGTTGTTGTTCCACAACCTCAGCAGGAACCTCATCAGTAGGAACCTCATCAGAAGGAACCTCATCAGCAGGAACCTCTGAAACACCATTGTCATTGGTTCCATTAGGAATCCTTTGACTTGGTCTAGGGATAGATGAGAATCTGTTCTCATCAAAGAGTGCATCCCTTGATTCAATTATTGAGTTAATTGAAACAGACTCATTAGGTTCTATAACATAAAACCTATATGCCTTGGAATGCTCAGCATATCCAACAAAGATGCATTCAATGCCTCTTTCACCCAAAGTTTTCTGCTTTGGATCAGGGAGTCTTACAACAGCCCTACAACCCCATATCCTAAGATAATTAAGGTTAGGTTTCTTTTTAGTCCAAAGTTCATAAGGGGTAACTTTGTTCCTTTTGTTGGGAACCCTATTTAATAAATAGCAAGCTGTTAACATAGCTTCACCCCAGAAACCTTGACTCAGCCCTGAATAGGACAACATGGAATTAACCATCTCCTTCAGCACCCTGTTTTTCCTTTCAGAAATACCATTTTGCTGAGGAGTATAAGGGGCAGTCGTTTCATGGATTATACCAACAGACTGAAAATACAGAGTATCCATGTACTCACCTCCCCTATCAGTCCTTAATCTTTTGATCAGGGAACTTTGTTGCAATTCAACTTCAGTTTTAAATACTTTAAATTTATCTAATGCTTCATCTTTAGAATGTAATAAATAAACATGACAAAACCTAGAAGCATCATCAATAAAAGTTACAAAGTATTTCTTATTTCCCAAAGAGGGAGTAGCATGTAAATCACAAAGGTCACTCTGAATTAACTCCAAAACTTTAGTTTCACGTTTTACTCCTTGAAAAGGTTTCTTAGTTATCTTGTTCAACATACAAGTTTTACACTTTTCAGTGTTCACATCAAAGGCTGGAATTAACCCATCCTTAGACATATCTTGCATTCTTTTAAAATGTACATGGCCAAGTCTTGCATGCCAAAGGTTTGAATCATAAAGTTTAGATGTAGATATAAAAGCAGAATCAATATTATCATGAACAATATTAAGTCTGAACATTTGATTACATAAATAACCGAAACCAATAAACACACCATTTTTAGATAAAACAAACTTATCAGATTCAATAACCTGTTTATAACCACAATTATTCAAAACACTATTAGAAACCAAATTCTTTCTAATATCAGGAACATGTAAAACATTAAATAAAGAAACAATCTTTCTAGAACTAAACTTCAAATCAACACATCCTTTTCCATGCACCAGGGCAGTTGACTTGTTTCCCATGTGAAGAATAGAACCATCATTCATTGACTTGTAGGTCTTGAACCAGCTTCTATCTTTACACACATGAATTGTTGCTCCAGAGTCAACCCACCACGCAACATCATCATCCTGCACAAAGTAAATATCAGATATATATGTAACATAATAAATCTTAAAAGACTTATTAAACACATTCTGACCTTTCAGAGAATTGGTGTTACCATTCCCTCCACTTTTGCCTGATCCATTGGATTTATTTCCAATTTTACCACCCTTGCAATCTTTCCTGAAGTGTCCAGGTTTCCCACACTTCCAACAAGTCACCTTAGGTTTCTTGTTAAGATCAGATTTGGTGTTATCTTGATGCTTACGCTTGCCCTTGTTGTCATTGTACTTGGTGGAGTTGTTATGCTCCACCATATTGCTCCAGAGTCAACCCACCACGCAACATCATCATCCTGCACAAAACGGTTCCTAGATTAGGGTTAAGATAATCAATAAAGGTACCGGATATTCACTTGAAATCGTGGTATCACTTTCCAATAGAAACTATTCGACCCTATGCCTGGGTTACACGAATATCTCTATGGGATAAGACCAAGTGATGTTCTTGCTTTAGGCACAAACCAAGAACCAGATGCGTATAAAAGTGTTTAGGGTTTTGTGTTAATCGTATTGTAAATGTATATCCATGCAGAATGATGTGACCTCTATTTATAATAGAAAATACTCAAAACCCTAGCCCATGGAATTATGTATAATTAACGGCCCATTAATTATAACATAATACTTTCCATAATAATAGGGATCAGTGGTTATCAGTGGAAACATTATCACTAGCAGTGGTAATGTTAATACATCAGTGGAAACGCTAGCAGCAGAATCACACTATCAGCAGAATGCTATCAGCAGCAGAATCAGCTGGCAGCAGAATCAGCTGGCAGCAGATTCACAACACTAGCAGCAGAGTCTACTAGTAGTACCTTGATCAAGCAGTACTTTGATCAATACATAACCACTATTGAGTCAGGGGATTCAGTGACCAAATGGGTGTATACTCCATACCTCCAAACCCATTACCAGGTGTGAATTGGTCCCTCAAGTGCACTAAATTTTCCAACAACATTTGGATATAAAATTTCAAGTCTCAACCCGAATTGACCCGAACCCCACCAACCCGACAGTAACATACTTTCTATTAGTTGTATTTGTGTAGGTTTCATTTGTATAACATAAGCATGTAGCTTTTTATTCTCACATTATATAAATTTGACCCATAAAAACAACTTGAAACAAATGAGATGAAATGTTTCCAACATCTTTTAACATTGACTAAGCGTACACAATCAGTTAAGAGTATTGTGTTGATGAGATTGAATCATAACCATCCTGAAAAGACTAACCAAAAAACTTGCACTATGATTCTCGGACCCAAAAGAAAGCGTCTATCCTGCATGAAAGACGACTTATCCATCCTATTTATCGCGTCATTTCTTTTTATACTTTTACTCTTTCTACCCTTTTTTCCCTTCCCTTTCTTGATTTTAGCATCGTGAGTGTTACCACCAATTCTTTCACCATCTGTTTGTTCTACCACAGTTATGTCGTTGCTCTCTGACGCTACCATTTTGCTCAGACTCCGGATCTTGACTCCTGGCATAACGCTTCAAGAAATTATTTAACTTTGGTCCACTTTTTCTTACCCAGCTTATAGTTCCTAAAAGATTTTCCCATTGAACCATAGATGATATCTTTGATGGGACTGAAAATGACCAACAATCCCAAATAAATCTTCCAACTTTTTAATGTAAATATGCAAATATAAACACAAAAAAGTAGAAATATTACAAATCTAACCTTTGATCAAATGGTTCTAAAAGCATCTTCAATTCACTAAATACCCCGTGTACAAGGGTTGTATCTTCTCCTGTACAGAAATTCCCATCTTCTAGAGCAGTGGCTAATACATCGGCATAAAGTTTTAATTCTTTCTAAAACCAAAATCTATAATTAGAAGGAAACATAGTTTAGAAACAATGATGATAAAACTAAAAGAGCCACAATGCACTTACTACTGGCGGAGGAGTTTCACCAAGCCGAAATATGCTCACAAAATTTCCGAGCTTCCCATTTATAGATTCAGATATTTCTTTGAGAGCTTTCCGTTTCATTTGCAGTTCCCCTTTGCATCCGTCCACTGGATTCACATTCTGATTTCCATCTGCAAATGTGTTAGAACATGTCACCTCAGGAATCGTCCCACAACCATCATTTTTCTAAGGGTTTTGAACACAAAGAGTAGTTGCTTTTTGGAACAATACACTCATTGTCTCCTCTTTAGAATCCCTAAGGTCAACAAATATAGTACAAGGAGCATGCATTTTAGGTCTCACATCTCCGGAACACACAATCAAGAGTGGATCCCCTATGCTAATAAACGCCTCTGCAACCACTTCAGCATTCAAGTTCAAGTGTTGACCCTTCCTTTCTCTCAAAAGACTAGACACAAACTTATGTGGAAGCAAATTAGCAATACTTCGATAACCCGAGAGCAAATTAAGTAGTACCTGCCAACAATCTGACTCTTCTAGAAAAATCAAACACAGCAATATCATAACTAACTTCATTGATAAAACTGGAAGATAATAGGAGTGCTTGATATCCGATCTTTGTAACCATGATATAGTATCTTCTCTATTATATAGAATCTTTTCAGCCACATCAACATAAAAGTTTACAAGAGAGTGTGAAAACATCTGTTTTGGTCTTACTTTAGTTGGAGTAGCAGGGGAGTGAAGATATGTAAACCATCCAACAAAAGAAGACTTTGAATTGTAGAAGGTTCGGCATAACAAAGGGGGCGAAGTTTTTACGGACGACGCCTCTGTGGGGTGCCCCTAAGGCATAAGACATGTGGGACTCTTGCATTACATGCAGCCCGATGAAAACTTAAAAAAATTCATTTATGCGCATTATTACTTACATTTTTTTAATATTTTAAAGAAAGGTTTAAAAATAATTTCCCAAAAGTAACGCTTTTAATAATTTTCATTTTGTATCAATATGCAATTTCTTTCATAAAGCAACATGTCAACTTTAAAGTGGTAACTACTTGGATGAATTTACCCGCTCTTCAAAATTAAATTGAAAATCATCCATGAGGGTTAAATCCGGCAAAGTTACATATAACGAGATATTAGGACTTCATAGATCAAACTGAATGGAATTAGACCAATTCTATTATCTTGTGAGACTAGAGTACACTAGACTAGGTAAAGCCCTCGCGTTTCAAAAGGGTTGGTGTGACCACTTCTTGCACCTAGCATGAATTGAACTTGAGACCTCTCACATTTTTTAGTGACTAATCATAAGCCTTTTGCCACTAGGATGTCTTTGAGTGATTTTGATCCAAATGTTAGTCTCGTGAATGTGGAGAAGACATAAACATCACATTTTTTGTGAACCATACAAGTTCTTGTTGCAGCAAAACTTATTCAATGTGTTATTAAGCAATCTCTTAACATAGTTCGTCCATGAGTTTCTTTATTTATTTGGGAAAACAGGAAAAGCATAGAAGTAAATTATATTTGTTTGGTCATATATGTTCTGTAAATAACCAACAGTGAGACCACAAACAAAAATGGTTTACAATAAGAATAGCACAGAAAGCATTTGATTATATATCATCAATCAGAATCTGTATCCAATAAAAACAAGTTACACTTGTATCTGAACTCGCAATTTGATGTAATCCTTCCAGCAGAAGTTTTTTTCTAGTACAATGAAAACCACCAAATTTTCAAAGATATGACACTAAAGCCCTTAGCAAGCAAAATCAATCAAATTGATTGCAACTTCACTAACAATACACAAGATTCACTCTAATCAAACCATTGCTACTAATGATGAAAACCAGTAGCTAGTACCCTTTCCTTGCGGTCCTTCTCACTGTATTTTTTCGCTCCACAGTAGCATCCATTGATCTCTCAAAGCTCACAGCCAATGGTGGTTTCTTGTTCTCTTTGCTACTACTTCTCAACGAATACCTCTGTGTAGTCACAGGTTCTCTCCTCTCCAGTCTCTGTGTCGTTGCAACCTCCCTCCTCTCCACCAACGGTGTTGTCATCTTCCTCGCACTCTCATATTTCTTGACTTCCACAGTTCTCTTTGCTGACTCCATTCTAACCCCAAGATACTGTTTGCTCGGGGTCTGTTTCTCAACCCCGGATTCGCCTCTCTTTCTTTTCAGCCGTTCGTTTCTTATTGCAGAATACTCTTCATAGAACCTACCCCTTTCAAACAAAGGATTCCCAGCGTCAGATTGACTAGTACTAGCAGATCCCCTCAAAGTATCTTGAACCATCTTCGTTAAATCTCTTAATTCATGAGATATTGTTTGGTATTCAGGGCGGAGCTCAGGTTCTTCTACTTCAGAAGATGGTTTGGGCAAACGAGATTGTGTGTAAGAACCTGTTAGTCCAAGCAAAACAACAAACTTTAGTATAAAGTAGAGGAAAAGAAACTTAAGGTCAATACAAACCAATTATAAGTCAATTCATGACTGGCTTTGCATCTTACAGAAAACATTGCTCTAAAAGAGTTTAATTCTTATATCAACCATTTATGAACTTTCCACTGAATAAATAGTCATATTTACCCATATAAATGATATCCACATTGTTGGAAAGTCTAAAATGAACAATTCTTTCATAATTCAGATGTAAGATCCTATAAACGGAGTTTTTTTTTTTTTTTTTTTTTTTTTTTTTTTTTTTTTTTTCCACAAATATATAATGATCAATCAAACATTTTTCAAGATAAAATCAATGAACTAGAATAACTTTCCATCAGTCGTGAACATGTAAAGATATTTCCATCATAACGAACACAAATTCTTACAAATTCATCTTTTAAAACAGAGCAAGAAACGTAACCTGAGGGTTTCCACATGTAACCAATTTAATTTTACATAACAAAAACGCCAAAGTTTCTAGTAACCACTCTACCGATTTCAACATACGCCTATAAAAACGCCAAAGTTTCTAGTAACCACTCTATTGATTTCAACATAAACCTATAAAAACGTTTTAGTTACTAATTCCTAACATAACCACGGTATTTCAAAAACAGATAGCGGCTTCTTATCATACCCAATTTAACTTTACAAAATCGTAAACCCAAAAATCTCTACTAATCGATAAACGAATTCAACATAAATCGACCAAAAAGAACAATTTCGCATAATTCTTGAAACCCTTTACAGATCTTTTTACAACAAAACAAATTTTCTTGAATTCAGTTAGACATTTTCACAAACACTTGGCGGGTTGCGTAAAACACCCAATTTCACTTCACAATACCCAAAACCCAAAACCCATAAATACCCAATACCCAAATCAATCAGTCTCAACACAAACCAATAAAAAAAAAACAAGATAATACCAGATGGGATTTGAAGGTTGTTTGTCACACCAGTTGATTGAACAACAGGGCGACGAGAGCGAAGCTTAACAGGGGATCTTAGAGCGAGCGGTGGCTTACGATCAGAACGCATCATCATTTTTGACAAATAAGTTTGTGGTTCAAGATTTGGGTTTTGAGGGTTATGTGGGGATTTTAAATATGGTTTTGAATTTTGTGGAAGGGGAGCGTGTAGTGTAACGGTTATATATTTTGATCCAACGGTTAGAAATGGGTTTTATACTGATTTGGGAAAGTGTATTGTACTTTTTCTTTTCTTGCATAAATCTATTTTATCTAATAAAACAGAGTTTTTAATCTGCCTGCTATTAATTTTTTCTAAAAATAACTTTTAACCTCCAAGTTACACGTGGCACTTAAACTTCCAACCTTTGAAAAAATGCATTTATAGGAAATCAATTAATGGCAGCGTTTAATAATACCTTTGTTAGAAATCTTATCTAATACACTTTCTCTTATGCAATTTTCAAATTTAGTCAGTTGTTTTTATTTTTTACTCCATAACATTTCTTATTAATTAATTAGAGACATTAATAATATTAATAAATGAATAATGCAGTGAAAACCTGTTGAACTGCCACCGATTATAATTTGCTCTATTTGTGATACATCCGAATTTGTTTTGCAATAGATGTTTCACATTTAATTTAAATACGATGCAACTTTTGTTTTATATATTTCTATATTGCATGAATTTATCTTTTTCACATTTATCATTCTTCTTTCAAGCAAAGTCCGACCGGACCGACCGTATCACCTTGTGTATCAAATCATAATTAAGGTTTCCGGTTGGTTTCCATTTTGTTAGGTTTCATAATGCAGTTTGTTATTTCATTTGTTAGTTTGGGTTTTCTTTTAGAATGATTTCATTTTTGTTTACAACCAAAGGAAAAGAAACGCATCATGATTTCATTAATTTTCTCGATTTCCAGGTAAATTCAAAAAGTTATTTGATGTCTTCTTTTTATTTTGTTAAAATTTTCAAAAGAATAATACATTAAGTAATGATAGGAGTACATGTTTAACTATTTATTGCAATCAAAGTTGATGTGCGTTTTCATTGCAATCAAGGTTGTGGTTTCTTCTTATCATTCTTATTTTAATATTTCTTCTTATTTGATCCTTACTCTTTGGACCATTTGGTAAAAGGATTAGTTATAACTTGATTTATAAGATACTCATTATAACTAATTTGGTAAACTTAAAATGTTCTTCTCCCTGTTAGATTTTTTTCAGGTATAGTGGCCTATGTAAGTATGTAGCCATAAACAAGTGGAACTGGCAATGGTCATGAAGGTATTCTATTGCTTTTACATGCTGAAATTATGTTTATCAAAATGCTTTTTGTTTCGTTAATGGTTTGGTAAATAGTTAGGTTTTATCATTGTGTATTCATTTTAATAACTAAAACCAATTTGATTAACTTGCTTATGCATCATTCGGATACTCCTTTTTCGAATTTTTGTCCTTAATTGGTTATTTACATACCCATGCATTCATAATGTGTATGCAGAGTGTCAAAAAAGTCGAACCGACCCGAATCCAATTAATCCTATTAGGGTCAATAATTTTATCCAGGTCAATTCGGGTCAACCCGGCTAACCCAAGTTCTAAATAGGTTCATGTTCGGGTATATTTTTTTAGCCTCAACCGGAATTAACCCGACCTAAATTGACCCAAACCCGACCAACCCGACTAGACTAACACTTTTACAATGTAAACATATTGAAGTAAGCAACTTTTTAATCATTTTACTTATATTCGGGTTGGCCCGAACCCGAATTTACCCGACCCGATTTAACTCGACCCATATTGACCCGAACCCGACTAACACGAGTTCTAAATAGGGTCAGGATCGGGTATTTTTTTAGCCTTGATCCGAATTATCCCGAACCCGACAGGGTCAACCAGACTAACACCCTTGCATGTGTGTATCAAGTAATGTAAAATTTGTAGTTTTTGTTTGCATTAACGTGTGTTCTTTATACATGCGTTTAAAGGATGATCCCGAAAATGACACATTTCCTCATCCATGTTCAAAGCATCATATTTCAGAAATTGATGGCATATGTTATTTTATCAGTTTGTTACGTCTTTTATCAACTCTACTCATATTTCAGAAATTGATGGCATATATATATATATATATATATATATATATATATATATATATATATATATATATATATATATATATATATATATATATATATATATATATATATATATATATTATCCGAAAACTTGACGGGTTATACATTGGGTAAACAAGGATCTAATTTTTTTGACAAGTCTCCATATAAACAGAAGTTATGAGAGAAAAAAAAAAAAAAAAAAAAAAAAAAAAAAAAAAAAAAAAAGTTTTACCACACGGCCACACCATATAAGTTATTGTTTTTCTTTTCAAAATATCCTTATTCTCCAATCATTTAATGACATATTGAATAATTATGACTTGATATATATGAGATATTGCATTTTATTTCAGGACATTGAAATTCGAAGACAAAAGGCTTGGAGAAGCAAACGATAGAGAGGTTGCGATAAGATTCTCATTGACAAGTTAGATCAATTAGATGATCCGGTGACATCCGTTATTGATTTTATTTTTCCAGACTTTTTGAGTCACATATACGATGCAACCTATTTCCAAAAAAGACAATACTGCCTCCCACGACTGAGGTAGTGGACATGATAAACGATCATTTCTTGAAGATGTTTGATGGGGAGAAATGGTTTATCTAAGTTGTGACAACAATGATAATCTAAAAGCAGATCCGCTATAAATGAATTCATTTTCTCTCACAAATTTATCGATGGATTGAAGTTCTCCAGTGTTTCAAACAACAAACTTACACCAAAAGTAGGTGTCTCGATAATGTTGTTGAGAAATATTGATCATTCCAACTGATTAACAAGACTTCAAGTTGTTAGATTAGTAAGAACTTCAATAATAAACCAAACACACTTTTGAAAGACGGTGATAATATAGAGGTTGAGAATTACTCTGCCAGATAAACATTTACCACTAAAGATTATAAGAAACAATATCCCGTATTCGTTTCATTTACTATGACAATAAATAAGAGCAATGGAAAATCACTTTCAAAGGTTGGTTTGTATCTCCAATGGCATGTTTTCGCACATGGACAAATGCACGTTTCCGTTTACAAGATAAAAAGCAAAAGAGGCTTGAAGTTTGTGAGTAGATATCAAGACGGTAATATATCAAATCATTCAACAAACATTGTCTACAAAGAGGTACTACAAGGTATATGATCAATGTTAAATATCTACATGACATCTTTTATATACTTTTTTTCACTTTGTATATATATATATATATATATATATATATATATATATATATATATATATATATATATATATATATATATATATATATATATATATATATATATATAAAACTTTCATATAATGTGGTCTATAAAGAAGTGCTACACAATTTATGATCATATCTACATGTACATGTATCTCACATTAGTAGAGATAAAGGATTAAAGATGTTCGTTTTCTTTTTTGGATTATTTTACTATTGTGTTTCATATAATGTAATGCTTGATTATTACCAATTGTATACTTTATGTTTGTTTATTGAGATGAGGTTCTTTTTAACTTATCATAATACGCAATATCATTTACTACTTTTTTAGATGTTACTTAAAAATACCCGTGAATTTCACGGGTCTTTTAGCTAGTAAAGTTATAAAATGAACTCTCTATTCTTTTGGGTGAAATTTATCATGTATTTCGTCAGTTTTAATTTTCACATTTTTACTTTTGTGTTGTTTGCAAATAAGCTTTCACTTTCTGTTCCAAATAACTAAAATAAATTTTAGTGCGTAAAGATAATATTTGATTGGTAAAAAGTTTGTTAGTAAAAATTCTTAAAATTTTGTAATAAACAATTATTTTAATAAGAAAGTAACATAAACGGAATATTTTTTTAGAGAGAATTGCATATATACCTACTAAAACTAAAAAATTTGCATATTTCTCAAAAATACAATTTTTCAATGCATGATATACAATAAAAGTTAAGCATGTTTTGAGTATATATGCGCAATTTTTAGTGAGTATATATGCAATTGTAAAAGAAAATGACTTTAAGACGTTATATTCAAGGGTAAATGTTTATTACTAACGTATAACTTAATAATGCATTGCATGAATTTATCAAATAATTATTTTGAACATTTTCACAACAATAAAACGAAATTAAAACTTCCGTGGTTTTTATTAGATTGGCTAAATTGTCCGATATCTAACTTCAAGTCAATAAATACATGCAATAGAATATTCTAGATACAATATAGGCTAGGCCAATGAATAACAACATAAGCCATAAATAATGTCGACTAACACTCCTCGTAGTTGGAGCGGCTAAACACTCAAAATAGTACGAAACTCTTCAATCAGAGGAGTAGGCAAACCCTTAGTGAAAATATCGGCATCTTGATAGCATGATGGTACATGAAGAACACGAACTTGGCATCGAACAACCATGTCACAGATGAAATGTATATCAATCTCTATACATTTCATCATTTGATGCTGAATAGGACTTCTAATTACACCATTGGACGCTTAGTCCAGTGGTTGGGGCGCTGTTTCGTGAGGGACCAGACCCGAGTTCGAGCCTGGCTTGCCCCTTTTTAGTTTATTTCAAAAACAAATTGCACCTTTAGTCCTGGGGACTAACAATGCAAATGTTTTCTCTCTCTTAGAAGATAATGAAGAAATAATTTGCACCATTAGTCCTCATACTAATGGAGGGATGTATGGTGGTTAACATTCATTAACGGAGGGATGTATATGTCTCAACTTATCGGCAAGGGATGTGTGTTGAGAAAATGGTTAACGTTCTTAATCTCGATGACATTATTAAAACCATAACTTACTTCATACTAAGTTGTCTTAACGAAACCTTCATCAAAACTAAAAGTTGCATCTATTGTTACAATTTTATCAACCATGATACTTTGTTACAGTTTTATCAATCATGATACTAAAGTTTCTTGATACTTGTGGTTAGGGGTGTCAAAAAAGCCGACCCGATTAACAAGAAATCTAATAGGGTCAGGTTGGATATGAAATTTCTAGTCTCGACCCGACTTAACCCCCCCCCCCCCCCCCGACTTGACCCGAACCCCACCAACCCGACCCTATTTTGCAGTAAAAAGAGTGACATTCTTCCTATTAGTTGTATTTGTTTAGGTTTCATTCGTATGAGTTAGAATCAAATAAGAAGTAAAATTAAAATAAGAAGAGTAAGTAGAAACCACAACCACACATTTCAGATGCACCAACAAAAATAGATGCATCTCCTCTTAAAATTTTCTCTCTTATTTAAAATGTGTGGCTAGAATTCCTTCTTATTCTTTTTATTTTAGTTTTTCTTCTTATTGGATTCCTTCCCTCATTCGTATAACATAAGCATATAGCTTTTTATTCTCACAGTATATAAATTTGACCCATAAAAACAACTTGAAACAAATGAGATGAAATGTTTCCAACATCTTTTAACATTGACTAAGCGTACACAATCAGTTAAGAGTATTGTGTTGATGAGATTGAATCATAACCATCCTGAAAAGCCTAACCAAAAAACTTGCACTATGATTCTCGAACCCAAAAGAAAGCGTCTATCCTGCATGAAAAACTACTTATCCATCCTATTTATCGCGTCATTTCTTTTTATCTCTCTCTCTACCCTTGTTTCCCTTCCCTGTCTTGATTTTAGCATCCTGAGTGTTACCACCAATTCTTTCACCATCTGTTTGTTCTACCACAGTTATGTCGTTGCTCTCTGACGCTACCATTTGCTCAGACTCCGTATATTGACTCCTGGCATAACGCTTCAAGAAATTATTTAACTTTGGTCCACTTTTTCTTACCCAGCTTATAGTTCCTAAAAGATTTTCCCATTGAACCATAGATGATATCTTTGATGGGACTGAAAATGACCAACAATCCCAAATAAATCTTCAAACTTTTTAATGTAAATATGAAAATATAAACACAAAAAAGTAGAAATATTACAAATCTAACCTTTGATCAAATGGTTCTAAAAGCACCTTCAATTCACTAAATACACCGTGTACAAGGGTTGTATCTTCTCCTGTACAGAAATTCCCATCTTCAAGAGCAGTGGCTAATGCATCGGCATAAAGTTTTAATTCTTTCTTAAAACAAAATCTATAAATAGAAGGAAACACAGTTTAGAAACAATAATGATAAAACTAAAAAGAGTCACAATGCACTTACTACTGGCTGAGGAGTTTCGCCAAACCGAAATATGCTCACAAAATTTCCGAGCTTCCCATTTATAGATTCAAATATTTCTTTAAGAGCTTTCCGTTTCATTTGCAGTTCCCCTTTGCATCCATCCACTGGATTCACATTCTGATTTCCATCCGCTAATGTGTTAGAACATGTCACCTCAGGAATCGTCCCACAACCATCATTTTTCGAAGGGTTTTGAACACAAAGAGTAGTTGTTTTTTGGGACAATACACCCATTATCTCTCTTTAGAATCCCTAAGGCTAGATGCAATAAGGAAAACTTATTAGGGTCAATCCCCCCTACTTTTTCTGTCACGTCAGCTTTCTCTCTCCAACGACCTGCAGACGATTCAGTGCCACAGTAAGGGCGACCAAGTTCAATTTCTTTTTTCTTTTTTTTTTAACATTTTTAACACAAAATAAAATTTCATTCATAATTAAAACATTACATACTAATTCAACTAAAATAAAAACATTACAACACTTATTAAAACATAACAACATAAAAACTAATCTTCTAGGTTGTATTGTTCCTTAATCGCGTCTTTGAGTTCTTGCATTTTTTGTCGTTGAAATGCGGGCAAAGATGGGTCGATTGGTTTGAAATAGAAGATGAGGTCTTTTTGATATTTCTTTTGACGCTCAAATTCAAGCTTTTGTTCTTCCATTGCCAATCTTCTGTCTTCTTGCTCCGCTTTCTTTTGCTCCAGCGCCAACTCTTTATCCCTTTGCTCCAGCTCTTTTTCCTTCAATTTGTAGTATCCGTCTGCAAGCTCCTGCTTCTTACCCCAAGCCTTTGACGTAATTGCTTGCCATTTTTCGGCTACCCCATCCAAACTAAACCCCGACGATTTCTTCTTACCCTTATTTTTCTTAGCTGCATCACGCCCAATCGGTCGCTCATCACGAGGTTCTTCATTACTAGGCACATCCGAGCCCGTGTCAGAAGTCCTTGGTTTTTTTCGAACATCATTTTGGATTAAAAAATGCGGCATCTCATTTTTCTTCCAAATCTGATGCTCCCTCAAAATCTCCCAACAATGATCCAAATGAAACGTGTGCCTCATCATTATTGCATATTCTTGAGACGCTCTTTGGTAAATATTGAGATCATTCGCACCACTTCCAAAATTCGTATAACAATTGTCATAAATGGCACAAAATGCACCAACTCTAGGACGAATCCTATTTTTCCACTTGCTAGTAATTAAGTTGTACGATCTCCCTTCACCAACCTCCTTTTCAAAGTATGTAATCACTTTCTTCCAAAATCCCTTATAATTTTGGTTTGTTCCAACTATGCTATCCTCCGACGAATCACACTGGTGAGTGCTTATTCACTCACCATTTTATGGCCAAATACCAACCCAAAATGATTAATTGAGCTAACAAATGCCAAGAAAACATGTGTTTTTATGTTGTGAACATGCAGGTATGGATTAATCACAAAAAGACGAAAAATCAAACGAAAACAGGAA
The DNA here is from genome assembly GCA_030686995.1 of Artemisia argyi. Classification (NCBI taxonomy): domain Eukaryota; kingdom Viridiplantae; phylum Streptophyta; class Magnoliopsida; order Asterales; family Asteraceae; genus Artemisia; species Artemisia argyi. The sequence continues at coordinate 131,470,108 of CM060709.1, read as the reverse complement.
AAACGGGCACGAGAGTGGAAGACGGTCAAAAAGTCAAAGCCGGGATCTATAAGTCAACTTCAGACTTTCATCTATTCAGAATTGGCAAAAATGGTCCTTGGATTATACTTTTGAAGAAAGTCAAATTTAGTCCTTGAAGTATGAGCAAATTACAGCTTTGGTCCTTGGATTGTTAATAAGATACAAAATTGGTCCTTGTAATTTTAAATCTGAAAATTGCAAAACACAAATCTAAAAATCCTAAACCAACACCTGATCCAACATTTCATTATCCAAAGCCCATAAAAAATACCCAAGCCCAATTTCATTATAAACCAACCCAAGTCCAACCTCGGTCAAACCATATAATAAAAACACACTCGTTCTTCCCTTTTTCCCCATATACCCAGAAATCCCCCAAATCCCATGAACCCTAACTCACCTAAATGTTCAATTGGTTCACACCACTTCACTCAACCATAATTGACTCATCATTTGAGCTTCTAGAAGCAATAACACGTGACAGAGCACATGTCAGAGAGGATATTAGATGATGTGTTGACACTTGGCTGTTAATCATTGGACAAGACGCGTCATTCTCTTGCCTTGGATCTTGCTGAAAAGTCAGAGAAAGTATTGCACACACGAATGGGACAGATGGAAGCAGCTGATTGGCCAAGCCACCTCATTGATCCTGATCCAAGGGCTACAATTAGACTAAAGAAGCACAAAATTGATCAAAGGGCTATTAGATGAAGTAAAGAAGCACAAAGAGTTGTGGATTGCCAGCGTGGATTCTCACCCCAACCCTTCACTCTTCGGTTATAAATAAGCCTCATTTTAGTTCATTTGTATGTAATTTTTAGTGTAATAAAATGCTGTCAAATTTTCCTTTAAATGTAATATAGACTAGTCAATGTTATTTTTACTTTGAATTTTTAATAAGAATTGCTTATTTTCAGTTAATTTCAGCTTATTGTCAAATTACTTTAGCTTATTCTCTTTTAATTCAGCTTATATTCTGCTTATCTTAGTTACAATTAGCTTAATTCAACCACTTTTAATAAATTTCCTCTTTATACTTTTTATCAGAAATTAAAAAAATTAAAAATAAAAAAAAATAAAAAAAATCAGAAAATATTAAAAAATAATAATAAATAAATAGAATTGTTTACAAATAGTTTAGTATAGCTTCCAGTAAAGCTTATTTTGTTTTTTTTACACATCATTTAAGCTTATTAGCTTTTAGTGAAGCGTTTTGAGTCCAAATTCATTATAAGCCAAAATCAGATCTTCATCAAGTGTACCTGTGGTGTATTGTGGATAAGTATGGTCAAAGATGGAAGGACCTGCCTATCTTAAAGATAGGCAAGCTAAGTGAATCCACCTCTGTTCTTGCTGAGGTGGACATAACTTTGTAAGTGATATTTCAAGTTTCATTTGCTCATATGGTATAGTTGGATCTGTCATTAGATTATCTGTTTAATTGTTTAGAATTGTTGTTATAGAGGTTATAGAATTGAGATTGAGTTCATTTGATAGCTTGATTGATAGTTACTGTTTGATTGAATCTGAGATTGATACAGCTTCTAGTAGTTTTTTTTTTTTTTTTACTTTAATTGTGAGATTGATCATCTAATTGTATCTCATTAAGTGTAACTGATATTTTGGATTCAAGTTGATATATGTAAAACTGTTAGTTCATTTTGAACTAGTGAGTTGTTTTGAATCTGAATTGGACTAAGTAACTTTGATAATTGTGGATCTGAGATTGATATGGCTTGATCTGAGTCACTATTTCATTGGAACTTATTGCTGTGCAAGTTGCATTTATTTGATAGAGTTATCTGATCTCTCATCTGTATTGTTTGTGCTTATCTGTCATACTTGTTGGAATCAGTGATATGTGGCATTTGTAGGAGTGTTTGGTATAAGCTGTGGTTCAGAGATTAGGATTACTAGTAGGATTAAATACTGCACTATTAGTCTCATATATGTTCATATAGGTTAAATATTATCAGTATTGGTAGGGTAATTTAGCTCATAGTCAAATTCTCATTTGAATTCTTGCATAATCTGTTTTTGGTATAAATCAGTAGGTTATATTTAGATTATAGTTGCATTATAGGTTAAGGTAGCTTAAATTAGGTGTAATACATCTTATTATAACATCATTTAGTATTAAGTTTCAATACAAATTCATTTTAGTCAACTTAGTAGTTAAATCAAAAAGTCAAAAAGATTTTAAGTACCTGAGTTTGACAGGATTTCAAAAGGTTGTATAGTATTCAAAAGTGGTTCAAATTAGTTTTTGAAAGTGAATTTGTGTTGTATCTCAGGTGATTTGCAAGTTTCAAAAGGCACTTTTAATTTTGGAAAACATTTGTACACTTAAAATTGCTTGTAAATCTGTTTGTCTGCTGAGTGAGACAGAAGTCTGATAGTACATTTGAGGCCTGCATATTTGCTTATGTACCTGAATTTGTTACTTGTGATTGTTTCTGGTTTATTAGAGTTGTATTAAGTGTTGAGCATCACCATCTTTGTTTTTGTTTCTGTTTCTGCTTATTCTGTCATAAGATTGAGCTTATAGTGAGCTTATTGCCTTATTTCTGAGCATATGTAAAATTTTGAGCTTTTACTTGAACATATTTTGTCATAATTGAGTTCCTGGCTCCATTTCTAGGTTGTGTTTTCAGTTTCATAAGTTTTTATCACAAGTGCTTATTAAAAAGCACTTGTTTAAGCTGTTTTTACCAGAATAAGCACTTCCACTTTTCATTTTTACTTCAAAATTTTATTCTAAGTTCTTTTTAATATTTTAGAATTTCTGGAATTTTTCCAGAATTTTCTAACCCTTTTTACTATTTTTCTTAATTACTTTTTGATTTTATTCAATTTTAAATAGGATTTAATTACCAAATATCAATAAAGAATCAGAAAAAGTTGTGAAAAATACAAAAATATTTTTAGAAATTCTTTTATAATATTTTAGAATTTTTAGAATTTAATTTTCATTTTTCCAATTTATTTTTCTATTTTTCTTAATTTTTAATTCATTTAAAATTCCAAAAATAAATTTTAATTCATAGAAAATAAATAAAAAGTCAAAAAAAATATTTTTCTTTTTCTTAAAATTCTTTTTAATAGTTTAAGATTTTTAGAAAATTGTTTTACATTCGTAGGATCATTTTTCAATAAACGTTACGTTTTAAATTTTGCAGTTGCATTTCCGTTTTTACGTTTTTCACTTTGGTGCATTATTAGCTTGTACTATTTGCATATTTCATCTTTGTTTGTTATTACTTGAAAATTTTGATTGCTATTTTCAATTTCTCACTTTTCAATTCACGGTTTCACGAATCGATATTCTCGATTCCATTCGCCTTTGTTGGGAAACGACTCGGGTGATCCGTATTTTACGCGGATCACTTCGATACTATACTATATATTATATAATTGGTTTTCACACGAATCAATTTTTGGCGCCGCTGCCGGGGAAGGCCGAAGTGAATTTTTGAATATCGTTTTGAAAAATCGAGTTTTGTTAAGCCTTCCTCTACTTTGTATATATATCTCTATAAAAATTGAAAAATTCAAAACACTTTTCCTAAAGTGTTTACAAAATACCAAAAAAATAATAAAATTTACAGCCTCGACTCGACCGAAAGGAAGGGCGTTGTAAACCAAAAAAGTCTCACAATATAACGAAAACGTGAAATTAATTGATTATCGGATTACTTCAATTCAACAACCGATTAAGCAGGAAAAACGGAAGCTAAGAAATTAAATTGCTAGCTGAAGAGAGAAACACTCTTTTCTCCCGTCCCGTCGCGCGTGGTTTTGAAAGAAACGGTTTTTGATTAACGTAACGTTTTAATAAAAAGGAAAACACAAAAGAAATAAAAAGTTTTTGTGATAAATATAAAAAACAAAAAGATTTTCTTTTCTCTTTTCTCTTTCATTTTCTTTTTGATTTTGCTCGTGGTGTATGCACACCCGATCTTCTTTTGAGAGTCTTACGTCTCCGTTCTCTAACCCCGAGCGGGTTTTACGACATACGAGTCGGGTTCATTTCCTTGACGACGAGGAGATGAACCAAAACGAACACAACGGACCCTCGCCGATGGGTGGTCCGCAGCACAATGTTATCCCGCCGATGGGACAACAACCGGCATTTGATCCACGTCCGATGGAAGAACAACTCCAATCACCATTCAATGGTGTGAGGAGAGCTATTGTGATTCCGGACATCAATGCAAATTTTGAGATCAGTCACGGATTACTCAATTTGATCACGGGTATTTCCTTTCACGGGTTCGATCACGAAGACCCCTATGCTCACATCAGAAATTTCACCGACATCGCTGAGACCATTAGGATGAATCAAGTTCCTCACGATGTGGTGAAATTGAAGTTATTTCCTTTCTCCTTAAAAGGAGCAGCCCGGTCTTGGCTGGAAAAGGAACCGCCTAATTCGATTCACACTTGGAATGATCTCGCTTCCAAGTTTGTGAATTACTTCTATCCTCCCTCTAAAACTTCTAACCTACGTTCTCAAATCTTTCGGTTCCAACAAGCTTTTGATGAAACGTTTAGTGAAGCTTGGGACCGATTTAAAGATTTGAAGGAGAAATGTCCGAACCACGGGTTCACCGACCTTCAGCAAATTGATACGTTTTATAATGGGTTACGTCATGCTGACCAAGATTCGCTTAACTCTGCTGCGGGTGGTAACTTGTTGGCTAGGAACACGAATGATGCCTTCACGATAATCGAAAATAAGGCTCGTGTTAGAATGTCAAGAAATAAACCACAAGTGTCTAACAATGGTAAAAATAATGATGAATTGGTAAATATGATTGTGGCTTTAACAAAGAAAGTTGATGCAATGTCTATGGAAAAATCAAGTCAACAAGTCAATGTCGTTAATCAAGGTTGCATTACTTGTGGTGGTCCACACCCGTATTATGAATGTCCGACGACCGGCTCTTTTGCTCAAGAGAACGTGTATGCTGCGAATATGGGTGGCAACGGTTACCCACCTCTGCAAGGAGACCGTAATCTCCTCAGCTACCGTTCGAGCCATTACCATGGACCACCCGGGTTTAATCAACCTAATCAAGTGAATCTGAATAACAATGTGCAAAACCATAATCATCAATTCAATAACAATCAAAATCACAACCGCGGAAATAATGGTTTTCAAGGACAAAATCAGAATTTTCAACAAAATCAAAATCGGGGAAATTACCACCAAGGCCCGCCTCAAGGGAACAATTTTCAAAATAATGGGAATTTTCAGAATAATAATCATGGAAATCAGAACAATGGCAATTTTCAAAACCGTGTGCAAAATTTCAATAATCAAAATCAAGCTGTTATTCCAAATCCGTCGCCCACGGAAGAGTTGATTAAACAATTGATTCAGAGTCAACATGCTTTAATTTCTAAACAAGATGAAACAACGAGATTGTTTGCGACTCAAATCAACGATATTAACAAGCGTTTAAATGATCGACCCTCGGGCTCTAGAACGTTGCCAAGCAACACGATCGCTAACCCGAGGGGCGATGCAAAAGCGATCATAACAAGGAGTGGTGTTACTTATGATGGACCGACGGCTCCGAATACCTCTTCTTCTCTACCTCCCAAGGTAGTCGCCCGTGAACCCGAGGTGACAACGGATACGGAAATTCCTATTAATAATGGAAGGACCGAAGACATCCAACCTCCGGTAGTCCCGACGTCTAAAGGAAAAGAAAAAGTTTTTAATGATAATGAAAATGAAACACCCGTTAAAACAAAGTTGCCATATCCGTCACGTTTAAACGAACAAAAGCATCGCGAGAAGGATAAAAGCCAAATGGAAAAGTTCTATCAGATTTTTCAAGAGTTACACTTTGATATAAGTCTCGCGGATGCTATACTTTTGATGCCCAAATTTGCTTCGATGCTAAAAGGTCTTTTGAATAATAAAGAAAAGCTTTTTGAAATGTCAAGGACTCAAATGAACGAGAATTTCTCAGCGGTTCTTCTTAAAAAGCTGCCCGAAAAGCTTGAAGACCCTGGCAAGTTTCTTATACTGTGCAATTTTCCGGGTATGGTTCAATGCTTCGCCTTGGCCGATCTTGGTGCTAGCATTAACCTTATGCCAATGTCGATATGGAAAAAGTTGTCTCTTCCTAACTTGACACCGACGCTTATGACCCTCGAGCTTGCCGACCGATCTACGTCTCGTCCAATTGGCATAGCTGAGGATATTTTTGTCAATGTTGGGAAATTTCATTTCCCGGCGGATTTTGTGGTTGTTGATTTCGATGCCGATCCACGGGTTCCTCTCATTCTCGGGAGAGGATTCCTAAGGACCGGTCGTGCTTTAATTGATGTTTACGACGAGGAGATTACTTTACGTGTTGGAAATGAAGCCGTCACTTTTAACCTTGATCAAACCGCGAGATACTCCTCCGATTACGATGTTTCTTCCGTCAACCGTATTGATGTTATTGATGAACTTACGGAGGAGTATGCTCAAGAATTTCTTGGTTTTACCGATAATGCTTCGAGTGGCAATCCCACTCCTTCTTTTGAACTGATCGTCTCCGATTCTTCCCCTTCCCTCACTCCGTTTGAGGGAAGTGATCTCGCTTGGGAAGAAATCAATGCTTGTCTTTCAAATGAATCATTTTCACCGGAAATTGATAATAATAACTTTGATCCGGAGGGGGACATTTTATTAATTGAGAAATTGTTAAATGAAAAACAGATTGTTTCTTCTCCTCCGGTAGACTTAAAAATGGCAGACGTAAAAGAAGTTAAGCCGTCAATAGAGAATCCTCCGGAGCTCGAGCTCAAGGATTTGCCTCCTCATCTCGAATACGCATACTTGGAAAAAAATGATAAATTACAGGTTATAATATCAAAAGGCCTAAAAGATGAGGAGAAGACACGACTCTTAGATGTGCTTCGGAAGCATAAAAGTGCGATTGCTTGGCAAATATCCGACATTAAGGGAATCGACCCTCGATTTTGTACTCATAAGATTCTTCTTGAGGATAATCACAAAGCTTCCGTCCAACAACAACGACGGATTAATCCACAAATCCATAAAGTGATCAAAAAGGAAGTTATCAAACTCCTTGACGCTGGAATGATTTATCCGATCTCGGATAGTTCATGGGTTAGCCCGGTTCATTGTGTGCCAAAGAAGGGCGGAATCACTGTTGTGAAGAATGACGATAATGAGCTTATACCGACTCGACTTGTGACTGGATGGAGAGTTTGTATCGACTACCGCAAGTTGAATGATGCGACACGTAAAGACCATTTCCCGCTCCCTTTTATGGACCAAATGCTTGAACGTTTAGCGGGAAATGAGTTCTATTGTTTTCTGGATGGCTTTTCTGGGTACTTTCAAATTCCCATTGATCCCCAGGATCAAGAAAAGACCACTTTTACTTGCCCGTATGGAACGTTTGCCTATCGTAGAATGCCCTTTGGCTTATGTAATGCTCCAGGCACGTTTCAACGGTGTATGATGGCCATTTTTTCCGATATGATTGAAAAAACCATGGAAGTGTTCATGGACGATTTCTCCGTCTATGGAAATTCTTTCGACTCTTGCCTCTCCCATTTGGAAAGTATGCTAATTCGGTGTGAAAACACTAATTTAGTTCTAAATTGGGAGAAATGCCACTTCATGGTTAAAGAGGGTATAGTCCTCGGCCATAAGATATCCAAATCTGGGATTGAGGTGGATCGTGTAAAAGTCGATGTTATTGCTAAGTTACCTCACCCGACTACCGTTAAAGGAATCCGAAGTTTCCTTGGTCATGCTGGCTTTTACCGACGTTTTATTCAAGACTTCTCCAAAATAGCCCGACCTCTGACCCACCTTTTAGAAAAAGACGCTTCATTTAACTTCACGAATGAATGCGTCGATGCATTTAATGTTTTAAAGAAGAAGTTAACGGAGGCACCAATCTTAGTTGCCCCCGATTGGAATTACCATTTGAGCTAATGTGTGATGCAAGTGATTATGCTATTGGTGCAGTTCTGGGGCAACGTAAGAATAAGTATTTTCAGCCGATACACTATGCAAGCAAGACCATGAATGACGCCCAACATCACTACACAACTATCGAAAAGGAAATGTTAGCGGTTGTCTATGCTTTTGAGAAATTTAGGTCTTATTTGCTTCTTAAAAAGTGCATAGTGTATACGGACCACTCAGCCTTTAAGTACTTAATGGCAAAGCAAGATGCTAAGCTACGCTTAATGCGGTGGGTTCTTTTGCTCCAAGAATTTAATGTCGAAATTCGAGACAAGAAAGGAGCTGAGAATCTTGCTGTTGATCACCTTTCACGACTTGAGAACCCCTTCAAAGTGTTCTTGAGAAAAAGGAAATCAACGATGCTTTTCCTCTCGAGACACTTGGGAGTGTGACCAAAATTGACCAAAGTACCCCATGGTTTGCCGATTTTGCGAATTACCATGCGGGGAAATTCATTAGGAAAGGGTTGTCGTCCCAACAAAAGAAGAAATTCTTTAAAGATGTCCAGCATTATTTTTGGAACGATCCCTACTTGTTCAAAGTCTGTGCGGATCAAGTGATCCGGCGGTGTGTTCACGGTACGGAAGCCGTTGAAATTCTTAAGGCATGTCATAGTGGACCCACGGGGGGACATCATGGTGCCAATTTCACCGCTAAGAAGGTTTTCGATTCCGGCTTCTATTGGCCGACGATATATCGGGATGCCCATGAATTGGTGAAAACATGTGATTCTTGCCAACGTCAAGGGAAAATTTCTCAAAAGGATGAAATGCCGCAAAATGCGATTCAAGTTTGTGAAATTTTTGACGTTTGGGGCATCGATTTCATGGGGCCATTCCCGTCATCTAGGGGAAATAAATACATTCTCGTGGCCGTCGATTACTTATCTAAATGGGTTGAAGCGAAGGCGCTCCCCACCAATGACGCCCAAGTTGTTGTTAAGTTTTTGAAAAGTCTCTTTACCCGATTTGGTGCACCTCGAGCCATCATAAGCGATCGTGGGACCCATTTTTGTAATGATCAATTTTCCAAAGTAATGCTTAAATATGGTGTCACACATCGTCTTTCCACGGCTTATCATCCACAAACGAGTGGTCAAGTTGAGGTCTCCAATCGTGGTTTAAAACTAGAGCTGGCAAATTGGGTACCTGTTAGCACCTGTTAAGACCTGTTAAGGGAAAAAATGTACTATGCAATTTTTTTATTTTTTAAATTAATTGTTTTTAGTATTCTAGGTTTCAATATTTAACTTTTTTTATACATAAAACGTATATCTGTCATACTCAAACCACCAAAACCAAGTGTTAAACGAGTCGTTTTCATGTTTGAAACTTATGTTATTCGCACGTTCAGAACCTGTTAAGACACGATTTGCCAGCTCTATTTAAAACATATACTAGAAAGGACAGTAGGAGAGCACCGTACCTCTTGGGCCGACAAATTAGACGATGCACTTTGGGCTTTCCGGACCGCTTACAAAACTCCCATTGGGTGTACACCATATAAGCTGGTTTACGGGAAAGCTTGTCATTTGCCCATCGAACTAGAGCACAAGGCCTACTGGGCCTTAAAACATGCCAACTTTGACTTGAAAACCGCGGGTGATCACAGAAAAGTTCAATTGAATGAGTTAGTCGAACTCCGTGATCAAGCTTATGAGAATTCTTTGATATATAAAGAGAAAACAAAAAGAATCCATGATGCCAAGATCAAAGACCGCGTTTTTAACATTGGTGATCAAGTGCTACTTTTTAACTCTCGTTTAAAGATATTCTCGGGTAAGCTTAAAACCCGTTGGTCTGGACCATTCACAATAACCCAAGTTTTCCCTTACGGTACCATTGAGTTAGCTCAACAAGATGGTCCCAATTTTAAGGTGAATGGTCACCGTTTGAAACACTATTTTGGAGGGGATGTACCGACCATGGTAGTCCTGGATCTCCAGACTTTCCCCAAGGACAATTGAATTCGGGGATCGAGTCAAGCTACGTGACTCAGAAATCAAAAACAAAGCGCTTCGTGGGTGGCAACCCATGCTTATCCAATTTCATCTTCTTATTTTCTATTTTCTAACGAATAACGTGAGGAGGGGGTGCCTCTTCTACTCTTGTATTCCGTGGTTGTTTGTGATGTTTGTTAGGATTGTCCGCGATTTATGATGACTCTCGTGCTCGTTATCTTCTCTCCGCTCGAGTTTCATTCATCGGTGCTTCTTGGAAATCCTATATCCGTAAATCTTATCGACTAACGTTTTCTTTGGCATAATTAATAAACGGCCTAGAATTTTGTTAGGATTACCTTAACCCGTAAAACATTGAGGACAATGTTTCATTCTAGTCTGGGGGAGGGTGAATCTTCGATTCGATGACCTTGCATTTTTCACAATGTCGTGCACTCTTGCAACTCCGTTTTTCCACCAAAAATAAAAAATTGAAAAAATTGAAAATTTCAAAAATTTTGATGGAAAATGTCATGAAAAAGCACAAAAAAATGAGAAAAAGTTGAAAAAGTTGTGCAAAAATATAATAAAGTTTGAATAAGTGTTTTGACACCTTGTTGACTTTCTTGCTGGCGAGAGTAGGAATAAATATTTTGACTTGACCGGGTGTGTTGAGCCCTAGCTTGTTCCCTTAACCAATGATAATCACATAAGCTTGTGCTAGTTTTGTACACCAGGAGCTATAAAATGCGAATTATTTCTTAAGAATCTGCAAGTTCCCGTACTTGACTTTATATATGCGCAGCTTAAAAGCTTTCGCTAGTCTTTTACATCAGGAGCTAGAAAACGCGAATTCTTCTTCTAGAATTTGCAAGTTTCCGTATCTGACTTTATATATGTGTGGCTGATTATCGGCTAAGTATTCGCTGGTTTCATTACTTGGAATCTTAAATTGCGAAGAGCGAGAAATGATAGAGTTTATTTAGAAGTTAGATGCTAAACGTGGAGTAGTGGTTCTCTTTAGAGCTCATGAGAGGTACTTGTGGCTTTTTACTCCCATCAGAAACGTCACCCATATATAATAGATGTTATAGGTTAATTAGTGGTATTTAGGTCTGGATAATATTTAGTTCTTTATTTTCTTAAGAGAATTTTTGCTTTAAAAGTTGGGTACATATCAAGGAACATCAAAAATAAGAGCAAAAAGTGAAAAATCAAAAGTCAAAAGTTGATTATCTATGTGGTTTTGGAGCTACCCGATAAGCTTCCATTGATGTTATGAGAAAAGTCAAGAAAGAAAAAAGTGAAGAATAAGAGAAGTGAAAAGAAAAAAAAAGTGAAAAATGAAAAAAATTGAAAGTTGAAAGTTGTATGAATAAGAGTTTGAATGTATAAATAAGTTGTTGGCGCGTGAGGTGCATGTGTGTAATTCTGAATTGGACACATGAGGTGCACGTGTAGTACTCCACAACTTTTATTTATGATGATGTATGTACCAAAATTCCTTGATGTGGACCGAATTTCTATTGCAGTGGTTCTTAAGAGAAAATGAATAACTACTTATTGTTTTAACTTAGGTATCACTATCGGACTAAAAATTATTGAAACGAGAAAATATGAAGCAATTCATTTCTCAACAAAATAAAATATTGAGATACAAACCTAGGAAATGGGAGTAAGAAGTTTCCACAAGTAATTGTTATGAGTAGTGTTAGTATCTAATTTGTAGATAAGTTGTGATCTCGTTTGTACGCTTAGTTTGGGGACTTGTGAAAAATCAAGGATGACGATTTTTATCTGTACGGTCACTTCTTAAATAGAAGTGTTTCTACTCGTTGACCCTAATAATTATTGCAAAATAATGAAAGTTCAATAAACCGTCACAAGTATGAAGAATGAAAAATACAAAAATAGGAAGTGTGAGTGGAATAAAAGAATAAAAAGAAAATTTTGGAAAACGGAGCATTTTTGGGAATAAATGATTTTGTAATCTCTTTTGAGCCTCCTTGCTACTTTTCAAAGTTAGTAGAAAGAGTTTTGAAATTATTTATCCCAAAAGCGTGAATTGATCACATTGCGTGAGGACACGACAATATCTTAGTCTGGGGGATTTTGGTGAGTGCTTATTTACTCACCATTTTATTGCCAAATACCAACCCAAAATGACTAATTGAGCTAACAAATGCCAAGAAAACACGTGTTTTTATGTTGTGAACATGCAGGTACGGATTAATCACAAAAAGACGAAAAATCAAACGAAAACTGGAAAAACAGGCACGAGAGTGGAAGACGGTCAAAAAGTCAAAGCCGGGATCTATAAGTCAACTTCAGACTTTCATCTATTCAGAATTGTCAAATTTAGTCCTTGAAGTATGAGCAAATTACAACTTTGGTCCTTGGATTGTTAGTAAGATACAAAATTGGTCCTTGTAATTTTAAATCTGAAAATTGCAAAACACAAATCTAAAAATCCTAAACCAACACCTGATCCAACATTTCATTATCCAAAGCCCATAAAAATACCCAAGCCCAATTTCATTATAAACCAACCCAAGTCCAACCTCGGTCAAACCATATAATAAAAACACACCCGTTCTTCCCCTTTTCCCCATATACCCAGAAATCCCCCAAATCCCATGAACCCTAACTCACCTAAATGTTCAATTGGTTCACACCACTTCACTCAACCATAATTGACTCATCATTTGAGCTTCTAGAAGCAATAACACGTGACTGAGCACATGTCAGAGAGGATATTAGATGCTGTGTTGACACTTGGCTGTTAATCATTGGACAAGACGCGTCATTCTCTTGCCTTGGATCCTGCTGACAAGTCAGAGAAAGTATTGCACACACGAATGGGACAGATGGAAGCAGCAGATTGGCCAAGCCACCTCATTGATCCTGATCCAAGGGCTACAATTAGACTAAAGAAGCACAAAATTGATCAAAGGGCTATTAGATGAAGTAAAAAAGCACAAAGAGTTGTGGATTGCCAGCGTGGATTCTCACCCCAACCCTTCACTCTTCGGTTATAAATAAGCCTCATTTTAGTTCATTTGTATGTAATTTTTAGTGTAATAAAATGCTGTCAAATTTTCCTTTAAATGTAATATAGACTAGTCAATGTAATTTTTACTTTGAATTTTTAATAAGAATTGTTTATTTTCAGTTAATTTCAGCTTATTGTCAAATTACTTTAGCTTATTCTCTTTTAATTCAGCTTATATTCTGCTTATCTTAGTTACAATTAGCTTAATTCAACCTCTTTTAATAAATTTCTTCTTTATACTTTTATCAGAAATTAAAAAAATTATAAAAAAAAATCAGGAAATATTAAAAAAAAAATAATAAATAAATAGAATTGTTTACAAATAGTTTAGTATAGCTTCCAGTAAAGCTTATTTTGTTTTTTTTACACTTCATTTAAGCTTATTAGCTTTTAGTGAAGCGTTTTGAGTCCAAATTCATTATAAGCCAAAATCAGATCTTCATCAAGTGTACATGTGGTGTATTGTGGATAAGTATGGTCAAAGATGGAAGGACCTGCCTATCTTAAAGATAGGCAAGCTAAGTGAATCCACCTCTGTTCTTGCTGAGGTGGACATAACTTTGTAAGTGATATTTCAAGTTTCATTTGCTCATATAGTATAGTTGGATCTGTCATTAGATTATTTGTTTAATTGTTTAGAATTGTTGTTATAGAGGTTATAGAATTGAGATTGAGTTCATTTGATAGGTTGATTGATAGTTACTGTTTGATTGAATCTGAGATTGATACAGCTTCTAGTAGTTTTTTTTTACTTTAATTGTGAGATTGATCATCTAATTGTATCTCATTAAGTGTAACTGAGATTTTGGATTCAAGTTGATATATGTAAAACTGTTAGTTCATTTTGAACTAGTGAGTTGTTTTGAATCTGAATTGGACTAAGTAACTTTGATAATTGTGGATCTGAGATTGATATGGCTTGATCTGAGTCACTGTTTCATTGGAACTTATTGCTGTGCAAGTTGCATTTATTTGATAGAGTTATCTGATCTCTCATCTGTATTGTTTGTGCTTATCTGTCATACTTGTTGGAATCAGTGATATGTGGCATTTGTAGGAGTGTTTGGTATAAGCTGTGGTTCAGAGATTAGGATTACTAGTAGGATTAAATACTGCACTATTAGTCTCATATATGTTCATATAGGTTAAATATTATCAGTATTGGTAGGGGAATTTAGCTCATAGTCAAATTCTCATTTGAACTCTTGCATAATCTGTTTTGGTATAAATCAATAGGTTATATTTAGATTATAGTTGCATTATAGGTTAAGGTAGCTTAAATTAGGTGTAATACAGCTTATTATAACATCATTTAGTATTAAGTTTCAATACAAATTCATTTTAGTCAACTTAGTAGTTAAATCAAAAAGTCAAAAAGATTTTAAGTACCTGAGTTTGACAGGATTTCAAAAGGTTGTATAGTATTCAAAAGTTGTTCAAATTAGTTTTTGAAAGTGAATTTGTGTTGTATCTCAGGTGATTTGCAAGTTTCAAAAGGCACTTTTAATTCTGGAAAACATTTGTACACTTAAAATTGCTTGTAAATCTGCTTGTCTGCTGAGTGAGACAGAAGTCTGATAGTACATTTAAGGCCTGCATATTTGCTTATGTACCTGAATTTGTTACTTGTGATTGTTTCTGGTTTATTAGAGTTGTATTAAGTGTTGAGCATCACCATCTTTGTTTCTGTTTCTGTTTCTGCTTATTCTGTCATAAGATTGAGCTTATAGTGAGCTTATTGCCTTATTTATGAGCATATGTGAAATTTTGAGCTTTTACTTGAACATATTTTGTCATAACTGAGTTCCTTGCACCATTTCTAGGTTGTGTTTTCAGTTTCATAAGTTTTTATCACAAGTGCTTATTAAAAAGCACTTGTGATAAGCTGTTTTTACCAGAATAAGCACTTCCACTTTTCATTTTTACTTCAAAATTTTATTCTAAGTTCTTTTTAATATTTTAGAATTTCTGGAATGTTTCCAGAATTTTCTAACCCTTTTTACTATTTTTCTTAATTACTTTTTGATTTTATTCAATTTTAAATAGGATTTAATTACCAAAAATCAATAAAAAATCAGAAAAAGCTGTGAAAAATACAAAAATATTTTTAGAAATTCTTTTATAATATTTTAGAATTTTTAGAATTTAATTTTCATTTTTCCAATTTATTTTTCTATTTTTCTTAATTTTTAATTCATTTAAAATTCCAAAAATCAATTTTAATTCATAGAAAATAAATAAAAAGTCAAAAAAAAAATATTTTTCTTTTTCTTAAAATTCTTTTTAATAGTTTAAGATTTTTAGAAAATTGTTTTACATTCGTAGGATCATTTTTCAATAAACGTTACGTTTTAAATTTTGCGGTTGTATTTCCGTTTTTACGTTTTTCACTTTGGTGCATTATTAGCTTGTACTCTTTGCATATTTCATCTTTGTTTGTTATTACTTGAAAATTTTGATTGCTATTTTCAATTTCTCACTTTTCAATTCACGGTTTCACGAATCGATATTCTCGATTCCATTCGCCTTCGTTGGGAAACGACTCGGGTGATCCGTATTTTACGCGGATCACTTCGATACTATACTATATATTATATAATTGGTTTTCACACGAATCACACACCAAGCCATGCACAACGCGATTTCTTCCTCTTTTGACCAATTCGAGATGTCTTTCTCAACCTCTTTCTCAACCGCCTTCTTCTTAGCCTCTGTAACACGCTTCTTTGGTTTGACCGGTGACATCTCTTCAGAAATAGTGTTGTCGTCGTCACCCACAAGATCATCATTTGGAACCGAATCGTGATACGATTCGTGACCCGAACCTGGATAACCCGGTGACACTTGTTGACTCGGATAACCCGAACCGGTTCCAACATAAAAATCCGGATTGTTTTCTAATTGTTCCATAAAATCAAAAGCATCAAGATTGATGTTGTTTACCGGAGAATAATTTTGGTAATTAAAGTAGGACGACATTGATGAGTCCATTGTTGGACGATAGCACGATTCGGGGGAGCCATACATAAATTGTTGGCTTCGACGAGAGTTGCTTTGTTGTGGTTGTTGGTTGTTTTGATACGGGGGAACAAATGGACGATTAATATTACGATTCATAGCAAATAGATTGAATGTTTGTTGTTGTGGAGGCCGTTGAGATTCGTCATCAAGAGAACGAGGTCGGAAATTGATGGTTGGTGACACACCGGTTAACCGGAAAGTTGAATCCGGTGATAATTGCGGGATGTTTTGTTGTGGTAAACGGGATTTCCGGCCTTTTGCTTGTTGTTGTGGTGTTTTTTTAGACATTTTTAATAGAAAGAAGTGTGAGATTGTGTAAATTTAAGTGTTGTTTAGTTGTGTATTTATAGGGGATTTTTTTTTATCCCAACAACTAGTTTTCAAACGGTAAGATTTTTTTTTTTTTTTTTTTTTTTTTTTTTTTTTTTTACTCACAAACGGTTGTAAAACAATTTAATGTAGCAAAAAGTGGATCAAACACAAAACAAATCTCGGTCGAGACAAGAACCGACTCCCCTTCAAAATCACTTCCCAATCGATCGCGACCTAGTGCCCACAGCAATCACGACCGAGTCGGTCTCGGTCGTTATTGCAACCGGCCTAAGGTCAACAAATATAGTACAAGGAGCATGCATTTTATGTCTCACATCCCCAGAACACACAATCAAGAGTGGATCCCCTATGCTAATAAACGCCTCTGCAACCACTTCAGCATTCAAGTTCACGCGTTGACCCTTCCTTTCTCTCAAAAGACTAGAAACAAACTTATGTGGAAGCAAATTAGCAATACTTTGATAACCGGAAAGCAAATTAAGTAGTACCAGCCAACAATCTGACTCTTCTAGAAAAATCAAACACAGCATCACAACTAACTTCATTGATAAAACTGGAAGATAATAGGAGTGCGTGATATCCGATCTTTGTAACCATGATATAGTATCTTCTGTATTATATAGAATCTTTTTAGCCACATCAACATAAAAGTTTACAAGAGAGTGTGAAAACATCTGTTTTCGTCTTACTTTAGTTGGAGTAGCAGGAGAGTGAAGATATGTAAACCATCCAACAAAAGAAGACTTAGAAGTGTAGAAGGTTCGACATAACAGAGAATTCACGAAAAGAATACAATCCAAAAGATGCACGAAACTGTCCGATGAAATGTAGCCTGCAAGCATTGAGTTGGCTGCAAAAGTATCCTTTAGAGCATGCGCAAATGGTTGAAGAATAAGAAGCTCTCTCACGCCATTATCCCTAAATTTCTCAACAAATGATTTCCATTTAGGGTTCCAATGAAGCTTTTAATGATATGCTCGTAAATTGTTGCCGATGATTTTGAACCAAGACGTATCATCATCACCCTCCCTATTGTCCGATAGGTGAAGTCACCCTTCATCTCAACATATCGAAATAATATCTCATCTATATATCCTAAATAAAATATATATGCAGTAGCTTGGTGTTTGAATTCCTCATATCCTCTGTGTGTGCTTCTTAGTCGATGTAGATAAACAGCTAAATATTAAGCACTTCAAAAATAGTGTCGATTTACTCATTTTACGTTTATGTTAGCACAATTTTTTATGAGTGGAGAGACGACCATCAAAGGATTGAATATCGCTATTTAAAGGACTTAAGGTTAGATATGAGGGTAAAAAGCCAAGCAGGTCCCACTTAGTGAAAAAAACTGCTTATTTCATTTCATAATAAGCAGAAAACCATAAGCAATTTGGATTATCCAAAACACTGTTTTCCATAAACCTAACTTAAAATCAAAATCCAACAATGAAAAACTGATATATTTCCAAAGTTTACATACATTAAGGGGGTGTTTGGGGTAAAATGGCTTATGCTTATGGGCTTCCCCCAAAACGTTATTTATATTAACAATCTCTCCCTTTTTGTTGATGACAAAACATAAACTTTATTTAAAAGTAAGTCATAAGATTTAGTGTTAAGTCTTATAAAGTTAGTAATGAAACTTGTTTTTGCAAAGAGTTAGCTACGCGGAAGTTTAAAATAATATACAACTACAAGCTAATAAACTTTTTAAATCTATTTCAATAAACTTTTACCAAATCCCTTGTGGCCATGGATGTTCACCTGCGCCTACTCTGGGCTATCCAAAAAGGTAGTCGCTTTGGGATTAGTCAGCTCGCAATGTCGAGTCAGAATCAAAACCAAAAAAATTAAATAAATAAACTTTTACCTAAACAAATAAAGTAGACAAAACACTAACAAAATGATTTCAAAAATGGTGAAAAAATTAGTACCAAAATGATATTCTTAATCATCACCTCTTTACAACAAGGTACTTATTTTTTACCTAATAAACTTTTACCTAACAAAATGATTTCAAAATGATATTCTTAATCATCACCTCTTTACAACAAGGTACTAATTTTCTAATAATAATACTCTATCACTCACTGCTGTTGTTTTCATTTCTTAGAATCAAAACCCCATTGTTTTATGATTATTCATTCAGGCTGGGTAGTTGTTTACTGCTCATCACATAATGTACAAGTTTTGTAGCACAATGTACAATAACATACACGAGGGGTATTCTTTTTTTCTTTTTTTGATAATCTAATCATGCACCGTCATTTTTTGGCTTTTCATTTGTTATATTTTAATGCGCCAAACGATATTTGTGCCTTTGTGGTTAACACCTTTTTTCTCAGCTAAAAATTAAAGGGTTTTTGCATATATATCATTTTGAAAATGCATAATTGCATATATATCTAAAGCATGCATAAAAACTATTGTATTATATGTATAAAAAACTTGTACAACGGATATATATGCAATTATTCACTGCAATTTTGCCAAAAATGGATTTTTACATTTTTATTTCGAGTTATCTAAACTTATTCTTATGATATTTGAAAAGAATATTATGTTGAATGATAAAAACAAAATTATAATAAATAAATAAATAAAATGCTATAATCATATAATTTTATAAAAATATATCTACATATATGTGTCACTTGATTATTGAGAGTGATAAATAAGAAAAAGAAAACTTAATACTCCATCCGTCCCATAATTATAGTCCAGTGTTGACTTTTTAAGTATTCGTATTGCAACTTTGACCTTATATATTTTTATTTGTGTTATATAATACTTGATAAAAATTCTACTAATGGAAAATACATTTAAAACTCAATCCATTCATATATTTTGCATCAAGTAATATATAACACAAATAAAAATATTTAAGGTCAAAGTTGAAGACTAAAGACTTTAAAAGTCAACAGTGAACTATAATTATGGGACGGAGGTAGTACAACATATTTATTATACCTCACATGCCACGTGTGTTTGTTCATTTGTGTTTATAAAAATTATGTGAACCTATGTAACACCCCCAATTCATGTTTGCAGCGGAATTCAAACTGGGTGTTACTCGACGGCACAATAGTCACAATGATAGAAAACGAACTCCAATTGAGTCGTTTTAAAAGATTTATCATTCAAATTATATAAATATCAGAGATTACAAAATGAGGTCCCAATTGGTTCCATGTTTACAATGTATAATAAATGAGTTTTGAATGATAATAAAATTTATAGCCCTCTTGAGTATCCGTGTCCTTCCGTGCCATCCTTGATCGTCATGAACCTGAAATACATGCTTGAGAGGTCAACACAAAGGTTGAGTGATATTCATAGAGTTTGTTTAATGTTTGAACACAATATGTTGGTAGTGTGAGTTATAGGCTCACACCAATGTTTGGAAAGCAAAATAGGTAGGCTATGTTGTTATACGCCCATAAAATGTATTATACACTAAGCTTATGACACCATAACGTTAACGTGTACCAATATCGATCGGCAGATTTATCCCGGTAGGTACTTTGCTAACATAACTAAATCTCAAATATTAGTGCATTTGTTTGAACTTAGTCAATACAAATGGGATTCGTCAATCCCAATAGGCCTATTCACAATATTTGCGCTCACTATTGCTAGTGATTAAATGGTTCATAATAAGGGATCTCGGTTTAGCAAGGTTGGTACTTAGTGATAATAAAACAATCAGGCAAGCATACAATTTAAAAACATTGTGCTCGGTTAAAAATAGCATGTATTCCCCCCAAGGGTTTGTAAAACAATTAAGTAATGGAAAGTGGGGCTATGAACTCACCTTAAGTAAGATAGCAAGTAATGAATGTAACGGTTGAATCGTGAAGGTTTCTACGAGCAACCTATAATAGAATATTGCGACTTAGGATTTGAGTACAGAATATGAAGTAGTGCCTATATATATATCTTGCATTATAGTCCATGATGTGGTATGATGTATATTGTAAGTCTTTGAAAGAAAAGATTTATGAAACATGTATGTCTCGTATATCGTTTACTACCGTTCGGGCCGACATAATTCAGAAGTCATGTTAGTAAGCGTTCGAGGAGCCAGGACACTTTAACTCGTAAATCCACAACTCAACTCGACGGCTTACATAATGAACTCCTCACATGAGGCTCCCTACTATTGTAGTAGTTGATAAAATATATAGATATAGGTTTTGATCTGAAAAGTTACATGTCCGATACTTGAATAAACTTAGGAAAGTTTATTTGTACATGAAGATTGTTATTAGGGGTAGTTTCATAAGTCTTGTATGACCATTTTTCTTTGTAATATCTCATGGTTCCTTTTGAGTGAAGTAGATCCAAATTGTTTGTCCAAGTTATCGCCAATTCCTTGTTTCATGTTTACGCCTAAGTAAGCTTACATGGTCATTTCGTCATGGCCTAGCCATGACCTTTGGTCCTTGTTCCAAGGTCATGAGACACAACCTTGGCTCTAGCCATGGTTATGGTCTTGATTATAGGTCATAAGACCTCTTGTTCCATTTAAAGTATAACCATAATCTAGTGACTTTCGCCTAAAAATGGGCTGTTTAGAATTTGAAGAATTTTATCACTCGGAAAGCGTTTTTAGGTCTCGAGCTTCTTTGCTTCTGAACGAAAACGTCGTTCCGGAAAACTTTCGTGTTTTAACTTTTTGATGAATCGGACCAGAAGTGGGACTTTCAAAACCCAAATTTGATCAGAATGGTATTTGGCAGTTTGCCGCAAAGTTTTGGTAACTTCAAATGGGCGTAACTTTTGACTCGTATACTCGTTTTAGGTGGTTCAAATTGCTATGGTTTCCTTGTTAAGTCCTCTACTGTAATATGTAATGATCCAACATCATATCTTTACCATTTTGATCAGGTCTTACCAAGAAAGTCACTAGTTTACTTGTTTTAGTAACTTGTCTTAACAATCAATTACAATAACTTGTTTTGTTCATTTTTATACATTATGGACATAACTACAAGACATAATATAGCAAGAATAACATGTAAATAACATGAACATGATTATTTAACAAGAATCAAGTTAGGGTTTGGCTCACAACTTTTGGCTTTCAAAGATGAAAGGAAGTTAACATGTAAGGATAGGACTTTGATAGACTTGCTTCAACCCACTTCACTTCATGCAATCTTTCTACTCTTGTAATCTTGAAAGAGAGATGATGAAAATTGAGGTGACTTGAGTGGATTCAAACTCAAGAGAAATCACCAAAGTTTCTAAGGATTTGAAGTAGTTTTGATGAATCAAAACTAAACTAGGGTTTATGTATGGATATTGCACTTGATTTCTTGGATGGAACTTGAAGTAAATGAGCTAAGGATGAGATGATGGTGTGTTTTTATGTGTGTGGGTCGTTGGAATGGCCAAGGAGGGGAAGGAGAGGCATTTATGCAAATGAGGAGGTTACATTGTTGACTAGTCAACACTTGGAGGCCAAGTTGAACACATGTTCACATCTTAAGGCTCCTAGCATGAGATCAAGACACACAAGGCTGAATTCCCCCCCCCCCCTAGGTCGGTTCCTAAACTTGGGGGACAAGGTGTGGACTTTGCTTGGTATTATCCTAAGTATTAGGAAGAGTTTTGACTCCGGGAAATGACAACCGTAAATGATTAGGCTTCAAAACGTAAAACCGGGTGTCGTAAAATTATGAAACTTTAAAGTATTGTTAGACATGTCCATATGTCCCATAATAAAATATAAAATGAGTGGTAGGTTCCATTTGGGTGGTAAAACCCTGCTAAAAACTGGAAACACGGGTCTAAAACGCGTAATACGTAAAACGTACGAATATTACGTAAAATTGAGAAAAGTAAAATGTTACTTTTCTAATGTGATAAAAATGATTTAAAATGACTTATAATGTCTAGACTGGGCTCAGTCTAGTGTCGGTTGGTATTATATGTCTTTTAGACATCAAACCGTAAGCCTAAAAATCAAGGAATGACTTATAACATCAAGGGATGATTTTTGGTCAATGGAGGAGGGAAAAAATATGTTGACTTTTTCTAATAATTTGAAAACTCAAATCGTCTTAGAAACGCGTTTTGTGGTCTAACGGTTAATCGCCCATACGGTTAAGCTTGCTCATGTGAGAATAGTACTGGCTTGGGTGACCTGCCGGGAAGTCTTTGGTCATGTTTTTCTCAGTCACGATTAATTCTCAAATAAATCATGAGTGTGTCAAACATTTTTCTGATGCGGGGTCACTTAACGCGGTCGAGTTTCGTTGTACGTAGAATTTCTGAATGACGTTTTACCCTAAAACGTGTAATTCCTTAATAACTTTCACGAAAATGATCTGACGAATGTCAAACATTTAATTTGCCATGGAAATGATTTATCACTCGAGAATATCAAATAAAAATCAACTTTCGGGAAAGTTTCAGGAAAAATGAATAGTAAAAGTGAATAGTGAAATTTTTCGGGAATGGTAATTAACCTGAAATTGTGAATTGTTACAACCTAGCATTGCTAAAAAAAGGTCGTAAGAAGAGGGGGGAAAAAAAGATAAATAACATTGGAAATTTAAGAAGAGAAATGTCGTTTTTTTTTTTTTTTTTTTTTTTTTTTGATAAGTCAATTTGATAAGTAATGTTGTAATTTCAACATCTAATTTAACATGCTATGAGATAGTCGTTTTCACACGGCATGACCATCTGATCCGACACAAGGCCACCAAAAAGCAATTAAGTTAATTTGTATGTCCTTGTGATACGACTCACTGACTTACGAACATGCCTCAAAATACTTTGAAGTTGCTTATCTGGATTTTAAACTTACTAACAAGTTAACAACATATGTTTCGTTTGGTAACAAAGCGTGCGTAAGTGTAAACTATGTTTCATTTGGTAACAAGTATATAAGTAGGTTGTTATGATTAGTAATATACTATTTTATACAGTATCTAAGGTGCGTCCAAAATTGAGTAAACTGCTAAATTTTATCCATGACGTATGGTCCGGGAAGGCCATAAAGAATGAGTTCGGGCTGGAGCTGGAGCAAGTCCGGCCTAAATGTGTCGCTATCGCGACCCGGGACCACCAGATAATGACAAAAAAGCTCACCTATAAATAGAGTGCATTTATCACTCTCAACGGTATGTTCTCTCTCTCACTAAACACACATACTTCTCTACTTATCCTGACTTGACTGTCGGAGGGTGGTTCTGGGGCTTCGGCCTCGGGACCCCTTCTAACCAATTTATTTCTTGTACTGCAGCAGACTTCCATGCTCGGGATGACGTGGAACAGCTCAATCTATCGTCAAGACTAGCCCGACGTTTTTATGCTTCAACAATGGGTTTGTCCATCCTGGCATAAAAATCATATATGTGAGAGTGAAAGATTATTGACATATATAATCCTTAAGAGTCCCAAAGTGTAACAAAAGGGACGATTTGCGTAGAAAGTCAAGGAAAAACCATCCATTTTTTTATGTATGATTATCGTTATACTTTTGGCCTCTTAAGGATAAATGATGTCAATAAGGATGGTTTCTACAAGAAGAAACCAAATAAATAACCCTTTTGTGTTGTTTTAAGCAATTAACCCACTTGCAAATTCGCAAACTGGTTTGGGATACTCATCTAACAAGAAGAAGAAGAAGAAGAAGAAGAAGAAGAAAAAAGGAAAAAAAAAGAAAAGAAAGTCACATCGAACCTAGTTACAGACAAGTTACGCTATTTGATTTGATTTTGATGCAAAAGTTTGGATTAAGTGCGACAAAACCCTATTTATTGTGACAGGTGATAGCACAATCACATCTGGGTTACATTTGGGTCAAAGCCCACAGATGGTGAATTGAGTACAAGTTAAAAATTGGTTCATTTTGAGCCCATGTTAAATTGGCTATTTAATTAAAGTGCTTATTATTTAGAAGATCATCTAATTTGACATTTTTTTCCTTTGTGTGTAGTGAATTTTTTCTCTTGTACTGAATTTTTAAATTTTGATCATTTTTTTTATTTTGTGACTATTCAGTCATGTAAAATGACCATTTTACCCTTTGAAATTTGAAAAAAGTAAGAGTAAAATAGTCACAAAGTATACACAATGATCGAAATTTGAAAGTTCAATACACACATTGAGAAAAATAAAGTTAATTGACACAATAATAAAAAATGACAAGTTAGATGAATCTTTAAGTAAGTAACCCATAAGTAAGTTAAAAGAAAATGGCTAGGAGTATTTAGGAAAGACTGTTACGTACGGGGGAGGGGAAAAAAAAGTTATGTCAACATTGATCATGTTATCAGAAATTAGTTGATCGATTTATATCTATCAGGAAACCATTTGGCTGGCAGATGACTTTTATGACTTTGTACTTTTTGTATGAGTTAAGTTGTTTATGTTGATTCTCTATTTGTTATTGTATTTGTTAGAAGAGTTTAGAAAACCACCACACATAAACCGTGAATAAAAATTTATGTTGCTGGGCCAAAATAAAATAAACATGAAATACATAAGTGTCATTTATAAACTATAAAAAGATGAAATATAAACTAATAAATTCTTACCCACACATCTCTCACTAGTTTATTTATACAGAAGTGTCACCCTCTTTTTTTACACGATTACTTCACACTTTTGTATCTTACTTAGAAACCCGCGTACTGTACTTATGCAATTTTTATGTGAAATTGATAAAACTTAATTTAAGAGAAATGACCTCCGCATAATCACGAGATTTTAATGTGACAAATAATCTATACTACTATATAATGTATTTGGGACTATTCTATAATTAGAAAGGCTTAAAAATTCAGACTTTTACTTACTAATTATGGAAACAACCACCCCTAACAATCACCCAAACAATTTATAACCACTTCAACAACCACCCCCAATAATTTATAACCACCTCAACAACCACCCCAACAACCACTTTCCACCAACCCACCTCCCTCCTCTTCACCCAACAATCCGTCCCGCATCGCGCGGGCACCTTTCTAATTAATAATAATATATTTTAATTAATTGTTTCGTGTAATATATAAAATGTAAAATAATCAAAAATATAGTCGAAAAAAGTGTTACATATGATATTTCAACTCATAGAATAGTTTTTAAAAATGTACTCCTTCCGTCTCAAAATTATTGTCAGAAGACAAAAAATAGAAAGTTTAATAAAAATGAGGCAATTACAATTTTTAACCACACAAATAGAATATTCTCTCATAAAATTTCCTTTTTATTACTAAAATTGAAAGCAAACAATTATTTTGGAACATCACAAAAGAAAAACTTGGACAATAATTTCGAGACGGAGGGAGTATCAAATAACGTATAAAAATATTTCATAAAACTTAAAATGAATGACAACAATTAATTGAAGCATTCATATGCTATTACGTTATTTTGTAGTTTTTTAACCAAATAATATTATATGTATAGTTGAAATAATAAATATATATATTCTATGTATTAAATGTGATTGGTAAACTAACCACTTAAGGGTGAACTAGTGGCAAAAGGGTTTGTTGTTATCACTTTAAAATGTGTTAGGTCTTAAGATCAATTTCTGGTTGGTGCAAACAACCTTAAGTGGCCACGGCAACATCC
Source organism: Artemisia argyi (assembly GCA_030686995.1). Lineage (NCBI taxonomy): Eukaryota > Viridiplantae > Streptophyta > Magnoliopsida > Asterales > Asteraceae > Artemisia > Artemisia argyi. Next base: position 131,444,131 of record CM060709.1, on the reverse strand, counting down.
TGAAAAAGGGGTGGCTTTACCTGGTTTGAGTCTGTGTGGCGGTAGGTTCAAACCCCGTGGATTAGTTGACCATAAAGTTGGAAACCATGGTTACCAAAAAAAAAAAAAAAAAAAATTGTAAACTTGTTAATAATAGTTATCAGACAAACTTGAAATTAAGAAAAATATTGTAGGTATAAAACATTACTCATTTTTAAGTTGCATTTTAAGAAAAATAATAAATTCCCTTTATATGTATGTAGTATAGATTAAGATTATGTTATTGGCAAAGGTCACTAACCGGTCAGGTGTAAAAATCAAACAAATACTTAAATGGGAAAAATTCAAATGCATACCCTTATTTTGGTGCATATCAATTGACAAATCTCCACCATCCATCTAGTTTGATCTAGTGGTGGGGATTAACCTAAGATTAAACCCTAAAAACCTAAGTCCATGTTTTTTTTCCACTTTCTTTTTCTTTTTGTATTTCTTATTAACCTTTTTTTTTTTTTTTTTTTTTTTTTTTTTTTTTTTTTTTTTTTTTTGCTTTTTTTCTAATTATCATGGGAAAATTCAATTCACGTTATTTTTTTTTCTTTTTTTATTGCTCTTTTTGCAATCTACGTTTTTTTATTTTCTTTTATTTTTTTTGCTCTTTTTGCAAGTTACGTTTTTTTCTTCTTTTCTTTTCTTTTTCTTTTGATTCTTTTACAACTCCGTTGTTGTTTTTTTTTCTTTTTTTTCTCGTCTTTTCATCTATTTTCTTTCGTTTTCAACCATTTTTCATATGCTTTCGTCCGTTTTCAGACGTGTTTTTACGCTTTCATACGTTTTTGTCCGTCTTTTTACGTTTCGTCCGTTTCTTTCGTTTTCTTACGTTTTTATCCGTTTCTTTGTTTTTGTCCATTTTTCATACATTTTCGTCCGTTTTTTGACGTGTTTTTATGCTTTACTACATTTTCGTCCGTTTTTATACTTTTTCATCTGTTTTCTTAAGTTTTTTTTTACCCATTTTCATACGTTTTCATCTGATTTCTTACATTTTCGTTCGTTTTCATATGATTTCGTCCTTGCTCATCCGTTTTCTTTTGTTTTCGTCCATTTTTCATATGGTTTTATCCATTTTCATACGTGTTTCTACGCTTCCATACATTTTTGTCCGTTTTCATATGTATTTGTTTGTTTTCTTATGTTTTCGTCAATTTTCTTACGTTTCTAAATATTACAAGTGATATTCAAAATATCACATTGTGATTTTCTTATGTTTTCGTCCATTTTCATACGCATTCATTCATTTTCTTACGTTTTTGTCCATTATCACATGCTTTTGAATATCACAATTGATATTCAGAATATCACTTGTGATTTTTGAATATCTATCACTCGTGATATTCTAAATATTAATTGTGATTTTCATGTTACAAAACATTAGTCGAAAATCACTTGTGATATTTAGAAAATCACCTGTGATATTCAGAATATCACTTATGATTTTTATAATATCATTTGTTGTACTAAGAATATCATTTGTGGTACTCAGAATATCACTTGTGATACTCAGAAAATCACAGAATATCACATGTGATATTCAGAAAATCACTTGTGATATTCAGAATATTACTTGTGATACTCAGAATATCACGTGTGATATTCAGAATATCATAAGTAATATTCTGAATATCATAGAATATCACTTGTGATACTCAAAAAATCACGGAATATCACATGTGATATTCAGAAAATAACTTGTGATATTCAGAATATTACTTGTGATACTCAGAATATCACTTGTGATATTCTGAATATCATAAGTAATATTCTGAATATCATAGAATATCACTTGTGATATTAAGAGTATCATTTATGATATTCATAATATCAATTGTGATATTCTGGATATCACTTGTGATATTCAGAAACGTATAAAAATAGCTAAAAACATTTAAAAACGGACGAAAACGTATGAAATCATAAAAACACGTATGAAAAATAGATGTAAACGAAAGAAAACGGATGAAAATTGACTAAAACGAATGAAAACGTAAGAAAACGGATGAAAACGTATAAAAACGAACGAAAGCATAAGAAAACGGGTGAAAATGAAAAAAAACGTATGAAACGTACTCAGAATATCAATTGTGGTACTCAGAATATCACTTGTGATATTCCGAATGTAATAAACCGTAAAATCCCAGGTCATTTATTAATGCTAATTATCGACATTATTCTTAACTAGGCTATTTTGCGGGCCAATTTGAAATTTTTATATGAGACTTTGTTTGTTTGAACACCCGAATGTTATGAACACCGTTTGTTTAACACCCGATTATGTTTTGTCACCCGATATCACCCGAATGTCACTCTTGGATATCACCCAATGAGGTTAAACACCGGTAACTCCCACTTGCGACCTGACACCCAAATTAAACAACGAGAAATTATATATATATATATATATATATATATATATATATATATATATATGACACTATGTATATATTAATTATTATTACTATATATATATACGAGAATATATATATACACCGTTTAAATATTTAAGGTTTTCACAAACTGACACCGACACCGAGATATATTTCACAAATTTTACGATCACCGACACCCCTCTATTTTTGGGCCGAGTACACCCCAAGCCCACACGGTTTCTTTACTCTTATTCCACTTGGGCCGAAACACTCATAAACCTACAAGCTTTCTTTTCTTTTTCGTTTGGGCCGAGTTACCACAAGCCCACACGGCTTATTTTGTTTCCTTTTCGTTTGCGTATCATGCCACACGAACAGAAACCAACTCCTTGTCTTCAAAATATTTACACACGCCTTGGAAACTCATGGTTTCCTAATCACTCGACAAGAATCATGCAACCTCCCTTTTGACTTTGAACCATGCGACAAGGAGCCACACATGAGCCGTCCGACCCTTGGATAATCACGTTACACATTGTGAACACTTTAACCATTAGAACATGTGTTTCTTTATCCCCAAGCACAAACATAAAACAAAGATTTGTTGTACAACACATGTCTAAAACTTTCTAAGACCTAGCCATAAACTAAGATTGTAGCCTCTCAAGACTTCTACACTCGATTAGACCACACGAAGGAGACCAAGACAACTTTGTCGAGTTTGACATGACCATTCGAAATATGTTGTGTCTTTAGGAACAATGAACCACCCATGAACACCCTATATAAACTTCATTAAATGCTAGCCTCCACACACTCTCAAAATCTCACCCAAAAACTACACGCTCTAGTGTTGTTGTCGAAGAGGACCAAGGAGAAATCGAGCCAAGGTTTCGAGTCGTATAAGTTGGGTAACAAAGTGTTGGATCAAAGAGGGGATCACTTGACGGAAAGGAGTACCACGTTCTACTTGTTCATTGTCTCGTACCCACGGTTTCATCATCACCAGATTTTGGTGTCGTAAGTGTTACTCACCTCCTTCCTTTTCGTATACTAAAATCATGCATGTCACGTATGCTTATCACATGACGCACGCGTTATAATTAAGTCAACACATATATCGACTTTTTCACACCACGACACCCTTGAGGAAAGGGCTCGTATATTTGTTTTCTCACGTATGAAGTATATATATCTCTCGACACACTATTTCTTTGAGTCAAGCTTAATCAAACTAACCAAACATGCAAGTCTTACTCGATCGAATACTACGAAAACCAAGCCAAAACCGAGTACTAGTCGAACATGATTTTTGGAATAAACAACCACCCTTTTGGGCCTTAAAAGGGCTAACGAGCCCAACTAGTTTCAAAAGGAAATATTTTCGGATTAGAAACTTGAGTTTTAACGAGGAGCCTAAAACTGAGTTTAAGTATTTTTCACAAGTTTCAAATGCTACTTATAATGAAATAAAAAGGTTGATTTCAAAAATTACATCAAGGACTATGTTTGCAAAAAGTTTCACGTTAAGGGACTAAAACCGTCAAAAACACAAACTTTCGAACCAATTTTTAAAATACCAAACTCTTTTTGAAACGAGGGTAAAAACCGTCATTTGGCCTAAGTTTGAGGATTAAAGTGAAAAAGGTACAAAAGGGACTAAAATTGTAATTACTTATAACCAAGGGTACAAAGTGTAATTTTGTAAACGTTAAGGGTTAAATTATGACAAGTTATGTTTTTATAATTAATTATGCAATTCTTATAAAAACATATATATAAATATTTTTCTTTAACTTTAATATATATAACTTTATTAAAAATATTTAATCATAAATATTTTTAAACGATATTATTTTCACAACAAGTTAATATATATCGGACACCGGTTCGTAACAACGATACAAATAACTACGTAAAGTTATTTGAAATATATTTAAGACACCCAAAACGGATATCACCGTACACGAGACATATCACGTGTCATTTACAACACGAATCTAAAACACCGATTACAATGTATTATTTAGGTCGCAAGTCGGAGGAATTTCATTGCTAGTCATAGCAATACACCATCACTTTTGAGTACCTTGTGATTACGCACCTTTCAGGTGAGTTCATGGTCCCACATTTTTAATTGTTTTTAAACCCCGTGGGGAGATACATGCTATAAATCGAACACAAGTATTTTTCTGTATGCTGTTATCACCTGATATTGCCTAAGTTGACACCTGTGCTACAAGTCCCTCATATCACGAACCTTAATCACTTGCGAGTGAGCGCGAATATAGTTGATAGATCTATTGGATGGAAGCCCACCTCTGTCAAGGTGATCACTTGGCAGGAGGTGTGCTATATTCGAGGTATTATGGAAATTTGGCACATTTCCTGTCACCGAGGGCCCCTTGTCATTTACATCCGTTGTGGTGTAGATGATTGTTATTATCTTTATGATATGTCAAATCAATGTTAAGGCTTGCGTTTCGTGAGGCTTAGGAGCAATATTACACCCGATTTAGTCAAGACCTGTCTATCTTGGCTTGTTTATTTCAAATGCTTGACTTGTGTTCACACTATTACTACTTAAACTACTATGGATTCACTCAACCTTTGTGTTGACTTTTTAAGCATGTTTATCTCAGGAAATTAGCAAGCATGGCGGCACGGAGCTGGCAAAGGGCACAGGACCTCCCTTTTGATTTCAATAATTATATCATTCTTTACAAACTCATCACTTCTTTTGTGAAACAATTAACATTTTTGAAAAATGTTTGTAACTCTGAATATTTGAGTTTTCATGGAATGATATTGACAATCTTTTGAATTGTTTTCTATGAGTATGACTGTGTACTAAACTGTAATGACCCCGATTAGACTTCCGCTGCTTAATCAAATTTCGGGGTGTTACAGATTGGCATCAGAGCCAGGGTTATAGAGAACCAAATGATTTTTCAAAACATTGGACTATAACCTCACCAGATTTTTAAACAAATTATTTATCACCGAAGTGCCCTCCGTGCCAGCGCTTGCCAACGCTATGTTTTAAGGTTTGATTTTTAGCACCCATTGCATTTAGCTCACTATGACACTATGATCACTGTGCATGTAGCATTATGTAGACTAAATGACTTATATCACTGCTATTTTTGGGATATTACAGTACCATGTCGCCCCCGGTTATTATTTTGTCCGACAGTGACGACGTCGTACCAGCATCATCCACTCACCCTACTATTGACTTATCTGACTATGACACCCATGACACCCGAGACACCCATGATTCTGACCATAACACCCAACCTGTATCACCTGCTATACCATCTCCTGTTCCATCTGGAGACCCATTTGCTGATACTGAGCCCTTCGAGGAGGGTGAGGTTACTTCTACACCCATTGATTCTTTTGCTATTCAGCCTCTCTTTCGTCCTGTTTGTGGACCTATGACACAGGGACAGTACCTTTATGACCAGTACCTGACATCTCAGCAGTTTCTTACGGCTGATGTTCGTCCTACACCACTTGCTAGTCACCACACCGGTTCAGATGCTGATGACGAGTCTTCTGACTCCGATACTTCTGATACTGCTGCTTCTGTTCCACCATCATCCCCGCCTGCACCGATTCGTCGGCGCAAGCGAGTGAGGATTCTTGAGCCCTATGAGCCTGAGCCTTTCGGCGAGTTGTTTCGATACCATGAGGGAGACTATACCCGCAAATGCACGGCTCAGAAACGAGTCTGCTTTTTGCCTGCTTCTACTGTTACACCACCTGTACCTACACCTGTATCATCACCCATATCTGTATTACCACCTGTTTCTATGCCAGATTTGACACCCGTGGCATCACCAGCACCCCCACCATCACCTGTATCACCCCCACCTGAGCCACATCCTTACATGCTGCCTACTTACACCGCACCCCCTACCTCTGAGGCTTTACCACCCATGCCACCACCTACAGTTTTCTACTCACAGACTACGACTGTACCGATACCATCACCTCCTACATCACCTGTACCATCACCTGCTCCCACCGAGACACCCGCCTCACCCGATATTCATAGATTGGTTGATGCTCGTCGATGGTCGTTTTTGTTAGATTACATACGTAGATGGAGATTGGTTGAGGGATCGCCTAGGGCTGCTGAGCTTGGAGATGGTTCTTCAGCGGTGTTACCGGTCACTGGAGAGCCAATACACCATACTATCCCTCTCTTGGCTGCTAGATTGATTAGACATGAGGGTCGTCTTGATGAGTTGTTGAGCGTTATTGAGGATATATCCTTGGAGAGGATAGAGTGTATACAGGAGGAGGTCGAGAACCTCGTGGTACATAGGACAGCCTTAGAGATGGTATTTGGGATGATGGGGACAGAGATCGAGGATGCACAGGCTACCATCACTGAGTTTGGTCATCGACTGGATGTTCAGAGGCACGAGATTGATGATTTGAGAGCGATTGCGGCCATCACACAGGAGATGATGGAGCATCAGGCACAGGAGTTAGCTGCATCCAGTTCTACCATCCACACACTTTCAGCTACTATTGAGGAGATTCAGGCCCGTGAGAGATCCAGAGATATGGAGATGTTGGGGATGATCCGGATCATCAGAGAGCTGGAGAGGAGATCAGGAGGCGCACATGGACCTTCATAGATCTATGACATGTCATTACTTACAGAGACATCTTAACTTGCCACCTGTGGCATTAATAATTGTTGTATCTTATTGTTTTGTAACAATGAATTCAAAAATTATTAAAACTTTATGTTGGTTACGATTGTAACGTATTGATACTGATTTATGATGTTCTAGTTGTTTGATCTTTTATTATGCTCCCATATTGAGATTCATTATAATTTCCATGTGTGTTGTTACATGTCGTGATGTTTATTTATGAATGATATGGTTTATGTTGATGTATGTATTTATGGTGTGGTTGTGATATGTACTTTGTGATGATCTCGACTATTATGAGTTGGCTACACTATCTCTCTTGTTATTGATGTTTGGGAATTGTACTTATGCACTTACGATCTTATAGAGTTATGGCCCCAAGGAAAACCGCTACTGCTACCTCGTCACCCGCCATGACCCAGGCTACTATAAGGAAGTTGGTTGCCGACAGTGTTGCTGCAGCTTTAGAAGAGCAAGCTGCTGCAATGGCACGAACTAGTAGCAATAACCGAGCCACTGTTGAGAGCGAGTCCGCTGCAACTCGGAAGTGCACCTATAAGGACTTCATAGCTTGTAAACCATCTCACTTCAAAGGAACTGAAGGAGTAACAGAGCTTGCTCGATGGTTTGAGCGAACTGAGACTGTGTTTGTGAGGAGCGGTTGTGCCGCAGAAAGCCGAGTCTCGTTTGCTACTGGAACACTGCTGGAAGACGCGTTGTCTTGGTGGAATGCAACTGCTCAGAAGATAGGTGTGGAGGAGGCCTATCAGATTACCTGGGCTGATTTTAAGGAAAAGATGTTGAAGAAGTTCTGCCCTAGAGGTGAGATCAAGAAGTTAAAGGATGAGTTTCACACGTTGGTTGTGAAAGGAAATGATCTCAGGGCTTACGATAGGAGATTTCAGGAGCTTGCCACACTTTGCCCTTCAAAGGTTCTCGATTTGGAAAAGTTGTTGGAAAGGTATATTGAAGGATTACCCAGGAGTATTGAGGGAAACGTCACCTCGTCTAAGCCTCAATCTTTGGATGAAGCAATGTCCATTGCCCAAAGACTGCTAGACCGGGAGATTAAGCGTAACTCTGCTCAGGGAAACAACGATCACAAAAGGAAGTTTGATGATCGAAGGACGAACAACAACAACAACAACAATCACAACAGCAACAACAACAACAGCAACAACAACAACCGAAACCCCAACCGTAGCTATCACCATGACAGAAACACCCACCACAACCAACAGAACCGACGACAGGAAGCTGTCAGAGCTTATGTCGCTGCACCAGTTAAGGATGCTAGGTATGCTGGACCTCTTCCATTCTGTGACAAGTGTAAGATGCATCACAATGGACCCTGCTGCTAAGTGCGGGAAGTGTTCAAGGGTTGGACATAAGACACAAGATTGCAAGGCGACAGGAGCCAACTTGCAACCCGTGGCTGTAGTATGCCATGCTTGTGGAGAGAAAGGACACTACAGGCGTCAGTGCCCTAACAAGGATAACAATGCACGTGGGAGAGCATACGTGCTGGGAGATGGAAATGTCCAACAAGATCCGAACGTAGTCACGGGTACATTCTTTATAAACAACTGCCTCGTTAAAGTTTTATTTGATTCCGGAGCCGATCAAAGTTTCGTATCTATTTCTCTTGCACCCCTGCTTAATATTACACCCACCCAACTAGACACCACATATGAGATTGAACTAGCTGATGGAAAGCTAGTAAGCACTAACACTATACTCCGAGGTTGCACCCTACGACTGCTAGACACCCCATTTGCCATTGACCTTATGCCTATTAGACTCGGTAGTTTTGATGTCGTCATAGGAATGGATTGGTTATCTGAGAACCGCGCTAAGATCATTTGTGACGAAAAGGTCGTTCACATCCCACTAAATAACGAAACCCTGGTTGTTCGCGGAGAGCGAAGTAAGACACGTTTGAGCATCGTTTCTTGCGTCAAGGTTGTGAAGTACATCGAACGAGGATGTCAAGTTTTCTTAGCTCAAGTCACCGAGAAAAAGTCGAAAGAGAAGCGACTCGAGGATGTGCCAGTAGTCAGGAACTTTCCAGAAGTTTTCCCTGAGGACTTGCCTGGCCTTCCGCCGACTCGTCAAGTGGAATTTCAAATTGACTTGATGCCAGGAGCCGCACCCGTAGCACGAGCACCCTATAGGTTAGCACCGTCAGAAATGAAGGAGTTATCTGGACAATTGGAGGAATTGTCAGATAAAGGATTTATTCGCCCTAGTTCATCACTGTGGGGAGCCCCGGTGTTGTTTGTAAAGAAGAAGGATGGAACCTTCAGGATGTGTATCGATTATCGTAAGTTGAACAAGCTGACGGTTAAGAATCGATATCCATTGCCAAGGATTGACGATTTGTTTGATCAACTACAAGGATCGAGTGTCTACTCGAAGATTGATTTGAGATTGGGTTATCACCAACTGAGAGTTAGGGAAGAAGACATCCCTAAGACAGCTTTCAGGACAAGATACGGTCACTACGAGTTCCAAGTAATGCCATTTGGTCTAACAAATGCACCCGCTGTATTTATGGACTTAATGAACCGAGTGTGCAAACCCTATTTGGATAAGTTTGTGATTGTATTCATCGATGATATCCTTATTTATTCACGTAGTAAGGAAGAGCATGCAGAACACTTAAAGGCTATACTAACACTGCTCAGAGAAGAGAAATTATACGCCAAATTTTCCAAGTGTGATTTTTGGATTGAGAAGGTACAATTTCTCGGGCATGTTATCGACAGTAAGGGTATTCATGTTGATCCCGCCAAGATCGAAGCTGTTAAAAATTGGGCGTCACCTACGAGTCCTACCGAGATACGCCAATTTTTAGGTCTTGCCGGATACTATCGGAGATTTATTGAAGGTTTCTCAAGGATTGCTAAACCTTTGACAGAGTTAACACAGAAGAAGAAGAAGAAGTTTGAATGGGGAGATGAGCAAGAATCGGCATTTCAGTTTTTGAAGCAGAAGCTTTGTGAAGCACCGATATTAGCACTACCCGAAGGAAGTGAGGACTTCGTGGTATATTGTGACGCATCAATCCAAGGTTTGGGTGCCGTATTGATGCAAAGACTTAAAGTAATCGCTTATGCTTCTAGACAACTTAAACCCCACGAGGAGAACTACACTACTCATGATCTAGAATTAGGAGCGGTGGTATTCGCTCTGAAGATCTGGAGACACTACCTATATGGAACCAAGTATACGGTTTTCACCGATCACAAGAGTCTTCAGCACATTTTAGATCAAAAGGAGTTAAACATGAGGCAACGTCGATGGCTAGAGTTGCTAAGTGACTATGATTGTGAGATCCGTTATCACCCGGGGAAGGCAAACGTTGTAGCAGATGCCTTGAGTCGAAAGGAACGACTTAGACCCCTCAGAGTTAGGTCATTGGGTATGACAATTAGATCACCACTTCCGTCTCAAATTCTTGAAGTTCAAGTTGAGGCTCTTAAGGAAGAGAATAGACCACACGAGAAGATTTATGGTATGCCAGAAAGCACGAATGGATTTGTCAAGAAATCAGATGGAAGACTGTGTTTCAAAGACAGAAGTTGGATTCCATTGTATGGAGGAATACGAGACCTCATCATGCACGAGTCTCATAAGTCTAAATATTCCATTCATCCTGGTTCAGACAAGATGTATCAAGATCTAAAGAAGTTGTATTGGTGGTCAAACATGAAAGCTGACATTGCTGAGTATGTCGGTAAGTGTTTGACCTGCTCAAGAGTAAAGGCTGAACATCAAAAACCATCCAGTCTTTTGGTTCAACCCGAGCTACCAATGTAGAAATGGGAAAGGATTACAATGGACTTCATTACGAAATTACCCAAGACATCAAGTGGGTTGGACACAATTTGGGTTATTGTTGATCGTCTCACGAAGTCAGCGCACTTCTTACCAATCAAAGAGACTGATGATATGGATGTTCTTGCACGTTTATACCTTAAGGAGATAGTTTCCCGGCATGGAGTGCCGATTTCTATTATCTCCGACCGAGACAGCCATTTCACGTCTAACTTTTGGCGATCTTTACAGAAAGCCTTGGGAACTAAGTTAGATATGAGTACAGCTTACCATCCACAGACTGATGGTCAAAGTGAAAGGACTATACAAACCCTGGAAGACATGCTTAGGGCATGTGTGATTGATTTTGGAAAAGGCTGGGATAAACACCTACCGTTAGCAGAATTTTCATATAACAACAGTTATCACGCTAGCATTAAGGCTGCACCGTTTGAAGCACTTTATGGAAGAAAGTGTAGATCACCAGTTTGTTGGGCTGAGATTGGAGATGTACAACTCTCAGGTCCCGAGTTGATTCTTGAAACCACTGAGAAAATAGTAAAGATTAGGCAACGATTACAAGCCGCTAGGGATCGGCAAAAGAGTTATGCCGATGTGCGAAGGAAACCAATAGAGTTTCAAGTTGGAGACAAGGTCATGCTTAAGGTATCACCTTGAAAAGGGATGATTAGGTTTAGAAAACGTGAAAAGCTAAACCCGAGATACGTTGGACCCTTCGAGATCATTGAAAGGATCGGTCCCGTGGCATACAAACTAGAGCTACCTGAGGAACTCAGTAGAGTACACAACACTTTCCACGTGTCAAATTTGAAAAAGTGTTTATCGGATGAAACACTTGTGATTCCACTGAAGGAGATCAGAATCGATGATAAGTTGAACTTTATTGAGGAACCCGTTGAGATTATGGATAGGGAGGTCAAACGACTTAAGCATAGTCGCATTCCCATTGTTAAGGTCAGATGGAACTCTAAGAGAGGACCCGAGTACACATGGGAGCGCGAGGATCAAATGCGTGCTAAATACCCACAACTATTCGATGAGACAACCCCGAGCACCGATTCAACTTTGGATTCCGGGACGAATCCAATCTAACGGGTGGGTACTGTAATACACCGTAAAATCCCAGGTCATTTATTAATGCTAATTATCGACATTATTCTTAACTAGGCTATTTTGCGGGCCAATTTGAAATTTTTATATGAGACATTGTTTGTTTGAACACCCGAATGTTATGAACACCGTTTGTTTAACACCCGATTATGTTTTGTCACCCGATATCACCCGAATGTCACTCTTGGATATCACCCAATGAGGTTAAACACCGGTAACTCCCACTTGCGACCTGACACCCAAATTAAACAACGAGAAATTATTAATATATATATATATATATATATATATATATATATATATATATATATATATATATATATATATATATATATATATATATATATATATATATATATATATATATATATACGACACTATGTATATATTAATTATTATTACTATATATATATACGAGAATATATATATACACCGTTTAAATATTTAAGGTTTTCACAAACCGACACCGACACCGAGATATATTTCACAAATTTTACGATCACCGACACCCCTCTATTTTTGGGCCGAGTACACCCCAAGCCCACACGGTTTCTTTACTCTTATTCCACTTGGGCCGAAACACTCATAAGCCCACAAGCTTTCTTTTATTTTTTTTCGTTTGGGCCGAGTTACCACAAGCCCACACGGCTTATTTTGTTTCCTTTTCGTTTGCGTATCATGCCACACGAACAGAAACCAACTCCTTGTCTTCAAAATATTTACACACACCTTGGAAACTCATGGTTTCCTAATCACTCGACAAGAATCATGCAACCTCCCTTTTGACTTTGAACCATGCGACAAGGAGCCACACATGAGCCGTCCGACCCTTGGATAATCACGTTACACATTGTGAACACTTTAACCATTAGAACATGTGTTTCTTTATCCCCAAGCACAAACATTAAACAAAGATTTGTTGTACAACACATGTCTAAAACTTTCTAAGACCTAGCCATAAACTAAGATTGTAGCCTCTCAAGACTTCTACACTCGATTAGACCACACGAAGGAGGCCAAGACAACTTTGTCGAGTTTGACATGACCATTCGAAATATGTTGTGTCTTTAGGAACAATGAACCACCCATGAACACCCTATATAAACTTCATTAAATGCTAGCCTCCACACACTCTCAAAATCTCACCCAAAAACTACACGCTCTAGTGTTGTTGTCGAAGAGGACCAAGGAGAAATCGAGCCAAGGTTTCGAGTCGTATAAGTTGGGTAACAAAGTGTTGGATCAAAGAGGGGATCACTTGACGGAAAGGAGTACCACGTTCTACTTGTTCATTGTCTCGTACCCACGGTTTCATCACCACCAAATTTTGGTGTCGTAAGTGTTGCTCACCTCCTTCCTTTTCGTATACTAAAATCATGCATGTCACGTATGCTTATCACACGACGCACGCGTTATAATTAAGTCAACACATATATCGACTTTTTCACACCACGACACCCTTGAGGAAAGGGCTCGTATATTTGTTTTCTCACGTATGAAGTATATATATCTCTCGACACACTATTTCTTTGAACCAAGCTTAATCAAACTAACCAAACATGCAAGTCTTACTCGATCGAATAGTACGAAAACCAATCCAAAACCGAGTACTAGTCGAACATGATTTTTGGAATAAACAACCACCCTTTTGGGCCTTAAAAGGGCTAACGAGCCCAACTAGTTTCAAAAGGAAATATTTTCGGATTAGAAACTTGAGTTTTAACGAGGAGCCTAAAACTGAGTTTAAGTATTTTCACAAGTTTCAAATTTGTGTTCTTGACTTCTTACTTTTTAGATATTAAAATACATAGTTTTAGAATAGCATACCATGCTACTTCCTTCTAAGAATGGAGGTTGTTGCTATTATCATCACACCAACAGTGGTCAAAATCAAAAGACTAGTGAGAAATCTAGTTCTCAACATAAAAGATAATGAAGACGTTGATGAAGAAGTGAAATCCGTAGCAGAACATCTACGAAAGGGAGATGAGCTATGTTAGTGCAAATGGTGGGCTAATCTAAGCCATTAGATCTAATAAAAGGAGGGGAATAGATGGAGGGCTAGGATCTTTTCTCGCGTTCTCACAAAAATTGGATTTCTCACATGAATGGCCCCCTATATATATATATATATATATATATATATATATATATATATATATATATATATATATATATATATATATATACTACTACTACTATATAATGTATTTTGGGCTATTCTATAATTAGAAAGGCTTAAAAATTCAGACTTTTACTTACTAATTATAGAAACAACCACCCCTAACAATTACCCCCAATAATTTATAACCACTTCAACAACCACCCCCAACAATTTATAACCACTTCAACAACCACCCCCAACAATTTATAACCACCTCAGCAACCACCTCCAACAATTTATAACCACCTCAACAACCACCCCAACAACCACTTTCCACCACCCCACCTCGCTCTTCTTCACCCCAACAATCCGCCCCCGCATCGCGCGGGCACCTTTCTAGTATATATATATATATATATATATATATATATATATATGTTTTCTTCCTATTCTACATACGAATTTTTAATAACTTCTATTGTGTATCATTGCATGAAACTACTTAATCCCTTTCCGTTCAATATATACATGTTCGTTTGAATTATACCCGTTACATATTAACCACATATACCGAAACACCCTATTCTCCCTGTTAATGATATATATCCGTGTTAGATGACTAGGTTAGCTAGCACAAGCCTAATGTTGGGCTTGAGGTCCATCAGGTTTACGAATAGGAATAGGATTGTTTATTCGTTAAGCTATGTATTTATTATAAATATACATGCAATCATTATTATGTAATAATAATAATAATAATAATAAATAGAATTAGTTTGCTTTTTTACTTGGTATGAGAGCTAGCCCTACCTTTCGAGGTTCGAACACTCGGAGTGGTGGCCTGGACCCAAATTGAGGATGCTTGGATACATTTAGACATACAAAAAGTTTAGAACATAAAATAGATATGCTGTATACTTCATGTTGAACATGAGCATTTCAATTATTACATGATAAATTTTCAAATTTTATTGCAATGTCAGCAACTCAACATGTATGATGTATGTATATGTCACGCAATTATTGGTTAATGTGGCAATCATATGATTGAAACGCCAAATACTTATAATGAAATAAAAAGGTTGATTTCGAAAATTACATCAAGGACTATGTTTGCAAAAAGTTTCACGTTAAGGGACTAAAACCGTCAAAAACACAAACTTTTGAACCAATTTTTAAAATACCAAACTCTTTTTGAAAACGAGGGTAAAAACCGTCATTTGGCCTAAGTTTGAGGATTAAAGTGAAAAAGGTACAAAAGGGACTAAAATTGTAATTACTTTTAACCAAGGGTACAAAGTGTAATTTTGTAAACGTTAAGGGTTAAATTGTGACAAGTTCTGTTTTTATAATTAATTATGCAATTCTTATAAAAACATATATATAAATATTTTTCTTTAACTTTAATATATATAACTTTATTAAAAATATTTAATCACAAATATTTTTAAACGATATTATTTTCACAACAAGTTAATATATATCGGACACCGGTTCGTAACAACGACACAAATAACTACGTAAAGTTATTTGAAATATATTTAAGACACCCAAAACGGATATCACCGTACACGAGACATATCACGTGTCATTTACAACACGAATCTAAAACACCGATTACAATGTATTATTTAGGTCGCAAGTCGGAGGAATTTCATTGCTAGTCATAGCAATACACCATCACTTTTGAGCACCTTGTGATTACGCACCTTTCAGGTGAGTTCATGGTCCCACATTTTTAATTGTTTTTAAACCCCGTGGGGAGATACATACTATAAATCGAACACAAGTATTTTTCTGTATGCTGTTATCACCTGATATTGCCTAAGTTGACACCTGTGCTATAAGTCCCTCATATAACGAACCTTAATCACTTGCGAGTGCGCGCGAATATAGTTGATATATCTATTGGATGGCAGCCCACCTCTGTCAAGGTGATCACTTGGCAGGAGGTGTGCTATATTCGAGGTATTATGGAAATTTGGCACATTTCCTGTCACCGAGGGCCCCTTGTCATTTACATCCGCTGTGGTGTAGATGATTGTTATTATCTTTATGATATGTCAAATCAATGTTAAGGCTTGCGTTTCGTGAGGCTTAGGAGCAATATTACACCCGATTTAGTCAAGACCTGTCTATCTTGGCTTGTTTATTTCAAATGCTTGACTTGTGTTCACACTATTACTACTTAAACTACTATGGATTCACTCAACCTTTGTGTTGACTTTTTAAGCATGTTTATCTCAGGAAATTAGCAAGCATGGCGGCACGGAGCTGGCAAAGGGCACAGGACCTCCCTTTTGATTTCAATAATTATATCATTCTTTACAAACTCATCACTTCTTTTGTGAAACAATTAACATTTTGGAAAAATATTTGTAACTCTGAATATTTGAGTTTTCATGGAATGATATTGACAATCTTTTAAATTGTTTTCTATGAGTATGACTGTGTACTAAACTGTAATGACCTCGATTAGACTTCCGCTGCTTAATCAAATTTCGGGGTGTTACAGATTGACATCAGAGCCAGGGTTATAGAGAACCAAATGATTTTTCAAAACATTGGACTATAACCTCACCAGATTTTAAACAAACTATTTATCACCGAAGTGCCCTCCGTGCCAGCGCTTGCCAACGCTATGTTTTAAGGTTTGATTTTTAGCACCCATTGCATTTAGCTCACTATGACACTATGATCACTGTGCATGTAGCATTATGTAGACTAAATGACTTATATCACTGCTATTTTTGGGATATTACAGTACCATGTCGCCCCCGGTTATTATTTTGTCCGACAGTGACGACGTCGTACCAGCATCATCCACTCACCCTACTATTGACTTATCTGACTATGACACCCATGACACCCGAGACACCCATGATTCTGACCATGACACCCAACCTGTATCACCTGCTATACCATCTCCTGTTCCATCTGGAGACCCATATGCTGATACTGAGCCCTTCGAGGAGGGTGAGGTTGCTTCTACACCCATTGATTCTTTTGCTATTCAGCCTCTCTTTCGTCCTGTTTGTGGACCTATGACACAGGGACAATACCTTTATGACCAGTACCTGACATCTCAGCAGTTTCTTACGGCTGATGATCGTCCTACACCACCTGCTAGTCACCGCACCGGTTCAGATGCTGATGACGAGTCTTCTGACTCCGATACTTCTGATACTGCTGCTTCTGTTCCACCATCATCCCCGCCTGCACCGATTCGTCGGCGCAAGCGAGTGAGGATTCTTGAGCCCTATGAGCCTGAGCCTTTCGGCGAGTTGTTTCGATACCATGAGGGAGACTATACCCGCAAATGCACGGCTCGGAAACGAGTCTGCTTTTTGCCTGCTTCTACTGTTACACCACCTGTACCTACACCTGTATCATCACCCATATCTGTATTACCACCTGTTTCTATGCCATATTTGACACCTGTGGCATCACCAGCACCCCCACCATCACCTGTATCACCCCCACCTGAGCTACATCCTTACATGCTGCCTACTTACACCGCACCCCCTACCTCTGAGGCTTTACCACCCATGCCACCACCTACAGTTTTCTACTCACAGACTACGACTGTACCGATACCATTACCTGCTACATCACCTGTACCATCACCTGCTCCCATCGAGACACCCGCCTCACCCGGTATTCATAGATTGGTTGATGCTCGTCGATGGTCGTTTTTGTTAGATTACATACGTAGATGGAGATTGGTTGAGGGATCGCCTAGGGCTGCTGAGCTTGGAGATGGCTCTTCAGCGGTGTTACCGGTCACTGGAGAGCCGATACACCATACTATCCCTCTCTTGGCTGCTAGATTGATTAGACCTGAGGGTCGTCTTGATGAGCTGTTGAGCGTTATTGAGGATATATCCTTGGAGAGGATATAGTGTATACAGGAGGAGGTCGAGAACCTCGTGGTACATATGACAGCCTTAGAGATGGTATTTGAGATGATGAGGACAGAGATCGAGGAGGCACAGGCTACCATCACTGAGTTTGGTCATCGACTGGATGTTCAGAGGCACGAGATTGATGATTTGAGAGCGATTGCGGCCATCACACAGGAGATGATGGAGCATCAGGCACAGGAGTTAGCTGCATCCAGTTCTACCATCCACACACTTTCAGCTACTATTGAGGAGATTCAGGCCCGTGAGAGATCCAGAGATATGGAGATGTTGGGGATGATCCGGATCATCAGAGAGCTGGAGAGGAGATCAGGAGGCGCACTTGGACCTTCATAGATCTATGACATGTCATTACTTACAGAGACATCTTAACTTGCCACCTGTGGCATTAATAATTGTTGTATCTTATTGTTTTGTAACAATGAATTCAAAAATTATTAAAACTTTATGTTGGTTACGATTGTAACGTATTGATATTGATTTATGATGTTCTAGTTGTTTGATCTTTTATTATGCTCCCATATTGAGATTCATTATAATTTCCATGTGTGTTGTTACATGTCGTGATGTTTATTTATGAATGATATGATTTATGTTGATGTATGTATTTATGGTGTGGTTGTGATATGTACTTTGTGATGATCTCGACTCTTATGAGTTGGCTACACTATCTCTACTTAAATACAATATTAAGTTTATACAAAACTAGAAATCAAACAAATGCCATAACATGAATGGTTATAATTTTATATGAAATTTTAAGTAATTAAACTAAACATAAAAGAGATAATATTTACATAGTATATGTTAAGTTAAATTGTTGATAAATGTTTTTTTTTTTTTTTTTTTTTTTTTTTTTTTTTTTTTTTTTTAAAAGTTAAAATTGATTGTATGTATTAGGTAACAATCAAGGGCGGAGCTTAGTGAGGGTCGGGACAGGCCTAAGCCCGTTAATGTATTTTTTCGTGATTTCATATGTTAAATTTTTTTTTTCATCTCGACCCTCTTATCTAATATTTTTTTGAAAATTTTTTTGTTTCAGCTCTTGCACAAAAAAATTTCTATCTTTGCCACGCTCGCAACAATCATAATAATAACTAAAAAGTAGACAAACTCAGACGTGATTGTATAAAAACCGGACCAGATTAATAGTTCAATTCGATTCGATTCGGTTCCAATCCGGTTCTAAAACGACTATTGACTATTCACAACCTAGCTGATAATAGATACATAGATCTTTTAAGTAACACTAGTGTGACTATTTAATATTTATCTGCATGCTGCCAAACCCTACACGTCACGTTAAAATCAAACCCATTAAATAATAAAAACAAACACTTGTACAATCATCCCTCATCCAAAAAACCCTCATTTTCATCATCTAAAACAAACACACTTGAAGAACCAAAAATGGAAGGAACAATCCGTTGCGAGGCAAACTACGTACCACTTTCGCCAATAAGCTTCTTAGAACGATCAGCTGTTGTTTATAGAGATCGCTTATCAGTTGTTTATGGTGATCATGTTAAGTTCACGTGGAAACAGACTCGTGATCGCTGTGTTCGTCTTGCTTCCGCACTTGTTTCGAGCTTTCGGATTCATCGAAATGATGTCGTAAGTTTGTTACATTGCTTTTTTGTTTGATATATTGGCTTTGACTTTTTCAAGTCAAACATTTTTATAGTTTGAAATGATCAATTAACTCGATATATGTCATTGTTTGATGGGTTTAACCGTTTAAGTTATATAATATGCGTGTATTTTTTCAAATGTTTTAAGTATAAAACATATATAAAACGTTATGCATTTGCATCGTAGGCGAGCTTATTAACGAGCTCGATAACAAGCTTATTAATGAGCTCGAAATAGATATATTACGAGCTGAGCTGAGCTTGAGCCAAGTTTTAATTTTGCATGGCCAAATCGTATAAACGAGCCAAGCCCAAGTCTATACAACATACCATGAGCCGAGCTCGTGCTTAAAAAATAAGTCTCGAACCGAGCCGAGCTCGAGCTCTGGCGGGCCGGGCTGGACTCGGCCCGTTTCCACCCCTACGCCGTGGTACTGACCTACATTAAAAACTGTAAACTTTTTGTTTGGGCAACCCCTGATAATTTTCTTTTCTGGTGTAACTTTAATAACCTAAATGGCAATTGGGCAACAGTGCAACACCCTCTCAAAAATCCTGGGTCCGTAATATTACTCGTGTGGTGTTTGAAGTTGTTATTTGTATTAATATGCTGGTTTACACGATGAATCATGTTGAAATAGTTCATGTTTATTAATATTTAACAAAATGGGCATATTTGTAAAAACTAAAAAGTTTAGCAAATACGAGTAATCTATAGTTTTTTGCGGAGCAGTGCTAATTTTTTACTTCAAATCTCATATTTCAGTAAATGCACCCGGATTAAAAATACTGTATTTCTAGTTGCTTAGACCTTTTTTTTATAATCGTGACTTTTAATCCCGGTTCCGTTCTGATAGAACTTGTTTGTTAAACTCCCAAATTAAGATGTGGTTCATTTGATGTTTAAGGTTAATGCATGTAACATTGAATAGTTGACTTTTAGGCGAATAAAATTAGTTATTAGTTATTGCTGTTTGGCAGACTATTTAATGTAGCCGAAATGTTTGTTTACTTAGCCATACATGCACCTAACTTAAAGTTAATGAATCATAGATTCTGCAGTGTATATTATAGACTTTTAGTTAGTTTAAATCTTTGCTTGGTTGGTGATGGCCTTTTTAGTATAAGTTGAATGATAATCAAACTAGGTGAAGTAATAGTTGTATTTGTATAGATCTATGTATATTGTTTTGTGAGTAGTTTTTTGGCTATTGTTTAAACTCGCAATAACTTTTGCTAAAGATAGCATTTGTATGAATTTCATGATAGACATGGCAATATGGGCTGGTTGGGTAATTGATCAAGTGTTCGGGTTAAAAGAGTAACACTCAAAACAGGCCAGATCGGGTTGGGCAGTCGTCAGGAGCTAAACTACTAACACTATCTTGTTCATTGTAAAACTACTGTTATAAACTTTAATTACAAAAATAACATTGTCTCAGTAATAATAATCGAATCATTAAATCAACCGATTTAGATGTTCTATTCATGAAAAACTAAATTTTGGGCGGCATTTAACACACTAACCCTATCAAGAATTAAATGGGTAGAAATAGGCACTTGTAATTCATGTTGAAGACATTGGTAGTACCTTCAAAGAATTTCAAGATGGTTATGCTGCTTTTCACTAGAATTCAGTGAAATCATAAAATAGTATTGCTGTAGTTGTCTTAAAAGTCAACTTTTGCAAACACAACTTCTCATAGATCAAGGGAAGATTGCGTTATGCAGCAATTTTTGGTGAGTAGTTTGTTACCTAGTTTTGGTGAGTACTATAGTGTCCATTTGAACTCATTTGCATATAAGCCTGTCAATTGGTTGTTTTCTCTTTTGTTGGTATCGGTCATATATTAAACTTAGCTAAAATTGAAACGGGTCAGATGAGTTGAAGGGGTTAAGTGGTTCAGTGATCACATAAATGTATTCAAAGTGCTA
Source organism: Artemisia argyi (assembly GCA_030686995.1). Lineage (NCBI taxonomy): Eukaryota > Viridiplantae > Streptophyta > Magnoliopsida > Asterales > Asteraceae > Artemisia > Artemisia argyi. The sequence goes on along the minus strand of CM060709.1, from coordinate 131,422,507 downwards.
TAACATCCTAAACCAGTTTTAAAAATTAAGGACAGTTTTGTAATCAAATTTAACATATTGATTATCCAAGGATTTGTAAAGAAATGGACATAAAGTGTATGCGGGTTGACCCAATGGTAGCCATTTTGCCCCGTACAAAATTTAACTCATTTTGACCTGATCCGGTTTCCAATTTTTGAACTTTTACCAATGTGGGACACTTCTGTTTTTCCTGATTTCACAGTTTCTCTTTATGAGCAGGTGGCTGTCTTGGCTCCAAACATCCCAGAAATGTACGAGCTGCATTTCGCAGTTCCAATGGCCGGTGCACTTCTTTGTACCCTCAATGTCCGTCACGATTCAGCAATGGTGTCAACATTGCTTAAACATTCAGGTGCCAAACTCATATTCGTTGATTACCAGCTTCTAGATGTCGCCAAAGGTGCATTAGAGATCATATCAAAATCAATGCCTATAGTTCCTCAACTAGTCTTAATCCCGGATTCTGAAAAACTTGCCACCCGGCCCAAGTCAGAAATATTGGAATATGACGCTCTTTTGGCAATGGGAACTCTTGATTTTGAGATCAGAAGACCAAAGGACGAGTTTGATCCAATCGCGCTGAATTATACATCAGGAACAACTTCTAGTCCAAAAGGTGTAGTTTATAGTCACCGAGGTGCTTATTTGAATTCATTATCGGCTGTTTTGCTTAATGAGATGCCATCGATGTCTGTATACTTATGGACAGTTCCTATGTTTCACTGCAACGGGTGGTGTTTGACATGGGCCGTGGCAGCACAAGGAGGTACAAATGTCTGCCTAAGAGCAGTTAACGCAAAGGACATATTCGAATGCATATTGCGTCATAAAGTGACACATATGAGTGGTGCTCCGACTGTGTTGAACATGATAATCAACGCACCAGCCTCCGAGAAACTCCCTCTTCCAGGAAAGGTGTCAGTGATGACAGGTGGCGCTCCTCCGCCTTCTCAGGTGGTGTTTAGTATGGAGCAGATGGGGTTCGAAGTGTATCACTCGTATGGTCTAACAGAAACATACGGTCCTGCAACAGTCTGCACATGGAAACCCGAATGGAACTCCCTACCACCAGACACTCGAGCAAAAATCAAATCACGACAGGGAGTGAACCATTTGGGATTGGAGGAAGTCGACATTAAAGATCCTGTAACCATGAAAAGCGTCCCGTGGGATGCTAAGACAATAGGTGAAGTCATGGTCCGTGGGAACACAGTGATGAACGGATACCTCAAAGACATGAAAGCAACACAAGAAGCGTTCCAAGGCGGATGGTTTAGAAGTGGAGATCTAGGTGTGAGACATTCTGATGGTTACGTAGAACTGAAAGACCGATCAAAAGATATTATAATATCTGGTGGCGAAAATATAAGTACAATTGAAGTGGAATCAGTGATTTTCCGGCATCCAGCAGTTCTCGAGGCCGCAGTTGTGGGACGCCCGGATGATCATTGGGGGGAGACACCATGTGCTTTTGTTAAAGTAAAAGAAGGATACAAGTTAAGTGCCGATGAATTGATAGCATTTTGCCGAAAAAACTTGCCACATTATATGGCACCACGAACTGTTGTGTTTGAGGAGTTGCCTAAAACGTCAACCGGGAAGACCCAGAAGTTCGTTTTACGGGAAAAGGCCAAGGCAATGGGTAGTTTATCATCAAAAGGAAAGAGCAAACTATGAGTGTTATGCTGTTTAGTTAAAAATCTGTTATAAAAGTCTGTAAAAACAATTCTAACACCAAGACCCCATCATCAAATTAAATAAATGGCTCATAGTAGGTTGATTTTTGGATTTATCCATGAAAAACTATTAAAAAAAGGGGTCTACTGGTTGGTGTGGTACATAACGTCTATATCAAAGGGAATATATTCCCCATACTTACCTGTTTAGCCTGCTTTCATATATAACCATCCCTCATCTGAAAAAACATTAGTTTTATCATCAAAATATTTGAAGAACCAAATAATGGAAGGTACGATTCGTTGCGATGCCAACTACGTACCACTTTCGCCAATAAGCTTCTTAGAACGATCAGCTGCTGTTTATAGAGACCGGTTATCAGTTGTTTATGGTGATCATGTTAAGTTCACGTGGAAACAGACTCGTGATCGGTGTGTTCGTCTTGCTTCCGCGCTTGTTTCGAGCTTTTGGATTCATCGTAACGATGTCGTAAGTTTTTGACTCAGTTTGTTACTGTTACATTGCTTTGTTGACTGTTTGATGTATTGGGTTTGACTTTTTGAAGTCAAACCTTTTCATAGTTTGAACTTTGAAATGATCAATTAACCCACTAAAACCACTTAAAGCCTAGTGTGACCATTTTATATGAAATGAAACTTGTGCTTTTGTTATGTAAAAAAAAATAAAAATACATTTTAACCAATCAACAAGGATTGGTTCTGAGATTCAAGGCATTGGTCTAGTGGTATGTGAGTTTTCTATTAACCTAAAGGTTGCGGGTTCGAGCCTTGCTGGAGGCATTTGTGAGATATATTGCGTATTTATGTAAATGCACACTTTTTTTGTAGCAACAAGAAATAAATTAAGAAAAGATCATTTTTTTTAAATGAACCATTTTCACTGCTGTTTTACGAATATGAACGTTGCGTGTATTATTTACCAAAATGAACTTTTCGACTGGGCAATTTTTGGGCAAAATTCTGGGCGAATTTGAAGAGCCGGGCGAAATTGCCGACAGAGTTGCTGGGCGACGGTATTGAAAAATAATAAGGAAGATGGGAGTTGTGTTGTGTGATGGAAGGAAAATGGTACTTGCGTATTGTTTGTGCACAATATGGGAGCTACAAGTTACTATGCTAAAAGTATTTCTTGTATTTTTATGTTATTATACTAGTATTCAATAGATCTTGACCGTAAAGTTAAAAATGTGAGATTGAAGTGTCTGATGGAAGGAAAATCTTGTGTAGTGTTTGTGCGATATAACTCTACCTACTCAAAAAGTTCATTTATTCCTGCAAATAAATTGTGTCACGTATATCCATAAGATAGTCACATTTGGAACCCCTATGCAGACAGTGTCAAATGTAGTTCATTTTGGTAAAACGTTAGGAAAAGGTTTGTATTTGTAATTTTGTAAATTGGGTAATTAAGTGGTCCATTTAAGTAATTTGTTTTTTAAAAAAGTTCTAAATACTGTATTTCTAGTTGTTCCGACCCTGCTAGGAATTGTTTGTTTAACTCTCAAGCTAAGACGTGGTTCATTCATTTGATGTTTAAGGTTAACGTAGCATAATATTGCATAGTTTTGACTTTTAGCTAAAAAAAGTAAATTTTGATTGATGAGTTATGTACTTAACTTAAAGTTAATGAACATGTACCTAACTTTTGATTGATGAATTGCTTGATCACATGATTCTTTGTTGGGATGTACAATTTTTTCAAACCCATTAGTACCGGCCGGTTCAACCGGTCGAACCGGTGCCCGGCCACAAAAACGTGTAAAAAAACCCGGGTTAAGTGGTTAGACTCGCCGGGTTTTTAGTGCCCCGGGTCTTAAAACCTGGCCGGGTTTGGTTTTTTTCAATTTTTTTTTATAAAAACCGGGTTGACCCAGCGGTCGAACCAGTTGATCCAAGTTGCCCCGATCGGGAAAAAGAAATTTTTAATGGAAAACCTGGTTGACCTGGCGGTTGAATCGGTGCTCGGTGACTCAACCGGGTCGATTAAAAACCCGGTTTTTAAAACATTGGTGATGTATGCCTTATGCCTTTTGTCTTTAGGCTTGGCTTTTGTTATTTTTTCATTTGGTTGTATACACATAATGGTGTGTTTTGTTTCTGGGATCCATCATTTTTAATTGTCTTGTTAAGAAGGCTGTATTTATACCTTGTTTGGTTCCCTAATAATATGGTGCCTTCTAAAAAAAAAATGAATCATAGATTCTGCAGTGTATTATTTTAGACTTTTACTAGTTAGTTTAAATCTTTGCTTAGTTGGTGATGGCCTATTAGTTGAAGTTGAATGATAATCTAGTATCATAAAGATTAATGTATATATGTTTAGCTATAAGTTAAACTTGCAATGACTTTTTCATACAAAGAATTTGTGTGAATTTCTTGCCAGAGATTAAAAAAAAAAAAAAAAAAAAAAAAAAAAAAAAAAAAAGTACTATTAAATGGGTCAAAATAGACATGTTTGATTCATGTTGAAGAAAATGGTAGTACATTCAAATCATTTCAAGATAATTATGTCGTTGTTCACTACAATTCACTGAGTTTAGGTTTGATCTTCAATTAGAATTGCTGCAGTTGACTAAAAAGTCAACTTTTGCAAACTCAACTTCTCTTAGATCAAGGGAAGATTGCGTCATGCGAGTGAGCCACCCGCACGCAGACTCAAACGCCTTAAAGCCTGGGTGACCACACTTTGTTGAGTTGACTTTTTTATTCTCAAACAATTTCAAAATTCTGTAAATACATCCGGTCTAAAAGTATTGTATTTTTAGTCTTGTTTAGAACCTTTTTATAATTTAGTAGATTACACGAGAAACTAGGGGTAGAAATGTCTTGTATTTATATAGACTCATGTATGCAATTTTGTAGGTAGTTTTTAGGCTATAGTTTTAGCTCGCAATGAGTTTATTAACCAAGGAATTTGCGTGATATTTGTGCTAGAGGTAGCAACATAGGCTGCTTAGGTAATGGATCAAAGCGTGTTCAGATTAAAAGTGTAAGAGTCAAAAGAGGCCGGCTTAGTTTGGGTATTTGAGATTACAAGCTTACACTATCTTGTTCGTTTTAGAAATACTTTACAACAAACGGAATGAGTTTTTGAACTTTCATGACATATCTATTAGGGTGAATGATTTATTGATTACTTAAAACTACATGATTACAATATGGGCCTAGACTAAAAATTTCTCTTTTTCCTGATTTCATGGTTTTTATTCTTGAGCAGGTTGCTGTCTTGGCCCCAAACATCCCAGAAATGTACGAGCTACATTTCGCAGTTCCAATGGCGGGTGCACTTCTTTGTACCCTCAACATCCGTCACGATTCAGCAATGGTGTCAACTTTGCTTAAACATTCCGATTCCAAACTCATATTCGTTGATTACCAGTTTCTAGATGTAGCCAAAGGTGCATTAGAGATCATATCTAAATCAAATGCTACAGTTCCTCAACTAGTCTTAATCCCGGATTCTGAAAAACTTACCATTCGACCCAAGTCGGAAATTATGGAATATGAAGCTCTTTTGGCAATGGGAACTCTTGATTTTGAGATCAGACGACCGAATGATGAGTTTGATCCAATCGCGCTGAATAATACATCTGGAACAACTTCTAGTCCGAAAGGTGTAGTTTATAGTCACCGAGGTGCTTATTTGAATTCATTATCAGGTGTTTTGCTTAATGAGATGCCGTCAATGCCTGTTTACTTATGGACGGTTCCTATGTTTCACTGCAACGGGTGGTGTTTGACGTGGGCCGTGGCAGCTCAAGGTGGTACAAATATCTGCCTCAGGACGGTTAATGCAAAGGACGTCTTTGAATGCATATCTCGTCACAAAGTGACACATCTGACTGGTGCTCCGACTGTGTTGAACATGATACTCAATGCCCCAGCCTCCGAGAAACTCCCTCTTCCAGGAAAGGTGTCAGTGATGACAGGTGGCGCTCCTCCGCCTTCTCAGGTTGTGTTTAGTATGGAGCAGCTAGGGTTCGATGTATATCACGGGTATGGTCTCACGGAAACATACGGTCCGGCAACAGCCTGCACATGGAAACCCGAGTGGAACTCCCTACCACCGGACACTCGAGCAAAAATCAAATCACGACAAGGACTGAACCATTTGGGATTGGAGGAAGTTGACATTAAGGATCCAGTAACCATGAAAAGCGTCCCGTGGGATGCTAAGACAATAGGTGAGGTCATGGTCCGTGGAAACACGGTGATGAACGGATACCTCAAAGACACGAAAGCAACACAAGAAGCGTTCAAAGGCGGATGGTTCAGAAGTGGAGATTTAGGTGTGAGACATTATGATGGTTACATAGAACTCAAAGACCGATCAAAAGATATTATAATATCTGGTGGCGAAAATATAAGTACAATTGAAGTGGAATCTGTGATTTTCCGGCATCCAGCAGTACTTGAGGCTGCGGTTGTGGGACGTCCGGATGATCATTGGGGGGAGACACCATGTGCTTTTGTTAAGGTAAAAGAAGGATACAAGTTAAGTGCTGATGAGTTGATAGCATTTTGCCGAAAAAACTTGCCACATTATATGGCACCACGAACTGTTGTGTTCGAGGAGTTGCCTAAAACGTCAACCGGGAAGACCCAGAAGTTCGTTTTACGGGAAAAGGCCAAGGCAATGGGGAGTTTATCATCAAAAGGAAAGAGCAAACTATGAGTATTACGCTGTTTAGTTTTTGTTGTTTGAATGAATGGGAGTTGCCGTTGTTAAAAGGTTGCACCATATGTATAATCTTGTGTACTAAACATTGTTGGTTATTGTTCATTACAAAAAATAATCCCGTTTTGGTTGCTAGCTCCAATAGCATTTTTAACGTATATTTGGTTAAAACGTGTAAATTTTGAAATACTCTCATGCGCGTGTATTGCTTACACTGTTTCCGAGTTTGATGTATTAACAAACGTTTATTTAGTGAAAATTATTAAAAAAAATTGATGCACACAATATGTCAATGGCTATACATGCATTCAAACTTAATTCATGAAGAAAAATAGTTACTTTTAGGGCATTAATATTTTTTACATATTCATTGCAATGGGCTTGGATCTGCTGGAAAATTTAGTACACTTGATAGATCAGTTCACACCTGGTAATATGTATGGAGTGTACACCTATCAGGCTGACTGCCCTGTCTCAGATAAGTGGTTTTATGTTTCTGATGTTCATCAGAAACATGAATTCTAATGTTTCATCAGGGAGTGACTCATCAGAAGGTTTAATCCTTCAGCGAGTTGTCTCATCAGAGAGCAATTATCATCAGAGATTGAATGCTCGTCAGTGAGTGTTATCCATATCAGCAGGTTAGTTCTTACGTGAACATGCTGATGAGTGTTTCTGATTGGTGAACCATGCCTCTGTTGGAAATTAACTTGTAACGGCTTGACCTATTCAAATGGCAGTTATAACTGCATTAATGACCACGTTTAATTGGTCGTGTAACCACTATTCCTATAATTATGGAGGATGATTATGTGGTGATTAATGGACCGTTAAGCACTCATAATTCCATTGACTAGGGTTGAGTGATCTTACCTATAGATAGGAGATCAAACACAATTGCATGGGAAGAAGAATACAGAAACATAAACATTTGGATGCGCAAGGGTTATTGATTTGTGCCTAAATCAATAACATACATTTGGTCTCCCAAGTAGATATTCGTGATACTCATGCAATTGGGTCGAATAGTTTACTTTGGAAAGTGATTACATGATTTCAAGTGATATCCGGTAACCATTCATTTGTAATTAGTTAGCGACCGATTATCTTCACCTTGTTCTGGGAATTACAACCACCAACAGGATCCAGTGAATCAAATGCCAATAGCTCTTGATCATTATGTAGAATCTCTATTTCTGGTCCATTGTAAAGAAGCAACAAGTTTCATAAAATGAAATATTGGCATACTTTTTGAAAATCTATTCAAACCTCCCCATTTGTAAAAAAAACCAATACCACATGGGCACATGGTAAAATGCTCCTGCCACATGGTAAAATGGTGTTGCCACAACTAAATAAATTACAAGGCCAACTACTAACCACAAACAACACATACAATAGTTTGTTCACGTGAGTTACTATTAACTCATACTATAAAGCTGTCTGTAGTTAAGGTTCAATTAATTTGCACATATACTATACGTTAGTATATGTTATTTACCCAGGGTCAAACCGCATACCAACTTAATTATTGAGCATTATTAAAACTCAAGGCTAGCAATATATAGAAAATTAGAAATTATTGACAAAGGCACACATGCATAAGCATCATATCTTGTTTCTGAAAGTGAGCGTTAAATATTAAAGTACAATAACTTAATAATACCATTGCCACTCCAATCTATTTTTGGCTAATTTTAGGTGAGATACTCAAAAAAAAGTTATATATATACACACACGTCAAAGAAGTCCCACTTGGGAAAAGCGAAGCATTTTAGAACTAAGCCACCGCGCAAACCGAAAATGGCTAGTGAAAAACAAGTAGCCATAGTCGGTGCCGGGATCAGTGGCTTACTTGCATGCAAACATTTGATGGAGAAAGGTTTCTGTCCTGTTATTTTTGAGTCCCGGGGCTCCATAGGTGGTGTATGGGCTCACCAGACCATTGAGTCCACCAAGCTACAAACTCCTAAAACTTACTATCAGTTTTCGGACTGGCCATGGCCACATTCGGTCACTGAGGCTTTTCCTGATCATAATCAAGTGTTGGAGTACATTAACTCTTATGCTGACCATTTTGATCTTGTCCCTATGATTAACTTCAATCATAAGGTGGTCGCTATTGATTACTCTCGACCAATGGATGATTATGAAATCTCGCAGTGGGATGAGTGGAGTGGCAATGGATGGCCTTTTTCTAGTGAAGGGAAATGGAAAATGCTTGTGCAAAATACACTCTATCCATTAGAGCCACCAAAGGTATATGTAAAATCATGCAATACTCAACTGTTATAACATTTAATTGTGTAGTACTAAGGTTCTATTTGGATATTTTGGCTGGTTTATGAAGTGGATTTTGCGATATTATGCAGCGGAAACTATAGTGACTTCCCTAACATGCCCCAATTCCCTATGGATAAAGGACCAGAAGTATTCGATGGTGTGGCCTTACATTCAATGGACTATGCAATGATGAGCACAACCAATGCGGCTGAATTTATTAAAGATAAGAGGGTTACAGTTGTTGGCTTTCAGAAGTCTGCAGTTGACATTGCGGTTGAAGTTGCTAAAGCAAATGGTATATATGCTCAAGCTCCTGAAAAAGATTCAAGCAAATTGGTATCATGGAAGTTACATATACAGCAAATTATCTAGATATACACGTAGTACACTTTTGTTAATGTTTTCGCACAATAAAATTGTAGGACTATGAGTCCATTAGCCGAGTTACACAACAAATTAGCTAAAAATTCTTTTGTGTGAAACTATTAGTTGTCAGAAACTGATATTTACACATTTTTAATTCTTTTAAGCTTTTAATGAGCATGAAAAATTAAATATATAAAGTTTTTCTAAACACATTGTTAATGTTCCTTCTCTTTAACACCTTTTGATTGCTTGAAAAAATGGTAGGCATTAGATACCCATGTACGATGGTCTTCAAAGCAGCGTACTGGATGATCCCTGAGCATTTAAACAAGCTCAACTTTAAAAGCAGGAACCGGTTCTCAGAGCTCATGATCCATAAGCCTCATGAAGGCTTCTTCTTTTGGCTCTTGGCTATTCTATTTTATCCCTTGGTAAAACTCTTATTTTTCTCATTACACATCCTAAGTTTTAGATGTAGAGATTTAAGTATTGAAATAGCTCTCGCCATTTGACCATTTAAGTTTGGCTGATTTTTTGAAGTTTGGTTGTTTAACCCTTAGAAATACCATATAACTCAGTAACTCACATCGTTACAACTTTTAAAATAAATGGATTGGAAATCGTCACTTCTACTAATATGCACTGTGTGTATTTGTAATTTAGAGTATACTTAGAATTAAATTTCTTTAGCAATTGGCTTTGGTTTCTGTTAAGTCCTCTGAAAAACACTCGAAATTGACCCATTAGCCTATATGCACAAGTGCACAACCATAAATAAGTACTCCTTATAAATTTATACTCGGAAACTAAGCCATCTTGAAAATATTGCTAAGAAAAAATAATTCAAATGGTTGGAACATGCGAAGGTCTTCAATAAGAGTTCAATCGCATACGCCTCACTAAAATTACACGATAGTACGATACTAAACAGGAAATAAATGACCAAAACGATGTCTGTGGGTCACCTCAGCATGGCCGAACCGTATCATCACGTACTCTTTTTTATTTTCATTTCGACTCCTCCAATCTCTTTGCTTTTGCCATTTTGTTAATTAGACTGTATCTGTATTTGATTGTTGGTGGACCCGATTACAGACAATGATATTCTCCACATTGATGGAAACATACCTTAAATGGATATATCCATTGAAGAAACACAACATGATTCCAAAGCATGCTTTTATAAAACAAGTTGCTTCGTGCATGTTGCCTACTTTACCCGCAACCTTCTACAAAAGAGTTGATGAAGGAAGCATTGTTTTGAAGAAATCCCAAAGCTTTCATTTCACTCAAACTGGTATAGTTCTTGAAGAAGACATGACCCCTATACCTACAGATGTTGTCATCTTTGCTACGGGTTTTAGAAGTGATGAAAGTTTTTCTAAAATCTTCAAGTCGGCGTACTTTCAAAGTTGTATATTTGGATCATCAGCACCCTTCTACAGGTATTCCATTACTATTCGGCTGAAAATTTGTGAAAATGTTATTAATTTGATAACGCTTTATTTTATTGTGAAAATGCTATTAATTATACATCATTCACCACAGAGAGTGCATACATCCTCGCATCCCACAACTAGCAATACTTGGGTATTCAGAGAGTCCAACGAACTTATTCACAACGGAGACGAGGAGCAAATGGTTGTCCCATTTGATTGCTGGAAACATTAAGCTACCGACGATTCAAGCCATGGAAGAAGACACTAGTAAATGGGAGACTTTCATGAGGAAATATGGTGATAAGACCTACAAGAGATCATGCATTACTTTCTTGTTGCAAATACATTCCAATGATCTGTTGTGCAAAGACATGGGTTTCAACCCACGAAGGAAGTCATGGTTTATACCAGAGCTATTTGCGCCCTACGTTCCCAGAGACTACGCAAACCTTTGAAGTGTAATCGGCGACCCTCTTGGTTTGAATAGGAGGTGCTCTCACAAATTAATGTTTACGTTTGTTTGTAGAAGGATTCAATAATTTTATGAAGTTATATATCTAAGGATTTAATAATATTTATGAAGAAGCTGGCGGTCGAATGTGTAAAAACTATGAATCTAATACCAAACACAACCACAACACAGCTGATTCACCCAGCCAACCACCCCTTGGTGAAATCTTTTATTAACTGAATATGCAAGAAGATGAGTCCACAAAATATGTGCTCACCAAACAAGATACAAAGGAAATCAGTTGTCCCCTTCAGAAGGATCCAACTATCACACTACAAGAATCAGATTACAATAAAGCCTCACTACAACTCTCAATATTAACTACCAAACTATAATCTGATCAAGATGATCAAAAAGTTACCAGAATATCAATACCAGACCAACAACAACTAGAGAGAGAGAGATGAAAGTATGTGAGAAAAGATAATACGGCTGTATAATGAGAAGCTAGGGTTGGGTATAACTTATATAGAAGCTAATTACACTTCAACCCCTGAAGAATCAACAACCTGACAAAACAAGCTCAAAATACAAATATTAGAGAAATATGACATAGTAAGTCCCTTGACTTATTATGACTAAACATGAGCTTGCACAAGTTAACATATTCCAACACCCCCTCTCAAGCTCATGGCTTGAACATAATAACCAAACCAAGTTTTTCACAAAACTGCTTATGTTGAGAAATACTCAACCCTTTTGTAAATATGTCAGCAACATAGCAGAAGCAACTTTTAAAGTCTTAATGACTCCAGCAGTTACTTTCTCTCTAACAAGATGCAAGTCAATTTCAAAATGTTTAGTTTTTTCATGAAATATTGGATTTGCAGCAATCTGAATTATCACAAAACAAATTTACATGTAACAAGTCATCTATTCCAAGATCTTTAAAAACTTTAATAATCCAAATAAGTTCACAAGTAGTAGATGTAAGACATCTATACTCAGATTCAGCAGAAGACCTAGAAATAGTGGCTTGTCTTTTACTTTTTCATGAAATCAGATTATTACAAAAATAAACACAAAAACCAGACACAGACTTCCTAGAAACAAGACACTTAGCCCAATCTGCATCTGAAAAAGCATACAGATTAAGCTTTTTACCATATTGAAACTGAATACCTGTACCAAGAGCCTGCTTAAGATATTTCAAAACCCTAAGTGCAGCAGTGAAATGTGAGTTAAGAGGTGCATGCATATGCTGACTTAAGCAATGAACTCCATAGGAGATGTGAGATGTCAGGTCTAGTAACAGATAAGTAAATAAGTTTTCCAACCAACTTTTGATACTCAGTCATGTTAGATAAGAATTTATCATTCTCAGTCTCAACATGACTCAAAACCACATTCTGCTGCAAAGGAGTAGCAACAAGCTTACAAGCCAACAAACCATACTCATGTAATAAGTCCAAACAATACTTTCTTTGAGAAAGACAAAGACCAATATCATTATCTAAAACTTCAATTCCCAAAAAAATACTTGAGTGGACCAAGATATTTGATCATAAACTTTGAGTTTAGAAAACTTTTATACTTCTCAATTTCATCAACACTTTTATACTTCTCAATTTCATCAACATTGTTACCAGTGATAACAATGTCATCAACATACACCAGTAATGCCAAAAAAAAACTCCATCAATATCCTTAGTGTATAATGAATAATCATTTAGACTTTGTTTAAAACCATTTTCCACCAAAGCAGTGGTAAGTTTTTCATTCCACTGCCTTGGAGCTTGTTTTAGCCCATACAAAGACTTATTCAACTTACACACCCTAGTTTTGTAACACCCCCAATTCATGGATGCAGCGGAATTCAAACTGGGTGTTACTCGACGGCACAATAGTCACAATGATAGAAAACGAACTCCAATTGAGTCGTTTTGAAAAGGTTTATCATTCAAATTATATAAATATCAGAGATTACAAAATGAGGTCCCAATTGGTTCCATGTTTACAATGTATAATAAATGAGTTTTGAATGATAATAAAATTTATAGCCCTCTTGAGTATCCGTGTCCTTCCGTGCCATCCTTGATCGTCATGAACCTGAAATACATGCTTGAGAGGTCAACACAAAGGTTGAGTGATATTCATAGAGTTTGTTAAATCGATTGAACACAATATGTTGGTAGTGTGAGTTATAGGCTCACACCAATGTTTGGAAAACAAAACAGGTAGGCTACGTTATTATACGCCCGGAACATGTATTATACACTAAGCTTATGACACCATAACGTTAACGTGTACCAATATCGATCGGCAGATTTATCCCGGTAGGTACGTTGCTAACATACCTAAATCTCAAATATTATTGCATTTGTTTGAACTTAGTCAATACAAATGGGATTCGTCAATCCCAATAGGCCTATTAATAATATTCGCGCTCACTATTGCTAGTGACTAAATGGTTCATAATAAAGGATCTCGGTTTAGCAAGGTTGGTACTTAGTGATAATAAAACAATCAGGTAAGCATACAATTTAAAAACATTGTGCTCGGTTATAAATAGCATGTATTCCCCCAAGGGTTTGTAAAACAATTAAGTAATCGAAAGTGGGGCTATGAACTCACCTTAAGTAAGATAGCAAGTAATGAATGTAACGGTTGAATCGTGAAGGTTTCTACGAGCAACCTATAATAGAATGTTGTGACTTAAGATCGGAGTAAAGAATATGAAGTAGTGCCTATATATATATATATATATATATATATATATATATATATATATATATATATATATATATATATATATCTTGCATTTAGTCCATGATGTGGTATGATGTATAGTGTAAGTCTTTGAAAGAGAAGATTCATGAAACATGTATGTTTTGTATATCGTTTACTACTGTTCGGGCCGACATAATTCAGAAGTCATGTTAGTAAGCGTTCGAGGAGCCAGGACACTTTAACTCGTAAATCCACAACTCAACTCGACGGCTTACATAATGAACTCCTCACATGAGGCTCCCTACTATTGTAGTAGTTGATGAAATATATAGATATAAGTTTTGATCCGAAAGGTTACATGTCCGATATTTGAATAAACTTAGGAAAGTTTATTTGTACATGAAGATTGTTATTAGGGGTAGTTTCATAAGTCTTGAATGACCATTTTCTCTTGGTAAAATCTCATGGTTTCCTTTAGATGAAGTAGATCCAAATTGTATGTTCAAGTTATCGCCAACTTCTCTACTTCATGTATTTGCCTTGGTAAGCTTGTATGGTCATTTCGTCATGGCCTAGCCATGACCTTTGGTCATTGTTCCATGGTCTTGAGACTCAAACTTGGCTCTAGCCATGGTTGTGGTCTTGATTTAGGTCATAAGACCCCTTTGGTCTTCATAAACCATAACTTATATGTAATGAATTTGGTCTAAAAATGGGCTGTTAAGATTTTGAAGAATTTATCACTCAAAAAGCGTTTTCAGGGCTCGAGCTTCTTTGTTCCTGAACGAAAACGTCGTTCCGGACAACTTTCGTGTTTTAACTTTTTGATGAACCAGACCAGAAGTATGACTTTCAAAACTCAAATTTGATCAGAATGGTATTTGGCAGTTTTGCCGGAAATCTTTGGTAACTTCAAATCGCCATAACTTTTGACTCGTTTACTCGTTTTAGGTGGTTCAAATTGCTATGGTTTCCTTGTTAGGTCCTCTACTGTAATATGTAATGATCCAACATCATATTTTTACCATTTTAATCAGGTCTTACCAAGAAAGTCACTAGTTTACTTGTTTTAGTAACTTGTTGTAACAATCAATAACAATAACTTGTTTTGCTCACTTTTATACATCATGGACATTAATACAAGACATAATATAGCACAAATAATATGTAAATAACATGAACATGATTATTTAACAAGAATCAAGTTAGGGTTTGGCTCACAACTTTTGGCTTTCAAAGATGAAAGGAAGTTAACATGTAAGGATAGGACTTTGATAGACTTGCTTCAACCCACTTCACTTCATGCAATCTTTCTACTCTTGTAATCTTGAAAGAGAGATGATGAAAATTGAGGTGACTTGAGTGGATTCAAACTCAAGAGAAATCACCAAAGTTCTAAAGATTTGAAGTAGTTTTGATGAATCAAAACTAAACTAGGGTTTATGTATGGATATTGCACTTGATTTCTTGGATGGAACTTGAAGTAAACTAGTAAAATGAAGGGTGTTGTGTGTGTGGGTCGTTCATATGGTCAAGGAGTGGGAGGAGAAGCATTTATATGCAAATGAGGAGGTTACATTGTTGACTAGTCAACACTTGGAGGCCAAGTTGAACACATGTTCACATCTCATGACACAAGGCATAAGATCAAGCCACATGGGTGGTGAATCCCCCCTCCAAGGCTGTTCATGAGCTTGGAGAGCAAGGGTGTGGACTTTTCTTGGTATTATCCAAGATACTTGGTTAGTTTTGACTCCGGGAAATGCCAATCGTAAATGATTAAGCCTCAAAACGTAAAACCGGGTGTCGTAAAATTATGGAACTTGAAAGTATTGATAAACATGTCAATAAGTTCCATAATAAAATATAAAATGAGTGGTAGGTTCCATTTGGGTGTAAAACCCTGCTAAAAACTGGAAACACGGGTCTAAAACGCGTAATACGTAAAACGTACGAATATTGCGTAAAATTGAGAAAAGTAAAATGTTACTTTTCTAATGTGATAAAAATGATTTAAAATGACTTATAATGTCTAGACTGAGCTCAGTCTAGTGTCGGTTGGTATTAAATGTCTTTTAGACATCAAACCGTAAGCCTAAAAATCACGAAATGACTTATAACATCAAGGGATGATTTTTGGTCAATGGAGGAGGGAAAGAATATGTTGACTTTTTCTAAGAAGTTGAAAACTCAAATAGTCTTAGAAACGCGTTTTGTGGTCTAACGGTTAATCGCCCAAACGATTAAGCGTGCTCATGCGAGAGTAGTACAGGCTTGGGTGACCTGTTGGGAAGTTTTTGGTCATATTTTTCTCAGTCACGATTAATTCTCAAATAAATCATGAGTGTGTAAAATATTTTACTGATGTGGGGTCACCTGACGGGGTTGAATTTCGTTGTGCGTAGAATTTCTGATTGACGTTTTACCCTAAAACGTGTAATTCCGTGTAATTCCTTAATAACTTTCACGAAAATGAGCTTATGAATGTCAAACTTTTAATTTGCCATGGAAATGATTTATCACTTGAGAATATCAAATAAAAATCAACTTTCGGGAAAATTTTCGGGAAAAATGAATAGTAAAAGTGAATAGTGAAATTTTCCGGGAATAGTAATTATCCTGAAAATGCGAATTGTTACAGTCTCTACCCCTTACGGGGAACTTCGTCCCGAAGTTCTTTGTGTGTCATATGTTGGAGTGGTATCGATGAAAAGGTGTGGTTACTTATGAGGACTAGAGTCTGGAATTACCAGTGATGTGATTTGATTTGTCATTTCGGTGTATGGTGTAGGATGAGGCTTCCTTTTATGTAGGAAAGGTATGGTAATAGTCAAATATCAAAGGAAATTGATATAGCAGTCGGATATTAATAGGAATTAATATAGTAGTTGAATATCAAATAGTACTTGATATAGTTGTCAAGTATCAATAGCAATTGATATAGGAATCGAATAATGGATTAAGTGTTGAACATGTGGTTGGACCAAGTCCTGTTTTGAATTGTACGGCTGCCCATGCATATGGCTACATGGCTTCGCAATGAGTTTGGTACGACTGCGCATGCGTATGGTTACATGGCCCCGTAATGAGTTTGGTACGACTGCACATGCATATGGTTACATGGCCTCGCAATGAGTTTGTTTGTTATTGCACTATCATTATGAAAACCAAAATGTAAACCTCGTACTAATGGAAATTGGGATAGTCGTTGCAATCATAGCCTAGTAGGTAATCTGTTGTTGTATCTAGTGTTCATTGACTTCATATTTATGTTATTTCGGATATAAATAAGCCCACTTGTTTATAATTCTTTATTTACATAGAGAGGCATCCCAAACAATGTAACTAAAGGAATATAAACTTATGGTTCGATGATTTATAATTTCTTTATTTAAATGGAAAGGCATCCCAATCCATTCAAATAAGGACATTATAAATCATTCTACTCAAGAATTCCCGACACAACATTCATACTTAGCCGGTGAGTTACAAGGTAGGGTATTACGAGATGATACTGGTGTTCCAAAAGTACAAGATGAATATTCAATCTTGTAAAGCTGATGAGGGTACTTGTGGTGTAACTAAGGATGATTTGAGCTTTAAAAGTGCATCAAGATCTGTTAATGAGCTTGTGTTTGTAACGGTTGTGACGATAATGTTGTGATATGTTGATGAACAAAAGTGTGTAATGTATGCTTAACATTAATACTGTTAGGTATAGATGTTGAGTTTGCTTTAAAAATCTTAAGAGATTTTAAAAGTTTATGATGGAATGGTATCCTAAACAGGATAGTACTTCTACAGGATGAAGAGAATAATTGATAACTATCCCAGGATAGTAGTTCGGATTATCTCATAAATGAAAAATTTCAAGAATGAAATTAGGTAACACAAATAAGGTGTTAAGATTTCGCTGAGTGGTAAGACATTATCGTGTCTCTAGATTGTTTTAATGTATTCTGGTGGTTTATCGAGTTCATGTAGGAAATCAACCTAAACATAACCCTAGTACAACTACTCTCAGTATTTGAAAATTCTAAGTCGAATATAGTTAGTCAGACTATATTCCACTGTCCCTAGGTTAAATATAGGTGACTAGTCTATATTTAGCCAAGGTTCGATAAAATTTTCAAATACCTAAACTAGGTATACTTTTGATATGTCCGTTGCTTTCGGGAAACTGTTCACTAAACAAAGGCGATGTCAAACCCTTAAGTTGCAAGTCCCGTCCATACAAAACTTGTAACGTATGTTTTCATATTCCATTGCATAGAAGGTAGTAAGGGTAGATACGTATGGAAAGGAAGTTTTAAGTAGTTCTAAAATAGAACATACTTGGCCAGGATCACGAACTTTTAATAATGAAGGTTTCATAAGAAAACTTTGGTGAATGTAGAGAAAGTTCAGCTTTTGTCGATGATGGATTAGTTTGTCCTTTAGAAATCTCATATTTCTTGTTTTGAAATCGATAGATTGTGACGGGTTTTTGATATCATAAGAAATGATATTGATGATGTGATGGAATAATTCTAGAGACCATTTGCACAAAACACAATGTCTCGGAAGTAGGTTAGACCATTGTGTAATTCACAATGTCTAGGAAGTAGGTTAGTCATTGTGTGACTCAAATCATTTGAGAAATGATTAAGACTATTGTATCATACAATGTCTTGGAAAATGAATGAGACCATTGTATCTCACAATGTCTTGGAAAATGAATGAGGCCATTGTATCTCACAATGTCTTGAAAAATGAATGAGACCATTGCAATCCGTTACAATGTCTTGGACATATAATGTTGGAGTAGGAACATGATTGGGAGAGTGTGGCTGTGCCGAAATGCCTTAGAATAGGCATACACAGATATGTTTAGTCCATTGTTTAGATAAATGATTGAAAATAAACCGAGTTTATATATCAATATACTAATATGTTCATGTAGCATAAAATGCCTAGTGTGTATATATCAATATACTTATATGTGTTCATGTAGCATAAAATGCCTAGTATATATCAATATACTTATATGTGTTCATGTAGCATAAAATGCTTAGTGTGTATATATCAATATACTTATATGTGTTCATGTAGCATAAAATGCCTAGTGTGTATATATCAATATACTTATATGTGTTCATGTAGCATAAAATGCCTACGGGGAAATGTTGAATTATGTTTAGGGTACATATATCAATATGCAATTATGTTTGTGTAGCATAAAAATGTCTTCGGGGAAATGCTCAAAATGGGTATATATGAATATACTAATATGTTTGTGTATCATAACATGCTTACTAAGTCCATAATCGTCTGGAGGATGGAAGACACGGAGAGCGGAAGGCTATAAAATGTTTTTGTTTGTGATTGTAGTTATAGTTTAGGTCTCACTTAGACCCGTTTCTCTATAACCATGGCTCTGGTACCAATCTGTAACACCCCCAATTCATGGATGCAGCGGAATTCAAACTGGGTGTTACTCGACGGCACAATAGTCACAATGATAGAAAACGAACTCCAATTGAGTCGTTTTGAAAAGGTTTATCATTCAAATTATATAAATATCAGAGATTACAAAATGAGGTCCCAATTGGTTCCATGTTTACAATGTATAATAAATGAGTTTTGAATGATAATAAAATTTATAGCCCTCTTGAGTATCCGTGTCCTTCCGTGCCATCCTTGATCGTCATGAACCTGAAATACATGCTTGAGAGGTCAACACAAAGGTTGAGTGATATTCATAGAGTTTGTTAAATCGATTGAACACAATATGTTGGTAGTGTGAGTTATAGGCTCACACCAATGTTTGGAAAACAAAACAGGTAGGCTACGTTATTATACGCCCGGAACATGTATTATACACTAAGCTTATGACACCATAACGTTAACGTGTACCAATATCGATCGGCAGATTTATCCCGGTAGGTACGTTGCTAACATACCTAAATCTCAAATATTATTGCATTTGTTTGAACTTAGTCAATACAAATGGGATTCGTCAATCCCAATAGGCCTATTAATAATATTCGCGCTCACTATTGCTAGTGACTAAATGGTTCATAATAAAGGATCTCGGTTTAGCAAGGTTGGTACTTAGTGATAATAAAACAATCAGGTAAGCATACAATTTAAAAACATTGTGCTCGGTTATAAATAGCATGTATTCCCCCAAGGGTTTGTAAAACAATTAAGTAATCGAAAGTGGGGCTATGAACTCACCTTAAGTAAGATAGCAAGTAATGAATGTAACGGTTGAATCGTGAAGGTTTCTACGAGCAACCTATAATAGAATGTTGTGACTTAAGATCGGAGTAAAGAATATGAAGTAGTGCCTATATATATATCTTGCATTTAGTCCATGATGTGGTATGATGTATAGTGTAAGTCTTTGAAAGAGAAGATTCATGAAACATGTATGTTTTGTATATCGTTTACTACCGTTCGGGCCGACATAATTCAGAAGTCATGTTAGTAAGCGTTCGAGGAGCCAGGACACTTTAACTCGTAAATCCACAACTCAACTCGACGGCTTACATAATGAACTCCTCACATGAGGCTCCCTACTATTGTAGTAGTTGATGAAATATATAGATATAAGTTTTGATCCGAAAGGTTACATGTCCGATATTTGAATAAACTTAGGAAAGTTTATTTGTACATGAAGATTGTTATTAGGGGTAGTTTCATAAGTCTTGAATGACCATTTTCTCTTGGTAAAATCTCATGGTTTCCTTTAGATGAAGTAGATCCAAATTGTATGTTCAAGTTATCGCCAACTTCTCTAATTCATGTATTTGCCTTGGTAAGCTTGTATGGTCATTTCGTCATGGCCTAGCCATGACCTTTGGTCATTGTTCCATGGTCTTGAGACTCAAACTTGGCTCTAGCCATGGTTGTGGTCTTGATTTAGGTCATAAGACCCCTTTGGTCTTCATAAACTATAACTTATATGTAATGAATTTGGTCTAAAAATGGGCTGTTAAGATTTTGAAGAATTTATCACTCAAAAAGCGTTTTCAGGGCTCGAGCTTCTTTGTTCCTGAACGAAAACGTCGTTCCGGACAACTTTCGTGTTTTAACTTTTTGATGAACCAGACCAGAAGTATGACTTTCAAAACTCAAATTTGATCAGAATGGTATTTGGCAGTTTTGCCGGAAATCTTTGGTAACTTCAAATCGCCATAACTTTTGACTCGTTTACTCGTTTTAGGTGGTTCAAATTGCTATGGTTTCCTTGTTAGGTCCTCTACTGTAATATGTAATGATCCAACATCATATTTTTACCATTTTAATCAGGTCTTACCAAGAAAGTCACTAGTTTACTTGTTTTAGTAACTTGTTGTAACAATCAATAACAATAACTTGTTTTGCTCACTTTTATACATCATGGACATTAATACAAGACATAATATAGCACAAATAATATGTAAATAACATGAACATGATTATTTAACAAGAATCAAGTTAGGGTTTGGCTCACAACTTTTGGCTTTCAAAGATGAAAGGAAGTTAACATGTAAGGATAGGACTTTGATAGACTTGCTTCAACCCACTTCACTTCATGCAATCTTTCTACTCTTGTAATCTTGAAAGAGAGATGATGAAAATTGAGGTGACTTGAGTGGATTCAAACTCAAGAGAAATCACCAAAGTTCTAAAGATTTGAAGTAGTTTTGATGAATCAAAACTAAACTAGGGTTTATGTATGGATATTGCACTTGATTTCTTGGATGGAACTTGAAGTAAACTAGTAAAATGAAGGGTGTTGTGTGTGTGGGTCGTTCATATGGTCAAGGAGTGGGAGGAGAAGCATTTATATGCAAATGAGGAGGTTACATTGTTGACTAGTCAACACTTGGAGGCCAAGTTGAACACATGTTCACATCTCATGACACAAGGCATAAGATCAAGCCACATGGGTGGTGAATCCCCCCTCCAAGGCTGTTCATGAGCTTGGAGAGCAAGGGTGTGGACTTTTCTTGGTATTATCCAAGATACTTGGTTAGTTTTGACTCCGGGAAATGCCAATCGTAAATGATTAAGCCTCAAAACGTAAAACCGGGTGTCGTAAAATTATGGAACTTGAAAGTATTGATAAACATGTCAATAAGTTCCATAATAAAATATAAAATGAGTGGTAGGTTCCATTTGGGTGTAAAACCCTGCTAAAAACTGGAAACACGGGTCTAAAACGCGTAATACGTAAAACGTACGAATATTGCGTAAAATTGAGAAAAGTAAAATGTTACTTTTCTAATGTGATAAAAATGATTTAAAATGACTTATAATGTCTAGACTGAGCTCAGTCTAGTGTCGGTTGGTATTAAATGTCTTTTAGACATCAAACCGTAAGCCTAAAAATCACGAAATGACTTATAACATCAAGGGATGATTTTTGGTCAATGGAGGAGGGAAAGAATATGTTGACTTTTTCTAAGAAGTTGAAAACTCAAATAGTCTTAGAAACGCGTTTTGTGGTCTAACGGTTAATCGCCCAAACGATTAAGCGTGCTCATGCGAGAGTAGTACAGGCTTGGGTGACCTGTTGGGAAGTTTTTGGTCATATTTTTCTCAGTCACGATTAATTCTCAAATAAATCATGAGTGTGTAAAATATTTTACTGATGTGGGGTCACCTGACGGGGTTGAATTTCGTTGTGCGTAGAATTTCTGATTGACGTTTTACCCTAAAACGTGTAATTCCGTGTAATTCCTTAATAACTTTCACGAAAATGAGCTTATGAATGTCAAACTTTTAATTTGCCATGGAAATGATTTATCACTTGAGAATATCAAATAAAAATCAACTTTCGGGAAAATTTTCGGGAAAAATGAATAGTAAAAGTGAATAGTGAAATTTTCCGGGAATAGTAATTATCCTGAAAATGCGAATTGTTACAAGTTTCATTTTTATCATAATACCCTGGAGGTAATTGCATATACACATCTTCATACAAATCACCATATAAGAAGGCATTATTAACATCCAGTTGAAATAAAGGCCACTTGTTAGCAACAGATAAGGCAATCAAACACCTAACAGTAACCATTTTCACAACAGGACTAAAAGTCTCCTCATAGTCAATCCCTTCTCTCTGATTAAACCCTTTAGCAACAAGTCTAGCTTTATATCTATCAACCTCACCAGAAGACGTATACTTAAGTTTCCAAATCCATTTACACCCAATAGCAAATCTGCCATCAGGCAACTCACATAACTCATAAGTATTGTTCCTATGTAAAGCATCCATTTTTGAATTCATAGCTTCTTTCCACATAGGATTTTGAACAGCCTCAGATAAAGTCTTAGGTTCACAAGCCTTATTGAGTGTGGTAGAAAAACACATATTAACTCTGGAAAGATTGGTATAAGAAACTACTTTTCAAGACCATACTTCACATTACTTCCAACAACAAAGTCATTAAAACTAACTGGTTGACTTCTATTTCTATTAGACCTCCTAAGACTAGGTGGTGCTTCCATTTGAACATGATCCTCACCATTGAAAATAGTTTGACTAATGCCCTCAAAGGTGATAGTTTATTCTATCTGGGTTGTTGTGGTTGCTCCTCCATCATTGACTGTATTGATACAGTCTCCTGGAGGTACCATCCCACTACCTTCCATATTAGAAGGGTCCCCCTCTTCATCATTGGGACTTTCAGTCCTTTTGATGTCAAAAAAGTTTAGATTGTTTACTGATGCGTGGGAATTGCACCAGGCTTTACCTCTCGAGGGATTTCGAGAAGCTTACAACCCCCACCAGGCAGTGTACCTGATCGTTGTAGTATAGTATAGTGACAAGTACCGGGGGATTGATCGTTCAACTAAGGAATAGTGTCGCTAGGATTAGAAAGCCTAAAAACTAGGTCTAGAGGTGAGGGATGATTCTTTTCGTATTTTTTATATTTTATAAAAGCAAATAAAAATCTCGGTTTTTTGAAGGAGTGGGCGGAATTAGTTGTTAATCAACTAACCCAATTACTAAAGATGCAATCAAAATAAAATAATAAAAATGAAAATAAACTAAATTAAACTAGTGGTGTGAGCAATATATGGGAGAATTGTGTTTACTTAGATTTCACTACTCCCTAGATATCTTTTACAGGTTAATTACTTGTTACAGTTGCGTGGATGACGGATTGTATTCCTTAATACCATTCATGGGGAGGCGTACTTACTTCCCCAATCCTATAAGCTCCTACTTCACTCCTATGTTGAGCCGGCTAAGAAGCTCATAACATGGGATCACTAGAATTCGCTCATGCATTAAATACAATCATAAAAACCTAGTACACATCGGTTCATGTTTCTTAAGACGTTCAAGCAAGTTACACAATGGAGATCTGCCAGTTTTCTTAAGCCTAACATTGAAATCATTCATCCATTACAACCATAAACAAGCAATCAACCTATAATCAACATCTAGGTTTCATTACATCTAAGCAAACACATGAAAGATCTAGCCTAACATGTTATAATCAAGACAAGCATAAGATATATTCAAACAACACATAGACATATTGAATGAATTGAAAGAAGACTTATCTTAATTGAACATGAAAGGTTTCAAGGGGTGAAAACCCTTGAAAATACTGTTATAAGCGACCTAGGGTTTATTAGGTTCGGCTCTTGAATTCTCCACACAAGTTCCTCTCCTAATGAATGAAAAATAGAAAAGTATATATAGATTCTGTGAGGTGACGGCGTCAAGAGGAAAAATCTGACGCCGTCATCTCGCCGCTAATAAAGTTCTCGGACTGCCTAGATCCATGGGTGACGCCGTCACGTGTAATCCTGCTCTAGGCCGTCACCAAATTTACTCTTGACGCCCTACTTCTGACGCCGTCACATTTTCTCTGGGTTGTCATCCATTTTGCTCTTGACGCCGTCAAAAAATCCTTCTTGACGCCGTCAGGTACTGTTTCCAGCAAGGAAAATTAAGTCTTTGCTATTTTCTTCACTTTTATGCTCCAAAAACGTCCAAAATGCTTCCTTTTCCAGAATTCACTCCCAAAGTACCTAAAATCACAAAAGGAACGATTTAAGGCAATATTTGATCAAATAAATTCCAATTCCGGCTTAAATGACCCCCTAAAAATGGTTCATTTTTCGCCTCATCATATACCCTTACACTTGAGATTTGCTTGTCCTCAAGCAAATGCGCTTTTATTCTAATCAAAATACAAGTTAGGGGTCATTTAACACTAACATAAAAGTAATTACAACAAATAATCGTTCCACTAAAGACCAAAGACAAGCACGGAGGTAATATAATAGCACCTCACAAATAGTGTTTAGATATTCACATCTCTCGGGTGTAATAAAGTAATATCACAATATGGAAATGGAAAATATCTCTCACTACCTGCCATAGCAAAATAGATTACCATAGGCTTGGGAAAGGATCAAACCTCCACCACATGGCGTAAGCACCTAGGATAAACTATCAAAGAGGTCTTTTTAAAGGGTTGTAACATTATGTGTAGGGATATGGAATACACGGTTTTGTTGGATATAGGCAATCTTTACTGGTGGCGAGTTAATAATCTTAGTTAATTACATGTACAATATGGCGTTGCTAAGCCAAGACTAGACTCGACTTAAGCTAATAAATGAAAAATAACACAAACATAAAATAAACATAGAATGAAACGGGATGGTAGTCCGTATGTTTTTCTTTTCTTTTCCTTTTTCTATTTTTTTTTCTTTCTTTTTTTTCTTGATTTTTCGATTTTTTTTTTTTTTTTTTTTTTTTTTTTTTTTTGTGTGTGTGTGTGCATACACTCTTACCCTACCATCCAAAATAATACATCATAGGGAATGTCCATTCCCCTTACACTTGAATTTTTACATACTTTACAATAAACTAATCTAATGACTCGAATTAAGAAAATCAAAACACTTGGAGTACTTTTAAGATTAACATACATATGGGGGTAATATATGATGTTCTTCCCCATTATTCTATAACATAAGTACTTTACCCATGAGTCCCAATCGTCCCAAAACAATATGTACAATGATATGACTCGACTTAGCAACCATATAATCAATTAGATAATTAACTAAGGGTTTAACAAATAACAATAATGCACTAAAGATGAGTGCATACACGGAAGACTAAGGCGATTTGGTTGTACATTTAAGTGGGGTGTAACAAATTTTTCCTTTAAGTAAGATGCTTAAAGTTAGAAACAAAAAGATAGGCTCGGAGGGGTGTACTAGGGGGTTCGTGTACTAAAATTGAGTACAACGCTAAGGGTGTGGGAAAAATTAGTTGACTTAACTAGCCAAGTAATATGACTTAAATGGTCAAGTAATTATGATACGGGTTTAACACAAGGGTGATCCTAATGCCTCTTATCATGTAGTAAATCCTACTACACGAATGTAGTCTCACTAGCGGTCTCGGGATGCATCACTAACGCAAGTTATAGAATCTAAATGCTACCGGTACAATCATAAGCACTAATAGTAAATGCTTTTCCTATCAAATCTAAAGGCGAACCTCACATATTTGAGTGGAAAATTTTTCTGAATGGTACGGTTTTGTGCTAGTCATACAATCTCCTATCCATGAGACGCTTGCTAAGGCTAAAGTTTCACTCCTAAATGTTGTAAAAAATTTTAAATTTGGCGCTAAAATTACACTAACAAGTATTTCTCTTAGTTTTATTACACATCTACCATCAAACAAACAAACTCAAGTGCAATAGTATCCTATAAGGTATCATCATTTACCCTCCCCTTACACTTAGGATGAACATTGTCCCCAATGTTCAAGTAAAGAATATAAAAGTAAAACAGGTAAAATAATGAAATCAAATACTCCCCTGATTCGCTCGGTATGGATAATATGGTAACCAGGTTAGATCTTCCTCCAAGAAAATGAACAATCAAAGCTTCCCTTCCAGAATATAAATCATCTTCTTGTCATACATAACCTGTTAAACCTGAGAAAACAAACAAGGCAACCTCGCGTAAAATCGGCGGTAATCTATATATGCTAACAAATCCTAGAAAACAAAATAAGATATAATGCTTGTGGAATGATGTTTGCAGATTTCCTTGAGATTATAAAACTAAAGGTTCAACAAAAACTTTAAGACTCCGTTAGAAAAACAAAACTAGCAAAATTTCTAGAATTTTACACATGACGCCGTCAGGAATTTCTTCCTGACGCCGTCAGAAGTTACCTGCAGAAATTCTTATGTTAAGTTTCTGGAAAATTTCTGGAAATACTTTGTCCTACTTCCTGGAAAATCCTGCAAAACATCATTATGACTCGATACAAGCATTTGACTCTAACAAATACGAATATACATGTTCATTTAATATTGTGTAGAATCATGATCAAGTTTGTTTCTTAAAAACATATTTGGGGTTTCCCCTTACACTTATCTTTTGCTAAATACCTTTGGATGAAGTTAAGACTAAGCCAAACAACAAAATAAAATATTTTCACCATTTTAGTTTGAAACATGATCTACCAACAATAAAAATAAAGCATGCATACGGAAGCAAATAACAATCAAACAAAATAAAAATCACATAAAACATGGGTTGCCTCCCAAGAAGCGCTTTTCTTTATTTACGAGTCTTGTAGCTAGACTCAAGGTCATGGGTTACGTTTTCCTTTCCCACTTTTGTGCCGACTCAAAACATCTAACCCAATTCTCATTACGCTTGTATTCAGGGCCTAGATTCATGCATCCTGAATAGTATGTTCTCCTCCTCTCATAATAAACATCATCATCAATTCCATCTTCCTTAACCTCATAAGATCAAATCTCATCAATTTGTAAATTCTTGATGCCCTTTAATTCTTCCTTCATGTGAGACATCATAAAAGTAATCTTTTCTATCCCATCAGTAAACTGAACTATTCCCTTCTCATGATCACAATACATCATAGTCTTCTCAACAAAAGGTCGTCCAAGAACCATCTCTCCTAGGTGTGGATCTATAATGCCTCTAACATCTTCTAGGATTACGAAGTCGCATTGATAAGTAAAATTTTCTATAAAGATGTGTACCCCTTTAACTCTCCTGACGAAATTACATAGCCTATTAGAATTGTAAGGGTCTTTTCTAGGGCTTAACCTTTCGTTCATTATCCAGTTGTAGTAGAGCCTAGACATAATATTCATGGGTGCTTTTAAGTCAATGTATGTATGCTCTCTAAACATGTACCCAATCATGCAAGGAATTTTTATGTTCCTAAAGTTATGCCTCCTAATCCATGGTACCTTTCTATATTGAGGGGCAAGGGTGTTGTAAAAGAAATCTATGGTAACTCAATTCATCAGGGGTTGGAGCGAAGTCTGTAAACTCAATTTTCATTTGAAGGGGCTTAATAAATTGTTTAAATTGTTAACTTCTCTTTTTCTTCTTTTATGCGCTATAAGCCTCTTGCTAACTTCTAGACGGCGATTCTCTAAGTCCATAAAGACCAACCTAATACGAACAAAGACACAAACAAATAAGATAGACTAAAGAAAAGCTAAAAATAAAAATAAAATCTTACTAGAAAGGAATCTAGCAAGTAGACCTAATAAAAAGAAATTCTAACCTAGACAATAACTATTCCCTGGCAACGGCGCCAAAAACTTGATGCGTGGGAATTGCACCAGGCTTTACCTCTCGAGGGATCTCGAGAAGCTTACAACCCCCACCAGGCAGTGTATCGGATCGTTGTAGTATAGTATAGTGACAAGTACCGGGGGATTGATCGTTTAACTCAGGAATAGTGTCGCTAGGATTAGAAAGCCTAAAAACTAGGTCTAGAGGTGAGGGATGATTCTTTTTGTATTTTTTATATTTTATAAAAGCAAATAAAAATCTCGGTTTTTTGAAGGAGTGGACGGAATTAGTTGCTAATCAACTAACCCAATTACTAAAGATGCAATCAAAATAAAATAATAAAAATGAAAATAAACTAAATTAAACTAGTGGTGTGAGCAATATATGGGAGAATTGTGTTTACTTAGATTTCACTACTCCCTAGATATCTTTTACAGGTTAATTACTTGTTACAGTTGCATGGATGACGGATTGTATTCCTTAATACCATTCATGGGGTGGCGTACTTACTTCCCCAATCCTATAAGCTCCTACTTCACTCCTATGTCGAGCCGGCTAAGAAGCTCCTAACATGGGATCACTAGAATTCGCTCATGCATTAAATACAATCATAAAAACCTAGTACACATCGGTTCATGTTTCTTAAGACGTTCAAGCAAGTTACACAATGGAGATCTGCCAGTTTTCTTAAGCCTAACATTGAAATCATTCATCCATTACAACCATAAACAAGCAATCAACCTATAATCAACATCTAGGTTTCATTACATCTAAGCAAACACATGAAAGATCTAGCCTAGCATGTTATAATCAAGACAAGCATAAGATATATTCAAACAACACATAGACATAATGAATGAATTGAAAGAAGACTTATCTTAATTGAACATGAAAGGTTTCAAGGGGTGAAAACCCTTGAAAATACTGTTACAAACGACCTAGGGTTTATTAGGTTCGGCCCTAGAATTCTCCACACAAGTTCCTCTCCTAATGAATGAAAAATAGAAAAGTATATATAGATTCTGTGAGGTGACGGCGTCAAGAGGAAAAATCTGACGCCGTCATCTCGCCGCCAATAAAGTTCTCGGACTGCCTAGATCCATAGGTGACGCCGTCATGTGTAATCCTGCTTCAGGCCGTCACCAAATTTACTCTTGACGCCCTACTTCTGACGCCGTCACGTTTTCTCTGGGTCGTCATCCATTTTGCTCTTGACGCCGTCAAAAAATCCTTCTTGACGCCGTCAGGTACTGTTTCCAGCAAGGAAATTTAAGTCTTTGCCGTTTTCTTCACTTTTATGCTCCAAAAACATTCAAAATGCTTCATTTTCCAGAATTCACTCCCAAAGTACCTAAAATCACAAAAGTAACGATTTAGGGCAATATTTGATCAAATAAATTCTAATTCCGGCTTAAATGACCCCCTAAAAACGGTTCATTTTTCGCCTCATCATTTACTCTACCTTCATCACAGTTTGATTCTAAGATGTTAACACTTTCAGATTCATTTAAAGTACTTGAAGATTTCATTTTAAAAGGAAACACAGTTTCATAAAATCTCACATCTCTTGAATAAAAAATTGATTTACTTTCCAAACATACAACTTATAAGCCTTTTTGGTAGTAGAAAAACCAATTAAAACACATTTTTCAAATTTAGAATCAAACTTATCATTTGAAGTTAAAACAGTAGAGTAGCATAAGCATCCAAAAGATCTGATATGAGAGAAACTAGGATCCTTACCATACACTAAAAAATAAGGGGAAGCACCAGATAAGACAGAGGAGGGAAGCCTGTTAATTAAGTACACAGCAGTTAAAACACATTCAGGCCACATATTCAATGAAATCCCCCCTGAAACATAAGACTCCTAGCCACATTAAGAAGGTGTCTATGTTTCCTTTCAGCAATCCCATTTTGCTGAGGAGTATAGGTACAAAAAGTTTGATGGATCATACCCAGATCATTAAAAAGTTTTGACAAAGTATTATTAACAAACTCTGTCCCATTATCAGACCTTATGATCTTAATTCTTTTATTAAACTGAGTAAAGATAAATTTTATAAAACTTTCAATATAATGTGTCACTTCAACCTTTGACTTTAGTAGATAAACCCAAGCAGCTCTACTAAAATCATCCACTAAAGTTAAAAAAATATTTGAAACCATCTTTACTAGTGACCCTATAAGGGCCCCAAACATCACAGTGAATTAAGTCACCAACAGATTCAGTTTTATGTTCACTTAATGGAAAAGTTTCCCTAGTTTGTTTGGCCTTATGACAAATATCACATGGTGAGACATGATCTACTTTTTTAAAACCAATTTTATTCCCCAAAACAGACAAGACTTGGTCAACAGGGTGACCAAGCCTTTGGTGCCATAACTCATTAGAAACATGACAAACAAACACAGAGTTGCAGATACCAAGACTGGACTCACCATAAGTATTCATATCAAACAAGTAAAGTCCCCCAGACTCACTACCAGTCCCCACAATCTTGCCCTATTTCAAATCCTGAATATAACATATATGTTCATCAAACCCAACAAAGAATTTACTATCCTTGATCATTTTATTAACAGACAAAAGACTAACATTATAATCAGGAACAACAAGAACATCAAACAGAACAACACCAGTAGTCAACCACAGACTACCAATGGCAGAAATTTTGGCAACAGTCCCATTGGGATGTCCAATAGTAAGCATAAGACTAGAAATATCAACCACATTAAACATGTTCTTAGTGGAATCAGTCATATGTTGATTAGCACCAGAATTAATAACCCATCCAAGGGTAACATTATAACTCACAGAACCAGTTTTAGCACAAAAAAATCTATCAATATTCAAGTTAAACAGCACATTATTATTCACAAAAGTGGTTTTCATACCTGCCTTACTAGCAAAAACATTAGCAGAGGGTTTCTCATTGATAAGACTTAAGAGCTTCATCATTTGATCATTAGTAAAAGACCCAGTCATAGAACCAGATGAAGTAGATGGAAGAGACTTCTGCATTAGCATTAAACTTTTTGATAGTAGCAGATTGTTTAGACAAACTAGGGCTTCTTTTAAAACCAGGTGGATAACCATTTAATTCAAAGCATCTTTCAATGGTATGACCAATTAAACCACAGTGTTTACAAACCAGATTAGGATTAGGTCCCCTATTACCATTACCATTTCTCCTAACAAAATTGTTATTAGAGTTTGAATTTTTATTGGTCTTAGTAACAAATACAGCAGGTTGGACCTTACTGTTAAAACCAGAGCTAGGGTGGAGTCCTCTATGAGACTCCTCCCAAGAGACAACATTAAAAGTTTCTTTAACATCTGGTAAAGGGTCTCTAGCAAGAACATTACTTCTAATTGGTTGATACACTTCATTTAAACCCATAAGAAAATGTATAAGTCTGATAAGTTGATAATGTTTCAACACGCCCTCATGGGCATCACAAGTACAAGTAGGCAACAGAGTCAAAGTATCAAATTCCCTCCATAGGGAATTCAACTTATGATAATAATCAGGCACAGACAATTCACCTTGTTTAAGACCATTAATTTTGTGAATCACATTAAAAATAACAGAACCATCATTCTTATCATAAGTCTCTTGTAATTCATCCCAAACCTCAGAAGCAATTTCTGAGTAAACCTGCCCTAAGTACAACTCAGGGGACAAAGACCTAAGAATCCAGCCAAGAACAATGGCATTACATCTCTCCCATTGGTGGGCTAAGACAGAACTAGTCACAGGTTTGACATAAGATCCATCAACAAACCCCATCTTATTTTTTCCTTTTAAAGCAATTTTCATAGCAGTAGACCACATCTTGTAATTATCAGACCCAGTAAGTTTAAAAGGCACAATGGAAACACTAGAACTATCATTGGAATGCAAGTAAAGAGGATTACCAGCATCCGAAGCACTAATCAACACCTCAGCCATAAGAGAAGTAATAAAACATACAGATAACAGATACCAAAGAAATAACAAGAAATACCAGACATATACCAGCTAGCTAACAATAACGAAGAAACAATTAAACAACTGAAATAACAACAAGAAATACCAAACAGATACCAATTAACTAACAATAACCAAAAAACAATTAAACAACTAAAAAACACAAAAAACTCATACCCAATTCAACTGTAGTGCCCAGTTTAACACCTGCCTGTGGGAAGAGCAGGTTTTCGTACCTCTCAAGGAGGCAGGTCAAGATGTTACCCACAGCGTTTGCGATGTTACAACTATGACACTCAGGGAATTAAGAGAAGGAAAGCCTTACAGTGCTATGAGATACGCAGCGGAAGAAACAGATCACCAACACTCTTGATTCACTTAGTCAAGAGTGTTAGTAACCAAGAAAAAGCCCCAATAACACCTTAGGAACCACCAGAACCAATATCCCCAAATCGACAAATTAGGGTTTCAAGAAACCCTATCTGACAAATCCAAGAATCACCTCAAAATCAACGATTAACACTACGGCCGTTGAGATAACAGCCACAATAGAGCCCAATAGCACTCAAATCAAGAAACCCCCAAAATCGAGACCAAACCCTGGAAACCCTAATATCAAGAACCAACGGTGATCAAAGCCATGGCTCTGATACCATGTAAAAACTATGAATCTAATACCAAACACAACCACAACACAGCTGATTCACCCAGCCAACCACCCCTTGGTGAAATCTTTTATTAACTAAATATGCAAGAAGATGAGTCCACAAAACGTGTGCTTACCAAACAAGATACAAAGGAAATCAGTTGTCCCCTTCAGAAGGATCCAACTATCACACTACAAGAATCAGATTACAATAAAGCCTCACTACAACTCTAAATATTAACTACCAAACTATAATCTGATCAAGATGATTAGAAAGTTACCAGAATATCAATACCAGACCAACAACAACTAGAGAGAAAGATGAAAGTATGTGAGAAAATATAATACGGCTGAATAATGAGAAGCTAGGGTTGGGTATAGCTTATATAGAAGCTAATTACACTTCAACCCCTGAAGAATCAATAACCTGACAAAACAAGCTCAAAATACAAACATTAGAGAAATATGACATAATAAGTCCCTTGACTTATTATGACTAAACATGAGCTTGCACAAGTTAACATATTCCAACAGAATGCAGGGATCTGTTTTCCTATGTCATAGTTGTTAACCAATATGAATTTGATGATATATTAAAATTTGCCTTAAATCTTAGAGCTCCAGTAAAGTAAGTTCTTCTTGTAATCTGAATACCAACTGCAAGAACAAAGAGCATATTCAGAACCATTTAGTATCATGCTCAAACATGACATAGACTAGGATTTTAATTGAATATTAGTTTGGCGGTCCTTTAGTTGCATAGGCATAGCATTAAGAAAGTGGTCACTGTATTAAGATAATCAACGCCTCATTCTCAACATATTACACTTCGTGGTTTCAAAGCCTATGCCACCTGTAATCATTAACCCTGATTAAATTACGATAGAAATATCATATGACTATATAACAAAAGCCACTTAGATACACAAAAAACTTTCACTTAACTTCCCCAAATAGTATTTTCCTTCAGAAAGGAACCCACAAACATGTTCACTAAGATAAGCAAGAAACGATCATAGGAAACTGATACTCCTGGGGTTTGCAAATAAATGTTCTTTGGAAACCAACTTCGGGTTCTTAAAGCTGCAACCAAACAAGCACTGTAACATAGCTGGAGGCTCACTGGATACAGACTGATACATCTTTCTAACTGTGACATGGTTATCTAGTATCATCAGCTCCAACAGTTTTCTACAGCTCTGAAAATGGTTTTAAAATACCGAATTAATTACTTATTGTTGACAAAATAACCAAATTGAAATACATAAACCAAATTAAGAGTCTAGTTATCTTACTTGAGGATTTAGTACATTCATCTGGATTACAAAGTGATCCTGCAACAACATGAAATGAGAGTTGAAATGCAGAAACTTGATTTAAAATTTATGAAAACATGAAAATTCACGAAGTCTACTAAAAATATGTATCTTCCCTTGCATATATTGGCAAAAGAAGTACCTCATAAGAAAACAGTTGTTCATAAATCACAAAGACACAAACGAAGTTTGATATATTTAAAAAAGAACATGCACATACCTCTAAAATCCCAGGATTTTCCATCACGATACCAAGAGCACGGCGTATAAGTCCCTTGTAAACCATCTCGTTTATCGTACCGTCTCCATTAATCCACGGCAATATTGGTTTATAAGAAGGAGAATCATCATTTACAAGTTCGAAGTTTTCCTCGGGTGGGCTCGTTATTTCAATCTCAATGTTCGCGTCAACTTCGTTTATTGGTCGAGGAACCTCTTATGAGTAGTTTAGAATGGTTACTCTGTGATGCACCTCGTCAGTTCTTGTATGCACCTCAATAGGGTCTGTACAGGTTTCCTCTATTAGATTTTTGTCTTTTTCTTCATGATTTTTTTTGTTGCCACTCAAATGGCTCACTTTCATTCTTCTTGTTTTGTATCATCAAATCAATAAAACCCAAAAATCTTCCCCTATTTGATGATGAGAAAACAAACACATTCTTGTACGAACTTCCCTAGATGAAGTAGAGAAATTGAGATAATTAAATCTCACCATAATGAAACAATCTTGTCTTCCCCTTAGTCCATGCCAATGGACTATGGGTAAATATGTGGGTATTTTTGTGTATATTATTTCCGTCAAGAAAGTACATGATACAATAATTTTATGTTGAACCCGGGCTAGCTCAGTTGGCCACCAAGGGTGATCTTGGGGAGATTGTTACCACATGCGAGAGGTCTCAGGTTCGAGTCTCTCTGTGGGGATTTTCCTTCAAGGTGGAATCTATGGGGTTCTGCCCCATAGATGCTTCGATTCGAGGCTGACATGGACTACCTTCTGGGTATGTACTGTGGAATCGAATCACTAATTTAGTATTGTACTAACTCGCCGTTCTAAAAAAATAAAAAATTCAGATGCGAGAGTTAAGTTGCAGATGGTTGAGGGGAGGAATAAAAAATTTGAGAGGGGGTTCAATTTTTTATGGCAAGGAGAGGGGCGGGAATATGAAAATTGTTTAGATGTAAAATGAAAAATACGGTTACAACAAATATCAAAATAATTTCAGTAAAAAAAAGATTAGAAAAATGAATTATGTAGTAAAGATATTGAGATGTAGTAAAAGTAAATATCTATTCAGTCGATGAAAAAAGTAAACCATGTTTTATGTATAAGAATGACATATTACAAATTTTAATGGGGATATGCATTTACTGACGACTTACCCACAAAAACTTACCCATGAACCAAAAGGACTTGCTTGATGTGTGGGTAAGTTAAATACACCCACGAGAATACCCACATATTTACCCATAGATAACATACTTCGTGGTTAATGGAAATAATTTACACACAAATTATAAATTTGTGGGTAATTCAGTGGGAGAATATGTGGGAAATTCGAGGGTAACCTTGTTCAGTTTCTTAATTCGTTATACATGGGTAATTTGTGGTAATTTTGTGGATGGAAACCCACAAAATAGTTTTGATGGGTAATTGACTGAATTCTTATAGTGAATGACAAGGAGAAAAGTAGAAGCAAGCGAAAATAAAATAAAAGGCATCAGCAGCAGTAATGAAGCAGGCGTAAAAAAAACTAGGGTTTAGGTGGAGGATTAAGGCTTTGATACCATATTAGATTTATGTTAATCCCCTTGAATATCTTATTAATGATCGATGTCTATATATACAAATACATAAGCGACTGATATGCCCTTAATGGGCTTGCCACACATAATATTCATAATAATAAACGGGCTGACTAGTATTGATGGCTAATACTAAGGGGGTTGGCAATGCATACCTCACCCCATCAACCTTCACTCACAAACAACCAATCCCCTTATGCCACATCACCCTCCCACTTTTCCCTTCACTCACTCACTTTTTGTTGGCATCACACCCCTCACCCTTCACTCACTTATTTTTTTTTTATTTTTTTTAAATTCTATTAAAATTTATTTAAAACTAAAATTCATTAAAATTAAAATAAACATTACATAATATTATTAAAAAAACATAAAATACCATTACATAATACTAAAAATCTAATTTTCATCGTCTTCATCTTCCACCTCGAGGTATGGTAATTGTTGAGCGTGAATATGCTCCATAAGATCAAATCTAACACGAAAATGTGTATCCTCATCTCGTATCTCGGCTAAGGCTGCTTCGTCAAACACCGGTTGGATCGGAGGATCCCGAATATGAACTGGCGAGATTGCGGTACCGGCGTCATGTATAATCATGTTATGCAATATGACACACGTATAAACTATTTTTCTAATTCTTTCTATCGTGTGTGGCCGTAAGGGTCGATTCAGTATACCCCATTTACCCTTGAGAACACCAAATGCCCGTTCAACATCATTTCGAGCCGACTCTTGTACTTTCTTGAACTTTTTTTTCCTTCGGGTCGGTTGGATATTTGAACGCTTTAACAAAAGTAGACCATGCCGGATATATGCCATCACAAAGATAGTAGCCACGCTTGTATGTATGGCCGTTCACAACAAATGGGCACTTAGGTGCCGTACCATTACGCTCGGTGAGGAATAGCGGAGATTGCATCACAACATTCACATCGTTGTTTGAACCCGGCGGTCCAAAGAACGCGTGTCATATCCACAAATCTTGAGACGCCACTGCCTCCATCATAATCGTGGGGTATTGATGGTCACTCCTTTTATATTGACCCCTCAATTCGATTGGACAATTCCTCCAAATGAAATGTGTGCAATCTAGGCTACCGATCATACCCGGAATGTGATGTCGAGCTTCGTGCGCTTCGTACAAATATGCAACATCATGACTTGTTGGCCTACGTAGAAAATCTCGAGCATATAACTCGATAATAGCATCACAAAAAAATTGAAGGCATTCACGTGAAGTTCTTTGTGCCATTTCTAAATATTCGTCAAACTCATCCGGTGGTGCACCAGTTGCGAGTTGTTTAATGGCAGACGAACATTTTTGTATGGCTGTGAAACTTTTTTTCATTCTAGCATCATAACCTTCCTAAAAATATTCGAATCTAGCCTCAATAGCTCGCGTTATTTTTAAAAATAAACTTTTAGGCATACGATACCTATCTTCAAAAAATTTATCGTCGAATTTTGGATCTTCACAAAAATAATCACGATGCAATCTTTGTGCAGCAGAGATCCGATTGCGTTTCACTGATTTTCGTGTCGACCCAGCCGTATCTTCTTCATCTTCGTCAATCGCGGCAGCAAAAATATCGAGACTACTATCGTTAGACCACTCGAACAGCTCATCTAAAAATAAAGTCGAACCAATTTTTTTATGCTCCATATACTTGCGGTTGAATGGGTTTTATTTTTTTATTTATTTATTTATTTATTTTTTATGTTGTGTGTGTTTGGTTTGGTCCAATATATATACACACAAAAAAAAGTAACCGTTGGTCCCAAATAACTCTCCAACGTTCGAATAATAAAGGTACCAACGTCTATTTTTCTTCCAAAGTGACACGGTAAAACTCCCCGCATTTGATCTCTCCCGTGCGGTGTGGAGGCACCGGCGGCGGTGTTCCCGTAGGGGAGGGCACCGTGCCGTGCCTCCCCGCAACCACTGCCAAGGGCCTAATAACGTAATGCATTAGCCAAATGGTGAGTTGGTTCACTGGTTTAATGTATCGCTAACCCCTGCACATTTAGAGTTTAATTCTCATTTTAATTACGAATTATGAGCTAGATTATATGAATACCGCTGCAACATGTGAGGTTTATACGTGTCTCCTATGCTTCCAAACACATCAATAACAATTTAAATTTGGTCAAAAACCTACCAACAAACTGAAATCTTAAATGCACTTGCCAAAGAACCTCACAAGAATTAAATGAGATATGACCCTACATAACTACACATCTTCACTCATTTTAGACACGTCTTGAATTTTTCGACCATGGAACACAAGATGTGTGTCACTTGTAAAATTAAACTTGTTCATCTCGACAAGCTCTACAACTTTACTTTTTGCACCCAAATCTTAGTCCCATGTTTGGTTGGTTTTTAAGATTTTCGGTTGTATATCATACTATAGTTTGGGCCGTTGTTGCATTCTATTCACCCATTTTCGGATTTTCCCATTGAAGGCACAAAGTAAAAAATCGCCTTAGGAGATTAGTTGCACTCCTGAATGGTGACAAAACGACATCTTTACTTCTCAAATAGGATTAATAATCAATCTGGATCGAATATTTCTTGTAACAACTTTGATTATTGCTCACAAGTCACGATAAATATTCATCAGAAAAATGTTTGACATAAAGTATCTAATAACATTCTCTTATAAATACACAATTTTTATAATTTACTGAGTAGTTTGAATTTGAATATTTGTAAAAGACCTTCTATTGATCAGGAAACCCAAGATTAAAAGACGAGAGGATATATATATATATATATATATATATATATATATATATATATATATATATATATATATATATATATATATATATATATATATATATATATATATATATATAGTGTAGCGTTCAATGCAGAACCACATTTTTGTACAGAACTTTACAGAACCATTAAAATGAATCTGGGCCATTAGATGAGTTTGATCAAAGGTTAAGATTAAAAGTGCCAAAATTGCAATTAAACAAAAGATGAGGGTTATATTTATAAAGGCAAAAGGGTATTATAGGAAGTTTATATTTCTTTTAAAAAAAAAATGCCCTACATCTACTCCTATCAAAATGAATCTCCAGCATTTATCCTCTCTTTAAAAAAACCCTAACCACCATCTGCATATTTTGTCTCAGCCACCATGATCGAAATCTCCTCAGTACAATAATGATTATTTCGAAAACCAAATCGAGATGATCTATTGTTTGAAACTCTTTTGTTCCTGTATAAATCTTGACAAAAATGGGTTGTTGTGGTGGTTTTGTTTATTTTGAAGATTTTTGAAATTTTAGTCTCATGATTTATAAATCTTGACAAAAATGGGTTGTTGTGGTGGTATGTTCGAAATTATAGTCAAGCGTTCAAATGAGAAATCATATTTTTGTGAGAAGGTGAGAAGGGATCCTAGCCACTCATTTTATCTTTCTTTAATTTTGATCTAATACCTAATACTAGTTAACCAATTTTTCTGAAAATTTCAAAAAATTTCAAAAAAAAAATTCAAAAAATTTTCGATTTTTTTTTCCGTCATTTTTCACATGTGAAAAAAAAAATCCGAAATTTTTTTTTTCGAAAATTTTTTTCTCGAATTTTTTTTTTCGAAATTTTTTTTCGTGACATGTCAAAAAAATTTCACATGTGAAAATTTTCAATTTTCACACGTGAAAAAAATGAAAAAAAATTTACATGTGAATTTTTTTTTTTCACATGTGAAAAT
Source organism: Artemisia argyi (assembly GCA_030686995.1). Taxonomy (NCBI): domain Eukaryota; kingdom Viridiplantae; phylum Streptophyta; class Magnoliopsida; order Asterales; family Asteraceae; genus Artemisia; species Artemisia argyi. The sequence goes on along the minus strand of CM060709.1, from coordinate 131,382,783 downwards.
TTTCAATTTTCACATGTGAAAAAAATGAAAATAAATTTTACATGTGAAAATTTTCAATTTTCACATGTGAAAAAAAAATTCACATGAGAAAATTTTTAATTTTCACATGTGAAAAAAAATGAAAAAAAAAATTACATGTGAAATTTTTTTTTCACATGTGAAAATTTTCAATTTTCACATGTGAAAAAAATGAAGAAAAAAAATTCACATGTGAAAATCGAAATTTTTTTTTTCCGAATTTTTTTTTTTCGAATTTTTTTTTTCCGATTTTTTTTTCGATTTTTTTTTTTTTTTCTTCACATGTGAAATTTTTTTTTTCAAAACTAAAGAAGGATAAAATGAGTGGCTAAGATTAGTTCTCACCTTCTCACAAAAATTAGATTTCTCACATGAATGGACCCCTATATATATATATATCTAACATCGCGTTCGTTTGTTACCAAGCACACAATAAAGTTGTAAATTGATTGTTTTTGTTTTTGCAAAATCATCATCGTAATATCCGATCGAGATCTTAAAGTCCTACTATAGTGCCATTTTCTTATTAGGCGTTATAAAATTATGCAAATCTACTGTAGTTCAAATTGTCAAAATTATGATTATGAAGTGTTTAATACAATTAGTCTCTTGTTTTTCCTAGTTTATAAAACTTAATACATAATTTTGTAAATTTTTAGCTTGTTGTTTAAGAAAATTAAGATCGGATCGTCGAAGACCTAAAGATCTTATAGTTAAGATCAGATCCTGTTAATATCCTATCTCGCAAAGATCCTACGTAGAATCATGATCATTTTTACTTTTTAGTATCGTATCTTAAGATTTTAGAATCATGATCCGGATCTTAACAACCATGATAAATCTGATTTGTTTTCCTATATGATTGGGAAGAGTTTCTCTAAATTTCTAAATTCCTTCTTGTATGGCTTTATCCAATCATATAAAAATATTATAGGAGTAGTAAAGAAACAAAATACATGTATAACATTCCCATTCACTTTCTCCAACTCGGAGCATTCACCAACTTCTTTTAGTTTCCCTCCCAAAACCAACTTGTTTTTTCCCGCTCAAACATTTTGGCTTCTTAATGTCACCAACTTTACTTCAATTCATTTCAACCACCCACCTACCAATATTTATGTGAAGTACCTCACTTCATATATCCATTTTCAAGTCTATATAATATACTCTTTGGGTGCTAGTTTTTAAACAGGCACACACACCATTCTAAGATTCTCCAAGCAACCAACAATGTTTTCTCCAAGTGTTGATCAAAACCCTGTGCTTTTATTTTACGATACAAGAGCAAACGACCTTTTTTTGTTATTGAAATAGGTGATCTTGGAAATAGAAGGTATAATCCCACTATCTTTTCTACCTTATTGATATATTATAATCACTAATACATATAGAAAAAGAGTTATTTAAAAGGTCTACAAGATTTAGTTTATGTAGTTATTTGAAAGGAGAACTTATTTGTTTATGGTTTGTAATGTGTATGTGCTCTTGAGCTTAAATTTAATTTTTTTTACACAAAAGTCTTGATCTTCTGTTCTAAAGTTTACTTTGTTCATTTATAGGATTTATACTTAAGACCCAATGTTGCTACACTATTTAAAGAACCTTATTCGGGTTACATGGCTTACTTTTAAAGAACCTATTGTTGATTGACGAGAGCCCAGAATAATCTTGTTTAAGAAACCAATAAAGACGAGATAATTATTTTTCAGTTTTTGAGGATTTAAATTGACAAGATCTATGATACCACGCGTTGGAACTGAAAGAAATTCCTTATTACTTCGAGTTTCATTTATCGAATTTGTTTTATCGGTAACATTTATTAAAAATGTATAGTATTTATGTGTGAAGTTGTGTATGACTAAAGTTTATCAAAAACTAAGATAAAGATTTAATTATTTAGCCCTAGAACTTATTAGTTACAAAACACCTTAATTAGCCGCTAACAAACAGTACACAATGAACTATGAAGAATGTGTTTGATATGAAATAAATGCAGGCAAATTAAAAAAATAAGGCAAATTAAAAAATTAGCAGCTAACATTCTTCTATTTGACTTATTTATATGAACTTATGTTGATTTTGTCTATAGGCAAGTTCACACCCAATCTTTTGGCCCAGATGGAAGGTTCTTGACTTCATTAGGGCACTTATTGAGTACCTCGAAGACGGAAAAGGTAACCTCCGAAGCCACCTTGAAAAGATACATCCGAGTATTCTTGGGGACAGTGGTAAATGGGGATCAGAAATTCCTTCGGACTTTCTCAAAGTAATGCCAAAAGTTACCGAAATTGATCAATGAAAGTTACGGAGCGATGGAAAAACACCCTCAAAAACTCAAAAGTGAACAAACAAATTGGTACATAAAGAGTAAATTATTAAGTAATCAATTAAAATTACTCTTAATGTGGACGTGCAGTGCACGCGCCTGAAATTTGAGAAAACCATACGACTGCCACATAGAAAAAACAGGAAACGAACAAACTGCCTCCAACTCATACATACATTAAATAACCGGCGAAACAACCGGAAAACAGAAAACCATGGCAACCAGTTTTCTCAAAAACTTCTTCTAAGAAACATTCACATACGACAAACCGTCACGAACATGCTTTTGGTCTAGCAGTATCTAACATGTTCATAAGTGGTCGTGAAACAAATAATTGCAAGTAAACAATGTAAAGAAACCATGAAATCAAATACTCAACTAGGCATCATTAGTAATTAAATGCATTTAAACACATTGGTTAAAAATAAACATGAAGTTAAGGAAAAAAGACTAACCGATTTGTAAAGGATGGAGGGTTTTTTTGTGTAGAAGTTGTGAAGAAACAAAAAGAAAATATGAAGAATGTGAAGTAAATATAGAGTAATGGTTATTTATAGATGCCAAAAGGGATTTTGGTTTAACTTTTTAAGGTATTTACGGATTCTTTTCATTATTATAATATTCAATGCAAGAAAATAGCATAAAGTATCATCAATGGTATCATAATTGTTGGATTTTATTTGGTTTGATGGTTTTTCAATAAGAATTGATTAGCACACTCAAGGTTTTAAGTGAGATACTTTATCTTGTGAATGACATAGTTGTATTGTATAGCGTTTATAGTGTGCGTGCTTTGTAAATTTGTACAGTGAATGTTTCAATTTGGAGGACTATTGTACATTCTAAGAGGGGTATCCAATTGGGATTAGTTCTTGAGAATCAACTTCTTAAATTACAAAGTATAGGACACCTCTAGAGACAACCACGTGTCCCAGCTCCTAAGGGTATTTTTGGCTAGCCAACCAAAGTCCCAAACTTGCTTGTTTTAATTATTTTATCCATTGAATTATCATCTGATTCTTGACATCTATTTTTGTATTTAGACTATGATATAAGATCATTTGAGTAGCACATTTTTTTTTAATACCAAGAGACTAATTTTCACCCTCCATTTTCCCTCAATCTTTATTTGATCTAATTGATGAGATTAATCACAACAATTTAAAAAACACACTTTCATCTTTTTTTTCAAATGTTAATATCTTTCAAACCGTTAATCGTTAAGCGAAAAAAATTATACCGTTACAACGGGAATTTAATTATCTTTCTATAGATAGGTACTTTGACATATTTCCGACAATTTTTTTTTCCCTTTTTTTCACGTTTTTTTTCGTGGCCGAAAAAATCATATATGATATTACATATCACATCATATATGATATTACATATCATATATGATATGGTATGTAATATCATATATGATGTGATATGTAATATCATATATGATTTTTTTCGGTCACGAAAAAAAAATGAAAAAAACAATTTTTTTTTCAAAAGTATATCAAAGTGCCCGTCTATAGAAAGATAATTAAATGCCCGTCGCGATGGTGTAATTATTTTCGCTTAACGATTAACGGTTTAAGAGATATTTAAATTATAAAAAATGGGTGAAATATTAAAATGCTTTTAATCTCAACCATTGATTTCTTTTTTAGATGGATGGTGGGGATAAGTACCATGGTATGTGAGGAATGTTTGGTTTTTTAAATAACTCGACTCTTAGGGGGTGGCAATGTTGCCTAAGCATGCCTCAATGTAAAATTTAATTAGCCAATAAAATGATGCCAACACATTTCATACCTAACCATGCCTCAATACTTATTTTTAGTGGCAATATGATACCTAACCATGCCTCAACATTGTCACACAATTTATGGGGCTAACGGTCAAAAACATTTATTGCCTTTTGTTTTACCGATTTGGTAAAACATACCGAATAGTATGCCGAATCCTCCATGCCGAACCCATGGCAATGGGGATGCCGATTCATGCCGTGTGATGCCGAGCCTTTACCGACTACGTTGCCACCCCTTAGACTATATGATGCAAAATTGTTTCAGATATGTATCTAAATCTAAAAGATCGTGCATCATGGATTTTTATTATTTTTATTAAATTTTGACCTGCGTGAGCCTTTCAGATTGCATCAAATTAATATGCATCTTCGTTGATAATCTTCGTCAACTTCAACTTATATTGCAATTCTCGATCGTCTTTGATATTGCATCAAAAACAAATTGATTGTAATTCTACATACATGCAAAAAAATTTGATCAACTTAAGAATCGATTTTTAATCTTGAATTATAGCGTGAAAAGAATAATAACATGTATTGTCATAACATTTGAAGAATGAACTATTTCTTGGAATTTAATAATCTTGACATGAGTAAGGATCAAATGATAAATAAAAATAAAATAAGAAGAATGAGAAGTAACCACAGCCGCACATTTCAGATGCACCTACAAAATAAGATGCATCTCCCATGAAATTCTCTTTCTTCATTTGAAATATGTGGCTACAAACATTTCTCATTCTTCTTATTTAATTTTCTCTTCTTAGTGGATCCATTCTCATCTTGACATAGCATATATTAAACATGTAATCACAAAGAGCACGCAAAGGAAGACTTAAACATAATATGTTGTTTTTTAGTTTTAACATTGTACTAATTCACAGGGAGCGCATATCTCCTCGCATCCCACAACTAGCAATACTTGGGTATTCAGAGAGTCCAACGAACTTATTCACAACCGATACGAGGAGCAAATGGTTGTCCCATTTGATTGCTGGAAACATTAAGCTACCGACGATTCAAGCCCTGGAAGAAGACACTAGTAAATGGGAGACTTTCATGAGGAAATATGGTGATAAGACCTACAAGAGATCATGCATTACTTGTTGCAAATACATTCCAATGATTTGTTGTGCAAAAACATGGGTTTCAACCAGCGAAGGAAGTCATGGTTTATACCAGAGCTATTTGCACCCTACGTTCCCACAGACTACGCAAACCTTTTAAGTGTAATTGGTGACCCTCTAAGTTTGAATGGGAGTTGCTCTCACAGATTAATGTTACGTTTGTTTGTAGAAGGATTCAATAATTTTATGAAGTTATATATCTAAGGATTTAATAATATTTATGAAGCAGCTGGCTGTCGAATGCAAGGATCTGTTTTCTATGTCATAGTTGTTAACCGATATGAATTTGATGATATATTAAAATTTGCCTTGAATCTTAGAGCTCCAGTAAGTAAGTTCTTCTTGTAATCTGAATACTGCAAGAACAAAGAGCATATTCCAGAGCCGTTTAGTATCATGCTCAAACATGACATTGACAAAGATTTTAATTGAATATCAGTTTGGCGGTCCTTTAGTTGCAAAGGCATAGCATTAAGAAAGTGGTCACTGTATAAGATAATCAACGCCTCATTCTAAACATATTACACTTCGTGGTTTCAGAGCCTATGCCACCTGTAATCATTAACTATGATTACATTACGATAGAAATATCATATGACTATATATCAAAAGCCACTTAGATACACAAAAAACTTTCACTTAACTTCCCCAAATAGTATTTTCCTTCAGAAAGGAACCCACAAACGTGTTCACTAAGATAAGCAAGAAACAATCATAGGCAACTGATACTCCTGGGGTTTGCAAATAAATGTTCTTTGGAAACCAACTTCGGGTTCTTAAAGCTGCAACCAAACAAGCACTGTAACATAGCTGGAGGCTCACTGGATACAGACTGATACATCTTTCTAACTGTGACATGGTTATCTAGTATCATCAGCTCCAACAGTTTTCTACAGCTCTGAAAAATGTTTTAAAATACCGAATTAATTACTTATTGTTGACAAATAACCAAAGTGAAATACATAAACCAAATTAAGAGTCCAGTTATCTTACCTGAGGATTTAGTACATTCATCTGGATTACAAAGTGATCCTGCAACAACATGAAATGAGAGTCGAAATGCAGAAACTTGATATAAAATTTATGAAAACATGAAAATTCACAAAGTCTACTAAAAATGTGTATCTTCCCTTGCATATATTGGCAAAAGAAGTACCTCATAAGAAAACAGCTGTTCATAAGTCACAGACACAAACGAAGTTTGATGCTATAATTATATTTAAAAAAGAACATGCACATACCTCCAAAATCCCAGGATTTTGCATCACGATACCAAGAGCACGGCGTACAAGTCCCTTGTAAACCATCTCGTTTATCGTACCGTCTCCATTAATCCACGGCAATATTGGTTTATAAGAAGGAGAATCATCGTTTACAAGTTCAAAGTTTTCCTCAGGTGGGCTCGTTATTTCCATCTCAATGTTCGCGTCAACTTCATTTATTGGTTGAGGAACCTCTTCTGAGTAGTTTAGAATGGTTACTCTGTGATGCACCTCGTCGGTTCTTGTACAGGTTTCCTCTATTAGATTTTTGTCTTTATCTTCAAGATTTTTTTGTTGCAACTTAAATGGCTCACTATCATTAGTGTGGGTCTCTGGCACCTCGAGATAATGATCATGTTGGTAGGACCTCATTGAGGCCAAAAGGTACTTTGACCGATACAGAGAGTCAACAACATGGACAGAATCAAAAGCATTCACCTGATACACGATAGCTTAGTCTTGCAAACAATAAACATTGAATGTCTTACAAATCTTGAATGGAATATGGGTACAACAATTGGTAAATTATAATCAAGAGATACTTGGAAATGTCTAAACAAATTTAAAAAAGATCGAAAAAATCTAGCACAACTATTTTGTGAATTAACTATTATCACCTAGGTTCTACCATGGAGCAATTTTGTAATTCCATTGGAATTAGCAAATCCAGGAAGATTACTCTATACTAGGAAGTTTTATACGTGTCATAATAGGAAGTTTTATATAATTAGTGTGTCAAATACGAATTAAAAAATTACAACTTCAATTTATAACCAAAATTTTGAAGAAATTTTAGAAGCTTTTATGCATAAAAAACACGCTTTCGTTCGACCCTTCGACCCATATGACTTGTATCCTATTTAGCTTCTTTTTTTTTTTTTTTTTTTTTTTTTTTTTTTTTTTTTTTTTGACCCATTTTCAGATATAAAACCCCAAGCCATGCATAAACATTACTCAGAACCAAACCCTGATGTTATGCTCTTACCATTTATTTTATGAAGTACAGGAAAGTTTTTTGCAATAACAAACATTTCTATTTTTGTCATGTTGGTTATATTCATCAACTAAGTTTTACTCGGGGTGATTAATTCTTTTGGCTGAATTAATACTATTTGTGTCCGTTTTAACCATTCCACGCTGGCAACATTTTTGTCTTAATCCCCATTATTTTTTACACCACAATTCTTCATCTTCTTATCCCTTCTATTTCTTTTCTTATTCTTAATTTTGAAAATGAGATCAGATATTCAGATCTAGTAGAACACTTACAAAATTAAGCTCAAACCTTAAAAAAACTCATATTTATTATTTAATAACAGGTCAACCAAGCCATTTGTCCCCATAATCTTTTTTCTCAAAATTGCCAATTTAGATCCGAGCCAGTTATAATATGTCACCATCCAGACCATATTGCCAATTCTTTTAGTAAGTAACTAGAGCAAAGAATATTTCAAATTGCAATAAAATATAAAGCAAACCTTTAAAACACGCCCAAATGTCTCAAGCACCTCAACAATAAGTTCCGGCGTCTTTTCCCCTAAAAGCATGAGACAGTATCTTTAGAATCATATGAAAACATAATCGCATATATGGTCAGACTACAGTCAAGTAATCAACTTCATACCTTGCACATCAGTGATCTGTGATATTTCTTTCATGCTTAACCCTTGGTCACCAGCCTTTTGGATGGCTGAATAGACAGTTTTAAACAGATTGGGGTTAAAGGGAGACGTGTCTTGCATATGAGATGCCAAATGTCTTACATAGCAAGTCATAACTTCCCATGTAGACTCAGATGCACGGTCTGACTCTAAGATTCTTCCCATATGTTCAGAAGATGGTGAACTTGAATTCTCATTTCTGGATAAGGTAATTGCATCAACCTTTGGAAGTAAATTACAACTTAATGACAACTGAATACCCGGAAAACCTTTAGCGTTACGGTTTTCGGCGTCAGATAATTTCATCGTTTTAGCTATTTCAACACTACACATTTCATTATCGTCAGATTTACGTTTTCTTGAATTGCCATTTACTCCAACTCCTTTGGGCAAACTCGGGAACATTGATATTTCTCCTGAACACATCAGAACAGACAGTTGGAGGACATCTCCACACTGTAGGTCAGAAGACAGATTTACTCCCGTGTCTAGTAAATCATTTTCTTTCTCATGGAGCCACATAGCCATTTTCGCAGCTCTTTCTCCCGTATTAACAAGAAATGGAGATGAAGAAATATTATGTAAAAACTGCTGGGAGAGTACAAAGTGACTAGAATCATTACCTCTCACCTGCCAACAGAAAAAAAGGTATAAAACGGCCATTTAACTATTTTTGTCATTATGGCTATAAAAATAATATTCGGTATAACTGTATTTTCTTGGTTGCGATTAACATGCCTCTATAGAACATTATGTATGCGCGCGTAGGATTATAAAATTAAATTGCATAAATAGGCAACATACTTTAGCAGGACATCTATTCGGGTAACAAACATTGTTACATCAGATAAGGTCAAGAGATTTTCCAGGGTAAAAAAATTACAAGTCAACTGATTTAAATATGCTATAGTAGTGCCATGACAATTCCATGTCAGCCAAATCACAAAAGAATGGCCAACATGGTCAACGACTCAAATGTCATCATTTTGAGAACTAAACTTTTGAAAGTTGGTTACCAAAGACTTACATTTAAGAACGTATGTCAGTGTTTTGTAGTTAAAAACAAAGTTTCAAGTTAGTTAACCAAAATGATCTGCATTAGCCTTTTCTGCAATGTTCCCTAAAAAGATAATAAAATTCTGGTTACCATGAACTTTCTGTCTCTGAGGTAGTTAAAGGCGGTCAAAAGATCATGTTCTGAATATCGTCTCAATGTTTCAGCAAGCAAATTTGGAACCGCCTGACCTTTTGCTGTGCTCAGAAATACAAGCTTGAGTAGCTCTATTGCATTTGAAACTGCTAATGATTTGTATGCTTGTGCACCAAAAGCATTTCCTTTATTCACAGGCACGGCATAGCTTTTAAGAAGACCAGCTGTCTGCTTGTACTTAAGAACCTCATCAAGGGCCATCTTTATATCATCTTTGTCAAAATCATCCCATCGTTCATCAACCAAATCATTGGTATCATCGTCGATAAGACCAGCAGCAGCATTTTGATCCTGAATAATGATTTTGCGCTTGTTTTTAGAATTTTGAAGATACTTAACATATCTCACACGTAGCATGTTACAGAGGCTCAAAACAGCTTTTCTGAATTGCCCATTTCTGTTCAGAGTTGACATTCTCCGTGCACATGTATCAGGTGGTGCTGGTAGACCTTTAAGTGAGGCCCAATCTGTACGGTAGAATTTTGCTCCAAGAGCAACACGGTGTTTTACATACTCAATCACCAACATCCTATTAAAACAATTCACAATTTAAACATCATTTCATGCACGATATACTGATGCAGTCATGCAAACAAGTTAGGAAAATCTTGTTTAGTTTCACTGGAGATATGGGTCGGGTCAACATCAAACACTTGTTGCTCAATTTTGTGAGTTCTTTGCATGCACCATCAGATGGTTTTATGCATTAATTACTATCTAGGAGGTTTTAAAACTTTTTTAAATTTCGAACTGTTGAAGCTAAACTTCTTATTATGACCATGGGTATGGAAGAGTTAATATGGGTTTGTAATTTATGGATAACTTAAAAAATATATAATTAAAAAAAAAAAAAAAAAAAAAAAAAAAAAAAAAAAAAAAAAAACACACACACACACACACACACACACTCTATAGAGCGAAACGGGTTAGGCTGTTACCCAAGTACCCAACCTGCCCATTTTGCCACCTCAACTGATGGACAAGTTGACACTTAAAAAAATACTTGGTAGTACCATATTCTTACCTGTCTTTGACTTCTGTCCATGTAAACCTCTTCCGCTTTGAATACTGTAGTTTTGACTCTGCACACTCAGGTATAGTAGAATAAGAGTGGCTGCTTTCATCTTCACTTAATTCCACATCATTATCTACAGCTTCTTTCTCGCCATTCATTTCATTGATCAGCAACATATTTGTTTCATGCAGAGAATTTTGTTCTCCTGTGAGATCTTCTAAAGTGGATATTTTGGCATGCTTCGGTTTGCGCATCTCTTCATCCAGTATATTTCCATTATTTACTGCTTTTCTTTTCGAATATCTTTTCCTTTTGGGTGCTTCTCCCTTTATTTGATTCTTTCGGCGCTTACTATAGTATGCATAGAGCACCTGCAGGAAATATTTATCGAATTTCAGGAAAAAGAGGAATAAAGATAAGGAGTTCCATAGTCTCATATGGTAGAGCAAGAATGGGAGACTTAGAAAGAGAAACATATAGTATAAATTAAATTCCAGAAGTAGCTTCAAAGGCATACAAATTATATCAAAAGAGGCATATAAGTAATCACTTATAGCGGTACAAGCATAATTTCATAGGTGACAAAACTGGTCATTTTGTATGCATTGTAGAGGGTCGGTCCTGGTTGAGTTGACCCAAAGCACATTTTTCCATAAAAGTTGAACTTTTTTATGTATAATTGGTGTGAAAATTGCCACCTCTTTCAGAGTATCATGTTACGATCCCACATCGGCCAAGAATGGGATTGGTTGGTGGTTTATAAGTCTATGTGTCCCCTCCTCATACAAGCTAGCTTTTTGAGTGAGTTCTACACTTGGACTTATGAACCGATACGAGCCTAGTATGGGATAGGTTCGCATCATATCGACAAAACCCATATGGCAAATCAGGTCCATTTTTTTTTTTTTTTTTTTTTTTTTTTTTTTTCTCACAAATGCCAAGAGAAAACAAACCTGCTCCAAGGTCAAATTAAGATTCTCTGCAATCTTCTCACACTTTTTGTAGCTTATCTTTTTATCCAAGTCATCACTGGCCACAAGTTTAAATAGCTCGGTCCGCTGATGAGCTGTCATAACTCGTGCTGAGGACCATGAATGAGAATGAAATGTCTGATAAAATCAAGTTTCAGTAAATAAGAATAAAAATAGAGCTATTTGATGAAAAGAAATCAGTTATTACCATAAAGTGGAATGATCACTTTGGTATTTTTGTTTTAATCCAAAAAGTAAAAATGAAGCAAAGGGCAGGCTGTGTAAAAAAGTTAACAAACTTCAGTCTGATTAATCTTTTGGTTAACCATCTACGTTTTCACACAAAATGAAGGTAACCAACTTTCGATAATTTTGATATAAAACCTCAAACTTGCAAAATGATGATATGGCAACTGGCATGTTGCTAACTTTGACAATTTTGGCTTATTACGAATGAGTGGGGCATGGAAACCAATTAAATAATTTTGAGATTATTGGTGAGTGGCTGAGTGCAAATAAAGTGTGTAACCCAAAAAAAGGAATCCAAAAATCAGACCAAAGTTTGTAACATCTTTATGCAATTTGTTAGAAAAAACACCAAACCTCATGAACAACTGATCCAGGGAACGCATGCAAAGCAGCTTTGGGATCAGAAGCAGCATAATAATACTCCAAGGTGTTCCAATATTCATCAACATCTTTTCTGCTTGCAAGAATAAAATCATGTCTGACATGAGGGCGGAGATCAAAAGAATCGGCACCTGTAGATGGCAGATACATTTGCACTGGTTCCTCGATGTAAGGCCTAAGTTCTATCGAATGTCTAAGAGTAGTCTGTGCGCCCACAGGAGCATCAAGAAGTTCACCAATTAACCGTATTAACTGCCACAAAATCCAAATTTTGTAAGAACTAATCACCAATAAAGAATGATCGAAGAGACTTGACAAATTATATACTACGTTTTGAAGCTCATTGACCTTTCAGGCCCAGTTATTAAAGCTCTTCATAGATCCAATAATGTAACCTTTTTGTATGGTTTGAATTGACATGTAACACTTAATGTCAAAAACATTTACTTTTTTTTACAATTAATGAGTTTGTGAAATTATAATATTTTAATAATAATCTATATTTTTCAATAATATGATTTAGCAGGTTATGCAGAATGAAAATACACTGTGGCTAAGAGACCACCCGTAAGTACGTAACTACCCCTTAGAGTCAAAATGCCATTAAATATACACACACAAAATCCACACTAGATATACTCCAGATTATATGATTATATTTCGGGGCATTTAATATTTTATAATTTTCCGGCAAGTTTTTGGCCGAAATGGGTATAAACAAGTCTATTATTTTGATACTTGGTTTGCATGTAGGATCTGCAACTGTTTTTATAATATTTGAGTGGCCTTAATGTACCCTTTAGAGTACTTGGGTGACCTATGTTTGGATTATCCAAAAATATTGATATCTCAACATAAGCTCATAGAAATACCTTCAGGCGTCTTAGGATGTCAACAAGATTTGAGATTAGTCCAGTTGCTCGAGTTCCCATGAGAGACCTATACTCATTTATTGGAAGATCAGAAAGGCATAAACCATCCCTACATTTCTCAACTATAGACTCAAGTGTTTCAGAAGACCCTGCAACTTGCAAGAACAACTCAAGTGGCATAGCCTTAACGGCTGCATTTAATTCAAACAATTTGCACGTGCTATGTGGGTTCTTAAGCACATAACCGTCTTTTCCTGATATAGCATCATCCCAACCTGGTGATTTCGTGAGATAACCCCACAGAAATCTGTGAAGCAGTTTTACACGAACCATTTTCGCCAATACAAAACCGTTCTTTTTCATTGCTTCAGTTGTTTTGGCTTGAATATTGTCTTTCACATTTGTATTAATTCTTTCCACGTTATTTAACACAGGAAATAATCCGGGTTTACTGTTTTTCATCTTAGTGCGTGTTTGTCTTTCAAATGATCTTATTTTTTCATGAATACGATCTGATAGGTCTTCTGCTTTGAACACAGATGGATGTAAAACCACATCAGTAGTACGCTTTCCACCATAGTTATTGGCAGAAGGGAATGTAAAAGAAATGCATTTGCAATGACCATTTTTTTGAAGCTTATTCAAGCTACGTGCTAGAGTCTTTCTGTCCATCTTCATTTCTTGATTCTCGAGACTCTCAAGCAGCCCAGTTAGCTCAGCTTTTATAAGGACCTTATCTTCCTGCGAAAATAGAAAAAACTTGAGTAAAATTAAAGATACAACAAGATGGCGGAAGAAGCCAAGATTGGCATGTTTGGTTAATCAAAATGGAATGATACACTACATTCTACTAATATCATGTTTGGTTGACATGTAGGAATTGAAGAGTCACTAAACCATATTGTTTATACATTATACTTGCACATTATCATTAGTTTATGATAACTCCAGGAAAAACCAAATAAGTCTTGTATTTTACAACATAAATACTAGTTTTCATGTTATCCTATCACAGGCATAAATGTTCCCCAAAAGGTGTAAATCGGTGGGAACACCCTGATCCCATGCATCTTTTGATGCCAACCGGACCCTTCCCCAAGGACCCGGCCCCATGCGATGAGCACTTGTTCTCATTGACCTAATTTGTCGGGAGTTGGGATCTAACCCTAGGCCATTTTCTCCAATAGACCCTCCTTGGACCGGTCAACTGAGCGTTTGCGGTGAGGGAATGGTATCATTGGACTTTAGTGCCAAGGAAGAGACTTGAACTTGGGTCTATTGACTCAAGCACAAGCACCCTTACCATTGGACTAAAGCTCCAATGATTCACAGGCATAAATGTTACCTTTACTTTTAGCTAGTGCATGATTTAATCAAAATGGACTATTTGTAAAAATTAATAAAATATCATATACTAAAAATACAAATTCGTTGCTATTTTCTTTAGAAAGTTAATAATAATCATTTAATTAGGAATTAATTTTATTACAGATAACAGAAGTGAAAGAAAATAGGGTTATATTAAAGCTTTCATCCCATTCGACGATGGAACTGTAAAGAAAATCCGCTTCCCCAAAGGATGAAAACAGAAAAAATGGGTGGTGTATTTAGGTTCCTTCATGGTAAACAAACATGTTTTCTCTTCTTTTGTAATGTTCAGTTCCATTCCAACACGTATTACTGCACACCAAACACTATACAGCATGTAGTTTTTTACTTTTATACAAAGCCAAGTACTAGTAACTACTAACTGAAAACTAGTCTACTAACTAGGCCGGGGACAGACTAAACTAGACCTTTAAGGAAACAATTCCCTTTATTTAACAATCAATGAGTGTATATAACAAGGTGACAAATAGAAGCCAAAGATCAGAATATGACCTGCAGTTTTTCAAGTATTCGCTGTTCTCTTTGTGAGCTAACAGAAGTATGACCAATACATGGATATGTTAAATATGAGCGGCGAATTCGCTTTGCAGGTGAAGCAAATGAAGATCCCTCCAAAGAAACATCATTTTCTACAGGATTTACATTCACAATTGGAACCTCTTCTGCAACAGGAATAATATCATTTGTATCACAGTGCGGATTGTTTATACTTCTTGAATCAAGCGCTGGGTCATTAATGTTTAGTTCTTCACTGGCTTCATCATCAATTTTGGGGGTTTGACAATCTACACTTTGGATATCGAGAGTCAGCGCCAGTTGTCCAGCTTGCCCATCAATTGGAAGGTTCTCATTTATGGTATCTTTTGATTTACCAGAAGGTTCATTTGAAACCTTCTTATTAAAATTTCCAGCAGTCCAAACTCGGTAGGCTACACTTTTATTATGGCTTTCTGAATCTATATGCATCCCAAATCTGGACACCATCTCAAGAATTCGAGGATAGTAACGTTTATTGTTTATGCCAAGCCTTTTATATACCTGCTTACAGCAATACCAATATGCAAAACTTTATATCTCATATTCCCATATATGCCTTTGCAGCCCAACAAAAAAACAAATCATCTTGAAGAAGTCACATTATAAACAGCCTATTCGATCAACTAGGATTTGGCTATGACTAAACCCTTCAGAAAAAATGTAAACTACATAAGAACCATACCTAAGGTGAAAAGAAAAAACATATTTTGCAGAAGCAATACCAAGATGCTATAACAACAAGATGATATACCTCGTTAATAATCAACCCTTTTGAACCTTCTGCATCAATCATATCATAAATTTGTTGCTCAATAGGAAGCTCCATAAGCTGGTTTGTGACGTGGGCTCTTTTTACCCGCTTAATGTGTTGTTCTGTATTGCAATCATCATCTCCACCTCCATGACTTTTGGGCACAAAAGTTTCAGGATAAAATTTCTTAAGCAGCCGTACGCAATTAACTTTCTGAAACAAAAACAAGCTTTTGTAAGATGAAATAAAAGGAGGAACAAACTCACAATTATCCATATAAAATAAAATATAGACTACAAATAGGCAAAGAGAGTGACTGCTCGTATCCGCCAATAAGAAAAATGAAAATCAGCATTTAGCATGTTGGTATTTAAGTTACAATCACATATGACCGACAACTAGAAAATATGGCATCCGTCAAAGATATAGAAGTAACAATATAGCTAAGACTACCTTCTCGTTCACTGTAGCAATCAACTCCTCAACCAGACAAGCATCTTTCAATCTTTTTAAGATCTGAGAGCATTCATGCAATACTGTTATAATTGCTGAGAAAGAAATTAACCCGGAAACAAAATGTAAAGTTATGTTATATTGTAAATCATTATACTTACATTTCTCCAAGCTCTGTGTCCAGGGGTATTGCGATAACCTAATTCCTTCTTCAGATCTGAAACAACGAGAACCTTGATGTGCATAGAAATGATTCACAATTAGAACCTGATAAAGTGTAAAGACTAAGTGACTAAACTATCAGCTGCAATGTAGAGTATAACCTTGCCATGGGCTTTTTCTAGCCTATCACAAATAGCTCTTATAGCAGGTACAAAGTCTGTTATCCGTTCCTTAGAAACACCATCTCCTGCAGCAACTTCCATGTCATCGTTCTCATTATCAAAGGAAGTCTTATCCTCTTTCGTAATTTCAAGTCTTTGTAAGTGACCCAAATGCTTCGCATAACGGTATAAGTAAACCATATTAGTGTTTACGACTGAACCACTTTTATACTCCCCTTCATTGGTAGCTTCTTTCTTCCTTATTAACGTTGATTGCCTCACAATCAACCCGCGGGATTCAAGACCCTGTAGTACATAAAAGATTTTGTTGTTTTTAATGCCAAGTTCCTTCGCAAGATCATTTTGAGCTATTCCATCTGTTCTGCAATAGCAGAAATTATAGCAAGATCAATAGCCTTTATGAATTACCCTTTAGTTTAATTTCAGATAGCTAATATACACAAATGTGTCCCCACATGGGCTGCATTTCAAAGATAAATGTGTCTTTATGCAGACACCTGTATTTTGATGACTACACATGATGCCTGGGATTCATAGCTAACTTAAAACAAACATTGTTTCATGGTTTCAGAGATAACCACTACTCACAATGTGTTTAGTCAAAACCCGTTACCTAAATAAACAACTTTATATCTTCTGTACCCATTCCCTCAGTCCTAGACCCACACACCAAACACACATAAGAATAAGCTCATAAAGATAATTACCCAAACACCCCTTACACAATTATGTTTCTAATGTGGATTTTCATTTATATGCATTTCAGTGTCATTTTACACTATCACTTTGCCAAACACACCTAAATCGACAATTATCCCTTACTTGTTCTGTATAATCGGTTTTAAATAACAAATATTCCTCCAGTTTTCATATATAATCAGATCACGATGAATGCCATTCAAAAGCCATGTTGGTGAAATCAGCAATAGCCATAAATTTACCAAAAGTAGTTGTATTTGTATTTATAAAGTGTAAAATGATGTAAAAGCTAACCGTTTCTCTTATTAGCATTTCAAATAAGATTATCTAAACTAGGGGTGAGCAAAACCGACCAACAATCGACACCCGACACAAACCGAAACCGACCGATCCCGACCGACACTAACCGCCCAACACTCGGGTTGGGACTCGGTTTGGATTTTCCACCTTATCAGGACTCGGGTCAGGGCAAAAAAAACCAAACAAACCACAAAGAAAACCGAAAAAAACTATCGAAACCGACCGTCCTGATCCTGACCGACACTAACCGACCAACACTCGGGTCGGGATTCGGTTTGATTTTTGCATGAAGTCGGCTTCGGGATGAGTCGGTTTCGGGTCGGGGCGGGTCGGTTCCGGTCCGATGCTCTCCAAAGGCTAAAAGCTCGTTGCCAAACAACACATTATATACTAGAGGCAAACTACTAAACGTCCCCAAAACATAGCCATATAATCTAAAGCAATAGTCTTGATATTATTGTCCACCTTACTATTCTATTACATCCCCACAACATTATCCACTTCTAAAAAAATATGTATAACAAAGTAAAATTCTCCTATCACGGCTATGTTTGGCAAAACTAGCAGCAGTAAGTGTGTTTGGTACACAAAACTAATGCTTCTTTATTAGTGTTTCAAATAAGAGCATTTAAACAATATCCAAAAGCTAAACGATCATCGTCAAACAAACATTATATTCTAAACGTTAGAAGCTAAACAGCTCATCACCAACTAGAGCCTACCACTAAAGGGGCGTTTGTTTAAGCTTATTTGGCCATCTTATGAGCTTATTGAATTTTTGAAAAGCTCTTAAACTCAAGCTTTTAAGCTATTAGCTTATGAGTTTGAGCTTATGAACTCCAATAAGCTATAGTTTTACATTGATAAACTCATAAGCCCAAAATTTGAAGCTTATTAGCTTTTCAAAAATTCAATAAGCTAGTAAGCTGGCCAAATAAGCTTAAACAAACACCATCTAATTAAATCACCTACAAGGTAAAATTGTAATTCCGCGTAAAAAAATTGTAAAAGCTAAACACTCTGTCAAACAAGCATTATATTGTAAAAGCTAAACACTCCTTAACAGTCAAAAAATATATCATTCTACTCGAAAAGTAAGTCGCAGCAATTACATTTTTCTTACCAAACACACATTACACTATAAACACTAAAAGCTAAACGCTCCTAAACAATCCAAAAACCTCTTCGCCAAGTAGAACCTAACCTAACTCTAATTAAATCATATAAAGGGTAAAAGCAACGCGCAACAATCACACTTCCCTTAACCCGTACCTAGCCACCACAAGACGCTCCAAAACCCTCCATTGATTCTCCCAAACACCGGCATCCGACGCTATATATTAAACGTTAAAACCTAAACGCTCCTAAAAGTAGAACCTAACTCTAACTAAATCATAAAAAGGGTAAAACTGTCATTCCGCATAAAAGCAACACATAACAACCACACTTCCCTTAACCCGTACCTAGCAACCGCCAGACGCTCCAAAACCCTGCGTTGATTCTCCGAAACACGCGCGTCCGACGCCACAACATCATAAACCCCTACAAAACTATCAACCAAACACTCCCTAGCCACAATTCTCAACTCCATACTCTCAGCTAATTCAACTAACTGAATCCTAGGGTCTCTAGAGTCATAACAAACACCGTTACATTCGAAGCGAATGCTCGGTGTGTTAAGTAAGTTAGTCCATAAGGCTTTTTTTAAGTTAGAAGTTAGTTGAGTGTTGAGTTTGGGGTAGAGCTGGTTGAGTGTGAGTCCTGTTGATGGTTTTGAGCAGATTTGTTCCAGTGCGGCGAATACGACGGTGTCCATGGTGGTTGTTGCGGTGGATTAGGTGGTCTAGGGTTCGAGTCTGGGTTTGGATGGATTTGTGAATTGTGAAAATTTATAATTGGTGTTAGAGTGTTAGACACATGGGTATTTTCACTACAAATATACTGTAGTAAATTTCGTGTTTTTTTTTTTTTTTTTTTTTTTTTTTAAATAAATAAATAATTCTTACTATCCTTCTTACTCGTGATCAAACGTTTTGGTTGTTTGTTTTTTTCTTTTGAGTTAGACATATAACACCATGGAGCTTCAGGGGCTCGAAATAAATAGAAGCAAGAGTGGGGTTTATCCCCTAAATAGAAAAGTTCGAGACTTGCATACTGCCCAATTGGATGTAACTGTGTGCTCGGATCATTAACTACTAACTCACCGTTTAAAAAAAAGGTGGGGGACTTGTCTTACTGCATATTACTCGTTAAGAGATTGAAGACTCGTGTTAATATAATATATTTGATTATTTATTAACTATATTATATTTATGTTAAAAAATCTTGTTTTATATTTACATAAGTTACTTAAATAAATTGCAGAAACGAGCACTTAAAATCATTCGGACAATTAAAAAAAATTATTTCATTCAGATTTAGACTTTCTAGCCACCTCTTATTGGTAAAATGTGGTAGTCAAATTCAGACCCAAAACATCTTAATGAAACAAACACATCCTTCCCTTTTTTATTTTTTATTTAGCTTTTATATACCCTAAGCTTTTTGATTTCGATTTTGTGTGTATTTATGCATATAAAATGATCATTTTACCATTCACTGTCAATAGAGTGGTTAAAAAAATATAATGCGGACAAAAGTTAAAATTAAAAAGTTTGATTATTTAATAACAAAAAAAATGGTTACACACAACTAGAAAAATGAATAAGTTTACTTTATTTTAAGACTTTTAAACTTATATAAGTTTATTGTATATTACTCTCTCCTTACAATAATTGTCCTGTTTTGACTTTGTAAAGGCTTCTTTTTGTATAATTTTTATCAAATAGTATATAACTTAGATAAAAATACTTAAGGTAAAAAATGACTTTAAAAAGTTAAAACATGACAATTATTTTAGAACGGATGAAGTAATAAATTTATATAAGCCCACAGGTATTGAAATAAGCTGAAAATTTGGAGCTTATGAAATATTAGCCGAAACACCAATAAGCTCATAAGCCACATATAAGCTTAAACAAACACCCCTAAGGTTCGAATCTGTGATTGGGACAGAACTTAAATAAGGCCTGTACTTTTATTTAATATTCCCTCAGTCTCAAAATTATGCTTCTCATTTCTATTTTGGAATGTCACGAAATAATAGTCTCGTTTTTGTATCAACCAATTAAAAGATGGTTTGGTAAATATGAATGATATTTAATTGGTAGAAGGATGTAATGGTCTTTAATAATAATAATAATAATAATAATAATAATAATAATAATAATAATAATAATAATAATAATTGTATGTTTTTTTTGTCACAATCATTTTTAAGATTAATGGTGTTGTATGGGTTATGACAGAGTGTAAATGATTTGTTCCTGAGCATTCTAAGGGTTCGTTTGGTTTGTTGATGGGTTTAAGATTTGAATTCGAATTTGAATTTAAATTTGCTATAAGAGTGATAAAATATATAATTAGTATAATTTTATTTATAATAAAAGTTTGTTTGAATATTAAAATAGAAGTGGACCCACTCAAGTACTTAAAAATAAATAAATAAAGACAAACGCATAAAAGAAAATGAACAAAAAAAACAAAAAAAAAACAAAAAAACAAAACAAAACAAAACAAAAAAAACAAAAACAAAATCAATGGCCCTTTTGGTATTGGAGATGATTTGCACACATTACTTTTTTATTTGCATACTCCAATGTACAAACAGTTGAAGCATGATTTATACACAATACAACAGGTTAATCCATAAATTGGAGTGTGCCAATCAAAAACTGAAAAAAGTGAGTATGCAAATCATTTCCTTTTTGGTATAAGGGTATAGGGGGTTTTGAATCAAAGAATCTTTGAATATTTTGTTTGGTACAATTTTGATTCCATTACTATGGTATTTTGATTCAAATTTTGAAACCAACCTATTTTGGTGGGTTTCTATGAATCCAACTAATCAATTTTATTTTATTATATGAATTTTTTGAGCCACACATTATTTATCATTTTCTTACTTTTTATTTTTTCTATTTCAAACAAAAATAATAAAACTTATTAAACATACATATAATTTAAATTTTCTCTCTCCTTTATTTTTCAAATCTGAATCCAATTCCAATCTCACTTACAAACCAAACGCACAACAAGTATTCAACCAAAAATGAAAAAAGAAGTCAAAGTATTCAACCGAAACCATATATACATGTAAGGAATGGTGTGGCCAACAAAAAAAGGTACTCCCTCCGTCCCAAAATATAAGTCGAGTTTGACTTTTTGAATCGAACTTTGACTTTAAATATTTTTGTTTGTATTATATAATAGTTGATGCAAAATTATCATTTGTACCTTTATTTTGTAGATTTAAGATCATTTAAAACTATCTCAGACTTTTTCTTGTCTGCTTGTTGTTTCATCCTGTGATGAGATCTCTTGTCTACTTGATTCAATCAAAACCTAACTAATAGCTTATTCAGAGCTTATAACAGCTTAACAACATAACTTATTCACACTGACACACGGATTATAGTAAAAATTAAAATAATCAAAAAGCTTGCTCTTAATAGCTTTGGATTCATCACTGTGTTCATAAGCAACAATCCCCTCAACATACTTAGCTGAAACATCATCACTAACAACAACCTCTTCAGAAGCAGTAGAAGAATCATTAACAACGATCTCTTTAGAAGTAGTAGAAACAGAACTTTGAAGCGAATCCATAAAATATGAATATCAGATGAAAAAATTGAATCAGTTAGCTTATAATTCAGCTTACATAAATTAAACGATAAAAAATTAGGGTTAGGTGATGTACGGGATGAAGAAGGTGATCGATTGATGAATTGAGCAGCAAAAATTATGATTTGTTGATGAACGGGATGAAGGTGAAGGATAGATGAGAGAGAAGAAAGAAACACACACTTTGTGTGTGTGAAAAAAATGACGCATTAATTGAGATGGGTGTAAAAAATGATATTTATATAGTACACAAAGTTTAGTATTTAGATCAAAATGAATGGAAGGTAGGGATTGATCCTGTTGTATGTAAACAATGTTTATTCCTTAAATGATCTTAAATGTATAAAATAAAGGTATAAATATATTCTTCAAAGTTCTAATATATTAACATCTGAAATTACAAGCGCATAACAGGTAAACGGCAACAAACTGCGCCGCAACCCCGTATAAATATATTATTCAAAGTAAGCTGATAATTCAAATCAAAAAAAAATTATTAGTATCACTTTCGTATGTTAGAATTAGCTTCTGTCATTTCTTCATGCATAAATTTAACCGGTATTTATATGACAAAAATATAAACATAGTCGGATGGCCTATGTGATAAAAGAGTGAAATGTTTGAATATCAGGGGCGGAGCCAGGATTTTAACTTAGTAGGGGCCGAACTTGACGTAAAAATTATAGCAATATATATTGCACAAAAACCAAATTTTTTTAACCCATCATGCCCTAACACTATACATCTATAATATGATGTTAGTTAAGCTATTTGTTTTTGAATTTTTAACAAAATATCGATATGTATAAGGTGGATAAGTACAAAAACTATTAAAAAATGACTTATGGGCTCAATAATTACTTAACAAAGTTGGTTGATTAGGGGTGGCTCAGCACTCACTAGTCACCCTACTAGCTCCGCCCCTGTGTTTGATGAATTTCGGATACATCATCTTTATTTTCTTTCATATACAGTATAAGTTTAATCTGCTGTTACGATTTTTTTCCCACAAGGCCACAATATCAAATCTTCGAGAGTGAGTTGGTTTATACTTAATAATTTACGATATGGTATTATGATCTAAAATGATTTTCTCTTACGGCCAAGGGAAAGATCTTAACAAAAGCCAAGAATAATGGGAAGATCATGGTATACTATTCTATTATTATGGTCTAAGTAACTATACACAAATGGTATAAGCTTTAATGGGAACGTAGTGCTAATAGTATCTTCAAATCTAAACAAAATCAAATATGATTAAATATAACTACTACAAAAAAAGCTAGTTAGATCGGTTAGAAAGCCTCATATAGATCGGTAACCAACCAAAGCCTCATATAGATCGGTAACCAACCACTTTATCTAATAGTGATTTTTATGAGGAGATACATATATAGATCGGTTCAGAACCGATCTTTTTATGATTACAAAAAGATCAGTTAATAACGAATAACCGATTTATATAATGTTTCTTTTTCTGTGTAGTTAGATTAGTTTTAAACCGATCTAATTAGTAGCTACGATTTAAAAAAAAAATGGTACATAAAAACTGATTTTTCCAGAATTTAACATATACAAAAGTGCAGGTTTTTTGAAATTGCAATTCATTACCATACACAATAATATTCTAGTACAAACAACTTAGATAAAGATCAACATTTAAGTTACAAAATAACTTCAACTGAAAAACGACAATTGCAACATAATACAACACCCTCAAAATAAGAGTTCCACAAGTCCTACTAACTACTATCCAAAAGTTCAAGTTGCTCCGTTCAAACATACAAGTAGAATATATATTGTGACTAAAGAGTTCACTCCTACCTCAAAATAAGAAAAGCAATCAAGAATACCAAAAGAGTAAAGCTTGGTGACCTTTGGAACCATCTCCTTACGGGGTTGTTGTAGTAGCTGTCGTTGTTGTAACACCCCCAAAATACCGCAGCGGAAGACTATATCATAGGGGTGCTACTTCATAATACAAAGTACAAGTTATAGAAAACGAACTCTAAATGAGACGTTTTGAAAATTTACCATTCGATTAAAGAATTCAAAGTTACAAACATGAGATTCCAAAGTATGATACATAAATGTATACAAAATGTTTTTGAATGGTAAATGATAAAAGCGTAAGTCTTCAGAATATGCAGCTTGACTCTAAGTTCCACGCACTAGCTATCGCCTTACTAACCTGAGATAAACATGCTAAAGTGTCAACACAATGGTTGGTGAGTTCATAGAGTTTGTCTTAAAACAGTTGAAAAGCCTTAAAAGAATATTCGCATAGCAAAGGCATCGTGAATCCACTCAGTTGCAATTCCCGCCATAAGAGACTTGCAACCTGTGTGTTCACAACCCACTGCTAACATATAGTATGATTTCGATATATGTGTATACGATATATGCACGCTTAATGTAAAGTATCACTGCCTACTGAACCTCTTGACAAGAATAAGCACAAATGCTTCAAAGTTGGATTATATTCACCCAAGGCCAGGAATATATGGCAATGGTGGGGGCGTCAGCCCGATAGTACTATCAATACCTCTCCATCGGCTCCATCCAGGAGTTAAACAGTAGTTAAAGAATATAGCGAATAGAATAGGTTTAACACATTAAGGCACATATCGTAATAAAACTACACATCATGTTTAAGAGTATAAAAGTATAGCATAACATATGAGTAAAATTGTCTTTAGTAAAAGAGAAAGCAAGTAGTTTAAGCATGTATCTCCCCAAAAGAGTTTAAAACAAGTATGAAAAGAGTAGGGGCTATGACTCACCTTAAGCTTATGTAATGAGAAATGAAAGTGGTAGTCGAATCGCGAAAGTCTCTAAGAGCAGCCTATAATAGAACGTTGCGACTTAGGTTTGGAGTAACGTCTAAGAATACGAAGAGTTGCCTATATATGTCTTGCATATAGTTCATGATGTAGTACTTAGTATATAGTGTAAGTCTTTGAATATAAATGGTTTATGAAACATGTATAGGTTGTACATCTCTTACTACCGTTCGGGCCGACATAATTCAGAAGTCATGGAGTAAACGTTCGAGGAGCTAGGACACTTTAATTCGTAAATCCACAACTCATCTCGACGGCTTACTTAATGAACTCCTCACATGAGGCTCCCTACTATTGTAGTATTTGATAACATATATATAAGTTTTGATCTTTAAAAGTTACATGGTCTTTAGCCGTGGCTTTGCCGTGACCTTGGTCATTGTTACCATGGTCTTGAGACTCAACCTTGGCTTTAGCCATGGTTGTGGTCTTGGCTTTAGGTCATTAGACCTCTTGGTCTCATCTAATTATAACCATTATATAGTTACTTTGGTCTAAAAATGGGCTGTTAAGAATTTGAAGAAATTATCACTCGGAAAGCGTTTTCAGGGCTCGAGCTTCTTTGATACTGAACGAAAACGTCGTTCCGGAAAACTTTCGTGTTTTAACTTTTTGATGAATCGGACCAGAAGGGTGACTTTCAAATTGGCAGAATGCAAAACAGTAGGGTATAGGCAGTTTCGGCGTTTTGGTGTCGCTAACTTCTTATGGCCATAACTTTTGACTCGTGTACTCGTTTTAGGTGATTCAAATTGCTATGTTTTCCTTGTTAAGTCCTCTTTAACAGTAAGTAAGTGTCAAATATCATAGTTATACTATTTTGGTCATGGTTCTCCATAAAAGTCATTAGTTTACTTGTTTAAATAACATAAGTTAACATATATATACCATAACTTGTTTTACTAGTTTTTATACATCATGAACATAATACAAAGACCATATATAGCATGAAAGAAACATAATAAGCATGAAAATGATATTGAGCAAGAAAGTGTAATAGGGTTTGCTTACAACTTTTGGCTTTCTAAAGAAAGGAAGTCAAGTATGAAACTAGGACACTAAACCTATGCTTGTAAACCCTTCACCATAACTCTTGTAACCCTTGCTAGCCTTGATATAACCCTTGTGAAAATCATTTAACTTCAGCCCTAGTAACCTTGTGTAGCTCCTAAATCAACCATGGAATCACCAAACAAACTTGAGAACTAGGTAGAGAATACTAAGACCTTGAACTCTTATGTGTAACTTATAGTTTGAAGATCAAAGGATCATGGTGCTAGGGATTTGTTGTGTGGCGTTTTTGGTGATGAAAAGATGAAGATCAAAGTGTTTCTAGTTGGCTATTTATAGCATGAATGAGGAGGTTAGGAAGCTAACTAGGAAAGTGCCTAAACTTGGTGACCAAGTTGTAAATAAGTCTTGATCTAATGGCTAAAGTCATGAGATCATGCCACAAGTGTGAATCCCCCCCCCTATAGGCGGTTTCACAAGGCTTGGGGAGCAAGTGTGGACTTTTCATGATATTATCCAAGCTTATGTAACTAGTTTTGACTCCGTAAAATGCTAACCGTAAGTTGTTAAGTCACGAAACGTAAAACCGGGTATCCTAAAAATATGAAACTTATAAATATGCTAGAATTTATCAATATACTCCATAATAAAATATAAAATGAGTGGTAGGTTCTATTGGGGTGCTCAAACCCTGCTAAAACTGGAAACACGGGTCTAAAACGCGTAATACGTAAAACGTACGAAAGTTGCGTAAAATTGAGAAAAGTAAAATGTAACTTTTCTAATAGGATAATAATGACTTAAAATGACTTATAATGTCTAGGCTGAGCTCTGTCTAGTGTCGGTTGGTATTTAATGTCTCTAAACTTTAAAACCGTAAGCCTAAAAATCAAGGAACGACTTGTAAAATCAAGGAATGATTTTTGGTCAAAGGAGGAGGGAAAAATATGTTGACTTATTCTAATAAGTTGAAAACTCAAATTGTCTTAGAAACGCGGTGCAGGTATAGGCTAAGGTTACGGCTAAGTAAAAGTGCTTAAAAACTGAAAATTCCAGTTTTTCACGGCCGAGGCTTATTTTGGTCATGTTTTTCTCAGTCATGATTAATTCTCAAATAAATCATGAGTGTGTCAAACATTTTTCTGATGCGGGGTCACTTAACGCGGTCGAGTTTCGTTGTGCGTAGAATTTTTAAATGACGTTTTACCCTAAAACGTGTAATTCCGTGTAATTTCTTAATAACTTTCACGAAAATGATCTGATGAGTGTCAAACTTTTAATTTGCCATGGAAATGATTTATCACTCGAGGCCAAGAAACAAAAATCAGATTTCGGGAGAATTTCGGGAAAAATGAATAGTAAAAGTGAATAGTGAAATTTTCGAGAATAGAAGTTAACCTGAAAATGTGAATTGTTACAGTTGTTACCCGCTGTCAACACAACAACAAATAGAGTAAAGATCATGAATAAGATTATAAACCTACATAATTCATTCAAAACATCAAGGATAAATTCTGCTAGTTACTAATTACCTCATGACCATAGATTACAATCCAAATATCATGAAAGTATGAAACAAACTATAGAAAGTACTGAAAAGAAAACATAAGATCGTAAACTGCATGTACATGTACCTGATTAACGGGACAACCAAATGTTTGTCGAAATTCTCTGAAATGCTTCAACAGATACTCTTCTAACATTTTCACATCTTCCCTTCTGAATATGTCCCAAAGAGCACCTCATGTTACCTTTGCATGTTTGTCGTATCCTCGCCCATTTAAGGTAGATTCCTCCTTATAACCACCAAAATCATTGCCACATTCAACAAGATTCTCTTTCATCCTGTCTCTTTTGAGCATCTCGGGCCATGAATTGAGATATTTTCTTCCTTCGGTGTAGCCTTTGAAAAACTTCCGAGTACTAATTTCAACCTGAATATTAAGAGTCAATTTGTCAATTATTATGGAATGACAACGAGTAATCATCAAAATATGAACTGAATCATTAAAAGGAAACGCCTTACCTCACAACCAGACAAGCAATCAATAGGCTTGACTTCTGACATCTTTGAACTGACATTAGGATCCACATGTTCACACAATGCCCACTACATCACCATCGGCTCCCAGCTTAAACCACTAGCCTGCTCTAAAACATGCCTGAAAATAACTGGTTCGCCTTTAGCCCAGTGGTGACGAAAGATACTTGTAGTATATTTGCAATTTACAACAATTAAAATCCTATAAATGGCCAAATGCACACAACAATTTTATATTAAACCAGCAACAAGTATAATGAAGTTACATTATAATCAGCTAAGCACATTTTTTATTGGTTAACAGAGTTTGAATAAGCTGGTCTTGAACCACTTATTAGCTTGTTTACTAGGCAGTTTGCTTCTCTATCCAAACTGCTTATTGAAAACAAAAAAAGGTAGATTGCTTTTTTGGTAGTTATCTACTTGAGTAAGCAATCCCAGACATCCCCTCAATAACAACAATAATACCCAAAAAACGTCTACATTGTCAATACTAGCAAACAAACTTTTAACCCGAATACCAACTAAATCCCATATGTTATTTTACATCTAATTTCCCTCTTATAGGCAGTTTGCTTCTATCTAAGATTATGCAACTAATACCACCAAAGCACCAACACTGCTAGACGCAATAACAAAGACATTCATGTAGGCCACAAGTATTTTAACAAATACTAGTAGTCCGTATACGATCATTTATTCACTTAAAATGCAACATTTCAATTTTCTAAAACATTAACACTTGGCAATCTTTAAGTGTCCACTAATTTGTAACCAAGCAGTTTTGCAAGAATTATTGAACTCCTAATAACGTTCAAAAAGTCTTTGAATAAAGTGCGTACTCATTACCTATCCAAAAAATATTCAAACAAAGTGATTACCCATTCGTGGGATCTACACCTTCCTCTAGTTGCTTGGGATCGACGCCTTCCTGCCATACCTGTCATGCGACACAAAAAGGTAAAATAGAATTAAATTATGATGCCCAACTCAAATTTGCAGGGATAAGAATGTATTTAATTACACCAAGTGTCATAGATATAATAGTTAAGTAACTTATTAGAATGTAAACAACAAGAATGTTACACTTCAGCACATTAAAAACCCAGGCTTATCGTCATAACAATGTGTTAGATATCAAATTACCATGAGTAAACTAGCAAGAAGTTTTTATGACATGTTCAATAAAATAATAATAACCAAAACCATCAACAACAAATAACATGAGTAAACTAGCAAGAAGTTTTTACGGTCAATTGTAAACAACCATTACAATGGCTATTTTTATAAAGATCTACTTACAAAGAACACTAACTAGCATCAACAACAAATATAAATTATGATAGAGCAATGACAACATATAACCATTCTTTTATCTACAATAACAACACCAATTATACTTAATACAAAAATGAGCATATAATGGGTATCCAAAATACCAAATAGTGAATTAGATTGAGCATGAAATTAAACTTAAAATCGAAGATATAACTGAACAAATGAAATTCAGCTTACAAAACACAACATCGAGCAAAATGTATGCAATTATTGAAGTCTACCATAAAAGTAACAAACAAAAATAAGCAGTAGATTATAGTAAGAATAGAAGTGAACATAATATCAAACATAAAATCAGCTATAAATTGAAAAAGAAAGGAATTGTATCATACCTTAGGTTGAAGAAAAGAAAATGAGAGAACGGCGATGAGATTATAATTTGGGGATTAGATCTAGGGTTTTTTTTCTTTATAAACAAGATCCCCTTTTTCTCCCGCTCACTAAATTTTCATTCTCCCGCTCGTTTTTCATTCTCCCCCTTTTCCTCATTTTTTTCCCTAAGAGCATGCCTAGCCATAACGCAGGACATGCGTTAAAGTGAGTTTTGCCCGGCGTTAACCTACGTTATGGTTGTGGCCTCCAGCGTTAGAGGCGCGTTAGCCTGCTAACGCTGCGTTGAAGCTGAAACTTGAATAAAAAAAAAATTGTTTTACCCCCTCCAACATTCCATTTTATAGCCGTTTTTTTTCAAAAAAAATTTTCACTTTCACCCCCTCAATAATTAAAAACGGCTAGTTTTTAAAAGTCACCCAAAAATTACTTTTAAAACATTTAAAACAACTTTTTTTTTTTCTTTTTTTTTTTGAACATTGACTTTCATTAAAAAAACGGCAAGCACTCAAAAAGCGAGCACCGCCCCAATTACATACACAAGTACAACGGGTACTTAGCCCAATCCTTCCATACTATACAATCAAATTTCGATCTATACTTCAACCACAAAAAAGCCTTTGATTTCACTTTCGCCACCGTCTTCATAACTATCATATCTTTGCCTTGGAAAATTTTTTCATTCCTCGCATTCCATATCGCCCAAATACCAATCAAAACAATACCTCTAACGATCTTTTTCTTCCACTTACCGCCATGTACATTCTTGTAAAGAAGTAGAAGATCATTAAAATCATAAGCGACAAACGAATCTAACCTGCACCACTTACAAATGCCGCTCCAGACTCCAAATGCGAAGATACAGTCGACCAAAATATGTTTTAAATCTTCATTTGCAGATCTGCACATCCGACATAAAGTGTCCTGAATGAAAACCCGTCGCCTCGCCAAAGCCTCACACGTAGGAAGTCTGTCAAGATCGGCTCTCCACGCATTAAGATTCACCTTTAAAGGAACCCATCTCTCCCATTTAAGATTGGAATTTCTCGGTGCAGAATTGTTCACAGCCAAAGCTTGTTTGCATCTAGCCACTGAATATGCTTATGATGCGTGGGGTTTGCACCAGGCTTTACCTCTCGAGGGATCTCGAGAAGCTTACAACCCCCACCAGGCAGTGTACATGATCGATGTAGTATAGTATAATGACAAGTACCGGGGGATTGATCGTTCAGCTAGGAATAGTGTCGCTAGGATTAGAAAACCTAAATACTAATTCTAGAGATGAGAGATGATTCTTTTTGTATTTTTATATTTTTTAGAAAGCAAGTAAAAGTCTCGGGTTTTGAAGGATATGGGCGGAATTAGTTGCTAGTCAACTAACCCAATACTAAAGATGCAATCAAAATAAAATACTAGAAATGAAAATAAACTATATTAAACTAAGGTTGTGAGCAATAAGTGGAGAAATGTGTTTACTTAGATTTCATTACTCCCTAGATATTTTTTACACGTTAATTACTTGTTATAGTTGCGTGGATGACAGATTGTATTCCTTAATACCATTCATGGGGTGGCGTACTTAACTCCCCAATCCTATGAGTGCCTACTTCACTCCTATGTCGAGCCGGCTAAGAAGCTCCTAACATGGGATCATTAGAATTTACTCATGCATTAAATACAACCAATAAAACCTAGTACACATCGGTTCATGTTTCCTAAGACGTTCAAGCATGTTACCATTTGGAGATCTGCCAGTTTTCTTAAGCCTAACATTGAAATCATTCATCCAATACAACCATAAACAAGTAATCAACACATAATCAGCATCTAGGTTTCATTAGATCTAAGCAAACACAAGATAAATCTAGCCTAGCATGGTGGAATCAAGACAAGAACAAGATATAGACAACCAACACATAGACATATTGATTGAATTAAAAGAACACTTATCTCAATTACACATGTAAGGGTTCAAGGGCTGAAAACCCTTGAAAAACCTATAAAATTTGTATATGGTTCGGCCTTAGGGTTTCTCCAAACTTCTTCCTCTTAATGAATGAAAATTAGAAAACTATATATAGAAAATTGAGTCTGACGGCGTCAAGAACAACCTTGTGACGCCGTCATCTCGTCGCCAAAAGAATCCTCGGACTGCCTTGATCTACATCTGACGCCGTCATGTATTAAGTTTTTCCAGGCCGTCACGTATTTAACTCTTGACGCTCTTCCTTGTGACGCCTTCATTTCTGTACTGGGCCGTCATGATTTTTACTCTTGACGCCGTCAGGATAATGCTCTTGACGCCGTCACACACTGTTCCCAGCTTGGAAAATTAAGTCTTTGGCGTTTTCTTCACTTTTATGCTCCAAAAACGTCCGAATTGCTTCCTTTTCTAGATTTCACACCCAAAGTACCTAAAATCACAAAAGGAATGATTTAGGGCAATATTTGATCAAATAAATTCAATTTCGGGCTTAAATGACCCCCTAAAAGTGGTTCATTTTTCGCCTCATCATATACCCTTACACTTGAGATTTGCTTGTCCTCAAGCAAATGCGCTTTTATTCTAGTCAAAAT
Organism: Artemisia argyi; assembly: GCA_030686995.1. Classification (NCBI taxonomy): domain Eukaryota; kingdom Viridiplantae; phylum Streptophyta; class Magnoliopsida; order Asterales; family Asteraceae; genus Artemisia; species Artemisia argyi. Next base: position 131,350,558 of record CM060709.1, on the reverse strand, counting down.
ACAAGTTAGGGGTCATTTAACACTAATGTAAAAGTAATTACAACAAATAATCGTTCCACTAAAGACCAAAGACAAGCAAGGAGGTCATATACTAGCACCTCACAAATAGTGTTTAGATACTCACATCTCTCGGGTGTAATAAAGTATAAATTACAATTTGGAAACGGAAGATATCTCTCACTACCTGTCATAGCAAAATAGATTACCATAGGTGATGAGTGTCTAAATACTCATCATTTTATACTAATCTGAGCTGTCAAAACATCCAAAAACACTCAAATATGCATCAAAATAATTAAAATATCTTAGAAGTGTGTTTTATAAGTTTCAAATGCAAAATAATCAAAAACAGATGAAAAACGTATAAAGTTTGAATAATTGGCAGTTTCACTCCCTCAAGTTTCAAAAGTTGTCAAAACTAGTCCCTGGTTATTCTAAAAACATGAAAAAGTCACCAAAGGTCCTTTTAAATCACAAAGTTACATATTTAGTCCTTTGGTGCAAAGTTTCACATTATTAAATGTTTGGTCCCTGAAGTTTGAAAGTTTGGCAGAAATGGTCCCCGGGGTGTTTTAAATTGTAATAAATGAAAAATTATCATTTAAGGTCCCTATACTATTCAACTTTTATAAAACTGGACCTTTTGATAACATTTTGGGAAATTACATATTTAGTCCCTCAAAAATCCAAAAATTACATAAATAGTCCTTTAAGGTTTAAAAATGGAAAATATGTAATTATAGTCCTTGGTTTATTCTAACATGGCAGGAATGGTCCCTTGATTAACTTTGGAAAAATTACCATAACAGGCCCCTCAAGTTTTTGCAATTTACACCTTTGGTCCCTAAGGTTATAAATACAAACGGACCCTTTATTTATTAAAACCCAAAAATATAATCCAATCCAAACACACCAATAGCCCAAAACACTTCCCAGCCCAACACCCCTAAATAATAAAACGGGGTCAACCCGTTTGACCAAACCACCCTACACCCCTTCCCTCCCAAAACCATACCACCACCACTGCTACTAAAACCACCCTTCCAAAACCACCACCACCTGTCCACCCAGCTCAAAACCTTATCACTCCACCTCACACAACATTCCAAGCCCCTTTAAACCCTTAAAACCCGTACGTTGTCCCCAAGTAAACGTGTGGGACTTTTTGGCGCGAAAAAGCAGTTTTGAACGGTGGTGATTAATTTGGCCAAACCAAGGGTCAAGATCAAGTGGGATTGTGTCAGAGGTCAGATGGAAACCCTAAAAGTATCTATAAGAAGAAAAAGAAGTAGTGGAAGAGGAATATTAGATTAGTTAGTGTAATTTAGTGTCGAATAGTTTTAGTTTAATAATCCTAGTGTAATTTTAAGCTTTTAAGCATTAAATTAAGTTAATTCAGTATCTTGTAACTCTTTTCTAAGAATCAATTTCAAGTTTTAAGTTTGATCTCAGTTTATGCATTTTCATTAAATTTCAAAAATATCAAGTTGTTGAATTTGTTGTTATTACGTGTTGTAGTGGAATCTCTTAGCTTATATAAGCCTTGACAAAGCTTGTTAATCTTTTAGAAACTATAAATCAGCAATACTCAGTGAAAAAGAAAAATACTAAAAAAAATAGAAAAAATAGTTGAAAAATAGAAAATCAAGGAAAGAACAAGAAGGAGACTGAGCAGGGTGTGATTTGGATTGTTCATGGTATTAGTGACTTGTGGAAGTCAGTAGGGTGTGATTTGGTTCACTGGTTCACTTGTGCTCAGCCTTGATTCAATTGTAAGCCAAATTCTCAATTTTGGCATTTTTACCATAGCCTTTTTAATATTGCTTCTAATTGTGTTTTTATTACCTAATTAGTGATACATACTAATAATATTGAATAATATAGTTTACTTGTTCATTGGAAATCATTTGTACTTAAAATCAAAATTATACAGTGTAAATCACAAACTTGACAAATCTGTGTTTCATGCTTGTATACTTGTTGTTTTCTGCTCATTTGATCTTAGGATAAGGTTTTATAAAGTTTTGAATCAGTAATAAGGTTTGAATAATTGTTATGCTTTGAAAATCAAAATATCATTTCCTTAAGGGTGTGTTTGGATCAGTTGGTTTCACTGGTCTTTTGGGTGTTAGTGTTGTTGTTCTTGTTTGATATATGACCTAACATGTTCTAATATCTCATTTAAACCATAAAACCCAGTGACCCTTTGTAGAAAAGTCAAAATTACCATTTGATCATCATAACAGCCATCTGTTATGGATTTAGGATCCACAATCCTCCAATTTAGTTCAATAGTTGTTATCCTAGCCACATATAGTCTTATTTTAGCATAACATAACATATCTAGTAATCTAGGATCACCAAAAGTTCCATAAAGTCAAACCAAGTAGTTTAGGTTAAAAGTCAAATTTGCATTTCTCAGATTTTTACAAAAGTTCAAGGATTTATTTAGAATTTAGTGTTTGCTTTCATGACCTGATACTTGTTCCTAATCTTAGTCTGCCACCTCAACTTCATTATCCCATCTTTGTTATATTTTTAAGATTTTTGTGTGGATCCCACCAGACCTCCAAAGTCACTTGCAGGGAAAACCATTCCCCTGCACCAGCAGAACCCAGCCAACACCACCACTTGGTGGTGCTTTTCTGGCCACCACAGTGGGCCCCACACCTCCAACCTTGGTCCTTCCAACCCCCCTCCTATCAGGGATCATAAATTGACCAATAAACTCTGTCCCAATTCTGAGTGGCATTTGGTATTTGGAAGTGCTCATTTATTGCTTATTTGCTTGTTCAGTGTACCACTTGTGCTTTTTCTAGCTTATATATGTTTAATTAACTTAGTTGAACTAGATTTTACTCTTGTGGACCCCACATAAGTCAATTTTAGCTCAATTCCTTGTTTGGTCAAATAACGTCAACTGTGAGGATAATAAGCTCTCACAGTGCTTATTAATAAGTTATAAAAAAGTTGTTTTTATAAAAGTTAGTTATTTTTAGATATAAAATAGATTTGCAAAAGAAAAATCAAGAAAAACCAATATAATAATAAGTGATAGTTTCTATTTAATATAATTTAATTTTAATTTTCATTTTTAGATTTTTATTAAGAAAGTTGTATTTTTATATTTTTCTTAAATTCATTTTATATTAAATTATTTTTTGTAATTTTATTAGATTTTTCAAATTATCATTTAGTATTTATTAGAATTTAAATTAGTTTTATTATTAATTAATCAATAATTAAGTTATAAATAGCATAATTAGTTTTTATAAAGCAACACCTAGATTTTATATTTTTCCTAGATTTTAAAAGTCATAAAATAATTTTAGGAATTTTTTCATAATTTTTACTGTTCATATTTTAATTTTTATAATTTAAATAGTTTAAATAGTAATTAATTAATAAATAGAATAATAATTAGTAAACTAGTTTAAAAATACATAAAATAAAGTTTTTATAATTTTTTAGGATTCCTGTGATGGTTAATTAGATTTATAAAAATCTTCTTAATTATCTAAGTCTTTTTAGTATTTATAATAATTTAAATCATATAAATAGTTAATTAATAATTAAATAGTTATTAATTAATAATAATTAGATAAATAGTAAGAAAAATATAATTTTATTTTTAAAATAAGTTTTATAATATTTTAGACTTTTACAAATTTTAATTTTAATTTTCTAGACTTATTTTATATTTTCTTAATTATTAGTGTATTATTAAATAATTAATAATAGTTATTAAATAATAATAATTAATTAAATAATTAGTAATTAGAAAATAAATATTTTAAGTTTATTTAATTTGCATTTAAGCCCCTAAGGTATGCAAATTACTACTTTAGTTAAAATCGTTTTTGTTTCGTACGTTTACATAGATTTAAATTAAACGTATGCGTTTTTAGTTATTAAACATTTTTAGATATCTAGTTTTCACGTAATCGTTAAAATAGTTTATCTATGTTATTTTGTTTTATAAAACCCTAGTGTAATCACTCACACTCATACTTATATCCTTTCCTGTTCATATTCACTCGATCACAAATTTGTTTTTAATACCATCACAACCTCGTTGGGACATTACGACCCGGGGAAACACTGTATTCCACGGAAGCATTTCTCTCAGGCTGTTTGACTTTTACTATTGACCATTCACAAGTGGTTGAGAAATAAAATATAACTAGTTTGGGAGCAATCAAAATTTGGCGCCGCTGCCGGGGAGGTTGTGCGCGTATTCTATACAAATTTGAAGCATCTGTGATTGTTGAATATACATCCATTGTATATTTACCATCTTTGTCCATATTTTTATACAAAAACCCAAAAATATTTTTCTTCTTATTATTATTACAAAACTACCAAAAATATTCACCTTTACCCTCCTACCTTTTTGATTCTCCATTTCTTACCCTCTATTACCCTTTGATTCTTTCTATGTCTTATTCTCACCCTCTTGTTTATCAATGGTGTGGTAGTCCTTATAATAATGGTAATTGGCCCAGTTGTGGCATGTTAGAGTCAGGAAACGGGTCTGTCTATAACCAGAATCCCTATTCCTACCTTGACATGACTGATTCATTCCATCAGCTTCCACACCATGAGACTCAGCAGTTTAACTTTTGTGAGTAATGTGGTGGTTCTCACTACAATTCTGATTGTCAATCAGGAAGCACGCTTGTCTATGAGCAGGTTCCAGATAACAATTATGACTTAAGCACATACGACTCACAGCCACATCAGTTCAACTGTTGTGAGTACTGTGGAGGTCCTCACTTTAGCTCGGATTGTCAAACAGGGAATCCATTTCCTTGCAACAATTACGACTATTCGTTTCAAGACCAACCTCCACAGTGCCAAATGATCCAAGCAACTCCTCAATACCCGCAAGACCTTTGTCAAGAGGTTCTTGAGAAACTTAAAGACCTTAAGGAGGAGTTGGCTAATATTTCGTTTCACAATGCACCGAGTTTTTCTTGTGTACATTGTGGGGGTCCTCATGATGATTTCCAATGTCAACCGTATTATAAACCTGAACATTGTTCTAGTTCTTATACATCCGGTTTTGACACATCCACACCCCCACAGTCTCCACTCACTCAATATTCTCGTGATAAATCTATCGCGGAATTACTTGCAGAAGAACATGCAGCTAGAGACGAAAGAAGCATGGAAGAATTACTAGTCTTAGAATGAGCAGCTATAACACGTTCCAAATTTCACAATGATGCTCTTCTTGATGAAGATGATGAAAGTGATGATGCCTCATCAAGTTCATCAGTTAAGACTCCTTCCATGGAAATACAGGGAGAAAAGAGTATGGAAGAATTACTAGCAATAGAACAAATGGAAATTATAAAATTCATGTATGCTAGTCCTTCTCATCTCCCTCAGATTGATGTTATCACACCCGAGGTTCCCACTCACTCTCTGAGCATGGGGGACGAGCATCTTGACACTGTTCCTCAAAAGGAATCTGACGAATTCATAAAGTCTAGTGTTGAGAACCTTCTCTCAATTCCAAGTGAGTCACAGGGAATTCTTGATCATATGTGTGATATCCCTCCCCCTCTTGTCTTTCCAAATGATCATATTGAGATGTTCTCTGATTCTGATGAGGACTATTCTTTATCTTGTGGTGACATAAGTTATGTGGGGGAATTACCTTCTGAGCTTGTCAACTCAGAAGAAGAGAATGATGAAGAAATTATCCAAGACGAAGCTCTTCGTCTTACATTATTAAATGCTAATCTTCTCATTTCTAGAATCGAGGCTTTTAATGAAAAGCCTATTTCATCTCCTATCCCCGTTGAGGATAGTGAGCTTTTGATCAATGATTCTACTCCGGAGTTGCAAACGTTCCATTTTGATCATACGGAAGAGAAGATAAGTGGTATTACTACTTCTCATTCTTATAATTCTCTTCCCGTATATGAATCATTTACTTTTGAGGAGTTCCCCAATGAACTCACTCAAATCAATCCCCGAATACGAATCATTCACCTTTGAGGAGTTCTCCGGTGAACTTACTCATATCATATCTCCTCCGGAGTATGATAACTTTTATTTTGATCTAGACATACCCATAATATGTCTTGATCAAACGAGCTTAAAAGAGGAGATTCATGAAACAATGAATTCTCCTATTGAAGATGAGGAGTTAGTCATGATTTTCATTATGACTTTCTTTCTTTTCTTCATATATCCCGTGGCTTCTCATGTTCTTCACTCTTTCGGGAGTGAGGACATTATCTTTGACCCCGGCATTCTCATTTATAAATTATGAGCCAGGTACTTATCTCATCGGTGTGGAACTTTCACGTGCTTCAAATGTTTATCCAAACATCTTGAATGAAAGTCCGATGCAGATTGTCTCTTCCACATCATGCTTCCCCATGGACAAATAAATTCGGGGTCGAGTCAAGCTAGCGACTCGGTAATCAAAAACAGTAGCATGTACTTAGGGTTTTCACCCTAAGTGTGGGGGAGATACTAACCCACATGTTGTATATATGTATATATCCTCTTAAAAAAATGTGTACATAAACTTAAATAAAGGCTATGGAGTATTTTCCTTCTTACGTTCTAAGTGTTGGTTTAACACCCGGTACTTTGAATATTGAGGACAATATTCAGTTCTAAGTGTGGGGGGAGATTCGTTATTCTAACGAATTTAAACACATGTTCCATCAAGAACCCCCATTTTAGCCCAAATTTTAAAATTTTTTCTCACTTAGAACGCAATAAATGGTTATCAGTCTACCATGCCTAACCCACATAAGGATTGGCTAATCCAGGAGCAAACGGTTCTTGGTAAAGATATCACAAAACCGTTTATGGCTTGCAATTTGCCCAAAATTGTATGGTACCTCAACTCGCCATATCCTAAAAAGCGAATGAGTTGGCTAGCCCACAAGATTATGGCTTGTGGTAAAGGCAGTGGAAAAACCATAATTGGTAATCAGCTCATCAAGATGTTGACTATTCCATCAAGAGTTGGCTAGTCCAGAAGTAAACGGCTTTTGGTAAAGACTAATCAAATCCGTTGACAGCTGGTGGTTTGCTCAAAATCACACGGTTATCAGGTGTGCCACAGTTCTTACATCTGGCTACTCCAGAAGTGATGGCTTTTGGTAAAGAGTTTTTCAAATCCATTAAGTTTTTCTCAAAAGATTACTAGGGACTAGCAATGTTTTAGTGTGGGGGATTGATGAGTGTCTAAATACTCATCATTTTATACTAATCTGAGCTGCCAAAATATCCAAAAATACTCAAATATGCATCAAAATACTTAAAATATCTTAGAAGTGTGTTTTATATGTTTCAAATGCAAAATAATCAAAAACAGAGGAAAAACGTATAAAGTTTGCATAATTGCCAATTTCAGTCCCTCAAGTTTCAAAAGTTGTCAAAACTAGTCCCTCGTTATTCTAAAAACATGAAAAAGTCACCAAAGGTCCTTTTAAATCACAAAGTTACATATTTAGTCCTTTGGTGCAAAGTTTCACAAAATTACATGTTTGGTCCCTGAAGTTTGAAAGTTTGGCAGAAATGGTCCCCGGGGTGTTTTAAATTGTAATAAATGAAAAATTATCATTTAAGGTCCCTGTACTATTCAACTTTTACAAAACTGGACCTTTTGATAACATTTTGGGAAATTACATATTTAGTCCCTCAAAAATCCGAAAATTACATAAATAGTCCTTTAAGGTTTAAAAATGGAAAATATGTAATTATAGTCCTTGGTTTATTCTAACATGGCAGGAATGGTCCCTTGATTAACTTTGGAAAAATACCATAACAGGCCCCTCAAGTTTCTGCAATTTACACCTTTGGTCCCTATGGTTATAAATACAAACGGACCCTTTATTTATTAAAACCCAAAAATATAATCCAATCCAAACACACCAACAGCCCACCCGCTATCCTAACCTATTGACCCAAGCCAAAAACACTTCCCAGCCCAACATCCCTAAATAATAAAACGGGGTCAACCCGTTTGACCAAACCACCCTACACCCCTTCCCTCCCAAAACCATACCACCACCACTGCTACTAAAACCACCCTTCCAAAACCACCACCATCTGTCCACCCAGCACACAACCTTATCACTCCACCTCACACAACATTCCAAGGCCCTTTAAACCCTTAAAACCCGTACGTTGTCCCCAAGTAAACGTGTGGGACTTTTTGGCGCGAAAAAGCAGTTTTGAACGGTGGTGATTAATTTGGCCAAAACAAGGGTCAAGATCAAGTGGGATTGTGTCAGAGGTCAGATGGAAACCCTAAAAGTATCTATAAGAAGAAAAAGAAGCAGTGAAGAGGAATATTAGATTAGTTAGTGTAATTTAGTGTCGAATAGTTTTAGTTTAATAATCCTAGTGTAATTTTAAGCTTTTAAGCATTAAATTAAGTTAATTCAGTATCTTGTAACTCTTTTCTAAGAATCAATTTCAAGTTTTAAGTTTGATCTCAGTTTATGCATTTTCATTAAATTTCAAAAATATCAAGTTGTTGAATTTGTTGTTATTAAGTGTTGTAGTGGAATCTCTTAGCTTATATAAGCCTTGACAAAGCTTGTTAATCTTTTAGAAACTATAAATCAGCAATACTCAGTGAAAAAGAAAAATACTAAAAAAAAATAGAAAAAATAGTTGAAAAATAGAAAATCAAGGAAAGAACAAGAAGGAGACTGAGCAGGGTGTGATTTGGATTGTTCATGGTATTAGTGACTTGTGGAAGTCAGTAGGGTGTGATTTGGTTCACTGGTTCACTTGTGCTCAGCCTTGATTCAATTGTAAGCCAAATTCTCAATTTTGGCATTTTTACCATAGCCTTTTTAATATTGCTTCTAATTGTGTTTTTATTACCTAATTAGTGATACATAGTAATAATATTGAATAATATAGTTTACTTGTTCATTGGAAATCATTTGTACTTAAAATCAAAATTATACAGTGTAAATCACAAACTTGACAAATCTGTGTTTCATGCTTGTATACTTGTTGTTTTCTACTCATTTGATCTTAGGATAAAGTTTTGAATCAGTAATAAGGTTTGAATAATTGTTATGCTTTGAAAATCAAAATATCATTTCCTTAAGGGTGTGTTTGGATCAGTTGGTTTCACTGGTCTTTTGGGTGTTAGTATTGTTGTTCTTGTTTGATATATGACCTAACATGTTCTAATATCTCATTTAAACCATAAAACCCAGTGACCCTTTGTAGAAAAGTCAAAATTACCATTTGATCATCATAACAGCCATCTGTTGTGGATTTAGGATCCACAATCCTCCAATTTAGTTCAATAGTTGTTATCCTAGCCCCATATAGTCTTATTTTAGCATAACATAACATATCTAGTAATCTAGGATCACCAAAAGTTCCATAAAGTCAAACCAAGTAGTTTAGGTTAAAAGTCAAATTTGCATTTCTCATATTTTTACAAAAGTTCAAGGATTTATTTAGAATTTAGTGTTTGCTTTCATGACCTGATACTTGTTCCTAATCTTAGTCTGCCACCTCAACTTCATTATCCCATCTTTGTTATATTTTTAAGATTTTTGTGTGGATCCCACCAGACCTCCAAAGTCACTTGCAGGGAAAACCATTCCCCTGCACCAGCAGAACCCAGCCAACACCACCACTTGGTGGTGCTTTTCTGGCCACCACAGTGGGCCCCACACCTCCAAACTTGGTCCTTCCAACCCCCTCCTATCAGGGATCATAAATTGACCAATAGTTTGACCTGATTCATTGTGGACCTCACTTGGAATTGCCCATAAACTCTGTCCCAATTCTGAGTAGCATTTGGTATTTGGAAGTGCTTATTTGCTTATTCAGTGTACCACTTGTGCTTTTTCTAGCTTATATATGTTTAATTAACTTAGTTGAACTAGATTTTACTCTTTTGGACCCCACATAAGTCAATTTTAGCTCAATTCCTTGTTTGGTCAAATAACGTCAACTATGAGGATAATAAGCTCTCACAGTGCTTATTAATAAGTTATAAAAAAGTTGTTTTTACAAAAGTTAGTTATTTTTAGATATAAAATAGATTTGCAAAAGAAAAATCAAGAAAAACCAATATAATAATAAGTGATAGTTTCTATTTAATATAATTTAATTTTAATTTTCATTTTTAGATTTTTATTAAGAAAGTTGTATTTTTATATTTTTCTTAAATTCCTTTTATATTAAATTATTTTTAGTAATTTTATTAGAATTTTAAATTATCATTTAGTATTTATTAGAATTTAAATTAGTTTTATTATTAATTAATCAATAATTAAGTTATAAATAGCATAATTAGTTTTTATAAAGCAACACCTAGATTTTATATTTTTCCTAGCTTTTATAAGTCATAAAATAATTTTAGGAATTTTTTATAATTTTTACTGTTCATCTTGTAATTTTTATAATTTAAATAGTTTAAATAGTAATTAATTAATAAATAGAATAATAATTAGTAAACTAGTTTAAAAATACATAAAATAAAGTTTTTATAATTTTTTAGGATTCCTGTGATGGTTAATTAGATTTATAAAAATCTTCTTAATTATCTAAGTCTTTTTAGTATTTATAATAATTTAAATCATATAAATAGTTAATTAATAATTAAATAGTTATTAATTAATAATAATTAGATAAATAGTAAGAAAAATATAATTTTATTTTTAAAATAAGTTTTATAATATTTTAGACTTTTACAAATTTTAATTTTAATTTTCTAGACTTATTTTACATTTTCTTAATTATTAGTGTATTATTAAATAATTAATAATAGTTATTAAATAATAATAATTAGTTAAATAATTAGTAATTAGAAAATAAATATTTTAAGTTTATTTAATTTGCATTTAAGCCCCTAAGGTATGCAAATTACTACTTTAGTTAAAATCGTTTTTGTTTCGTACATTTACGTAGATTTAAATTAAACGTACGCGTTTTTAGTTATTAAACGTTTTTAGATATCTAGTTTTCACGTAATCGTTAAAATAGTTTATCTATGTTATTTTGTTTTATAAAACCCTAGTGTAATCACTCACACTCACACTTATATCATTTCCTGTTCATATTCACTCGATCACAAATTTGTTTTTAATACCATCACAACCTCGTTGGGACATTACGATCCGGGGAAACACTGTATTCCACGGAAGCATTTCTCTCAGGCTGTTTGATTTTTACTATTGACCATTCACAAGTGGTTGAGAAATAAAATATAACTAGTTTGGGAGAAATCAATAGGCTTGGGAAAGGATCAAACCTCCACCACATGGCGTAAACACTTAGGTTAAACTATCAAAGAGGTCTTTTAAAGGGTTGTAACGTTAGGTGTAGAGATATGAAATACACGGTTTTGTTGGATATAGGCAGTCTTTACTGGTGGCGAGTTAACAATCTTGGTTAATTACATGTACAATATGGCGTTGCTAAGCCAAGACTAGTCTCGACTTAAGCTAATAAATGGAAAATAACAAAAAGAACATAAAATAAACATAGAATAAAAAGGGATGTTAGTCCGTATGTTTTTTTCTCTTTTCCTTTTTCTATTTTTTTTTCTTTTTCTTGATTTTTTTTTATTTTATTTTTTTTTTATTTTTATTTTTTTTTTGCATACACTCTTACCCTACCATCCAAAATAATACATTATAGGGGATGAAAATTCCCCTTACACTTGAATTTTTACATACTTTACAATAAACTGATATAATGACTCGAATTAAGAAAATCAAAACACTTGGAGCACTTTTAAGATTAACGCACATATGGGGGTAATAAATGATGTTCTTCCCCATTACTCCACAAAATAAGTACTTTACCCATGAGTCCCAATCGTCCCAAAACAATATGTACAAAGATATGACTCGACTTAGCAACCATGTAATCAATTAGATAGTTAACTTAGGGTTTAACAAATAACAATAATGCACTAAAAATGAGCGCATACACGGAAGGTTAAGGCGATTTGGGTGTACATTTAAGTGGGGTGTAACAAATTCTTCCTTTAAGTAAAATGCTTAAAGTTAGAAACGAAAAGATAGGCTCGGAGGGGTGTACTAGGGGTTTCGTGTACTAAAAATGAGTACAACGCTAAGGTGTGGGAAAAATTAGTTGACTTAACTAGCCAAGTAATATGACTTAAATGGTCAAGTAATTATGATACGGGTTTAACACAAGGGTGATCCTAATGCCTCTTATCATGTAGTAAATCCTACTACACGAATGTAGTCTCACTAGTGGTCTCGGGATGCATCACTAACGCAAGTTCTAGAATCTAAATGCTACCGGTACACTCATAAGCACTAATAATGAATGCTTTTCCTATCAAATCTAAAGGCGAACCTCACATATTTGGGTGGAAAATTTTTCTGAATGATACGGTTATGTGCTAGTCATACAATCTTCTATCCATGAGACGCTTTCTATGGCTAAAATTTCACTCCTAAATGTTGTAAAAAAATTTAAATTTGGCGCTAAAATTGCACTAACAAGTATTTCTCATAGTTTTATTACACATCTACTATCAAACAAAACAAACTCAAGCGAAAGTGTATCTGTAAGGTATCATAATTTTACCCTCCCCTTACACTTAGGATGAACATTGTCCCCAATGTTCAAGTAAAGAATGTAAAAGTGAAATAAGTAAAACAAATGAAATCAAATACTCCCCTGATTCGCCCGGTATGGATAATAAGGTGGCCAGTTTAAATCTTCCTCCAAGAAAATGAACAATCAAAGCTTCCCTTCCAGAAAAATAAATCATCTTCTTGTCATACATAACCTGTAAATCCTGAGAAAACAAACAAAACAACCTCGCATAAAATCGGCGGCAATCAACATAAGTTACTAAATCCTAGAAAACAAAATAAGATATAATGCTTGTGGAATGAAGTTTGCAGATTTCCTGGAGATTATAAAACTTAATAATTCAACAAAAACTTTAAGACTCCGTTAGAAAAACATAACTGGTAAAATTTCCAGATTTTTGCACGTGACGCCGTCAAGAGTAAACTCGTGACGCCGTCAGAAGTGACCTGCAGAAATTCTTATGTTAAGTTTCCGGAAAATTTCTGGAGAAACTTGGTCCTACTTCCTGGAAAATCCTGCAAAACTTCATTATGACTCAATACAAGCATTTGACTCTAACAAATACGAATATACATGTTCACTTAATATTGTGGAGAATCATGATCGGTTTGTTTCTTAAAAACATATTTGGGGTTTCCCCTTACACTTATCTTTTGCAAAAATACCTTTAGGTGGAGTTAAGACTAGGCCAAAACAACAAAGTAAAGTATTTCCACTTTTTAGTTTAGAAACACAATCTACCAACAATAAAAATAAAGCATGCATACGGAAGCAAATAACAAACAAGCAAAATAAAATCACACAAAGCATGGGTTGCCTCCCAAGAAGCGCTTTTCTTTATTTACGAGTCTTGTAGCTAGACTCAAGGTCATGGGTTACTACGTGACCTCATCGTTGGTTCCACTCTCTAGGTCGTCTTCTAAGCCAGTTTTGTATTCCGGACCTAGTTGCAAGCATTCTTTGTAGAAACCAAGCATCCTATTCTTCACATACTCTACTCCTCTACGTCTATCCTCATCATTCCTATAATAAGCCGCTTGCTTGTGTTCCTTTTCTATATTAGAGAGAAGGCGGTATTGCTCAATTTTGTGGGGCATTTGGTAGGCAATCTCATCATTCACTTCCTTGAATCTAACTATCCCTAAAGTCGGAGCATAGCTCATCCTAGTGGCTTCAACAAATGGTTTTCCAAATATTATTTGGCTTAGGCAATCATCTATCACCGGACGGGTGTCTTCCACTATCATGAAATCGATCTCATAAGTGAAATTACCTATAATCACATGCAATCCCTTCACTCTTCCTACAAAGTTACTTATCAAATTCCTATTGGGCATCATCCTAAAATCAAGTTGTTTCTTCATCACCCAATTGTAATAAGTCCTAGTCATGATGTTAACAGGAGATCTAGGATCAATGTAAGCTTTCCATATATGCATGTGCCCGATGTTGCATGGTATGTTGATGTTAGAGGGGTCTCCCATTTTGATAAGGGGTGTGCCAAGGATATATGGTCTCTCGAGACTATCGAATAAATCCTTTTGGTATTCCTGTTCTTCCTTGGTGGGCAACTTATCAAAGTACGTCTCTATAGTTTCTACTTCCTCTAACCCCTTTTCCTTATTAACCTCAACTTCCCTAATTTCATCCCTAGTTTCGGTTTCTACTCCAACTTCATCCTTCTCACTTTCTTCTATCTCCTTATCTATTGGCTTAATGGTGACAACATTGACAAAGTGGACATGTTTAGATGATGAGGGGTCCTTAATTTGGATTCCATTATTGGTGTCCCTAGTGTCCTTCCTAGGTGTAGGTAACGCTTGGTTATTGAGGTCTTTCAACAAGTTGTCTATCTTGTTGGTCATCTCCGTTTGTTGTTGGTTGAATTCGGTTTCAAACCTAGCTATGCGAGCTTCTTGAGATGCCATGAACTTTGACATCAATCCTTAAAGATTGTTGGTACTACCATAGTTGTTAGAAGGATTGTTGTTAAAAGTACGGTTGGAGGGTGGACCGTTTGGTTGGTAACGATTAGGTGGATTGGAAGAATTGGGTTGATTTTGTTTCCACCTAAGGTTTGGGTGATTTTTCCAAGAGGGGTTGTATGAATCACCGTAAGGGTTTGGCTCGGGCTTGAAAGTGTACCACTTATCTCCCGCTTCGTCGGTACGCGAGGATGCGTAGTCCGCAAAAGCTGTTCCGAACTTAGCTGCGCCAACTCTTTTCCCTGCGAAGAGCTTGTGGCTTAGAGACACGGCAATGTTTATTTCTCAGTCAATGTTAAAGGAAGGCAAGTGTAGGACAAAACGATTTTCATTCAGTTCGGATGCAATTGCCACACTGAAAGCCGAGGTGAGTGGAAATGGAGTGCAAAAACCGACACGTGTGGAGGTTGTCACTGCATTGATATGGAAGTGTGCAATTGCCGTATCTAAAGAAGCATGTGGCTTCCAAAACACTTCTCGTTTAACTCACTTTGTGAACCTTCGTAAAAAACTTGAATCAACAATGTCAAAAGACTTGATATGTAACATGATTTGGATCTCAAACGCAGTGTGCCAAGCTAGTCATGAGACCACTTTGCATGGCTTGGTGAACAAGGTACGAGAAAGCATTTCAAAAATGGATGCGGACTTTCTGAATAAAGCACAAGGTAATGAAGGGTATATTGCAATGCATAAGTCACTCCAAGAAATGGGAGAAATCGGGTCAGTAGGGCCATTAAACAACTATAGTTTTACAAGCTGGTGTAACATGGGCTTCTATGACATAGATTTTGGTTGGGGAAAGCCAAGTTGGGTTACTGGTCTCGTAGGTGACGGTGCCCCGGTCTTCATGAATCTTGTCACTCTAATGGATACAAAATGTGGTGGTGGAATTGAAGCATGGGTGAATTTGGATCAAGAAGATATGGAAAATCTACAAGGCAGTCAAGAGTTACCTGCATATGCTTCAGTAGATCCAAGTCCTATTTGATAATTGATATGCTCCCTTTGTTTTGTGTTAACAAGTAAGGTTTAAATTTATGTGAAATAAGGCTCATCATGTTATATGGGCCATATGGCTAGCTATCCAAATGTTGTAATGAATTTTCAATTGAAAGAAACATTTCTTTATGCTGTTCATAAGGTTTTACTACCTCCGTCCTATTTTAATTGTCCGCGGGCCCGAATTTGACCGTAAATATTTTTATTTGTATTATATAACACTTGATGAAATTTATATCATTGAAAAGTTCGTTTAACAAACTTTTCAATGATATAAATTTCATTAACGAACTTTTCAATGATATAAATTTCATCAAGTGTTATATAATACAAACAAAAATATTTACGGTCAAATTCGGGCCCGCGGACAATTAAAATGGGACGGAGGGAGTATATAAGGAGAACAAAAAAACAGAGAAATAAAAATGGGAAAAGAATACAGGGCTGGAAATAAAAAGACACTAGCCACGAAAAGAATAAAGGGATGGAAATAAAAAGACACTAGTCACATTGTGGTTAAATTTTAGACTTTTTATAAACTAGACGAGTACCCATGCATAGCAACGGGATTTTCTAGCGGCAAACAGTTATACTTATGATGTTATGGCTAAGTGTTTCGTATGACGTTTATACATAAAACATAAAATAATGAAAAAGATTTTAACATACGATAATCAACTTAAAGAAAAGTTCTTAGAATGTATCAAATAACATATAAAAAATTTATAGTGAAATAGAAAATAAAACAACATATCAATTATGAAATAACGAACAATGCACATTATTCGCTACATAAAACATCTCGATTTTGGTTGTTTTTTGACATGACACTATAAGCTAATTTTTGTTCGTCGCTTTACATTTATAAGTCACCTTTTTTTACGTACGTTTCTGTATGTAAATCCGTATCGTTTTTGTACGTAAGTCCGTCTTTACATTTTTGTACGTACGTCCTTAGTTTTGTACGTAAGTGTCTTTAGTTTGTACGTAAGTCCCTTGTTTTTTTGACTACACACTAAAAACGAGTTGACTACATCTTTATTATGGTGTTTATATATTAAAGATTATGATGATTATTTGTAAACTATTAAATATATGTATTTTTTAAATAATATAAAACAATGGAATCGTGTATGTGTTAGTGATTTTCGGATATTTGTAAAACCTTGTTTGTCTAAGTTTCCATTTTTAAAACATGTGCTTATAATTTTTCATTTATTTGTTTCCATTTTTATTTTCGACAGGGTGTAAGCAATGTTTTAAAAACCGGGTTTTTAATCGACCCAGTTCAGTCACCGGGTCAACCTGGTTTTCTATTTCTTTAACTTTTTTCCGACTGGTTCGACTGCTGAGTAAACCCGGGTCAACCCGGTTTTTGTAAAAACCTTTTGAAATAAATCAAACCCGGGTTGACCCGGGTCACTCGAAAACCCGGCGGGTCTAACCGGTTAACCCGGTTATAGAGACCTGAAGTATTTTTGACCCCGGTTTGACCCGAGGTTGAAAACATTGGTTGTAAGTTTTCATCTTTTTGTTTCCGTTTCAAAGTAATAAGGGGTAGATTAGGCAAATCACTTTATTTTTTTTATGCATTTTCAAGTTTAAAAAAAAGTCAAATTTGCTTTATAAGCAGTATATTTTCACAATAGTTCTACAAATGATAAAAGATTTACTTGCATTTGTTGGGAAAGCAAGTTTACAAATGAGAAACTTAATAATATGTGGTTCAAACATTGTGTGGTGCATCTTGACATACGTAATAATATGAAATATGGTAAAAAAAATTGTATGTCACAACCTTTGGTTAACATCTTCATGACATATTCATAAGTTTTTTGAAGAAGCAATTGGAGTTCTTTTTTGCCAAAATAATAGGTACCGTTTTTATGTAGCTTATAATGAGTGTACGTCAGAGTTCGATACAACGCTCTATCAAAATAAGAAGCAAAGGCTGTGATATCTTAACGTAAAGTTTGCATGCAACTAATTTACATAATGTGAGATAGCACAAACAAGAAGCAAAATAACAAATAGATGTGAGATAGCACAAACAAGAAGCAAACGACTAAAACTTACTGTGAAATAGCACAAACAAGAAGAAAAGGCTGTGACATCAAGATGAGGAGGAAACCAAGCCATTAATAGATGTTAACAACTCTTGTGAAGCTAAAGAAGTTGTCTATCCGAACTTAGCTGCCCAACTCTTTTCCTTGCGAAGAGTTTGTGGCTTAGAGACACAACAATGTTTATTTCTCAATCAATGTTAAAGGAAGGCAAGTGTAGGACAAAACAAGAAGAAAAGGCTGTGACATCAAGATGAGGAGGAAACCAAGCCATTAATAGATGTTAACAACATATAATATATAGTTTTATAGTCACAATATCATAAAAATATATAATTCTAATCTTCATCGGCTTGGGAAGAAGTTGTATCCAATGACAACGAATTAACCGCAAATGCACCATTCTTTTATCAAATCTCAGCGGCATGGTCAAAAAAACAATACAACAAAGTCAATTTTCAATTAAACATTATGTTGTTTATATAGGAGTCGAAATATACATTAGGTTTGTTTTCAAATTTGAGTTTTCATGCCTCATTGATGAACCAAAGAAATCCTTTCCTTGTTGCCAGGAAGTAAATTTTGACTTTCTTTAAACATTGCTATAAAGTCGACAAAGTTATCAAGTTTCAATTGTTGCTAGTTATAGTTCATTTTGCCAGGAAGTAAATTTCGTTTCTTGCTAGTGATGGTTAATTTTCAATTGTTGCTATAAATATTTATTTTCAAGAATTCAACAATTTCAACTTTCAACAATTCAACAAAGTCAATTTTCAATTATTGATCATTTTTCCATTATATGTAGTAAAGAAAAGATTAGAAATATTTTGCATGAGTAAAGAAGAATGAAAAAAGGATTAGAAAGGTTCCATTCATTGACTAAAACAATGTGATAATGTGATCTAGTATCATGGGAAGAAGTACGAGGTTTTGCACCGTCATTGTCCCACATAACCTTAATCTTTGCACCAACTGTCATTGTCCCACAACTAATTAAGTACGAGGTTTTGAATACTTATATCATCACAAACGACAACCCCACCAAGTATTACTTCATCGACACCAATATTAAAAATCAGTACAAGCTAAGAAACAAAAAAAATGAAATAAATGATATATTAGAAATATTAGAAAAATTTTGCATGAATAAAGAAGAATGAAAAAAGGATTAGAAAGGTTCCATTCATTGACTAAAAACAATGTGATAATGTGATCTAGTATCACAGTTTCAATGGCTTTATGTATCAGGTTCCAAACAATCATGAAACAGAAACACTAATGAAACCACTCATGAAACAAAAAGTACATAAGCCCGAAAGCTTAAAGCAAATGAAATCATAGATCGGAAAGAACCTCAAGATCATCATCAATATTATTTTGATTTGGCAATTCCATTTATTGATTTCTATGTCGAAATTCAGTGGGTTTCTTGATGGGAAACTCAAAATTCAGTGAGTTTGTAATAGTAATTTGTATGTTTATATAGGCAAAACCAAGTACAATTTTGAACATCTATGAAATCATATTCCCGCCCATTTTGTTTGCCATATACTTTCCACTTTCACAAATTCAGTTTCGGTATGCATTAAACGAATTCATTGACCTGTGACATTGATTTGCACTTTCCATGAATACTACCAATTGATTTGCAGTTTCGGTTCATTGATTATTTCTTTGGGTTTCATTGACATGTACATCCATGAATACTACCAATTGACTTGCACTTTCCATGAATACTACCAATTGATTTGCTGTGTACATTAATTTTCAAGAATTCAACATTTTCAACTTTCAACAATTCAACAAAGTCAATTTTCAAGTTTGATCATTTTTCCATTATATGTAGTAAAGATGATACAGTACATTCACAAAAAATTTACAAAATTATATCCTCATAATGACTTGACAACCAATTATGAAGGGTAAGAAAAAAGAAAGAGAGATTATGATGCGAAATGATTGGACCGCTACACATTTTAAGTCATTTTGCGAGTATAATTTTGTAAACTCTTTGTGGATATAGCATTGCTCATTTATATTTTCAATAATTTTCATAGGTTTCATCTTTTACAAATATATTATTTTCTTGGAATAATAGTATATCACAAGGCCATTTAACATTATATTTCAAACAGACCGTCCATACATCAAAACAAGTTTTTAGGCCATTTATCTGCGTGTTTAATTTCGTTTACACTAACTAGTTATAATACCTGTGCACGCACATGGTTTTTAAATTTTTTTGACTATATATTATTATCGATTAAGAAATGAATCATTTAATATATTTTAAATGGTTTTACTTTGTGGACTAAAAATAAAAAACCACATGTATATATGTTATAATTTACTTATTATTTTAGGAGAATTGTTTTGGATTAAAAATAATATTTTATTATTCAAGTAAAATCAAATGATGATACGTGACTTGCATAAGATGTTAGTGATATATGCTTTTAGTTTTGCTAACCCGTGATATCAATTTACGATGTGTTTTGTAATTATGGTATTTCTTTTACTTATATTTTCTTTAAAATATGTAGCATATTTAGATAACTTTGAAGATTGATTCATTTCCTTGATTATGAAAAACACATAAATCATAAGTATAGAAGAATGGTTGTATCTCACATCCGTGATCACCAACTAAATAACATTACCGCAGTATGGTAATGTAATAACCTGATTAAAAAAAATATATACATATACTTGCTTAATAATTCTCATGTACATACTTTTAATTCCTTTACAACAACCAACTATTACGCCTTTTTTTTTTTTTTTTTTTTTTTTATTTTTATGAAACATCACGTCAATGAATAATATTAGGTTATTACCTACGTTTTTTTTTTTTTTTTTTTTTTTTTTTTTTTTTTTTTTTTTTTTTTGATTTAGGAGGTGATGGTTATCAAATAAGGATTGTGATGCGTGTATTTTTTTTATAATTTAAGGAAAACACCTTCTAAATTAAACAATGACTATCTAACCCATGTGTTTGTTTGTTTGTATGTATGTTTTTTTTTTTAATAATTAGCTTTGTATAACGTTTTTAACTGACAAACATGTTGAGTTTGAGGTTGAGGTTGTTGTTTAACTTTAGCTATTCATATTATGTTGTAAAAAATGTGCGAGTTTAGTAGCACATAATGAGCGTTGATAAAGTTAAAATATGCTCCATAAAGTTTTTAAAATATTTTTATGGATATCCATATATAAATTTCAAATAACAATTTCATAGCTGTTATAAGTTAAATCGCTTATATTTATTTTCATATCACACTAAATCATGCTAACCATTTGATATTTATATTCCCGTTACTAATAATTTAGCTGTATTTAATATTCAAACCCGTGTACGTATAAAGTAAACTTTTAAATAGAATAACATGAGTCCTTATTTAAAAAAATCTTCTAAAAAAGTCTAAAACTAACATTAGTTTAAAAAATATTTAACGTGTATTAAAAGTGATTTACATATTTACCAAATTTTGGGTAATTTTAATGATGAAAGTCTAAAAACTAATACTAACACTCATGTAATTTTAAACAAAGTCAATATTATAAACTATAGGGGGTATAAAGTGTAAGGGGTTATTTGTTTTTTTGTAAAGTTATTAAAAAACATGGAAACTTGTAATTTTACACTTAACTCTATATAATTTATTTAAAATTCAATCACCAAAGTTTTATTAATTACTTCATCTTTTTTTAAGTTTTTGTTTTTCATAAATTTTACATCTATATTTTTATGCATTTTTTTTCTTAACCAAATTTCTCTACCAAATTTAATAAGTTTGACCAAAACCAATTTAATTTTAACTTTCTATTTACCAATCACTGCACGTTGCTCGATTTTGCCTACGTGGCAAAATCGAGCTCTGCTATTGGTCCAATTTCTTTTTCAATGAGAAGGGATTTGCAAAAACACTACGAAATGATGTAATTCTTTTATTATATAAAAAATTTGACAAAACTTATAACGAATACAGTAATTATCAAATGAGATGAATAAGAAGCCAACGCTAACATATCAAAACAAAACAAATAGAAAAATCAACGTGTAATTAAGTTAGTAAATCATTTTAAATCAAATTTAATCATATAGAGTTGTAGATAAAATGAGGGTATAACTGATAATTCACATCTAGTTTTTATTTGTATTACTTTCGTATGTTAGATTGGCTTCGATCGTGAATCCAAGTTTATATTTCAGGCTTAATGGTCAGGATTGATGTAACCAAAAAAAAAAATAATAATAATAAAAAAAAAATTGGGAACTAAAAGTTTGATGAACTTCAAGTACATTATCTCTATTTTCTTTCATATTTGTCACCGTGGAGAATCACAATCATGCATGGGAAATGAGTTAAGAGATTCAAAAATATATGTACGTGTTATAACCTTTGAGATTTTTCCCACAATATGAATCTTTGAGAGTGAGTTGGCTTGATACATAATAAATTTCGGTATCGTGTTATGATCTAAAATGATTTACTCACACAGCCAAGGGAGAGATCGAAGAATATCAGGAAGATCATGGTATAGTACGTTCTGCATTTATATTTTAGATTATGGTTTAGATAACTAAACACAATTAATTGTATGATTTAATGGGAACGTAGTGCTAATTGTATCATTAAAGAATCAAAGATATACTAAATCAAGTATGATTAAATATAAAGATACCATCCATATAAATCAAATCTCAGATTCTTATATGGAATCACTAATTAATATTAGAGTAGTTAATAAGCATCATGCAACTCATCACATCCATACTATAAATAGGCATTTGTATCTGCATTACCTATTGCAAAAACCATCTTTTCTAAGCTTAACTATCTCATAGCTAGTTAACAACCATTTTATGCTATGGAAGTTGAAATCATTTCTAAAGAGAGCATCAAACCATCTGCACCAACACCACCTCACTTGAAAACATTTGAGCTTTCTATCCTAGATCAGCTTATAATAAGCCCATATGTACCAATCATCTTGTACTACCCTAATCGCACTAGTGACACCATTTTCCAAGCGTTGGAAAGATCAGTGTCTCTTAAGAAATCGTTGTCGAAAACCTTGACACAGTTTTATCCACTTGCTGGCATGATCAAGAATGATCTTTCTATTGATTGTAATGATGTAGGTGCTAACTATGTCTTAGCCTTAGTGCATTGTGGTCTTGATGAGTTTTTGAGGGATCCTGACCATGGATTGATCAATAGGTTCTTGCCATTTGAACCTAGTTTTGATGAATCTAGTGCGGGTGCTCGTGTAACAAATATTCAAGTGAACATTTTTGAATGTGGTGGAATCGTCATTGGCTTGTGTGTTTCACACAAGATCCTTGACGGGGCTGCACTCAACACTTTTTTAAAAGGATGGGCGAACATGGCTTGTGAAGCTAAAGAAGTTGTCTATCCGAACTTAGCTGCGCCAACTCTTTTCCCTGCGAAGAGCTTGTGGCTTAGAGACACGGCAATGTTTATTTCTCAGTCAATGTTAAAGGAAGGCAAGTGTAGGACAAAACGATTTTTATTCAGTTCGGATGCAATTGCCACACTAAAAGCCGAGGTGACTGGACACGGAGTGCAAAAACCAACGCGTGTTGAGGTTGTCACTGCATTGATATGGAAGTGTGCAATGGATGCATCTAAAGAAGCATGTGGCTTCCAAAACACTTCTCGTTCAACTCACTTTGTGAACCTTCGTAAAAAACTTGAATTAACAATGTCAAAAGATATGATATGTAACATGATTTGGATCTCAAACGCAGTGTGCCAAGCTAGTCATGAGACCACTTTGCATGGTTTGGTGAACAAGGTTCGCGAAAGCATTTCAAAAGTGGACGCAGACTTTGTGAGTAAAGCACAAGGTAATGAAGGGTATATTGCAATGCAGAAGTCATTCCAAGAAATGGGAGAAATCGGGTCAGTAGGGCCGATAAGCAACTATAGTTTTACAAGCTGGTGTAATATGGGCTTCTATGACATAGATTTTGGTTCGGGAAAACCAAGTTGGGTTACTGGTATCGTAGGTGACGGTGCCCCGGTCTTTATGAATCTTGTCACTCTAATGGATACAAAATGTGGTGGTGGAATTGAAGCATGGGTGAATTTGGATCAAGAAGATATGGAAAATCTACAAGGC
This sequence comes from Artemisia argyi, assembly GCA_030686995.1. Classification (NCBI taxonomy): domain Eukaryota; kingdom Viridiplantae; phylum Streptophyta; class Magnoliopsida; order Asterales; family Asteraceae; genus Artemisia; species Artemisia argyi. The sequence continues at coordinate 131,326,764 of CM060709.1, read as the reverse complement.
AGTCAAGAGTTACTTGCATATGCTTCAGTAGATCCAAGTCCTATTTGATAATTGATATGCTCCCTTTGTTTTGTGTTAACAAGTAAGGTTTAAAATGCATGATGTGAAAAAGGCTCATGTTATATGGGCCATGCATATGGCTATCCATATGTTGTAATAAATTTTAAATTGAAATAAACATTCTTTATGCTGTTCACTAGGCGTGTAAACTAACCGGACGAACACGAACGGAGCCCTGTTCATGTTTGTTCATTTAATTTTAACCAGACAAATAAACGGACACGGACGCTTAAACGGACGAATTTTCTTGTTCATGTTCGTTTATTAAGAAAATGAGTTGTTCATGTTCGTTTATTAAGACACTAAACGAACGCTAAACGAACATAAACAATCGAACATAAATGAAAATAGACAAACATACATAAACTTTACTGAATGCTGCACAATATATTGTTTTATAAGTGTTGTTTTATTTAAATAAGTCAATTTTAAAATTATAGAATTAAAATATATGATAAACGAACATAAAAAGATAAATGAACATAAATGAACGCATAATCGGACGTTCACGAACATAAATGAACGGACACGACTTTTGTTCATGTTCGTTCATTTAACTAAACGAACGTAAAATATTGTTCATGTTCGTTCATTTAATAAACAATCGAACATAAACGAACTTTTTACTGAACGGTTCATGAAATGTTCACTGAACGTTCAGTTCGTTTACAGCCCTACTGTTCACAAGGTTTTATATATTACTTGACTCAACAATCCTTATTATGTCTATGCAAGTTTATGTTAAAATACGACATAATAAAAAATGTAAACAAACAAGCTTTTACACTCTAATTTTATAACGACATACTAACAAATTAAAACAATAAAACCTTATCTATAATAAGTTAAACTCTAAAGCCGAAAACAAAATTTATACATGAAATAATTGGTATACTTAATATTATGCATAAACTTGTATAACATCTTGTTGGTTTGCTTTAAAACAATATTTTTTTTATAAACTAATAAAACACTGATAAACAGAAACAAAATTTTGATCATAGAGTGAAAAGTCCAAAAATTTATAGGGCACTAGCACAAGCAAAAATGGTTTAAAAAAGTCTTTTTTATTGTTGAGAGTAAAACCACGCAAAATTCGAATGATCCAAAACTAACTACTCAATTGACAAACCTAGCTTTTATCACTGTTTCACGCAAAAAAGTCTTTTGACCAGCTATAATTAAAAAATATTGGCGGGAAAAGGTGTTAGCCAAGAGCAGTGGTGATGAACAAGTGCACCTCACATAACCAACTAGGCTAGGCATGTGCACCTCACGTGTCACTAATTGTTTTAACTAACAACCCATATCCTGCATTCAACTTACAATAGATAGTACTTCCCAACATGTATCTTCCGATTCTCTCGGGGTTAGTTTAAATAAAAAAAGGTTCTCTTGGGGAACATAATACGAATAGCTATCAATAACAAAATACGAGCCCACACCTGAAAAGACACAAATTATTTAAGGTTAACAATATTTTTTACTTTGTATTTGTTTAATTATAGTTGAGTAAACAAAATTGAAAGAGATTAAAACTAACTACTAATTATAATATATACTAAAAATCATTGGGCGGCGGGGTCCACAGCAAGGTTATTAAAGCGTGGTTAATACCATAATTCGGGCTCCTATTGGTGTTTCGGGACAAGAGACACAATCCTATTGGTTGAAGGAGTTAATTACTTAGATTAGCTACAGTGCCGATGAATAGTAACCTCCATTTTGGCACTGTTTTGAACTGTACATCACAGTAAATATCAAAACAAAAAAAAAAAAAAAAAAAAAAAAAAAAAAAAAAAAGATTATAACTCTTTACAATCCAGATATCTATTATCAAAAAAAAAAAAAAAAAAAAAAAAAAAAAAAAAAAAATCACATCCAAAACCCACAAGATATCATACTTCATTTATAAACAAACTCTTTGTCTTCCTTGGTCAACAAGAGACAAACAAACAAAAGAAAAGATGTGAAGAACATATCTATACATACGGAACCAATAACAACCATTAAAACACAAACCATATACTAACTCATGACTTCAGCTTATAACACATCATCAGTCAACAAAACCAAGTAAAGAATAAAAAGAAACCGACGTGAATGATATGTTAACGAAAGTTAACCACAACCGGTCCAAAAATAATACCAAAACAACAAACAAGTTCGATCATATATGATAGATACAACCATAACCCTCACCATCTCTCCCCAACACTCATCTAAATCTAAACAAGACTCAAACATCAATAAAAACTAACCAATATCTTAGTTTGGTCAAACTTTTTCGCAAATCTTTTAACGATTTTTTTAGTTTGAATATGAAACCATCATCGATTACTCTTTGAAGCAAAGCTTCTTAAATAATATCCGAGACAAGCTGAAGATAGAACAAGAACAATTATGTTCGAATCCAACCTTAGCTTTCGGTTATCAAAAGAAAACGAACCCAACATATTACCTACCCGAGACCATTTGATAATGATCTTGAAGCCGTTTCCCTTGAAGCTATGCCATGTAAGATCATGAAAGAAAGACATCCCTGGGTTTGAGAGTTGTTCGTTTGTTGTGATAGATAATGGATATGAGAAGATTGAGATATGTGATTAGATCTATTTTGTTAGATGATGAGATGAGTTTGGTATGAGCAGCGATTTGAGAGAATATATGTGTGTGGTAGGCGCTTAACAAGAGATGTGTGGGATTAGGTTTAGGTCAAATGTATTAGACCGTGTGGTTATAACAAAGACCGGGGCTTACTTGATTTGGATCGGGTATGTGATTTAATCTGGGCCCAATGTCATTTCTATTGGGTTGGATAATTATTCGAAAAGGAGTTATATGCGTAATTGTAAAACTGCTGCGGTTTTATTGTTGAGTGGGCATGTGGTGAATAATCACCAATTGAGTCGCATCCATAGTTTTCAAATTGGTGTGTTATTTTTCTTGCATTTAACTTTTTACGCATTTTTATATGTGTAGCAAAAATAATAAGTGTAACTAAACATGGTAGAATATAGACAATAGAATTGCATAAAAGGCAGCCAGAGTATGAGCAATCAATATCATAAAGCAATAAATCGATTGTGGTATAATGAGTGGTATTTTTGGACGATAGTTTCATTTCGAATTTAGATTACACACAACATTCCCGCAGCAACGCGCGGGTACACCCACTCGTTCATATGCAAACAAAATGCCTACAGTATGTTGGGACACCTCTTCCACCTTTTTACTCTAAGAGCATTCGGTGTCATAACCATATGAGGTAGTTAAACTTTCACCATTGCTTGTTAAAGGCTCGTTAACCACACCGCCCCCTTGGTTAAAGTCTCGTTAACGTGGTAGGTTAACCCTTTAACCTCGCGTTAAAGGCTAAGTTGAAAAAAAAATCACTTTACCACCCCCCCCCCCCCTCTTTAACCTTGGGTTAAAGTTTAGTTATGATAAGGAGTGTTTTTTTTTTAGTTAAAGGTGAAAAGGTTAAAGCTGATATGACGCTGTGTAGAACCCTGTAAAAATTTCTTGTAATTAAATCGTTAATAAATAAATAATCCTTCGTTATCATTTCTAATTCCCATTTTCTCAGAAAAATTTGAAATTTTTCTTATTATATTATTTTGGCGATTTTCACAAAATAATATAATTCACGAAATGACGGAATTAATCCTCGACACGTTACACGAAACTTAAACTTTTCATTTAATCCTAAACCTAAATCCTAATACTAATTATATTTAGTAAATATAATTAAAAATCCTTAATTATCCTAATTAATCAAACAGACCCTTAATTACCTTCGGCCCACGCCTAGTATACTATTCCTAAGCCCACGAAACCAAAGCCCAATTCCAATTTATTCATTTTCATACATTCGACCAAGTTCAAACACCTTCAAAACATATCGTTTATTCCTAAATCTTACACACGACCTATATATTTTATTTTCTTATCTCGTTAACCTACTAGCCAACAATTAGTGTGTCAATTCTCACGTCCATACGTTGAGTTTTGATACGTTTTTAAGAGGCAAAGTATTCGACCCTTGCACACCCAAATCGAGTTACAATATATTCAAAATTTAACCGTTTTGAATCTAGTTTGTTTCTAATCGTTCCTAATATTATTCCTAAGATGATTATAAGCTCAAATGTTAAAGATGATTATGTATAAACAAGTTGTGTATGATTTTGTGAATCGTATACAAATAAAGATATATGGTCGACATGAGCATGAATCATCCCAACATTCTCCCTCTTTTGTGCTCTCACAAGCCATTCTAAACTAATATAAAATTTCATCTATGAGTCTAGTTACTGACATGCAAATAGTACGAAGAGTTTACATTGAATTTCTCTACTAAACGTTATATATATTAGTAATATATATACGTACTTGCATGCATATTACTCTCATTCACTTCCAAACTCTTTCACTGCAATAATTCGACCTTCAATTCATTCTCATAATACTTACAAGTCGTTGGTGTAGTATTTGAAAGCAAGGAAAAGAAATCGGGTTTGAAATAAATATATAACGTTTGGGTTATATAGTTGAGACGTGATTTTCTTGTGTTCTTTTCTACCTATCTCGACTCTTGATCACCTCTAAGGTGTTTGTAAGTTTCCTACACTCGTTTCTAATCCATTTCACACGTTAATATTTGGTCATGCACCTTGTTTAATTTATTTCGAACGCCTACACTTTGCACATGAATCACACGTATATATTTATTCTTAGTACACGAAACGTGATTAGCCTTTATCTTGGAAGGCCTAGGAATCACGTAGCACACACAATTCACTTTAGTTCTAACGTTTCAAGCATATCACGCATCCATTTTAAATTGCATCCATCGATTGAAATATAGTTAAAACACTTAGTCAAAATTGCAAATTTTCAAAATATATTACCGATCCAAACATGTCACAAAACATGTGTATAACTTAAAATTTCAATTAACGATAGTACCATATTTTTTCACGACGCCATAGACCACCTAGCAAACTAACATTTTCATGTAAACAACTTGTAAAAATATTCACGTTTTGACAACACAATCGAACAATTTTGAATCTACACAAACCAGATTTCAAACTAAACTTTATTAATAAAAACCTTATATTTTCGATTGGGCTTAACTAAAGCCCATTAAGAAATTAAAATCCGTAAGCCCACTGGGCCTATAAGAAATGTTTTTAGAATCATAAAAATGACCCAAAGCCAAGCCCAAAACTTTTTCCATGCCCTCGCCTCCAAAAATCTTAACGGGCCTTAGCTTGAATCGTTCCAGGCCCATAAGCTAAAAAAAATGAGCTTTTGAATAAATAAGCAGTTAAAATAAGCTTGTTACTTAATAAATAAGCTTCGGAAATTTTTAGGAAAGTTTCATAATCATTTTTGTAAAATTGGACTAAAAATGTAACGCGACGACACCTAGAAGGACTAAATGTGTAAATATTGAAAATAAAGGACTAAACCTGTAAATACAGAAATATAAGGGTAAAATGTAATAAAAATTAATATTATAAAGTTAGTATTGATTATTGGACAAAGTAGATGACTATAGTTGAAAAATATATAAAAAGGACTAACGGTGTAACGCAAGTATCATTAGTGTAAAAATGGTAAAAATTGGAAAAGGAGACAAAGACTAAACGTAACTTATTTATCATTCTTATTTATTTTCTATTTTCGTCAATTTATTTCATATTATGTTTAAACTTTATTTATATATATATATATATATATATATATATATATATATATATATATATATATATATATATATATATATATTATTTAACGTAACGTTAATAATATATATAACGATACTTTAAAAAGTTAAGATTTTACTTACGATTAAAAAGGAAAAACTTGGATGGATAATTTAAAAATCATATTTTGTCATATCATGCATATCACAAGATTTTCATTGCACATCATTTTTCGTCATAACGAATATCTAATATTCGTTATTTTCTTCGTAATTATCAAATAGTTTTTGGTCAAGTTCTTAGATAAATTTATTTATCAGGTTGTGTTTCGAAGCCGTTTTCATAAATTCGTCCGACTTTATTTTCTTCGTTTTCAGTATAAATCAAGGTGAGTCATAGCCTCACATTTAATTATTTTCAAAACTCCGTGAGGGGGATACATGTTATAAATAGATCGCAAGTATTTTTCTGTATGCTATCCTGACTGATATATGCCTAAGTTAGCTATTGCCAAAAGACCCTTATTCATGAGCCATTAATCACTGAGGTGAACGCGAATATAATGAATAGATCTATTTAAGGTTTGACAGCATGTTCCATTAATACTTGACGGAATGCCATTATGCATGTGGTTAGTCGTATTAGTCGTGATAATTATATTTGAATAAAAATAGGAACTGGCAAATCACCTATTACACGAGGGCAAATTTATCATTGATTTGATAAATACCCGCCGTTTACGGTATTTGTTAACGTTTGCGTGTCATGAGACTTAGAGCAATATATGAACTGCAATATCAATGTTTTCAAACTGATTGTATTTTCCAATACAATCTTACTTGTGTATCAAAATGATTATTAAATTCAAACTCTATGATTTCACTCAACAATTTTGTTGACTTTTAAGCATGTATCTCAGGTATTTAGCAGGGGAAGCAAGCATGGAACGGGCGGCAAAAATCTTCAAATTATGTTTACTTTATTTCAATAATGATGTAAAATAAATGATGTTTGATTTAGTTCAAAACATCAAGCTTTTATAATACTCTGATAAGGACCTATTGTATTTCAAATTTTTATAAATGAAATTATGTTTTAAAAACGTCTCTTTTGAGCCGTTTTCTATCATTATGACTTCGATCCTCACCGTAACACCCTAATTTCTATTCCGCTGCCGCATTTCAAATTAGGGGGTGTTACACGCTGACGTGGCAGTGAGTGAAACTTTAACCAAAGGTTGTACCCTTTGCTCTAACAAACAACACCAAAAGCGACATCGTTTTTATCTTCACAAGAAAAGCTAGCATGCTAAGCTACCTTACACTTAAAACAAAACATTTTCTTGCAATAAGGACCCTCACATCTATTCAATCTATGCGTATCGGTATCATTACACTCGTTCAAAATCAATCCTGAACACTTGATGCGAGAACAATAAATGTACCCTGTCAACACCTAACACTGTTGATTCACATAACACGTCACACCATTTATTAAAAAGTTGGGGTGTTAATATGGGGCGGCATGACAAGGGTCAAGAAAATGATCGCATGTTGTAAGACATTTGATATCTGAAACCTGTCTTCGGGTTTCAATTGAATATATTTGATCATAGAATCCTTACAAAACGGGTGAATGCGTCTATTACTATTCTTAAATTTACTGTTGGGAGCATTAATTACGGGTTCGATGCAAATCTCGCAAGCGAAGGTTGCTTCTTTTTCTTCTAGATGTTGTTCGCTTTGATCTTGATTGGCTGGGGTTTTTTGATTGGGTTGTTCGAATTATATTTTTACCCATTAGAAAACAATTAATGTTAGCGCACATACACATGTTCATAGGATTATTTGTGTTAAAATATAATAATAATAAGAGTCGAATTCCTCACATATCAAGTGATTCATCCCCACCATCCATCTAAAAAGAAAATCAATAGTTGAGATTAAAAGCATTTTAATATTTCACTCATTTTTTATAATTTAAATATCTCTCAAACCGTTAATCGTTAAGCGAAAATAATTACACATCGCGACGGGCATTTAATTATCTTTCTATAGACGGGCACTTTGATATACTTTCGAAAAAAATATCGATTTTTTCACGTTTTTTTTTCGTGGCCGAAAAAAAATCATATATGATATCACATATCATATATGATATGTAATATCATATATGATATTACATATCATATCATATATGATATGTAATATCATATATGATATTATATGTAATATCATATATGATTTTTTCGGTCACGAAAAAAACGTAAAAAAATGATTTTTTTTTTGTCAAAAATATGTCAAAGTGCCTATCTATAGAAAGATAATTAAATGCCTGTCGTAACGGTATAATTTTTTTCGCTTAACGATTAACGGTTTGAAAAATATTAATATTTGAAAAAAAATGATGAAAGTGGGTTTTTTAAATTGTTGGGATTAATCTCATCCATTAGATCAAATAAAGATGGAGGGAAGATGGAGGGTGGAGATTAGTCCCCTGGTATGTAAAAAAAGTTTGATCCTCAAATGATCTTTGCTCCTAAAAATAAATACTTTATTTTGTCGGTTAAAAAAGTATGATAACCATAAAAGAAATTACGGAATATATTAGCTACAATTTATTGCAGCTAATAGGCTACAATTTTGTGCTATATAATGTGGTCTCTGATTTTTTTTGTGAGTTACTGATTCTCTTTTCTGTGGATCCTGATTCATTCTTAGTGTATTTTTTTATAAAGAATTGTAGCTAATTGGCTACAAAAATTTTAGCTAAACTATACCCTTAACATTGTAGCTTAATCCAATATACTGCATATTATCTAAAGAGTAAAATCGAGGGACCAGAAATGCAAATAAATTGACTTTGGAGTCAACCCCAACAACCTTTACTCTTTTTGTAACTTCATTTCATCTTTTTTCCACTTTGATTGCATTCACCCTCAAAGACTTCCGTCTAATTGCTAAAGTGTAAGTCTTCTTCTTATATTATAATGATTACTTTTGATATTGTCTCATTTTATAGTTATTGATCCAACTGTAAATCATTATTTAATATCTTGTGTACGTGGTCATTATTTAAAGTGTTTATCAGCTAGCTAGAGAGCCAAATGACCAGGTTTATATAAACACACAATTTATTATACTTCTCAATGTTTACTTGTTCTATCTTGGTGTTTGGGAAATTATTAAGGATTTAAATACCATGATGATTATAAATTTATCTAAAGATTGAAATTAAACTGTCACACATTTTGGGTGCGTTTTGATCTATCTTTGTCAAATTCCCTCTATATACTATAGCAGGGGAATAGTATATAGAGGGAATTCGAATTCCGTGCCATGATAAAAAAATAGTTTCCTGATTAAATATTTCGTTTTGGTCAGGAAGAGCAAATAAACAAATACTTTGTATATATTATAGGAGGAGATGCTAATTTGTCGCTACTCCCACAAACCAATAAAAACAATTTTTTTTAACAATAAAATATTGGGTCCATGAATAAAATATTGTAACGGGCGGCCAACAACTAATAAAAAAGAAAAGAAGTTACGAATTCACCCTAAACTATGCAGTAAGCTAAACTTTCAAAATGATCAAAAAATAGGTTAAAAGCTCGGCCACAACATTCAAAACCGGACTACCAAAAATCCATGCATAGGTCAGATGAAAATAAAATGTTGTCAGCGTCGCCGCAAAGCAAGGGTGCTATTGATATACTTCCAATATACATACGATTTTATAAAAAATGTTGAAGTTTGATACTCCATATTAGAGTAACAAATTGCGAAAACTACCTTGAACTTTTTGTTATTTACGACTTTTTATATAACAAATGCTCCTGTTTAATCGAAAAATATTCGAACTACACACGGACTAATCAGAATTTGCGCAAAAAAGACCCGCCGCAACGCGGCGGGCGCCCACACCTTGTTTTTTACATAGCATGATGTTGTTGTCGTTCAATAACTTATTTTTGTGTTGTTATCATTTTAAGCCATTTCATATGAACCAGTCACATATTTAGTATATGCGATTGTATATAACTTGTGGGTCTAAAACTCTTTTACTTTTTTGTGTTGTTTACATCATCTTAGTCATGGATTCTTGGTACTGATTATTATTGATAATGGCTACTCTTTTTGGTGATCTTTACTAGCTTGTGGCGCAGCTCAATCTCATTATTGAAAATGGCTACTACGTCAATTCCTCATCAGTGGAAATATGATGTCTTTGTAAGTTTCAGAGGTGAAGATATCCGCAAAAGCTTCATGGATCATATGTTCAATGATTTCAAGCTAAAAGGGATTCATGCATTTAGAGATGATAACGATTTGCCTAGAGGAGAATACATTTCCCCTCAACTATACAAAGCCATTGAAGAATCGAGGTTTTTGATAGTTATCTTCTCCAAACATTATGCTTCTTCATCATGGTGTCTGAGGGAACTTGTCAAAATACTTGAGTGCAAGAAGATTGAGAATCCAAAACACGAGGTTCGGATTATCTTTTATGATGCCAAGCCTGATGTTGTGAGGAAACAAAAAAGAAGTTATGCAGAAGCGTTCCGCAACCATGAAGTTTCAAATAGTATAGAGGTGGGTAAATGGAAAGAAGCTTTATCCATGGCGGCTAACTTATCTGGATGGGATCTCCAGGACATGACAAATGGGTAAATTTCTCGTTTCGTGCAGTTATTTTTATGTTGGTTGTTTACTGACAAACATCTTTATTACTAAAGACTAGCTAATAACCCGTGTAATACACGGGCTGTAAAAATTTATTATGTTATAAGAATGTTATAGCTTATGCAAGAAAAACAAAACCAATAATAAACTATTTTCACATTCAAATGAAATGGACCATATAACAAAATACGACACAAAAGTCTGCCAGGTCATGACGGGTTTGGCATCATATTGAATTGGAAACTCTAGATTAGGGCTGAGCAAAACCGACCGAAACCGACAAGGCCCGACAAACCGACCGAACCGATAAGGCCCGAAACCGAACCGATTAATATCGGGTCGGTATTCGGTTAGACAAAAGTATATATATCGGTATCGGGTTGGTATCGGGTTAAACCGACTTAAGCCCGACATACCTTGATTCTAAATCCAAGCTGTTACACACGACCACCACAACTGCTATTTTCTTCTCTTCTTTCTTTGACAGCCTTGATTCTAAATCCAAACTGGAACCAAAGCACAACACCTGGATACGAACGTACTCTAGGAATACTAATGCAAACCGAAACTCAACACGTAAACACGACTCGAATACCACCCAATGATCACAACCTTGTTATACCCTTCGTACCCTCTTGGTTTTCTTGAAAAGTAAGAGCAGCCGACTTTATATGTTTTTAGGGTTTGATGTGTGAAGCATAGTCACATGGAACGCTGACTCGGCCGCGTTCCCCGTTCCGGATCGTTCGTACCCAAACGTGGTACGATCGCGATCCAGATCGCTCGGAATCGCGATCCGGATCATTATTTTCGGCGTTCCCAAACAACATCAATCGCCGTACCGAAGTCTACTGGTTCGACGTAACAAAATGGATCGGTACAGCGTACCAAAGTGAAGCGGTACGGCGTACCAAAGTGAACCGGTACAGATTCGGTCAAAGCCAATTGTAATCGTTCTGGAAGGAATGAGTCAAAATAGGGGACCCAATTTGGGACTCGATCGGTCAAAAATCATTGTGGTTAGTTGGTTGTGTTTTTGTTTTTCTGATAGAAAAGTGTATAAACTATAAAGAAATAATATTTCCTGCGTTTTGTTATAGGCCGATTAACATACTATGCATTTAGAAAATAAAAATAATAACAGTAGTAAGAACAAATATTTCGTGAAAAAAAAATGTAGTTTTGTTTTATAAAGAACTAATTATATATTTATAAATTTTATATATAAAACATATTACCTATTAAAATTAAAATTACAAGTAGTATATGGTACATTGTACCAAATTGGGCACATCTTACCAAATTATATGGTACATCGAACCAAATCGAACCGGAGCGTACCGAAATGAGCCTACCCCCCTCATACCGAATTTTAGGGACTTAGTGAACCGCGTACCCGTTTCTCGTTCCCGTACCGGAGCGTACTGTGTTCCATGTGACTATGGTGTGAAGTGTAATGTGATATTCTGTTGGTGAAAGTGAGCAGCGAATTAATGAAGGAAATATAGGGGTGAGGTTACCGATTTTTAGGAGAGTATGGGTTGACCATTTCCATCAAACTTTTCATTGTCGGGCTAGATTTGTTGTACCCGACAACCGACCGAGTTAGCCCGCCTAAAACCGAACCGACCCGACTTCTGTCGGTTTCGGTATCGGGATGGGTTTTTGGATTATGTCGGTATCGGTTCTTATCGGGTCGGGTCGGGATCCGGCCCGATGCTCAGCCCTACTCTAGATGCGGAGACAAATGATCAAATGACAACACAACTTAAAATAACATTATCACATGTAGGATGCAACTTCAGATGAACAAAGTCTCCATATTTCTAATTTAAGCCAACATGAACATTCATACAAATTTGCTATTAGTTGGGTAGAATATACAAAAGTAGGAAAAAAAATTACATTCCAAAATAAATTAAATAACAGATCTGGTATCCATTTTCAAAAATTGTCACCCAAAAAAGTTAACCAACTTAGAATTAACTAACAATATATTGATAATGAATTGATTGATTAAGCTGGCCGATAAAACCAAATAAACTACTACTTGTATAGTGTATCGTTGTTTTCTTTTATCATGGTAGTCTTATCAATTAGACAATTACACTCCTCATGATAATGCACTTCTTAACTGAAAATATGATTGAAGCTTGTAAAGCTCAGCAAACTGCCCTTTTGTCTTTAGAGTAACATTGCGTCCCCAACAGTGCATCCTTCTCCAAACTTATCTATAAGGATATAAGCGGAATATTAAACCAAACAATACTCCTTAGCACCTGCATAGAAGGAGTTGCTTGAATTTGAAGTGGGAGGAAGCATCTAAGATTGACACGCACCTAAAACAACAGTCTCTTTTCTAACATAAGTGACCCAAACAAACTAACAAAGCATACCATGCATAAATTTTTCTAAAAACAATAGCGCTTTCCATTTTTTACTACAATACCCAAATGCAGAAATACTAATCTTTCTAAAATCCTATGCATTTACCAAATAGCCTTCCACATTTGTGGTTCCTGGACTTCCAAAAGCTGCTTATACAACCTGATTTTGATACACAACTGGAAAAGTAGTTCATCTATTTGTTGGTTAAATTAAGATTTTAAAAAATGTGTCTTCCGATGCAGCGCACATGCCTATGTTCAATGATAAACTAACCAAAACATACATATGCATACAGAAAGGGTATCTACATTCATCCACAGCCTCACTATCCCGGATATTGTAAAGTGTAAATGGTTAAGTTCTTTACTTTTGAGCAAAATGGTTATGATCCAAGAAGACGAAAATAGAGATATTTTTTACATAAATGCTTACAATGTCCTTAACTTTCTTATTGTTAATAATATTAATCATATAGTTTTGACCAACAAAAGACACTCAATTATTAAAGAACAATATCATGATAAAATAATGAAACTATAAATACGATGTAAACAAATAGATACATAAGGAAACTAATGAACTTGCTTTTACTTTGGTATGTAATTGTAAGCAAAATTCGAGAATTTAGAAAATCAAAATACTTTTTTTCAGGAGAACAACTATGATAGATGCATAATATCTTGCGAAGAGAACATGTGAAATTTATCAATCATCCTTACAGTCACCCAAAGAGCACTAATGATGCATGACTAAACATAAATAGTTCTTTTAAAGAACTATCTAGAAGCTTTCTCCCTTTACTATGTTTCTGTGTTCAAAATCAAAGAACAATGATATGAGGAAAAAAAAAATACCTTCAATTATCATAACCATCCAAGACATTCTTCTCGGAGCACAAAACTTCAAAGGTTTCCATTCATTGAGTACCTTGGATAATAGTTTTAAGCCATTAAAAAAAACACAAGAAACAACAATATAGATTTTGAAATCATAATCGGACTACATTTTGTTTAGATAAATATACAAAAGTACTTTTCCGGTAAATAGCTATAACATGAATGATACCATGTTAGTAACAAAGGTAAAGTATATTAAATTCTTACCATGGTTAAGCGCAAGAATAACTCTTTCACATCTCTTAATCAACTCCTAATGTCGGGAATGAGTGACAAACCAATTCCGGTAAAACGTAATGGATAAAGGAAGGAGTTGCTGAATTTGTTATGAAATTAAAATCAAACACAAAGTTTGATCCTTCCACCTAAACAGTAACACCCACAAAACAAAAACACTGAAATAACAACAAAACATTTATCATTGGCACTTTCACAAACACTTGGGTGCATTGAAGATAGCAAGCTCATTTTTTTCCGTGGAATATCCCAACTGACTATATAATGTTGCAACCTTAGTTCACCACAACAATTAAAGAACTATGAAAACGTAAAAAACAAAAGTTAACTGTTTGAGAAGATTAACGGGGAGAAGAAATCACACAAATTTGTTCAAAAAAAAATTATTTGGCTTTTGAGATATGAGATATGAGTTCAATTTCAAACTAAAGATACTCCTATATGAAATCAGAATATCAGATATCGAGAAGCCAAATTTTGAATTTGAAATCTTGAAAGAAGAGAAATAAGAAAAAAGAGTCTGCAAAGGTGTGGCATGGTAAAATACAGTATATTTTTCTTTAAGCAAAATGTAGATTATGACATCAGCACTTTCAAATTACAAACCAATTTGACACGCTGATTGAATGACACGTTACACAAATTGCAATTTAATGATGTCAGCACAAACTCCTTTTTAATAGTATGTATAGATTAACACTAGTGTTATTTATTTATTTATTCATTATTATTAATTATTATTATTATTATTATTATTATGGTTAACAGGTATGAGTACAAGTTCATCAATTGCATCTCCAAAGACATACTCAAAAAATTATGTGACGGGCCTTTGCATGTTGGTGAAAACCTGGTTGGCATAGATTTCCATTTCGACAGATTAGGCTTGTCACGCTTCGTTGGGTCACATAAGGTTAACATGATTGGAATATGTGGTATAAGTGGAATAGGAAAGACGACCCTTGCCAAAGCTATATATAACTTAGTGTATGCCCACTTTGAAGGAAGTTGCTTTTGTGAAGATGTCAAAGAAGTTGAAGAAAAACAAAGCCTAACTCAAGTTCAGATGCAAATGATTGGTAAGATTCTGAAAACAGATGATCTGAAGATATCAAGTGTTGGAGAAGGTTCTATGGTAATAAAGCAAAGGATGGCATTTAAGCGGATCCTGCTTGTTTTGGATGATGTGAATAACGTAGGACAGTTATAAGCACTAGCAGGTTCACGTGATTGGTTTTATCCTGGAAGTTTTATTATTTTCACTGGTAAAGACAAACAATTGCTAAGGTCTCATAAAGTGGATGGTATTTATGATATGGAGACTTTAGATGATTACAAAGCTCTTGAGCTCTTTAGTTTATATGCATTTGGAAAATTGGAACCTTTAGAAGATTTCAAAGAGCTTGCTTCCCAAGTTTTGATACATTTGCAAGGTCACCCTTTGGCTCTCAAAGTTTTTGGTCGACTATTGTATGATAAGTCTGAGTATGTTTGGAAAAGCGAGTTGGATAGGCTCCAAACATATTCTAATTCAGATATCCTAAAAAAACTTCGACCAAGTTTTGAAAGCTTGGCATCTGATCAGAAAAGAATGTTTCTTGACATTGCATGTGTCTTCATTGGAGAATATAAAGATTTTGCTGCAAGTGTACTAGACAGCAGCAACTGTTCTGCAAATGCTATTATTGAAGTTCTAGCTGATAAGTGCCTAATAACAGTACCTGCAAGTAATACATGTCTACAAATGCATGAATTGATTCAATGCATGGCAAGGGAAATTATACGTGAAGAATTCAGCATGCCTGGGAATCACAGCAGAAAATTGTGGATTTCATCAGAGGACGATATACTGAATGTAAATAAGGTATTAAGTGGCATATGATTCCTTTTTCAACATAATCATTACATCTGAGAGTAAGCAATTGCCTTATTGTTGGTTGGCCTTTTTTTTTTTTTTTTTTTTTTTTTATTATTATTATTATTTTTTTTAATTTTGTTTTTTTTTGTTTTTTTTTTTTTTTAATTTTTAAAAGCAAGCACAATTTGATGATCTGTTATTTGTATCTAGGTAGCAGAAGAAGTTGAAGTTCTAGTCCTTTTGCTAAAGAAAAACTGTCAAAATATTCCCATAGATGGACAAGCTCTTACATGTATGAAAAACTTGCGGATACTAAAAATATGCTTTCCGAAAGTCGAAGGACATTGGCAGCCATTTGCAGTAAACTTCTCTGGAAGAGTGGATTTTTTGTCCAATAAACTAAGGTTGCTTTATTGGCATGGATTGCCTTTAAAGTTCCTACCTTCTGGTTGCCATCGACTTGTCTTACAGCCACATAAAACAACTTTGGACAACACCAAAGGTATTTACTTATTCGTACATGTGTTCGTGTTCGACACCTAATGATATACAAACTTATCTTCTTTCTATTGATGACAGTGCTTAAGAAAGTTGAAAGTAATGAAGCTAAGGTACTGTTGTTACCTAACAACCACCCCTGACTTCTCAGAGATTATAAATCTCGAAGAGCTAGATCTTGAAGGTTGTGTGAATATGGTTACAGTTCATCCATCAATTGGAATGCTCAAGAGACTTGTTGTTTTAAATATAAGAGACTGCAGACGGGCTAGGAGTTTTCATAGCAAAGTGGAAATGGATGCTCTTCGAATTTTGAATCTAACGGGGTGCCTAAAAGTCGACCAACTCCCTGAAGCATTGGATCGGATCAAGACCTTAACAGAACTTCATATTGACAAAACTGCCATTACAGAACTTCCTTCTTTTGTATCCTCTCTAATAAACCTTGAATCATTGTCATTCGGTGGCCAAGGGAGGATTCAACCTAGATGGTGGACTTCAATCACTGCTCCTTTTGGTTTACTATGTAAACAACAACATCCCCAAAGATCAGTATCATTGACAGGTTTACATATGTTAAAGTATCTGAATTTCGGCTACTGCAATTTGGAACAAGTGCCTGAGAGCATTGGAGGCTTATCATGTCTAGAGGATCTGGACTTGGAAGGGAACAATTTTACTAGCTTGCCTGGAAGTTTGAGTCAACTTTCTCATCTTCGAAGACTTAATGTTGATGGTTGCAAGAAGTTGGAAGTGTTGCCCGAACTTCCACCTCTGGTATGGTATATTTATGCATCTGATTGCACCTCCCTAAGAGAAGTGTCGGAATCATCTAAAGACCTATTCAGGCATAGGATGAATGTTTTCAGAAATTGTCCAAAACTGTTAAAGAATGTTACCATTGATAGCGAGGGGTCTATTTCATCGAAGACTCAGTGTCTTGACTCATCTATAACTTCCCAAGGCTCTATTCATCAGCTTTATGCTTTCCTTGGGTATGTGGGTTTCCAGACTAACAGATGTGAATTCTTCACGCAAGACACTGGCTATTATTCTTTAGATATAGGATATCATGGGAATAGCATTCCAGAGTGGTTTACAAATAGGAGTACGGGAAATCATGTAAAGGTTGAATTACCATCACATTGGTGTTATGATAAGTTTATTGGATATGGAACTTGTGTTGTTTTTAAGAGAAAAAAGGCTTACAAATTGGAAGGTTGCTACTCTGTAAAGAACTTTGATGGAGCTTCTCTGGATACAAAAGATTACTTTCCATTTATAATTCAGCGTTATTTTGAGAAAGAGGTGATAGGAGGAATCCAAGATTCATGTATGATATGGTTGCATTATACAAGGGATATATGGAGTGGATGGAAGGAAGCACAAAATTTTGTAACATTTTGTTTAGAAGAGAATAATGAAGAAGATGTTGAGGTGAAGGAGTTTGGTGTAAGACTAATTTGTGATGAAGATTTACAGCAACAAGAGGTCACGAGTATGTTACAAGACCTCCCAACTCTATCACATGGTGGGGCCATGACCATGTCTGGGGCTATTGGAATTGGTGGTTATAGCGAGTGGTCTTGGTAGTCTAATAACAAAAGCTTTTTTAGTTTTTATTTGTTAGCCACTGTTTAGATCATTTACAAAATCTTTATACTGACAGAGGCAACCGCTCGAATATCACAAGTAAACCAGACAGTCCTAATAACACAAGTGACAACTAAGAGTATTTGATTGCCCAAAAGTAGTTACAACTAAAACCACTTATCATTTACCGCAGATTCCAGCCTACAGAAAACGCGTGAAAAGTGGGAATTCCAAAGTCTCTAGCTAAGGCAAAGTTGTATATTGATTATTAATTTTAGCAAAAGAAAATCGTAACAGATAATTTGGATGAAAATCCAAGTATGGAATAAAAGATAACGTGAGCGAGAGTGGGTTTGGGTAAATTGAAAAAAAGCAATGGCTTCTGCTGTGCTTATTCATTCGTCTTTATCCAAATCCGCTCTCCTAAAATACTCCTCGAATTTCTCCATTTCTGTTCAGTTATCAATTAATCAATCAGTCTCTTAAGAAATCATTGTCGAAAGCCTTGACACAGTGTTATCCGCTTGCTGGCACGATCAAGAAGGATCTTTCTATTGATTGTAATGATGTAGGTGCTAACTATGTCTTAGCCTTAGTGCATTGTGGTCTTGATGACTTTTTTAGGGATCCTGACCATGGATTGATCAATAGGTTCTTGCCATTTGAACCTAGTTTTGATGAATCTAGTGCGGGTGCTCGTGTAACAAATATTCAAGTGAACATTTTTGAATGTGGTGGAATCGTCATTGGCTTGTGTGTTTCACACAAGATCCTTGACGGGGCTGCACTCAACACTTTTTTAAAAGGATGGGCGAACATGGCTTGTGAAGCTAAAGAAGTTGTCTATCCGAACTTAGTTGCACCAACTCTTTTCCCTGCGAAGCTTGTGGCTTAGAGACACGGCAATGTTTATTTCTCAGTCAATGTTAAAGGAACGCAAGTGTAGGACAAAACGATTTTTATTGAGTTCGGATGCAATTGCCACACTAAAAGCTAAGGTGACTGGACATGGAGTGCAAAAACCACCGCGTGTTGAGGTTGTCACTCCATTGATATGGAAGTGTGCAATGGCGGTATCTAAAGAAGCATGTGGCTTCCAAAACACTTCTCGTTTAACTCACTTTGTCAACCTTCGTAAAAAACCTGAATCAACAATGTCAAAAGACATGATATGTAACATGGTTCGGATCTCAAACGCAGTGTGCCAAGCTAGTCATGAGATCACTTTGCATGCTTTGGTGAACAAGGTACGCGAAAGCATTTCAAAAGTGGACGCGGACTTTGTGAATAAAGCACAAGGTAATGAAGGGTATATTGCAATGCAGAAGTCACTCCAAGAAATGGGAGAAATCGGGTCAGTAGGGCCGATAAGCAACTATAGTTTTACAGTAACATGGGCTTCTATGACATAGATTTTGGTTGAGGAAAACCGAGTTGGGTTACTGGTCTCGTAGGTGACGGTGGCCCGGTCTTCATGAATCTTGTCACTCTAATGGATACAAAATGTGGTGGTGGAATTGAAGCATGGGTGAATTTGGATCAAGAAGATATTGAAAATCTACAAGGCAGTCAAGAGTTACTTGCATATGCTTCGGTAGATCCAAGTCCTATTTGATAATTGGTATGCTCCCTTTGTTTTCCGTTAACAAGTAAGGTTTAAATTTATGTGAAAAAGGCTCATGTTATATGGGCCGTATGGCTAGCTATCCATATATTGTAATGAATTTTCAATTGAAATAAACATTTCTTTATGGTGTTCAGAAGGTTTTATATAAGGAGAAAAAAAAAATGGGAAAAGAATAAAGGGCTGGAAATAAAAAGACACTAGTCACATTGTGGTTAATTTTTAGACTTTTATAAATGATACAGTACATTCACAAAAAATTTACAAAATTATATCCTCATAATGACTTGACAACCAATTATGAAGGGTAAGAAAGAAGAAAGAGAAATTATGATGCGAAATGATTGGACCGCTAAACATTTCAAGTCATTTTGTGAGTATAATTTTGTAAACTCTTTGTGGATATAGCATTGCTCATTTATATTTTCAATAATTTTCATAGGTTTCATCCTTTACAAATATATTATTTTCTTGGAATAATAGTATATCACAAGGCCATTTAACATTATATTTCAAACAGACCGTCCATATATCAAAACAAGTTTTTAGGCAATTTATCTGCGTGTTTAATTTCGTTTACACTAATTTGACAAAACTTATTACGAATACAGTAATTATCAAATGAGATGAATAAGAACCTAATGCTAACATATCAAAACAAAACAAATAGAAAACTCAACGTGTAATTAAGATAGTAATTAAACCATTTTAAATCAAATTTAATCATATAGAGTTGTAGATAAAATAAGGGTATAACTGGTAATTCACATCTAGTTTTTATTTGTATTACTTTCGTATGTTAGAATTGGCTTCGAGAATCCAAGTTTATATTTCAGGCTTAATGGTCAGGATTGATGTAACGAAAAAAAAAAAAAAAAAAAAAAAAAAAAGAAAAAGAAAAAAAGGCTGGGAACTAAGGGTGCGTTTAATTGTAAAGAAATTCTCCATTTTTGCAAGAAATTTTTCATAAGAAAATGAAAAAACTGAAAATGTGTTTAGTCGCACTTTTTTCAACATTTTTCAAAAAAAATGAAATTCTTATTTTTCAAATTTTAACTAAGAAATTGAAAAGCCCATTCTACCATTCTCACTTTTTTCTTTCTTATTTTTTTCTCAACTCCTAAAAAACATATACACCATTCTACCCCTAATCTCTCGTATCATCCTCCACAGCTGACCGTCGCCGCCACCATCGCAATTTGAGGTAATCTTCTTATCATTTTTAAAAAGGAAAAATATAACTCTGATCCAACTAAACGCGTTTTCAAAATTCTCAACTATTCTCTATAAAAGAAAAATCATCCCCTTCTAAAAGAATTTAGAAATAGAAAAATTGAGAAATTTTTTCACCAACTAAACGGCCCCTAAAAGTTTGATGAACTTCAAGTACATTATCTTTATTTTCTTTCATATTTGTCACCGTGGAGAATCACAATCATGCATGGGAAATGAGTTGAGAGATTCAAAAATATATGTACGTATAATAACCTTTTGAGATTTTCCCACAATATGAAATCTTCGAGAGTGAGTTGGTTTGATACATAATAAATTTCGGTATCGTGTTATGATCTAAAATGATTTACTCACACAGCCAAGGGAGAGATCCAAGAATAACAGGAAGATCATGGTATAGTACGTACGTTCTGCATTTATATTTTAGATTATGGTTTAGATAACTAAACACAATTAATTGTATGATTTAATGGGAACGTAGTGCTAATTGTATCATTAAAGAATCAAAGATATACTAAATCAAGTATGATTAAATATAAAGATACCATCCATATAAATCAAATCTCATATTCTTATATGGAATCACTAATTAGAGTAGTTAATAAGCATCATGCAACTCATCACATCCATACTATAAATAGGCATTTGTATCTGCATTACCTATTGCAAAAACCATCTTTTCTAAGCTTAACTATCTCATAGCTAGTTAACAACCATTTTATGCAATGGAAGTTGAAATCATTTCTAAAGAGAGCATCAAACCATCTGCACCAACACCACCTCACTTGAAAACATTTGAGCTTTCTATCCTAGATCAGCTTATAATAAGCCCATATGTACCAATCATCTTGTACTACCCTAATCGCACCGGTGACACCATTTTCCAAGCGTTGGAAAGATCAGTGTCTCTTAAGAAATCGTTGTCGAAAACCTTGACACAGTTTTATCCACTTGCTGGCATGATCAAGAATGATCTTTCTATTGATTGTAATGATGTAGGTGCTAACTACGTCTTAGCCTTAGTGCATTGTCGTCTTGACGACTTTTTGAGGGATCCTGACCATGGATTGATCAATAGGTTCTTGCCATTTGAGCCTAGTTTTGATGAATCTAGTGCGGGTGCTCGTGTAACAAATATTCAAGTGAACATTTTTGAATGTGGTGGAATCGTCATAGGCTTGTGTGTTTCACACAAGATCCTTGACGGGGCTGCACTCAACACTTTTTTAAAAGGGTGGGCGAACATGGCTTGTGAAGCTAAAGAAGTTGTCTATCCGAACTTAGCTGCGCCAACTCTTTACCCTGCCAAGAGCTTATGGCTTAGAGACATGGCAATGTTTATTTCTCAATCAATGTTAAAGGAAGGCAAGTGTAGGACAAGACGATTTTTATTCAGTTCGGATGCAATTGCCACACTAAAAGCCGAGGTCACTGGACATGGAGTGCAAAAACCAACGCGTGTAGAGGTTGTCACTGCATTGATATGGAAGTGTGCAATGGATGCATCTAAAGAAGCATGTGGCTTCCAAAACACTTCTCGTTCAACTCACTTTGTCAACCTTCGTAAAAAACTTGAATCAACAATGTCAAAAGACTTGATATGTAACATGATTTGGATCTCAAACGCAGTGTGCCAAGCTAGTCATGAGACCACTTTGCATGGTTTGGTGAACAAGGTACGCGAAAGCATTTCAAAAGTGGATGCGGACTTTGTGAATAAAGCACAAGGTAATGAAGGGTATATTGCAATGCAGAAGTCACTCCAAGAAATGGGAGAAATCGGGTCAGCAGGGCCGATAAACAACTATAGTTTTACAAGCTGGTGTAACATGGGCTTCTATGACATAGATTTTGGTTGGGGAAAACCGAGTTGGGTTACTGGTATCGTAGGTGACGGTGCCCCGGTCTTTATGAATCTTGTCACTCTAATGGATATAAAATGTGGTGGTGGAATTGAAGCATGGGTGAACTTGGATCAAGAAGATATGGAAAATCTAGAAGGCAGTCAAGAGTTACTTGCATATGCTTCACTAGATCCAAGTCCTATTTGAATGCTCCCTTTGTTTTATGTTAGCAAGTAAGGTTTTAAATGATGTGAAAAAGGCTCATGTTATATGGGCCATGCATATGGCTACCCATATGTTGTAATGAATTTTCAATTGAATAAACATTTTTTTATGCTGTTCGTAAGGGTCTTTTTTTGTCTAAGCAAGTTATGTTTATGTTTTAATTAATCATCAAAGAAAATCGAGATTTAATTGTTCTTCCCTTTGCATATCTCAAAAACCAAACATGAGTTGATACTTTTCGACATTTCTTATCGTTTCGTTTTAATATTAAAAGATCATGTTTATTTGAGTATAATAGATTTTGACTTAAACATTTCAATATGAAAAAAAAAAAAAAAAAAAAGGTTTTGAAAGTCACATTAAAGTTGTTTTTTATGACTTAATATAAAATGTTGTCTGAAAATGAAAAGTGCTAAATTAAAGTCGTTTCTTATTTGTATATGACTTAATAAAAAATGTAAACAAACAAAGCTTTTACACTCTTATAACGACATATTAACAAATTAATACCATAGAATCTCATCTATACTAAGTTAAACTCTAAACAAGAAAACAAATTTTGTACATGAGAATAATTGGTATGCTTAATATTATGCATAAACTTGTATAACATCTTGTTGGTTTGGATATAAAAGAACCTTTTATTTATAAACTAATTATACAAATATTCTATCTCTCGGGACTTCCACATCAAGCTACAGTAGCTACAATGTTTTATTACTCCCTCCGTCTTAAATTTATTGTCCACTATTGACTTTTTTAGTTTTTGTTCTTTAACTTTGACCTTAAATATTTTTGTGGGTGTTATATAATATTTGATGCAAAATATATAAATGGGTTTTAAGTGTATTTTTCAATGGTATAATTTTTCATCAAGTATTATATAACCAAAAAAAATATATTTATAGTCAAAGTTAAATTAGTTTGACTTTGAAAATGCAAACTAGGCAATAAATTTAGGACGGGGGGAGTATTATTTATTTCCATCTACAGTAACTAACGATCGTTAGTTACTTAACGAGATAACTAATGATCGTTATTTACTGTAGCTCTAACTAATGGTCGTTAGTCACTTAACGACTGTTAATTAACGACCGTTATCTTTAACATTTTCTTAAAAAATCCGTATAAAATTGGTCCTTCATCTCAGAGGTTCGTTGCATATTTATTTCTCTCATAATTTACATAATTGGTCCTTCATGTTATACGTCCATTGCAAAGTCAGTCCTTGGTCACTAACTTGACGTTAAATAGCTAACGACCGTTATCTTTAACAATTTAAAACAAATTCATACGAACTTGGTCCTTCATCTCAAAGGTTCGTTGCAACTTTAGGCCTCACATAATATTCATAATTGTTCCTTCATGTTATACATCTGTTGCAAAGTCAATCCTTGATCCTTTATGTTATACTCCTGTTGCAAAGTCAGTCCTTGATCACTAACTTCGCAATTAAGCGCTAACGTTAGGACACTTTCCGCAAAAAAATTTAAAAACCTTTACATGTTGCATTATCTTGAGTAATGAGTCAAAATGGGTTGAGATTGCTTATTAAATAGCCTAATTATATTGTTACTACCATTCTTATTTTGCAACACTTGCTAAACCTTCTTTAGCAAATCACCCTGCGGCAACGCGCGGGTGATTTACCTCGTAAAGCACTAACAAACACATTTAAGAACAAAAATTTGATCACATAGCAAAAAGTCCAATAATTTATGAGGCACTAGCACAAGCAAAAATGGTTTGAAAAAGTCTACTTTTTATTGTTGAAGAATAAAATCACACAAAATCCTAGAAGTTAATCCAAAACTAGCTACTTGATTGACAAGCATAGCTTTTATCACTGCCTAAAGTCGTGTCAACCATAAATAAATTAACAAATATAAAGCAATACCTACTCCCTCTCATCTAAAAAATAACTTTTTTCTTTTTACTTTCATGCCGATTATAAACAAGCAGGACATCAACATCCTGGTGTTTCATGATCAATATTGTGTCTATATTCTGATTTGTGTGTTTGTATTGGTTCAAAAATCATACCGAACCGACCAAAATCAACCGGGCCGAAAACCGATTTGGCCCAAAGCATAGGACCAAAAACTGAATTGAAATGTTTAGTCCATGTCCAAGTCGATCTTGTCCAGTCCGGTTCATCGGTAGGTCCGATCCAACAAAGCATATGTCCAGTTGTGCGTAAGAGCGAACCGGACCAGACCAAAATACATTCAATCCAATCAGATCGGTTTCTCGATTTGATCCGATCATCGGTCTATAATGCTCGGCCCTACTTTTATGTATCTAGAAAAACAAAATATTTACACTAAACATAAAAAAAAAAAAAAAATGTGAACTTTAAAAGAAGAGAAACAAGTCAAATAAAGACATAAGCCTTTAATAGGTGATAAGTTGTCATATGTTGTCTTGTGTTGTGTTTTGTTTCCTTCTCCCCATAAAAATAAAATAAAAAAACATCAATCAATCAAGATCGGCATCGTGTTTTTTCTTCTTGTTCCTCTACTAACCCTTTCTTGATTTCATCGCATTAAAAAACAAAACAAAAACATAAAAAAGAAAGTTCACAAATCTATTTACAGATGTACAGAAGAACCCATTGATTTGATTTGATAAAATGTTTAATTCTCCTAGACCCATTATCATTTTATCTTATTTTTTGGCCTTCTTATTATTGTTGAGGTTAATACATTGTAGCAATGACCAGCAGCATCCTGTTACACCTATCAATCGCGATCTATATCGTTCTAGGTACATACATACCCTTTATAAATCTTTAATTTTATTTACTTTAATTTTTCATTGCTAAAAGATTGGATTTTTATGTAAGATTTGGTAAAAATCTAGCTTTGAATCATAGCATAGCGCTGATATTTGATATCAGTATGTGTTTACTTTCATGTGATTCTCACGTAAATTTTTAGCAGAAAGATGCCAATCTTTGAATCATAGCATAGCGCTGATATTTGTTTGAACGTTGTTATAGCTGCTTTCGATTGCTATTTTTCTTAGACATATGCTCAATTCAACAGTTTTAAAGTAAAAAGTACCAACCTTTATTAACTTTTCATTTTTGTTGCCATTTTTAATATAGTGATGCTTTGATGGAAGAGATAGAAGCATTGGTTAATCGACACAAAGATAGACTCCATGTGAGTGTTCTCTGGCACTTTCTTGCTCTGTCCACTTTGTGATATCTGCTCATTGATTTGGTAAATTTTTAACAGATGGAGACATTTCAAAGTTCAAATAAGGGATATCGTGCTGAACTAAACGTAGTTACATATTGCCGGAATAGGACAGCTATTGATGACAAATCTAAGTTCCGAATACTTCTCGTAAGTCCTGTTACTATAGTACTTTTAATTGCATCACATGGAAGGCAGATTGAATTCCAATTTTGCCTTCGTTTCGTGTATATAAACAAAGTAAAAGATCTGAAGAAAGCAACGCTTTTATTGTATTTGACATGTATTGTCTCATATTGTGATTACTGATCTTTTTGACAGATGATTACTTGTCTTCCAGAGTTTTGGGCAGCATGCACGGGAGCTTATTACCTCCGAGCTTGCATTAAGGATACTCTCCATCTTAAGTGAGGAGCAATTTTTACCTAAAGTGGATCCTGTGTTGCTGAACAAGACCCTTGAGAAGATTGTAATAAAGGTCAGACCTTTGATATTATACTTGTACACTTGAACTAAAGACGTATGTCTTTATCTTCACTAGAAAAAAATTGCATTGCCAAAAAGTCTCTATGGATTATAAAGGAGTGTGCATTGTGCAATGCCTTGTTATTGATGTCAATATTTTAACTTTTATTTCTTTCAAAGTTTGAAACTTCATGAAAAGTTTCCCTCACGGATATCACTTTTTGTGTCATGAGTATATGTGCCAAAATGGGCTGGTTGGGTAATGGGTCAAACATGTACCCATAATAAATTTTGAATCATCTATCTTTTATTGGTAACAGATAGATGAGGTTGTATGCATACTAAAAGACTTAGGGCCACTTCTGATGCGGCCGACCATTTGACCCGTTTCTGTCTTGGCTAATATATAAAATTTACCCTTTTACAAGCAAAATTGATCCATTTTTGGCAAATGTTTCAAAATTTCAACCTTTCCTTCTGAGAAGTTTGATGTAGATCCAAAGTAAACAAAATTGTCAAAGATTTGTGTGATTTTTGTACCAAATACAGAACTACTTAATGCTGATCTTTCTGAAAGTTTCTTTAAATGTGGATTTGATTTCCATTCTCGAGTTATAATTTGATTTTTAGATAGTATGATAAAAATGCTCAAATGTAACTAGCGCATAATAATAATCTTTCAGGTGGTACCTTTGGAAAATCTGAATGGACGCAAAAAAGTTGAAGCAGGAGAACTTTGTGAAAGAAGAAATGGTCCTGCTTTTATATGTTACTTTGCTGCGTCATTTATCTACTTGCAGAAATAATATTGCTCACTTTAGTGACTCTGTTTCTGCCTATTCTTTGCAGGCAGAGGAGTTGATCTCAATCGAAATTGGAGTGTAGATTGGGGGAAAAAAGAGAAGGTTAGTAATTAGATATCGTACCATTTAAAGGTGGACAGATCGGCACATCGGGCAGGTTGGGTAATGGTCAAAATGGGTTTGTTGAGTTGGTTCATTTAATTTAAGTACGGGATGAAACGGAATATCCTGGTTCGGTTGATTGCAAACACTTCTCTGTCCAAATTTTAAATATTTTATAAACATTAAATGCGCTGTTGATCTTTGGCTCTTAGCAAATGTCAAATTTTTAGCTGTGTTCTGGTACAAGCATCTTATTGTTTTTTATATTTCAGGATTTTGATCCGTATGAAGAGAATCCCGGGGCTGCTCCATTTAGTGAGCCGGAGGCTCAGCTTATGCGGAAGCTCTCAATGTCATTTGACCCACACATTTGGGTCAATGTTCATTCTGGAATGGAGGTAATCAACACCTCCTTCCTTTTCTGAATTTATGTAGACTATTATACTTGATGGATGGGTAGTAGTCAGGATGCAGTGTTATCATGGAATCATGACAGATTTGACATCCGGATTCTGTTTATACTCATTCCATTCCATCACGTCTGAAGCATTGTTTCTTTACATATGCAACGGGATAGGTCTTTTACATCATTGATTTTATTATTATTTTTTTTCATAGGCTCTGTTTATGCCTTACGATCACAAAAATACAACGCCATCTGGACTGGAATCACAGAAAATGAAGTTGATGCTCGAAACGCTAAACCACCTTCATTGTGGAGACCGTTGTGTGGTTGGATCAGGAGGCGGATCCGTTGGGTCAGTATTATATTATTCATATAATTTATGGAATTTTCTGTTTATATCTTAGGTAAAAAGGTAACAAATTTAGTGGGTTGGGCAATAGGTTGAAACGGTTTCAGGACTGAACTGGCAAGATTGACACACTAACGTTTTTATGCCCCTTTTCCGTTAATTATAGCACATATAGTTAAAGAAACCCGCTTTCCATTAGTTAGGTGTTGATAGTCTCATGTTTTTCATATTTTATATAATTCACTTTATCTGAAACAGGTATCTGGCACATGGTACCACAACAGATTACATGTTTGATGTGGCGAGGGTTCCCATGTCTTTCACCTTTGAGGTTTGTGCATACACATACTGCTAAATTTCAGCTCCCCTGATCATATTTATTTCAATTTGCTTACACTCATTGTTGACTTGCCAGATATATGGAGATGAAAAAGCATCCTCAAGAGACTGCTTCAAAATGTTCAACCCAGTGGACCATCCCACCTTCAATGTACGTGATACATATCCCTATTATTTTTGCCACGTCGTTTCTACTTTTCTATGGATTAAAGTCTGTCAAAAGGGCGGCCTTATTGGCATCAAATTCATTTGCTAATTCTCCATTAAAGATGTGAGGTGGCAAGATTTACATGTCCAAACGGGTCCGGGTTGAAACATGTCACTTTAAGTGCCGGTCAAAGAGGATTGTTGGTTTTTGTTGACCCACTACCACATTTTTTGTCCATTCCTAACAATTTTCTAAAAGAACAAACATGTGATTTATGATTACAACGTTGGTACCTTAATAATAATACTATTGTAAAGACTAAGCCTTCTAGTAAATTGCTTTAGGAGGTTGTATGCATAAAAAAATAGACATTCGGCAACTTTAACTTGTTTGACGCTCTTTACCCGTCCTGTTTTGGTTAAAATTTCTAGTTGGACCCCTTTGAGATAATACCCAATTCAAATGCACCGATTCATATGTAATTGGGTGGAATCTGCCTCTAAAAAGATGTATACTTTTGACCCAAACATCGAAATCTATATAAAAAAGCAGATCCTTTTTATCCCCAAAAAAGGACAGTTTCATATTCAATATGGATCTGGGATTAGAAAATGTGTAACCATCATTTAATATTTAAACTCTTGTGTACTTATCAAAGTTTTTTTAAATTATAAGAGCTAGTAACAACTTAATAGTTGAAGCTTTTGTTTAAATGCTTTGGAAAGTCCAAATGTGACATTTTGAGAGGAGTGTGTAAACATATATCTCCACTTGATGTCAAGATTTCAACCCATTCATATATAAGTGGGTCACTTTAGGCTATGTATCTATGGTTTTAATACTATTTATATATTCTTTGCTACTGTAATAAAGTACAAAAGGAAAAAAGAAAGAACCTGTTAAAAGGTTGACCCAACCTGATCCGATCTGTTTTGAGTTTTGACCCACCAAAAAGATATCATTTTGACCCTTTACACAACCCACCCATTGTCACCTCTCCAAATTCAAGGTACTAAATTCTCCCTCTTGATTTCAGAGAGTTCTCAATGAGTGGTCTGCGACATTCTTCACAATGTTCAATATGGGAGCACACCAGATGAATGATCCGCAAGAGTCAACCCCTTTTAATGTGGATCACTTGATTTCCATAGATGACTATTTAAACGGATATTTAATAGAGAGAAAAAATAGATATGGTCAAAAGACGGAATTTCTGGACCTTGGTTTGCAAGAAATCAGAACATATTTCAGACTCTTCTTGCTATCTTCGGTGATGTTAATGTTTATGTTCTGTTCTCGAATCGCAAAAAGCAACAGATCACATTTGCCTTCCCTTTCTCTTTGAAATCCACAGCCTTTAGGAAAGATGAGATGTGTATTATTTACTTATTAATTACGGGTTGCCTAATTGAATTGTTTTTTAGCATTTTTTTGAAGCAGAATGTTTCAGGTTAGTATATGGCTCTGATTTGTAGAAATGTTATTTACACGTTACGAACGATGATTTATTTGTAATTTGTTGTGCACTAATAGAAACATGAGTTTTTCAACATGTCCCTTGTTTTGGCATTAGTAGTATGGTTTCAAGTTGGCGTTTTAGGATGTTTGATACTTTGATCAATTACACCATTATTTGGGTGTCAATTTATGTATCATAGTATTTCTATTTTGTCATCGTTGATCTTTGTCTTGCAACAAACCACTTAAATTCTGTTGTTATGATTGGCTCGGCAACTCATTTAGCCCTATGTTTGTATAAGAGTTCGGCAGGTTTGTTGTATACGACAAACTTGAATTCCTTGTGTTACCATGTTAGGATGATGTTATGGTATCACAAACGGTTCAAGTCATTGAAAAGGTCCTACTTTCTCGCCATCTTAAGGTTGTATGAGTATCACCTTGTTATTTACGACAAATATTGTGGAATTGGTTCAGGACACATTAGTTTTAGTCACATTGGAGAACACATTGACCACGGTTGTCACATATTGTTTGGTCATTGTTATATGGGGAACCATACGGTCCAGGTACTTGTTTCATGTGTGGAATAAACTAGCAATTTAATCCAACTAGAGAAATTACACTTTTATATTTTTTTTTGCAAAACTGAAGTGAGAAAAAGTCTCCTTTCTTTGACCTCTAAAAATAAATAAACACCAACATTACGTATATTACAAAAAAAAGAAAAAAAAAGAAAAAGAAAAAGTTACACGGATGGTCCTTGTGGTTTACACAGATTGCATGTTTAGTCCCTATTTCATTTTAATTACACCAGACGCACCTATTTTGTGAAACCTTGCACATTTTAGTCCCTAATTTGGATGTCCCGTTAGTTTGGCCGTTAAGTCATAAAATGGTGAGGGCAGTTGTGTCTTTTCAGGTTATATCTTATTATAAAACTTCACCCAACCCCATTGACCTTTTATTTCCCTCCCAATTGCTCATCACAGTTACCCAAGTAATACCCAAATCCCGATTATTAGAATCCGATCATATGTAAACCCTAGAATCAAAATCAAAAAATTGATAATGTCAATGGGTTCTAAAAGCTGGAGAATACGAGAGAAGCATGAGGGAAATGCACCTCTGAAAGAATACGGTAACAAAACTACTTCATTTACCTATTTTGGAACTGTTTTGGCAGATTATTGTGTTAATTGATGGTGTCTTGGTTTATATTACCTTCAATATGTTGTAGTAATTGTGTTTTTCTTATTGCATTTTTCAGATACACAGCCTATCATGTTTTCTATGGAAATACATCATGCTGGGAAGTTTAAAGACTGATGCAAGGAGGTATGTTAATGGTTTAGTTGCGTATGTGGATGGCTTTGATATCGATAAGTTTTCAGTACATGAGTTGAATGATGTAATGGAAGAATTAAGTTATGTTAATGAAGAAGAACCTATTTACTATAATTATTTGATTCCTGGGACAAATTTAGAAATGGACTTAGAGCTCTAGGAAATGATATTGATGTACATGGTTTGGCTAAGTATATCAAGGATGACAAGATGATTAAGTTGTATTGTGAACATGAGACATCAAAACTGCTCCTTTTTTGATCCCCCCAATTAGAAGCAATGTGGTGATTGAAGAGTTACCCACTGACACTCCCACTCCCACTACATCCCCATCCAAGAAAAGGCCAAAAAAAAAGTTGTTGATAGAATACCATAAACCCTCTACCTCTGACACTGCAACTCCCACTCCCACTTCCACTCCCAACAATGCCAATACCACTGCAACTCCCACTCCAACCATTCCCAACACCACTACAACTCCCATTCCAACCATTGCCAATGTTAGTGAACCTGAGCCTGTGCCTGAGACTGTGGAAGATATTGTTCAAGAACTGTTGAACAATGACTATGATTTTGATCCATTTGATGGCAATGTGAATGCAAATATGAATGAAAATGAGAATGAAGGGCCAAGTAAAACTGTGAATGAAAAGGAGAATGAAGGGCCAAGTAAAACTGTGAATGAAAAGAAGAATGAAGGGCCAAGTAAAACTGTGAATGAAAGGGAGAACTATGAACCTTTAGAAAACTTGGTAGGTAGTGAAACAGAGGATGATAGTGACTCAGATGAGAGTGACAATAGTTCAGATGAGGATGATTCTGACTGACTCCTCCCAAACCAACAATCAAACTAAGTCAACCAAGAGTTCTTGGTCAACAAAGTCAAGCAGTAAGGGAGAGGAGAGATCAATTTATGATCCGGTGTAAGCACAGTGTTTTCCCAGGTCGTTATGCCCCAGCGAGATTGAAATTGTGTTTGGAAAATGTTCAAGGGATTCAGTGATTGAGGGAAGTAACAAATAATGATTTGGAGTTGATTTACACTATTGGATTGATTTGGATTAAGGTAAATAACAGTATTAAAAATTACATGAATACATATATGTAATAAATGTAGACTGAATTAAATACAATTACGATTACGTGCTGGGAAAAAGGTGAGTTTTAAGTAAATTTAAACTAGAGGGGGTGAAAATGAAATTTTTACAAACTTAATATTAAAAGAAAATTTTAAATAAAAGAAAATTATTTTTTTGATTATTTTATTACTTAATATTAATTAAAAACTATTGAAACTATTAATTAAAAACTATTGAAACTATTTAATTTAATTAAAACTAATTTAAACCTAATTTAAATTTAAGAAAAATACTAAAGTGACTTAGAAAAATATGAAATTTTTTACAAAACGAATTAACCATTACAGGAATCCTAAAAAAGTTATATATAAGCTAATTTAATAATTATTTACTTAATTACTAATTAAAAACTATTTAAACTAATTTAATTATGAAAAATCCTAAATGAACAGTAAAAAATATGAAACTTTTATTAAAAATTCTTTATTAATTATAAAAGCTAGGAAAAATATATAAAGGTACTATTGTTTATAAATAAGCTGAAAAAAAAATTAATTTTTGGCTTTTTTAATTAAAATTATTTAAACTTAAATTACTTATTATAAATACTAAAAAAACTCAGAAAATTATGAAATTTTTTCTGAAACTATTTTAATATATTAGAAACTTAGAAAAAATATAAAATTGAAAATTGCTTTTTGAAAAAGCTAAGCAATAAGCCAAATGGCTTAAATAGAAGCTATCACTATTTTTAAAGTTGGCTTTTCTTGGATTTTCTTTTACATATCTATTTAACTACTGAAAATAAGTAACTTTAATGAAGACAACTTTTATGAAGCTTAAAAATAAGCAGTTTGAAAACCAAAAAGCTAAACAGAAGTCCTAATAAGCTTTGAAATTGGATTTTTTATGCAATAAACTACTATTAAGCTACAAATGGTAAATTAAGCTATAAACAACCAAAGGGCATCCAAATAAGCTGAAATGAACAGGATAAGCACTAGGGATAAGCCACAGATTACAAATAAGCACTTTAAATAACACACAAGCCAAGGGGTCAAAATGAGTAACTTGCAGCCCTTGGTGGGGCCCACGGGCTTGCTCAGGGGTCCAAAACAATGATTGATCTAGAAAGATGGGTAGAAGGGCTTTTCAATAAGCCAATAAGCAGAGCTTATCGCTTAGAAATAAGCCAATGGGGGACTTGTGAACCTGGGTGACTATACTGAGTCACTGAGTATACTGTGTGATGTGAGGGTAACTTGGGGGGTGAATAAGCTATGGGCAAGACTACTAAGATCCAAAATAAGCCTAGAACTATTAAGCCCTACTGATAAGCTACTCAAAAAGCCAAGGGTGAGGGCTTGGGCCCACAAATGAACCTTGGAGGGGCTTATGAAAAGTGGGTAATTGCCCTGGTGCAGGGGAGGTTCTCTCCCTGCAGGCCTAAACAAGTGCCTGAATAAGCACTTTAATAAAATCCTAAAAAAAAGCCAAATGAAAATTCCACAAGTTAAGCTGGTAAATTTCAATCTCCAAAAAGATCAAGGCCTAATTGTGGAAACTAAAATCATGAAAATTCTTGGAAAAATTAGTTTTCTGCCTAACTATGCAATTTTGACTTTTTGATTATGATCCTAGGTTTGACTTATATGAACTTTGATTGCCTCTAATCTACTGAGAATGATGTATTAATCTAGAATGGAACTAATTTAAGCTACTTTATCAACTTTTACAAAGATTTGAAGGGTATGCTAAGTTAAAATCCTAACAGTTATCTAACTAGGTGAGATTACAATTGATTTTGACTTTTTACTGATTGAGGACTGGTTTTTATGACCTAAATGATGCACTAGGAATTATGGCAACATGTACCAAGCAAGAACCACAACAAAAGTTCAGTTTATCACAAAGCTATCCACAAATTCAAACAACCTGATAAAAAACTTAATTTTTGGTTTCTTAAGCAAATGAACACCTATGATTGTGAAATTGCTTTCTAATGACTTATTAGGTTTTAATAAGCTCAAATGAGCACAGAAACATAGGATTAAAACACAAATACCTAGAATACTATATTAAGATAAAATGGAAGTGAAACTATGATTTTTTGAGTACAAAGAGATCTATTGAACAAACAATTGATTTTAAGCTACAACAAGACTTAATTAAAGCTAATAATCAAATAAAACACAGAGATAAGCTATTATAAGCAATGGAACAGTAAAATGAGAAAATGGAGCTATGATCTTACAAATGCCTTCCTGCTTGCACACAAGGAACCAAGGACCAAATAATCAAACCTATTGCCTCCCCTGAGGCTCTAACCCATGGCCATCCATGATACACCATGCTCCAGCCATCATCATCTTCTTTGTTGAATTTTTGATCAATTTTTGATTTTTTATTTATTTTTAGTTTATGAAAAGAACACTGGTCTAAATGATTCTAAATGATCACAGAAGCTCTTAAATGAACTTATGAGAGCTTAAGGGTGACTAAACAACAGCTTTCAACAACTTTCCAATGATTTGAAATTTCCAAGCACAAAATTCAAATTAGAATTTAAAACTGAGAACTTTGAAATTGAAGATTGAAATGAGTTTTAATTATGATAAAAATAATTAATACAAGGATCTTTAACTAGGAATAAAAATGAAAACGAGTAATTTAAACTAAACGACATACATTTGAACTAATAAAAACTACACACTGCTTCTCTTGCTTCTTCTTCAATTTATAGGCTTTAATTAGGGTTTCCTGACCCTTGTGTACAAATCCCAGCAGTAACATGGACCATAGGATCAATAAAATTTAATCTTGACCATTGAGGAGTTTTGGCGCCAAAATGGTTAGGCCAAATTGCTTCTGAGAAACTGCAATTGGGGGGGGGGGGGGTGCATTAAATTTTGAGGGGATGTTAGGTGAGTAGTGGATAGGGCGGTGGGATGTGATAGAGATGGTGGGGGTGGTGGGATGTGACTGGTAGCAGGGTGCAAGTTGGGGTGAAGAAGGAGGGAGGGAAGGGGTGTGTTTGACCTGGGTTTGACCCTCCTATTTTTATTATTAAAACGGGAGTTGGGCTGGGGTGAGGGCTTGTATTTGTGTTTGGACTTGACCTGGGTGGGTTTGTTTGTGGATCAGGTTTTTGGTTTAATGAAATAATACAAGGGTCCGTTTGGTGTAATGTTATCACAAGGACCATTCATGCAATTTTCTGAAAGTTAGGGATCTGAATTGGAATTTTTCCAAAGTTATTCCAAGGGCGAGACTTGACAAGTTCCAATAATACAAGGATCATAATTGACTTTTCGACATTTGAAATTCCCAGGGACTAAATATGTCAAATCTGAAACTACAGGGACTAAACTTGTAATTTTCTTCAAACTTTTCACCCAGGGATAAAACTTGACACTTGTGAATTTCAAAGAACCAGTATTGACTTTTTCTTCCAAAATCCAATGCTTAGGGGCTATTTCTGCCAAATTCCAAACTTGAGGGACCATTTCTGCCAATTTTGCAAACTTTTGCTCCAAGGACTATTTTTGGCATTTTGTGATTCTTCAAGGTGTGTTTTGACAATCTGAGCTCGAAAGTGGTGATTTGCTTCCCCGGCTCTGGCTTTTGATATGATTTCCAAACTCGTGCTCGTTTTTGTCCTTTTTGGCCTCATTTTTGCCATTTTTTTGAAATATCCGTTCCTGCACGATCACAAACACAAAAACACAATATCTTTGGCATTTATGGTTAGTTTGTGTCTGTTTTTGTCTTAATATGGACAGAAAAAGGTGTGTGAATAAGCACACACTAGTGACTTTTGTTGATGAAGGGAACTATGCCGAAGAAATGAATGTTGATATGCAAGATTTCCATTTAAATATAGATGCAGATGTTGAGTAGGTGAGACATGGAGGTAGAGAAGAAGAAAATGATGATGCACCAAACAAAGAAGATGTTGAGGAAATAGATCATGAAAACCTTGAAAGTGGTTCAGATGAGGAATTAGATGAGCTTGAAAAGATTAGGAGGAAAAAGCTTAAAGTGATAGAAAATGCAAACAAGGATGCAGAGAACATTGTGCATAAGCATTCTTTCTTTTTTGGTAAAAAATTTTGTAGTGCTGCTGAAGTGAAAGAGAGAATAAAACTGCACTCAATTGAAACTAGGAGACAATTACATTTGGTAAGGAATGATAAGGTGAGGGTGAGGGAAAAGTGTCTAGGTAGAATTCCATTGTTTACTACACAAGGTGATGGGCCTAGTAAGCCTGCAATTGATGCATCAACAAAGTAACCATCAAAGGGAAAAGGTAAGAAAGGAGTTGGGCCTAGTGATCCAGTTGAGCCCAATAAGAAAGGCATTAGTTTAGGAGGTAGAGGCAGGCCCAAACCATTAGCAGAAGATGAATGTCCATGGACCTTACTAGTGTCAAAGATTACCAATTCTGAGACTTGGGAAGTTAGAACACATGAACCCAACCACAAGTGCCTACAATCTAGAGATATAAAGGCTTGCACTTCTAAATTCATGTCCAAGGGTATCATTGACCAAATTGAGAAAAATCCAGAAGTTCCCATTAGAGCACTTCAAGACCAGTTGCAAAAGCAATATGAGGTTGGTGTGTCTAGAATGAAAGCTTTTAGGGCTAAATCAACATCAATAAATCAAGTAAAGGGGGATTACAAGCAACAATATTTAATGATGAGAGACTACTGTTTAGAGGTGAAAAGGGCAAATCCTGGTACAACTATAAGGATTGAAGTTGAAAGAGACACAGATCTATTAGAAGAAGAAACAAGGGTTTTTAAAAGGATCTACATATGTTTAGGTCCACTAAATAGAGGTTTCAAAGAATGTGGAAGGATTTTGTTAGGGCTTTATGGTGCATTAATGAAGGGTCCATACCCTGGACAACTTTTGATTGCTGTTGGATTAGTTGGAAACAATGGCATATGCAATTGTTGAGAAAGAGACAACTAGTTCTTGGACTTGGTTTTTGGAGTGCCTTGGTGATGATCTAGATCTGTGTAGGGAATCTAACTACATTTTTATAAGTGATAGACAGAAGGTACACATTTGACTTTTTGTTTCAATTATTGTCCCTATCTATTTGATATTCTAACTTTTGTCTATTTCATACAGGGCATCATACCTGCATTGGCTAAGGTATTTCCTTGTGTTGAGCACATGTTTTGCCTTAGACATATACATGAAAATATGAAGCGCAAGTGGAGTGGACAAGCATATAAAGATCACCTTTGGAGATGTGCCACTGCAACCACAGTATTTCATTTTGAGCATGCAATGGATGAGTTGAAAAAGTTCAACAATGATGCATTTGACTGGTTAGCAGTTATTCCTGCTCATTCTTGGGCAAGATCCCATTTCTCAGGTAATACATATTGCATTTTACTTAAATTGCTCATAATTGTATTCAAATAGTTTATGCAGTTTACTTAAGTACTTTAACTATCCTCATAACAGGTAGAGCTAAATCTGATATCTTGTTGAACAATTTGTGTGAGGTTTTCAATGGAAAAATATTGGATGCTAGGGATGCACCTATAATTAGTGCCTTAGAATACATTAGACATTACTTGAGAAGAAGGATTGTGAATGTTCTTGGTGTGATAGAAAAAACTGATGGCCCACTCACCCCTACTGCCACTAAAATATTAAAAGCTAATATGGACAGAGCAAATAGTTACTCAATAAGCTGGAATGGGGGGGGGGGGAAGAATATGAGGTCAAAGGAACAAATGGTGCTCAGTATGTGGTGAATGTGGTAAATAGGGAGTGTAGTTGTAGGAGATGGGAGTTAACATGCATCCCTTGTGCACATGCTGTGGCTACCAACTACAATATGTCACTTAATGGGATTAATGTGGGAATACCAGAAGAGTGGGTGCATAAATGGAAAGATAATGTGGAAGAAATCTCAAATTCCTGCAAAACTCACTCCACCAAAGCATCATACCCAAGTGGGGAGGCCAAAAAAGAAAAGAAGGAAAACAAAAGAAGATAAGGCAATGGTTAAGGATGGAAAACTGTCAAGGGCATTTAAAATTGTAACATGCAACAAGTGTGGAAACATGGGTCACAACAAAAGATCTTGTAAAGGTCAAACAATAAATCAACCAGTTGGATCATCTACACAAGCTGGTTCAAGTTCACAAGCATCTACACAGGCTGCTGGTCCAAGTTCACAAGCTAAGAAAAGGTCCTCATCTACACAGGCTGCTGGTCCAAGTTCACAAGCTAAGAAAAGGTCCTCATCAACAGGGGCTGCTAGTACTCCTCAATCTACACAGGGTGCATCTACACAGGCTGCTGGTACAGGTCCAAATGGTAGGAAAATGTCATCATCTACACAGGCTGCTGATGCAAGTGCCCCAAAGAAGCAAAATAAGAAAGCTACAGCTGGTGGTAATGGAGGATCACAGAAGAAAGATAAAGTTGCAGGGTGATCTTTTGCTTATTTGCCAATAACTATTTTCTATGTATTTGACAATGCTTATGCTGTCTTTTGTGTAATTGAATATGACAAGTACTTTTGATTAACATGGTATGTATTGTGCAGTATTGCAGTATTGCAATATCTGTATATGACAATGCTTATGATTAGCAATGGTTAAGGTTGACTTTTACTAGTCAAAGCTAGTTTTCTTTCAATAATCTATTCAATTTATGTATTCACTTTGTAGTTGTGCAAAATATGTCTTGTAGTATAAACAGTTTATTAATGGTTCAGTTTGACTATTAGTAGTCAAACTATTCTTATATAACGAGCATTATTGACTTTTAGTAGTCAAACTAGTTTTATACGTTCACTTTAGCTATTCAATGTTAGTACAATTTCTATATGTACTTTGTGTATTCACTATGCAAATACAGTAATATGTTTGGTAATGGTTAAGTTTGACTATTAGTAGTCAAATTAGTTTTGTATAAAGAGTTACAGTTGACTTTTTACTAGTCAAAGTAACCAAATGCATATCACAAACTCACAAAGTTACCCAAATCTAAACTACTTCATTCATTACGACTGCATACAATAGTATTTGACCATTACATCCCATAAGACATCTTACATACAACAATACTTGACCTTACTTATCAACTTAGGCCAAGATGCATTACCATAATACTAAGAAAAGCTAACCAACTCAACATCAAATACATCTTTGTCTTTCTAAGTTGACCTTTCAATTCTTCAATAGCAACTTCATGCCTGTTCCTAGCTCTTAACAATCTAGGGATAATTTGAACAGCACCCTAGATTGGAGGATCATACCAATCATTCCAACCACTTCGTTATCCCTGTACAAAGAAAAGAAGATAAATAAGTTTTTGGGTTTTGATTAAACCACGTACTTCGTATTTTATATCTTACCTGAATGGGGCAACCGTAGAAACGGCGACCTGGATGTTGATCTGTCTATGAAGTTTTGATTATGCATACTTGACCACACCTACAGAAAACCATGATTGGAAAATAGTTGTGTAAGTTTTAGGGTTTTCAATTAGGGTTTGTGTGTGTGTTTAGGGGTTTTTTTTTTTTTATTAATCCGGGTGGGTTAGGATCATAAAAGGGGGTTGGGTGAGGTTTTATAATAAGATATAACCTAAAAAGACACGATTGCCCTCACCATTTTATGACTTAACGGCCAAACTAACGGGACATCCAAATTAGGGACTAAAATGTGCAAGGTTTCACAAAATAGGTGCGTCTGGTGTAATTAAAATGAAATAGGGACTAAACATGCAATCTCTATAAACCACAGACCATTCATGTTTTTTTATTTTTATATATATATATATATATATATATATATATATATATATATATATATATATATATATATATATATAAGATATGTAATGTTGGTGTTTATTTATTTTTAGAGGTCAAAGAAAGGAGACTTTTTCTCACTTCAGTTTTGCAAAAAAAATATAAAAGTGTAATTTCACTAGTTGGTTTAAATTGCTAGTTTATTCCACACATGAAACAAGTAACTGGTCCGTATGGTTCCCCATTACAAATATTTGCGCATATGCAAACTTAATTAAAAAGTAGGTCTCGAAAAAAAAATCTTATTTATACTTCATATAAAACAAAAATAATCTTGTTTAAAATTCAATCTTAAAAATGAGTAATGTTTAATCCCAAAATACCCTTTTATGACCATTCGTAATAGGAGAGTGAAGACCGGGTCTTCCTCTAATGAAGACGCATCTTCATTGTTACACTCCCCTCGGAGCACACGTCTTGAAGCCAAATTTTGCAAGACACGGTCGTGCAAACGACCGAGTCGTAGGAAGTTCATTGTGTGTGTGTGTGTTTATTAAATTGTTTTGGTGAGATATATATGTGTTTAAGTGGGTTATATTTTGGTGGTGACATTGGTTGTCTTATTTCACTAAGTTGGCGATGAAGTTGGTTGTATAAAGAAAAAGCTGAATGACGCTGAAGTGGCGATGGTAAATGAGGTCTTGGGGTCTCCTTATTACACCTGGTCTAACACTTAAATTTCCTACTTAAAATTTCAAAAATTGTTGCCTTAAAACCATTTTTAAACCCCATATTATATAGATGGCAAGTTTTTTAATACGTGCCTTAATAATGTTCCCACATAAAATTTTTACAATAACCAAAATAAATCATGAGCTGACCAATAGATGGCGAGCTCGGGCTAATTCCTGATGAATGGTAAGCTGTCGCAAAGGACTGGGGTGATCGACTAATGATGACGAGGACTGAGTAACAGGTGGAGTCGATGACATAGGTGAAAATGATGATGAAGCAATGGCTAAATGGCGGACAAATCACGTAAGGATCGTCCTGAGTGGGGATCATCCAGAGTCGTGTTTGTCGGGATCCAGCCATGAGGATGTCCTCAAGTACGTCGAACGAAGGCATGATCTGTGACAACGGTAGAGGGTAGGTATAAGTGTTTCAAAATAACAAACCCACACAATACCAAAAACTATATCAACGCTCTTCCAAAAACTCACAATATAATTAACTTATTCCAACTAATAATAATAAATAATATCGCATTACTCAATTCGCGAAAACAAACAACTACTATATAACACTTATCATAACTTTATATTAATCAAATCTCTTAAGTCTTCGGCTTGGCAGGCAGGCATGCGTCGGTCTTGGGATCAATTTTTGAAAAGCAGTTATAGTCTAGGTTCTTGATAAGTACCTAGTTCTCTATAACTTGAGCTCAGATACCAATTTGTAACACCCCCAAAATTTGGTAAAGCGGAAGTCTTAATCAAAGCTTCGGGGTGCTACGGGGATTGGTACACAACACAAGCATAGGAAACTAAAATGCATCATCCATAAATAAAACAATTCAAATCCAAATATTTAAAGTTTACAGTCATCCCAAAAGTATGTAAGTAAGCCCAAATAAAACATAACACTAGGTGCCAACAGTTTATCAGAGTTGCCAATTGATCCTCCAACTATGCCCATTTGCCAAGCCTCCAAACAAGCAGTATATCCAAACATCAACACTAATTACCTGAGAAAACATGCTAAAAAGGTCCGCTAACACTGGTTAGTTCATAGGTTTTTCTAAACATTAGTGGACCAAATCAATAACAAGTTTGCTATACTAGACTAAGTCACAAACCAACCAATCATACACACACATAAGTGTATCAAACCATAGAAATAATCCCTATAGGTGCAATATATAGTCCTGCACTAACTACAACACATACAATAATATTCCCCCACAATTGCAGCACATACAACATATAACCATAGCCAGTTACCATAGAAAACATATCAAAATCATAAAATAACATTTGGTCGATTCAAAACGGTTTTGCATGTTTTCTCACTCAAAGTTTGCAAATAGCAGTATAAGTGTAAAAGTGGGGCTATGAAACTCACCTCGATCAAGCAAAGCACAAACACAAATCAACAGTAGTAAGGGACGACAACAGCTAACACGACACGACACTACAGACTCGGCACAACCTAATAATATAAAGTCTTGTCTTAATATGTATCCCATACAAACTATATGCGTAAAATCTGCCAAAAGGTTAATCATTTCCATTTCTAAAAACATTCTTATTTTAGTCTTTAGTTAAAGCTGTGGAAAACTAGAAGGGGGGGTTGAATAGTTTTACGTCGTTTTTAATTTGTTATAAAAATTTGTTTAAAAGTTTTCTTTGTTTTC
This sequence comes from Artemisia argyi, assembly GCA_030686995.1. NCBI lineage: Eukaryota > Viridiplantae > Streptophyta > Magnoliopsida > Asterales > Asteraceae > Artemisia > Artemisia argyi. The sequence continues at coordinate 131,283,999 of CM060709.1, read as the reverse complement.
AAAAGTATAGATTCGATGCTATATGAAATCAATTCATGCACAATATGAACAACACAAAATATGTATGATAAAGCAATAATAACGTAAGTAAAGAAATAGATGAGAGTTGGAAAGATCGAACCGCGAGACAAGAGATTTATAGTGGTTCGGCTACAAGGTCACCTTCCTTGCCCTACTCCACTCCCCGAGCACCAAACTCGAGAGTTTTCTTCACTAAATCAACAAGCTCCCTTATGGCGGAGAAAGCCTTACACACCAATTTACACACCACAAATACTTCACAACTTAATCACAACTTAATCACACCTCTTCTTCACACCTATCTTCTACACACCAATCTTCTACACACCAATCTTCTTCACACCTATCTTCTACACACTAATCTTCTTCACACCTATCTTCTACACACTAATCTTCTTCATACCTATCTTCTACACACTAATCTTCTTCACAACTATTCTTCTACACAACTAACTACTAACCAATCACACTATATAAATATCTAACACAACTATCTTCTAACAAATATTCACAACTAATCACACTATGAAATAAATAGAATGATGATGCTCTAACAACTTAGATGTGGAGATCACAACAAGTTGTAATACTTCTTGTCTTGAGGGATAGAAGTATTCTTCTCTTGCACTTGATGGGATTATGTTTGGATCACTTTGAAACAAAGATTTAAGAATGTATGATCAAAGGATTTAAAGATTGGAAATGGAGATCTAGAATAGAAAGTTTTAGAGTGCAAAAGGTGAGGAAAAAATCCAGTGTTAAGGTGGTATTTATAGGCAGAAGATTCTGACAGAGGAGCGTGGCCGGTCCCCTTAAATCAAGGCCGGTCCCCTTAATTTTAAGGGGACTGCCCCTTATAATTAAGGGGGCCGCCCAGCTGAAATGGCCAAAAACTTTGTCTTTTAGTGGGGAAAGTTTATTTGGTGAAAAACTAACTGATTTTGGTTAAAAATTAGAATTCATATATTTAGTATGAATAAAACATTTTTCTTTATTACCAAAAGTGTTTTTCAAAAATATATAATATGTTTATATAATTAAATAAACTTTGCATTAGTTAATTAAATACCCCTTTGATCATAAATTGCACTAAACACTTTGTTTATTCATACCTTAAGTGATTTGGATGTAAAGAGAAATATTAATCACTAAATACTTGTTTATGTCACAAGTTTTAGTTCTATGAGTTTATATTTTGTGATAATCAAAACATAGAGATATTGATAACATCTTAATAATGTTTTTAGGCATTATTTATGTCAACAATCTCCCCCTTTTTGATTATTACAAAACCTTAAACTCAATATATCTAAAACTTGTTTTTAGACAAGTATTATAGAGTTTACATTTCTCTTCTTCCCCTTTGTGTAAAATCAAAAAGGTTAAGCCGAGTAAGCTTCGCGAAGGAAGTATAAATGGGTAGAATGCTCCCCCTTGATGTATGCTCCCCCTCATTTGAGAGCACCAAGGAAACGAGCTATAGAGATCTTGGCTACAAAAATATTTGAAGAGAACAAGACACGTATACATGCAAACAACACTTATGCAAGAAACTAAATTCATTCAAGCATCATAGAAAAGATAAGCATTACAACATTCAATATGCTTGAAGCATATTGATTACAATAAAACAAAATAAGAGAAATATTCCTATATTACCTAGGAGAGCACTTGGACTTGCTTGCAACCCATGGTTGATTGTTTTATTTGCTTGAAGGAAAACATAAGCATAAAGCTTAGATGTTTGATTGAGAGGGATATGGAGTGGAGTATGGAGCGGAAGAGGTGGATCTCACGATGTTGTATCGTGTTAAGGGTGGTATTAGATGATTACGAGTGAGAAGATATTCAATCCAAGAAATATTTTCACTCAAGTAGAGGATTTGTTTTTGAAGGAATATGCAACAAGGGCAAAAGTGAGTGTGGTTTGTAACTTGATCCAAGTTGAGAGAGTGGGGAAGGCAATTTGCATAGGGTGATGATGGAGGTTACCCTTTGTTGCGTTGTGCAAGATGCATAGCAAGGAGATCACTAAGATCATGGATTTGGTTTATTTCATCACGGAACATTTGTTTTTCCGTGGAAATGTGGATAGGATCATAGTGTTGGTATGGATGAATTTGGTTTGTGTAGTTGGAATTGTAGTTTGATGGTTGATCAAACTTGTATGGATCATTATAAGTGGTTGGAGGTTGAGAAGTGTAGTTTGTCTTGAAGGAAGATGTTTGGCCAATGTTGTATGGTTTGTGAAGGGGGTCAAATAAATGACCTTGTTGGTTTGATGCAAAGTTTGGGAAGTAACTGGTTGGAGGTGTGGAATGACTTCCAACTTCATTTGTGATGATGGATTTGTTTCGAGGGCTTTTTCTTCGCCAAACGGGTTTTTCCGTCATCCTTGCTAGCCTTGAGGCTTTTAATTTTGGTTTGTTTGGAGAGTTCATGATGGGATGAATGGAGAGTTTTGAGGATTGGGGATATTTATAGAGTAAGATTTGTGTGTTTAAGGATGGATAAGGTTTGTTTGGAAGATTAGGACAAAATATGTTGGTGAAAAATGGGAAATGTAAGTTGAAATGGGCTAAAAAGCAGAAAAGATTCTGTAAACCCGTCCAGCAGATGGCCGGTCCCCTTAATTAGGGGGCGGTCCCCTTAAAATTAAGGGGGCCGCCTTGCATAATTAAGGGGGCCGCCCATCTGATGGTTCCCAGATTGCCAGAAATGGGTTTTTGGCAGAAAATTTTCAGAAAGGATATGTTTTTGGAATTGGATTCAAGCAAGTTCATTTCCTTTAGGCAATATAGCATCTATTATAATCAAGATATAGCATGCATGCAAAAATACTTAAGCAAAAGAGCAAATAAGCAACACATAATAAGCTAAAGGAGACAAATAAGAACAAGAGCACTAAAAACATCCTAAGGCAACTATCTTAGATCAAAGGCAAAGGTAACTAGTGAGTGGAAAACTAGTGATGAAGCAAGATGACAATGTTGTGAGTGATTTTGTCCTAGTGTGTGCTTATATGCAACAAATGTGGAGTTGTGATTGTTTCGACTTCTTAATGCAAAAAAAAAAAAAAAATTCTTAAGAAACAATCCAAAGTCTCCTTGATTCAATTTTTGCTCGATCATGAATGTCAAAGATATATATTAGATTATATACCTTGATAATTTATGAGAGAGTTTATGCATGAATGAAAAATGTTTTTAGCATTAGTCAACAATGCAAGGAAAATGTTGTTTATGTGATTCCTAGATGTGAGAATAATTTTAAAGAAATTTGATTGGGTTTTACAAAAGAGTTTATGCAAAGAAGATAAAATTTCCCAATCTTTAATTTTGTGCGAATTAGATTCCTAGACTCAGAAATAGAGAAGTTGAAGAAAAAACAAATCTAAAAAAATTGTCTAATGTAATAAAATTCAGTCAACTTGTTCCATCATTCCTAATCCTAAACGCAAGTGATTGAATAATTCACGCTTAAGGGGTTTAGTGAATATATCCGCAATGTTATCTTCCGATGCAACTTTTTCTATAGATATGTTCCCTTTTTGTACATTGTCCCTAAGAAAGTGGTGGCGTATTTCTATATGTTTAGTCCTAGAGTGTTGTACCAGATTTTTACTTAAATCTATCGCACCTTTATTATCGCACATAATGGGAACGTTTTCTAACCTAATGCCATAGTCTACGAGAGCTTGTTTCATCCATAGTGCTTGTTGACATGCCTTTCCAGCGCTTACATATTCGGCTTCGGTGGTAGAAATAGCAAGAGCGGTTTGCTTCTTCGAAAACCAAGATGTTATACAACATCCCATAAACGTGCAAATACCGCTAGTGCTTTTTCTATCTACGTAGTCTCCCGCATGATCCGAATCCGCATAGATGATGGTTTCTATGCCGGATCGCTTAGGATACCATAATCCTAAGTGTATAGTGCCTTTAATGTATCGGAAGATACGCTTAACCGCTTCTAGGTGAGAGGTTTTGGTATCCTCTTGAAAACGGGCACAAAGGCAAACACTAAACATGATATCGGGTCTACTTGCCGTCAAGTATAGTAAACTACCTATCATTCCTCTATACTTGGTGTTATCTACGGACTCACCTTCATCATCCTTTGTGAGTTTCACTTCCGTAGACATGGGAGTTTTCATGGGTTTTGAGTCTTCTAGGCCAAATTTCTTAAGCATTTCCTTAATGTACTTAGATTGGTTAAAGAATATTCCATCTTCTAATTGTTTTATTTGTAATCCTAGGAAGAAGTTAAGTTCACCCATCATACTCATCTCAAACTCATCATGCATGATTTTGGCAAATTCATCACACATGTCTTGACAAGTCGATCCAAATATAATGTCATCAACATATATTTGAACAATGATGAGATTTGGGTCTTTCCTTTTATTGAAAAGAGTGTTATCTACTATTCCCATAGAATAATCATGTTTAATAAGGAAAGCTTTTAATCGATCATACCAAGCTTTGGGAGCTTGTTTGAGTCCATACAAGGCTTTCTTTAACTTATAAACATAATTAGGTTTTGCGAAGTCAATGAATCCTGGAGGTTGTGCCACATATACCTCCTCATTGATAAAACCGTTAAGGAATGCACTTTTTATGTCCATTTGGAATAACTTAAAATCTAGGGCGCATGCATAGGCAAGAAGTATCCTAATGGATTCTAGTCTAGCTACGGGGGTATGTTAGCATTAAAAATATGTATTATGAAGTGATGGTCATTCTCATATTGTAACTTTGTGTCGTTTGTTAAGATTGGTAATAGTTTAGTCATTGGGCCTTGGACTTGGCAAGCTAATATGTTATATGCTATGTTTCATAAGCCTAGTTATCCAACCATGTAACCAAGTCCAAGCCCAAGCCCATAGAAAGCCCATAGGGCATCTCATGTTACTTACTATTTAAACACCTCAAAGCTCATTTGAGGTGTGTGCTTGTGTGTGTATTTGTGTGTGTTTTCTTTGAATAAAAGCTCCAACTTTATCACAAATATAGAAGATTAGAAGAAGAAAGATGGTGACTTGGTGACTTATATGTAATTCGTGTATATGTAGAAAGAGAGATGAAATATGAGAGCTTTTATTATGAAACACACACAAATACACACACAAGCACACACCTCAAATGAGCTTTGAGGTGTTTAAATAGTAAGTAACATGAGATGCCCTATGGGCTTTCTATGGGCTTGGGCTTGGACTTGGCAAGCTAATATGTTATATGCTATGTTTCATAAGCCTAGTTATCCAACCATGTAACCAAGTCCAAGCCCAAGCCCATAGAAAGCCCATAGGGCATCTCATGTTACTTACTATTTAAACACCTCAAAGCTCATTTGAGGTGTGTGCTTGTGTGTGTATTTGTGTGTGTTTTCTTTGAATAAAAGCTCTCATATTTCTTATATCTTTCTCTCTATTCACGAATCATATACATCACATATAAGTCACCAAGTCACTATCTTTCTTCTCCTAATATTCTATATTTGTGATAAAGTTGGTATATTTAAGGTCCTACAAGTGGTATCAATCGCCTAACAATGATTTAGGAGGGTTGAGAGTTTGTGTGGTTCGTGTCTTTTAAGCATATTTCACGTTTTTTTCTAGAAAAATTCCTACTTTTCTTGTTTTTTCTTGGTTTTTAACACTTTTTTGATTACAAACTAGTTTTATAAACCTTACCTAACAAGAAAGTTTTAATCTTTTTGAAAATTTCTAGCTTAAAAAATTCGACTTTGGTTTTGTACTTGTTTTCGAGATCTTAAAAAGTTTGATAAAAATCATCAAGTTTGGAACTTTCTTCAAGTTTTGGTGATTTTATGCATAGAAGTACAAGAATCTTGGATTAAAAACTTGATTTCGGTGTGCTTTAAGATTATACCAAAAACTGTCATAATATCGAAATAACCACCACTTTTCGAAATCCCAGTTTGACCAATTTTCGAGAACACAAGAAATCGACTCCGTTCGTGATCATAGTTGGATACTCGGTATTTTCTCTCTTGTATAAGAAAGAAATTACTTCGACTTGTGGCTAAATTTCGAAATTGTATAATTTCGAAATTTGTGTGATTGGGTTTTCGAAAAAATAACATTTTCGAGAACATCACAAGGTTTTCGAAAACTGGAAAATTTCGAGAACTTGAAAAAGTTTCGAGAAACTGAAAATTTTCGAGAACCTGGATACTTTTTCGAAAACCTGAAACTTATCGAGAACTTGGTCCAAACAATTATCGAGAAACTGAAAATTATCGAGAAACAATTATCGAGAAACTGAAAATTATCGAGAACCTTGAAAAATTTTCGTAAAACTTGGATTTTATCGAGATCTTGGAAAATTATCGAGAACTTGGGTGATTTTATCGAGATCTTGAAAAATTATCGAGAACTTGGGTGAATTTATCGAAATCTTGAAAAATTATCGAGAACCTGGGTGAATTATCGAGAATACAACATTTTCGAGAACTTTTGGTTGATTTTTGACGACTGAACTTCAAACGGCCATAACTTTTGAACCGTAACTCCGTTTTCGACGAATCAGCTGTCAAAACGACCGTCAGACAGAGGAGAACGACACGCTAAATGATTTATCGATTTAGGCGAAGTTTCGAGGCCTAAAAACGCTCCGAGAAGAAGTTATTGAGGTTTTAAGGTTTTCAGTCAAAATTTTCACTATAAAAACTTGCATCAACTCACTCTAAACTCTACTCCTATTTCGTTGGAACGATCCAAGAATCAACTTTATCCATCTACACTTCATCAAATGGCATCTCAGCAAGATATTCATGCAGCCGGTGCGGAAAACCGACCTCCTATGCTTGAAAAAGGTGGATATCTCCCATGGACAAGCCGCATGCTTCGTTACATCAAAACAAAGCCTGATGGTAAATTAATGATCAACTCCATCACAAATGGTCCATTCCAGCCAAGACAAGTTCAAATTGAAGGCAATCCAAATACAACACCTCCTACTCAACCATTCGTGCGTGAACAAACAGAAGCAGATTACACAGAGGAAGACAAGAAGCAGATCGCCGCAGATGATATGGCAATGCATTTAATCCAACTTGGATTACCAAGGGAGATCTTTGCTGCGGTTGACAGCTGTGAAACTGCTCATGCTATGTGGGAACGTGTTAGAAGGATTTGTCATGGAACAGAGATTGGACAACAAGACGTTGAGAACAAACTTCTTACTGAATGGGAGAACTTCACATCCACTAAAGGTGAACAGATTGAATCATACTACACAAGGTTTTGCACGTTGATGAATGAGTTAATCAGAAACAAGTTGACACCTCGAACAATTGCAACAAACATCAAATTCGTCAATAACCTTCCAGAAGAATGGGGTCGTTATGTTACAATTGTTAATCAGACAAAGGACTTACATCAGGTGAATTATGATCAACTCTATGACTTTTTGAAGCAAAACCAAGCTGAGGCTAATGAAGTTAGGAAAGAAAGATTGGCAAAGAATCATGATCCTCTCGCATTAATTGCTAATACACCAACACCATTACAAGTGAACACTCAACAACCATCATCATCCATTCACAACTACATGCAACCATCATGCATTCAACAACCAACACCGGTCTACCAACAACAATTCTACCCACAACAACAACAAGTTATTCCACAACAGACATACCCACAATTCCAGGAACCAGAATTCACTGACAATGATGAAGCTGCTGCAGCATTGACTCAAGCGTTTGCTTTTCTGTCAAAGGCATTCCAAGGACGCTATTCTACACCAACAAACAACAACCAAAGAATTTCATCGAATACTCGCAACAAGCAGATCGCTCAGCCGAGTTTCAATATGGGCAACGGAGGCCAAATGGTTGGAGTTTATGGGAATCCGCAGGGATATCAGAATATGCAGAATGCAGGTCAGCATGCAGGAAATCAGAATGCAGGTCAATATGCAGGGAATCAGTATGGTCAGAATGCAGGGAATCAGTTGGGTCAGTTTGTTGGAAATCAGAGGGGTCAGAATGTTGGTAATCAGGCAATGGGTAATCAGAATAGAAATGTTGCAGCTCCTGTAGTTGGGAATTTGGGAAATATGAATCAGGGTAATCCGGTAAAGTGTTTCAACTACCAGGGTGTAGGTCATATGGCAAGGAACTGTCCTACTAAGCCGAACAAAAGAGACTCAGCGTACTTGCAGAAAGCAGTGATGTTGGCACAAAAGAAAGAGGCAGGATTTCAGTTGAACGCAGAGGAGAATGACTTTATGGCTCTTATGGATGACATGGAAGACATAGAGGATATCGATGCGAACTGCATTTTTATGGCAAATCTTCAGGAGGCAAAGTATGACACAGATTCTGACACACCTCCGGTCTATGACATCAATGCAGTCTCTGAGGTATCAAATTTCAACACATGTCACAATAATGATATATTTGATATGTCTCCTCATGAGGAACAGCATTTTGAGAAGCAAGTACCCACTTATGATACATTCCTGGATACGCCAAGTAGTAGCAATACTCCTTCAGCGACTCCAGATGTGAATCATAATGGAGGCTTCGTTTCACAGCATGCTGAGAATGATGAGGAAACACGTGCGTTATTTGAATCATTATTAAATAACTGTGGTATTGAAATCGAAAAAGTGAAAAAGGTCAATCGCGATGTTAAGGCCGCGAATGCTAAATTGACCGCTGAGCTTGAGAGTTACAAGGAAAACGCTAAAGCTTTTGAATTTCATAACAAAAGGTTGTCTGAATTAGAAACTGGTTATCAAAATTCCGTTTCAAGGGAAAAACAATTGCAACTCAAGTTTGATACACTTGATGTTAATTCTTTCAAGAAGATAAAAGCTTTAAACGCAGAAATTTCTGATTTACAAAACCAACTTTCTAAACAAAAAACAGCTTATACCAATCTTGAAAAAGAAAGGGATGAGTTGAAAAAGGACTTTGCAAAGAAAGAAGACAAACTTTTGGCAGAAATCGTAGAGTCAGAACACATGATTGCTCACTTAGAAGAATTGGTGGTTAAGTCGGGTCAGTCAAGTCAAACAATGAAAATGATTTCAAATCAAACTAATCCGGTTTACCATACGAAACATAAAGTGGCTCTCGGTAACAACACCCCCAGTAATCTCAAGAAAGCTCAGCAAGAACAGAATGTTTTGTATAATGGATTAGAAAGCACCTCTAGGAGCAGCAGACTAAAGCCTAAGAGCAATACAAGGAACAATAGAGTCTCGCCTGTCTCTAAGAGTAGTAGCAAGAATAAAGTTGAAGAAGTAGAAGAACACCCTAGGAATTTATCGCTTTGTAATAAGAGACATGTTTCATCTGAATGTAATGTCAAGAGTACTGTTTCTAATGCATGTAATGAATCTGTTTGTTTAATATGCAAGAAATGTTTAATTAATTATGCTCATGATGAATGTGTTTCTAAGAATGTGAATGTCACGCCTGAACAGAAGGATGTTCCAAAAGGACCTAGTGCTAGATCCAGATCTTTAGAACGATTAGTTGCACGATTTAGGACTACCACTATTAGTCGAATGCCTAGGAACTATCTTAAGTTTTGTATGTGGATTCCGACGGGTAGAGAGTTCACTCTTAAGGATGGCAAATTAGAAATAACTCAAGCTAAACAAGAAGCAACTGTCCATGAGTGTGATTCTGCTTTTACTCCTAACCCCATGGAACCAAATTCAACACGGTTTCCAAATACAAACTCTTCTGTTCTTGGCAGGTTATCGAAATATGTCTTTGGATCGTCGACTCGGGTTGCTCCAAGCACATGACCGGGAATTTAAAGCTGCTGATCAACTTCATCTGGAAATTTATGGGAACTGTACGCTTTGGTAATGATCATGTAGCAGCTATTCAGGGTTATGGAGATCTTCGGTTTGAGAATTTTTTAATCACTCGAGTTTACTACGTCGAAGGATTGGGACACAACTTGTTTTCAGTCGGGCAGTTTTGTGATGCAGATTTAGAAGTGGCATTCAGAAGAAACACGGTTTTTATTAGAAATTTGGTTGGTGATGATCTCTTAACTGGTAATCGTGGTACAAACTTGTATGCTATCGACATCAACCAAATGGCTTCTACATCACCAATTTGTCTTATGACAAGGGCAACTGAAACTAAGTCCTGGCTGTGGCATAGACGTTTATCCCATCTCAATTTCGACACCATCAACAAGTTAGCCAAAGACAACATCGTCACCGGACTTCCTAAGTTCAAATACACCAAGGAACACCTTTGTCCATCATGCGAACAAGGAAAAAGTAAAAGAGCATCATATAAACCCAAAACCGTACCTAGTTCGGAAGCAAGGTTACATATGTTGCACATGGACTTATGTGGCCCAATGAGAGTTGAAAGCATTTATGGGAAGAAGTATATTCTTGTTATTGTTGATGATTATTCAAGATATACTTGGGTAAAGTTTTTGAGATCAAAAGACGAGGCACCAGGCATCATCATCACCTTTCTGAAGCGTATCCAAGTTCTACTTCAAGCTCCAGTAAGGATTGTAAGAACAGATAATGGCACAGAATTCACCAATCAGGAGTTAAGAACCTACTTTGAAGATGTTGGAATAACACACCAAACATCAGCTGTTAGAACTCCACAGCAGAACGGGGTAGTTGAAAGAAGAAACAGAACTCTTGTGGAAGCTGCTCGCACAATGCTGATCTTTTCTAGTGCACCATTATTCTTATGGGCTGATGCTGTTGCCACTGCGTGTTTCACTCAGAACCGATCCCTAGTACATCCAAGATTCAATAAAACCCCATATGAGCTAGTGAACAACTGTAAACCTGACATCTCTTATCTTCACGTATTTGGCGCTTTGTGCTATCCGACGAATGACAGAGAAGATCTAGGGAAGTTAAAAGCTAAGGGTGATATTGGAATCTTCATTGGGTATTCAGAAAACTCGAGGGCATTCAGGGTGTATAATCGAAGAAATAAAAGGATAATGGAGACGATGAATGTGAAGTTTGACGAGATTTCACAAATGGCTTCTGAGAGATACGCTCTAGAACCCGCGCTTAATCCGATGGCTTCTAATCAAAACAGATTAGGACCCGCACCAAACATGCAGACTTCTGGACACATCAGTTCAGGACTCGTACCGCAAGGAGCTCAGTCAACAAACACGGATAAACCTTCAGAACAAGAACTGGAAAATTTCTTCGAGTTAATGTTTGATGAATACTATGGTGGAACTTCGACAAATGCATCTCCACAACATTCCGCTGCACCCGCTCAAAACCATCAACCACCACCACCACAAGATGCATCCACAACAATCGAAGCTGAAGCACCAACTACATCAACATCATCTACATCTACTCAAGCAACTCCAGTACTTGAAACTGAACTACCAAGAGTTGATGAGCAAAACCAAAACACAAATTTTCAAGAAGAACCAACAAATAATTCAAACGATGTTGCGTTAGAAGAAGAAGAAGAAGTATTTGAAAACCCGTTTGCATCAGACTCTGGTGAATCTTCTTCAAGGTTACAAGAACCATCTAACACACATTCGTTCAACCAAAGGTACCCTTCTACGTTTCAATGGACAAAAGACCATCCGTTAGTACATGTTATTGGTGATCCTTCAATGCCAGTTCAGACGAGGAGACAACTTGCCACCGATCTCGAATTGTGCATTTACATTTGCTCAATAAGCACCAAAGTACCAAAGAACATTCGGGAAGCAATGGCAGAAAACCCATGGATTGAAGCGATGCAGGAGGAATTTCTTCAATACCTGTTACATGATAGTTGGGAACTTGTTGAACGACCACTTGATAAACGTGTTCTTGATCTCAAGTGGTTATGGAAGAACAAACTGGATGAGGAAATGACTGTTATTCGCAACAAAGCTCGTCTCGTGGCTAAAGGTTATCCACAAGAAGAAGGGATAGATTTCGAAGAATCATTCGCGCCTGTAGCTAGACTTGAAGCAGTCCGGATTTTCTTAGCCTATGCCGCTCACAAAAACATCACAGTCTATCAGATGGATATTAAGACAGCTTTCTTGAATGGAACTCTGAAAGAAGAAGTGTATGTGAGTCAGCCAGAGGGATTCATCGACAGAGATCATCCAGACTACGTCTACAAGCTTAAGAAAGCCATTTATGGTCTAAAACAAGCTCCAAGAGCGTGGTATGACGAACTATCATCTTTCTTGCTAAAAAATAATTTCACCAAAGGAACGGTTGATGACACCTTGTTTATCAAAAAATTCAAAGATGACATTTTGATCGTTCAAATTTATGTGGACGACATAATTTTTGGATCAACCAATCCTAACCATTCAAAACATTTTGAAAATCTCATGAAAAGTAAATTTGAAATGTCCATGATGGGGGAACTAAAATTCTTTCTTGGTTTACAAATCCATCAATCCCCTCGTGGTATTTTTATCAATCAAGCTAAATATACAATAGAGATTTTGAAAAAACATGGAATGGAAAATTGTGATTCTGTTGGTACACCAATGGTCACTTCTCCAAAAATAGGTGCTGATTTGTTTGGGAAACCAATCGATCCGAAGAAATATCGGAGCATGATCGGTTCTCTCATGTACCTAACTGCTAGCCGACCAGATATTCAATTTGCTGTTTGTTTATTAGCACGGTTTCAGGCAAAGCCTACCGAACTTCACCTCAAAGAGGTTAAACGGATCTTTCGGTACCTACGAAGCACCATTAACTTGGGACTTTGGTATCCGAAGGATTCGGAGTTCAATCTAACAGCATTTTCAGATGCAGACCATGCTGGTGATCAAGTTACAGCAAAGAGTACATCAGGTGGAGCACAATTTTTGGGTGAAAAGCTTGTAAGCTGGTCTTCAAAGAAACAGGATTGTACTGCGCTATCAACCGCCGAAGCCGAGTATGTGTCTCTATCTGCGTGTTGTGCCCAAGTTCTTTGGATGCGGACACAGCTCACAGATTATGGCTTTACTTTTGACAGAATACCTATGTATTGTGACTCAAAAAGTGCCATAGCCATCTCGTGCAATCCCGTACACCACTCTAAGACGAAGCATATCAAAGTCCGCTACCATTTCATCAAAGAACACGTGGAAGAGGGTACTGTTGAATTATTTTTCGTTAAGACTGATTATCAACTCGCCGATCTATTTACTAAAGCCCTTCCAAAAGAACGGTTTGACTATTTAGTTCGACGAATTGGCATGCGAAGCCTAACTCCTGAGGAGCTAGAACGTCTTCTCGAATCTTCTTGAAAAAAGTTTTCAAAATCGCTTCGCTGTAAATATTTTTGAAAAAAACAAAATACAAAATTTGAAAAACCAACAAAAACAAAATACAAAAATATAAAATTTTCAAAAATACAAAAACAATATAAAATCAAAAAATCCAAAAATATTCTTCTCACGACATGTCTCTCGTATAAATCAATATTCTGTACGTTTCTAGAAATGTCATTCAACAATGATACGGATATGTACAGATGCTTGAGCGGGAGTTCTTTTTTATGTTTTTCTAAAACATGTCGTTTCTCAAAATTTTCTTAACTATGGCTTTCGTATACTTCAGTACGAAACCCGGACCCGAACAATGACTTCTGATTATTTTCAAATCAAGGACTCGTACGTTCAATGACGAACTCTTTTTCAAAAAGTTCGAGTCTAAACAAACGAAAAAGATTTCAAAGCATAAACTCGTTTTCAAAACAAAATTCCTGAGCACTTTTTCAAGATTGTTCAAAAGATTTCTCAAAATCTCTCAAAATTAGTGCTCAAGAAAACTCCCTCTAAACCCTTAAATTGATTTTAAATATGCTATCATTAAGAGGGAGTATAAAAAGAAAAAATGTTCCAAATTCATGCAAAATCTGTCTTTCTCTCCAAAAGCTTTTTATTAATCAGTTGATATCAAAAATATCACGATATGCTATTTTTGAGGGGGAGAAGACATGATTAAAATGTGATCAAAGATGTTTAAAGATTGTGGCAGAATCTCAAAAGAGCTCGACTCAGTAAGTACCAATGAATTGACGAAGCTTAAAATGTCATTAATCGAAAAGACTTGTCCTGGACGGGTAATAATTTCAAGCTAGTCTAACTAGTGATGTAAGCGTGTCTCGAATCGGTCATGTTCGCTGGAAGTGGATCAATTCAAAAAGTGCAAACTCCTCACGCATGTGCAAATTTCTAAAAAATTCATGAGCACATGTGAAGGGGGAGTCCTTCAAAAGAAATGCAAAACTCTCGAAGTGTCAACAATGTGTTTTATTATTCATAAACACTTTGAGAGATTTTTCACAAAAGGTTTTATGGCATGTGATCAACAATAGGATAGTCATGGAGTTATAAGGTGACTAAGGTTAGGAAAAACCGTCCTATGATCCGCCAGAGCCGGAGGGATCTACCCAAGGACAATTCCAATAGATTAGAATTAGAAGTCCTTAGGTATGATTGAAAAAAAGGAGAAAATGAGAAAGGAGAAAGAAGGGGTTGAAGAATTAAAAAGAAAAGTTATGAAAAAGGGTGAAAAGAAATAGCCCTCCATATGTTCAACCTTAGGGCAGACACCGGGTTCAACTCATATGCTACTGGTTGTTACTAAGGTGACTCCGGTATTGAAGATAAAGACGTCATGGACCCAGTGACGCACTGCACTAAACCTTCTTAACCACTCAAGTTCTCTTAAAAGAGCTTGTTTCATTCTCACGGGGAACCGGCATAATCTATCGACCTGTCTCTTAGAGATAGTTGATATTGAAGCAGGAGACCTCTCCCTAATCTCCGCATAGGAAACCAAATGTGCACTTAACGAGTCTAGAGCCTCGAGATTCATCAAAAGATCTCATAGGAACACATGATATTTCTACACTGGTTGTTCATCATTAAGGACGCCAGATGTAAACTTTAGAGTCCTACGCAGATCTTAGCAATCTGCCAGAACATTTATGAGAGGATTCACTCTTGTGATTCTCAATGATTGAATGGAAACTCCTGCCAGGGTCAACATCAAGCAGCCCTGACAGCAGGTCACTTCGATAATTCTTTATGGGTTACGCTTAGTGTTCGCGGTGGTTTCATACGGTCTACAGTCGTGGAGTGATCCCCAGCGACTCACCCAGTCATTGAGCTACTTAGTAGGTCTCGTAAGCTCTCTCGAGAGTATCTGACATGGGAACGGCCTTGGTAAGGGTTAGAAGGAG
Organism: Artemisia argyi; assembly: GCA_030686995.1. Classification (NCBI taxonomy): domain Eukaryota; kingdom Viridiplantae; phylum Streptophyta; class Magnoliopsida; order Asterales; family Asteraceae; genus Artemisia; species Artemisia argyi. The sequence goes on along the minus strand of CM060709.1, from coordinate 131,268,771 downwards.
TCTTCACACTATGCTGTTGACGATCTCTAATTCTTATCTGTAAGTACCGGTTGTTTTATTGCTAACTGTTTATATGCAGGGACACTTCATCTCCATGGCGACAGATTCCACGTGCTCATACATACATCTGGAAGTTAAAGAAAGCTCCCTCAAAGATCTATACAACACAAAGTTCAAAGAAAGATTCTACGCCAAAAAGAAGAATCTACAAAGTGTAAAGAATAAAGATCAAAGTGAAAGAAAGGGAACTACGTGCATATGAATATCAAAATCCAAAGATGTATGAGCATGTTGGAATGGCAAACAACCACCACAGACGCAGAAGTGACGAAAGGCAGATAACTCCACATCGCAAAGGAACAAAGAACGATGAAAATCAGTTATCAAAGATCACAAAGTATGAAGGAACAAAGACTAAAGACTACTCTACAACGACACACAAAGTTAAAGACAAAGAACACGGAAGACCCACTCACGTGGAGCATCATTCGAATGACCAACCCTTAGGGGGAGATTGTTAGCATTAAAAATATGTATTATGAAGTGATGGTCATTCTCATATTGTAACTTTGTGTCGTTTGTTAAGATTGGTAATAGTTTAGTCATTGGGCCTTGGACTTGGCAAGCTAATATGTTATATGCTATGTTTCATAAGCCTAGTTATCCAACCATGTAACCAAGTCCAAGCCCAAGCCCATAGAAAGCCCATAGGGCATCTCATGTTACTTACTATTTAAACACCTCAAAGCTCATTTGAGGTGTGTGCTTGTGTGTGTATTTGTGTGTGTTTTCTTTGAATAAAAGCTCTCATATTTCTTATATCTTTCTCTCTATTCACGAATCATATACATCACATATAAGTCACCAAGTCACTATCTTTCTTCTCCTAATATTCTATATTTGTGATAAAGTTGGTTAATCTAAGGTCATACAGGGTATAAGTTTTGTCATAATCAATTCCTTCTTGTTGATTATAACCTTGGGCAACTAACCTAGCTTTATTCCTAGTAACTACTCCATTTTCATCTAATTTATTCCTATACACCCATTTGGTTCCTATGATGGTCATATTCATTGGATTTGGGACTAATTCCCAAACATCATTAGCCTTAAATTGATTTAATTCTTCTTGCATAGCTATAACCCAACTTTCATCTTTTAAAGCCTCATTAATGTTCTTAGGTTCTATGGCTGAGAGGAAACAAAAGAAATTATTTTTATCTTGAGCTTGTGACCTAAGGGTTCTTTGGTTAAGATGTCCTATTATATTATTTAGTGGATGTGATCTAGATTCTTTAACATTTACAATTTCGTTGTTTTCTAAGTTAATATCTTCATTATCATTTTCTATGGGTTTCGTTTTACTAACCTCAATAGCTTCTTCTTTGACTAAGTCATCATCTTCTAATGGTAAATTTTTAGGAGGTGGTGGTGTTTCATCAAATTTTACATTTAGTGATTCTTCTACTTTCATGGAATGTTTGTTAAGTATTATATATGCTTTACTATTTTGTAAGTATCCTAAGAATATTCCTTCATACGATTTTGGATCAAACTTAGTGAGGTAATCCTTAGTGTTTAGAATGTAACATTTACTTCCAAATACTCTAAAGTAGCTTAAGTTTGGTTTTCTACCTCTTAGTAACTCATAAGGAGTTTTTCCTAGAATTCTCCTAATTGATACCCTATTAATAATATACGTTGAAGTATCTACGGTGTGACACCAAAATTTTTGTGGGATGGATTGTTCATTTAACATTGTTCTACTCATTTCTTGTAGTGACCTATTTTTTCTTTCTACTACGCCATTTGATTGAGGAGTACGAGGAGCGGAGAAATTGTGAGATATTCCATTTAAATCACAATATTTTCCGAATTGTACTTCATTGTTAAATTCCCTACCATGGTCCGTCCTAATGGCTACTATTGTGCATCCTAATTTATTTTGAATCATTTTACTAAATATTTCAAACTTTTCAAAGGCTTGGGTCTTGTCACTTAAAAACCTAGTCCACGTGTATCGTGAGTAGTCATATACTATTACTAAGGTATATTTTTTTCCTCCATAGCTCCGTACAGCGGATGGACCAAAAAGATCCATATGTAATAGTTCTAGGCACCTAGTAGTGGATACTATATTCTTAGCTTTGTGACTAGCATGAACTTGTTTTCTAATTTTACATGCATCACAAAAATGTTTGTCATATTTTAGATTAGGCAAGTTTCTAACTAGTTCCTTAGAGGCCAAAGATTGTATTTGTTGCATGTTAGCATGTCCTAGTCTCCTATGCCACAAAGTGGAGTTTTCGTCTAGGGTCGTTAGGCATATCCTATCCTCAGGTTTGTTTCCTAGTTTCATAACATATACACCTCCTTTTCTAATTCCTCTACCTATAATTCTTCCATTCTTAACTATTTTGCTGTCCTCTTTGCTAAAGATAACTCTACATTTATTATCACATATTTGTCCTACACTAAGCAAGTTATATGTTAAATTATCTACATGCTCCACATTTTCAATAGTAAGTGAGTCTTGAGAAATCGCACCTTTGCCAATGATTTTTCCACGTAAGTCACTACCGAAAATAACGTTACCTCCATTGCATGCCTTGTATGTAGAGAATAGCTTGCGGTTCCCCGTCATATGCCTCGAACATCCGCTATCTTTGATCCATTCATCAGGCTCCAAGTCAATTCCTAAACATATTTCGTTGGTTCCTTTTGCCATAAAACACTTTTCGTCTCTTGGTTTTTCCACTTCATCTTTGTCACTATCACTCCATGTTCCACTAACAAATGCGCCTTGATTTTCATAACCAGGCAGATTTAGACATTCGCCAATGAGATGATTTGGACTTCCGCATCTAAAGCATTTTCTTTTCCCGTAGTTGTCGCTTCTATTTCTTTGGAACGGTTTTCTTTCGTCTCGTGGAGATCTAGTGAATCTTCCTCGTTTCTTAAAAAATTTCTTGAATTCTCTTACGGCCATTGCATATTCTTCGTCTTCACTTTCGTCACTTGAATCATCATCGTCACTAAGTTCCTTTTTGGCTTTTAGAGCAATGAATTTGGTTTGTTCTTTCTTAACTTTGACCGTTTCCGAATCTCTTCTTATAATTTCTTCATGGACCTTCAAGTTGCCAATTAGTTCATCTAGTGACAACGTCATCAAATTCTTTGATTCTTCAATAGCCGTGACCTTAGCTCGCCATTTCGGATGCAATGCCCTAAGAAATTTCCTAACACAATTTTTACTAGAAAATGTCTCATCAAGTGCTTTTAAACTTGTGATAATGGTGTTAAATTTAGCAAATGCATTATCAATTGATTCCTCTTCCGGAATCATAAATTGTTCATATTGTTGTACAAGAAGATCTATTTTGTTATCTTTAACTTGACTATTACCTTGGTGGGTGATTAGTAAAGAATCCCAAATTTTTTTTGCGGTTTTACACATAAAAATTCTTTCATATTCTTTGCGTGGTAACGCATTGTAAATAACCATTTTAGCCTCATTATTTTTTGAGTTAACTACATTTTTGGTCCTTGTGGTTTGCCGGGTATAACACTTTTAGTCCAATAGTTTCAAAAGTTCCGGATCCTCTCCTAAAATGAAACACCCGTAACACTTTTGGTCCAAGTTTACTAACAGCGTTAATTTGACTGTGTTTGACCGTTAAATAAGAGGGTAGTTTTGTCCTTTCGCATATATAACACAACAAAAACACATTATTACTCCACACACCACACAACAAAAACACATTCTTCTTTATCTCTCCCAAACAAAAGCAGATAACTTCTTCCTTATATCTCCAAAATCAGTCACACACCACACTCAAATTAACATATTCACCATTTGTTTCTTACTTTCTTTCATGCTTAAACCGAACAACAACCCACACCAGGAAATGGTTGTTGTTTGTTATGTTGATGTTTTACTTCACTACCATCCTTCACGAGTATGACCGCCACCACCACCATCACATGACTAGATCTGTGACATCACTACCATTGCGTCCCCATATAAGCGGCACCATCACATCCACCGTAGCCATTCAGTTTTGCTATAGATCTAAGGTTAACTGAAGTAGAAGACAACGAAAGTTTGGGGGTTTGATGGGTATTTGAGTGAGTGGTTATGGAGTTAGTTTAGGGGTTGTGGGTGGGGAAGAAGGATAGTGTGGTAAGGGCTTCGTAGTGGTGGCAGTAGGGAGAGGGGTTGGTGGCGGCGGTGAGGGTTTCCTGGTGGTGGCAGTAGGGAGGGGGATTGGTGGTGGGTTTTGATGATGAAGGTGGGTGTTTGAAGAAAAAACATCCATCTAATAAGGTGGGTGTTTCAAAGAATCATAGTAGGGGTGGCTTCTGGGAACGACGGGGGCGGCATGTGGTGTTCAAGAAGATGTATTGTGTCGTTTTTTTTTTTGTTGTTGTTTGTATATGAAAAAAATCTTGTTTGAATATGATTTGGGGTTTTTGATGTGTTTGATCAGCCTATCAAATTGTCAAATGTGTGTGTGTCTCTTGTTGATGAATTTTTGGATCTGAAGACCTGCTTGTGCATTGACCATTTGAAAATCTGCTTGTGTTTAGATCTTGATGAAGATTTTGTTTTAGAAAAAATAAATAATAATAATAATAATAATAATAATAATAATAATAATAATAATAATAATAAAAAGAAAAAGAAATAATAAATGGAGAGTATTTTAGTTATTTTCATTATTAAGATGAGGGTATTTTAGTCATTTTATGTTTTTTTAACGAGTCAAACTAGCAGTCAACGAAAAATGGACCAAACCCGTTACGGGTGTTTCATTTTAGGAGAGGATCCGGAACTTTTGAAACTATTGGACTAAAAGTGTTATACCCGAAAAACCACAAGGACCAAAAATGTACTTAACTCTTATTTTTTGCTAGTTTCTTTTTCAAATCATCATTTTGTTTTTCAAAAGATACAATTTCATCCATTTTAGTTTCAACATTATATTGAATAGGAGGAAAATCACCAAAGATAATAATATGCCAAAGATCAAGATCTTTTGATTTCACATAAGTTTCGAATCTATTTTTCCAATATAAAAATCAATCACTTTCAAATAGTGGTGGTCTTTGCATAGATTGCCCTTCTAAATATTTTAAGGATTCCATAGATCGTTACAAGTTTTAAAATACAATATATTTTAAAGATCTTGTTAGACGTGGCTCTGATACCAATTGTGGAAAACTAGAGGGGGGGGGGGTTGAATAGTTTTACGTCGTTTTTAATTTGTTATAAAAATTGTTTTAAAAGTTTTCTTTGTTTTCAAAAGTATAGATTCGATGCTATATGAAATCAAGTCATGCACAATATGAACAACACAAAATATGTACGATAAAGCAATAATAACGTAAGTAAAGAAATAGATGAGAGTTGGAAAGATCAAACCGCGAGACAAGAGATTTATAGTGGTTCGGCTACAAGGTCACCTTCCTTGCCCTACTCCACTCCCCGAGCACCAAACTCGAGAGTTTTCTTCACTAAATCGACAAGCTCCCTTATGGCGGAGAAAACCTTACACACCAATTTACACACCACAACTACTTCACAACTTAATCACAACTTAATCACACCTCTTCTTCACACCTATCTTCTACACACCTATCTTTTACACACCAATCTTCTACACACCAATCTTCTTCACACTTATCTTCTACACACTAATCTTCTTCACACCTATCTTCTACACACTAATCTTCTTCACAACTATTCTTCTACACAACTAACTACTAACCAATCACACTATATAAATATCTAACACAACTATCTTCTAACAAATATTCACAACTAATCACACTATGAAATAAATAGAATGATGATGCTCTAACAACTTAGATGTGGAGATCACAACAAGTTGTAATACTTCTTGTCTTGAGGGATAGAAGTATTCTTCTCTTGCACTTGATGGGATTATGTTTGGATCACTTTGAAACAAAGATTTAAGAATGTATGATCAAAGGATTTAAAGATTGGAAATGGAGATCTAGAACAGAAAGTTTTAGAGTACAAAAGGTGAGGAAAAAATCCAGGGTTAAGGTGGTATTTATAGGCAGAATATTCTAACAGAGGAGCGTGGCCGGTCCCCTTAAATCAAGGCATTTTAAGGGGACCGCCCAACTGAAACGGCCAGAAACTTTGTCTTTTAGTGGAGAAAGTTTATTTTGGTGAAAAACTAACTGATTTTGGTTAAAAATTTGAATTCATATATTTCGTATGAATTAAACATTTTTCTTTATTACCAAAAGTGTTTTTCAAAAATATATAATATGTTTATATAATTAAATAAACTTTGCATTAGTTAATTAAATACCCCTTTGATCATAAATTGCACTAAACACTTTGTTTATTCATACCTTAAGTGATTTGGATGTAAAGAGAAATATTAATCACTAAATACTTGTTTATGTCACAAGTTTTAGTTCTATGAGTTTATATTTTGTGATAATCAAAACATAGAAATATTGATAACATGTTAATAATGTTTTTAGGCATTATTTGTGTCAACAAAAGCTTAATATCATCATTTTGCAACGGTGGAGAGACACGACTCGAGTGTACACACGCCAAAAACAAGTGACCAAAACGTAAACGACTCAGGAAAATCAACGATAACGAACACATCGAGTTGTTGCAATATCCCAAGTCTATTCTACTACTAAAAATTCATCAAATCAAAGTCAAAAGTCAAATGATAAAGCTTAATAAGGTATCCGGACGAATTGTCGGATCCTTATCGAATTCGTCAAACCGATAAGTCTAACAATTCCTTCGTCTTGCTTATTAATCCAAAAACCAATCACAATAAATGGCAAGTCATAAGGAAGGGTTGTCCATTAATAAATTCCTCCAATGCGCTTACCGGACCCTTATTGAATTCGTCAACCCAATAAGTCCGATAACCGGGTCGGTTGGGTATATTAATGTTTTCCAATCCGCAACTCAACAATAAATCCATAATTATTAGTATTTCCATATGTGGTATTCCTCGATAAGCGTGACCTTAAAACATATAATAACTCTAGTTTTATTTAAAGTTTCTATTTATAACTTTCCATTTTAAGTTACAAATTTCCCGTTAAATATTAAGTAACAAATTAAGTTTTGTTAGTTCATAATTTACGTTTTTAGCCGTTATTATTAATATTTCCTTTTCTAGTATAGTTTATATTTCCAAATATATATATGTCGAGTTATTATCCGTCCCGAGTCACGAATCCGAATTTATAACATCCTCGAGTCAACAAGTCAACCACGAAAGTCCACATGTCTAAATAAAAGTCTAAACCATGCTTTTGGCTTGTCGAGGCCACGGCGAGACTAAAAAGTCTCGGTGGCGACTCGACGTCGCTCAAACCACCACACATTATAAATCATAAGCTCACAATATCAATCCCAAGTTCAACAATATCGATCAATATCAAACGGCTCTAAAGCTACGGCTCGTTAACCAAATTCCAAGTCCACATCCAAGTTTCAACTCGATCAAAATAACCACAACAATAATATACTTACCATGCCGAGACCAAGGGTGGTCTTGGCCTTGAACCACATTACGCAACACAACCAAACTGACCCTTACGAGGTCTCAGCTACAACCCAACACAACCATAACAATCTCTCAACCAAAATAAATCTAAACCCTAATGACCAAAAATAACAACCAAACTCGAGATAAGCTAAAAATGACTCGACAAGACTCGTGACACCAAACATAAAACTCGGTCGTGAGCTTATGCTCATGACACCACTCTACTCGACACCAAACTCGACCAAAAACGATGATACCAAGTGTTTTTATAAACTTTTAACTCGCAAACCATGTTATTCCCACCCATTCCCAAATGTTATCAACCCTAAAAAACCCGTTAAATGAGTTTTGGACCCACCACCGTGTGTGAAGGATCTAAACACACGCCTTGTGTTAGATTGATACTTTGAGTATATATCAACTAGAAAGCGGAATTTACTAGTTAACACTTAGAAGATATTGTTTGTGAAATGTATAAATATGTGTGAAACAATGAGAAAGAAACACAATGAATTAACCACCAAAACAAGCTTCAATATTATTAAAATAATACGAGTGATCTTTTGTTATCACTAGGGTTACTACCTTGAAGCTATTCTATATTTCTGTCACCCTTTCTCTTAACCTAGAACCTCTTTTTATAGAACAAGGAGTCTTACACAAGATAACTATTACTATAACAATACTCGTATCATTCTAAACGTATATAATATACATGCAATCTATTCTAAAAATATCTTGAACGCGTCTTCACTTTTGATCTTTATCTTATAAGCAGTACTAACTTTCTATGCTAGTAGTACAAACTGAGTTAGTACTGCTAGTGCAAACTTCCAGGAGTTCCTTCTTTAAGCTTGATAGTTCCAACTGTTAAGTATAATTCCCAACAATCCTCCCCTAAACTTGTGATCCTATGCAAGTTCACAAGTTTCTTCCATTATACTTCAACTATTAAGAGTAAAGGGAATTCTTTCAAACACTTAACATCTTTTCCTCTTTTTGCTTTCTGTTTCACTGTCGAGCTCATCACATATCTTAGTTAGCACTTGACCACTTATACTTAGAATGAGATTTTGAACTTCTTCAGTTTCTTCTTCAAATTAAAGCTTTGAAAACATCATTCCAATAAGCAATTCTTTACACAATGGATACTGCAACTCTGCAAACATAAATAAATCAACTCTACATTTTGTTGATAAATGTTGAACATTGCATGAGTCATAGAATTTCCATGAGATAGTTTGATCTTGACTTGAAAGTTCCAATACACATATGTAGGATCTGGTTCATATAATCTTTTAAGCTCTACCCAAAGTTCTTGCTCTTTCACATATGTTTTCTTAGCAAACTTGAGTTTTTGTTGAACCATCTTCCATAAAATATCTAAATCTTTTCTATTACAAGACTTCACTAATTCTTCAATGTTCTTGTAATTTGTAGACTTTCCATTTGCTCTAGTTACTTTCCAAACTTTACCAAACTCATTTCTGCTGATCTCCCAATTAACAACTTCATTACTTGCTTGAATCAGATCAACATAAAAAGCTTCTTCTTGTGGTTCATCTTCCTTCTTCTCTTTCTATTTTCTTTTCTTTTCACCAACATTATCTTTGTAAAAACCAGCAGTACTTTCTTGATCATCAGAGAAACCTGCTTCATATTCTTCAAAATCTTCAAAAACTTGCCTTTGCATTTGCCACCCCTGAATCTTTGACTCAATTTTCCTACCCTGTTTGGAAGAATTTCTCGTAGCCACATAAAAGTCATCTGAATCTGAGGAAGAAGAAAAATCAATTGTATCTCCCTTCTTGGCTTGCAGTTGCTTGACTTGGTTTTGCAATTCGGCATAAAGCATCTTTGTTTTCTTGAGATCAACTTCCAAGACTGAAACTTTGGAAGATAAAGTAACACAAAGATCCATCAATTCATGTAGTTGCATACTATCCTTAACACATCCAGTTGTGTAACCTGCTCTGAGAGGTGCATCATTGGACATAAACTGAGTTTCATCCTTAGATAGATTAGGTTTTACTCCTAAGACTTCAGAAACCAAGTTAACCATGATGTGAAGAACAATTTGGTTTTGATAGAAAAGAGATCGAATGTGATTGAGAATACAATTGGGATGTTATGTTCATACAATTGGATGTTATATTTATACAATTAGGGTTTATGAAGTGTTTCTCAAGAAAGAATTATCTTTGGTAAAGATATAAATTTAGAAACAAGATATTCTTCCAAGAAACTCTGAAAGTATAGTAACCAAAGATTTTCCCAATTACATCGTACGAAAATCATTTACCGAGTCAACAGTTTTAAGTTTAACATTAACAGTACAAACTATAACTCAGCCGGAGAAACTTTTTGACAAAAATTTCAAAGAGCAGTATACAAATTTTAATATGAAAACATGACTGCTCATATTTAGTTTTGAGCAAACTATCAGCTATCAACGGATTTGATTTGTCTTTACCAAGAGTCGTTTGCTTTGGATTAGCCAACTCTTTATCATAAGAATATGGTGAGCTGATAACCATATAGTTTTTGGTAAACTATCAACCATGAACGGATTTGAGTGGTCTTTACCTGGAGCCGTTTGCTCTGGACTAGTCAGTTCTTATGTGGATTAGACATGGTGAACTGATTACCATTTGTTGTTTGTGAATGATCACACATTGCAAACTCAACAAACTCCAATCCACTGCATAACTTAATGCCATTCATAATGCTTATTCTTCCTGTGAATGTTAGCCCAAAACCAAGAAAATACAAAGCAAAGTATCCTCTATTTGATAGTAATATAGATGGACTAACATTTCAACATAAGCAGTACTAAAAGTTCATTCAACAGTACAAACTCTAAAAAGCATTCTATTGACAATACACACAGTACAAATCCACATTCTTTTGAAAATAACACTTAGACATCAGAGTTTTATGGATTGAGCATTCCAATACCTACAACCAAGTACTGAAGCCTCCCCACATCAAAACCTTTAGTTAATAAGTCAGCATACTTGTCATCTGTATGAATTTTGAAAACCTGAACTAACCTTTTCTCATTACAATCTCTGATAAAATGATGTCTAATTTCAATGTGTTTAGTTTTAGAATGTTGAACTGGATTCTTAATAATGCCCATTGTACTGTTATTATCAATATAAATAATGGTGTTCATAAAATTGTACCCATAATCAAGTAATTGATTTTGAAGCCACAATACTTGAGCACATCAACTAGCACCAGCTACATACTCTGCTTCAGTTGTTGAGTAGCTACCATTGTTTGCTTTTTGCACTGCCATGAGATCAACCTACATACAAGAAATTGACATCCACCAGTTGTTGATTTTCTATCCAAACTTGCTCCAACATAGTCACTATCTGAATAGGATACTGATTCCATTGGGGATTCTCTTGGATACCATAATCCTAACTTAGAATGACCTTTAAGATATCTAAAAATTCTCTTTACAGCAGTCAAGTGAGAGATTTTAGGAGTGACTTGAAATCTTGCACAAACACACACTGCAAATATTATTTCTGGTCTTGATGAAGTAAGATACATTAAGGACCCTATCATAGATCTGTAAGTGTGAACATCAACAACTTCACCACTGTCATCCTTCAACATCAAAGCTGTATCTTTATCTGCAGGCGTACTTGCCACTTTTGCATCAGCAAATTTAAACTTTCTCAACATATCAACCACATACTTGTCTTGGCTAACAAAAATTCCATCTGGTCTTTGCTACACTTGAAGTCCAAAAAAGAAGGTAAGTTCACCTATAGAAATCATCTTGAATTGATCTTTCATTAGTTTCTCAAACTCTCTACACATCTCCTTCTTTGTAGATCCAAAAATGATATCATCTACATATACTTGAACTAGCAGAATATCACCCTTGTTCTTCTTGATAAAAAGAGTTTGATCCATCTTGCCTCTATGAAATCCATTAGAGACTAAGTAGCAAGAGTTTCATACCAAGCTCTTGGAGTTTGATGCAAGCCATACATAGCTTTCACCACTTTGTAAACCTTATCAGGATGATTAGGATCTTCAAAACCTGGAGGTTGTGAAACATACACCTATTCTTCAATTTGACCATAGAGAAATGCACTTTTCACTTCCATTTGGTAAACAGTAAAGCCCATATAAGAAGCATAAGCTAGAAATAGCCTTATTGCCACAATTCTTGCAACTGGTGCAAAATCTTCTCCATAATCTATGCCTTCCTCCTGTTTATATCTGTAACAACCGTGGTTTTAGTAGGTTAGTTTAGCTGATAGTCTTGACTTGATTGACGTTTGTTTGTTGTGTCTTAAGTGATATATGTGTGAAATTGAGTGACAAGTACGTGTGTTGGCACTAAATCCCTTGGAGTGGTGTTATCTTTGTGAGTGGGTGACGCTGATTTTGTAATAAGTTCATTTTGATCGCCTTACTGGTGTGGAAATGACTTGTGTAGTTTTGGTGTTTTTGAGGGTTTGCGTAACAAGTCTTCTTTCAAACATTTGAGCGTGAGTAGGTTACGTGGAGTTCGAATTTGTGAGTTATATTTATATTTTGTGTGAGATTCTATTTTTGGAAACTTTGTTTTGAAAATGATATTTTTTCGAGTCGTCATAAAAACTAAGATTTATCGCGTAAGATGTTAGGTTTCGTTGTGGGTTCACATAAAATATAAATAGTATAAGGTTCTGAGTGTAATAATTATATTTAATAAAAAAAATAATAATATATGGGTTAAGGTGGGTGGCCGATTGGGGTAAAAAGGGGAAAAGGAAACCCAATTTGAGTTCACATATGCTTCTTAGGCCCAAGGATTATCCATAATTAATATATATACAAACCCAAACAACCCTAAAATGTTTTTTTTGAGTTTATGGTTGATCCAAGAGAGAAACAAGAAGAAAAAAAAAGTTAGGGTTTTATTTATTGGAGCAATAATCAAGATCAAGGTATAATTTTGATACCCGTGTTTATTCAATTGTTTAACTATTATGATAATTCATGTAATATTGATTATGATGGATCTAGGGTTTGTAAACTTCTGTAAATTAATTAATTAAAACATGTTGGGATCAATTAATAATTATATTATGATGATTGGTGAAGAGAATTAAGCGTAAAACATGCTAGTTATTGAGTTAGGGTTTTGACAGATTTGTAAGGCTGTAAAGATACGAAGATATTTAATAGATGGGGATGCGTTAGATCACGAATTTTTAGTCTAAATTGTAGTTCAGTGAAAGAGATTTCCAAAATGTCCGAACACGATCGATTTCAAGGTCCGGAAGTTAGTCTTTTGATTTTTCCAAGTTAAAGTGTCAAAGCTGTTAAACCGGGACAGAATTAGGGCATAAGTTTGATAGTGAGATGTGGATGAAAAAGTGAGATTTAGGTTAGCCCTTCTGTAGTAGTTGAGTTTCACATGTACTTAGACTCCCACGCAAAGGAATTGCGATAAAAAGTTGTAGAAGTATTTTAGTTTGGTTAAAACGTTTTGGTGTGCATTCAGATCCGAATCTGGATAGTTGTTATGTTTGATTTTGCATAGGATACTTGTGTGTGTTATTAGACCATGGCCTTCTGGGACTAGCTTTTATGCTTATGAGAGACTATGTTAAATTTTTTGTGTGAGTTGTTGAGCTTTTAATGTTATTATTTTATGTGGGCGAATGTACCCCAAAATTCTGCGTTTTCTAATTTTAAAAGTGAAAGGGATTTAGTGAGTATTAGTGTTTGGTGATGGTTAGTATGGAGTCTAGGAGATCCATGGTGGGTCATATGAACCTTAGACATCCATCATATGCGTATTACATGGTTTATAGCTTTGAGCTTGGCCATGTGTAATGTGATCTTATTTTGTTATATAGATTTGTGATTTGTATTTATAGAAGCTGCAAAGACTGAGGTGAGTTCATAGTTCCATTTTTACTTTGTTTTAAACTTGGGATGGGAATGATGCTTGTGATAAATACTTTGAGTTACTGTGATTATGTGTGGTTTAAATGCATAGACTTATAAATGGTTATCGTGTGAATGCTATATGTGATGTTAACGCGGAGTGGTTAATATGTGGGATTCAATTGGGGGAATGCTTATCCCGTTGCTCGCACATGCGACCTAATTGATGATAAATGTGTGGTGAACTTGGATCAGTGGACATGTTTCGTCCTAACTAATTTATGTGTGATGTGAAACTTGGATCGGTGGGCACGTTCCGTCCCAATTGGTAATTGATATGGTAATTGGATCGGTGGGCACGTTCCGTCCCAATGGTTGCCTTATGTGCGTTAGTTGGTTTGTGATTACATGTTAGCTTATATGGTAACTATATTTATTTGTACGGCTATATTTTATAATCATAGTGAACTGGTTTCCTTGTGTGTCTTAAACCTATGAATCTCACCAACATTATGTTGACATTTTTAAGCATCATTTTCAGGTGAGCTTTCTAAGGATAAGATAGAAGGATGTGATTAGACGAGACCTTAGTTGCATTTGAAGTGGTTTATCATCTATGTTTGGACTTATGAATTGTTTTGGAGTTCTATTTTGTTATTTTCTTTTGGGGTATTGTTACGACACTTTGTGTTGGTACTTTGCTCTACTTTTGTGCATGTGATGAGGCGAAAAGTGTACCGCTTTTAGGGGTCATTTAAGCCCGAATTCGTAATTATTTGATCAATTATTGCCCTAAATCGTTCCTTTGGTCATTTTAGGTACTTTTGAGAAGAAATCTGGAAGAGGAAGCATTTTGGACGTTTTTGGAGCGATTAAGTGAAGAAAACAGAAAAGTCTCAAAATCCTTGCTGGGAACAGTACCTGACGACGTCAAGGCTATGCATGTGACGGCGTCAAGCTTGGAAAAAGAGGTGGATATGGAGAATACACATGACGGCCTAGAACTATTTCAAGGCAAATATGCCTGACGGCGTCACCAAGGCCGTCAGGATCAACTTATTCGTGACGGCCCAGAGCTTATTCTCAACATGACGGCGTCAAGATTGGATCTAGGCAATACGACCCTTAATAGCAGCGAGTTGACGGTGTCACAAGCTTAAACGTGACGCCGTCAAGATGTAAAATCTATATATAGTTTTCCAAATTTTCATTCTAAGTGTGGAACTTTTTAGAGAACTTTTTGGTGAAAACCCTAGACGAATTTTTAGTGTTATTAAGGGTTTCAACCCTTGTTCCATCCATGTCCAATTGAAGATAAGTTTTCCAATAATCGTACAATATGTCTATGTGTTTTGTGATTCTATCTTATGCTTGTCTTCTCTTTAACATGATAGGCTAGGTTTTTCTTGTGTTTGCTTAGATGTAATGAAACCTAGATGTTGATTATTGGTTGATGGTTTTTTTATGATTGTTGTGGATGATTGTATTCAATGTTAGACTTAAGAAAACTGGCAGACGTCCATTTGGTAACTTGCTTGAACGTCTTAAGAAGCATGATCTGAGGTGTACTATGATTTATGGTTGTATTTAATGCATGAGCGAATTCTAATGATCCCATGTTAGGAGCTTTTAGCCGGCTCGACATAGGAGTGAAGTAAGAGCTTATAGAGTTAGGGAATTTCATACACGGCCCTATGACTAGTATTAAGGAATATAACCCGTCATCCATGCAATTGTAACAAGCTAATCAACCGGTAAAAGATATCTAGGGAGTAATGAAATCTAAGTAAACACATTTTCTTTTATTATTGTTCCCACCACACATACATTTATCTTAGTTTATTTTATTTTATTTTGTTTTTAATTGCATTTGTAGTAATTTGGGTTAGTTGACTAGCAACTAATTCCGTCCACTCCTTCAAAACCCAAGATTTTACTTGCTTTTCATAAAATATAAAAATACAAAAAGAATCATCCCTCACCTCTAGACCTAGTTTAGTAGGCTTTCTAATCCTAGCGACACTATTCCCAAGTTGAACGATCAATCCCCCGGTACTTGTCACTATACTATACTACAATGATCAGGTACATTGCCAGGCGGGGATTGCAAGCTTCTCAAGATCCCTTGAGAGGTGAAACCTGTTACGAGGGCGCAATCCCGCGTATCAAGTTTTTGGCGCCGCAGCCCGGGGAATAGTTATTGTCTAGGTTAGAATTTATTTTTATTAGGTCTACTTGCTAGATTCCTTCTCTAGTAAGATTTTTATTTTTTATTTTTATAGGTTTCTTTAGTCTATCTTTTTCTTTGTTCCTTTATCCGTAACCATTACCATCCACCATCATGGAAGGTGGTAATATCTTTGAACCCATCAACCTACCACAACAAAACAACCCACAAAACCCACCACAACCAAACCAACCTCCTAGACCCCGAACTTTAGGAGAGTATTCCCGTCCTAGCCACCAAGGCTATCGGAACACCATTGAGCTCACTCAAGCAGCCAATGTGTCTCCCTTGCGATCCGACACCATCCGGTTGGTTCCATGGACTTCGTTCTGAAGATCCAAATAAACATCTCAAGGATTTCCTAAAAATCGTTGATTCCATAGACTTGAATGTTGAAACTCGAGAGACGACCCGATTGCGTCTCTTCCAATTCTCTCTACGTGACCAAGCTAGTCAATGGCTTGAGCGTTCACCCGCGGGATCCATCACCTCTTGGGATGATCTCACCTCTCGTTTCTTTGCTCAATTTTTCCCACCGGGGAGAACTACTAAGCTTAGAAATGACATCTTGATGTTCCAACAACGTCAAGGTGAAACTCTCTATGAAGCATGGACTCGTTTCAAGGACTTACTCCAAAAAGTCCCTCATCATGGCATAGACCTTTGGCTCCAAGTCCAAATCTTCTATGACCATATCAATCTTTCCACAAGGCGAACCGTTGACCAATCGGCCGGTGGCAATCTACGTGATCTAAGTGCGGAAGAATCATGGGAACTCATAGAAGATCTTGTTTTCTATGACAACGAAAGTTGGAATGATCCTCGTGATTTGAACAAAACAGTCAAGGCAATATCTTTGCCTTCGAATAATTCTAGCACGCCCGACCGTAGGGTTATGGAACTTGAAGACCAAGTCAAGTTTCTCATGAAATCCTACGAAGCTCCTAAGCCTTCAAGCCAAGTGAACAAAATCACTTCTTCATGTGTGGACGTGTGGTCCGGACTGGGCCAGGAATGGGCCAGGCCCGGTAAACAGCGGCCCACTCTACGCCTAAACCCTAATTCCATGCCTTATAAATATAGGGCTGGGATTCCATTCACAACACAAGATAATAGGTTACTCTAAACCTAACTCTTATAAGCCATATCGCACCGATACTAACTTGACCGTCGGAGGTGGATCCCGGGGCTACGGCCTCGGGTACACTCCTAACGGGTTCTCTTTGTTGACAGGTCTACTCAAGGCTTGTGAAGACGACAAACGACCTAAGGAGAGTCGTTAAATCCAGCCTGCGCCAGATTATGCATCAACAAGTTGGCGCCATCCGTGGGACCATGACTACGACAAGTATCGTGCTCTCACATCACCGGAAAGCAACCATCGAGTTCAAAAGCCGGTAACTCTAAAACTGTTTTTTCTTGAAATTGGTTAACAAAACAGTGCACGCTATCTTTTGTTAACAAAACAAATAAAGTCTTAAACTACTGTATATAAATGATTGCATATACCGTTTTGTTTTAAGATGTCAGCTTAATTAAACAACCTCAACAATATGCAATGATACATCATATGTATTATCACTTTGTTCTAATATGTTTTGAACAAACTACTGGTTGCGCATGTCTTTTCAAAAGGTAAGATATCTAGTTATACCATATTAACGGGTTCTCTAGTTATACCATATGTTATCTTTTAAATATTCAAAAGATTTTACATAAATCTTTTTAACTTGGTAAACACGATTTTACCCATGACCACACTAAGTCCGTACGATCGGACATACTTTATTTTTTAGCCGCGAATTAATTCGCGCATATAATGTTTTTTCGGTTGGTATTCCTGTCCGCGCTAGTTTTCGTGTTCGAACAATGCTGTCACGATAAATGTACCCGCGCTAGGCCATGCGTTCGGACATCTTCGCAGATTGGCGCCATGAGCGCACTGTCACGTACAGGCACCACGATGCTAGTCAATCGCCATGAGCGCACTGGACAAAATCCGTTGTCATCTGCGATCATCCACAAACGTTAGAGTCTACGCGGTCACGATACATCCATCTGCGTCTATATGAGCAATTGAAATTATTAGTCGCGGTCACGGTGTGTCCATCCGCGCCATTGTTTTTATTAAAATAAAAATAAAAAGATCAATCAATCGCTATGAGCGCACTGCGTTCGTAGATTAACTACGTGCTACTTCTCTTATATAGTTTGTAAAACCTCACGATAGGTGTAATTCACACTACTACTTCTCTTATGTGTTAATTTCACATGCTATGTGCTATATATTGCTTCGCGCTAATATTTTACTTCATTAGTTATTTATATGCCGCGATTCGCGGCATATACTTTTAATATTTGCGTTAAGTGTATTTCAGGATTTGAATAACTAAGTTAAATGCTCCTACACGAGTAGCACCATCAAACTTGGGGGGCTACCAGGGTATATAATACCACTGTTTCCGTATAAGTCACGCAGGCATATTTGGAAGCAGATCGTATGTAAGAGGTATTGCAAGCCCGGTACAAAGATGGATTTAAATATTCGCACCATCTTGCTGCAGGGGAGACGTTCTTTGTCGGTTATAAAGACGAATGTAATGTTCGCGCACAGCGCGCACCTCTGTCGCGAATAGTGCGTATCCTTGTAGCGCACAGTGCGCATCCTTGTCACGCACAGCGCACACTTCTGCCACAGAAGCACGTCTTCTGTCGCACCATGTTCCATCGTTACTGGTACAAAAGGTACGCCCTTACCTAGGATGCAGCATACAAGATCCACCTTCACCATTGTGAGACAATTACAATCACAATCCCAGTGCGCACTATCGCATGTGGGCTGCGCAGTATGATCCGTCCCATGTGCACACAAGTTGCGAACACATGGGCCATGCCGTCATGATTGATTGGGCCTACGCGGCCATGAAAATAACTTAAGTCTAGCATAACATAGCCATGCATTATGTCACACTAGACTTGGGAGGCTTGTGGACGTATGGTCCGGACTGGGCCAGGAATGGGCTAGGCCCGGCAAACAGCGGCCCACTCTACGCCTAAACCCTAATTCCATGCCTTATAAATATAGGGTTGGAATTCCATTCACAACACAAGATAATAGGTTACTCTAAACCTAACTCTTATAAGCCATATCACACCGATACTAACTTGACCGTCGGAGGTGGATCCCGGGGCTACGGGCTCGGGTACACTCCTAACGGATTCTCTTTGTCGACAGGTCTACTCAGGGCTTGTGAAGATGACAAACGGCCCAAGCAGAGTCGTTAAATCTAGCCCGTGCCAGATTATGCATCAACACGAATTATGTAGTGGTCCCCATGACACTCGTGATTGCGTGGAACTCCCCGGACCAGCTTTTGCGGATTACGCATCCTCACGTACTGACGGAGCGGGAGACAAGTGGTACACTTTCAAACCCGATCCAAACCCTTTCGGTGATTCATACAACCCTTCTTGGAAAAATCACCCAAACCTTAGGTGGAAACAAAACCCAAACATGCCCCAAAACAATTCTTCCAATCCACCTAATCGTTACCAGCCAAACGGTCCACCCTCTAACCGTACTTTCAACAACAATCCTTCCAATAACTATGGTAGTACCAATAATCTTGAAGGATTGATGTCCAAGTTTATGGAATCTCAAGAAGCTCGCATAGCTAAGTTTGAATCCGAATTCAATCAACAAAAAACGGAGATGACCAATAAAATAGACAACTTGTTGAAAACCCTCAACAACCAAGTTCTAACTACACCTAGGAAGGAAACTAGGGTCACGAGTAGCAGAATCCAAACTAAGGACCCCTTATCATCCAAACACGTCCACTTTGTCAATGTTGTCACCATCAAGCCAATAGATAAGAATACATAAGAAGGTGATGTAGATGAAGTTGGAGTAGAAATTGAACCTAAGGATGAGATTAAGGAAGTTGAGGATAAAAAGGAAGAAAAGTTAGAGGAATTAGAAAATGTAGAGAATTACTTCAATAGGTCACCTACAAAGGAAGAGCAAGAATATCATAAGGATCTATTTGATAACCCCGAGGCACCCTACATCCTTGGTTCACCAATCATCAAAACGGGTGATCCTTCTAACATCAACATACCATGCAACATTGGGCATGTGCATGAGTGGAAAGCCTACATCAATCTTAGATCTCCCATAAACATCATGACTAGGATCCATTACAATTGGGTAATGAAAGAGTAACTTGGACCTAGGATATTTCCCAACACGGGTTGGATGAGTAACTTTGTGGGAAGAGTAAAAGGATTGCACATTTTTTTAGGAAACTTTACATACGTTACCGACTTTGTGATTGTAGAAGATATTCGTCCGGTAATTGGTGGTTGTTTAAGCCAAGTAGTGTTCGGAAAGCCGTTTGTTGAAGCCTCAAAGATGAATCATGAACCATCTTTAGGAATTGTTAGATTCAAAGATGAAACCGATGAGATAGCCTACCAAATGCCTTATAAGATTGAACAATTCCGTCTTTTGTCAAACCTAGAGAAGGAACACAAGGAAGCGGTCTACTATAGGAATGATGAGGATATACGTAAAGGAGTAGACTATGTCATGAGTAGAATATGCGGTTTCTACAAGGAATGCCTACAACTAGGTCCGGTATACAAAACTAAGATTGAGGATGACCTAGATAAGGTGACCAATGATGAGGTCACGTAGTAGCCCGTAACCTTGAGTCTAGCTACAAGACTTGTAAATAAAGAAAAGCGCTTCTTGGGAGACAACCCATGTTTTGTGTGTTTTTATTTGTTTAATTGTTTGTTTGTTTGATTTTGTTTGTTTTCGTATGCATGATTTATTTTTATTGTTGGTGAATCATGTTTCAAACTTGATGCGTGGGAATCGCACCTTGCTTTACCTCTCGAGGGATCTCGAGAAGCTTACAACCCCCACCAGGCAGTGTACCTGATCGTTGTAGTATAGTATAGTGACTAGTACCGGGGGATTGATCGTTCAGCTTAGGAATAGTGTCGCTAGGATTAGAAAACCTAATTAATAGTTCTAAAGGTGAGAGATGATTATTTTTCTATTTTTATATTTTTATGAAAGCAAGTAAAATCTCGGGTTTTGGAAGAGTGGGCGGAATTAGTTGCTATTCAACTAACCCAAAGCTATTATATAATTAAAATAAAATACTAAAAATGAAATTAAACTAAATTATACTAAGGTTGTGAGCAGTGGTTGGAGAAATTGTGTTTACTTAGACTTCACTACTCCCTAGATATCTTTTATACGTTAATTACTTGTTACACTTGTATGGATGACGGATTGTATTCCTTAATACCATTCGTGGGGTGGCATACATAACTCCCCAACTCTATGAGCTCTTATCTCCTCCTACACCATGACCCAGCACAACTATAGGGATTGTAAACAGTGGCTCATGCATTAAATACAACCAATAAAGACCTAGTACGCCTCGGTTCATGTTTCTTAAGACGTTCAAGCATGTTACCATTTGGAGATCTGCCAGTTTTCTTAAGCCTAACATATAATATCATTCATCCAAAACAAGAATAGACAAGTAATCAACACATAATCAACATCTAGGTTTCATTAGATCTAAGCAAACACAAAAGAGATCTAACCTAGCATAGTAGAATTGAGACAAGAACAAGATATAAACAACCAACACATAGACATATTGATTGAATTGGAAGAACAGTTATCTCAATTACAATGCAAGGTCTCAAGGGTTTGGAACCCTTGAAAAACCTGTAAAAGATATACCAAAATCGTCTTTAGGGTTTCACCAAAACTTCTCTTCTTTTAATGAAAAAACTAGAAAACTATATATAGGAAAAGTAGGCTGACGGCGTCAAGAGTTACATGTGACACCGTCACCTCGCCGCCATATACTTCCTCGGACGGCCTTGATCTACTTATGACGGCCTATGTGACGCCGTCACCGACCACGGTATTTTATTCTTGCCACTTTGACGCCGTCATGAAGGCGTTTGACGCCGTCACCACCTTCGGTATTTTAATCTTCATGTCTGACGCCGTCAAGATATTACTCTTGACGCCGTCACCTTGTATCTTCAGCATGGAAATTTGGTACTTTGCCGTTTTCTTCACTTTTATGCTCCAAAAACGTCCAAAATGGCTTCTTTTCCAGACTTCACTCTCCAAACACCTAAAATAACAAAAGGAACGATTTAGGGCAATATTTGATCAAATAAATTCGGATTCGGGCTTAAATGACCCCCTAAAAACGGATCATTTTTTGCCTCATCATATACCCTTACACTTGAGATTTGCTTGTCCTCAAGCAAATGCGCTTTTATTCTACTCGAAAGACAAATTAGGGGTCATTTAACACTAATATAAAAGTAATTACAACAAATAATCGTTCCACTAAAGACCAATAGACAAGCACGGAGGTCATACACAAGCACCTCACAAATAGTGTTTAGATACTCACATCTCTCGGGTGTAATAAAGTAATATAACATTATGGAAATGGAAGATATCTCTCACTACCTGTCATAGCAAAATAGATTACCATAGGCTTGGGAAAGGATCAAACCTCCACCACATGGCGTAAGCACCTAGGATAAACTATCAAAGAGGTCTTTTAAAGGGTTGTAACGTTAGGTATAGGGATATGAATTACACGGTTTTGTTGGATAAAGGAAATTTTACTGGTGGCGAGTTAACAAACTTGGTTAATTACATGTACAAGATGGCGTTGCTAAGCCAAGACTAGACTCGACTTAAGCTAATAAATGAAAAATAACAAAAACGTAAAATAAATATAGAATAAAAACGGGATGGTAGTCCGTATGTTTTTTTTTTCTTTTCTCTTTTTTTTTTCTTTTCTCTCTATTTTTTTTTTTTTTTTTTTTTTTTTTTTCATACACTCTTACCCTACCATCCAAAATAATACATCATAGGGGTATAAACGTTCCCCTTACACTTGAATCTTTACATACTTTACAATTAACTAATCTAATGACTCGAATTAAGAAAATCAAAACACTTGGAGCACTTTTAAGATTAACGTACATATGGGGGTAATATATTATGTTCTTCCCCATTACTCCATAAAATAAGTACTTACCCATGAGTCCCAATAGTCCCAAAACAATATGTACAATGATATGACTCGACTTAGCAACCATGTAATCAATTAGAAAGTTAACTCAGGGTTTAACAAATAACAATAATGCACTAAAAATGAGCGCATACACGGAAGGCTAAGGCGATTTGGGTGTACATTTAAGTGGGGTGTAACAAATTCTTTCTTTAAGTAAGATGCTTAAAGTTAGAAACAAAAAGATAGGCTCGGAGGGGTGTACTAGGGGTTTCGTGTACTAAAAATGAGTACAACGCAAAGGGTGTGGGAAAAATTAGTTGACTTAACTAGCCAAGTAATATGACTTAAATGGTCAAGTAATTATAATACGGGTTTAACACAAGGGTGATCCTAATGCCTCTTATCATGTAGTAAATCCTACCACACGAATGTAGTCTCACTCGCGGTCTCGGGATGCATCACTAACGCAAGTTCTAGAATCTAAATGCTACCGGTACACTCATAAGCACTAATAGTAAATGCTTTTCCTATCAAATCTAAAGGCGAACCTCACATTTTTGGGTGGAAATTTTTTCTGAATATACGGTTATGTGCTAGTCATACAATCTCCTATCCATGAGACGCTTGCTATGGCTAAAGTTTCACTCCTAAATGTTGTAAAAAATTTTAAATTTGGCGCTAAAATTACACTAACAAGTATTTCTCATAGTTTTATTACACATCTACTATCAAACAAAACAAACTCAAGCGAAAGTGCATATGTAAGGTATCATCTTTTTACCCTCCCCTTACACTTAGGATGAACATTGTCCTCAATGTTCAAGTAAAGAATGTAAAAGTTAAGAGGTAAAGAGAATGAAATCAAATACTCCCCTGATTCGCTCGGTATGGATTATAGGTTGGCCAGGTTAAGTCTTCCTCCAAGAAAATGAACAATCAAAGCTTCCCTTCCAGAATATAAATCATCTTCTTGTCATAAATAACCTGTAAATCCTGACAACAATAGACAAGGCAACCTCGCGTAAAATCGGCGGCATCCTATATAAGTTACTAAATCCTAGAAAGCAAAGTAAGATATAATGCTTGTGGAATGAAGTTTGCAGATTTCATGGAGATTATAAAACTTAATAATTCACAAAAACCATAAGACTCCGTTAGAAAAACAAAACCGGTAAAATTTCCAGATTTTAACTCCTGACGCCGTCAAGAGCAATACTCTGACGCCGTCAGAATGGACCTGCAGAAATTTTTATGTTAAGTTTCCGGAAAATTTCTGGAAAAACTTTGTCCTACTTCCTGGAAAATCCTGCAAAATTTCATTATGACTCAATACAAGCATTTGACTCTAACAAATTCGAATATACATGTTCATTAAATATTGTGGAGAATCATGATCGGTTTGTTTCTTAAAAACATATTTGGGGTTTCCCCTTACACTTATCTTTTGCAAAAATACCTTTAGGTTGAAGTTAAGACTAGGCCAAACAACATAATAAAGTATTTCCACATTTTAGTTGAGAAACATGATTAACCAACAATAAAAATAAAACATGCATACGGAAACAAATAACAATCAAACAAATAAAATTACACAAAACATGGGTTGCCTCCCAAGAAGCGCTTTTCTTTATTTACGAGTCTTGTAGCTAGACTCAAAGTCATGGGTTAACGTGTATCGCTTATGCTCACGTAACCAAGTGTGAGCCATCTAATAGTCGCCTCATCTTTCTTATATTCGTCTCCTAACTCTAAGCACCCGCGATAATATCTTTTATTCTTTTCATGCGTGTACTTAAGTCCTTTTCTCTTATCATTCTCACTTAGCATTTCCATAGGCGGATACCTACTACACTTTTCCATGGAGAAATCCTTGAACCTAGGGTGTGTGCGGGGCATTTGATAGACAAATTCTTCATCCCCACCCGAGAATGTAATTAACCCTTCTATGAGTTTTTCATCGAGGTTGGTCAACCGTTTGAAAGGTTTTCCAAACACAACTTGGGTCAATTTATCATCAATAAATTCTCCTAGATTCTCCATAACCATGAACTCAACAAGATAAACCAAACTCCCTACAAACACATGCAATGGTATAGCCCTAGCCACAATGTTTTATCCTTTGTATTCCAACTCATCTACCATGATTTTATTGTATTCATTACGTGAGATTATGTTCATTGGAAGAGATGAGTTGAGATAGGCGTTAAAGCTTTTAAATCCAATCTTACAAGGGAATTGCATGTTAAATGAACTATCACACTCAATCCTAGTTCTAGGGTCAACATACCTAAGAGGGTTTATTTCCTCTTCCATTCTATCCTCATTAATCACGTCACCATCATCAAGATCCTCATCGGAGTCTGAATAGTAAAAAGGACTAGCCCTATGGTCATCATCATGATCAGACTCTTCTAACTCAGAATTATTGTCAAAGTGGTGATTGGGTGAGAGGTTAGGTGGGTTCTCATTTTCTGCTAAAGGAAGTGGGGCGGGCATTTGAAAAATCCTACGACAAAAAACACGAATAATAGGAATCGAGCGATCAATGTTACTGTTATCCATCGAAAAAGTTTACGAACAAAGACACAAAGAAATTAGATAGACTAAAGAAGACCTAAAAATAAAAATAAAAATCTTACTAGAAAGGAATCTAGCAAGTAGACCTAATAAAAAGAAATCCTAACCTAGACAATAACTATTCCCCGGCAGCGGCGCCAAAAACTTGATGCGTGGGAATCGCACCTTGCTTTACCTCTCGAGGGATCTCGAGAAGCTTACAACCCCCACCAGGCAGTGTACCTGATCGTTGTAGTATAGTATAGTGACAAGTACCAGGGGATTGATCGTTCAGCTTAGGAATAGTGTCGCTAGGATTAGAAAACCTAATTAATAGTTCTAAAGGTGAGAGATGATTATTTTTCTATTTTTATATTTTTATGAAAGCAAGTAAAATCTCGGGTTTTGGAAGAGTGGACGGAATTAGTTGCTATTCAACTAACCCAAAGCTATTATATAATTAAAATAAAATACTAAAAATGAAATTAAACTAAATTATACTAAGGTTGTGAGCAGTGGTTGGAGAAATTGTGTTTACTTAGACTTCACTACTCCCTAGATATCTTTTATACGTTAATTACTTGTTACACTTGTATGGATGACGGATTGTATTCCTTAATACCATTCGTGGGGTGGCATACATAACTCCCCAATTCTATGAGCTCTTATCTCCTCCTACACCATGACCCAGCACAACTATAGGGATTGTAAACAGTGGCTCATGCATTAAATACAACCAATAAAGACCTAGTACGCCTCGGTTCATGTTTCTTAAGACGTTCAAGCATGTTACCATTTGGAGATCTGCCAGTTTTCTTAAGCCTAACATATAATATCATTCATCCAAAACAAGAATAGACAAGTAATCAACACATAATCAACATCTAGGTTTCATTAGATCTAAGCAAACACAAAAGAGATCTAACCTAGCATAGTAGAATTGAGACAAGAACAAGATATAAACAACCAACACATAGACATATTGATTGAATTGGAAGAACACTTATCTCAATTACAATGCAAGGTCTCAAGGGTTTGGAACCCTTGAAAAACCTGTAAAAGATACACCAAAATCGTCTTTAGGGTTTCACCAAAACTTCTCTTCTTTTAATGAAAAAACTAGAAAACTATATATAGGAAAAGTAGGCTGACGGCGTCAAGAGTTACATGTGACGCCGTCACCTCGCCGCCATATACTTCCTCGGACGGCCTTGATCTACTTATGACGGCCTATGTGACGCCGTCACCGACCACGGTATTTTATTCTTGCCACTTTGACGCCGTCATGAAGGCGTTTGACGCCGTCACCACCTTCGGTATTTTAATCTTCATGTCTGACGCCGTCAAGATATTACTCTTGACGCCGTCACCTTGTATCTTCAGCATGGAAATTTGGTACTTTGCCGTTTTCTTCACTTTTATGCTCCAAAAACGTCCAAAATGGCTTCTTTTCCAGAATTCACTCTCCAAACACCTAAAATCACAAAAGGAACGATTTAGGGCAATATTTGATCAAATAAATTCGGATTCGGGCTTAAATGACCCCCTAAAAACGGATCATTTTTCGCCTCATCAAAACTAAATTGTGAAAATGCTTTACTTTGTTGTTTATCTTAACTTCATAAAAGGTATTTTGCAAAAGCTAAGTGTAAGGGAAACCTAGAATTGTTTTTAAGAACGAAATTGAGCATGATCCACTACAATATTAAATGAACATGTATATTAGTAATTGTTAGAGTCAAATGCTTGTATTGAGTCATAATGATGTTTTGTAGGATTTTCCAGGAGGTAGGACATAAGTTTTTCCAGAAATTTTCCTGAAACTTAACATAAAGATTTCTGCAGGTCACTTCTGACGACGTCAGGGTTTAACACCTGACGGCGTCACGTGTAAAAATCTGGAAATTTTGCGATTTTTGTTTTTCTAACGGAGTCTTAAAGTTTTTGTTGATTCTTTAGTTTTATAAACTCCAGGAAATCTGCAAACATTCATTCCACAAGCATTATATCTTAATTTTTTTTTCTAGGATTTTTAGTACATATAGATTGCCGCCGATTTTACGCGAGGTTTGCCTTGATTGTTTTCTCAGGATTAACAGGTTACATTGGAAAAGAAGATGATTTATATTTCTGGAGGGAAGCTTTCAACGTTTATTTTCTTGGAAGAAGATCTAACCTTGTTGACACTTTATCCACACCGAACGAATCAGGGGAGTAATTGTTTTCATTCTTTTACCTGTTTTACTTTTACATCCTTTAATTGAACATTGGAGACAATGTTCATCCTAAGTGTAAGGGGAGGGTAAATGATGATACCTTAGAGAATTCAATTGCACACGAGTTTGTTTGTTTGATAGTAGGTGTGTAATAAAACTAAGAGAAATACTTGTTAGGGCAATTTTAGCGCCAAATTTATTTTTTTTTTACAACATTTAGGAGTGAAACTTTAGCCTTAATGAGCGTCTCATGGATAGGAGTTGTATGACTAGCACAAAACCGTATCATTCATAAAAATTTTCCACCTAAATATGTGAGGTTCGCCTTTAGATTTGATAGGAAAATCATTCATTATTAGTGCTTATGAGTGTACCGGTAGCATTTAGATTCTAGAACTTGCGTTAGTGATGCATCCCGAGACCGCTAGTGAGACTACATTCGTGTAGTAGGATTTACTACATGATAAGAGGCATTAGGATCACCCTTGTGTTAAACCCGTATACTTGACCAATGAAGTCATAATTACTTGACTAGTAAAGTCAATTAATTTTCCCACACCTTTGCGTTGTACTTTTTTTTTTTTTTTTTTTTTTTTTTTTTTTTTTTTTTTTTTTTTTAAAGGTAAATTTTCCCACACCTTTGCTTTGTACTCATTTTTAGTACATGATACCCCTAGTACACCCCTCCGAGAATATCTCTTTCGTTTCTAACTTTAAGCATTCTACTTAAAGATAGAATTTGTTTACAATCCACCCAAATGTGCAACCAAATCGCCTTAGCCTTCCTTGTATGCACTCATCTTTAGTGCATTATTGTTACAGGTTTAAACCCTTAGTTAATTATCTAATTGATTACATGGTTTCTAAGTCGAGTCATATCTTGTACATATTGTTTTGGGACAATTGGGACTCATGGGTAAAGTACTAGTGTTATGGAGTAATGGGGAAGAACATCAATTTATTACCCCCATATGTGCGTTAATCTCAAAAGTACTCCAAGTGTTTTGATTATCTTGATTTGAGTAATTAGAATAGTTGATTGTAAAGTATGTAAAAGTTCAAGTGTAAGGGGAATGCAAATCCCCTATGATGTATTATTTTGGATGGTAGGGCAAGAGTGTATGCAAAAAAAAAAAAAAAAAAAAAAAAAAAAAGAGAAAAAACATACGGACTACCATCCCGTTTCATTTTATGTTTGTTTCATTGTTTGTTAGATTTTCATTAGCTTAAGTCGAGTCGAGTCTTGGCTTAGCAACGCCATATTGTACATGTAATTAACCAAGATGATTAACTCGCCACCAGTCAATATTGCCTTTATCCAACAAAATCGTGTTTATCATATCCCTACACCTAACGTTATAACCCTTTTAAAAGACCTCTTTGATATTTTATCCTAGGTGCTTACGCCAAATGGTGGAGGTTTGATCCTTTCCCAAGCCTATGGTAATCTATTTGCTATGACTGTTAGTGAGATATGTTTCCCATTTCCATATTGTGATATATACTTTATTGCACCCGAGAGATGTGAGTATCTAAACACTATTTGTGAGGTGCTAGTGTATAACCTCCGTGCTTGTTTTTGGTTTTTAGTGGAATGATTATTTGTTGTAATTACTTTTATATTAGTGTTAAATGACCCCTAACTTGTATTTTGATTAGAACAAAAGCACATTTGCTTGAGGACAAGCAAATCTCAAGTGTAAGGGTATTTGATGAGGCGAAAAGTGTACCGCTTTTAGGGGGTCATTTAAGCCCGAATTCGTAATTATTTGATCAATTATTGCCCTAAATCGTTCCTTTTGTCATTTTAGGTACTTTTGAGAAGAAATCTGGAAAAGGAAGCATTTTGGACATTTTTAGAGCGATTAAGTGAAGAAAACAGAAAAGTCTCAAAATCCTTGCTGGGAACAGTACCTGACGGCGTCAAGGCTATGCATGTGACGGCGTCAAGCTTGGCAAAAGAGGTGGATATGGAGAATACACATGACGGCCCAGAACTATTTCAAGGCAAATATGCCTGACAGCGTCACCAAGGCCGTCAGGATCAGCTTATACGTGACGGCCCATAGCTTATTCTCAACATGACGGCGTCAAGATTGGATCTAGGAAATACAACCCTTAATTTACCGGCGAGTTGACGGTGTCACAAGCTTAAACGTAACGCTGTCAAGATGTAAAATCTATATATAGTTTTCCAAATTTTCATTCTAAGTGTGGAACTTTTTAGAGAACTTTTTGGTGAAAACCCTAGACGAATTTTTAGTGTTATTAAGGGTTTCAACCCTTGTTCCATCAATGTCCAATTGAAGATAAGTTTTCCAATAATCATACAATATGTCTATGTGTTATGTGATTCTATCTTATGCTTGTCTTCTCTTTAACATGATAGGCTAGGTTTTTCTTGTGTTTGCTTAGATGTAGTGAAACCTAGATGTTGATTATTGGTTGATGGTTTGTTTATGATTGTTGTGGATGATTGTATTCAATGTTAGACTTAAGAAAACTGGCAGACTTCCATTTGGTAACTTGCTTGAAAGTCTTAAGAAGCATGATCTGAGGTGTACTATGATTTATGGTTGTATTTAATGCATGAGCGAATTCTAATGATCCCATTTTAGGAGTGAAGTAGGAGCTTATAGAGTTAGGGAATTTCGTACACGGCCCTATGACTAGTATTAAGGAATACAACCCGTCATCCATGCAATTGTAACAAGCTAATCAACCGGTAAAAGATATCTAGGGAGTAATGAAATCTAAGTAAACACATTTTCTTTTATTATTGTTCCCACCACACATACATTTATCTTAGTTTATTTTATTTTATTTTGTTTTTAATTGCATTTGTAGTAATTTGGGTTAGTTGACTAGCAACTAATTCCGCCCACTCCTTCAAAACCCGAAATTTTACTTGCTTTTCATAAAATATAAAAATACAAAAAGAATCATCCCTCACCTCTAGACCTAGTTTAGTAGGCTTTCTAATCCTAGCGACACTATTCCCAAGTTGAACAATCAATCCCCCGGTACTTGTCACTATACTATACTACAACGATCAGGTACACTGCCTGGCGGGGATTGCAAGCTTCTCAAGATTCTTTGAGAGGTAAAACCTGTTGCGAGGGCGCAATCCCGCGTATCAGCATGTAGAAATTCTCTATTTAGACACCAGGTGTTGTGATGATATCCATGAAGTTACACTCGCGTTTCCACCTTGGCTAGGTGTGACATTATCCCTGTGCCACAAGCCTAGCCCTGTTCCAAATTACAATTCCTCTTTCATCTCACTTATTTCTGAACACCCATTTGGTTCCAATAACCATCATGCCATTTGGTAAATCACAAAGCACCCAAACTTTCTGAATTTTAAACTGAAGCAATTCTTCTTTCATTGCTTCTACCCAGCTTGAGTCTTCCAATGCTTTGAACACATTCTTTGGTTCAATCTATGACAGAAAGCACATGAATAAGCATTCATTCTTGTCTTTATGGTCTTTGAAATCATAAACTTCACTGACAAAACCATGATGATCTGGTCCTTGTAATTGCTTTCTTGTTCTCACAGGTGTATTCACATTGCCAATGACATTTTCAAGAGGATGATATTTATTGATTATCCCATGAGGAATATGAGGAACTTCTTATGTGACAGTCATATTGTGCAAACCTCCTCCAAATATATCAAAAGGATTGTTCTGTGGCTAGGTGTGACATTATCCCTGTGCCACAAGCCTAGCCCTGTTCCAAATTACAATTCCTCTTTCATCTCACTTATTTCTGAACACCCATTTGGTTCCAATAACCATCATGCCATTTGGTAAATCACAAAGCACCCAAACTTTCTGAATTTTAAACTGAAGCAATTCTTCTTTCATTGCTTCTACCCAGCTTGAGTCTTCCAATGCTTTGAACACATTCTTTGGTTCAATCTATGACAGAAAGCACATGAATAAGCATTCATTCTTGTCTTTATGGTCTTTGAAATCATAAACTTCACTGACAAAACCATGATGATCTGGTCCTTGTAATTGCTTTCTTGTTCTCACAGGTGTATTCACATTGCCAATGACATTTTCAAGAGGATGATATTTATTGATTCTCCCATGAGGAATATGAGGAACTTCTTATGTGACAGTCATATTGTGCAAACCTCCTCCAAATATATCAAAAGGATTGTTCTGAGTAGTAGAAGTAGCTGTTGGATTTTGAGAATTTACATTTGATCCATTAGTGCTAACATTTGCATCAGCAGTACTAACTCTGTTTGTACTGCTTTTAGGAATACCCTTGTTCTGAACATTCTCACCATCTGCATTCTTTTTAGCAGCATCACCCTCTTTTCTTGCTTTAGTAGAGGGTTGTAGACCATCATTCTTTGAAGTACTATCAACATTCCAAACAGGCATAATAACATGATCTTGATCTGCCTCATTCTCCATGCTTGATCCATCTGTATCAACATATTCCTCTGACCCTGCAAAATCATTAGTATTTGTACCTGCAGCCACTGGTACATAGTTCATAGATTGGGTCGAAGAATCCATATCAAACATCCAGCTTGGACCTGTACCTACAACATTAGTTTTATTCTCCAAGAAGTTCACATGCAGGTTTTCCTCAATGTGCTTGGTTCTTAAGTTGTATACCCTAAAAGATTTACTCACCATTGAGTATCCAACAAAATAATCCTCATCTGATTTACCATCAAAGTTTCCTAAATGGTCTAGTGTATTCAGAGTAGTAACATGACGCCCAAATGGTCTCATAAACTCTAAGGTATGAGTTCTACCCCTAAAAAGCTCATAAGGTGTCTTGTTCTTTGATTGTACCACTAAAACCCTATTTTGAACATAATAAGCAGTACTAACTATTTTAGCCCAAAAATTCATGGGAAGTTTTGAATCAGCCAACATGGTTCTAGTAGCTTCTATCAAAGTCCTATTTCTCCTTTCAGCACTATACTCTCTTTTAATACCTTTGACCTTACAGAATTCATCCATAACTCTATTTTTAAATTCTATCCCATTATCACATCTGATGATTTTAACCTTCCTATCCACTAGATTTTCCACCTCGGTTATGAAAGTCATAAGGATGACAGCAGTCTCATCCCTAGAGGCCAAAAAGAAAACCCAAGTAAACCTGTTATAGTCATCAGTTACAACAATACAGTACCTTTTAAAGTTTATACTGCTCATAGAAGTTGGACCAAACAAGTCCATATGCAACATATAAAGTGGGTGAGCAATAGAATTTAGAGCCTTGGTCTTACACGAAGCTCTGTGTTGCTTACCTTTAAGACATGCAACATAGGTTTGGTCATTTTCAAATCTTTTATGGGGCAGACCTCTTACCAAACCATCTTTTACAATTTTATTTATGGTTTTAAAGTTAATATGTCCAACCCTTCTATGCCATAACATAGATTCATCCAATGTGGCCTTTGCATGCAAGCAAGTGAGGTTCTCTTTGGGAACAATGTTCTCCATATCAATACTGTATAAATTGATTTTTCTAGGAATTTTAAGTAATACATGACTTTCATCAGGCAACTTATAATCCTTAGAAAGGACAAAGCATTCATTATCAGTAAAAAAAAACTTGTTCTTCTGGTCACACAACTGTGACACACTAAAGAGATTGTACTTAAGCTCTTTTACGTAGTACACATCTTCAAAATCCAAATTTCCAGTTTTAATAGTTCCTTTACTAGAAATTTTACCACCAATACCTCCTCCAAAACTGACATATTGTCCATCGAATGGTACGAAGTATGAAAGATAAGACTTATTACCAGTTATATGCCTTGAACATCCACTATCTGAGTATCCTTGATCAGACTTTATAGCACTTGGATGTCCCTGTACATAAGGTAAAAGAAAAGTTAGTTTCTTTTGGAGATCCAAGCCATGATTGACTTGGATCTGCCCTGTGTATCAATATAATTTATCTATCGAAGGTCATTAATACACTATTGGGATTGTTAGAGGTATTAGTTCCTTTTGGTCTCCATTCCCAACGTGCTGAGGCTTTCACAGCATTTCCCATATTTACCCTGTTGGTATTCACAACTCTACCAGTACTAACTTTTGGCCTAGCAGTTGAAACTGCTGGCTCAGTTGTTTTAGCTTTAGGAACCCATTTCATGTTGTGAACAACCATTTTCTCATAAAAAGACCTTTTTCCTATTTGTGATGCTTTAATAAAAGTTATGATTGGCTTTGCACTTGAAACAGGTTGTCTTGGGTAAAAATTCTTGGTTGGTCTAGCAGTACATGGTGATTTTATTTGTACTGCTCTGGGAGACATATTACTTTGGACATTAGGGTGATTATTTCTTTGAAACATATTTTCATTCACCCTTTGGTTTGTGTTCCCTGAGACCCTGGTTTTCCCAAATACCAATCTTCTTCCCTGATGGTAACCACAGTTAGCATGTAAATGATCAAAGCTTCCACATATATAACATGCTTTATTGTTCATTACGAAATTACTACCAAGTTGTTGAGACTTTTGGTTTTTCCAGTTCCTTTGATTTCCCTTAGGACTTCTTGACCTAGATGTGGACCTATACATCTCAACATACTTGATTGGTGACCTAGGTTGTTTAATATGTTGTCTAGGTGACTCAGTTTCATTCCTAACAACCTTGGATCAATAGTTTCCTTTTGAACTTTAACATTTGATACAACTTCATCTACTAAAGATGAATCACTAGCACTTTCAAATACTTCATTCTCTGGCTTAACCTTTTCTTCACTACCACTTTTAACAAATTTAGGGCCATACTCAAAAGTTGGTTCTAGAAACTCTTCTAACCTTGTATGAGCTAAATCTATACCTGGAGGTGCTCGAACACCTCTTAGTCGTGGAGGAACAGAATTGTATCCTACACCTGATTTAGCGTTGTTAAAAACCTGTGCTTTCCAAATTTTGTTGATTTCCTCAGATTCTAGTGTATCACAAGTTATTTGAACATTTTCATTTGCCTTCTTAAGTTTTTCTAACTTTTCTCTAAGGGCCGCATTAACTGCTATCTTATAGTCTAAATATCTCGTTAAAACAACTATATCATCATTATATTTAGACTCATTAGCTCTATAATGTTCTAACCGTGCCTCTAAAACAGATAGGCCTCTTTTATGATTTGACAAAATATAGTTGGCATCATTCAATTCTGTTCTTAGATTATCATAAAGTTCCCTTAGTCTTTAACATTCTTTAAAAGCTTTGCAAGATTTAGAACAACTTTTAAAAGTATTTACCTCAGAGTCTGAGAAGGCCATTAGAGCAAACTCAGTTGCTACCAATCCTGCTTTAGAAGGCGCTTCTTCTTCATCGGCCATGAAACTCCAATCATAGCTTACTCCATCAATAGCCAACATGGCTTTTGGCTCTTCTACTGATGGATCTTTCTTCTTTTCCTGCTTGTACCATGTGGTCCTGTTATCTGACTTCCTTGGTTTTCTGCATTCTTTAGCAAAATATCCCAACTTATGGCAGTTTAAACATTCTACTTTCTTCTTATCAAATCCTGCAGTTTCATTACCATTTATGGTAATTTGTCTTCCAGTTCTTGGCTAGATTTTTTAGCCCTCATGCTAAGAAGAGCAACCTGCCACTTGATATCCATCTCTTCCGCATCATCATCATCCACTTGTTCCAAGTCTTCACGAGTTAGAAGTGATTCACTAGACTGCCTTGAGATGAAAGCATAATGTAACAATCCGCATTTTCAGGTTACTATCCAATCCCAAATTTTTACTATTCAATTTACTATTCACTTTCACTATTCACTCCCAAAATTTTTATTTCATATTCTCGTAAGTTAAACTATTTTAATGATAATCCGAGAGTTTGACACTCATCGGATCATTTCTGCAAAAATCACGAAACCGTGTCCGAGATTTACGTTTAGGTTTAAACGTCATTCCAGCATCCCGATATGTCCATAAAACACTATAAACAATAGAAATATGATTTTCTCTCATTTTACGACAATTCCAAAAGTTTTGGAATTTTACGTTTTCCAGTTCAGCGTTTTACGCGAATTACGCGTTTTAGACCCGCGTTTCCAGTTTTAACAGCGTTTAAACAACCCGATAGAACTTATCACTCATTAAATATGCTAAGATAGGTTATATTAATAAGTTCTAACATCTTTATAAGTTTCATATTTTTAGAATACCCGATTTTAAGTTTCATGACTTAACGACTTACCGTTAGCGATTACCAGGACCAAAACTCACTCCGTAAGCTAGATAATACCAAGTTAATCATCTAGTCACACCATATCTTCATATGGCCGACTATAGGGGGGATTCACCTTGCATGTGGCTTAATCTCAAAGTCTTGTACTCATGGATTGGTTACATGTGTGTAAACTTCTAAGCTAAGCTTCCTAAAATATCCTAAACTTGCACCTCCTCATTTACACCTTCCTAACACTTTCTTAGCACCTCCTCAAGACCCTATATAACCCTCCTCATCCCCCTTTGGTCGTTCATACCATCACAAACACAAACACATTCATGATTTTCTCTCTACTTTAAGTATTATTCAAGAATACAAGTGCTATATCAACTCACAAACTCTTGTTAGGTTTTGATTCATCCAAACTACTTCAAATCCTTAGAAACTTTAGGTGATTCTGTAACAACCCGCATTTTCGGGACATTTCTCCTATTCACTATTCATCAGTTACTATTCATCGATTACTATTCACCGGTCACTATTCATCATTTTACTATTCATCATTTTCGAAGTCAGTTTGTGATTCCGAGAAGCGTTCAGAAATTTTACTATTCATGTGACACTATTCATTCCCGAAGGGAAATCACTATTCATGATCATCGTTCGTCATTTCGTAAACTGAGTTTACGAGTCTTCAAATTCGCGTAACCAGTTAGGTTTAGCTGCGAATTCATGCATCATTCATTAATGACACTTGATATAGACTGGAATAGTCTACACATCATCATCACTTGAGAACCTACACGGATATGCATTATTTCCATTTACGTATGCTTAATTGATAATTAACGATACCACTCAGTTTTACTACTAACGTATACCCAATACTCCCGACTATGATCCTAACATATTTACATACTCATAATAATAATATAAAAATTATATTATTATTTTACCCGGTGTTTTCTAACCAATTACTATATTTTACGGTCGGAGCTTATAACTCCGTCGGTTTGCGCTATTTCAATTCAATAATTTTTCTAACACCCGATTCTTATAAGGAATAATATTTTACAACTTTTACAACTTCGTCGCATTTTATTTTATCTCATTACAATTTACTTGTAGATAACTCGGTACCCGATAACACCCAAAGTGTACACAAAATACACTAAGTCATCCAACATTTAGACAACTTCATTAATTAGCCACATTTTCCCTTATTTTACTCCTTTTGCTCTTGTGTGCCGCCCCCCCCCCCCCCCCTAGCCCCCTAAATCCATGTGATCATTAATATACCAAGACCAATACATGAGAAACTTTTGACCAAGACCAAGTATATATACATCTATACATTAATCTTCCATTTTCATTCTTATTTTACACAAAACAAAAGCAAGCAAAATGCTCTCTTCTTTCTCCCTTTGTGTACAAATCGACCCAACCAAGAAAACAAGAAGAAATCACTAACTTTTCAAGATCCAAGTGTTTATCAAGTCCTAATCTTGATCTAGTTGGGGTTTTGTGGTAAAAACCCTATGTTTCTTAACATAATCATCTTCAAATCACTCCAATATTTCAAGTAAGCTTCAAAAACACTTTTGATCTTTTCATACTTTCATTTACTTTATATTTTTATGTATTTTCAAGATATATTGGTAAAACATGCAAGTATGTAAGATCCATACCACTTATTACTCATTTTGATTTTATAAACATAGATCTATAATTTTTATTAACAATCTCATGAGATCCACCATTTTTGGTGAAGACTAGGAACCCATGACACCCTAAGAAGGTGTATGGTAGGATTGGGTATTTGTGAAGTTGATTTGAGATAGTTTGGTTAAACCTTGAACAAGTTACAAACTCGGAAAGTTGATTTTTACAACTATATAAAAGCTACTGTCCCTTTTTGTTAAACGTGGGAAACTCAGGGTCTAGGGTGTAACTTTGGACCAAAGATTTAGAAAATACATTCCGAGACGAAACTATGGCCGAAAACGGGGATAAAATCCGAGTTACGACGAAAAAGATATGCTATTTTCAAGATTTATGACGAAAACTATATTTCTGAAAATGTTGAATCTGTCCCGCTTTTTCTATCTAGGAAAACTGAGATTTAATGATATCTATACTAGCCGAGACCTTGAGAAACCTAAATTATACTTGATTACCTTCGCGGGGATATAAAGAACATAGAAAACGGGCTTATAACGAAAAAGATACAAGTGTTTGAAATCCGACGATATATATATATTTCCATCAGCTTTTTACACTAATAGAGTTTTGACATAAACTGTCTTTGCGAGACACCACTTTCACGGCTGTTTTTCTTTATGATCGGATGAGTTTGAGTCCGAGCCATAGTTTTATGAAATCAAGATCTCCCAGCAAGCTTTTCAAATCAATTGGCCGTTTGAGCATTGGACTTATAACGAATAAACTACGACCTCATCTATGTACCCGATAAACTATACATATTTTGACAGCTTTTACTATAATAAATTTTTCTAAGTGTTGAACATAATACTTTCAAGTAACAACAATGAGAGTCGATTTTCTCATCGATCAAGACCCGTATAGCCAAAAGTTAAATGACATGACTTCAAGATATTGTTACAAGGTTTTCAAAAACGCCGAGCTTGACCATTAACACTTAACGTACAATATTTCGCGACTAGTTTTGCGAGGCCATTTTGGTCATATTTTCAAGTAATGAAAATGTTAATTTTGCGACGAAAACCTTATATTTTCCGATTGAACACCAAACAAGGATCGTGGAGTACCGTTTCAACATATTTACACGAAAAGTGGTTATTAACTTAGCGAGACGTCAAAAATGTATTTTTGACGATAAACACTATTTTCAAAACTAACGAGTGGTATCGATAACATACGTACTTGCATGTGTAGCATCATTTCGTTTCTTACATGAGAAACTATCATTCATATTAGGTTGCGATTAGAGATCGTGCCTCATTTCAGTGTATCCACTTTTGTCATCATAGCTATCGCACCAGGTGAGTTCATACCCCCTACTTGTACCTGTTTTTATAACTGTTTTGGGGGAGAATACATGCTCGTTTTTTATTAAACTCAATGCTTGAATGCGCAATTGTTTACTTAAACACTACTGTTTCTTTGAAGGCTTGATTGATTATTCAAATGCACCTATGTGTATATCGGTTGCATACTTGATTATTTTCTCGCATACACAAGCGTTTTATAAACATGCAACACACTTTATGAACTCTTGCTTTTATGCAACACACTTTATGAGCTCTTGCTTTTACGCAACACACTTTATGAGCTCTTGCTTTTATGCAACACACTTTATGAACTCTTGCTTTTATGCAACACACTTTATGAACTCTTGCTTTTATGCAACACACTTTATGAACTATTGCTTTTATGCAACACACTTTATGAACTATTGCTTTTATGCAACACACTTTATGAACTCTTGGTCTTATGCAACACACTTTATGAACTCTTGCTTTTATGCAACACACTTTATGAACTCTTGCTCTTATGCAACACACTTTATGAACTCTTGCTTTTATGCAACACACTTTATGAACTGTTGCTTTTATGCAAACACTTTTATGGACCATACTGAAACTTATGCTTTATTTAAACTATTACGCGGACTAGCCTAAGCCCTTGAATCCCACTATGCCCAAACTCATGAACCGTCAATTCCTGCTGGGAAGCGCGAATGTTATAAATAGATCTATTGGTGGTGACTCCCCCGTTCGGTTTGACCGAATAGGCAAACGCGAGCATATAACATGTCGAATTACAAGTGTAACGGGATAAACACTTGCCGGGCCTTTTTATTTAACATGCTTCTAGAGCATGCACACTGTTATAGCTTCGGTTGCATGAACTTAGCGCTAGCGTAATAGACTATTTTTCTATGTAATATTATATTTGTTGTAATGATCACACACTCTACTCATGGTCCACAATTCTGATTTTACTGTAAGGTAAACTTTATTTTTATGACATTGTGAGTTACACAATGGTCACAAAACTCTCTATTGTACTCACAACACTATTGTTTTAATACAAACTTATGAACTCACCAACCTCGTGTTGACACTCTTTAGCATGTATTTTCAGGTTTTAAGCAATGGCACGCTACTAGAGGTTTTGGCAGGGCATGGCATGGTCATAGAAGACTCTGATATTCACTTGGGGACCATTTTAAACTATTTTACGGGCCTACTTCCGCACTATATTTTAACGATGTAAATTCAATACTTTTGGTTAAATGATTTTATTCTAAATGATTGAAGTGAAAACCAGTTTTGAACTTGTGTTGTAATACCAATTGAGTTACACCCCAGCTACATGTATGCTTCCGCTGGACCCGATTTTGGGGGTGTGACAGATTGGTATCAGAGCTTTGGCTATAGCGAACTAAGTGTTTTTAAAACCTAGACTATAGCTACTTTCACGAAAACTTAACCCTATGACCGTCACGTGCCTGCCTGCCAAGCTGAAGCCTCATTTGTGGTTAGTTGCTGACATAGGTGATGAGATTTGTGTCTCATTATCTGATATACTATATTCATTTATTATAGTTGATTACTATAATTGTCTTTCATATAAGCATGCTCATGTATCGTATATGTCATCACGTTATGCTTTTCCTTTGCATAGTTTCATCAATTGACCTCGAGTTTGGTCACTTGCTTTTGTCTTTCAGAACGTCTTGGTATTTGGGAAGGACATAGTCTTAGTATAACTGAGCCGAGTATTTCAAAATTCATGGAACCTCGGTGGAATATAGACTGGTCATCTATATTCAACCCGGGATAGTGAGATATAGGCTGACCACCTATGTCTGACTCAGAAATGAATTTTGCAATACTGAGAATGGTTATAATAAAATTCTGTCTGGATTGAATTCTCTACTCAATTTCCAAATGTTTCATTTACGTGTGTGTAAACACTCGTTGGCAGAACATTCATACTTTTCACCATCTCGTTAACCATCGATTGGAAGCACGCAAACTGGTCATTTCATCTCATGGACATTTACGTCTATGCACGATACACTTATATCACATTATTTTCTTTTATCACAATCTCATTTTGTCGCAGTTGTCACAATCTTTCCCCTTCTCACCCTCATTATCATTTCCTTTCCCCATCCCCATATATAAGGAATTAGCTAACACTCTATAGACTCTGATGTCACTCATTCCTCACTACTCCCTATATTGATAAGTGGATATTATCAATGACCTCCTTAGGAAAGACTTTCCATACCATCTATAAGGAGGATCCCTCGGTACATTGAAACCATTCAAAACCCAACAGAAATCTCAGGATACCACAAAACCAATCGAACCACTATCACTGTCCTGATTGCCACAATTCCCCCATCTGGAAAGTATTGGCTTGACTGAATTACAAGATTAGTTTCGATGCGAATGCTCACTAAGCAACACTATAGAGATACATCCAACCTCCTAACCAAGACTATAGAACCTTCAGTTGAACATGTCCTCACCAATAGACTTTATTCAAACATGTTAGACACCTATGCATTTGTGCAGACATACATACCTGGCTATTTTTATCCTCTTGATACGTTCACTTTAAATGGATTTTTTCTCCAAACTACCGTTATACAAAACACTTTTCTGAGGCACTTATTCTGACAAGCAAATTCCTTTTGGTTAATCTTTCACAAAACTATTGAATGATTAGAAAATTTTAAACATCAATCTTTGGTCAACCATATTATCCACCTTATGTTGAAAATTGTCCTATCTTGCATAACTATTAAATTTTGAAACATCAAGAAATACGTTACTTTAAAAAGCCGTTTGCTTAAAGTTGTAAAGGGAAGGTTTATGAACAAAACACACAATCTCAAAACAAACTTTGAAAATCAATCACTATATTACATCTCTTATACCTTTAGGAGTTTGTGATTCGATGACATATAACTTGGGGAAAATCTTAGTAATGGAGACTAAGCATTGTAGGTGGAGAAAGATTCAATCCATGACATCCTGCGGAGGATCGCAACCTTATCCTAGTCTATTATTTTCAACAACACCCTTTGACGGACTTAACCTTGTAAGTCTTTCAAAACAAGATTCATGATATCCATTTCAATTCTTTCTAATAGAGGCATTTGATTCACCTCGAACTCCTAGCGATTTCCTTAAGATTCCTTTGGAACCACACCACCTATTATCTTCAGACCAATGGTCAGAATTTGAGGTTGATTCAAACATAGGGAGATATGCCCAAATCGGGTGTGATTGACACTAGAAATGGTTGGACTAACCATTTGCCATAAATCAAATTCAGTTGCAACCTTAGTTACCACACGAGTGTAGAAGACTACACCATTTGAAGCACTCTATGGCCGAAGTGCCAACATCCATTGATGGATTGAAATTGGGAAAAGCCCAACTCTCTAGTCCAGTAAGCATTCATGAACCCGATATACACTGGACCATTCAACATTTCTGACAGAGTAGGCCTGGTGGCCGTCAGACTTGAACCTTGTTAGAGCTCAATAGCTTACACGATAAGAATCATCACCTTTTCAACAATACAACTTCAGAGACCAACACAAACTGAACTTCGGGACGAAGTTCCTTTTAAGGGGGTGAGACTGTAACAACCCGCATTTTCGGGACATTTCTCCTATTCACTATTCATCAGTTACTATTCATCGATTACTATTCACCGGTCACTATTTGTCATTTTACTATTCATCATTTTCGGAGTCAGTTTGTGATTCCGAGAAGCGTTCAGAAATTTTACTATTCATGTGACACTATTCATTCCCAAAGGGAAATCACTATTCATGATCATCGTTCGTCATTTCGTAAACTGAGTTTACGAGTCTTCAAATTCGCGTAACCAGTTAGGTTTAGCTGCGAATTCATGCACCATTCATTAATGACACTTGATATAGACTGGAATAGTCTACACATCATCATCACTTGAGAACCTACACGGATATGCATTATTTCCATTTACGTATGCTTAATTGATAATTAACGATACCACTCAGTTTTACTACTAACGTATACCCAATACTCCCGACTATGATCCTAACATATTTACATACTCATAATAATAATATAAAAATTATATTATTATTTTACCCGGTGTTTTCTAATCAATTACTATATTTTACGGTCGGAGCTTATAACTCCGTCGGTTTGCGCTATTTCAATTCAATAATTTTTCTAACACCCTATTCTTACAAGGAATAATATTTTACAACTTTTACAACTTCGTCGCATTTTATTTTATCTCATTACAATTTACTTGTAGATAACTCGGTACCCGATAACACCCAAAGTGTACACAAAATACACTAAGTCATCCAACATTTAGACAACTTCATTAATTAGCCACATTTTCCCTTATTTTACTCCTTTTGCTCTTGTGTGCCGCCCCCCCCCCCCCCCTAGCCCCCTAAATCCATGTGATCATTAGTATACCAAGACCAATACATGAGAAACTTTTGACCAAGACCAAGTATATATACATCTATACATTAATCTTCCATTTTCATTCTTATTTTACACAAAACCAAAGCAAGCAAAATGCTCTCTTCTTTCTCTCTTTGTGTACAAATCGAACCAACCAAGAAAACAAGAAGAAATCACTAACTTTTCAAGATCCAAGTGTTTATCAAGTCCTAATCTTGATCTAGTTGGGGTTTTGTGGTAAAAACCCTATGTTTCTTAACATAATCATCTTCAAATCACTCCAATATTTCAAGTAAGCTTCAAAAACACTTTTGATCTTTTCATACTTTCATTTACTTTATATTTTTATGTATTTTCAAGATATATTGGTAAAACATGCAAGTATGTAAGATCCATACCACTTATTACTCATTTTGATTTTATAAACATAGATCTATAATTTTTATTAACAATCTCATGAGATCCACCATTTTTGGTGAAGACTAGGAACCCATGACACCCTAAGAAGGTGTATGGTAGGATTGGGTATTTGTGAAGTTGATTTGAGATAGTTTGGTTAAACCTTGAACAAGTTACAAACTCGGAAAGTTGATTTTTACAACTATATAAAAGCTACTGTCCCTTTTTGTTAAACGTGGGAAACTCAGGGTCTAGGGTGTAACTTTGGACCAAAGATTTAGAAAATGCATTCCGAGACGAAACTATGGCCGAAAACGGGGATAAAATCCGAGTTACGACGAAAAAGATATGCTATTTTCAAGATTTATGACGAAAACTATATTTTCTGAAAATGTTGAATCTGTCCCGATTTTTCTATCTAGGAAAACTGAGATTTAATGATATCTATACTAGCCGAGACCTTGAGAAACCTAAATTATACTTGATTACCTTCGCGGGGATATAAAGAACATAGAAAACGGGCTTATAACGAAAAAGATACAAGTGTTTGAAATCCGACGATATATATATATTTCCATCAGCTTTTTACA
The DNA here is from genome assembly GCA_030686995.1 of Artemisia argyi. Classification (NCBI taxonomy): domain Eukaryota; kingdom Viridiplantae; phylum Streptophyta; class Magnoliopsida; order Asterales; family Asteraceae; genus Artemisia; species Artemisia argyi. The sequence goes on along the minus strand of CM060709.1, from coordinate 131,224,558 downwards.
CTAATAGAGTTTTGACGTTAACTGTCTTTGCGAGACACCACTTTCACGGCTGTTTTTCTTTATGATCGGATGAGTTTGAGTCCGAGCCATAGTTTTATGAAATCAAGATCTCCCAGCAAGCTTTTCAAATCAATTGGCCGTTTGAGCATTGGACTTATAACGAATAAACTACGACCTCATCTATGTACCCGATAAACTATACATATTTTGACAGCTTTTACTATAATAAATTTTTCTAAGTGTTGAACATAATACTTTCAAGTAACAACAATGAGAGTCGATTTTCTCATCGATCAAGACCCGTATAGCCAAAAGTTAAATGACATGACTTCAAGATATTGTTACAAGGTTTTCAAAAACGCCGAGCTTGACCATTAACACTTAACGTACAATATTTCGCGACTAGTTTTGCGAGGCCATTTTGGTCATATTTTCAAGTAATGAAAATGTTAATTTTGCGACGAAAACCTTATATTTGCCGATTGAACACCAAACAAGGATCGTGGAGTACCGTTTCAACATATTTACACGAAAAGTGGTTATTAACTTAGCGAGACGTCAAAAATGTATTTTTGACGATAAACACTATTTTCAAAACTAACGAGTGGTATCGATAACATACGTACTTGCATGTGTAGCATCATTTCGTTTCTTACATGAGAAACTATCATTCATATTAGGTTGCGATTAGAGATCGTGCCTCATTTCAGTGTATCCACTTTTGTCATCATAGCTATCGCACCAGGTGAGTTCATACCCCGTACTTGTACCTGTTTTTATAACTGTTTTGGGGGAGAATACATGCTCGTTTTTTATTAAACTCAATGCTTGAATGCACAATTGTTTACTTAAACACTACTGTTTCTTTGAAGGCTTGATTGATTATTCAAATGCACCTATGTGTATATCGGTTGCATACTTGATTATTTTCTCACATACACAAGCGTTTTATAAACATGCAACACACTTTATGAACTCTTGCTTTTATGCAACACACTTTATGAGCTCTTGCTTTTATGCAAAACACTTTATGAACTATTGCTTTTATGCAACACACTTTATGAACTCTTGCTTTTATGCAACACACTTTATGAACTATTGCTTTTATGCAACACACTTTATGAACTCTTGCTTTTATGCAACACACTTTATGAACTATTGCTTTTATGCAACACACTTTATGAACTCTTGCTTTTATGCAACACACTTTATGAACTGTTGCTTTTATGCAAACACTTTTATGGACCATACTGAAACTTATGCTTTATTTAAACTATTACGCGGACTAGCCTAAGCCCTTGAATCCCACTATGCCCAAACTCATGAACCGTCAATTGCTGCTGGGAAGCGCGAATGTTATAAATAGATCTATTGGTGGTGACTCCCCCGTTCGGTTTGACCGGATAGGCAAACGCGAGCGTATAACATGTCGAATTACAAGTGTAACGGGATAAACACTTGTCGGGCCTTTTTATTTAACATGCTTCTAGAGCATGCACACTGTTATAGCTTCGGTTGCATGAACTTAGCGCTAGCGTAATAGACTATTTTTCTATGTAATATTATATTTGTTGTAATGATCACACACTCTACTCATGGTCCACAATTCTGATTTTACTGTAAGGTAAACTTTATTTTTATGACATTGTGAGTTACACAATGGTCACAAAACTCTCTATTGTACTCACAACACTATTGTTTTAATACAAACTTATGAACTCACCAACCTCGTGTTGACACTCTTTAGCATGTATTTTCAGGTTTTAAGCAATGGCACGCTACTGGAGGTTTTGGCAGGGCATGACATGGTCATAGAAGACTCTGATATTCACTTGGGGACCATTTTAAACTATTTTACGGGCCTACTTCCGCACTATATTTTAACGATGTAAATTCAATACTTTTGGTTAAATGATTTTATTCTAAATGATTGAAGTGAAAACCAGTTTTGAACTTGTGTTGTAATACCAATTGAGTTACACCCCAGCTACATGTATGCTTCCGCTGGACCCGATTTTGGGGGTGTGACAGATTCTCTTGAGTTTAGATCCACTCAAGTCACCTAAAACCTCATCACAAATCCTTCAAGAATACAAAGGTGTAGAAGGATTGCTATAGTGAAGAGAAGTTTGCTCAATCAAAGTCCTATCCTTACTTGTTACCTTCCTTTCTTTAGAAAGCCTAAAGTTGTAAGAAACCCTAATACACTTTCTTGCTCAATATCATTTTCATGCTTATTATATTTCATTCATTCTATATATGGTCTTTGTATTATGTTCATGATGTATAAAAACTATTAAAACAAGTTATGGAAACTATATATTAACTTATGTTAAGTAAACAAGAAAACTAGTGACTTATATTGAGAAATTCGACCAAAAAGGTATAAACATGTTATTAAACAATTACATATTGTGGTAGAGGACTTAACAAGGAAAACATAGCAATTTGAACCACCTAAAATGAGTATATGAGTCAAAAGTTATGGCTAATAGAAGTTACCAAAACTTTGCGACAAAACTGTCCCAAATGTTTCTGTGACAGAACTAAAACACGCAAAAAGAGGCTTTCCTGCTCAGTTTCATCAAAAAGTTAAAACACGAAAGTTGTCCGGAACAATGTTTTCTTCAAAGACTCTAGAGCACGGGTCCAGAAAACCCATAATGAATGTTATTTTTCTTCAAATTCTTAACAGCCCTTTTAAATACCCAAATGACTATGTATTGGTTATAGCTAAGTAAAACCTAGAGGTCTAATGTAACACCCCCAAAATTTGGTACAGCGGAAGACTCAACAAGCCTTCGGGGTGTTACGGGGATTGGTATCCAAACACAAGATATAAAAGAACGAGACAAAGTAAACAAGATAAAATACAACCACGCGGGGTTTTAAAGTTTACATTATCCCAAAAACATCCAAAGTCAGGCCCAAAAGAAACAAATATAGGTCCACAATAGTTATCAGAGTTTTAGAAATATAGATCCACAACCGGTGCCAAATGCCAAGCCTCCAATCCCAAGCATCCGTAGAGCATCACTTAATTACCTGAGAAAACGTGCTAAAAGTCAGCTTTCGCTGGTGAGATCATAGGTTTAGGTTCTTAATTCAATATAGTGGACATGTACGCAAAACGCTTGCTAGCTAGACTAGGGCTCAATCATCCAACCAAAATAAATCCAACCAAATCAAATCCTCCCTATAGGTGCACGCTATAGCTCAAATCAATCCAATCAATAGCTTACCTAGCTCAAGTCTAGGCCTCGCTCTATAATCAATCCAATAGCTTACCTAGATCTAGTCTAGGCCTCGCTCAATATGTATGCGTAAGGATACGACATACCCAACATTCGTAAGGATACGACATGTTCAACTTACCTAGATCTAGTCTAGGCCTCGTTGTTTAGCTTACCTAGCTCTAGGCTAGGCCTCGCTCTATAACCAAATCAAATAGCTTACCTAGTTCGGGGACTAGGCCTCGCTCAATAACCAAATCAAATAGCTTACCTAGTTCGGGGACTAGGCCTCGCTCAATAACCAAATCAAATAGCTTACCTAGATCTAGTCTAGGCCTCGCTCTACCTAGTTCTATAAGCATAGCAAGTTTTGAAATCAAAAAGCGAGAATAGTCCACATAAAACATTTGCACGTTTCTCACCCCAAGTATTGAAAACAAAGTTCAAGAGTAAAAGTGGGGCTATGACTCACCTCAAGTCCAGAAATCCTCAAAAGAAATGATAGCAGAAAGACGTAAGTAAATCTCAAGCAACTCACGTAACGGCGACTACTGACTCGGCACTTCCTAACAATATTAAACCCGTTCAGAAATCATTTCCTCAAAATTAAATATTCCCATTCCCGAACGTAATTCATTTTACTTTCTAAAATTATCCATTTCTCGAGTTTACTTCATATTCATTTGAAATTCGACGTTTGGTATCCATACGGGTGTAGGGTCGACACAGCACAAACCAAAAAGCCACAACAAAGAACGATAATAAGACAGCTACAGGTCTAACGTTAGCCCAATATATTATTTAAATAATTATCGAAGCTTATCAAATCCGTCGATTTGATAACCTCCCATATTTATTTACGTAATATATTGTTCCACAATTATACCCAATCTAAACACCTTGCACATAAATTTCTATTTGGTATATGTCGTAGCCCAATGAATTCCCTATATATATTGTCGAATCGGCCAAAATTCCACGAGACATATAGTAATTCATTGCCCTAAAATATATACCACATCCTATGGGCGTCGTGGGATACGATGCCCATTAATATATCCATTTTATATCGTCAAATCACTCGATCTAGAATAAGTCATTCGATATATAAAATGTTTATATTAACCGTCATATATCCGTGACAACACGAAGTCACAATATAAGGCCCACTTGGACTTTAAAGACCCAAAAATTCGTATAACTCGATAAGTTTCTAGTTTATAATTAAAGTCACGTTTTTAGTTGTTAGTTATTCGACGTAAAGTTCGTCATTATATATATATATGGTTATTAGTTATAATAATATCCCGATATTTATTGCACCATTATCGTAGTGTAATAACTATCGCTTTATTATTATCCGTTCACTCGTGATCGTTTTATTATTAATATACGCATTTATATATATATATGTACGTTTAACACGTCTATATACGTATATAAACGATTATATTCTTAATAATATTATTACGAGTTTTATTTTTAATATCAACCTTTAAAGATTTATCGAGTCATAGAATTTGGTCCAAATGTCCGAGTCATGACCCTCGGCTCATAGTCCAAGTCCAAACAATATAATCAAGTCGCAATAATAAATATAATAACTCCGCCCAACCAATCTCACATCCACATGCTACAACATGAGGGTCCGACTACGGCACCCGACTAATCCTATCTCCGTCATCTAATGACCGTCTCACAATCGGTCCCCAATCCACTTTCGTCAACACAACTCCAAATATACTCATAATCACAAGATACCGCAACGCGTCCAAATAATACCCAAATGCCCATAATACAATCACAACAAACATAAATAATATCAAGTAACATATATTGTCCGAAACCAAAAAATGCAACGGGTTGAGTTACCAAGTCAACCCGGGTCACTTATAAGTTCAAGACATAAAACGGAGCCACACCCGAGACTAAAGAGTCTCAGCTAGCTCTTTGAGCTTGCTCGAACCAAAACAGCCCCTAGTGGGGTGTTCGGCCAAATACCACACGACCATAAGGTCCAAAATAAAAAGGAAAACAACCACTCATTCGACCGGACCCAAGGGAGGTCACGGTCTAGCTCTCATCGAGCCATGCCAAACCAAACGGACCATTAGGGTCGTCGGCCAAAACCAAACCACAACAACAATAATGTCAACGAGGACCCCCTAGGGTCTTGGTATCTCGACAACAACAACAATATGACTCGGGGAGGACCCCTTTGGGTCTCGGCTCGACAAAACAAGCCATAACAACCGACCCCGAGACCTCGAGGGTCTCGGTTATGCTAAAACCGAGCACAAAACCAACCAAGAAAATCATCAAACAAGAATCCTTCCTCGAATTCGAACCCCAAAACAATCCACCCGGATACCAAACGCGTTTTAGATCTTGTTCTATCAAAAACCCACTAATATTTCATGTGGTAACCCATAAACAAAACGAGTATCTTTAAATTCGTGACCCAATGGTCACGTTTTCGCCAAGAAACACGAGTAGGAACTCGTCTCACCTCCGATTCCTCAAGAAAACAACTTGGTAACCTCCAAACAATAAAAGGATGATGACTTTGGTGATTTAACGTGATGGTTTGAGGGGGTATTTGAGCGCGTGTAGTAGTGGATCGAAAAGGAAATGAGATGGGGAATAGTTTGGTGGTGGTGGTGTAGTCGTGGGTGAGGCGGTGGAGCGACTGTGGCGGCGGCGGCTCAAGGGTGCTAGGGTTTTGAGATGGTAAGATGTGAGGATGAAGGAGAGAGAGAGATGGTGTTTGTATGTTTTTGTGTGTGTGTGGTGTGGGGTGTTGGTTAAAACCGGACCACAAGGACGATTTTTTTTTTTTAAAAAAATAATTTTGTTTTAATAATTATTAGTGATAATATGGAGTGTGTAGTGGGCTAGGTAGCCCCGAGTAAACACACGGGCCAAACCCGAAACCTTTAATAACCGATCCACTTTTCCAACCGAATCCGTTTCAAAATAATAAAACATCCGAATTCCGTAAAAAATATAAATAAATTGTTAGGTCAACCTAGTGCCGAAGTCAAAGTAGTGCCAACAGTAACGATCTCAAAATATAATAATTCATCATGAACGAAACGAAACAAACCATAATTAAATAACTAATTCCCATAAACATCGTACGATTAAAATCAAGTACCAACGTTTGTAAAATATCTCGTTACAATAAATTTTCAGAAATTCCATGTTTATTATATAGATGTAATGCGGGTTTTATAAAACGGCTCCCTATTTTGCCAGTTGTCACATCCTCCCAGCCTCAGAAGGAACCCGTCCCGGGTTTCTCTCGAAATAACCCATCTACGAAGTGAATAACTTCGGATATCTCTTCCGAAACTCCTCCTCACGTTCCCACGTAAATTCCGGTCCGTGCCGCGAATTCCAACGAACTTTGACGAGCGGAATACGACTCCTCTTGAGTCGTTTGATCTCTCTATCCATTATCTCAATCGGCTCTTCTACGAAATTCAAACTTTCGTCCACACGAATATCCTTGATAGGTATCACTGGTGTTTCCTCTGAAAGGCATTTCTTCAGATTACTAATATGAAACACATCATGAACTTTACTCAGTTCGATAGGTAATTCCAAACGATACGCTACGGGCCCAATTCTTTCCAGAATACGAAATGGTCCAATGTAGCGGGGATTCAATTTCCCTCGTTTCCCAAAACGTATCACACCCTTCCAAGGCGAGACCTTCAACATAACTCTATCTCCAACCTGGAATTCTAGGGGTTTACGCCTTTGATCAGCATAGCTCTTCTGCCTATCTCTAGCTGCTTGCAGTCGATTTCGAATCTGCGTTACCTTCTCCGTAGTTTCCAAAATAAGCTCAGGGCCTGTGAGTTGGCTATCTCCAACTTCTGCCCAACCAATAGGTGAACGGCATTTTCGACCATACAAAGCTTCGAATGGTGCAGCCTTAAGACTTGTGTGGTAGCTATTATTGTAGGAGAACTCCGCAAGAGGCAGATACTTCTCCCAGCCCTTACCAAAGTCTATGATGCATGCACGAAGCATATCCTCTAAAGTTTGGATAGTTCTCTCACTTTGGCCATCGGTTTGGGGATGATATGCAGTACTCATATCAAGTCTCGTTCCCAAAGCCGTTTGAAGTGATCGCCACAAAGCCGACGTAAAACGACTATCACGATCTGAAATAATAGATATCGGGACTCCATGACGAGAAACAATCTCCTTCACATACAACCTCGCAAGTTTTTCCACACTATCATCTTCACTAATCGCCAGGAAATGAGTAGACTTAGTCAAACGATCCACAATTACCCATATAGCGTCGCAACCGCTAGCTGTCTTTGGTAATTTGGTAATAAAGTCCATCGTAATCCGCTCCCACTTCCAAACTGGGAGTTCTGGCTGCGTCAACAATCCTGACGGTCTTTGATGCTCGGCTTTAACCTTAGAGCAAGTCAAGCACTTACTAACATATAGTGCTATATCTGCCTTCATATTTGGCCACCAATATAATTTCTTCAAATCCTGGTACATCTTGTCCGACCCAGGATGAATGGAGTACCTTGACTTATGCGATTCATGCATAATCAAATCTCGAATCCCTCCATACAATGGTACCCAAATCCGATCTCCAAAACATAACACTCCATCAGAACGCCTAACAAATCCTTTCTCATTTTCTGCCATCCCAAATATATTCTCAGCAGGTTTATTCTCTGCTTTCAATGCTTCCGTTTGAGCTTCTAATATTTGAGACGGTAACGGCGATACGATAGTCATTCCTAATGACCTAACTCGTAATGGTGGAATTCTCTCTTTTCGACTAAGAGCATCAGCAACAACGTTTGCTTTACCCGGATGGTAGCGAATTTCACAATCGTAATCGCTTAGCAACTCAATCCAACGTCGCTGCCTCATGTTAAGCTCTTTTTGGTTCAGAATGTGTTGCAGACTTTTGTGATCAGTAAACACTACACACTTGGTTCCATACAAGTAATGTCTCCATATCCTCAAAGCAAAAACCACAGCACCTAACTCCAAATCATGGGTGGTGTAGTTCTTCTCATGCTTCTTGAGCTGTCGGGAAGCATAAGCTATCACTTTCTCTCGTTGCATTAACACAGCTCCTAAACCTTTATGTGAAGCGTCACAATAGACGACGAAATCCTCGTTACCTTCAGGTAACGCCAAGATAGGAGCACTACACAACATCTCCTTAAGTAACTGAAAGGCTTCCTCTTCCTTATCTCCCCATTCATACTTAACACTCTTTTGAGTCAATTTGGTTAACGGTTTTGCTATTTTCGAAAATCCTTCAATGAATATTCGATAGTAACCGGCTAATCCCAAAAATTGACGAACTTCTGTTGGTGTCGTAGGTGTAGCCCAATCTTTGATCGCTTCAATCTTAGCAGGATCCACATGAACTCCTTGTCTATCAATTACGTGACCTAGAAATTGTACTGTTGGGATCCAAAATTCGCATTTCGAAAACTTGGCATACAGTTTTTCCTTCCTGAGCAATTCTAAGATAAGTCTTAGATGCTCCTCATGTTCTTTCTTACTCTTTGAATAAATCAGAATGTCATCAATAAACACAATCACGAACTTATCTAAGTACGGCTTACACACCCGATTCATGAGGTCCATGAATACAGCCGGTGCGTTAGTCAACCCAAACGGCATCACCTGAAACTCGTAATGCCCGTAACGGGTTCTGAAAGCCGTTTTCGGAATATCTTCCTCGCGCACTCGAAGCTGATGATATCCCGATCTCAAATCGATCTTCGAATACACACTCGATCCCTGAAGTTGATCGAACAAATCGTCGATCCTCGGTAACGGGTATCTATTCTTCACCGTTAACTTGTTCAACTCTCGATAATCAATACACATACGAAACGATCCATCCTTCTTCTTCACAAATAAGACTGGGGCTCCCCAAGGTGAAGAACTTGGTCTTATAAATCCCTTCTCGGCTAACTCCGCTAATTGTTTCGACAACTCTTCTAATTCAGTCGGTGCAAGACGATAAGGCGCTCGTGCTACTGGTGCAGCACCAGGTATTAACTCAATCTGAAATTCCACTTGCCTAGTAGGCGGAATTCCCGGCAAATCATCGGGAAACACATCCGGAAAGTCACGAACTATAGGTACATCCCCAATGCACCTTTCCTTCTTTTCCTTCTCTCCTTTCTCAGAAATTTGGGCTAAGAAAAGGTAGCTTCCTTTCTCTATTAGCTTCGGCAACTTAGTGCAAGATATAACTGCTAATCTAGATGGGCCTCTCGAATCCTTTCTATCTCCTGGTATGTTCAGAATCTCCTTGCCGTAAGGCACACGCACGATCTTCTCATCGCAGATTATATGGGCACGATACTTCGACAACCAATCCATACCAATAATGACATCAAAACTTCCTAATGTGACGGGTAGAAGATCTATGTTGAAAGGACGGTTCAGAAAGTTTAACGTGCATCCACGAACGATAGTCTTAATCCTTTCTATGTTTCCATTGGCTAACTCTACATCATACCCAATTCCTAAGGCCATCGGGGGTTTCTCAAGTAAGGGTGCAAACTTAGTGGACACAAAACTCTTATCGGCACCAGTATCAAATAGTATGGAAGCATAACGATTATTGAGAAGGAACGTACCAGTAACAACGTTCGGATCTTCTCCTCTCTCGTTCCCGAGTGCATACACTCTCCCATGAGCAACTCCAGCTTCCACACGTTGGTCCCCATTATCTTGTCGTCCACGGTTTCCTCCAGTTCCACGGTTTCCATTGTTGTACCCATTACCACCCGATCCTTGATTTCCTCGGTTCCACGATTCCCTACACTCATTCCGATAGTGTCCTTTCTTTCCACATCCATAGCAAGTAACATTTGCCTTGTTCATAGTTTCAGAAGTAGCTTGAACCATAGCAAGAGGTCGAGCTCTACAATCCTTAGCTATATGTCCCATCTTAGAGCAATTCTGGCACATTATAGTACATCGACCAGAATGATGCTTGTAACATCGGTTACATTTGGGTGCATCTCCATTGTAGTTCTTCTTGTCTCCATCTCTCATGGCATAAGCTCTAGTAGTTAGTTGTCGCTTGTTTCGACGATCATTACCCTTAGAGTGATCGTCCCTCTTTCTCTTTCCATTCTTATTCTTCTCAGTTTCTTCCAATGCCAAAGAATCCATCAATTGTTGAGCGATAGTAATAGCCTCATGAATGTTTGCAGGCTTAGCAGAAATCACATCGTTCCTTGTAGCTACCGGCAATCCATCGGTATACCTCTCGATCTTTTGGGTCTCAGTCCTAACCATATCGGGACAGAGTAAGGCCAACTCTCGATAGCGGCGATTGTAAGTTGCCATATCGGTACCTTTCACCTTGTGGTTCCAAAACTCAATCTCCAATTTCTTAATCTCATTCCTTGGGCAGTAGGTCTGAATCAGCAAAGACTTAAATTGCTCCCAAGTCATAGCATAAGCCGCATCACTCCCAACCGAGTTACGGTAATTGTTCCACCAAGTTAAGGCTTCATCTTTGAAGGTAAAAGAAGCAAACTTTACCTTCGCATTCTCCGCACAACCACTGACATTGAACACAAACTCAGTCTTCTCAATCCACCTAACCAAGTAGACCACTCCTTCAGTTCCACCAAACTCAATCGGTCCACAAATCTTAAACTCCTTGTAGTGACATCCATTAGCACGAACAGGTGGAAAAGTTCCAGCAGAATTGTTGGAATGATTTGACTCAGCTAGTAGCTCAGCAACTCGTTGCTCCACGAGTTGATTGATCATTGCTTGATCCACAGTAGGTGCATTAAGTGGAACATGATCATTGTCTCCCTGAACATCCACATTTTGATTCCTGTTGTTGCGGTTAGTAGTGTCCAGGTTATCAGGAGTAGGGGTCTCAACATTTCGAGCTGGACGGCGTCCTCGACGACTAGGGGTAGTCGTTGCAGGTCCAGTTCTGGTAGCTCTAACAGGGTTTCTTCGGGGGCCATTGATCTGAAACATCATACAAGTTCGTGAGTCTCCGATAGGACTTATCATGTGCTCAACAAGAATTTAATCAACGAAGCCAAGTCATAGAAAGAAAATCAACAATACACCATAAAACATCAATAAGGCGAATAGGAACTCAATTTCCATACTATCCAAAACCACATAATACCATATCAAAATAACCATCGACCATACAAGAAAGATCCAACATCATCCCATCTACTGAAAACACAAAGATAATAATCGTTCCAACAAGACGAGTAATTAACGGAAAATACATCAAAAATAGGATAACTAGCTTTTCTAACCGAACACTCCTCGGTTAAGAAAGCAACAAGACAACATAAACCAATCAACTAGCCACGCTGCTGGCGGAGTCTACTCAACTCCTGCCTCAAGCCATCAAGATCCCTCCATAACGATCCTAGCTCAACGCTATGGGTGTCTCGGTCTCTCTTGAGGTCAGCCACCTCCTTCTCCAGCTCGGCATTCCTTTGCCATAGCTTGCGGTCAGCCTCACGAGCAGTAACAAAACCTCGCTGTAAACTATCGATATGCTCATGAACCTCCATCAAAACTCTCCTCATCTCAGTAGTCCTGCCCACAACTACAGTCATATCCACTCTCAGATCCGCTATGAACTCTCCAATAACCCTCTCAAGTCGATCAGATACACGTGCAACTCTCTCACTAAGCTCAGTAATCCGAGCCCACAACCTGCCAATCTCACCCAACTCTGCATGCTCAGCAGAAATCTCAGAAGATGCATCCGACCCAGCTGGACTACCAGGTGGCAACTCAAACAAAAACGGATGATCAGGTGAATCAGGCTCAATCGGGTGTACAGGTGAATCAGGCTCCATCGGATGTACAGGTGAATCAGGCTCCTCAGCCTGAGCTGGTGGTACTAACACATCATCATTATCAGGCACCTCATCCTCCTGAGGGTCATCCTCCTCCTCAGGGTCATCATCATCACCCTGCTCAACCTCCTGAGGGTCATCCTCCTGCTCAGGGTCATCAGCCTCCTCCTCACCCTCGTACTCCTCCTCCTCCTCATCGGAAGAGTACATCATCAATCGTCGTCTCCTACTAGGTGAACCACGTGGTGAAGGGGTAGGTGATCTAGGACGACGACGCAATGATGTGGGTGGCGCCTCAGACAGAAGAGAGTGAGCATCAATCTGTAAAGGTGGTGAAGTAGGGCGTACCGACATGCGTGCCGTAGCTCGATGGGCAAAACGTGGAGCCACATGAGCCAAAGCCTGATGAAGAGTAAGCTGCCTCGATGTACCAGGGAGCCCTAGAGAAGATGAGGGTCCCTGCGTAGATGCAGCAGGTGATGCTGAAGTAGAACCTGTCAGTGTCATAGTAGCTGAATGCATGGCAACCTGGTAAGGATCGTCAGGGGCCATGGTGAACCGTGCTGGCAATACCGGTGTAGTAAGAATATCCTCAACGACATCAGGCGTATGGGAGGCCATAGTCTGTGACAACGGCGTAGGGTAGGTGTAAGTGTTTCAAAACAACTAAACCGTGAACTCAAAATATCATATCCAAAATCATCATAAAATTCCAAATCGTACATAATCAAGAAAGATTTAAATACCGCATTACTAAAACCATTCTCAAAACAATTAAGCCATATAATTCCTCAGAACACATATAATTCCTCAAAAACGCATCATATCACCAAATCAATAAACCTCAAATCCTCAAATCATCTCAAGAAATCTCAAATCTCTAATCATCTCAAATATCTCATAATACCTCAATAATAACAATGATGCTTCGGCTTGGCGGGCTGGCGGGCAATGGTCGAGGATCGTTTTCCATAAAAATCGGTTATAGTTTAGGTGTCTATTTACCTAGTTCTCTATAACCTTGGCTCTGATACCAATCTGTAACACCCCCAAAATTTGGTACAGCGGAAGACTCAACAAGCCTTCGGGGTGTTACGGGGATTGGTATCCAAACACAAGATATAAAAGAACGAGATAAAGTAAACAAGATAAAATACAACCACGCGGGGTTTTAAAGTTTACATTATCCCAAAAACATCCAAAGTCAGGCCCAAAAGAAACAAATATAGGTCCACAATAGTTATCAGAGTTTTAGAAATATAGATCCACAACCGGTGCCAAATGCCAAGCCTCCAATCCCAAGCATCCGTAGAGCATCACTTAATTACCTGAGAAAACGTGCTAAAAGTCAGCTTTCGCTGGTGAGATCATAGGTTTAGGTTCTTAATTCAATATAGTGGACATGTACGCAAAACGCTTGCTAGCTAGACTAGGGCTCAATCATCCAACCAAAATAAATCCAACCAAATCAAATCCTCCCTATAGGTGCACGCTATAGCTCAAATCAATCCAATCAATAGCTTACCTAGCTCAAGTCTAGGCCTCGCTCTATAATCAATCCAATAGCTTACCTAGATCTAGTCTAGGCCTCGCTCAATATGTATGCGTAAGGATACGACATACCCAACATTCGTAAGGATACGACATGTTCAACTTACCTAGATCTAGTCTAGGCCTCGTTGTTTAGCTTACCTAGCTCTAGGCTAGGCCTCGCTCTATAACCAAATCAAATAGCTTACCTAGTTCGGGGACTAGGCCTCGCTCAATAACCAAATCAAATAGCTTACCTAGTTCGGGGACTAGGCCTCGCTCAATAACCAAATCAAATAGCTTACCTAGATCTAGTCTAGGCCTCGCTCTACCTAGTTCTATAAGCATAGCAAGTTTTGAAATCAAAAAGCGATAATAGTCCACATAAAACATTTGCACGTTTCTCACCCCAAGTATTGAAAACAAAGTTCAAGAGTAAAAGTGGGGCTATGACTCACCTCAAGTCCAGAAATCCTCAAAAGAAATGATAGCAGAAAGACGTAAGTAAATCTCAAGCAACTCACGTAACGGCGACTACTGACTCGGCACTTCCTAACAATATTAAACCCGTTCAGAAATCATTTCCTCAAAATTAAATATTCCCATTCCCGAACGTAATTCATTTTACTTTCTAAAATTATCCATTTCTCGAGTTTACTTCATATTCATTTGAAATTCGACGTTTGGTATCCATACGGGTGTAGGGTCGACACAGCACAAACCAAAAAGCCACAACAAAGAACGATAATAAGACAGCTACAGGTCTAACGTTAGCCCAATATATTATTTAAATAATTATCGAAGCTTATCAAATCCGTCGATTTGATAACCTCCCATATTTATTTACGTAATATATTGTTCCACAATTATACCCAATCTAAACACCTTGCACATAAATTTCTATTTGGTATATGTCGTAGCCCAATGAATTCCCTATATATATTGTCGAATCGGCCAAAATTCCACGAGACATATAGTAATTCATTGCCCTAAAATATATACCACATCCTATGGGCGTCGTGGGATACGATGCCCATTAATATATCCATTTTATATCGTCAAATCACTCGATCTAGAATAAGTCATTCGATATATAAAATGTTTATATTAACCGTCATATATCCGTGACAACACGAAGTCACAATATAAGGCCCACTTGGACTTTAAAGACCCAAAAATTCGTATAACTCGATAAGTTTCTAGTTTATAATTAAAGTCACGTTTTTAGTTGTTAGTTATTCGACGTAAAGTTCGTCATTATATATATATATGGTTATTAGTTATAATAATATCCCGATATTTATTGCACCATTATCGTAGTGTAATAACTATCGCTTTATTATTATCCGTTCACTCGTGATCGTTTTATTATTAATATACGCATTTATATATATATATGTACGTTTAACACGTCTATATACGTATATAAACGATTATATTCTTAATAATATTATTACGAGTTTTATTTTTAATATCAACCTTTAAAGATTTATCGAGTCATAGAATTTGGTCCAAATGTCCGAGTCATGACCCTCGGCTCATAGTCCAAGTCCAAACAATATAATCAAGTCGCAATAATAAATATAATAACTCCGCCCAACCAATCTCACATCCACATGCTACAACATGAGGGTCCGACTACGGCACCCGACTAATCCTATCTCCGTCATCTAATGACCGTCTCACAATCGGTCCCCAATCCACTTTCGTCAACACAACTCCAAATATACTCATAATCACAAGATACCGCAACGCGTCCAAATAATACCCAAATGCCCATAATACAATCACAACAAACATAAATAATATCAAGTAACATATATTGTCCGAAACCAAAAAATGCAACGGGTTGAGTTACCAAGTCAACCCGGGTCACTTATAAGTTCAAGACATAAAACGGAGCCACACCCGAGACTAAAGAGTCTCGGCTAGCTCTTTGAGCTTGCTCGAACCAAAACAGCCCCTAGTGGGGTGTTCGGCCAAATACCACACGACCATAAGGTCCAAAATAAAAAGGAAAACAACCACTCATTCGACCGGACCCAAGGGAGGTCACGGTCTAGCTCTCATCGAGCCATGCCAAACCAAACGGACCATTAGGGTCGTCGGCCAAAACCAAACCACAACAACAATAATGTCAACGAGGACCCCCTAGGGTCTTGGTATCTCGACAACAACAACAATATGACTCGGGGAGGACCCCTTTGGGTCTCGGCTCGACAAAACAAGCCATAACAACCGACCCCGAGACCTCGAGGGTCTCGGTTATGCTAAAACCGAGCACAAAACCAACCAAGAAAATCATCAAACAAGAATCCTTCCTCGAATTCGAACCCCAAAACAATCCACCCGGATACCAAACGCGTTTTAGATCTTGTTCTATCAAAAACCCACTAATATTTCATGTGGTAACCCATAAACAAAACGAGTATCTTTAAATTCGTGACCCAATGGTCACGTTTTCGCCAAGAAACACGAGTAGGAACTCGTCTCACCTCCGATTCCTCAAGAAAACAACTTGGTAACCTCCAAACAATAAAAGGATGATGACTTTGGTGATTTAACGTGATGGTTTGAGGGGGTATTTGAGCGCGTGTAGTAGTGGATCGAAAAGGAAATGAGATGGGGAATAGTTTGGTGGTGGTGGTGTAGTCGTGGGTGAGGCGGTGGAGCGACTGTGGCGGCGGCGGCTCAAGGGTGCTAGGGTTTTGAGATGGTAAGATGTGAGGATGAAGGAGAGAGAGAGATGGTGTTTGTATGTTTTTGTGTGTGTGTGGTGTGGGGTGTTGGTTAAAACCGGACCACAAGGACGATTTTTTTTTTAAAAAAAAATAATTTTGTTTTAATAATTATTAGTGATAATATGGAGTGTGTAGTGGGCTAGGTAGCCCCGAGTAAACACACGGGCCAAACCCGAAACCTTTAATAACCGATCCACTTTTCCAACCGAATCCGTTTCAAAATAATAAAACATCCGAATTCCGTAAAAAATATAAATAAATTGTTAGGTCAACCTAGTACCGAAGTCAAAGTAGTGCCAACAGTAACGATCTCAAAATATAATAATTCATCATGAACGAAACGAAACAAACCATAATTAAATAACTAATTCCCATAAACATCGTACGATTAAAATCAAGTACCAACGTTTGTAAAATATCTCGTTACAATAAATTTTCAGAAATTCCATGTTTATTATATAGATGTAATGCGGGTTTTATAAAACGGCTCCCTATTTTGCCAGTTGTCACATCTAATGACCTTAAAGCCGAGACCACAGCCATGGCTAAGGCCAAGGATGAGTCTCAAGACCATGGTAGCAATGACCAAAGCCACGGCAAGGCCACGACTAAGACCTTAAAGCTTTCTAAACCGAAATCATTGACTAAAGTGTTAGTTGTAACATAATCAACCAATTTGGATCTACTCCATCAAATGACCATGAGACTTTGCAAGTAATATCCATTCTAGGCTAAAGAAACTCATTGTAATAACAATCTTCATTTAAAATAAACTTTCATAAGTTTATTTAATTATTCGGACATGTAACCTTTAAAGATCAAAGACTTATATTTTCTATCAAATACTACAACACTAGGGAGCTTCATGTGAGGGGTTCCATTTGGGTAAACGGATCGACGAGTTGCTGGATTTACGAATTAAAGTGTCCTAGCTCCTCGAACATTTACTGCATGACCTCTGAATTATGACGGCCCGAACGGTAGTAAGAGATATACAAAACTATACATGTTTCATAAATTACTTTTATTCAAAGACTTACACTATATACTAAGTACTACATCATGAACAATATGCAAGACATATATAGGCAATTCTTCGTACTCTTTGACATTACTCCAAACCTAAGTCACAACGTTCTATTATAGGTTGCTCTTAGAGACCCTCGCGATTCGGATACCATTTTCATTTCTCACTACATAACTTAAGGTGAGTTCATAGTCCCACTTTCCATTACTTAATTGTTTTACAAACCCTTGGGGGGGAATACATGCTATTTTAACCAAACACAATGCTTTGAAATTATATGCTATCCGATTGTTTTATTGTCACTAAGTACCATCCTTGCCAATCCAATATCCCTTATCATGAACCATTTAATCACTAGTAATAGTGAGCGCGAGTATTGTGAATAGGCCTATTGGGATTGACGAATCCCATTTTTATTGACTACGTTCAAACAAATGCACTATATTTGAGATTTAGGTATGACGGAAAAGTACCTACCGGGATAACTCCGCCGATTGATATTGGTACTCGTTAACGTTTTGGTGTCATGAGCTTACTATAATAATGACTGTTTTATTTTCCAACCATTAGTGTGAGTCTAATAAACTCACACTACAAACATATTGTGTTCATCCATTTAATAAACTCTATGAATTTCACTCAACCTTTGTGTTGACAGTTTTAAGCATGTATTTCAGGTACATGATGTTAGAGGCTGACACGGAGGAGCACGGATATTCAAGAGGGCTATAAATTTTTATTATCATTCGAAAAGTCATCTAATGTAATTTGTAAACATGGAACCATCTGGGACCTCATTTTGTAATCTCTGATATTTATAAAATTTGAATGATAAATCTTTTAAAATGACTCAATTAGAGTTCGTTTTCTATTGTTATGACTGTTGTGCCGTCGAGTAACACCCAGTTTGAATTCCGCTGCGTATCACAAATTGGGGGTGTTACACATAATATGTAGGATCTCCAAGTCCAGCAACCTTCTTTTGTGCACTAGTGGTGACAACATTTGAACTTGCAGTTGAAACTGCCACACTAGCAGTACAATCATCTTCATCACTATCATCATCATCATCTAACTTGCTGGAAATGGAAGATGAAAAAAGTGCCATGTTCCCAGAACTTGTACTCAATCCTCCAGACTTCTTTAATCTTTGTTCAACAATTTTAAAATTGTTGTAAAGATCATTTAGCTTCATAGTTTCAATTTCTGGCTTGTTTTGCCAGACAACAACATGTGTACTAAACTCTGAAGGTAGACTCCTTAAGAACTTTTGGTTGAGATCTTCCTTGTCAACTTCAATGCCAAACACAGTCAACTGTGTAACTATTTTCTGCAGCCTTGTAAATATGCTATCAATGGACTCAGTACTGGTTGCAGAAAAGTTTTCATAGTTTTGCTTCAATAATGTTTTCCGTGTCTTTTTGGTGGCATCATTACCACCAAACACTGAGCAAATCTCATCAAACAATTGCTTTGCTGAAGTATACTTACTAAAAGCAAGTATTTGATCCTTGGGGAGAGTCATCAAAAGCAAGCTTCTAGCCTTTAAGTCATTCTTCTTTTGAAGTTTTTCATCAGTTGTAACAGGACCAGTATTTTGCTTCACAACAGGCTTGCCATCAATAGTTTCTGTGGTAGTTCCAAGCTTGAAAGAATCACCATAAAGGATGATTTCCCATAGAGCATAATCTTGGACAAGGAAGTATTGTTCTATCATAATTCTCCACATATCAAACTCATTAAGTTTGAGTTTTGGAAGTCTTGCAGCAATGTTGGATTGACTGGTCTCCATCTCCATTGGATTAATGAAAGTGAAAAGCATAGTTTCTTTGGATCTTCTAAATTCAAAGTATCAGAACCTGGCCCTGATACCACTTGTGAAGGATCTAAACACACGCCTTGTGTTAGATTGATACTTTGAGTATATATCAACTAACAAACGAAAGTTACTAGTAAACATTTAGAAGATATTGTTTGTGAAATGTATAAATATGTGTATGAGACAATGAGAAAGAAACACAATGAATTAACCACCAAAACAAGCTTCAATATTATTAAAATAATACGAGTGATCTTTTGTTATCACTAGGGTTACAACCTTGAAGCTATTCTATATTTCTATCACCCTTTCACTTAACCTAGAACCTCCTTTTGTAGAACAAGGAGTCTTACACAAGATAAATATTACTAGAACAATATTCGTATCATTCTAAACGTATAAAATATACATGTAATCTATTCTATAATTATCTTGACGCGTCTTAACTTTTGATCTTTATCTCATAAGCAATACTAACTTTCTATGCTAGCAGTACAAACTGAGTTAGTACTGCTAGTGCAAACTTCCAGCAGTTCCTTCTTTAAGCTTGACAGTTCCAACTGTTAAGTATAATTCCCAACACCGTGTCACATGAGGGTGAACACACGGTGGCCTTACCTTTTCTTCCTCGAATCTATTCGGATCTTCGCTAAAATGGTGGTGGCAGCGCTTAAACGGTAGTGGTGAGTTTAGGAGCTCGTGTGGGTGATTAACGGACTAAGGGAGGTGAAATACAAGTGTTATGGGTGGCGGTGTGGTATTGATGGCGGCGGTGGGGTGGTTGTGGTGGTGTAAGAAAGGCGGAGAGGATGTGTAGTGGTGGGTGTCGGCTAGAGAGACAAACGGAAGAGTTAGAACCCTAAATAGGTTATCATTTTCCTTATATACCCCATTTGTGCTCTTTGTGACAACCCTAATAACTACAAGGAACATTTATGTAATTTAGGAGAGGGGCCTAAGTGCAAAGTTTGTTAATCTTTTCATTAATTACTCCCGGGGCTCGTTTAAGCATTATAAAATCTTTCCAAGACATTTTAACTTACGCCATTAATTTCAAAATCAATTTCCCAATAAATTTGACTATAAACATGTATATACTTACTTAACTTTCTAAAATCGATGATTAAACGCATTATCAGGTTATAACTCGTGCCAAATCGCATAGTGCTCAACTCAAGGTATACGGGAAACTTCACTCATCGCACAACCAAAATCCCAAATAACATTTCCAATAATCCAAATAAATTCCCAAAACATTCCAAAAACGGTTCTTAAAATTAAATATTTGCTTTTAAATGTAACGCGATATTAAAAAGGCTCTGATGCGTGGATTGCGGTCAACACAAAAGTTTTACTTCTCAAGGGATCTTGAGAAGCTTGCAATCCCCACCAGGCAGTGTACCTGACCGATGCAGTATAATGAGTGGCAAGTACTGGGGGATTGATCGTTCTCCACATGGAATAGTGTTCGTTAGGATTGAAACTAACCTAACTAGGTCTAAAGGTGAGGGATGATTCTTTTTGTATTTTTAGGTTTTATGGAAAGCAAGTAAAATATCTCGGATATTGGAAGAATGGGCGGAATTAGTTGCTAGTCAATTAACCCAAATAACTACTTAAACACATAAATTAAATAATAAGAAAATAAAATAGTGAGAACTTCTAATATGAAGAAAAGCATGTTTACTTAGATTTCACTACTCCCTAGTTATCTTTTATTGATTAATTGGTTTGTCACAATTGCATGGGTGAAGGGTTGCATTCCTTAATACCATTCGTGGAGCCATGTACGATCTTCCCCAACTCTATAAGCTTCTATCTCTTCCTATGACGACACGTTTAGTATCCTATCATGGCCACATTAATAGTCACTTATGCATTTAATACAACCCATAAAACCGTAGTACACATCCGATTACGTTTCTCAAGACATTCAAGCAAGTTACCATATAGGAGATTAGCCAGTTTTCTTAAGCCTAATGCTAAAATCAATCACCCACAACAATTAATGACAAACCAACAACCAACAATTAATAACTAGGTTTCATTAGATCTAAGCAAACACAAGCAAACTTAAGCTAACATGTTAAAAGAAAGAAAAGCATACGATATAATCAAACAACACATAGACATATTGAATGATTAAAGGATAACTTATCTTCAATTGAACATGGAAGAAAAGAGGGTTTGAAACCCTAAAATAGCTGCAAAAGTCGACTAGGGTTCGTACCCTAAAGTTCCCTACCAAAAGTCCTCCCTAATGAATGAAAAATAAAAAATTATTTATAGATTTACATAGGTGACGGCGTCCCGTTTTAATGGCTGACGCCGTCATCTCGCCGCGGCTAGGGTTTCTTGTCGTCCAATCCAACTTCTTGACGCCATCCCTTTTTAAGTCTTCTGGGCCGTCACGCTTTTGGAGTAATACGTGACGACCTACTTCTTGTATAACGTGACGCTGTCACTTGTAAAGCTTCAATTTATCTTCTGGCGCATCAAATGTAAATGTGATATCCACCTCTTCTCTCATAAGGTGACGCCATCCCTTTGAAATACATAACGCCGTCAATTACAATTTCCAGCTTGGATTCTTGACTTTGTCGTTTTCATCACTTTTTGCTCCAAAAATGTCCAAAATGCTTCCTTTTCCATTCTCCTCAAAAGTACCTAAATTGAAAAAAGAAACGATTTGAGGTAATAATTGATCATATTATCTCAACTTAGGGATTAAATGACCCCTGAAAAGCGTAACAAATTTCTCCTTATCAAATACCCTTACACTTAGTATTTGCTTGTCCTCAAGCAAATGAGCTTTTATTCCAATCAAAATACAAGCTAGGGCTCATTTAATATTAATATAAAAGTAATTACAACAAATGATCGTTCCACCTTAATCAAAATAAGCACGAAAATTATACACTAGCGCCTCACAAACAGTGTTTGGATACTCTAATCTCTCGGGTGTTATAAACCAAAATATAACTAATGGAATTGGAAAAATATCACTCACTACCTGTCATAGCAAATAGATTACCATAGGCTTGGGAAAGGATCGAAAACCTCCACCACTTGGCGTAAGCACCTTGGAAAACTATCAAAGAGGTCTTTTTAAAGGGTTATAACGTTAGGTGTAGGGATATGGAAAACACGGTTTGTTGGATAAAGAGATAGTTTACTGGTGGCAAGTTAATTATCTTAGTTAATTACATGTACAATGCGGCGTTGCTAAACCAAGACTCGACTCAACTTAGGCTAACCATAAAATAACAGAAACATAAAAGGAAACGGGATGGTAGTCCGTATGTTTTTATTTTTTTTTCTATTTTTTTTCATACTCTCTTGCCCTCTTGATGTATGCTTATTCACACATCATTGTTAGGCCTTAAATCAGACCAAATACACCAAATATGCCAAGAGAATGTGTGTTTTTGTATTTGTGTATGTGCAGGTACGGATATGTGAAAAATGGACAAAAACAGAGCCAAAACCGAGCACGAGAATGGAAAAAGGTCAAAAGCCGGAGTCGGGGAAGCTTAATGATAAAAGAAAGTTCAAATTGTCAATGGAAGTCCTCAAAGATTCAGAAAGATTCAAGTTTAGTCCTTGACCAAAGTTTGAAGAATATGGCAACTTCAGTCCCTACAGTTTCAGATAATTACAAAAATGGTCCCTCAAAGATAAATTGAAGAAAAATCAAATATAGTCCCTCATAAATCAGAGAATTACATTACAAGCCCTTGGAAACTAATATTGGAGATTTACAGAATTGGTCCCGATGGTTTGCATAATTACAACATTGGTCCTTATGAATTCTACTAATCCTAAAACTATTATATAAACCGGATCCACAAATCCCCTCTTGGCCCAAACAACACAAAGCCCAACTTCCCTGCCTACCCAGTCCACACAAAATCACCAAAACCCCACACCCCGTTTTACCCTTTAACCCAAGTCAACCCGGTCAACTTTTATAATAAAAACACCCCAATCCCAAACACTTCCCGCCCCCAAACTAATTTACCGAAACTCAGTTTTTACTATTCATGAACCCTAAATCCTAATTCACCAAATTACCCTGATTGGGTAATAATTACTCACTCATTGGAGTTTCTAGAAGACCAAGCACATGTCAGGGAGGTCAGGATTATACGTGGACCAATAAAAATGCACACGCAGGATCACCAAAGCTTGTGCACGCAATCCTAGGGACTAGAATCACGCGTTTGATAGAAGCAAAAATCAAAGGTTGAGATTGAAAGAAAAGAAACACACTCCTGATGCTTCCAGAAGATATCTCTGCTATATATACCTCCCTCCTCACATCATTTAGGACGGTTAGATTGTAGGAGTAGGAGTAGGGTAAAATTAGTAGTAGCTTTAAGTTTATTGTATTTCTGATTCCAAAGTGTACTTAATTTTCAGTTTTAATAAAATTCTAATTTTCAGTTAATTTTCTTGCAATTTATTTTTCAGTATTTAGTTATTTTAAATCTGTTTTCCAGCTCTCATTTCATGTTTTAATAAGTTCAAATTAGTTTTAGAAATTAGTATTGTACAATTCAGATTCAACTTTTTTAAATTACAAAACAGTCAAACAAAGTCAAAGAGCTTATTTCCAATAGCTCAGCTTATTTCAAGGAGTAATAGACAGCCAAAAGAGGTGTCCATTTGGCCTGTCAAAAGACAGGCAAGCTTAGTGAATCCCCCTCTGTTGAGCTGAGGGGGAATTGGATTTGTAAGTTCCATTTTAATTCCTACTTGAATTGCATAAAGTTGTGGTAGCTTAGATCTGTTCTTTATTTTTCATTCCTGATCATTAGTAGTAGTTGCATCATATTCAGTATTAATTATAGTTTGATTCAGCTTAATATCATTAGTTTTTAGCATCATTTGATCATTTACTGTTTCATTTATCTGTTTTATATCAGATATGTGTTTCTGGTTATGACTTGTGTTTGAGGTTTGATATTTTGATTCATATTAGCATAATAGATCATATTTGATACTAATTTGGAGGTTTAGATTGATTTAGACTGGATTTGAAAGGAATTTTGTGAGACTGTCACTTTGAAAGGGTGTTTGGTTTTAAGAGGTTTGCTGGCATTATCATTAATTCAGAAGGTATAAGTAGTCTAGACATCACTCTTAGGTTGCATTAAGGCTTAATCAATCATAAAAAAAGTAGTCAATTCATATAAAAGTCAATCTAGCTTTAAATCTGTCATAACAGTTAGTATATTAGGATTAATTAGTTGCATAATCATCATAATTAGTTGCATAAGTGTTAGTTATAGCTTATTTCATTCATATAGTAGCTTAACATTACATTACAGTCAAATTTGAGAAATCAAAAGTCATTCTAGTCAAAATCTCAATCAAGTTACAAAATAGTTCCAATCTCAGATTTTTGCCAAAATTTTGTGAGCTTTTCTAGGGCTTAAATTTAATTGAAAATACCTTTGGTGAGTTATTTTGAGAAGTTTGGCAGTAGAGAAAATAGAATCAAAAAGGAATTTGAGGGTTGAAAATCATTTGCTTATTGAAAAAGCTTAGTGAAGTTGTCTGTTTAGTATAGGATCCCCTGCTCATCAGTCTTTGAGCAAACTTCTAGGGTACTGTTAGGCTATTAGATTAGATTGGGAATAAAAGTAATGGGTGAATTAGGAATCTCTGTTGGTCAGTTGGACTTTTGCCCCCAGAAGCTCACTACCTTAAGCTCATTAGCCCCGTTGTATTAGCTTATCAAATAGAGTAGCTAGAACCAATTTATGTTTTCAATCATAAGGCCTTCAAGTGTGTTAATTGATCATAAGTTGAGTTTAGCTGTTCATTCAAGTTACTTTGTACCCATAGTTACTGTTCTCATTGAGTTTGAGCTCCTAGCACTCACTGTTTGCTTAATTGCTATTTCAAAGTGCTTATTCCAACTTTTCATGTCCATATCTGTGTTTCTGAGTGATAAGTGATTTATTCTCAGTTCATATAAGCATATTTGAGTTCAAATATCACTTGGTCAAAGTTTGGGTCAATTGGTCAAAGTCTGGTTATTAATAAGCACTTTATTATAAGCTGTTTCAAAGCAAGTAGCATTTCCAGAGCTTAATTTTCAACTTTTAAATTTTTCCTAGCTTTAGAATATTATTTTAGAATTTCCCTGAATTTTTCAAATTTTTCTTAGTCCATTTGATATTTTTTCTTATTTAATTTCCATTTTTACTCCATTTTTAATACTTTTAATTACCAAAAATTCCAAAAAAAATCAGAAAAAACCTAAACAAATCCAAAAATATTTTAGAAAATAGTTTTCATTTATTTTAGATTCTTAGAAATTAATTTTGCAATTTTCCCATTTATTTTCAATTTTATTTTGCATTTTAATTACTTTTTAATTAGTTTTAATAGTTTTTAATTCCTAAAAAATACATAAAAAGCTAAAAAAAAATTAGTTTTCAGTTTTAAAATTACTTTTTAGTTATTTTATAATTTTTAAAATTTATTTTGCATTTTTCTCACTTTATTTGCATTTTCTTTTAATTTTTAATTAGTTAAATTAGTTTTTAAGTCATAAAAATTAAATAAAAAGTAAAAAAATAGTTTTCTTTTTCTCAAAATTTTCTTTTATCATTTTTTACTTAGGAAAATTATTCTCAAGTCCGTAGGAGTAGTATAGCTTAAATTTCACGTATTATTTCACGCAGTTACGTTTTATTTACGTTTTAGCTCACGTTTTTAATTCTACGTTACCTTTTAGGTTTGATTACTTGAATTACGTGCTTAATTGGTTATTTGTGCTTCACTTTCATATTCATTAGTATAATCTCATCAAAATGAATTTTTACCACTTTCACGACACGTTTCACGAATCGGGAATTCGAAATTCCATTCACACCTTCGCTGGGAGAACGACTCGTGGAAATATTTTCACGAGCATTTCTTCGGAAAAATAAACCTATACTAAAACGACTGAATCACCTACCATCCAAAATAATACATCAAGGGGGCTCGGTTCTCCCCTTACACTTGAACTTTTACATACTTTACATGTAACTGTTCTAATGACTCGAATTAATATAATCAAAACACTTGGAGTACTTTAAAACATTTGTGCACATATGGGGGTAATAATTGATGTTCTTCCCCATTACTCCATAACAATAGTACTTTACCCATGAGTCCCAATCGTCCCAAAACAGTATGTACTAGATATGACTCGACTTAGCAACCATGTAATCAATTAGACAATAAACAAAGGGTTTAAACAAATGTTGTAACAATAATGCACTAAAGATGAGTGCATACAAGGAAGGCTAAGGCGATTTGGGTGTACATTTGAGGGTGAATTGTAAACAAATTCTTCCTTTAAGTAAGATGCTTAAAGTTAGAAATGAAAAAGATAGGCTCTCAGGGGTGTGCTAGGGGTATCGTGTATTAAAAATGAGTACATCACAAAGGTGTGGGAAAATTACTTAACCAATGAAGTCAATGTATATATAAACAGGATTAAAAACATGGGTTATCCTAATGCCTCTTATCATGTAGTAAATCCAACTACACGAATGTAGTCTCACATGTGGTCTCGGAATGAATCACTAACGCAAGTTCTAGAATCTAAATGCTACTGGTACACTCATAAGCACTAAGGCTTTTCCTAACAAATCTAGGGGCGAACCTCACATATTTGGGGTGAAAATTTTTGAGTGGTACGGTTTTTGTGCTATTCATATAACTCCTATCCATGAGACGCTTATTAAGACAAAAATTTTACTCCTATATGTGGCAAAAAATTTCAAATTTGGTGCTAAAATTACCCTAACAAGTGTTTCTCTCAGTTTTATTACACATTTACTATTAGACAAGACAAAAATCAAGTGCAATTGTAATATCTAAGGAATATTCATTTACCCCCCCCCCCTACACTTAAGCCGAACATTGTCCCCAATATTCAATTGAAAAATGTAAAAGTAAAGAAAGTGAAAGAATGAAACAAATACTTGATACGTTGGAATCGCACCGGGCTTTACCTCTCAAGGGATCTTGAGAAGCTTACAACCCCCACCAGGCAGTGTACCTGATCGTTGTAGTATAGTATAGTGACAAGTACCGGGGGATTGATCGTTCAGCAAGGAATAGTGTCGCTAGGATTAGAAAACCTAAATACTAGTTCTAAAGATGAGGGATGCTTATTTTTGTATTTTTATATTTTCTAGAAAGCAAGTAAAAATCTCGGGTTTGAAGGATTTGGGCGGAATTAGTTGCTAGTCAACTAACCCAATACTAAAGATGCAATCAAAATAAAATACTAGAAATGAAAATTAACTAAATTATACTAAGGTTGTGAGCAGTAAGTGGAGAAAATGTGTTTACTTAGATTTCACTACTCCCTAGATATCTTTTACACGTTAATTACTTGTTATAGTTGCGTGGATGACGGATTGTATTCCTTAATACCATTCATGGGGTGGCGCACTTAATTCCCCAATCCTATGAGTGCCTACTTCACTCCTATGTCGAGCCGATATAAGCTCCTAACATGGGATCATTAGAATTTACTCATGCAATAAATACAAGCAATAAAACCTAGTGCACGTCAGTTCATGTTTCCTAAGACGTTCAAGCATGTTACAATTTGGAGATCTGCCAGTTTTCTTAAGCCTAACATCGAATTCATTCATCCAATACAACCATAAACAAGTAATCAACACATAATTAACATCTAGGTTTCATTAGATCCAAGCAAACACAAGATAAGTCTAGCCTAACATAGTGGAATCAAGACAAGAACAAGATATAGACAACCAACACATAGACAAATTGATTGAATTAAAGGAGTACTTATCTCAATTACACATGAAAGGGGTCAAGGGCTGAGAACCCTTGAAAAACCTGTAAAATTCGTATCAAAATCGTAACTAGGGTTTGTCCAAAACTTCTCTCTTTTTAATGTGAAAATTAGAAAACTATATATAGGAAATAGGGTCTGACGGTGTCAAGAACAAAATTCTGACGCCTTCATCTCGCCGCCAAAATACTCCTCGGACTGCCTTAATCTACTTTTGACGCCGTCATGTCCTAGGCCGTCACGCATTTAACTCTTGACGCTCTACTTTGTGACGCCTTCATGAATCCACTGGGCCGTCATGGTTTTTACTCTTGACGCCGTCAAAAATTCCTTCTTGACGCCGTCACCTACTGTTCCCAGCAAGGAAAATTAAGACTTTGGCGTTTTCTTCACTTTTATGCTCCAAAAACGTCCGAATTGCTTCCTTTTCCAGATTTCTCTCCCAAAGTACCTAAAATCACAAAAGGAACGATTTAGGGCAATATTTGATCAAATAAATTCAATTCCGGGCTTAAATGACCCCCTAAAAGTGGTTCATTTTTCGCCTCATCATATAACCTTACACTTGAGATTTGCTTGTCCTCAAGCAAATATGCTTTTATTCTACTCAAAAGACAAGTTAGAGGTCATTTAACACTAATATAAAAGTAATTACAACAAATAATCGTTCCACAAAAGATCAAAGACAAGCACGGAGGTCATATACTAGCACCTCACAAATAGTGTTTAGATACTCACATCTCTCGGGTGTAATAAAGTAATATAACATTATGGAAATGGAAGATATCTCTCACTACCTGTCATAGCAAAATAGATTACCATAGGCTTGGGAAAGGATCAAACCTCTACCACATGGCGTAAGCACCTAGGATAAACTATCAAAGAGGTCTTTTAAAGGGTTGTAATGTTAGGTATAGGGATATGAAATACACGGTTTTGTTGGATAAAAGAAGTTTTTATTGGTGGCGAGCTAACAATCTTGGTTAATTACATGTACAATATGGCGTTGCTAAGCCAAGACTAGACTCGACTTAAGCTAATAAATGAAAAATAACAAAAACATAAAATGAACATAAAATAAAAAGGGATGGTAGTCCGTATGTTTTTTCTTTTTTCTTTTCCTATTTTTTTTTCTTTTCTTTTCCTTCTTTTTCCGATTTTTTTTTTTTTTTTTTTTTTTTTTTTTTTTTTTTTTTTTTTTGCATACACTCTTACCCTACCATCCAAAATAATACATCATAGGGAATGTAAATTACCCTTACACTTGAATCTTTACATACTTTACAATAGACTAATCTAATGACTCGAATTAAAAAAATTAAAACACTTGGAGCACTTTTAAGATTAACGTACATATGGGGGTAATATATGATATTCTTCCCTATTACTCCATAAAATAAGTACTTACCCATGAGTCCCAATCGTCCCAAAACAATATGTACAAGGATATGACTCGACTTAGCAACCATGTAATCAATTAGATAGTTAACTTAGGGTTTAACAAATAACAATAATGCACTAAAGATGTGTGCATACACGGAAGGCTAAGGCGATTTGGGTGTACATTTAAGTGGGGTGTAACAAATTCTTTCTTTAAGTAAGATGCTTAAAGTTAGAAACGAAAAGATAGGCTCGGAGGGGTGTACTAGGGGTTTCGTGTACTAAAAATGAGTACAACGCTAAGGGTGTGGGAAAAATTAGTTGACTTAACTAGCCAAGTAATATGACTTAAATGGTCAAGTAATTATGATACGGGTTTAACACAAGGGTGATCCTAATGCCTCTTATCATGTAGTAAATCCTACCACACGAATGTAGTCTCACTAGCGGTATCGGGATGCATCACTAACGCAAGTTCTAGAATCTAAATGCTACCGGTACACTCATAAGCACTAATAATAAATGTTTTTCCTATCAAATCTAAAGGCGAACCTCACATATTTGGGTGGAAAATTTTTCTGAAAGTGCGGTTATGTGCTAGTCATACAATCTCCTATCCATGAGACGCTTGCTAAGGCTAAAGTTTCACACCTAAATGTTGTAAAAAAATTTAAATTTGGCGCTAAAATTACACTAACAAGTATTTCTCATAGTTTTATTACACATCTACCATTAAACAAAACAAACTCAAGCGAAAGTGTACATGTAAGGTATCATCATTTTACCCTCCCCTTACACTTAGGATGAACATTGTCCCCAATGTTCAAGTAAAGAATGTAAAAGTGAAATAGTAAAAAGAATGAAATCAAATACTCCCCTGATTCGCTCGGTATGGATAATAAGGTGGCCAGGTTAAATCTTCCTCCAAGAAAATGAACAATCAAAGCTTCCCTTCCAGAATATAAATCATCTTCTTGTCAAACATAACCTGTAAATCCTGAGAAAATAGACAAAACAACCTCGCATAAAATCGGCGGCATCCTATATAAGTTACTAAATCCTAGAAAACAAAGTAAGATATAATGCTTGTGGAATGAAGTTTGCAGATTTCCCGGAGATTATAAAACTTAATAATTCACAAAAACTTAGAGACTCCGTTAGAAAAACAAAACTGGTAAAGTTTCCAGATTTTTACACGTGACGCCGTTAAGAGTTAACTCTTGACGCCGTCAGAAGTGACCTGCAGAAATTCTTATGTTAAGTTTCCGGAAAATTTCTGGAAAAACTTGGTCCTACTTCCTGGAAAGTCCTGCAAAACTTCATTATGACTCAATACAAGCATTTGACTCTAACAAATACTAATATACATGTTCATTTAATATTGTGGAGAATCATGATCGGTTTGTTTCTTAAAAACATATTTGGGGTTTCCCCTTACACTTATCTTTTGCAAAAATACTTTTAAGGTGGAGTTAAGACTAGGTCAAACAACAAAGTAAAGTATTTCCACTTTTTTAGTTTTGAAACATGATCTACCAACATTAAAAATAAAGCATGCATACGGAAGCAAATAACAAACAAATAAAATAAAATCACACAAAGCATGGGTTGCCTCCCAAGAAGCGCTTTTCTTTATTTACGAGTCTTGTATCTAGACTCAAGACCATGGGTTACTACGTGACCTCATCGTTGGTTCCATTCCCTAGGTCATCTTCTAAACCAGTTTCGCTTTCATAGTGTAAGTACTTCGGATCTTCGAACTCGAAGATATCTTTTCGATACTTAGAACCAAGTTTACTAATATCCTTAAAGAACCCACATGATAGATCGGAAGTGTTCTCACATCCTCTCCGCAAATCATCATCACACAAAATAAGTTGGGAACTTAGCCTATCAAGCCCGTCACAATCGATTTCCTTGAGGTCTTTTCTCCTGTACGGTGTTTGGTACGAAACTCTCCTAATTCCATCAGCAAAGGTCATGATTCTGTTTCGGTCATCAACTATCAAATTAGTGACTTCACAAAAGGGTGCTCCAAAAACAACTTGTGATAACCTAGGGTCAATATAGTCTTCGATGTTGTCTACAATCGTGAATTCCATATTGAATGCTATATTTCCTACAAACACCTGGATTTCATGATCCTTCCCAACCACTTTCTCTCCCTTGTAAATCATTCCCCATCTGCAGATATTGTTATAATGGAATAGGGACATATAATTCTTAGGCATGAATACGTTAATGTAGACGTTATCGAAGTACTTATGGCCGATCATACAGGGAATTTTGAGATTATTCGGATCACACCTTCTTATCTTCCCTGATTCTGCATCCCTTGATCCATATAGATTCCCTTCAAGGGAAGGACGATACTCGTATACCTCCTCATTACCCCTACGGAAAATTACCTTCTTAACTCCATTGGTGAGTAATGCACTTCCACCCTTCTCATCAAGGATTACTCCCGATTCATTGACAAATGGTTTCCCAAGAACAAGGTTGGTTAATGTTCGATTAGTAAGAGGGTCCACGTCATCGACCATGATGAGGTCAATATTGTAAACAAGCTCTCCAATTATAATTGATACATTTTCTTCTACCCTTGCATTCTTAGCTCGCGTGCACACAATGCGTTTAGGGAAAGCTTCGTTGTATAGGGAGAGGGGTATTATGTTGACTGGGAAACTGGGATCTATATGACTATCGGTAAAGAGTTTTTCCTTAATGGTGCAGGAGATCTTGAAAACTTTAGGGTTGCTTTTATTGGTACTATCGCTGCTCCTACTAGTAATATCCTCCATTTTTCTCTCAGGTTCCTCTATAATAGATTTACCCAAAATGGTTGGATTTCTCGTATGCTCCTCCGATCTCCCTTTCCTTTCATCCGATTTGCTAGATTCTTGCGTGGCGCACTGCTCGGATGAGTTGGCCAAATCGTGGTTCAACCCTGAGGTCTCATCTTTAGCTGTATGACCAAATTTTTTAGTTTGTTGTTGGTTCGGGTTAGGTGTAGAGGCAGATATCGTGGTGATGGTATTTACGAAATGGATTGGTCCTAGAGGGCTGATTGGTTCTTTCCCTTTTGGTGATAGATGTTTGAATAGCTTACTAGGACTTTTTATTTTCACAGGGGAGGTTGGCGGACTCATGATGGTAACAGATTTGACCTCATCAACATGAATAGGTTTATTAACAGCGTGCTCTTTGATAGCAGTTAACATATTACAAATCTTGTTATTCAAATCGGCCTGCTGTTGTCTAAATTTAGCCTCGAGCTCAGAGAGCTGTAATTCTTGAGATATAATGAATTTTCGCAAGGTATCTTCATAGCTTTGCCTAGGAATGCTCTGTGATGGA
Source organism: Artemisia argyi (assembly GCA_030686995.1). Taxonomy (NCBI): domain Eukaryota; kingdom Viridiplantae; phylum Streptophyta; class Magnoliopsida; order Asterales; family Asteraceae; genus Artemisia; species Artemisia argyi. Next base: position 131,191,756 of record CM060709.1, on the reverse strand, counting down.
AAATGCTCAGACCAAGTGAGTGGTGAGGAGTCGTTGAAGGATACGCTCAGCGTTTGGTAACCTCTGAAATTGGGTTTATCCTTCCATGCCTCATAGGCCTTGTCAGAAGTTCGAGGGCTTCGGCCCACGTGCGACGATGTGAATTCGTTATAAGCACGTTTTGGAAGCTCCATGCAGTTATGAGTCTCGTGAGGGCCATTACAAAATTTACATGTAGAATCGATTCTTACTTGGCTTGAAGGCTTAGGAGCTTCGTAAAATTTCATGAGAGACTTGACTCGACCTTCAAGTTCCATGATCCTACGGTTGGGAGTGCTAGAGTTATTCGAAGGCAAAGATATTGCCTTGACCATTTTGTTCAAATCACGGGGATCATTCCAACTTTCGTTGTCATAGAGAGCAAGATCTTCTATGAGTTCCCATGATTGTTCCGCACTTAGATCACGTAGCTTACCACCGGCCGATCGGTCAATGGTTCGCCTTGTGGAGAGATCGATATGGTCATAAAAGATTTGGACTTGGAGCCAAAGATCTATGCCATGATGAGGAACTTTTTGAAGTAAGTCCTTGAAACGAGTCCATGCTTCATAGAGAGTTTCACCTTGACGTTGTTGGAACATCAAGATGTCATTTCTAAGCTTAGTAGTTCTCCCCGGTGGGAAAAATTGAGCAAGGAAACGAGTGGTGAGATCATCCCATGTGGTGATGGATCCCGCGGGTAAACGCTCAAGCCATTGACTAGCTTGATCCCGTAGAGAGAATTGGAATAGGCGTAATCGGGTTGTCTCTCTAGTTGCAACATCTAGGTCTATGGAATCTACGATTTTAAGGAAGTCCTTAAGATGTTAATTTGGATCTTCAGAATGAAGTCCATGGAATGCACATCCGCTTTGCACCAACCGGATGGTGTCGGATCGCAAGGGGGTCACATTGGCTCCGGTGAGCTCAATGGTGTTTCGATAGCCTTGGTGGCTAGGTCGGGAATACTCTCCTAAGGTTCGGGGCCTAAGGGGTTCTATTGGTGGGTTTTCTTGTAGTGTGAAGATGGGTTCAAAGATGTTACCACCTTTCATGATGTCGGATGGTAAAGGTTACGAACAAAGACACGAAGAAATAAGATAGACTAAAGAAAACCTAAAAATAAAAATAAAATCTTACTAGAAAGGAATCTAGCAAGTAGACCTAATAAAAAGAGATTCTAACCTAGACAATAACTATTCCCCGGTAGCGGCGCCAAAAACTTGATACGTGGGAATCGCACCAGGCTTTACCTCTCAAGGGATCTTGAGAAGCTTACAACCCCCACCAGGCAGTGTACCTGATCGTTGTAGTATAGTATAGTGACAAGTACCGGGGGATTGATCATTCAGCAAGGAATAGTGTCGCTAGGATTAGAAAACCTAAATACTAGTTCTAAAGATGAGGGATGATTATTTTTGTTTTTTTATATTTTTTAGAAAGCAAGTAAAAATCTCGGGTTTGAAGGATTTGGGCGGAATTAGTTGCTAGTCAACTAACCCAATACTAAAGATGCAATCAAAATAAAATACTAGAAATGAAAATTAACTAAATTATACTAAGGTTGTGAGCAGTAAGTGGAGAAAATGTGTTTACTTAGATTTCACTACTCCCTAGATATCTTTTACACGTTAATTACTTGTTAGTTGCGTGGATGAAGGATTGTATTCCTTAATACCATTCATGGGGTGGCGCACTTAATTCCCCAATCCTATGAGTGCCTACTTCACTCCTATGTCGAGCCGATATAAGCTCCTAACATGGGATCATTAGAATTTACTCATTCAATAAATACAACCAATAAAACCTAGTGCACGTCAGTTCATGTTTCCTAAGACGTTCAAGCATGTTATCATTTGGAGATCTGCCAGTTTTCTTAAGCCTAACATCGAATTCATTCATCCAATACAACCATAAACAAGTAATCAACACATAATTAACATATAGGTTTCATTAGATCCAAGCAAACACAAGATAAGTCTAGCCTAACATAGTGGAATCAAGACAAGAACAAGATATAGACAACCAACACATAGACATATTGATTGAATTAAAGGAGTACTTATCTCAATTACACATGAAAGGGATCAAGGGCTGAGAACCCTTGAAAAACCTGTAAAATTCGTACCAAAATCGTAACTAGGGTTTCTCCAAAACTTCTCTCTTTTTAATGTGAAAATTAGAAAACTATATAAAGGAAATAGGGTCTGACGGCGTCAAGAACAAAATTCTGACGCCGTCATCTCGCCGCCAAAATACTCCTCGGACTGCCTTGATCTACTTTTGACGCCGTCATGTCCTAGGTCGTCATGCATTTAACTCTTGACGCTCTACTTTGTGACGCCTTCATGAATCCACTGGGCCGTCATGGTTTTTACTCTTGACGCCGTCAAAAATTCCTTCTTGACGCCGTCACCTACTGTTCCCAGCAAGGAAAATTAAGACTTTGGCGTTTTCTTCACTTTTAAGCTCCAAAAACGTCCAAATTGCTTCCTTTTTCAGATTTCTCTCCCAAAGTACCTAAAATCACAAAAGGAACGATTTAGGGCAATATTTGATCAAATACATTCAATTCCGGGCTTAAATGACCCCCTAAAAGTGGTTCATTTTTCGCCTCATCAATACTCCCCTGATTCGTTTGGTGTGGATGATGTAGTAAAATGGTTAAATCATCCTCCAAGAAAATGAGAAAACTCCAAGATTAAAGCAGCGCCAAAAGCTTGATCATCCATGTACATCTTCTTGTCCAATATAACCTGCTAATTAGCTGAGAAAACAAACAAGAAAACCTAGCGTAAAATCGGCGATAAATCTACATAAAATTAAATCCTTGAAAGCAAATAAAGATATAATGCTTGTGGAATGAATGTTTGCAGATTCTTGGAGTTTATAAAATACAGATTTTCCGAAACTTTACAATTCCGGCAGAAAAACAAACCCTGAAAATTTTCTAGAAAATTACACCTGATGTCGTCAGGTGATGAATGAAGCCGTCAGAATTGATCTGACAGAATTCTTATATTTTGTTTCCTGAAAATTTCTAGAAAAACCTATGTTCTAATTCCTGGAATCCTGCAAAACACTCATTATGACACGATACAATCATTTGACTCAAACAAATACTAATATGCATGTTTATATCTCATTGTTATCGTTCATGTACAATCCGTTCTTAAAACAAATTTGGATTTCCCTTACACTTATCTTTTTGCAAACTACCTTTATATGTAATCAAGACGAAGTTAAAAACAAAATAAAGCATTTTCACAAAATGTTTGATACATGAACATTAAACAATAAAAACAAAACATACATACATACGGAAGCAAATAAAATCAAATAAACAAACAATCAAGCAAATAAATCTTGGGTTGCCTCCCAAGAAGCGCTTTTCTTTATTAACGAGTCTTGTAGCTAGACTCAAATTCACGTCCTATCCTATATGAGTGAGATACTCATCGAGGACATCTTTAGGATCAAATTTAGGTTTCAATTTCCTATCGGTACGCTTAGTACGGTATGACTTTTCAAACTTCTCTCTATCCGGATCAAATAATGTCATCTTTATGTGCCATGATCCATCTCTTTCCTTAGGTGGTTTATTCCAATTCCACTTGCATTTATCACCTTCGCTTTTCCACCTATTCATTCCTAGGTTAGTGGGTAAGACTCCTAGAAATTCAATCATCTTTCTAAACGCTAGAGGATCTTCAAATGGGTTTAATTATGTGTCCCTAGCCAAGAGTTGTTCTACCTTATGTGTTCGGTTCGTAAATTCCTCTTCTAGGTAAAATGGGCGTTCGGGGAGTTCCATGCAATCACGAGTGTCGTGGGGACCACTACAAGATTCACATGAAAAAGTGATTTTGTTCACTTGGCTTGAAGGTTTAGGAGCCTCACAGGACTTCATGAGAAACTTGACTTGGTCTTCAAGTTCCATGATCCTACGGTCGGAAGTGCTTGAATTATTCGAAGGTAAAGATATTGCCTTGACCGTTTTGTTCAAATCACGGGGATAATTCCAACTTTCGTTGTCATAGAGAGCAAGATCTTCTATGAGTTCCCATGATTCTTCCTCACTTCGATCACGTAGCTTACCACCAGCTGCTTGGTCAATGGTTTGCCTTGTGGAAAGATTGATATGGTCATAGAAGATTTGGACTTGGAGCCAAAGATCTATGCCATGATGAGGGACTTTTTGAAGTAAGTCCTTGAAACGAGTCCATGCTTCGTAAAGAGTTTCGCCTTGACGTTGTTGGAACATCAAGATGTCATTCCTTAACTTGGTGGTTCTTCCCGGTGGGAAAAATTGAGCAAGGAAACGAGAGGTGAGATCATCCCAAGATGTGATGGATCCTGCGGGTAAATGCTCAAGTCATTGACTAGCTTGATCATGTAGAGAGAATTGGAGGAGACGCAATCGGGTTGTCTCTCGAGTTTCAACATCAAGGTCTATGGAATCTGTGATTTTGAGGAAATCCTTGAGATGTTGGTTTGGATCTTCGAAACGAAGTCCATGGAATGCACATCCGCTTTACACCAACCGGATGGTGTCAGATCGCAAGGGAGACACATTGGCTCCTTTAGTGAGCTCAATGGTGTTTCGAAAGCCTTGGTGGCTAGGTCTGGAGTATTCTCCTAAAGTGTGGGCTCTAGGAGGTTGCTTTGGTTGTGGTGGGTCTTGTTGTGGTTGGTTGACGGTATCAAAGATATTACCACCTTCCATGATGGAGGATGGTAATGGTTACGAACAAAGAAACGAAGAAATAAGATAGACTAAAGAAAACCTATAAAAATAAAAATCACACTAGAAAGGAATCTAGTGAGTAGACCTAATCAAAATAAATTTCAACCTAATCAATAACTATTCATCGGCAGCGGAACCAAAAACTTTGATGCGTGGATTACGGTCAACACAAAAGTTTTACTTCTCAAGGGATCTTGAGAAGCTTGCAATCCCCACCAGGCAGTGTACCTGACCGATGTAGTATAGTGAGTGGCAAGTACCGGGGGATTGATCGTTCTCCACAAGGAATAGTATTCGTTAGGATTGAAACTAATCTAACTAGGTCTAGAGGTGAGGGATGATTCTTTTTGTATTTTTAGGTTTTATGGAAAGCAAGTAAAATATCTCGGGTATTGGAAGAATGGGCGGAATTAGTTGCTAGTCAACTAACCCAAATAACTACTTAAACAAATAAAATAAATAACAAGAAAATAAAATAGTGAGAACTTTTAATATGGAGAAAAGCGTGTTTACTTAGATTTCACTACTCCCTAGTTATCTTTTATTGATTAATTGGTTGGTCACAATTGCATGGGTGAAGGGTTGAATTCATTAATACCATTCGTGGGGCCGTGTACGATCTTCCCCAACTCTATAAGCTTCTATCTCTTCCTTTGACGACACGTTTAGTATCCTATCATAGCCACATTAATAGTCACTTATGCATTTAATACAACCAATAAAACCGTAATACACATCCGATTACGTTTCTTAAGACATTCAAGCAAGTTACCATATAGGAGATTAGCCAGTTTTCTTAAGCCTGACGCTAAAATAAATCACCTACAACAATTAAAGACAAACCAACAATCAATAACTAGGTTTCATTAGATCTAAGCAAACACAAGCAAACTTAAGCTAACATGTTAAAAGAAAGAAAAGCATACAATATAATCAAACACATAGACATATTGAATGATTAAAGGATAACTTATCTTCAATTGAGCATGGAAGAAAAGAGGGTTTGAAACCCTAAAATAGCTGCAAAAGTCGACTAGGGTTCTTACCCTAAAGTTCCATACCAAAAGTCCTCCCTAATGAATGAAAAATCAAAAATTATATATAGATTTACATAGGTGACGACGTCCCCTTTTAATGGCTGACACCGTCATCTCGCCGCGGCTAGGGTTTCTTGTCGTCCAATCCAACTTCTTGACGCCGTCCCCTTTTAAGTCTTCTGGGCCGTCACGCTTTTGGAGTAATACGTGATGGCCTACTTCTTGTATAACGTGACGCCGTCACGTGTAATGCTTCAATTTATCTTCTGGCGCGTCAAGTGTAAATGTGATATCCACCTCTTGTCTCATAAGGTGACGCCGTCCCTTTGAAATACATGACGCCGTCAGGTATAATTTCCAGCTTGGATTCTTGACTTTGTCGTTTTCTTTACTTTTTGCTCCAAAAACGTCCAAAATGTTTCCTTTTCTAGAATTCTTCTTAAAAGTACCTAAATTATCAAAAGAAACGATTTAAGGTAATAATTGATCATATTATCACAACTTAGGGCTTAAATGACCCCTTAAAAGTGTAACAAATTTATCCTTATCAGGCTTCTAAAAATTACCGGTTGTCACAATTAATATTATATCTCCTAAAAATTCTTTTAATGCTCCACAAGACCAGTATGCTATTTTTGAGGTTGATAAGACAACTTGGCAGTCGACAAATGATGTGGGAAATATTGTTAACGATAGTGATAGTGATGAAGTTGAGAATGTGTTTGAGGAAAAGAATACGTCTATAGGAGGAACAATATGCAACGAAAAAGGTGAGGCGCCTCCCCGGAACATATCGATGCTACAAGGAAAAATATGGGGGCACCTCCCAGGAAGGCCGATATTTGGTCGGGTAAGAATGTGGACTTTGACCTCCTCACAAAGGAAGATGGGAAGAGTGTTTGTTTGCGTGGTCTACAAGAGAGTGATGATGATGATCTACTGTAGCAATTGAATAGTTTTTTGTTCTAGTTTGTGTATGTAGTTAGTTTGGTAGTTTTGTGGCATGTCACAAATGATCTAGTGGTTGTTCAAGCGATTGCTTGAGGTTAATGTGATATTTTAACCATTTTACCTTTGTAAAAAAATGTGATAACTGCATTTTTTATATATTTAAAAATTGAGTCTTGTCTAATAAATGTAAGTATTAATGATTTTTTTGACATAGAAATAAATGTAATGTAATATACTATAATATAATATAATATAATATAATATAATAAATGCATTTGATAAATACAATATACTTGTCATTATTATTGTTAAATTTATTTTGATATAGTTATAAATAAAAGCCGTAAATTCTCATCTCTTATTTATAATCATATCAAAGAATTACATAAACAACATAAAACACAACTCAACATGACAAAGCGCTTGTTATCCACCACAATTGTTCTACTCCTCGTGCTCACAAGTTAGTTCATGTTTTAATTAATCTTGATTAAAGGCAATATGACAAATTTTGAGATACACTTGATTTTTATTCAGACATTTTTTTTCTAGATTTGTATACAATCTTTTTAGGTTGCTTTCTTATATTTATCTAAAAAACAACAAATATTAGGATTGCTCGTGAAAATATGAAAATAGTTTTTAAGAATGTGTTGCTTCATTTTCAAAATAAAAGGTGTAATATTTTAACTAACGAAAAAATATATGATTAATTTTCAGGTATAGAGTTGCCCGTGGCGGTAGCAATCTGTCACGACGTTTATCGGATGGGTAATTGCTACTTAAGTAGATGTCAAGAAATATGCATTAAATACCATGGATGGTTGGCAACAGGCACATGTAAACAATCCTTCTGTGTTTGTGATTTTCCATGCTGGACAAATAAGATGTATGCTAAGAACTATGATCTTTCTCCGCTCCCTTCCAACCCTAATTCCCCTCGGATTTCTTCTCCAGGTCAAAGTCATTGATTGTGTGGCTTGATCTACATAATAATATATCATTAATCGAGAATTGTTTTAAATTTATCATTATTATTGTGGATGATTATGGTGCTCATGGTTATGTTTTTATGTGACAGGCTTGAATGCAAAAAATATATTTATGATGAAATATCATTCTTCAGGCAAAATAACGATTAACTTTATAAGTGTCCCACTAAAGTTATTCAAACAATTTTTACAATTGAAAAATAACCCATGTTTTATAAGTTTTCCCTTATTGTGTAAATTTTGGTCTTTTGCAATTCATGAAGGATGGCATATCAAAATCTGGATGATGTGTATATGTGTGTGTCTGTCGTCAAGGGCGATGTGTATATTAGGTAGATTAGGCGAGTACTCGTGCATATCAACAGGATTTTATAATGACACATAGTTGTAATGATATTTTAGTTACACAAAACACTTAATCAAAATATCATTATAACTATATAACGTTATAAAATCTCATTGTTATGCATGGATACTCGCGCAAAGCGGCGGTTTATAGCGGTAAATAACTATAACTTGTGAGATTGCGATATCGGTTCGACCCTTGATGCAAAAATGAGTGTTTTTTTAATATAAAGTGTGTGTTTTTAAAATTAATATAGTGTATGTTAACATAATTAATTAAAGAAGTTTAAGATATATTAGGATAATTAATTCATTAATTAAGGGTATTAGTAATTAATTAAGGAAGTTTAAGATATATCAGGACAATTTTAATTGGAAATTTCATATATACCCAGACATGCATTAAAAATATTATACATTATGCATTTAATACTTGCACTTTGGGTAATTTAAGTATTTCACTTTTCAAGAAAAGAGTATACACCATATGTAGTAGTGTATATAGATAGACTAGCTTAGAAGACCCGTTGACACTAGATACTTTTTTTTAAAGAAATAGAGAAATGAGATGATAAGAAAAGTAATAACGTAAATTTGTTCCATTTAAAATATGAAACAAAGAATGAGACAATGTATCCATTATAAGATAAGAAATTGCTTATTTTACAATTACACTAACAAATGTCGAAGATTGGGGTCTCCAAAATTTATTGTGTTGAGTAGCAAAAGACGTGTGTGAGCGAACATCGATTTACAACCATAGCGTTGGCGAATCTAAAATATATTGACTCGAACATAAAATGATGTGTGTGAGCGCCTATCGATTCAAAACCTAATCCTTGCGATGATGATAGACTTTCAAGTACTTCTCTACATGTAGACTTTTTCCTATGTATATGATAAATTTTTAATCTTTTATTGGTTTAATTGGTGTGGAATTGTGAGATGAGCATATGACACAAATTTTAAGTTATGTGATGTATTTAATTAGTATATTCTGGAGCATATGAATAGTATAATCAAGTTCATGTTTGTCAAATTCCTGTAAATGTGAATGAAATAGTAAGGAAATAACTAATAAAATATTAATGAACCAAGAAATGTAAACTTGTTACATTCATAAAAAGCTCATCTCCAATCTTTTAACTGAAATTACACCACAAAAAGCTCATATGAAGAAAGTACATTAAAAGTTGAAGTAATAAATGCCTTCAAAAGAACCTTCAACCATTATTGACAATGGAATGAACAACTTAGCAAACTCATGTCTTTTCTAAGAATACGAAAATGAAATGATGTTAACTTATTAATTACTTGAGTGGTCGATGTTAATCCTGTGAACACCTAAATGTATATATTTTAAAAAATATAAATAAATAAAGTCAAACTATTGTTTGTTAATGGGGGCTCACTTTGATGTAAAATCACAATGTTAATTGTTTGTTAAGGTGGAACATTACATCTGTGTAAAATTAAAAAAATAAATTATATCTCAAATGACATATACAACTAATAAAATCCACTCCAAAAGTGTCGTAGTGGCCATATTTAAACATAACATTTGTAGACATACATACATCTACAAAGATGAGTTGATATATGTTGCATTGTAATTTAAAGAGTAAATTACACCATTCGTCCTTGTGGTTTGCGTTGACCGCAGCCGTTCGTCCTTTGACCAAAAAAACTGCACCGTTAATCCTTAACGGGCATACGTTAGGCGCAATTAGTCCCTCCATCACTAACGCTCGTTAAGTGTTGTTACATTTTAAGTCCCATGAGGGTATACTGACCAAAAGGACGAACGGTGCAATTTTTTTTTTCTTTTTTTTTCTTTTTTTTTTAATATGTTAGTAAGTTCCGTTTTCGTCCGTTTTTTTTGTTTTCGTCCGTCTTTTTACGTTTTCGTCCCTTTTTTTACGTTTTCGTCTGTTTTTTTTTTACGTTTTCGTCCGCTTTTTTACGTTTTCGTCCCTTTTTTTTACGTTTTCGTCCGTTTTTTTACGTTTTCGTCTGTTTTTTAACGTTTTCGTCCGTTTTTTTACGTTTTCGTCCCTTTTTTTACGTTTTCGTCCATTTTTTTCGCTTTCGTCTGTTTTTTTATGTTTTCCTCCGTTTTTTTACGTTTTCGTCTGTTTTTTTACGTTTTCGTCCGTTTTTTTACGTTTTCGTCCCTTATTTTACGTTTTCGTCTGTTTTTTTACGTTTTCGTCCATTTTTTTACGTTTTCGTCCCTTTTTTTACGTTTTCGTCCCATTTTTTACGTTTTCGTCTTTTTTTTTTACGTTTTCCTCTGTTTTTTACGTTTTCGTCCCATTTTTTACGTTTTTGTCCGTTTTTGTCTTTTTTTTTTTACGTTTTCGTCCATTTTTTTTACGTTTTCCTCTGTTTTATTTACGTTTTCGTCCGTTTTTTTCGTTTTTGTCTCTCTTTTTTTTTACGTTTTCCTCTGTTTTTTTTACGTTTGTGTTTCTCTGTTTTAACATAACAAAGGTAAAAAAAGGGACAAAAACGTAAAAAAAAAACAGAGGAAAACGTAAAAAAAATAGACAAAAACAAAAAAAAAACGGACGAAAACGTAAATAAAACAGAGGAAAACGTAAAAAAAAACGGACGAAAACGTAAAAAAAAAAGGCAAAAACGGACAAAAACGTAAAAAATGGGACGAAAACGTAAAAAAAACAGAGGAAAACGTAAAAAAAACAGACGAAAACGTAAAAAATGGGACGAAAACATAAAAAAAAAGGGACGAAAACGTAAAAAAAACGAACGAAAACGTAAAAAAACAGACGAAAACGTAAAAAAAACGGACGAAAACGTAAAATAAAGGGACGAAAACGTAAAAAAAACGGACGAAAACGTAAAAAAACAGAGGAAAACGTAAAAAAAATGGAGGAAAACGTAAAAAAAACAGACGAAAGCGAAAAAAAATGGACGAAAACGTAAAAAAAGGGACGAAAACGTAAAAAAAACGGAAGAAAACGTAAAAAAACAGACGAAAACGAAAAAAAAACGGACGAAAACGTAAAAAAAACGGACGAAAACGTAAAAAAAACGGACGAAAACGTAAAAAAAGGGACGAAAACGTAAAAAGACGGACGAAAACGTAAAAAAACGGAGGAAAACGTAAAAAAAAAACAGACGAAAACGTAAAAAAATGGACGAAAACGTAAAAAGACGGACGAAAACAAAAAAAAACGGACGAAAACGGAACTTACTAACATATTAAAAAAAAAGAAAAAAAAATTGCACCGTTCGTCCTTTTGGTCAGTATACCCTCATGGGACTTAAAATGTAACAACACTTAACGAGCGTTAGTGATGGAGGGACTAATGGCGCCTAACGTATGCCCGTTAAGGTTAACGGTGCAGTTTTTTTGGTCAAAGGACGAACGGCTGCGGTCAACGCAAACCACAAGGACAAATGGTGTAATTTACTCTAATTTAAAATTTTATATTTACACACTGAGACATGTAATGTTAAGCCCAATTGGAATTTCAAACATTATACTACAACTTAATAACTTAGTGAAAGTCATTAACGCATACAAACTTTGCCATCTTTAACTGTTGACGCGCTTGAACATGGGGAAGTGATATGTACACGGATCTTTTTGATCCGCACACATACAATTACTTTACATTGACTATTATGTCCCTATACAACTATTAATTAACCCTTTTTTTAGGAGACCCGTTTTAATGATCTGTCAGTCCTCCCATGTTTTTCAAGTTCAGTCAATATCCTCTCCATTTACATCATATTTGCATTCGAGTGTCACCATCCTAACCCGATTACTGTGTTCTTAATGGCTTTATACTGTTGAATCAAATAAAGCATATATGGGAATAAGCAAAACCTATATAGATCGCAAACTAATGAGTGTTAGCATATACCAATTGTTCTCATATTCTTATACTGACTTCATTAAAAATGTAATGTAATTTTTTTTATTTTTTATTTTTTATTTTTTTTATTTTTTTATTTTTTTTTGGGGTAAACTAATATCTTTTTTTTTAATGCAAATATTAGTTACTTTAACTAAAAGCAACTTAACGGATTACAATAAGATGGCAGGCAAACGAGCAACAAGTTGCGCCGCAACCCCCTTTTGGATGGCAAAACCAATCCTATTAAAAATGAAGTTTTGATTCTTGAGGGTCGAAAAATTACTTTGCACAACTCGTTGAACTCTAGACAAAAACTTCTCTGCTTCCGGAGCTAGAAAACCAAATGTATCAAAAGCAAAAGGGATAAACACGTGTTGATTCTCTAAGCACGCTTTCTCGTGTTTAGCCACCTTGCTCGATTCAGCTTTCAACGCAGCTTGTCCTGCAACAAACCCAGTGTCCCTGAGCCCAACAAGAGGGGACACTCCTGTAAGATCTACACAAGCATGTTTCGCCCCAGTCCACCCAAACACAAGTATATCAGCTGGCCGTAAAGTAGACCTACCTTCAAGCGGATCTGTCAAAAAGTTCACAGGGGCCTCTTTTTTAGAAGAAATACCTGCTCTTTTAAGAACATCGTACAAAACATCCCTGACCAAATCACGCCTATATTTGAAACCAGGTAACTCCTTGCAATGGACCGCATGCTCTCCAAAAGAATCCAAACAAACCTTGTGGCAGACAGGGCAAGGCTCATCAGCTGGGAACAGAGGGATCATTAGCCGGTACTTAAGGATAGTCCGGTACTCCAGGGCCGACATATGTTGGCCTAGCCCTTCAATGGGGGTAACCGTCAAGAAATTCTGAGCATGAGGAGCACGGAGACATTCAAACACCGCTTTTTGGCGAGGGGATAAATCGAACTTCACTCCCAAACTCCTTACGATTTCACTAAATAGGGCACACGCCAGAACATTCTGGGCTTTTGGGGGGGCGGTGTCCTTATTAGAGAAACCGCTAAGATCGAAATCAGGAAGGGACATGCGCAAGCGATCCATCGCATACCCATAATCAGAGTCAACCCCATCAATAATACATCCTTGAAGAATGTGGTCCTGCAAACTCCAAGATTGCGCCCTCGAGGCCACAAAAGCATAAGTAGATACATCCTCAGCAGAACATAAACCCAACCCACCAAAACGAGTCGGAAGTGAAGCAAGCCTCCATTGAAAATCCCCAAAAAAAGGACCACCACAAACCACAATATCCTCTATCGCCCTCCGAAGGCCATTGTCAAAAATAGAAACAGCTTCCCCTATATACATAGGTTGGCACATTCTAAGACCGAACAACAGCTTTGCAACGCCCATACATGAGCGGAGCAGCAGGAGCTCGGATTGAGGGTCCCGTAGACTTGGGAGATGCCTCATAAGTTCCACAGCACGAGAGGCCCTTTTCACCTCCAAACTACTAATAAACCCAGCATCCTTGCTAACAGCACCTCCAAGGAGTTTTACACCCAGCGACGGTCTCCCAATCCCGGGGGGAACAATCCATCCTGCACCTTCACCCCATTACATGACGGCCAAAAAAATTCTGTTTTCTTAATGTTGAGTTCAAGTCCCAGGCGAGGCCCCTCAACCCTGATTATATCTAAGGCTTTAGCAACCTCTTTAGTGTCACCGATAATCGTACCATCATCCAAATACCAAGCATGAAAAAGAAGTTTGCAACAATCCCTGATCCGGTGAACCAATGGGTGCAAAACTAAAGCAAAAAGAAGAGGCCCTAAAGGGTCCCCCTGCTGAACTCCAGTGGTGGACCAAATAAGGTCATCACCCACATATAACCTTGCCGACTGACCATATAGAAAATCCACCCATAGGGAAATAGAAGGGCATCGAGTCCGAACCTCATGTAGAAGGGTAGTCCGATCCACCAAGTTGAAGGCATTCAAGAAATCAACAGTAAGCATAGCCAATGACCCATCCGAGTGAAACTCATTAAGGTTTTGGCGGAGTTTGTTGCTTCGGCGCCCCTCACGCCGTTGCTTAAACCGGACAATGGGATTAGGCCTATTGCTGTGGGCGCATTGTGGAGGAGGCTTGTCTCGAAGGTGGCTATGAGGGGTGTCAGGAAGGAGATGTCCAAATACCTTTGTGACTTTCAGTTTGGGGTGGGAGTCCCGAGAGGTGCAGAGGCCGTGCTTCATAGCGCGAATAGATTCTTAAATGAGTTTCACTCGGATGGGTCATTGGCTATGCTTACTGTTGATTTCTTATACTTCATCTAAATTACATTTAAAAAATATATATATAATTTCAGCTTTCTTCATTTTGGAAATTCATGAAAAATAGTTATAAAATGAGATGACAAACTTTGGAGGTTGCAATTTTGTTCAACAACATTCCATATGCAATTCAAGCCTTCAATTCCAATACCCTGAAATAATCCTGTATCCCAAAGATCGGGAATTTATATTTTACATCAAACAACGTTACTATTAATCAGATATGCAAAAGTAAATCTAAACATGTTTACGCAAAATAATTAAATAAATAACTCGAAAGTTGTTCCGGCGAAATTATGGTGTCTCTAATGCGTTTGATGCCTCTTTGGGGTGAGATTAATGTCGCACTTATGGAGAGCCCCCGGGAACATGGTTTTGGGGGTATTATCTCATCATCTTAGGGTGCAGGTCGAATAATTGGGTAAAAGCTTGAAGGGAAAATCCGTCAGCACATAAAAAATTCCTGTGTATGAATCAATATGCTCCGTGTACATATCACCAGCCTTGAACATGAAGCAAGCACATCTAGCGTTTCTTTTAATACATGGTCAATCTATTGTTCATGAAATCAAGAGTCAAGTATTATTTTACTATTTCATCCGGTAACCATGCTATTAGGCTGAGTTTTGTACATATCATTTCTTATACTAATACCAGGATTATCTTAATTTTTAAAACAACATCCAAACAGTCCTATACACTGAGCAAGTACATAGATAGGCTAAAATATGTAGCTTATCTTACTACTGTGATCAGTAGCCGTAACGGTATATTTCACATACAACGCCTTTAGTTTTAGACCTTAGCAAAATTACCCCATTCTATCTTAAGATCTTTGTTTAAGCCTAAAAGATTTTTTTAGTTAGTAATTTAAATTGAAGTACATGAGCATTAAAGCTGGAATATAAGTTTTTGAAAATAAGCAAAAGCTTACAATTCTTCACATAAATGTGCCCAGATACTCTTTGAATTCATCCTGTAAAGCAGCTGCCATACCATCAAAACTTGAGAAGGTTTATATCATGTGAATTGACCCAATTATGCAGAAATTTAAGGGGTATATATGAGTGTTACAATTCTGCAGCAAATTATATGACTTTGAGCTTAATACCCAATTAAAATTAAAAACGTAACATATCAAAACCGAGCTTAATTACTTTGCAAATAGAGATCCTTCTCGAAGGTAAAACCACTTGTTTTTATGCTCATTAAACTCAGCGACCATTGTCATCATGCAAGCCACTACAAATGAGCAGAAGTAAGTTACTTTCAGGCATTAAACTCAGCGACCATTTGAACTCCTAAAATTATGTTATAATTTTTTAGCTCATTTTGTCACAACTTGATCCATTTGCATTTTATGAAAGTAAAGACATTTTGTAAACTTAATCGACCCTCTACATGATCCACCCAACATAATCCATGTACCAAAAATTATATAAAAGGAAATTGGCTTAGTGGGTGGTGCCCTAATTGCTTTATGTGCACTTTGTTAAGACCCGAGGTATCAAAATGGGTTAGGCGTGTTGGGTAACTGGTCAAATGGGTAAGTTTTAAGTGTGGTTCGAAACAGGTTGTAAAACACATAATATGCTCATTGGATTACAAAAACTACATTAATAATAATCTAACCTTTTTAAAAAAAGCGATAATGGTTTTGCACATTTGAATACACTTCGGATTACTTTCAACTCGTTCAACCATTTTCTTACCCATTAGAGAAGAAACGTAAGTAGTTAATCATTTGGTTCTTATAATAAGCATCAACATATCATGAGAATATACCTTATTCTTAGAAGGGTAGCGAAAATATTTAGGCTCATTTGTAGGATAATTTCTTTTTTATTTACTTTTTAGTTAGCATTAAAAGTTGAATTGTATAAGAAAAAAGTTAAAAAGGAGCATTTCATACGTGATTTTGTAGCTCTTTAGGGCTAAGAACATTTGACCGTCATTGAAGAATTTCAAAGACGACAACAGTTGCAACAATATATTAAATTTCAATTACACGTACTCGAATCTCTAAAAACCCCTCAGTACAAAAATTAAGTTTCCTCAATCAACCTTATAGCATATTCCTCAATCAATTAATAAACATATCTGCAGTAGAGGATTTCAGATGCTTACTTACATAGCCATTTGCAAAAGAGGCGGCACCTTATTTATAAGACAATGCTTTTTGTCCAAATGCAGTTTCAACACATCTTTTACCTCTGGTAATAGTACAATCAGAGGGAGCACCTGCTATAAGTTTTTGAAAAAAAAACAGAAAACAAAGCGAAAAGATTTCAGCTCATTTTACATATTTCCGATATACACTATAAAAGAATTACAACAAAAAATAGAAATGGGGCAGGGAAAGTTGATATAAAAGGAATCATACCTTCTGATGTTAACCCGTCATTGTGAATTTTATCCAAAAAAATGCACTTTTTTCATTGTATTTCCTTCATATATCTCTAAATAATTATAATCAAAAAAATTTACACGTTAGTGCGAATAGTGAATAGATATACGGTAATCTGGTAATCGGAAACGGAATAATAGACTCCTTTTTTTACCTTTAATGTTAACATCAACCATGGTTGAGCCATCACATTTTGCATTAACCTCTGTAGTCGCATTTAAAAAACGACATCGTGACGTGCATGTAAAATTTCATTATTACATTGAAGGCTTTTTCCCAATCATATTGATAGAATGGGGTAATATGCACACAAACCGGCGGCGTTATTTGAATGATCAACAACAGCATGTAACAACACATCGTCTCGAATGCACTGTTTCCCCAAATTGCAATGTCGAAAAGGGCCTATAAAAAGTAGTTCAAAATACACAAATATTTACTACTTATTAAATATCCAAGGAAAAAAAAAGAAAAAAAAACACTGCCAATACGAACCTTGAATACCAATATCGCTAAAAATATGCTGACCGCAACAATATTTTATAGAAGTCGAAAAATTAACGTGGGAGAAAAAAATTATCAGAAGGAATGACATTCACATCATGATTACCGATGATTAAGAAATAATGCCACACAAAACCGTAGATCAAATAATTTTGGTTTGGGTCAAAATGGGTCGGGTTAACGTAACTGTTTTAGCCTGTCACAACTCAAAATGCAAAACTGGAAGTCTATTTATCAATTGTTTCTAATGTCCGGATTATAGTACTAACACCGTGTTATGAATGTTCATTTTAGAGGCTATGTAAAGTGGGATTTTCTTTGTGCACTCAACTCAACATATGTAACACATAGTTCAGGTGGTCTACATCAGAATTTTACGTAGTCATGCTTAAGTTGAAAAAATGGCACGCCATGCATCTAAATTGTTCTTATATGTCATGTATAATATGAAAAGCAAATAAGCAACTCAAAAAGTTGACCATATCGTATGCTAGTTATACTCTACATAAATTTGAATGAAAAAAAACCATGTAAATAGAAGAGAAAGTAGATAAGTTTAGTCAATGTTGCAAAAATCGTGAATCGGTCCTGAGGCGGTCGGGGGCCGAGTTGCGTTTTTTAGCCGATTAATCGGCCCAAAACCTTGTAATCACCGATTAATCGGCCGACTTCCTTGTAAATGTCTCCAAGTTACAGGGTCTTGTAGCTTGGAATCGGCGATTACAAGGCCTTGTAGGCCGTTTTTTGCAACATTGAGTTTAGTAGTTACATAAGGAGGGTCATTGATGAGGCAAAAAGTGTACCGCTTTTAGGGGGTCATTTAAGCCCGAATTTGTGATTATTTGATCAATTATTGCCATAAATAGTTTCTTTTATCATTTTAGGTACTTTGGAGAAGAAATCTGGAAAATGAAGCATTTTGGACGTTTTTGGAGCAAAAAGTGAAGAAAACGGCAAAGTCTCCAAAATATGCTGAAAACAGTACCTGACGGCGTCAAGAATTGCTCTTGACGATGTCACGACTTGGAAATGGGTTGGATAAATAAAATACACGTGACGATCCAGAAGGTTTTTTTGAAGGAGTTCGTGACGGCGTCACCCATTAAGGTGATCAAGGCCGTCACGTGTAAATGCAAAGAGTGATGGCCATCAGGATTAAAGAGTGACGGCGTCACGTGTTAATGGAGGTAGGCCATCATATGTTAAATTAAAAATTGATGGCCTAGAAGATTTCCTGAAAGGGTCACGTAGGCCATCACGTGTTAACTAGTCACAACTTGCGCGCACGGTAGCTGTTACTATTTTGGCCATATCATTTGCATACAAACTCGGATTTAGGTGATTCAAAAGCCCACGCGAAGAGATCTACAATTTGGTGAAGAAAAGTTGGTCTTGACGCCGTCAAGGCTCGGGATGACGCCGTCAAGATGGGCCGGGCAGAAAATAGCCTATAAATATAACATCATAACTTCAATTTTTGTAAGCCCCAAACCCTAAGTCCGATTCTAGGGTTAGGGTAGGTGTTTTTCCAGCAACTTAGAGGGTTTCAATCACTCCATAAACATCTTATATTGGTTTGTTGATTCTATCTTAATTATGTTTTCCATTATCATTGTTGCTTGCTCTTCATTGGTTATGATTGTATGAAACTTGTTTATAATTGATTAGATCTTATTGATTCCTTGTTGATGTTTGTGTCTATCTTCATCAATCAGGACGTGACACTTCGATAGGTCTAATTGGTTTAGTTTATAATTCTTGTTTCATATTGTCTCTTGTTTGATTGATTGATTTCGATGTTAGGCTTAAGAAAACTGGCAGTCTTCCAATTGGTAACATGCTTGAACGTCTTAAGAAACATGATCGGATGTGTACTACGATTAATTGGTTGTATTTAATGCATAAGCGAATTCTAGTGATCCCATGTTAGGAGCTTTTAGTCGGCTCGACATAGGAGTGAAGTAGGAGCTTATAGAGTTAGGGAAGATCGTACACGACCCTACGAATGGTATTAAGGAATATAACCCGTCAATTAAAACAAGGTGTGACAATTCAATAGGTAGAATTGGATAGCTAGCAAGGAGTAACATATCATAGGTAGACATGCTTCACTTCCCTTAGAGAACCCTAGTTTACTTTTCTTGCACATTAGTTTAATTGGTAGCTTTTGGGTTAGTTGATTAGCAACTAATTCCGCCCCTTCTTCTAAAACCTGAGATTTTTAATTTCTTTCCATAAAATATAAAAATACAAAAAGAATCATCCCTCACCTCTAGACCTAGTTAGATTAATTTCAATCCTAACGAACACTATTCTTGAGTTGAACGATCAATCCCTCGGTACTTGTCACTATACTATACTGCAACGATCAGGTACACTGCCTGGTGGGGATTGCAAGCCTCTTGAGATTCCTTGAGAGGTAAAACCTTTTGCGAGGGCGCAATCCCACGCATCAAGTTTTTGGCGCCGCAGCCTGGGGAATAGTTATTATCTAGGTTAGAATTTCTTTTTATTAGGTCTACTTGCGAGATTCATTTCTAGTAAGATTTTTATTTTTATTTTTATAGGTTTCTTTAGTCTATCTTTTTCATTGTTCCTTTGTCCATAACCATTACCATCCGCCATCATGGAAGGTGGTAATATCTTTGAACCCATCAACCCACCACAACAAAACCACCCACAAAACCCATCAAAACCATACCAACCTCCTAGACCCCGAACTTTTGGAGAGTATTCCCGTCCTAGCCACCAAGACTATCGGAACACCATTGAGCTCACTCAAGGAGCCAATATGTCTCCCTTGCAATCCGACACCATCCGGTTGGTGCAAAGCGGATGTGCATTCCATGGACTTCGTTCTAAAGATCCTAATCAACATCTCAAGGATTTCCTAAAAATCGTTGATTCCATAGACTTGAATGTTGAAACTCGAGAGACGACCCAATTGCATCTCTTCCAATTCTCTCAACGTGACCAAGCTGGTCAATGACTTGAGCGTTCACCCGCGGGATCCATCACCTCTCGGGATGATCTCACCTCTCGTTTCCTTGCTCAATTTTTCCGACCGGGGAGAACTACTAAGCTTAGAAATGACATCTTGATGTTCCAACAACGTCAAGGTGAAACTCTCTACGAAGCATGGACTCGTTTCAAGGACTTACTCCTAAAAGTCCCTCATCAGGGCATAGACCTTTGTCTCCAAGTCCAAATCTTCTATGACCATATCGATCTTTCCACAAGGCGAACCATTGACCAATCGGCCGGTGGCAAGCTGCGTGATCTAAGTGCGGGAGAATCATGGGAACTCATAGAAGATCTAGCTCTATATGACAACGAAAGTTGGAATGATCCCCGTGATTTGAACAAAACGGTCAAGGCAATATCCTTGCCTTTGAATAATTCTAGCACTCCCGACCGTAGGGTCATGGAACTTGAAGACCAAGTCAAGTTTCTCATGAAATCCTACGAAGCTTCTAAGCCTTCAAGCCAAGTGAACAAAATCACTTCTTTATGCGAATTATGTAGTGGTCCCCATGATACTCGTGATTGCGTGGAACTCCCCAGACCAGCTTTCATGGATTACGCATCCTCGCGTACCGACGAAGCGGGAAACAAGTGGTACACTTTCAAACCCGAGCCGAACCCTTACGGTGATTCATACAACCCTTCTTGGAAAAATCACCCAAACCTTAGGTGGAAACAAAACCCAAACATGCCCCAAAACAATTCTTCCAATGCACCTAATCGTTACCAACCAAACGGTCCACCCTCTAACCGTACTTTCAATAGCAATCATTCCAATAACTATGGTAGTACCAATAATCTTGAAGGATTGATATCCAAGTTTATGACATCTCAAGAAGCTCGCATAGCTAAGTTTGAATCCGAATTCAATCAACAACAAACGGAGATGACCAATAAAATCGACAACTTGTTGAAAGCCCTTAACAACCAAGTTCTAACTACACCTAGGAAGGAAACTAGGGACACGAGTAGCAGAATCCAAACTAAGGACCCCTCATCATCCAAACACGTTCACTTTGTCAATGTTGTCACCATCAAGCCAATAGATAAGAATACAGAAGAAGGTGATGTAGATGAAGTTGAAGTAGAAATTGAACCTGAGAATGAGATTAAGGAAGTTAAGGATAGAAAGGAAGAAAAGTTAGAGGAATTAAAAAATGTAGAGGATTACTTCAATAGGTTACCCACCAAGGAAGAACGAGAATATCATAAGAATCTATTTGATAACCCCGATACACCCTACATCCTTGGTTCACCAATCATTAAAATGGGTGATCCCTCTAACATCAACATACCATGCAACATTGGGCATGTGCATGTGTGGAAAGCCTACATCGATCTTAAATCTCCCATAAACATCATGACTAGGATCCATTACAATTGGGTAATGAAAAATCAACTTGAACCTAGGATATCTACCAACACGGGTTGGGTGAATAACTTTGTGGGAAAAGTAAAAGGATTGCACGTTTTTGTAGGAAACTTTACATACGTTACCGACTTTGTGATTGTAGAAGATATTCATCCGGTAATAGATGGTTATGTAAGCCAAGTAGTGTTCGGAAAGCCGTTTGTTGAAGCTTCTAAGATGAATCATGACCCATCTCTAGGAATAGTTAGATTCAAAGATGAAGCCGATGAGATAGCCTACCAAATGCCTTATAAGATTGAACAATTCCGTCTTTTGTCAAACCTAGAGAAGGAACACAAGCAAGCGGTCTACTATAGGAATGATGAGGATAGACGTAGAGGAGTAGACTATGTCATGAGTAGAATATTCAGTTTCTACAAGGAATGCCTACAACTAGGTCTGGAGTATAAAACTAAGATTGAGGATGACCTAAGGAATGTGACCAATGATGAAGTCACGTAGTGTTAAATATATGTATATATATTAATGTGTAAATGTCTAGTATCGAACCCGAGACCTCGGGATTGCACACATTACAAAAGAGTATTGAGGAAAAATAATAAATGTTTTATTATATTTATTATTAGACACGAGAATATAAGACCGTTAGTACTTAACGGAAAAGGGACTAACGACCGTTAGACGAAAGATAGAAAAAGGGTGTTTATGTAATTTGGTAACCAAGGAAGGGTCTAGAACCCCCCCTCCTTGGGCTTGGGTCGGCCGATCACTCCACAAGGGTAATCCCTTGCCCTAGCTTGTTCCCAAAGTTATTCAATTACTATATAAATAAACCTAGGGTCATTGTTTTCACATCTTTTGTGCACACAATTATCCCTAACTTTTTCTCCTCTCCCCCTTGCTTTGAAAACCGGTCGAACACCCCTAAAACTTTAGGGTTTCGATTTTTGTTGATCAAAAATATTTTCTTGTGTAGTTACTTGCATAACCTTGATACGGTTTAATTTGTGTGTACAAGAACGAGGTAATAACTCACTATAGTTATTATCAAGAGATCGATAAACAAAACGGTAAGGGGTTTATCATAGATCTATTATTACACAAGATCAAGATTTATTGAAGTGCATCAGGTACATTACTATTTATGTTTTAGTTAATCTTTGTATGTGTTATATTTGATCCTACGCTTCCGCAATACGTATACTTTGGTTGTCATATTCTAACAGTGGCATCACGAGCCATATATAACATGTAATTGATTACTAAAACGTAATAAAATCGAAGTTGAAGTGGTTCCCTGAAAGTTAGGGTCCTCCACCTGAAGTTGAAGTGGTTCCCATTCGTAGGTCAACTAGACCTGTGAAAGCTGCTACACGTCTATGTCTTAATGTAGAGTGTGAAGAAACCTTACTAGGGGATCTAGATGAACCTACTAGTTATAAGGCTGCCATAAATGGTCCTGAAAAGGAAAAATGGCAGGTTGCTATGAATGGGGAAATGCAATCCATGAAAGATAATGAAGTCTGGGAAGAAGTAGACCTACCTCCGGGTGCCAAGTTAGTTGGGAGTAAATGGCTCTACAAGAAAAAGACTAATATGGATGGCATTGTACACACCTATAAGGCTCGTTTGGTAGCTAAAGGCTATACTCAAACTTTTGGTGTTGACTATGAGGAGACCTTTTCTCCTGTAGCTGGCTATTAGGATTCTTATAGCCATAGCCGCTTACTATGACTATGAGATTTGGCAAATGGATGTCAAAACCGCCTTCTTAAATGGTCGCGTAGATGAAGCCATCTATATGGCGCAGCCTGAGGGGTTTGTGAATCCAAAATTCCCAAATCGTGTATGCAAACTTCAAAGATCCATTTATGGATTGAAGCAAGCATCACGACAATGGAATAAGAGATTTGATAGTGAGATTAAAAAGTATGGATTCACTCAAAATCTTGATGAGCCATGTGTATATCACAAAGCTAGTGGGAGTAATGCAATTTTCCTTATTTTATATGTTGATGACATATTGATCATGGGAAACGACATTCCAAGTTTGCAAAAGGTTAAGGCATATCTTGGAAAGTGTTTTTCTATGAAAGATTTAGGGGAAGCTGCATTTATTCTGGAATCAAGATATATAGAGATAGATCTCAGTGATTAATTGGATTAAGCCAAAGTGGTTACATTGATAAAATATTGAAGAGATTCAATATGCAAAATTCCAAGAAGGGATATTTGTCAATTCAAGAACAACATGGCTTGAGCAACAAAGTTTGTGCTTCAACACCTGCAGAGGTGCAACGCATGAAGAGAGTCCCTTTTGCTTCGGCTGTGGGATCTATAATGTATGCGGTGAAAAGTACAAGGCCTGATGTGGCATTTGCTCAGAATTTAACCAGTTGATATCAGCAGAATCTAGGTGAAGCTCACTGGACTGCTGTTAAGAATATTCTTAAGTACCTTAGGGCTACTAAAGATATGTTCTTAGTTTATGGGGGTACTCCATCTGCAGAACTTGATGTTACAGGTTACTGCGATGCTTCTTGGAAAGGTGATAAGGATGATACGAAGTCTCAGACTGGTTATGTCTTTTTCATTAATGGAGGAGCTGTGGATTGGAGGAGCAAGAAGCAGAGTGTGCTGGCGATGTCTGCTACAGAAAGTGAGTATATAGTTGCTTCAAAAGCTGCAATGGAAGCTGTTTGGATTAGGAAATTTGTTTCAGGGCTTGGGGTTATGCCTTCGATTAGACGACCTATAAAAATGTATTGTGACAACTCAACTGCAATTACATTTTCCAATGAGCCTGGAATCATGAAAAGCACTAGACATTTCCCGATTAAGCATCACTATGTTCGAGAACAATTTGAAATAGGTGAAATCGAAATACTCAAAGTTCACATAGATGAAAACTTAGCAGATCAATTAACAAAGCTGTGGAAAACTAGAAGGGGGGTTGAATAGTTTACCGCTTTTTAACTTGATTATCTTTGAAAACTTTACGTTTGTTTAAAGATATAAACTTAACTTGCTTGTTTAATTCTTTGAAAAGCTTTACGTGTAATTAACAACTCTAACAAAAGACAATATGTAATAAGCAAAGACAAAGAAAGAAACGATCAAACCACAACACGATTGTTTATCGTGGTTCGGCTACAAGGACTCTTTTTCCTTGCCCTACATCCACGCCCCGAGTTAACAACTCGAGAGTTATAAGCACTAATCAACAAGCTCCTTTCCCGGTGGAGAAACCTTTACAACGTCGCTTACACTTTTACCGACACTAAGCTAGATGTCGAGTTCTTTTACAAGGGTACAACCACTCCCGTCGTCGCTTACACTTTTACCGACACTAAGCTAGATGTCGAGTTCTTTTACAAGGGTACAACCACTCCCGTTAGTTCTTTTACAAGGGTACAACAACTCCCGTCACACTTTGTATTTTGAGGCCTAAAATACTAACCGATCACTGCTACACACGATACAAATGAAGTATAAACTACCAAAGCTTATACATAACAAAGCTAACAAGTCTTGCAACTTTTGAGTTGAAACTTGTAACTTCTTGGATGAACTTGTGGACTCCCTTGCTACATAAGAGGATCACACAATTCAAATGTTACTAAGTTAGTTGAAAGAGTATATGAAATTTATGTCCTAAAGTGATGACTCAAAACTAACAAGTGGCTTGGTATTTATAGCAAAACAAACAGCAGGTCTGGCGGATACGACGGAACCCTCAGATGGGTTCCGCCCGTGTACCCCCAGGGTTCCGCCAGGCTGACAGTAGGTTTTGCAATAAATCTTTCCAAACCAACCAAGATCACATCAACATAACTCTAGTCAAACACATTGAATCAAAAGTGGAATACTTCCAAACATGTGTAAGAGGTTATGGCAAGTCAAACACACAAGCTTACCATAAATGTATGATGTGACAAGACACTTTCTAATTAAAGAAATAAAAACAATATTTTGTTTAAAAGGAAATGTAAACCTTAGTTAAACAAGACTTAAATACTAAAGTGATGATTTACTATTAGCTAAAGTGCATACTTTGTCATTAACAAAACTTAGCGAAGATCGTAAAATATAAATAACATTTTTAGGCGATATTTGTATTAACAATCTCCCCCTTTTTGTTGATGACAAAACATAAACTTTATTTATAAGTAAGCCACTAGTTTTAGTGTTAAGTCTTATAAAGTGAGTATTAAAACTTGTTTTTGCTAAGATGATGTGATATGCAAGAGTTAGAGATAAAAAAATGAGAACAAGTTTAATATAAATTCTCCCCCATTTTGTCGAAACAAAAAGAAGAGTAGCGAAGCGGAAGTATGCACTTGCTCCCCCTTGGAAAATGCTCCCCCTAAATGGAGTGCCAAGAGAGGAGACATGGATTTTGATCCTACAAGAAAAAAAAATGTTAGTTGCCACACAAGACAAGTGTAGAACAAGTCATGAAAGCACTTTCATTTCTAAAACACAACTAAGAGTTGCGAAGTAGAATGTCACACAACTCATGCTCCCCCTTGAGTATTACTCCCCTAAATGGAGTATCAAGGAAGGAAAACATGGTAAATGATCCTACAAAAAGAAAGGTTAGTTTCTAAAACACAAGATATACGTATGCTACCATAGCAAGGAAAAGTTTACACACAATACCTAAATGGTCAACAAACAATGCATACCTTATAGTAGAATGAAATTCATTTCATGTAAAATTTTGACTTTTGAAAAGTCAAGGACAAGAAATTAGGAAGAAAAACATCCTACTTCTTTAAATAAAAATAAAAAGAAACTAAGAACATGAAATCCTACATTTATAAAAGAAAAAAAAAAAACATCATTTTCTTTCGTGAGAAACATTTTCCAAAACCAAGGCTAAGGTTTGTTTGAGGAAGAAAATGTGTGTTGGAGGGTGTAGTGGTTTCATTTTGAAGGTTGTGTAGGTGAAATGGTTTTGGTTTGTTGGTTTTAATGGAAAACATTTTCCAAAAGAAACGGTGTTGTTTCATTTTGGAGACTCTAAACTTGAGGTGGGTGAGACAAGGATTGTAGGCGGTCCAAAATGTGGTTTAGTATAAACCTCATTTCTTCGGATAGCTCGCAAATTTCCGTTCGACACCTTTCACTAATGTGAGCGGTTCTTTCGCAATGTCCGCAATCATGGCGGGGAAAGTGTGGTGGAAGAGAAGTTTGATTAGTTGGTGGCGGATGGTTTGAGCTTGAAGGAGCAAATGTGGATGGTTGAGAGGTGGTTTTGGTTCCTTCACTAGTTGAGTGTAATGCCGTATGGAAATCCATAAAATGGTTGATATGAGAGTCAACCATACGTTTGAAGGCATGTAGGTGATTTAAATGAGTGTTCATTTCCTCATTAAGGTTTGGAGGTTTTTCCCATATGGATGCTTTTATTTTCTTATAAGAAGAAAGTAGAGATTCAAAGGGTTGGGAATGTTCTTGTTGTGGTGGTTGTTGTTGTGGTGGTTGTTGTTGTTGAACAAAGTGGCGGAAGCTTGGTTCTCCGGAAGGATTACCATGAAGGTCTTTGTAAATTAGGTGAAACACAAATGATTGTAGGTGTGTATGACCTTGATCATTTGGAAAAATTGATGGTCTAGCATAACAGTAAGCCAACCGTTCTACTAATGATGGTTGATGGGGTTCATCATCTAATTCCTCACTAGGTTGTTGTTGGGTTTCCATTTGAGCAATGGTGTCAAAAAGTGAGAAGGATGGTGGGCTTGATGATTTAGGTGATAGGTCATCTAATGTTTCCAAATAGGGTAGTGGTGATGTTGGGGGTGTTTGGAAAAGTTCCATTGGTGCAAGTATTGGTGATTGAGGTGATGGAGTTTTTGATGGTTGAGCTTGTTGAGAGGGTGATGTTGAATCACTTGAAGGTCTAGTTGGTGGTGGAATAGTGGCTATGTTGGTGTTGCAATGTGGTGGAGAGGGAGTCGAAGTAGCAAGATTAAGCAAATCTTGAATAGTGATCACATTGGTATTGCAAGGTGTTGAAGATGGTGTTGAGGTAGTAAGGTTTAGGAAATCTTGGATAGGTGAAGAGTTGTTGAGTGAAGCATCACTTGATGATGATGAGCTTGACTTGACGGTTTTGTTGAAGCAACAAGGTTTAACACTAATCCTAGCGGTTTTTGCAAAGGATTTTGATGAATCGGATGAGGTGCTGGATTTAGTCATTTCAAAGGTGTGGTTTTGAAGCTTTTTAGAGAAGAAATTTTGATGGTGATGGTGTGATTTGAAGTGTCGCAAAATTGTCAAATTTATAGGGTGGAAGAGATGTTGGAAGGGGTGTTTGGATTTGATGTTCTACCATACAAAGATTGAGGTTTCTAATGATTTAGAAAATTTTCATGAACATGTCAAATCACTGGATGTCAATCCAATGGAATTGGGTGGAGTGAAAGACCAACATATGCACTCAATGCTTTGTGATCATGGGAAGTGATTTGGTTGAAAAATGTTCTAAAGGTTTTGAAGGATCCTTTAAAAGGGTTCCTTGGGTTTGTTATGCTTGAATTTGAATTTTTGGCGGGAAGTGACTTCCTAATTGTTTTAGTGAGTGAGAGTTGTCTTAATATGGTTATTGGAGGTAATGGAAGATGTTTCTCAATAAAGATAATGATTCGACACTTTACAAGTTTTGAACTTAAGAAAAATGACAAAATTTTTCTGTAGGTGACTAGCGGAACCCTCGCGAAACACAGGCGGAACCCTGTTTTGGGTTCCGTCTGGTCCGTTGGGCCAAAACTGGGTTGCCCAGAATTTACACTGGTGGAACCCATTTGAAGGTGCCGCCAGATCCGCCAGGTATGAAAAACAAGGCAGTCCACTATTTTGTCCCGCGAGACGATTTTCAAATTTTTCGAAAACTCTTAAAAATGAAAATTTATTATATGACTGATTAGGAAAAGCAAAAATTGGGCATGTAGACATTCATATCAAAGGACATTGACCGGGGGCTAGCGATTTTCACTAAACTTAGTGAAATTTTCCATAAGCATAAAAAATAGACAAACACTTCAAATATTGTCAATATGCATAAAGGCTCATACAAAACATAATCCGACAAAAGTAATAAAGCATGAACGTGAAAAACAATACAAATCACATAGTTTAACACATACAAAGTTCTAACACCTTCATAAGCCAAACACTCCTTAATCACACATCTCACAACCGGTCTATCTTCTTATTGAGCTTTCTTAGGTACCTTCCAAAGCACTTGAAAATTCCTTTAGTTTGCTTGAACTCTTCGAATGTATTGCTAATGACGGGAGTTCTTGAAGGTAGTCTAAAGGGGTTAGCTTAGAGTTAGGGAGTTCATCGTCATCGCTCATATCAGATGATGATGATGATGATGATGATGGTGAAGGTGAGCGAGTACGTTTGCCCTTAGCTTTGAAGACTCTTTTATCACTTAGAGGGACAAAGATGTGAGGAACGAGAGAATAGTCAAGGCACATTCCCTTATCATTAGGAGGAATGGGTGAGATTGCTCTAAAGAGGCGAGTGAGAAGCATTCCATAAGGAAGAGCGGTTGTTCCTACCAAGGGTATGTCGGCCATTCTTTTGGCTAGGTAATAGGCTAAGTTAAAAGGTTTACTGGTGGAAATGCTATAGAGCATGTAGCTAAGACATGTGTTGACATGATCTCTATTTCCTATGGAACTTATAACGTTGGCTCTAAGAATTTCTTCCCATTTCTTAAATTGTGGTTTGAGCTCATTGATTTCCATACCAAAAGGGTCCTTATCTACCTCGTTACCCGAATGATTCTTCCTAGTTGTTGAAGTCCTAACAAAGAGATTCTCACGAATTGCTTCCTTATTCGCAAGAGGAGTGTCGTATGGATGAAAATGCTCAATGGAGTCAAGACTAGAAAGAGGCCACTTATCCATGTAGAGACATGTACCAACATTAGGGACACCAAGAATTGTTGCAAAATCTTTTAAGGGTATGATGTTTGGTATTTGATTGGTTGTAAAGGTTAGTGAGAACTCACCATCGTCATCGAAGAAAATGCTTATGGTTGCATAGAATTCTAAGATGAACCTAGGACAAATTTTCTCATCGATGTCTAGGAGGCAATCAAAGTTGATTGCGGCAAAGTTTTGGCGAATGGATGTTCCTTTAAGGAAGGATGGATCAATGGTTCTTCCTTCATGAACGTAGCATTTTCTAGACACTTAAAGGTTTCAACTTGATCTTTGGTAAGACCTTTGGTTCTATGGTGTTTGGGTAAGTAATTAAGAGTTTCCTTGTGATCGGAGAATGTTGCGGGAGGCATGTTGATTCCTAGAAAACACAAAGTTTAAATTCAAATTAATGACTTTTATAATATGGATGTTCTAATGTGTGCCTATATGAAAACAATGTAGAGGTGCGGTTATCTTGACTCATTTTGATGCTTAAAAGTTTTGCAATGCAAGTTTTGTTACATAACTGAAGATAACCCAAACGCTCCTAATTCAATATAGCTTCGATTGAATGTACCCGAAAATACATATTAGTTATGTATTCCCTTTAGCATTCAAGAGACATTATGCAAGTGATGTTTCAATGACGTTTTTCATTTGCATTAACAATGTGGTGAAAGATGGTATTCTAGTGACTTTTAAAAGACAATGAACTTGGTGTGTTTGGTAACACAAAGGATACAATTCCTAACTAATGAAAATTTTGATTAGTTCACAACCAAGGTTTTTCATGAATCAACAATTTTCTGCATAAACCCTAAGATTCTAGTTAATGTATGTAGATGAGAGTGATAAACTTTGATTGAAAATGAAATTATGATAAGAATACTTACAAGGTTGATTGGATTGAAAGAGATGTAAGTGAGAACCCTAATTTTCTTGTGGTAAGGTGTTTGTGAGTGAGGGATGGCTGTTGGTAAGTTGAAGTTGTGAGTAAAGAGGTGTTTGGTTTTGAAATTAAAATAAAACAAGCTTTAGATTTGGCGGACTAGGCGAAACCAAAGAGAGGGTTCCGCCCGTTTGGTCTCAGGGTTCCGTGGGTACTGCAGAGAAAAAATTAAAAAGGTTTTGTCTTGATTTTTGTGGTTTTATCCTAATGTTCAAACCTAAGGTTTTAGGTCTCATGAGTCTTAAACTAAGCCTACGGAGGATTAAAGATTCATATTCAAGAGGTTTCGTGAGAATGTCGACAATATGGTTATCGAGTAAGACTTTCTTGGTTGAAAAGTTCCTCAATGAACATTTTTACCAAGGAGATGATGATGGATCACAATATGTCAATTAAGAACATAATGGATTGAATTGTCGCCGAAGTCGATGCTTCCTTTGTTGAAGGGATAACAATGTTGATAAGATGATTTCCGTTGTTTGACACGAATTTGCTTGTTCAAGTGGAGCTTGTTGACGTGCTTCTCCATCAGATACTAATTTGAGACCCTTAAGCATTTTGGAGAATCATTGGGTAAGTAAGTATGAAAGTACAAGTACCACGTGTGCTTTTCTTATCAACTTATTACCAACGTAATTCTATTTGGCATACACTATGGTTTCTATTCCCGTTCTTTTGGGATACCATAATCCTAGTTGTGTAGTACCTTTTGATGAATCCAAACAAGCTCTTCCGAAAGAGTTGTTTTAGGATTTTCTTTCAAAATGAGCACATAGACAAGCACTAAACATAATGTTGGATCTATTTGTTGTGAGAGCAAGTAAACTTCCAAATATTTCTCTATGTTTAGTTTTACCTACGGATTTACTAATCTCATTCTTGATAAGTCATAAAGGACTTAATCATTGTGAACAAGTGAATAACTAGGAATGTCTTTGAGTGATTATCCCTTGCTTTTGGAGTTTGCTTAGGTTATTTAAAAAGTCTTTCATAGATTTACATTATTTTCTATTTTGAAAGAACTATTTTGTTTTAATGGTTGCTTTACTTTAATGTCCCAAAAACACTTTTTATCAAATTTGTTTTAATTACTACTATGACCCATGATTCAAGTTTTTATGACCTTGTCAATATTGCTTGACTCAATGTTTGACACAAGACGAAAAGATGTTGTTTTTCAATTTTAATAGTTCATCTTCCTTGTTATTGATCTTGACTTACTTGTCTAATCAATGTTGGGCTTTCGACTAAGTCATCATCTACCAAAGATGATATCTTAGAAGGAGGTGGTCTTTCATCGAATGTTAAATTCAATGACTCCTCGACTCTTTTGGGTTTATTGACTTAAGACACTATGAGTGTAAATGTCTAAGAGATGCAACATCAAAAGACTTTGGGTCGAATTTGATGTGCAAATCCTAGATGTTTATAAATCATTTTCTCCAATCATCCAAATGAAATTCAAATGATTTATTTTTCTTTGTGTGTCTTATATGAAACTTTAACAATAGAATGGTTGAATTTAAGACACAATTGAAAATGTAAGATATAATGTCAAAAGACGTTGTACTACAAATATCTATGAAATGTTGTGGTTTTGCTAGATTTGCAAGCATCACAAAAGTGTTGGTTGTCTTATCACTTAGGAGTTTCTTAGTTAGCTCACTTGTAGACAAGTATTAAGTAAGACTCACTCAAGAGTTACTCGTGTCTTTTCCCGAAAGTTTAACGAGGTAAAACACCTTATATCTCCTACTAGAAGTAGTGTCTAAATACTTTAATCACGAAGGATCTAATCCTTATTGTTATTTTCACAACATAACCACCTTAGAGTAAAAACAACTATTATCACCCATGAAGGATCTTAATGCTAATCAACATGAAACACTAAAAGGTAAGTTGAAGAGACGTGTACATTTTAATCTCCAGAGATTTCCCACCAAGAAGATAATCATTAAGCAAATTATCTTGACTCATAGAAGAGCTAAACTCAAATACTTAAGAATCCAAGGAAGTTAGACAAACACATAAAGCTGTTGAACATGATATATTTATCCTTTTATCATGAGCTCATACTAGAGATAGAATTACTCCTAAAATTCTTTCCTAGGTTTCACAAATACAACTTGTTTTGTTTTACTTGTTGATGGTGCGTTAGAGTTAAATCCTAATCCGGTTTTATCTCTGAATGACTTTTGACTTTTCAAAAAGCTTTTGAGAGCTTTTGAACTTTCTTCAAATTTAGCAAGCATTTTTCCTTTTTCATTTTGTCTTTGAATTTCAGGTTTGTAATCTAGACATAATTTGCATTCTAAATCAATTTCAACATGACTCTCAAGTCTATACATTTTATCTTCTAACATGATTTCATTTTCAAAATTATTCACAAAAGATTTTGAAGGTTCATTGTTAAAGATAGTTTTTAGGTCCATGTTGCATAAAAGTTTAGACTCATTTTCTAGTTTAGAAAACTCTAGGATAAATGTGTCAAAGCAAAAGTGTTTGGTTTCAAATTGTACCTTGCTTGATGTTTTATCTAGTTGAGAATCACAAACCGGATAGTTGACTTCATCTTCATCCGTGTTATTCCATGAAGTGTAAGCAAGTCCACTGAGAGCTTGACGTAAGTAATCATCTTCACTTACACCTTCATTTAAAACATTTAAACTAGTAGCACATGTATTTATCTCAACTAAATGTCTATCTAATAATTTTTCTAAGACTTCTAATTCATATGTGAGATCAAATTGATCATCTTTGACATGACATATTTCTTGATGAACGTTTAGCATATTTTTCCAAATATCATTACCGTTTGACAAAAATATATTCCTTCATATTCGGTTCTTGGTAAAGCTTTAGAAATCATTATCTTTGCTTTTGTATTTTTATCAAGTTTAGGATAGTCATCTTGGTTTTAAAAACTTGTGTTCGTTGTTTTGAAATCACCAATAGAAATAATATGCCAAAGATCTTGATCAATTGATTTCACATAGTTTGCAAATTTACTTTTCCATTCAAGGAAGTTTTCTTTTTCAAATAGCGGTGGGTTTTGAATAGGTTGCCCTTCTTTGAGATTTTCAAAATCCATGGATCGATCCAAGTTTTAAAATACAATATATTTTAAAGATCTTGAGTAACGTAGCTCCTGATGCCAATTGTGGAAAACTAGAAGGGGGTTTGAATAGTTTACCACTTTTTAACTTGATTATCTTTGAAAACTTTACGTTTGTTTAAAGATATAAACTTAACTTGCTTGTTTAATTCTTTGAAAAGCTTTACGTGTAATTAACAACTCTAACAAAAGACAATATGTAATAAGCAAAGACAAAGAAAGAAACGATCAAACCACAACACGATTGTTTATCGTGGTTCGGCTACAAGGACTCTTTTTCCTTGCCCTACATCCACACCCCGAGTTTCCAACTCGAGAGATATAAGCACTAATCAACAAGCTCCTTTCCCGGTGGAGAAACCTTTACAACGTCGCTTACACTTTTACCGACACTAAGCTAGATGTCGAGTTCTTTTACAAGGGTACAACCACTCCCGTCGTCGCTTACACTTTTACCGACACTAAGCTAGATGTCGAGTTCTTTTACAAGGGTACAACCACTCCCGTTAGTTCTTTTACAAGGGTACAACAACTCCCGTCACACTTTATATTTTGAGGCCTAAAATACTAACCGATCACTTCTACACACGATACAAATGAAGTATAAACTACCAAAGCTTATACATAACAAAGCTAACAAATCATGCAACTTTTGAGTTGAAACTTGTAACTTCTTGGATGAACTTGTGGACTCCCTTGCTACATAAGAGGATCACACAATTCAAATGTTACTGAGTTAGTTGAAAGAGTATATGAAATTTATGTCCTAAAGTGATGACTCAAAACTAACAAGTGGCTTGGTATTTATAGCAAAACAAACAGCAGGTCTGGCGGATACGGCGGAACCCTCAGATGGGTTCCGCCCGTGTACCCCCAGGGTTCCGCCAGGCTGACAGTAGGTTTTGAAATAAATCTTTCCAAACCAACCAAGATCACATCAACATAACTCTAGTCAAACACATTGAATCAAAAGTGGAATACTTCCAAACATGTGTAAGAGGTTATGGCAAGTCAAACACACAAGCTTACCATAAATGTATGATGTGACAAGACACTTTCTAATTAAAGAAATAAAAACAATGTTTTGTTTAAAAGGAAATGTAAACCTTAGTTAAACAAGACTTAAACACAAAAGTGATGATTTACTATTAGCTAAAGTTCATACTTTGTCATTAACAAAACTTAGCAAAGATCGTAAAATATAAATAACGTTTTTGGGCGATATTTGTATTAACAAAAGCCTCTACCTGGCACCAAGCTCTACAAGCATGCTGAAGGTGTAGGACTTAGATTAGCTGAAAGTTTCATGCCATTTGTGATTAGTATTTGGATAAGGGATGTAATGTACAATTATTATTTTAATGAAATTAAATATGGTTTATGTTTATTTATTCATTGTATTAAATTATAATGATGAATCATTAAAGGTTTTTCCAGGAATAAATTATTGTTCTAAATTGTCCATTGTCGATTAATGATATGGGAATATCATTAAACTAAGACAAATTTGAGTATTGGTTTAGGATATACTTGAAAGTATATTGATGCGTAGTCATACCAATTTCACATGATATTCAACGAATTGAATATAGGACTAATCCCAACAATATGATTTAATATTTAATGTGAGAATCATATTTAAAGTTATCCTCAGACTTGAGATACCAGATAAGAGTCATGGATGTAGTGCATTTTTGTGAAGCAATCTACCGCTCACCGTAACAGGGAGTTATAAGGGTTGTTTTCAGAAGTGTTGCAAAGTTCATGGGTTATTCTTGTAGTCAAGAAAGAATTTGTTACTTCTAATTTGTTTGGAAGTTTAATACTGCTGGGCCCCTCGTAGGGTTGACAAAATGTTTGCGTGGCCACGCCCAAAGTCTATCTGGAATACTTTCAGATGTTTTGGTAATTTTGTTCAATCATAAAGAGACGAGATACATAAATTTAATAAAGAACCTCACATCTTTATTAATGTAGTGTTAGAAACGAAAGGATAATTATAATGATGAATCATTAAAGGTTTTTCCAGGAAACCTAGCTCGAGTTGTGCTAGGGGTATTGGAGTGTTGCAAGACGCCTACAAATGTCATTTTACTATTAATAATATATACGAGTGGGAGCTATTAAATATACGTATATATATTAATGTGTAAATGTCTAGTATCGAACCCGAGACCTCGGGATTGCACACATTACAAATGAGTATTGAGGAAAAATAATAAATGTTTTATTATATTTATTATTAGACACGAGAATATAACGACTGTTAGTACTTAATGGAAAAGGGACTAACGACCGTTAGACGAAAGATAGAAAAAGGGTGTTTATGTAATTTGGTAACCAAGGAAGGATCTAGAACCCCCTCCTTGCGCTTGGGTCGGCCGATCACTCCACAAGGGTAATACCTTGCCCTAGCTTGTTCCCAAAGTTATTCAATTACTATATAAACAAACCTAGGGTCTTTGTTTTCACATCTTTTGTGCACACAATTATCCCTAACTTTTTCTCCTCTCTCCATTGCTTTGAAAACCGGTTGAACACCCATAAAACTTTAGGGTTTCGATTTTTGTTGATCAAAAATATTTTCTTGTGTAGTTACTTGCATAACCTTGATACGGTTTAATTTGTGTGTACAAGAACGAGGTAATAACTCACTATAGTTATTATCAAGAGATCGATAAACAAAACGGTAAGGGGTTTATCATAGATCTATTATTACACAAGATCAAGATTTATTGAAGTGCATCAGGTACGTTACTATTTATGTTTTAGTTAATCTTTGTATGTGTTATACTTTATCCCACGCTTCCGCAATACGTGTACTTTGGTTGTCATATTCTAACACGTAGTAGCCCGTGACCTTGACTCTAGCTACAAGACTCGTAAATAAAGAAAAGCGCTTCCTGGGAGGCAACCCATGTTTTGTGTGTTTTTATTTGTTTAATTGTTTGTTTGTTTTCGTATGCATGCTTTATTTTTATTGTTGGTGAATCATGTTTCAAACTAAATTGTGAAAATGCTTTACTTTGTTGTTTATCTTAACTTCATAAAAGGTATTTTGCAAAAGGTAAGTGTAAGGGAAATCCAAATTTTTTTATAAGAACGAAATTGAGCATGATCCACTACAATATTAAATGAACATGTATATTAGTAATTGTTAGAGTCAAATGCTTGTATCGAGTCATAATGATGTTTTGCAGGATTTTCCAGGGGGTAGGACATAAGTTTTTCAAGAAGTTTTTTGGAAACTTAACATAAAGATTTCTGCAGGTCACTTCTGACGGCGTCCGGGTTTAACACCTGACGACCTCACGTGTAAAAATCTGGAAATTTTGCGAGTTTTGTTTTTCTAACGGAGTCTTAAATTTTTTTGTTGATTCTTTAGTTTTATAAACACCAGGAAATCTGAAAACATTCATTCCACAAGCATTATATCTTAATTTGTTTTCTAGGATATCTAATATATATAGATTGCCGCCGATTTTACGCGAGGTTTGCCTTGATTGTTTTCTCAGGATTAACAGGTTACATTAGATAAAAAGATGATTTATATTTCTGGAGGGAAGCTTTCAACGTTCATTTTCTTGGAGCAAGATCTAACCTTGTTGACACTTTATCCATACCGAATGAATCAGGGGAGTAATTGTTTTCATTCTTTTACCTGTTTTACTTTTACATCCTTTAATTGAACATTGGGGACAATGTTCATCCTAAGTGTAAGGGGGGGGGGGGGTGGGTAAATGATGATACCTTAGAGAATTTAATTGCACTTGAGTTTGTTTGTTTGATAGTAGGTGTGTAATAAAACTAAGAGAAATACTTGTTAGGGCAATTTTAGCGCCAAATTTAAATTTTTTTACAACATTTAGGAGTGAAACTTTAGCCTTAATGAGCGTCTCATGGATAAGAGTTGTATGACTAGCACAAAACCGTATCATTCAGAAAAATTTTCCACCCAAATATGTGAGGTTCGCCTTTAGATTTGATAGGAAAATCATTCATTATTAGTGCTTATGAGTGTACAGGTAGCATTTAGTTTCTAGAACTTGCGTTAGTGATGCATCCCGAGACCGCTAGTGAGACTACATTCGTGTAGTTAGGATTTACTACATGATAAGAGGCATTAGGATCACCCTTGTGTTTAAACCCGTATCATAATTACTTGACCATTTAAGTCATATTACTTGACTAGTAAAGTCAATTAATTTTTCCCACACCTTTGCGTTGTACTCATTTTTAGTACACGATACCCCTAGTACACCCCTCCGAGCCTATCTTTTTCGTTTCTAACTTTAAGCATTTTACTTAAAGGAAGAATTTGTTTACAATCTACCCAAATGTACACCTAAATCGCCTTATCCTTCCTTGTATGCACTCATCTTTAGTGCATTATTTTTATTTGTTTAAACCCTTAGTTAATTATCTAATTGATTACATGGTTGCTAAGCCGAGTCATATCTTGTATATATTGTTTTGGGACGTTTGGGACTCATGGGGTAAAGTACTAGTATAATGGAGTAATAGGGAAGAACATCAATTTATTACCCCCATATGTGCGTTAATCTTAAAAGTACTCCAAGGGTTTTGATTATCTTAATTCGAGTCATTAGAGTAGTTTATTGTAAAGTATGTAAAAATTCAAGTGTAAGGGGAATGCAAATCCCCTATGATGTATTATTAAAAAAAAAACATAAGGACTACCATGCCGTTTCCTTTTATGTTTGTTTCATAGTTTGTTAGATTTTCATTAGCTTAAGTCGAGTCGAGTCTTGGCTTAGCAACGCCATTTTGTACATGTAATTAACCAAGATGATTAACTCGTCACCAGTAAATATTGCCTTTATCCAACAAACCGTGTTTACCATATCCCTACACCTCACGTTATAACCCTTTAAAAGACCTCTTTGATAGTTTATCCTAGGTGCTTACGCCAAGTGGTGGAGGTTTGATCCTTTCCCAAGCCTATGGTAATCTATTTTCTATGACAGGTAGTGAGAGATGTTTTCCATTTCCATATTGTGATATATACTTTATTACACCCGAGAGATGTGAGTATCTAAATACTATTTGTGAGGTGCTAGTGTATAACCTCCATGCTTGTTTTTGGTTTTAAGTGGAATGATTATTTGTTGTAATTACTTTTATATTAGTGTTAAACGACCCATAACTTGTATTTTGATTAGAATAAAAGCGTATTTACTTGAGGACAAGCAAATCTCAAGTGTAAGGGTATTTGATGAGGCGAAAAGTGTACCGCTTTTATGGGGTCATTTAAGCCCGAATTCGTGATTATTTGATCAATTATTGCCCTAAATTGTTCCTTTTTTCATTTTAGGTACTTTGGAGAAGAAATCTAGAAAAGGAAGCATTTTGGACGTTTTTGGAGCAAAAAGTGAAGAAAACGGCAAAGTCTCTAAAATATGCTGAAAACAGTACCCGACGGCGTCAAGAATTGCTCTTGACGGCATCACGACTTGGAAATGGGTTGGATAAATAAAATACACGTGATGATCTAGAAGGTTTTTTGAAGGAGTTCGTGACGGCGTCACCCTTTAAGGTGATCAAGGGCGTCACGTGTAAATGCAAAGAGTGATGGCCATCAAGATTAAAGAGTGATAGTGTCACGTGTTAAAGGTGGTAGGACATCATGTGTTAAATTAAAGAGTGATGGCCCAGAATATTTCCTGAAGGGGTCACGTAGGCCATCACGTGTTAACTAGTCACAACTTGCGCGCGCGGTAGCTGTTACTATTTTGGCCATATCTTTTGCATACGAACTCGGATTTAGGTGATTCAAAAGCACACGCGAAGAGGACGAAGAGATCTACAATTTGATGAAGAAAAGTTGGTTTTGACGTCGTCAAGGCTCGGGCTGACGCCGTCAAGATGAGCCGGGCAGAAAATAGCCTATAAGTATAACATCATAACTTCACTTTTTGTAAGCCCCAAACCCTAAGTCCACTTCTAGGGTTAGGGTAGGTGTTTTTCCAGCAACTTAGAGGGTTTCAATCACTCCATAAACATCTTATATTGGTTTGTTGATTCTATCTTAATTATGTTTTCCATTATCATTGTTGCTTGCTCTTCATTGGTTATGGTTTGCTAATTCACCTTGTGTCTACTTATGATTGTATGAAACTTGTTTATAATTTATTAGATCTTATTGATTCCTTGTTGATGTTTGTGTCTATCATCATCAATTAGGGTGTGACACTTCGATAGGTCTAATTGGTTTAGTTTATAATTCTTGTTTCCTATTGTCTCTTGTTTGATTGATTGATTTCGATGTTAGGCTTAAGAAAACTGGAAGACTTCCAATTGGTAACATGCTTGAACGTCTTAGAAACATGATCGGATGTGTACTACGATTAATTGGTTGTATTTAATGCATAAGCGAATTCTAGTGGTCCCATGTTAGGAGCTTTTAGTCGGTTCGACATAGGAGTGAAGTAGGAGCTTATAGAGTTAGGGAAGATCATACACGGCCCTACGAATGGTATTAATGAATATAACCCGTCAATTAAAACAAGGTGTGACAATTAAATAGGTGGAATTGGATAGCTAGCAAGGAGTAATACTTCATAGGTAGACATGCTTCACTTCCCTTGTAGAACCCTAGTTTACTTTTCTTGCACATTAGTTTAATTGGTAGCTTTTGGGTTAGTTGATTAGTAACTAATTCCGCCCCTTCTTCCAAAACCTGATATTTTTACTTGCTTTCCATAAAATATAAAAATACAAAAGAATCATCCCTCACCTCTAGACCTAGTTAGATTAATTTCAATCCTAACGAACACTATTCCTGAGTTGAACGATCAATCCCTCGGTACTTGTCACTATACTATACTACAACGATCAGGTACACTGTCTGGTTGGGATTGCAAGCCTATTGAGATCCCTTGAGAGGTAAAACCTTTTGCGAGGGCGCAATCCTACGCATCAGTCATATGCAAACTAAATCTAAAACCACAAAAACCTTTTATACTGGAGACAAACTAAAACCATTTGTATTCACTATGCAAAACACAAATTTGATAAGATTTACACATTTATAATATCTATTTGGATGTCATATGATAAGATCTTTAGGTAAAAGGCCCATGTTTAAAGAAAAGTTGCTTTTGGAATATTATGAGCTCATTTTTTTTAACTTGTATAATTTTGATGTCCTATTTCTTCTTTGTCCGCACTCATATCTTTATTTTCTTTAAGATAGTTAACGTGTCAATCTCAGAGAATGGATTGAACAGATCTGGCATCAATCAAATTAATTGAATGTGTTGGTTATTTGTTGATCTTTAGCTATAAAAACTTTTTAGATCCATAATACTTGTTGCTTGACTGAATACATTTAAGGTAACTAATAGCTCGAAACCAAGAGCCGTTACAATATGATATCTAAAAACCTTAAAAGGGATCATTTTTCAACCCATGTGATCTGAACATGAATCTACATATTGTGTAGTCTGCCCAATCTCAATCACGATATAACAAATAAATAGGTAAATGGGTCAAAATACTGTTCAAAAATGATTATAAAAAATAATCTATATTGACTGATTCATAAGTAAATGGGTCAAAATTGCAACCTTAAAAAAATACAGAGGTAGAGAAATACCCCGTTATGATCAGCAACATATCCATCAATTACAACTTCTATATCATCCTTGTTTTCAGTCCTAGAAGCCCGAACGGGAAAAAGTCAAACCTGCTGTAAAACAATAAATGTTCTCTTACTGATCAATGTATCAGTCCAAGATCATATCAATGAATGATTGTGTTGTTTTCTTACCATCATTCTTAGATATCCTATTGAATGCATGTATATCTTTAGTGCATGATCTGCCATAACCATCACCATAATAGTTTAAAAATTGGAATACCAAAACCAAATTAATCATGATATATAAAAAAAAAGTTAAAACACATATATTCGGAACCAGAAAGCCACACATACAATCCATCGTGCCTACAAATTAAGACTCATTTAGTTTAGCAATTTACTGTCATGTGATTCGTGTCGTAATATATTAAGTTGTATTATACTTAAAGATGACCACCAACACAAATGAACAACAAAATCATAATCATAACCACCACCTGAACGTTCTCATTTAGGCATGTCACAAAATAGTCTGTATACATAAAACTTTAAACTTACATGGACTTAATTTGTGATTCAAGAGTATGAAATCATATTCCAAACCATAGATAAAAAGCAAAACCTAAAACTTATTTCATCAAACACTTTGTGGGCATACAAAGACACACACAAATTAATATATAGCCTTTGTTCATCAATCAGCCATAAAAAAACAACCAATCTCTCATTACAATTGTAAGGAATTCACCTTCATCGACAACAATATGTGCTTTTCATTTTCTTCCTGATTTCTCTTTTAGACTTCTACATCACAAAATACTATACAAATAAAAAAAGATATAAATGTAATCCTGTATAATAATTGATTTAAACCAAAAAATCACAAACGCAATTCCGCATAACATAATTATAAAAAAAATACATCAGACTAAACAAAAGAAGATATATTAAAACTTACAAATGTTTAGATGCGGTGATTCAATTGAACTTGCAAAATCAAACAAAAAATTATCATGCTAATATCAAAGAAATTGATTCATAGAATCACTGACATATTCATAGAACGAAAGTGGAGATCCGTGGTGTTTTTGAATCTGTTGAACCTCATAAATCAAAACAAA
This sequence comes from Artemisia argyi, assembly GCA_030686995.1. Classification (NCBI taxonomy): domain Eukaryota; kingdom Viridiplantae; phylum Streptophyta; class Magnoliopsida; order Asterales; family Asteraceae; genus Artemisia; species Artemisia argyi. Next base: position 131,149,448 of record CM060709.1, on the reverse strand, counting down.
CCGGTCAATGTTTGTATGGATTAATGATTAGCAAAACGTAGGGAAGAAGGAAGTGTTGAATTGAAACTGATTATTGATTAGAGGAGGTATTGAGGTAACTTTACTAAAATACATCAGATTGATCGAAGCGTGTAGAGGAAAATGTGGAGCGTAATTAATTGGTGTTTAATGGTTTACAAAAATAGGATTGAAGAATGATAACTGATGGCGGAGCGTGTAGAGGAAGGGTTCGGAAAAATTGATGCAGATGAGAGTTGTACACTGGCTCTAAATATGGTATGACACGTATGAAGATTAAACGAATTTTTAATGCTGGGTGCTTAGAAGAGGTTGTACAAAACCTTATTTTATTAGAGAAAATAGATTACATGAATTTTTAATGTGTGAGAGCATGTAAACGGATATTTAATGTGGATCACTTGATTTCCATAGATATGGTCAAAAGACGGAATTTTTAGACCTTGGTTTACAAGAAATCAAAACATATTTCTGACTCTTCTTGCTATCTTCCGTGATATTAATGTTTATGTTCTGTTCTCGAATCGCTAAGAGCAACAGATCACACTTGCCTTCCCTTTCTCTTTGAAATCCATAGCCTTTAGGAAAGATGATGAGATATGTATTTACTTATTAATTACGGGTTGCCTAATTCCATACCCATACAATTTTCATTGTGTGTTAGGTTTTTTAGCATTTTTTTGAAGCAGAATGTTTCAGGTTAGTATATATAGCTCTAATTTGTAGAAATGTTATTTACACGTTACGAACGATGATTTATTTGTAATTTGTTGTGCACTAATAGAAACATGAGTTTTTCGACATATCCCTTGTTTTGGTATTAGTAGTATGGTTTCAAGTTGGCGTTTTAGGGTGTTTGATCAATTACACCATTATTTGGGTGTCAATTTATGTATCATGGTATTTCTATTTTGTCATCGTTGATCTTTGTCGTAGAACAAACCACTTAAATTCTGTTGATATGATTCGCTCGGCAACTCATTTAGCCCTATGTTTGTATAAGAGTTCGGCAGGTTTGTTGACAAACTTGATTTGCTTGTGTTACCATGTTAGGATGATGTTATGGTATCAAAAACGGTTCAAGTCATTGAAAAGATCCTACTTTCTCGCCATCTTAAGTTTGTATGTGTATCACCTTATCATTTACAACAAATATTATGGAACTGGTTCACGAGACATTCAGTTTTATGTAGTCGCATTGGAGAACACATTGACCACGATTGTCACATATTGTCTGGTCATTGTTATATGGGGAACCATACAGTCCAAGTACTTGTTTCATACTTTCATGTGTGGAATAGAACTTTAAGACCATGCGGTAAGGTAACTTTCATGGGTGAGTTAAGTGTTAACTTTCAACCTTAACGTGGTGAGTTACATTACCGCTATAGAAAGTCAAGTGGTGCGTTAAGGAGCATGGGCAAGAGCTTAACGTGCGTTAACAAGGGGCAAAGCAAAAAAAAATTACACTTTTGGCCCTTGTAATATTAGTTCCTTTTTTGAATACCAAAATGAAAAAATTACAAATTCAACCCCTACGATTTAAAAATCAAATCACAACTTAAACGTTTTATAGCCATTGTGACTTAAAAAAAAAAAAAAAAAAAAAAAAAAAAAAAAAAAAAAAAAGACGTTTTATAGCCGTTGAGTAAAAAAAATTACACACTATAAATACCACTTTGAAACACACCTTTCAAACACATACTTTCCAGCATAATTCAAACAACAAATCAAACACAAAATATAGCTTGTAAACTTCCCCACACTGTGGAACAAGTTCAAAACTATGTCAAAAAACAAGTCGAAATTGATGACAAGGAACGCCAAGATGCAATTATCGAAGTTATTAAGAAGTTTGAGCTGGCGAAGTTACGCAAAGAACGCCTGAGAACATGATACACAGTGTGCAAAGATATCTCTGTCGACAGAAAATATGTGATCGACCAGTTTTTGAACAATGAGTTTCGCAAATACGCTGATATTGTTGAAACATTGTGGGGTTGTATGCAGAAGATAGAGAACGAAAAATTCAACAAGATACGTTGGAGTTTTGAAGAGAATGTGCAAGCTGCTGATGCACCACAACAACAACAACAACAACAATTTGTGCAAGGTGCATCAAGTTCATCTGCAACAAGAGTTGTTGAGCCACAACAACAGCAACCTCATCTTGATAACTTTCAGCTAAGTTTTGAGGAAACTGTGAAACCTGCTGATGATGGCTGGAACTCTGAGGACGAGCGGGAGCTGAGGAGGTTGGAAGCTTAGATCAAATCAGAGAGGTTTGCGAACTTTGATCCGTATGACGACGGTTTCCGCTCCGACAACTCACAGACCTAGGATCACCCAGATTATAATTGAAGTTTTAGTTTTTAATTTAGTATTATAATGTTTTAATTTCTGTTTATGTAACGTTTATGTTTTTATTAATAAAAAATTTACGTTTGTGTTTAAAAGATCCCGCTGATGTGTGGAAATCGCAACAGGCTTTACCTCTCGAGGGATCTCGAGAAGCTTACAACCCCCACCAGGCAGTGTACCTGATCTTTGTAGTATAGTATAGTGACAAGTACCGGGGGATTGATCGTTCAGCTAGGAATAGTGTCGCTAGGATTAGAAAGCCTAAATACTAGTTCTAAAGGTGATGGATGATTATTTTTGTATTTTTATATTTTTTAGAAAGCAAGTAAATATCTCGGGTTTGAAGGATTTGGGCGGAATTAGTTGCTAATCAACTAACCCAATACTAAAGATGCAATCAAAATAAAATACTAGAAATGAAAATAAGCTAAATTATACTAAAGTTGTGAGCAATAAGTGGAGAAAATGTGTTTACTTAGATTTCACTACTCCCTAGACATCTTTTACACGTAATTACTTGTTATAATTGCATGGATGACGGATCGTATTCCTTAATATCATTCATAGGGTGGCACACATAACTCCCCAATTCTATGAGCTCTTATCTCCTCCTACACCATGCCCAGCGCAACTATAGGGATTGTAAACAGTGGCTCATGCATTAAATACAACCATTAAAGACCTAGTGCGCCTCGGTTCATGTTTCTTAAGACGTTCAAGCATGTTACTAATTGGAGATCTGCCAGTTTTCTTAAGCCTAACATATAAATCATTCATCCAAGACAAGAATAAACAAGTAATCAACACATAATTAACATCTAGGTTTCATTAGATCTAAGCAAACACAAGATAGATCTAGCCTAGCATAATGGAATTAAGATAAGAACAAGATATAGACAACCAACACATAGACATATTGATTGAATTAGAAGAACACTTATCTCAATTACAATGAAAGGTATCAAGGGTTTGGAACCCTTGAAAAACCTGTAAAAGTTGCACCAAAATCGTACTTAGGGTTTCTCCAAAACTTCTCTCTTTTTAATGTGAAAATTAGAAAACTATATATAAAAAATGGGTCTGACGGCGTCAAGACCAACCATGTGACGCCATCACCTCGCCGCCAAAACTATTCTCGGACTGCCTTGATCTACATTTGACGCCGTCAAGACTTCTCCATTTCCAGGCCGTCATGACTTTTTACTCTTGACGCCCTATCTTCGTGACGCCGTCAAATCTGTACTGGGTCGTCATGGACTTCTGCTCTTGACGCCGTCAAAGAATTACTCTTGACGCCGTCACCTACTGTTCCCAGCATGGAAAATTAAGACTTTGGCGTTTTCTTCACTTTTATGCTCCAAAAACGTCCGAATTGCTTCCTTTTCCAGATTTCTCTCCCAAAGTACCTAAAATCACAAAAGGAACGATTTAGGGCAATATTTGATCAAATAAATTCGGATTCGGGCTTAAATGACCCCCTAAAAATGGATCATTTTTCGCCTCATCATTTACCCTTACACTTGAGATTTGCTTGTCCTCAAGCAAATGCTCTTTTATTCTACTCAAAAGACAAGTTAGGGGTCATTTAACACTAATATAAAAGTAATTACAACAAATAATCGTTCCACTAAAGACCAATAGACAAGCATGGAGGTCATACACTAGCACCTCACAAATGGTGTTTAGATACTCACATCTCTCGGGTGTAATAAAGTGTAAATTACAATATGGAAACGGAAGATATCTATCACTACCTGTCATAGCAAAATAGATTACCATAGGCTTGGGAAAGGATCAAACCTCCACCACATGGCGTAAGCACCTAGGATAAACTATCAAAGAGGTCTTTTAAAGGGTTGTAACGTTAGGTATAGGGATATGAAATACACGGTTTTGTTGGATAAAGGAAGTTTTACTGGTGGCGAGTTAATAATCTTGGTTAATTACATGTACAATGTGGCGTTGCTAAGCCAAGACTAGACTCGACTTAAGCTAATAAATGAAAAATAACAAAAACATAAAACAAACATAGAATGAAACGGGATGGTAGTCCGTATGTTTTTTTTTTTTTTCTTTTCCTTTTTCTATTTTTTTTTTCTTTTTCTTGATTTTTCTATAAATTTTTTTTTCCGGATTTTTTTTTTTTTTTTTTTTTTTTGTGCATACACTCTTACCCTACCATCCAAAATAATACATCGTAGGGAATGAACATTTCCCTTACACTTGAATCTTTACATACTTTACATTAAACTAATCTAATGACTCGAATTAAGAAAATCAAAACACTTGGAGCACTTTTAAGATTAACGTACATATGGGGGTAATAATTGATGTTCTTCCCCATTACTCCATAAAATAAGTACTTACCCATGAGTCCCAATCGTCCCAAAACAATATGTACAAGGATATGACTGGACTTAGCAACCATGTAATCAATTAGAAAGTTAACTTAGGGTTTAACAAATAACAATAATGCACTAAAAATGAGCGCATACACGGAAGGCTAAGGCGATTTGGTTGTACATTTAAGTGGGGTGTAACAAATTCTTCCTTTAAGTAAAATGCTTAAAGTTAGAAACGAAAAGATAGGCTCGGAGGGGTGTACTAGGGGTTTCGTGTACTAAAAATGAGTACAACGCTAAGGTGTGGGAAAAATTAGTTGACTTAACTAGCCAAGTAATATGACTTAAATGGTCAAGTAATTATGATACGGGTTTAACACAAGGGTGATCCAAATGCCTCTTATCATGTAGTAAATCCTACTACACGAATGTAGTCTCACTAGCGGTCTCGGGATGCATCACTAACGCAAGTTCTAGAATCTAAATACTACCGGTACACTCATAAGCACTAATAGTAAATGCTTTTCCTATCAAATCTAAAGGCGAACCTCACATATTTGGGTGGAAAATTTTTCTGAATATACGGTTATGTGCTAGTCATATAATCTCCTATCCATGAGACGCTTGCTATGGCTAAAGTTTCACTCCTAAATGTTGTAAAAAATTTTAAATTTGGCGCTAAAATTGCACTAACAAGTATTTCTCATAGTTTTATTACACATCTACCATTAAACAAAACAAACTCAAGCGAAAGTGCATATGTAAGGTATCATCATTTTACCCTCCCCTTACACTTAAGATGAGCATTGTCCCCAATGTTCAAGTAAAGAATGTAAAAGTGAAAAAGTAAAGAGAATGAAATCAAATACTCCCCTGATTTGCTCGGTATGGATAATAAGGTGGCCAGGTTAAATCTTCCTCCAAGAAAATGAACAATCAAAGCTTCCCTTCCAGAATATAAATCATCTTCTTGTCATACATAACCTGTAAAACCTGATAAAATAGACAAGACAACCTCGCGTAAAATCGGCGGCATCCTATATAAGTTACTAAATCCTAGAAAACAAGATAAGATATAATGCTTGTGGAATGAAGTTTGCAGATCTCCTGGAGATTATAAAACTTAATAATTCACAAAAACCATAAGACTCCGTTAGAAAAACAAAACCGGTAAAATTTCCAGATTTTTTACACTTGACGCCATCAAGAGTAAACTCTTGACACCGTCAGAAGTGACCTGCAGAAATTCTTATGTTAAGTTTCCGGAAAATTTCTGGAAAAACTTGGTCCTACTTCCTGGAAAATCCTGCAAAACTTCATTATGACTCAATACAAGCATTTGACTCTAACAAATATGAATACACATGTTCATTTAATATTGTGGAGAATCATGATCGGTTTGTTTCTTAAAAACATATTTGGGGTTTCCCCTTACACTTATCTTTTGCAAAAATACCTTTAGGTGGAGTTAAGACTAGGCCAAAACAACAAAGTAAAGTATTTCCACTATTTAGTTTAGAAACATGATCTACCAACAATAAAAATAATGCATGCATACGGAAGCAAATAACAAACAAACAAATAAAATCACATAAATAAAAACACACAAAATGGATAACGTCACCATGAGCACCACAAATTATTTCAAATAAACGTAAACATGAAAGTAAATTGTTCAAGGCCAACAGAGGCCACATCCTAAGCTATTACAATACCAAATGTTTTGAATTACACAACCATCAATGAATTGTTCAGAAATAACAGAAATCAAAAGGAGTCACTGGGGAGGAGGACCGAAACGGTAGTCATAGCTTGGAGGGAGGTGTCCGGTGTATCCGTAGGGAGGGTAGTCAGTCTCACGGCCAGGGAACGGGTCAATCTGCAGATGAGGTTCAAGCTGATCATGGGTGGAGAGGTGCTGCATCTGGCGGATGGTGTGATCATACATCCAGTCAAAGCGCTGGTCAGTGGTGGTCCGCCATGCGTCCACCTGACCCATCCAGGCACCCTGGTGTGCCTGCCAGTCTCCCCGACCCATGTGTCAGTAGTAGTCAGCCATCCCCTCCTCATAACCCTGGAACTGATGCTGCTGGGGATCTACCTCATCATCAGCATCCTCCTCAACATCTGGCCCCCCCTGCCGCATACCAGTTATAGGTCCCATGCCTCTCTGGCATCACAATGCTCATCTGCCTGAGGGATTTAACCCTCACTACCCTGCAGGCCCCACAGTTGCTCAAGTACCCTATGATCTGAGGAGTAAGAAGATCATAGGAACGAGCCAACCGGGTCACGAACATCCCCCCATACACCTTATCGATATCCCTCTCACCCACACTGGTCCTCAAATAACTAGCTACCCAAAATGGGATGTTGCAGTAAACATCCGCTGAAAAGATCGTGTACAGGTAGAAAAGATCTGAAGCAGTGACACGGTGAGTGGTGCCATGACGTCCTGACAAGCTGTAAGTGATGCACCTATGGACCAATCTAACTATGGGGTCCCTGATGGATGCAGCCCCAGTAGTCGAGGTGTAGACCCTATCCCCTATGGTCAACCAAAAAGTGATACACCTCATCTCACTCCTCTGAGTCTCCCCATGTAACAACCTCTGCATAAGAGTCTCATCAACCTCCTCCCTAGTATACAACCCAATCCTCCAACCAAACTCAGTGACCGAACACGACCTCACTTCTCCCCCTAGCCTAAAATATATAGTGGTGCCCCCCACATCCGTCCTAGCCTCAGCCTGATCAAAACGGAAGGTCACAAAGAACTCCCTCACCAACTCACTATACACTGTCTCTCTAATCTTAAACAACCTCTCCTACTGAGGACCCGCAAACCCATCAGTGTGGATCCTTTCCAAAAACGCAGCCTCCAACCCCTGAGCCCTAAGAAACTCCCAATCAACAACAGCCCCAGCATCAATATGGTGGTTACAAAGCTCCGCATACTTGGTGGTGGCTCCATCAGTGTCAAACTCGCTCCAACTATGGACCAATTCTCCATAATTGACTCTTTGAGACCTAGAGGAACTGCCCCTATGTTGACGAGATCTTTTGCTCATTTTCCTGGAAAAAAGGTAGAGTGAAAGGAAATGATTAGAACGAGAATTCTAATGAATTTCATGCTGTCAGACACATCTGACGCCGTCAGGAGTAGTCCTGACGCCGTCAGACTGATCAGAATCCGAATCATGCAAATGCGAGGAAAAAAATCAATTTTCAAACTCTTAACCCACTACCCAAACGCTCCTTTAATCAGAAAACATGGGTGGAGGGTCAAAGAATCCGTGGCATGAGTGACTTTCCCTAAACTAACGCATGATTCGAGTGAGATAACATAATCAACGGGTAACCCCATGTTTACAAATCACCAAATGGGTGGCATTACGATTTGTTAATGATGGGTCAAGAATGGGGTTTTGGGCGAAAGGGGTTTTCCAAATTGATGAATCCTAAGGACAATAGATCGAAAAAGAGTGAAGAAAAATCACTTACCAAGTGAAGATTGGATGCGGAAGACGTCGAATTGAAGGGTGGGGAATCGGAGTAGCAGCAGCACTTTGGGTGAGATTTGTGGGGTATGGGTTGAAAGTGATTGGTTTTGGGTTAATATTGCTGATCCATCAAGCTGACGGCGTCAAGAGCAATTGTCTGACGCCGTCAGATGCCCGTGTGAAGAAAGGAATGGAATAATTCCACATTTAGTCCCTGCACTTTGTGTGAATAGCTAATCATTAGTAAAACCATGAGTAGCTATTCCGTTAACCAGGTCCACCAGGGTCGAATGTTTCATTACTGTCACGGAAAGAGGTAAGGTTGTAGAAGGGGTTGGGTGACGTTTTGGCTAAGTTGTAACCTGCGCACGGGTCATCGGTGTGTAAAAAGAGATGTTGTTCCATAGAGGGTTTCAAATCAGGGGTGTTTTTGAGGTACAACCTTTTTACACCGGGTTTAAAACCAAAAGAACGTCTCTTGGACAGGTTTGGAAGTTTGGTTCGCAAGCATCCAATGAAAATGTTATGGAATTGCGAATTCTTCTCTTTCTGAGGATGCTCACAAGAGTGGGGGGTGATTGATGGTGAAGCACTTGGGGAAAATTTCTCGTTATCCTCTTGGTCAAACATCAAAGGGGTTGAGACCTCAAAGACTTTTTCGATTTTTTTAGGTACGGAATTTTCCTTGATCTTTTCTTTCACCCTAGATATGAATTGGTCAGCTAAATTCATAAAAGCTTTATGAGTGCTTTCCATGCGTGCTTCTAGGTTCTGGATTTGTTTTTCCTGATTATCCATGAAGGTTACCATTATCCCTTCGAATTCCTCTTGTTGTGAACGTTCAGGAAAATTGTGGTCGATAACCGTATTCCTACGTAGATCAGGATTCCATATGGGTTCAGCAGCAAGCTTCTTAATACTCATTAATTCATTTACCTGCTTGGGAACATCGGGTCCTCCCATCCTTCTTCTTCGTATTGTGCCAACTCCTCAAGAACTTTCCTGCACTCGTCAATGCTAAGTCTATTTAGCCTGCCCTTGGCTGCGTAATCAATGGCTCTCCTTATCTGATGGTCAGCTTTATCGTAAAAGATCTGGATCTGGAGCCATGGTTCGATGCCATGATGAGGGACTTTTCGGAGTAGGTCTTTATATCGAGTCCATGCTTCATAAAAGGTTTCATTTTGACGTTGTTGGAACATCAAGATGTCATTTCTAAGCTTAGTCGTTCTCCCCGGTGGGAAAAATTGAGCAAGGAAACGAGTGGTGAGATCATCCCATGTGGTGATGGATCCCGCGGGTAAACGCTCAAGCCATTGACTAGCTTGATCCCGTAGAGAATTGGAATAGGCGTAATCGGGTAGTCTCTCTAGTTGCAACATCTAGGTCTATGGAACCTACGATTTTGAGGAAGTCCTTAAGATGTTGGTTTGGATCTTCGGAACGAAGTCCATGGAATGCACATCCGCTTTGCACCAACCGGATGGTGTCGGATCGCAAGGGGGTCACATTGGCTCCGGTGAGCTCAATGGTGTTTCGGTAGCCTTGGTGGCTAGGTCGGGAATACTCTCCTAAGGTTCGGGGCCTAAGGGGTTCTAATGGTGTGTTTTGTTGTGGTGGGATGACGGGTTCAAAGATGTTCCCGTTGTCCATGGTGTCGGGTGGTTACGAATAAAGGCACAAAGAAATAGATAGACTAAAGAAAACCTAAAAATAAAAATAAAATTTTACTAGAAAGGAATCTAGCAAGTAGACCTAATAAAAAGAAATCCTAACCTAGACAATAACTATTCCCCGGGCTGCGGCGCCAAAAACTTGATGCGTGGGAATCGCAACAGGCTTTACCTCTCGAGGGATCTCGAGAAGCTTACAACCCCCACCAGGCAGTGTACCTGATCGTTGTAGTATAGTATAGTGACAAGTACCGGGGGATTGATCGTTCAGCTAGGAATAGTGTTGATAGGATTAGAAAGCCTAAATACTAGTTCTAAAGGTGAGGGATGATTATTTTTGTATTTTTATATTTTTTAGAAAGCAAGTAAATATCTCGGGTTTGAAGGATTTGGGCGGAATTAGTTGCTAATCAACTAACCCAATACTAAAGATGCAATCAAAATAAAATACTAGAAATGAAAATAAGCTAAATTATACTAAAGTTGTGAGCAATAAGTGGAGAAAATGTGTTTACTTAGATTTCACTACTCCCTAGACATCTTTTACACGTAGTTACTTGTTATAATTGCATGGATGACGGATCGTATTCCTTAATACCATTCATGGGGTGGCACACATAACTCCCCAATTCTATGAGCTCTTATCTCCTCCTACACCATGCCCAGCGCAACTATAGGGATTGTAAACAGTAGCTCATGCATTAAATACAACCATTAAAGACCTAGTGCGCCTCGGTTCATGTTTCTTAAGACGTTCAAGCATGTTACCAATTGGAGATCTGCCAGTTTTCTTAAGCCTAACATATAAATCATTCATCCAAGACAAGAATAAACAAGTAATCAACACATAATTAACATCTAGGTTTCATTAGATCTAAGCAAACACAAGATAGATCTAGCCTAGCATAATGGAATTAAGATAAGAACAAGATATAGACAACCAACACATAGACATATTGATTGAATTAGAAGAACACTTATCTCAATTACAATGAAAGGTATCAAGGGTTTGGAACCCTTGAAAAACCTGTAAAAGTTGCACCAAAATCGTACTTAGGGTTTCTCCAAAACTTCTCTCTTTTTAATGTGAATATTAGAAAACTATATATAAAAAAATGGGTCTGACGGCGTCAAGACCAACCATGTGATGCCGTCACCTCGCCGCCAAAACTATTCTCGGACTGCCTTGATCTACATTTGACGCCGTCAAGACTTCTCCATTTCCAGGCCGTCATGACTTTTTACTCTTGACGCCCTATCTTCGTGACGCCGTCAAATCTGTACTGGGTCGTCATGGACTTCTGCTCTTGACGCCGTCAAAGAATTACTCTTGACGCCGTCACCTACTGTTCCCAGCATGGAAAATTAAGACTTTGGCGTTTTCTTCACTTTTATGCTCCAAAAACGTCCGAATTGCTTCCTTTTCCAGATTTCTCTCCCAAAGTACCTAAAATCACAAAAGGAATGATTTAGGGCAATATTTGATCAAATAAATTCGGATTCGGGCTTAAATGACCCCCTAAAAATGGATCATTTTTCGCCTCATCACCCGCCTTGTATTTAATTTTTGAATTTAAAATTTATCCCGCCTTCTGTTTGAATTTTGAATTCAAAAATATCCCGCTTCTTAATTAAGATGTTTTATGTAATTTGTGTTTTATAAATGTTCATGTTTTATTTAAATGAAGTATTTGTTAAAAATTGGGGTTGAAATTGAAACTATTTGGGGTGGAGGTGAGTTAAGGTGAGTTATAGGTGAGATATGTTACCGGGGTGGAAAGTCAAGAGTTAAGGTTAAAAGGGAAAAGCTGACGTGGCGCTGAGGTGGTAGTTCGTTAACTCTTAACTCGTGGTTACCTTACCACATGCTCTAACTAGCAATTTAAACCAACTAGTGAAATTACACTTCAACTTTTTTTTTTTTTTGCAAAACTGAAGTGAGATAAAGTCTCCTTCCTTTGACCTCTAAAAATAAATAAACACCAACATTACGTATCCAAAAGTATATGGAAAAAAAAATATTCTATAAATATTTGCGCATCTGCAAACTTAATTAAAAAGTAGGTCTCAAAAAAAAACCTTATTTATACTTCATATAAAACACAAACGTTTTTCTTTAAAATTTAAAAAATCTTAAAAATAAGTAACGTTTAATCCCAAAATTTCCCTTTAAGATCATTCTCAATAGTAGGGGAGTGAAGACCAGGTCTTCCTCCAATGAAGACGCGTCTTCATTTTCACACTCCCCCCACAGCACGCGTCTTGAAGCCAAATTTTGCAAGACACGGTCGTGCAAACGACCGAGTCGTAGGAAGTTCCTTGTGTGTGTCTTTATTGAATGGTTTTGGTGGGGGTATATATGTGTTTAAGTGGGTTATATTTTGGTGGTGACGCTAGTTGTCTTATTATATTAAGTTGGCGATGAAGTTAGTTGTATAAAGAAAAAGCTGACCTGACACTAAAGTGACGATGCTAAATGAGGTCTTGGGGTCTCGTTATTATACATGGTCTAACAATTAAATTTCTTAATTAAAAATTCAAAAATTGTTGCCTTAAAACCATTTTAAACCCCATATTATATACATGGCAAGTTTGCCTTAATAATGTCCCACATAAAATTTTTACAACCACCAAAATAAATCATGAGCTGACCAATATTACAATTTTACATTTGAACTTGCAGATTGTTTTCGACTGTGTGTTGACCTCATCAAAATATATGTTATTATGTGATATACTACTTCTTTAACAAGTAAGTTATCTTCATGTTCATCTCATAAAAAATATGAATTATTCTGTTAGACATTATTTGTATTCGGCAACTTTAAAACTGTGTCAAAATGATATATTAAGTTATCAAGCCAAATATCTCTAAACATTTTACGTAACATGATCATGTGTAGAATGCTTTAACTAGACAACATTAACATGACATAACTTCAAACAATGTTGCCTTAAAATTGGGCACATGAGGTAGTCATGTCAATCACTGCTTTAATTTTTTTTTCTAAAAAAAGTTGCCTTAACAATCTTTCCACATAAAAAAATTAAAAATATGCATGACAACTTTTCTTTTAATGTAGTTTCTAAAACAAACGATGAGAGACCTTAAACTTCTTTCTATTATTGTGTTTGCTCATAGTTGAAGCTGATATAGTTCATAGTTGTTCAAAATGAGTGATAAAAAAAATATTGATGTTATTGTTGAACAAGTTTCAAACCAAAATAAGATTGAAAGATTTCGGGTGAAAAGAAAGTTTAATGTAGTTTCGATGAAGCATAAAATGACACGAACAACTATGGAATTCTTAAACTCGCTCAACGTTAGCGCATTGCACCGTCACTATTTGCGCTTGAAAATTGGACGCCCAATTTTTCTCATAAGGAATCTCGACTGAAAAATGGATTATGTAATATATATATATTTGTAAATTGTTTCTGTTTATCAATTCTAGTAACAAATGGTCTATTTAAGAACCATTGAAGTTAACTAATTATGCAAGGGCGCATAATGTTGACTAAAGTGAATTAGGATGCACATACTGGACTAAAGTTGTGGAAGCAATTTTTTCGAGAAGTGAAACTTTGTAGAAAGATGGCCCAGAAGGCGTACATTAGTTAACAATCTGAAGTTTGACAGAACGGATGGTGTCTGGAGACGTGCGTCAGTTAACCTATCTTTAGGAATTTACATTTTATGAACTTTCTTTATTTTAATGTTTTTAGGTTTAAAACATGCTGGAATAATAACATCATGACAATCATATAAAATAAACCAAAAACATCAAGTGAACATAGCGGAATCAATTAAAAGATCATATAATATGTAATTAATTAATCAAATATAAAAGTAAACATACCTTTGTGATTCTAGCCCGAACAAGAATTAAATGCAATCTTTAAATCAATAACCCTAATTAGGGTTTATGTGGATTATAAGAATTACCCCTTACCTCTTTTGTAATTCAATCCAAGAATCAAACAATAATGTGTTTGAATCGCGTTCTTGTACACACGTACTAATTCAAGTAAAAGTTTATTCAAGTAAATTAAACACAAAACTTTTAGTTTATGAAAATCGAATCCCTAATATGGGATTGTTGATGAATCGATTTTGGGACAAGAAGAGAAGAAAGAAAACACCTATTATGTGTGTACAAGTTATATGAAAACCAATAACCCATGAGGTGTTTATATACTAGTGAATACTTGGAGCTCAAGGCACAAAGGAGGTGGAAACCCTCCTTTAGCCGATCGGTTATTCACCCCCCAAGGGAATTCCGAAACCTTCTCTTGTTTCCAATTATTCACAAGTATTACTTTCTTTTTCTTCGTCTAACGGTCGTTAGTCATTCTCCGTTAAATACTAACGGTCGTTACTAGTTTTGTGTTTATTAATAATTACATATAACATTTATAAATAATTATTCTTTTACTCTGCATACGTATTGTGTGCAATCCCGCGATCTCGAGTTCGATCTTAACACACAACTATTAATTTATGTACATAAACTAACAGCTCCCATTTGGACATATCTTAATAGTGTGATCACATCGGTAAGCGTCTTGCAACACGCCGATGCCTCTAGTACGATCTCGAGTAAGGCTCCTGGAAAAACCTTTTAATGATTTCTCATTATTATTATCCTTTTGTTTCTAATACCACGTTAATAAGGATATAGATCAAAGTCATTCCTTAATTAACCATTCTGTTTCTCGTTGTTAGTGATTGATCAAGATTACCAAATCATCTGAACATATTCAGGGAAGATCTTGGGCACGACCATGCAAACATCTTGACAACCCTACGAGGGGCCCAACAGTATTAAACTCCAAAAATTATTTTGAAGGAACAAATTCTATCTTGACTACAAGCAAAACCCACAAACTTTGTAACACTTCCGAAAACAACCCTTATAACTACCAGTTACGTATAGCGTTAAGTTGTTCCACAAAAATGTACTACATTCATGACACTTATCTTGCATCTCAAGTCTGAGGATAACTTCTCAGGATTTACTTAATGACAAGATCCATAAAGTAACATCATGTAGTTGGGATAAGTCATATATTCGGTATCATTGAATATCATCTGAAATGGCATGACTACGCATCAATATACTTTAAGTATATTATACCAACCTTCATATTTGTCTCGATTTAATAATATTCCCATATTATTAACTGACAACGGACAATTTAGAATAACATTTATTCATGGATTAAACATACAAATATAGGATACAATATATTATAAATTAAACATACCATGTATTTCAATTTATAATAATTGTTTAACATCCCTTATCCAAATACTAAATAGATCAATGCATGATAATTCATGTTGATGATTTATGTCTCAAGTAATGACATTCAAACTTGTTGACAAGGCATATTTCGTCCAAATTTGATCTATCGGAATTTTGAGAATACTTATTCCAAGAATTCAACTATTGAAGTTCTTGTATATGCATACTCAACTATTTGATAATGTCATATTATCTTTCATAAAATGTGTGACATCCTTAACCACCAATTTATGATAATCAAACTTCTAAACATTTTAAAGTTTAAAGTATTCTTATTCTCTTAATGTATAATGCAATTATGCTCTTATTAAGCATAACTAGTAATAGCCAAGGATGAAATCCTTACCATAACTAGTATTGAGTGTCGTCTCAATTTCATTAGCATTATTGTATCCAAACAACAATATGCTCTTAAAAACTTCCCGTAAACATTAATATCTATTGTGTAATGTTTGATGCCCTTCAAACTTTCAAGTTTGTTGGCTAAGAAAATTTTCACAACAATTGAAAAATTGTTCATCTATAGAATTTGGAAGCTGTTCCAGATTTTAGGATGTGATTCTATAATCAAACATATTCTTTTAGAATATTACACAAGTTATCTAATAACTTTTTAATTAGATATTAATATTGTCAAATCATCTTGTAATCAAGCATGATACAACAAAACACGATGTTCATGAAAACTCTTTGAGTCATACTTAGATTTTATTCATGTCATACATATCTATTTAGACTTTCTAAATAATATTCATGTTATATTAGATTCATTTACCGCACATGTTTCAACAATAAACATTCATTCAAAGGTTGTATGACTTATTTTCTAAATAAGTAAAGTTTCATTCCAATAGAAGACTTAACATTTTACTTATATGGGATATTACTTTTTATATGTTCTACAACATATATGATTTAGGAAATTAAACATAATACTCCCACTAGTTTTCAGGAATATTCAGAAATTATATTATTTTAATTATAAATCAAAACATGGATTTTATAATTAAACATAAGAGTAATTTTCTAGATGCATGCATTTATCCATCCATGGATTATTTCACTTTGTACACTTCCAAATATTTATTTGAATTCATAAACTCCTTTTGATTACTTGTCGTCCTCGCTCAAGTAATCACTCAAGAAAGAGTTTTGATATTCCATTGTCAATTTCATATTAATGAAACTCAATATGACAATTATAATCTTTATATATTTAATGTGTTTATAATAGAATATTCAATCATAGTTAATTGCTTAAGTGTGATTAATAATCTTGTCATAAGACATGCATTAAATATGTACACAATATTGTCCATATGATTTCTATACAAAGATGTGAACCACAAAGGTTACCTTATCTTTGAAGAAACTCATCTTCATTTACTAGTCTAACTATTAAGATAAACCAAATTTCAAAAATTGATTATCTTTATGGACAGCATCTTAATTATTCATAGCATATGTACTTTACCCAATTCCATATTTGGTAATGTATCATAATGATTATCAAGTTTACAATAATCCTGTAAATCATAGCCCTCAGCATATTAATCAAATATCTGAGATATATTGCTATTCTATGAATGATAATTCCATCATCTTGAGATTTAACATTTAAATATCAAACTTCATCATCATCTTGAGATTTAACATTTAAATGTCAAACTTCATCATGATATTTACTAGTGTATTTTAGAAGATTATGTATCTTGTAATTTTATCTTTTAAAGATCAAAACTCCCACTTACTTTTAGTAATTTAAAGACTATCTTTAAATACTTAGCAAATAAAGCAACAATACAATGTTCTCTTTTCGGGATATTACAAATACATATTGACAGTTCCTGATTTTACTTTGTTAATAACCTCTTCATAAATAGTTAAACAAATTTGGAAATGTCTTATTAATCTTCTATGTTGGAGTTTTATTAAGTATGTCCAAGTCATACTCAATATTCTAACCTTGATAACTTTTGGAAGAAAAGAAATCATATTTATCTTTAATCAATCAATATAACAAGAGTTTGATTTTCCTAATTGAACATACCATAAACATTTGGTATTTCTTTAGTTTTAATATTGTAAGACAATCTAACAATATTTGAGATAACCATATTTCTCTTGGCTTGTCTATTTACCAACTAAGTCATTTTAATGGTATAATAGTATTTTCAAGCCAATTACATGCTTTATAACACAAGTATTTTTTACAAAGTCACTTCAAGTCCATGTCTCTTCAAGAAAACATAAACTGTTATAATCCCACTATACGTTATAAGTAATTTAACAATTTAATGACTTCGTGTATATGTCTTAATTAAAAAACATAACAAGATACATAACAAGATAACGTCTTACTTTATTATAAGTCTTGTAACAATTAAAAGACTTTATGTTTATATCTTTACAGTGAAACATAAACATGTTTAACTAAAGTAATTATGAACACCATCTCTTGGTTTCAATAGTAATTTCAAGTTAATTTATTACTTCATAATAATGTAAATAACATTATTTCTTCATTTATTTATGTCATTCCAAGAACACATAAATATTCAGATTGAAGCACCATTAGATTACTTTTATTAATTTATGTCATTCCATGAATTCATAAATATACAAATTAAAGTAGTCTTAATATCATATTGACACATGTTCTAATAGGTATCTAATTTAAAAACTGCAAATTTTCATAGTTCAATTACATCAGTTGATCTGCTAGTAAAGAAAATATGAAATTCACCTTGATGTTGCAATCTAGCTAAGATCTCACATAACGTAAATTCTAACACCAAGTGTTTCTTGAATTAGATTAGTATAATTCATATTAGAATGTAATTCTCTTACCTTGCAGTCAAGAGAATCCATTAAATCATATCTTTATGAGTTGTTTCTTGCACACATTAAAGATAACATTTCTCCCACTTGTGCTTGGAACAACCTCATATATTTGATAAACAACACGCCATGCATTTGTTTATGTGATCAATATGATTGTGTCATAGATTTTAGCATAACAAGTAGTTATAGAACAACAATGTCTAGTAAGGAAACGTACAAGACTATCCTTAAAAGTATGAGTGTCTATACTTGGAAAGTAATATCTTTAGCTACCAAGATGTCAAAGCTTGTAACTCCCATTGAATTAAAGATCATTACAATAATTCCTTATTCAGTAATGAGTACACAATACTCCCACTAAATTTGACAACATTGTAAATGTTTCATATCAAGTGAAAACAAATATTGTGCTTTTAACTTTCCTACACCTTTGAATGTCCATACGTAACAATTACTTATGCACTAAAGAGTGTATCCTACTACGTAAATGATGGACTATCCACCAAATGCGATTAACATGAAAAATTGGACATGCAATTTCTTTCTTAATAGGTCTACCATCCTACAATGTACGTAGCACCTTTAAAATAGTCAAAACAACTAGTTTGTCTTTAAACATTTTGCGGTAATTAGTCTAGCTTCTAAATATAATAACTCATACAATGTCATACATAATTTTCTGTTAACCAAATATCATATTTATTGCTAAGAATTTAATCACCGAATGAGGATGATGAAATCCCTATGGAAAATATTCGCAATTTTCTTAACTAATAAAAATTTGCTATGAGTTATATATTAGAATTTAGACATATCTAATATTCCTATTATTCTTTTTCATTCATGAAAAGAAATAGGATTGTGTCTCACTCTTCCTTCATAGAAAGGAGACTTCTTTTGTCTTTTAAGTAAATTATTCTTAATCAAACATAGGTTTGAAAACAGAACTAAAACAATTTACCAAAGCCCAAAGTGCGTTTACGGTTTGAACGTTGCATTTATACATTAAAACGAATTACAAAATTCAATTTCAGTATTATCGATAATTAGGTCTTTAAGAAAATAAAATACCCATTGGTAAATATATTCATATAAACCATAGTATTTTCTTAAAGCTAGGATCCTAATTGACATAGTACCATTACATCAGTTGATCTGCTAGTAATGATAGTATTCAACAAGGTAATTTTCATATTGCAATTCCTAGATCATTAAGGGATTTACTTTCACAAAAACTTTTGCAAAGTAAGCATTTTTGTTGATCCCAGTTGAGCTTAAACGATCTTATATAGAAGTTAACTTGATTAAACACTTAAGCTTAAACGCGGAATATAAAAGCTTAACTTAAGAAGAATTACGATTCACTTTCAACACTTCAATATTATTAATACGAGCACTCGACAATGCTAGGGTTTACAACCTTGAAGTGTAAACAAAAACTAAACAACACGTATGTAACTCTAACCCTAGGATCCTCCTTTTATAGACCAAGGAATCCTACTAGGTTTACAATACCTTTCTCTACAAGATAAGAATATTCTAGACGTATATAATATTTACACAATCTATTCTATACTTATCTAAACCGTATACATGCTTATCTCTTCAGCAGTAGATTCCACTAGCAGCATTTACCCTTAGCAGCACTTTGACATCAGCAGCATTTACCCATAGCAGCACTTTGATATCAGCAGCAGAATCATTAACCTTAGCAACATTCTCATCACAGCAGCAGTTTCACTTATCCAAAACCCAACAATCCTCCCCTAAACTTATTATTTATTTCTAAATAAGTAAGTTTCTTCAAAGCTTAGTTAATCACTAGGAGGATGCTTCCAAACACTTCAAATCTTGAGAGTCTGTTGACCAAGTATCTTCCTATACTTTGAAAGCAGATTAAATGCCTGATCATCATAATTATAATCTTTCTGCAACTTAAGTAATCCAACACAATTAACCATCTGATTGACAGTATTCCAGTATCTTACCACAGGGTAGTCCTTTTCAGCCAGCATATACAAAATAATTGGTCCAATTTCCAAGACATGAATTCCAAAATCTTGAAAAAGTCTCCATTTTCTTACTTTGTATCCTACTATCTCTGTCCATTCAGAATCATCCATTGAAGGTTCATACATAAGTTTCAGAGCTCTCCAGAGAACATTATCATGCATAGTCTTAATATGATCCATTTTTTCTATTTCATACTTTTGACCATCAAACTTCTTAGCTCCAAACTTTTCCTTGTATAACTTCCACAAATCATCAACATCCTCTCTATCAAAGTAATATAGCATCTGTTGAAATCTAAGAAACCTGTGAGTTTTTCCATCAGATCTCTCAACATCATGAAATGCTCCAATCTCTGTATCATATCCTGTAGTTACTTTGATAATAGGATATTTGATTCCAATTGGTTTAGCATCAAATACTTCAAGTTTCTCCATCTTTCCAACCATAGTGAGAACCTTCAACTGTTCCTTCAAATGCTCAGAAGGAATATGATCATAATCATTTTTGAACTCATCTCCTTCAGGCTTAGAGCTGCTTTCTCCTATCTTTCTCTTCTTCTTTGCAAAGGATTTATGAACAACACCTTTTCTTTTACCACTTTGAATAGAAGAAGTTTTATTTTCTACAACATCATCAAGCTGCTTAACCACATCTGCCTCTTTAATATGCTCTACTTCTACTACTTTCTCAGGTACCAACTTTTTATTCATTTGAGCAATATGTTCCAAGTCTTCAGCACAACCCATAGGATAAAAAGTATCCGTTCTCCTCTTAGCTTGTTGATACAAGTCAAAAACCTCTTTATCAGACTTAGGTTTCAACTGTACCAATTTCCATCCAGCCATATTCTTTAGATACCTTTCATGCTCTCTTCTTTGTTGCAATGGAGTTGGACTCCTTAGAATCCTTTTCTTTTTCCTAGTAGCAGCATCTGCTTTCTTTTTCTTAGCAGTGAACTCCCTTATCCAAGATTGAACATTAAAAGTTGGAATCTCATTTACTTCAATCTTAATCATTTTGGAGAGTTCTATGTCAGCATCTATTCTTATCTTTTCATCAACCCATTCCTCATACTTCTTTAAGTCTTCAGACTCTTTTTCAACCTTTTCCTTTTCTTCATTAAGTAACTGTTGCTCTTCCATATCAATCAACTCTTGTTCTTTAAGTGCAACAGCTGAATCATGTTCAACCTGTAATTCCTTAGGCCAGGATTCAAAAGGTACATCAGTGAAATCAATCCCTTTATACATTATCTTAGTATTTTCAACTTGCTTGCTCTTCCCTTTATCAGTAGAAGATGATGAAATAATCTTCTTTTGTTGAGCAGCAGGTTCTCTGATAACAATTCCTTTTTGAGGATTTCTTGGAGCTGATGATGTGATTGTGGTTGTTGATTGTAGTGGTAGTGATTTATGTTTTGAAGATGATATATATGGAACCTCTGTAGTCTTCTTACTTAACAAAACCATAGCCTAAGCAGCAGCATTGTCACTAGACCTAACAGCAGAGTCTATGGCATTAACCTTTCCACTAGCAGCAGGATCAGCAAAATCCTTAGCAGTAGATTCTTGAGCAGCAGCAGAGTTATCAATTTTGTTAGCAATAGCAGCAGAACCACTCAAAGTCATTAAAGCTTTACCCATCAACCCTGTTGCCTTCACTAGTTACTCAGGCTCCAAAGTCTTGAGTTTTTCCACCACCTTCTCTTGAGTAGCAATAACTTTTTCCATAACAACCTCATTCCCTGATTTGTCAGCAATCACAAAATTATCCACATCCTGAGGACTTTCCACTTCCATATCAGCAATCTCTGGAACCTCCCCTAAAGCCATTCCAGCATCCATATCCTGAGCACTATCAACTTTCTTCAAATTTACCTCCCCTGAATCCATTATTTCTTCATTCCTCCCCTGTTTGGAAGCATCCTCTTCCAAATGAGTAGAGAGATCAGGAGAACTTACAACTTGAGAAGTGCCCACTTTCTTCAATCTTTTTAAGGAGGTTAAAGATCTTGATTTCTTGAAGTTCTTAATCTGGTTTTCTCTTGATCGGCTGGATCGATAGGAATACGCCGATAAGCATAGGTTCCAAAAGGACATGTAAATGTGGTTTTCTCTTGATCGGCTGGATCGATAGGAATTTGGAAATATCCCGAAAAACCATCAAGGAAGCAAAACTATTTGTTTCCTGCTAATCTTTCGAGCATTTGATCAATGAAGGGTAAAGGAAAATGATCTTTCATGGTGGCTTTATTAAGTTTTCTGTAATCTATACATACTCGCCATCTAGTGACAGTTCTAGTAGGAACTAACTCATTCTTTTCGTTTGTCACTACAATTATTCCTCCTTTCTTTGGAACACAATGAACTGGACTCACCCATGGGCTATCCTCGATAGGATAAATAATTCCTGCGTCAAGAAGTTTAATGATTTCCTTTTTAACAACCTCTTTCATATTTGGGTTGAGTCGACGTTGTCTTTCTACAACGGGTTTAGATCCTTCTTTACAATTGATTTTGTGTTTGCAAAAATCAGGGCTAATTCCTGGAATATCAGAAGTTTTCAACGCAAAAGCGCGTTTATGCTTCCTAAGAACAGAAACGAGTCTTTCTTTTTTATTTGTTTCGAGCAACGACGATATGACTACTGGAAGAAGTGAATTTTCTTCTAAGTAAGCATATTCGAGATTATTGGGAAGAGTTTTGAGTTCCAAATCAGTGGGTGGTTCTTCTAGAGATGATTTGATTTTCAATTGATCTTTCTCAATGATATCTTCAAATTTCTCTTGTTCCTCTTCTTCTAATTTTATTTCCATGAATTCCTCAAATTCTTTATCAGAATCTATTTCACTAATCTTTTCTGAAGTAGTCATGAATGGTTTCGAATCGTCAAGTAATGCATCCAATTCTTCTTCAGTAACTTCATCAATTACATCGATGTTATAACATGTGTCATCACTGGAATTTGGATATTTCATTGCTTTATCGATTAAGAATGTGATTCGATCTTCTCCTACTCCAAGATTGAGTTCTTTACCTTTAACTTTAATCTTTGCATCAGCAGTGTTTAAGAAAGGTCTTCCTAAGATTAAGGGTACTCGACTATCTTCTTCCATTTCTAAGATAACAAAATCCACATGAAAAACAAATTTACCAACTTGAACAAGCATATTTTCAGCAACCCCAACAGGATATTGGTATGTATGGTTGGCTAATCGTATACTCATCTTAGTAGGTTTCAATGTATTGATGGAAAGTTTAGAATACAACGAATAGGGCATCAAATTAATACTTGCACCTAAATCGGCTAAAGCATCACATGTGATGTTGTTTCCTAATGTACATGGTATAAGAAAACTTCCGGGATCTCCAAGTTTTGGTGGAATTTTGTTTTGAATTATAGCAGAGCATTCTTCATTAAGAACGGTAGCGGAAATTTGTTCTAACTTGTTTCGATTATTAAGAAGTTCTTTCAAAAATTTCCCATAATTGGGCATTCCAGCTAGAACATCAACGAGGGGTACGTTAATTCTAACTTCTTTGATCATCTCTAAAAACTTCTTATTTCGCTCCTCTCTTTTCTCTTTTCTTAGGGCTTGTGGATATGGTATTTTTGGTGTATAAGGCTTTATTGGTGGAACGGTTGGTTTTTGGGTTGGTTCTTTTTCAACTGCTTCTTCCTCAGCTTCTTCCTCCTCTTCTTGAATAAGAGTATTATCGGTAGGAATGGGTGGTGGATCATATGAGAGACCACTTCGAGTGAATACAGCATTGATATGCTCATTTCTGTTGTGTGGTGGACGATAATTCTTATCGTTTGATCCAGATGGTTTTGGATTGGATTGGGTGTTACTTGATAATGTACCAGGAATTCGAGAAGAAAATTGATCAGAAAGTCTACCAAATTTTTGTTCAAGATCCTGAATAGAAGCTTGATGATTTTTCTGACCTTGCTCAACTTTGGTTTTGAGATTGAAAAATTGAGTTTTTACAAACTCATTTGTGGTTCTTTGAGCATTTACGAATTCTCGCATCATTTTTTCAAAATCGGATTCTTCCTTTTTATCTGAATTTGTTGGGTTTGGATTTTCTGTTCGAGGTTGAAAATCACGGTTGTTATCCCTTTGTTGGCGATCTTGCCAAGTTCCAGAAATTCTTCCGTAATAATTACCACGAAAACCTCCTCCACAATATCCTCCTTGGACATAATTGGCTTCCCCTTCGTTGGGTCCATTCATTGGTTGGTCATTACACTCGGATGATGTGTGATTTCCTCTACAATTATTACAGCCATCTCGCATTTCTTTCATTTTTCCTTTTATATCTTTGTATTGCGAGTCCATTTTAGAAGACAAGGCTTCTATTTTGTCTATGAGTTTTGAATTATCTGAACTTTTGGCAAAAGCAACTGTTTTCTGTAAGGGTTTGGTTTTGGAATCTTTTGACCAATCGAGTTTAAGAAGTACTCGATCTTCAAGAAGTTGATATGCCTCATTTGGTGTTGTGAAAGGAAAATTCCTCCGGCATCAAGGATTGCTTGAGATGCTTCATCAAGACCATGATAAAAGATTTGGATTATTGTTCCTCGTCTTAAATTATGACCATGACAACTTCGAAGCAAATCTTTCACGCCAAGCTTCAACAAGAGATTCATTAGGATTTTGTGAAAAAGCACGGATTTCTCCCATTAATCTATCATACATGGCAGGTGGAAAGAATCGGCTTACAAAAGCTTGCCTCATCTCCTCCCAAGTATTAATAGTTCCTGGGGTTAATTCGTTATACCATACTTTGGCATCTCCGGCGAGTAATGATGGAAAAAGTTTGAGTTTGATAGCATCGACATTAGTGTCTCCATAACGAAACATGCCACAAATTTCAATGAATTCGGCAATGTGTTTATGCGGATCGGCCCGCGAACGGCCATCAAATTGACGGTCTTTGATCATAGAAAGATGGTGACCTTTAACGGTAAAGTTTTCACCAAGGTCGGCGACAACAATAGAAGCTCCAGGAGTGGGTGCTACGGTTCTATTGGCGGCCCACATGGGTAAATCGTCAGCCATGGGTAATGGTTCAAAAAGATTAGAAATTGGGTGTTCTTCGGAAAGATTATCAAACCAATTAAGAATAGTTGAAGATCTCTTCTTACGAAACAAACTTTCGGGATCGGATAAAGGTGTACTAAGCTTTTTAGTAGTAGAACGAGTGTTCATACAACTATCAAGAGAATCGAATCAATTACTTAAACAAAAGAACAAGAAAAATAAAAAAAATAAAAACAGAAAAATCAAACCGAATCGATTGGAAACCAAACCGATCGGTTGGACGCTACGGTAAAATTAAAATGTGAGAAACCGAATCGGTTGGAAGAGAAACCAATCAGTTGGTTGCTACGGATTTTTTTTTTTTTTTTTTTTTTTTTTTTAGAAACCGAACACGAAAAGAAACGGACTTTTAAAACTTAAAGAAAACACGATCAAAATCCCCGGCAGCGGCGCCAAAAACTTGATGTGCTATTTGTTAGTGCAAGTTTTAAATTTATAAGGATGAGTTACCAAATCTAGAAACAACACATACGAGCAAGTGTACTCGTCCGTTATAGCAAGATATGCTGGTAAGTCGGGATCGTTCGCAGGGATTTGTGAGTGAATCGAAATATAAGTCTAAAAGTAAATCTCTAATGTACGCAAATAAGATAATAAGCAAATTCAATATATTAAAAACTACACTTGTTTAGACTAGTTTTCTACTTAATGACACACATGATTGTGATAACTTTTGATAACATGTTGGTTGAGATAATTAGATGGTGATCTAATCTATTGTTTATACAAGTTAAACTTCGGCCAAGAGTTTAGTTCATAAAAACAAGCTTTAGGAGTAAACCAATCAATTCAAGATCTATCCAAGGTTCATAAGGTACGGTGGATATCTTAAACACAAGACAAACTTTTATTACCAATCAAATACTCTTAGGAAATGGTCAATACAAAAGGTAACCTCTTCATAGAAAAAAAGGTCACAATCGTTTATAAACATTTAAACTTTCGTCCTACTAAAGGTTTACAAACAATCCGATTTGATGTTATAAAAGAATTCTTATTACAATCATACTTCTTATTCTTTGTTTAGTCAAGAATAATTATGGTGAAAAACAATCATTCATAGACAAATGATTATAACTAGTTGAGTAATAACAAATCTTTCAACCTTTGAAACTATTATCAATTAGTTAACCTTGGCTAAACAAATGTCACGATGAAACTTAAGGTACAATTGGTTTTTAGGATTGACTTGAAATTGAATTAAAACATGTTATCACAATCATCACTATCACTAAGTATAAAACATCATCAAAACAAGTGTAAAAAGATTACTAGCCACTCATGGCAAACATGCAAATAAACTCAGAATATTTAACATAAGAATCCATGGTTATAAGTCTTACAATGCTTTGAAATTGATAACTAATGACAAGGTATTGATAACCTAAGAGTTGGTGATGATTTCTTGAGATTT
The DNA here is from genome assembly GCA_030686995.1 of Artemisia argyi. Taxonomy (NCBI): domain Eukaryota; kingdom Viridiplantae; phylum Streptophyta; class Magnoliopsida; order Asterales; family Asteraceae; genus Artemisia; species Artemisia argyi. The sequence goes on along the minus strand of CM060709.1, from coordinate 131,122,864 downwards.
TTGGACTCCAAATTTTACTTCCTTGGTCCTCCAAAGTTTCTGGTTCTTTCTGCACGAATTTTCCTCCTTAGAGAGCTAGAAGATGATAATAATTGTTTGTAGTAATGAGAGTAAATGGTAAGTGGTGATTAGAAAAGCTTGCAAAGTTCTCTATTTATACTATTCTCAAGGCCTAGACTCATTAATACATCAACTTGGCCTCCAAGTAGTTTAGAAGGACCTAGAATACCAAAAAGAATGGCCTAGAATCGGATAGAATGAGTTTTTGCAAAATCTGTACGAGGGCTCCATCCGTTCGGATGGTCATCCATCCGATCGGTTGGGCAAAAGTTGTAGATCTTTCTATTAGCTTTCCGTGGCCGTGAACGGGGGGTCAAACGGAGTCCGTATGCTCAAGTTATGGCCAAAATGGTGAAGGTGTGTCGGGAACAACGAGTCTTCCATTATTTCTTCGTTTTAGCTTCTTACCTTCATTTCACTTCTCGTTTTCCTTATTGTGCTTTATTCTTAAGTCCTTGAAGTGACAATCTTCATGACTTTATCTTCTCGAATATACTCCAAGAGACTTTCATTTGTCGGGAATTCCTCCGTACATTCATAAATGTTCGTTTTTGTTCATTTCTTCGTCTTTTTCATCATTTTCTTGTACTTTAGCTTCCATGAACCTAAAACACGAATTATACTCAATTAAGTACCATAAGTTCATAAAAGTGATCATAAAATCCACAATAATGCTCATAAAAACATGTTAATTTTGAGCGTTATCATAGGCTCGGCAGCAGACACTACTACAAAAAAGCTCATGAAGACTGGTTAGAATGGCTCATAAAGAGTGGTTTTGAAACAACTCTCTGTGAGGGGGTATCTCTATAACCAAAACATATAGAAACCGGTTTCACAACCGGTGTCTATTAGAAGGAAGGAGATCAGTTTTCTTGTAACCGGTATCTATGATAGAGTAAAACACAGGTTTGTCTTTGTGTAAAAAATTACATAAAGACTGGTGTCTTATAAAATCCAGTCTCTCAACATTTTACAAAAATAAAAAATATTTGGGCTGTATGGGATTGCTTATTGAGACAGCTATAAAGAAAACTGTTTGCGATTGCTTATTAAAACCGCATATACGGGCTGTTTGGGAATGCTTATTTATAGTGCTTATCAAAAGCACATTCAATAAGCAAATACCAAACAACCCTTATCAGCACTTCAATAAGCAATCCCAAACAACCCCTAAAAGTAATTAACTCAAAAAGCAATCCCAAACAGCCCCTATTTAAGCAGCTAATTCAATATGCAATTCCAAACAACCCTTGTGAGTATGAGTAATATTCAAATCCATCCAACAAAAAAAATATCATTAATAAGTAAACATGCCAAAATAGTCATCTCTAAATGAAAATCAGCAATGTCTTTGACATGCAATCCCAAACAGCCTGTAGAACCAATCCAAAAAAGCCTCTAAAGTTGAATTGAACAGTGTCTTTAAACAATCTATAAGAGTAGAGAACGCAGAACCAATCAGAAGATCAAAAACTGAAGAAACCACCACAAGCTCCCTCTGACAGCTGCAACCGACTAAACCCCTATGAAAATATCACACTTGTAAGGACTCTTGCACAAGTATATGTGTGATTTAAAAACAAAAAACCCTTTAAAACAGTTGTTGCAACATATCAAATTAAAACAATCACAAATATAAACATGTACAAAAAAGCATTTTATGATTAAAAAAGTTTGAGTAGTTACAATATATCATTGAACCAGTTTGAGTCATTACAACATGTCATTGAACAAGGTTGAGTCATTAAGTTATTATTGTTCTCAATTACAAGCATGTACATATAAGCAGTATATTTCTTTACAAGATAAATGCACGATACCTCTTAGGCTATGGTGGCTTTTATAGTGGACTTGTAGATGGCCTTTTATCAGCATTCATTTGCAGATGGCTTTGATAGTGGAAGTTGAGAAAACCTTTTGCTGCAATGTATATAGGTATGGCTCTGCACATAATTTAAGGATTCATTAGAACTGCCTTTGCTCTTAATTTATTGTTCATATGTAAAGGGTTTCTATATCAATACTAGGTGTACTCGACCGTGCTAAAGCACAGCCCAAGTACGTTAAATGATTGGTCAAAAGACAAACATATGCAGATCCAAAAAATGCCATGGAACAACAATCATTTAGAGTCAAATCGGTTTACATTTAAGTTTTCCATGATAGCATACAAGGCATTTGAAGATATATTGTAAAGGTCTTCTATCACTACTATTGTCCGGTTTTATTTTCCATAGCATGAACCGGACTGGGCATTATTTTAATTAGATTCTAACTGCATAAAAATATCAAATAACAGTTTACACAAAAGCGACAGAAAAGTACTCATGTTTTAGTATTCTCTATACGTTATTCTTCATAATAAGCTTAATCACATATTCATAGTTATATTTTCTGGTTCAATTTCCTAAGTACAATTTCTTGTGTATATCAGATCTCTTAGCTTCCAAATAGAAAGGAAAAAAGGATGACATGCTGACATGACACTTTTAATACGGGTCAAAAATAACCAGATTCGGACAAATTATCCTGGATATAGATTCATGTTAATTTTAAATAAATTTACAGATAACAAATTTGTTAGTCATGACAACAATAAGAATCAATCTTTAAACGATGTAATAAGCAATGCTTTCAAACAACTCTCACCTGGTTTGAGCCTTCCGATCAATTTGGACCCATTCACCTTTCAAATAAGCGATTCAGCTCATCTGATCCAAAACACGATGTCACTCATATATTGGTGGGTTGAAAATGCCACATCTATGAAAAATGTTGAAGAACTTACAATGGCATGTGGTGTGCACACTATCAACTGCTGAACCCTGGACGCATCTCAAACAAAATGAGCCATTGTACGTTTAGTGATATAAATAAGATGAAAATAAAAATAAACGGATCTAGAAACTAAGGTGGCAACTCAAAAACATCAATATGTCAATATTTGGGTTGGTATGAAGGTCGGCTTCTTAGTCGTGAATCCCAACAGAAATTACCTTTTTGAAATTCAGCATATGATCAGTCTGTGGTTATTCCTCAAGCCTTCTTAACTTGAAGCCTGGCTTCTTTCTGTTGCATCATTATAGGGTCACGTCATGCATAATATCTAGTTCATACGCTCAAATTTTGCTTGTGTAAAAGTACGGTAATGCATTAAATAATCCAAACAGAGCAAAGCTTATCACCTATTAAAGTTGTTTACATGGGAAACTAATCTAATTCCGTTGAAGTGATAAATACTGATATGTATATTTGGCGTTGTTAAAAGTCCAAATGCATCAACATCATGTACGCACAATTCTGATATACAAGTCTTGTGAAGAACCGTAATATATACTACCAATGAAAGGCTTGATGATGTTAACTGCAAACCTCTACAAGACACTAAATATAAATGATCGAGGAATATACTTTACAAATAACATAGGTAATAGAAAAATACAGTTATAAGAGGTTAGTGCAACATCATCTTCAACTAAGAACCTAAAACAAGTAAATTCAATGACAAAACACTCCGTTATCCCTAGGCACAACAAGGTTTGCGTGTAGGCTAGTGTCATCTACAAAGTTAACTTTTATAATAGGTGGTAATTTAAATTGCGTTTATTTGTACCTGTAAGTGATATTTTTGCATGTGCATAGGGTTAGAAAGATAATTTTATATAAATGGTGGTAGAGATATATATACATATAGCATGCTATCAATTTGTATGTGTTTTACCTCCATATCAACTTTATTAATCACTCAAACAGGTACTTAGTTTACCTGTTTATGTTATGTTTCTCAGAGACGGTATTTATTGTTACTCTTTGGTAATAATGTAAGAGAAGCCAAGTCTCCTAAATTAAAAACCTTGCTCTGTCCTGATTGAGAGGTGCCATACACAGGAGCAGTCAGTTTACAACTTGAAGGAATTTCAAAGGCTAGTTACAATACATTACTTGTAGAGTTGTAGTTCACAAAAGAAACATTCGACACGCATAAACGTTATACTTAAGAATGGAACCAATGGCTATGATTCGAATATGCAAACAATCAAGGCCAAAACACATCAAAATTAATTTAATGATATCGCACTACCCAAGCACAAAAACACATACACAACACAACCACAACCAACCACAACCAAAAGTCCAAAATAATTAGGGAAATAAATAATGCATCTAGGAATCAACCCAAATTTAACACAGTAGAAATTTAAAAGAGTCCTATACCACAATAGATTAGTTTTTGTATTGCTTGATTTCCGATCGATACAAGAAAAGACCGCCACGAGAGAACCACCAAATCAATGCCAATTACATTAGGGGTTAGATTGATGTGAGAATCGGTCAATAGAGATACGATCCAAAACGAAATGATATTCACTACGTTTATGATGGTTAGGGCGAATTGAGAGCATTTGGTGGGAATAGGAAGAGCCAAAGTGATAGTACTAGGTAGGATTTTGATTTTTTGGGGAAAAAATTGGCAGAACTAGTTTTGCCTTTTTGATGAGGCAAGTGGTTTTAAAAATATTTATTTTACAGATTACACTTTGTATAACAAAGTAAAGACGCTTAGAAGTAAGGGTGACCAATCCGACCGTTTGACCGCACCGATCGACACAACCGACCGGACCGACTGAAGGACCAACGGTCCGGTCTTAATCCTGGGTTTTTCATTATTTCGGTCTCAGTCCGGTCCGGTCCGGCTTATAAACCGGACATTTAGCCTATTTGGACCGGACCGACCACATTCGGTCCGTTCTCGGTCTATGATTATTCCTTAACTCGGTCTTCGGTCTGGTCTAGTCTTGGCCGGTCCGGTCCGGTTTTTGAACCGTGATCACCCCTACTTAGAAGTTAGAACATACCGTAACTTTCAACTTTTAATCATTTATTATAACAAATTGAATAAATGAAATTTTCAATTCACGAATGAGAAAGGTCAATTGTAAAATTGAGCTCTCTTATTGTTTAATAAAAGTTAAAATTGAATTAACTTCGTCAAACTTTTAAAAATAATGTGTGGTCGTTATTGTTTATGATGCTCATGGGATTATAGGGCTGAGCAAAGGTCTAAAACCGAACCAACCCAACAAAAACCGAACCGACAGGAGAACCGATTTCGTGAAAAACATGAACCGAAAAGAAACTGAAAATGACTGGTTCGTTTCGGATTAGGTGTGTTTTTGTCGATTTTGGGTTGAACTGAACCGAAACCGAAAATAGGAAAAACGTGAAACTAAGGCCAAACCGAATGACTGTCCGGTCGGCTCGGTTTTTGTCGGTTCAATCAGTTTTGTCAGTGCGGTCCGATTTTGGGTCGTCCATGCTTAAGCCTACATGAAAATATAAAGATCAAGAATTGTTATTGTGGTTCTTTAAAATGTACACGCAGGCTTTACCTTTAACGAACTGCATAGGGGACATTTCTTTGATGGTGAGGCCATCAAAATAAATACGGCAAGTGTAATCCTAACGTGATTTATAAAGTTCGATCATAGTCATATCAAAGATAAGGACAATGAAAACATATATATTAGTACATGTTTGGTCTAAATGGGTGAAATGTGTCAAAATGGGTGGTACGGATGTAATAGAAATAACAAAGTTGCTTATTAGTACACAATTGAGCTAATAAGTAACTTTTTTGTTTGTACTACACCTATTTTCACCAATTAACATGTACTAATAAGTAACTTTGTCTTTACCCAAAAAAAAAAAAAAAAAAAAAAAAAAAAAAAAAAAAAACTTTGTCGTTTATTTGAGTCATTACACCCATTTCAATCGTTTGACCCATTTTAGCCCAAACATGTACACATTTAGGCTAAAATAGGTGAAATTGGTCAAAACGGATGCAATATAAATGACAAAATTATTAGTACACGTTAGCGCTAATAAGTAACTTTGTCGTTTATACTACACATATTTCACCCGATTTTACCCAAACATGTACTCATAAGTAACTTTGTCGTTTATTTAAGTCATTACACCCATACCACTTTTTTTTACCCATTCTACCCCAAACATGTACACGCTTAGGCTAAGATAAGCAAAATGGGTCAAAACGGGTGTAATATAAACGACAAAGTTACTTATTAGTACAACTTTGGGCTATAATGGGTCAACTGAGTTTTTTCGCTTTTTGGTTTTTTTTTTTTTTTTTTTTTTTTTTTTTTTTTTTTTTTTTTTTTTTTAATTTCCTTGTTTTGTGACTTTACAGCTACGGATGACTGAGTTGCGGGAGAGCCAAGCCGGTCTAGAGCAGATGATGACTGATGAAGAGATTTTGGCTCGAGTATTGGGAACCAATCGAGGGTTTTTTCTGAGACAGAGTACGAAGCTATCGAGCAATTCATCTATGTCTTCTTCTTTAGCACATTCCCACCCCCCACCCCCCCACCCCCGACCCAATGATGACCCAAGCACAATAGGAGAGGTATGTGGCAGCGAATAATCAAAAAGTCAAGTCACGCCCATAGTCGCTAAAAGTAAAAATTGTGGTTGCTAAAACCTTTAGCGACGAATTTAATGAGACGACATTTCTTAAGACCACGAGTGGTTACTATAGGTTTTAGCGACCACAAAACCCACTTTTAGCAACCACGTCCGTAGTCGCTAAATTTGAAAAATCTAGTAGTGATTGGACTCTTTTACAAGTTTTGGACTTGATTGTGTACTCTATTAACTTGTCATAATACTACGTATAATGTTATTTTAATTTTGTACTTAATCGTGAAAAAAGGAGGAGCTTCAAAATTATGCGTATTTTTTCCCTTTTTTTCCAAATAAAATTAAGTTGATTCAGGTTTGACTTTTATTGGATGATCAAAAGTAGGGTTGAGCAAAATCACCCGAATATTGACCCGAACGGCCGAACCGAATCGATCTTATTATTCGGTTCGGTTTTCGGTTTTGTATAATTATTTTAGTTTTACCCGGTTGGGTTTGGTTTGGTTTTGGTTCGGGTCAAAACACACTTATCTGTTCGAAATAGCTCAACTGATTCGAATTTACCGTATTCGGCTCGGTTTCGGTTTTGATAGCTTTTACTTGATTCGGTTCTCGGTTAACGTTATACCCTTATTCGGTTTTCGGTTCGGGTTTGGTCGGTTAGGTCGGGTTTGACTCATTGCTCAGCGCTAATCGAAAGACCCAATTTTTACCACGTAACAAAATTGAGCTTTTTTCTTTGTCCAATTTGATTTATTCACATACCAATTTTTATAGTTGGCTCCAGCATGAAAAATTTCTTTTATATAATAAAAGATTTCGTAACATGCTTACTTATAATCTAGTAAACTATATAATAAATAATTTGAATGTCGAACAGATTATATGATATCGAAAGGAAAATATGGTGGGAACTTGTAAATGGTTTGGCGCCAAATTCTCTTGACAATGTTTTGTTTTATGAATTGGAACTAATGGAGGGAACTATGGCACCACTTATTTTGACATTATGTTGGAGTATTATCTTAAGTAATTACACATACGTACAAACAGAGAAAAGATCCAAAGAAACTACTGTATATAATATTAATAAGTATCAAAAACAAAAAAAAGTACTATCACTATGAGCTATGCATATATAAACTACCATGCCACCCAACACACTCTAAATGTGTTGCCTCAAAAATGTTGAATTCGGCTCGATAACAAAACTAAAATCTTTAGTTTTTTTTTTGGAGCATTTACTGTGGTTTTCAGTTTTTACCTGCGTTATGCTGGTTTTAGTTTCAACTAAGTATTTTTCTAGTAAAATATTCATACTTTTGAATTTTTGGGATGAAGGTGAATAACGCCATTGTCGGTCGGCTTTAAAAAAGGGATAGTGAGACAGGTTTTTATTCGAAGAAACGGTGTCAGTAAATGAAAAAACATAGAGACTAGTATCCATCCATAAAACAAGTTTCTTTGATTCTAATAGAGATCGCGTTTCCAGCAAAACCTGTGCCTATATGTTTTTTTATTAGAGAGATCGGTTATTACTTCTCTTTTTTGCTAGTTTTTTACCTCAGGAATTGGTTTCTATGAAACTGGTCTCTATTAAGGGGTGTTTATGGCAATTTTTGTAGTAGTGAGAATTGGTTGGAGCAGTAGTTGTATATTTTGGCCTAGCAGTAGAGTCGTCTGAGTCAGCAGCAGAGTCTTCTGGCCTTATTGGAGAGACATAAACAACCACTTTGGGAACTTCATCAGTAACCTTTTCTGCTTCAATAGGTATTTCAATACCTTCTTCAGTTTCCTTAGGAGACTCTTGAGTAACAACATCTTCTTCAGAACTTTTGGCTTTCTGAAAGGGCAATAGAGTTGGACCAATCTTCAATTTCTCAACCAAAACAAACTCTTCTTGTGGTTTGTTAGTATCAACACTAGCAATGACTGGTACATAATTCATTGTTTTGGCAAGAATATCAACATTAAACAACCATTCTGGTCCTTTCCTTTCAGAGTTAGATGTGTTCTCACTAAACTTGATATGCAAATTCTCCTCTACATGTTTGGTTCTCTTATTGTATACCCTGAAAGCTTTACTATTCATAGAGTAACCAACCAAATTTCCTTCATCAGCTTTTTCATCAAATTTGCCTAGCTGATCCTTAGTGTTCAAAATAGTAACAGGACATCCAAATGGTTTGAGAAAATCAATCATTGGCTTCTTTCCATGAAATAACTCATATGGAGTTTTGTTATGAGGCTTGACTACCTTACTTCTGTTCTGCACAAAACATGCAGTGTTCACAGCTTCAGCCCAAAAAGGTATAGGTAGTTTTGAGTCAGATAACGTTATTCTTGCAGCCTCAATAAGTGTCCTGTTTCTTCTTTCTGCAACACCATTCTGTTGTGGAGTTCTTGCTACACTGTACTGTCTTAGTATACCTTTCCCCACACAGAATTGATTCATCACACTGTTCTTGAACTCAGTACCATTGTCACATCTGATAATCTTCACCTTGTGATTGTGCAGGTTTTCAACTCTTGTAATGAATGCCTTGAGTATATCCGGAGTTTCATCTTTAGTGGCTAGAAAGAATACCTAAGTAAACCTGCTAAAGTCATCAGTGACAACAAGACAATATGACTTCTTGTTTAAACTTTTTACAAATACAGGCCCAAATAAGTCCATGTGTAGCAAGTGTAAAGGCTTAGTATTTGTGTTCAAAGTCTTAGAATTGAATTAAACTCTGTGTTGTTTACCCTTTTGACATGCAACACAAATTTCACAATTCTCAAAAGTCTTTGATGGCATCCCCCTTACAAGATTTCCTTTTACCAATTTGTTCATGGTCTTGTAGTTCAGATGTCCCAGTCTTCTATGCCATAATTTGGACTCATCAACAGTGGCCTTTGCAACTAGACAAGTCAAAGCCCTCTTAGGAACAATATTCTTAATATGGTCACTGTATATATTCTCAGTTCTAGGGACCTTCAAAAGCACAAATTTTTCATCTGGCAATTGAAAGTCAGGAGAAAGGATCATACACTCAGTGTCTGTAAAGAGAACAAAGTTCTTTTTGTCACACATTTGTGAGACACTAAAAAGGTTAAACTTAAGTCCTTTCACAAGGAACACCTTCTCAAAGTCCAAATTCCCAGTTCTTAGAGTTCCAATTCCAACAATCTTTCCACCTTTTGGATCATTCCCAAAAGCAACATAACCACCATCAAAAGCCTCAAAGTCTTCAAGTTGAGACTCATCCCCTGTCATGTGTCCAGAGCATCCACTGTCAACAATAACCATATCTTTAAGCTCATCCAGTAGATTACCCTGCACATGAAAAATAGAGAAATTAGTTTCTCTTGGGGACCCAAGCCATTACTGACTTGGATCTGCCTTGTGCATCAAAATAATTAAATTTCTTTAAATCACTTGATGCACTACTATTCTTGGAAACAGAGTTTAAAACATTAGATTTTGGTTTCCAAGTCCAGCAAGTTGAGGCCTTTACAGCATAAAAGTGATTACCAACAACTGTATTTGTTAAAACTTTTGGCCCAGAAGTAGAAAGTTTTGTACTAGCAGTAGATTGCTTACTAGCAGCAGAATGCATACTAGCAGCAGAGTGCTTACTAGCAGTAGAGCCAGCAAAAGAACTAGTTGTGGTTTTGAAAACACCATTTGATTTAGCAGCATAAATAGATCTAGTTGCACCAGATCTCAACAACACAGCTCTTGGAACCATTTTCCTATAAGAATGAGGGTGAGATTGTTTAGAAACATATATGTGATTCACCCTAGTGTATTGATTCCAAACAGGCTTTTGGTGTTCTGGACAATTACTAATCAAGTGGTCAAAGCTACCACACTCATAACAAGCCTTCTTCTTTAGTTGAAACTGATTACCTAATTTTTGTGAAACTAGGTTGTTGAAGTTTCTCTGGTTACCCCTAGGCTTATTATTAAAACTTCCCATTTGTTCTCTAGGTATCTCTTTGTACTCTACCATTTTCCTAGAGATGCTATTTCCTAGCACAGGTTTAACAAACTTAACCTGATCCTTTTTAGGTATAAACTTTTTAGGAATTTCTTCCTTTTTCACACTTTGTTCAAGTCTAACCTGTTCCTCATCACTGTCACTGTCAGAATACCATTCTTCAATAGTAGGAGCTTCAGGAAATTTTCTACACTCAACCTTAGGTGTTTCTAAGACACTAGTACTAGATTCACATATGGGTTTTTCAATATCTAGCTCACTAATGAAGGATAGTTCTTTTTCTGGTGGAGCAAAAGTACTTTTGGCTGGAGAAGCCACTTCATTATATCCAATACCACTACTTTTCCTCATCAAGGTACTCTCAATAGATTTATTAACCAAGTCAAAAGCATATTGTTGTTTCTGTACTCTTACTACATGTTTATCTTTATCAGCAAGAGCTGCTTCTTTATATTTTTCTGCTTCTTCTAATTTATTCTTAAGAAATTCAACTTCACTGTATTTCTTAAAAATCTCTATATCTCGTTGGTTAATTTTATCTACATATTCTTTCTCACACTCTTTGAGATATTCTAATCTTCTTTCAACATTTTGAATACCTACTTTGTAACCTAAGTTATCAAGTTTTAGGTGTTCAACTTCTCTATTTAGACTCTCATTCCTAGACTTAAGTTCTTCTACAGTGTCAGCACATGATTTAAAAGAACACACAGATAAGTCAGAGTCATTAGATACCTCAGAGTCAGAGCCTGATGATGAACCATAGGCCATAAGTGCAAAGTTATGCACTTTGGGTTGAACAGCAGCCACCAAAGAATAATTTGGTTCTTCTTCAGCCATATCACTCGAATCTCCCAACCCATCACAAGACACAAGTGCAGTCTTTGATTCTTCAGCAATCTTCTTTGGAACATCAGCATTCTTCTTTGGAGCTCTACACTCCCTGGAAAAATGCCCCTTTCTGTTGCAATTGTAGCACTCTATCTTTGACTTGTCAAAGCCTGGACTTTCCTTAGCTCTATACTTGACTTCTCTTCCAGTCTTCTTCAAGAACTTTCTTGCCCTCAAGGTCAACATGGCCATTTGCCATTTAAGATCAATTTCTTCAAGATCATCAGGATCAATATGATCCAAGTCTTGATTGATAACATGTGACCTTATAGTAGTTGTAAGCTCAGCCAAGAATGCACACAGAGCAATATCACTGGTGGAAATCTTATCATTTGAACTAGCAGCAGATCCATCAGTAGCAGATACTCCATAAGCAGTAGAGTGAGATTCTTGAGACCCTTTGGATTTTGAAGAAACAAAAGCAAGATTTTGTGTACTAGAAGATGAAGTAGTCAGTTCTGGTTCATACACTCTTAAATTGTTGTAGAGGCTTTCTAACTTCATGGTTTCAAAGTCAGGTTTATTCCTCCACACAACTGTATGCATACTCCATTCAGGTGCAAGACTTCTTAGAAACTTGAGATTTACATCTTCTTGTGGAACCACATAGCCAACAAGCTTTAGGTGACTGACAAGTTGATTTAGCCTATTGTATGTGCCAATAATCTTCTCTCCACTTTCAGCAGTAAAATTCTCAAACTGATGCTTCAGCATGTTCTTCCTTGATTTCTTAGTAGCATCATTCCCTCCAAACCTGAATTCCACAGCATCCATTAATTCTTTTCCTGTTTCACAATCATCAAAGTCCAGTTGGAATTCATTAGGTATTCCCATTAAGAGAATAGTATGTGCCTTGATTTCCATTTTCCTTGTTGTGTTGTCTTCAGCAGACTTAATAGGTATCTCTTTACCATCAGCACTCTTCTCTGGTATAGAATCACCCTTAATTATCACATTCCACATGTTGAAATCAATCATGCGAATGTACTGTCTGATTCTCCTCTTCCATAGCTCATACTCAGAAGGATTAAGCATGGGCACCCTTGAAGCAGTCACCATATGTGTTTCATCACCCATCTTTAGCAATTGAATAAGAACAGTAAACTTGTAAGGAACAAATTCTTCTTGATAATAACTTCTAGATCACAAGCTCTGATACCACTTGTTGATCCAAATTGAGCTTAAACGATCTTATATAGAAGTTAACTTGATTAAACACTTAAGCTTAAACGCGGAATATAAAAGCTTAACTTAAGAAGAATTACGATTCACTTTCAACACTTCAATATTATTAATACGAGCACTCGACAATGCTAGGGTTTTACAACCTTGAAGTGTAAACATAAACTAAACAATACGTATGTAACTCTAACCCTAGGATCCTCCTTTTATAGACCAAGGAATCCTACTAGGTTTACAATACCTTTCTCTACAAGATAAGAATATTCTAGACGTATATAATATTTACACAATCTATTCTATACTTATCTAAACCGTATACATGCTTATCTCTTCAGCAGTAGATTCCACTAGCAGCATTTACCCTTAGCAGCACTTTGACATCAGCAACATTTACCCATAGCAGCACTTTGATATCAGCAGCAGAATCATTAACCTTAGCAGCATTCTCATCACAGCAGCAGTTTCACTTATCCAAAACCCAACAATTTTTCATCCCCATCTAATCGCTCTCACTTCCTACTCAATTTAAGTCGTCTAACTTAAAAACTGCAAACTCATATATCCATCACATCAGTTGATCTGCTAGCAATGAATTTATGAAATTTACCTCTCCATTGCAATCTCGCCAAGTTCTCACATGACGTAAATTACAACTTCAAGTGTTCTTAATTAGATGGCATTCGACTTAATTTTATAAGGGTATTAATTTTGATGTGTAATCAAAATAATGTATGAAGAAGCATGCATACAACTTCATAACATTTGTTTTACAAAACAATTTTAATTACCAATTCACTAAGAGTAAAATAGCAAAGTTTTGATTGAGGTATCGGGTTCACCAATCAAAGAATTACCAACAATTATCGTCCACTATATCGTACTTTTGCATAAGCCCTAAGGCTTAGTGTTTCGGATAATCATTGTGGAATTGTGGTGAATTCACCCTTAAGATGACAGTGTACATGTAATGGTTGTTCAGTAAGTCTAATTTACACACAAACGAGCGTTAAGACAGAATGTTGTCTATCTAAGGCCACAATTTAATGCGAAGCCAACCTTATACCCATCTTGTAGTGTGTAAACTTCGGTCGGGCCTAGTGAACCATTACGTACAAAAACATCGATCAACCAATCCTTTGAAATTTAAACTCTTAAAACCAAAACAATTTTGCCATTTATTTAGTCCATATTATTTTTCTATTCAAAAATTACCCTTTTTCGTTTATAAACATGTCTTACATAAAATAAACAAAAAACAAGTAATACATAATAAAAAAATTAAACAACCAAATAAACATATACATAACATAACAATTAAATATGTATAAAACATGTAGCCACATGCAAATCTTATTCAATAGTCCTATTAATAATCAAGTCTAGGTGTATAATGCATTTATTCAATTAAGGCTTTCTTCTTCAAAGGAAAAAGAGCCACATACATCGATAAAACGATTGCGTAAGCCAAAACTAAACAAATACCACATAGCACATAATTGATTACTTAATATTGGAGTCTTCCCTAATTCGACATCTATTAATAAATTTACATGTCCATCAATTTAAACAATTTAAGTATTCACACAATTAAATCCATGCAAACATGCACTTTTCATGGATTATGCTTAACAATTAACATATTGCACCAAGATCGTTTACTAAAACGCATAACCAATTACATGACATCCTAGGGTTTCTAATCATATTAAAAATCAAAACCAAAACCCTAAAACCCTAAAAGATCTAAATCGACCCAATAAAAAAATTAGGGTTAGCAATCAAAAAACCCTAAAAACATGTAACTAAACGAATCAAGATTCAATTTTTATGCGTTTCGATAATTAATTACATATTATAACGGCTCTAGATGCCACTGCTGGAATAATAACATCATGACAATCATATAAAATTAACCAAACACATCAAGTGAGCATAGCGGAAGCAATTACAAGATCATATAATATGTAATTAATTAATCAAATATAAAAGTAAACATACCTTTGTGATTCTAGCCCGAACAAGAATCAAATGCAATCTTTAAATCAAGAACCCTAATTAGGGTTTATGTGGATTATAAGAATTACCCCTTACCTCTTTTGTAATTCAATCCAAGAATCAAACAATAGTGTGTTTGAATCGCGTTCTTGTACACACGTACTAATTCAAGTAAAAGTTTATGCAAGTAAATTAAACACAAAACTTTTAGTTTATGAAAATCGAATCCCTAAGATGTGATTGTGGATGAATCGATTTTGGGACAAGAAGAGAAGAAAGAAAACACCTATTATGTGTGTACAAGTTATATGAAAACCAATAACCCATGAGGTGTTTATATACTAGTGAATACTTGGAGCTCAAGGCACAAAGGAGGTGGAAACCCTCCCTTGGCCGATCGGTTATTCACCCCCCAAGGGAATTCCGGAACCTTCTCTTGTTTCCAATTATTCACAAGTATTACTTTCCTTTTCTTCGTCTAACGGTCGTTAGTCATTCTCCGTTAAATACTAACGGTCATTACTAGTTTTGTGTTTATTAATAATTACATATAACATTTATAAATAATTATTCTTTTACTCTTCATACGTATTGTGTGCAATCCCGCGATCTCGAGTTCGATCCTAACACACAACTATTAATTTATGTACATAACTAACATTTTATGAACTTTCTTTATTTTAATGTTTTTAGGTTTAAAACATTCATTTGAAATTTAATATATGCTTTAAAATATGTGATGAAAAGCTTTAGAAAGCATAGGATAATCCCAAATATATATTTGACATGTGACAACAATTTATCTAGTCTATTTTGGAGGATCATGCTTATGCGTTCATAATTCATTAAAGAACTAGTGAAGCAAAAGAAATGTTTATATAGCATATTGTTAAAAGCTCAATAGATTGATAAGCTTTGATACAATCTATATGGGATAGAGGTTCAAAGAGATCATAAGTGTTGATGTAATGTATATAGGATAGAGGTTCAAAGAGATCATAAGTGTTGATGTAATGTATATGTGATAGAGGTTCAACGAAACAAGAATCTTTGATGGAATCATTTTGAGATAAAATTTCAAAGATACTACAGTCATGGAATGACTGAAACATTTCAACCAGAAACTAAATGTACAAAGGATCATAAATGCTTGAAAGATAAGCTTATCTTGATTCTTGAAAGAATCTGTTAGAGAATAAGTTGGCCCAAACCCGACTTGTGGGTTGGGTCCATTAGGGTTTGAATCAAGACGTAGAACCCACATGCAATACAATCAAATAATGGAGACATTTGATAGAAGATATCTTGTGAAAGAGAAATACTTGAGTAATGGTATTTCCATAAATCTAGAGATTCATGAAGCTCATATTCTGTTTGGGTTAGCATTTAGATTTGTAAATCAAACCACCTGAAAGATAATAAGTTTGTAAATCATGAGTGAAATATCATACTACTTTGGAATGCTCGTGCAAAGTTTAAAAACACTTTACATGAGGAACAATTAACTACGGGTTAATACTTGTTAAATAAGGATCAAACTAACGTGCTTAAGCTCAAAGTGCTTAACAAGATTTAATTACAGTATCTTAGAGTTGAGAAACGGAAGTGATAACATGTGAAATTAATTTTAGATCATTTAACTAAAGAATACAAAGCATGATAGAAGTTACAGATCTCGAGTGATAATATCCCGTTGCATCTATATATATCTTCTATATATATTAAAAAATTAAGTCTCATGTAATAAATATAAGTATTAATGATTATTTGACATATAAATAAAAATTATATAATATAATGAATGTGATAATTGCATTTTTATTTTTAATACTATAAAATTCTTGGGTTAAATGGGATAGGTTACTAGCCTCACATGGGGAAGGGGGTTAAACATTGGGTCACTTCGGGGGAAAATCTAGCTCTCTTGGGCAAATGGTGGTGGAGATTCAAAAGGGAGGGGGGTCTTTGTGGGTTAGAGTCTTAAAAAGAATTTATGGAGAAAGTGGAGGCCTTGGCGACATTAGAGGTGTAGGGAGGTCAGTCGGGCGGGGGGGGGGGGGATGGGTGTGGTGTGATATCATTAGGGTGGGGGATGAGTTGGAGGGTCTAGGATTAGATTTTGTTTCTTCGTTTGTTGGGGAGGTGGGGAATGGTAATGATATTAGATTTTGGATTAATAAATGGGTGGGTGGGGATAGGCTTTGCGATAGATTTCCCAGGCTTTACCATCTCGATAGGTGTAAGGAGGGTAAGGTAGCGGGAAAAGGGAAATGGGTAGATAATGCTTGGTGTTGGGAATGGGAATGGGTTAGAAATCTTAGATGGAGGGTATGTAAGGATTTGGAGGAATTAAATGTGCTTTTACAAAATGTTGTTATCAAGTTTGATTGTAGGGATCGTTGGAGATGGGTGCTTCATGAAAATGGTGATTTCACGGTTAGAGAATTAACAAAGTTGGTGGAAGAAAAGACGCTTGGCGTGGCTAGTGGAGTCGTGGCGAGAACTTGGAACAAATGGGTTCCAAAAAAAGTCACTATATTTGTGTGGAGGACGCTAAGGGGTAAACTTCCGGTTCATGAAGAGTTAGACAAGAGGGGCATTGATTTAGATTCCTTATTATGTCCCTCGTGTGGCGATGTGGTGGAATCGTGTTCTCATTGCTTGGTCATGTGTAACTTTGCTATGAGTGTGTGGGACAAAATTTATAGTTGGTGGAAGATTGAGGTGGTTAATGCTTTTTCCATTGAGGAATTCTTTGCTTCTAATGGAAACGCTAATATCCCTAGTCATTCATCTAAAATGTGGCAAGTGGTGATTTGGACATCCGGGTACTTTATTTGGAAAGAGAGAAACGCACGAGTTTTTAAAAGGAAAGCTTCAAGTTTAAACAAAATAGTGCAAGATATTCAACTTAAAAGTTACAAGTGGATTGTGAGAAGATCCGGAAAGAAAAGCGAGATGAATTGGAAACATTTTCTTTTTGATCCAGTAAAATGTCGAGTTCGATGAAGTTTTATGGGAGTTTGCCAATGTATCTGCAATCTGCAGGTTTGCTGCATATTTTTTGTTTTCAGTCGCTGTGATTGCTACTTCATTTTAAGGCAGTGTTTGGCTCAAGTGGTACTGTGACTGTTGCAAGTGAATAT
Source organism: Artemisia argyi (assembly GCA_030686995.1). Taxonomy (NCBI): domain Eukaryota; kingdom Viridiplantae; phylum Streptophyta; class Magnoliopsida; order Asterales; family Asteraceae; genus Artemisia; species Artemisia argyi. The sequence continues at coordinate 131,105,163 of CM060709.1, read as the reverse complement.
GTGAAGGTTGTGTTTGGTACTGTGTATTTTATCTCCGCTAATGTATATGAATACAAGGTTTGGCTCAAGTGCTATAGTGATTGTTGTATGTGACTGTGAAGACAGTTTTGGTTTTATATACCCTGCTGCATATTTTACTTGTTGTGGTTCTTTTGTTTCTAAAGTCAAGTGTGGGCCAAGATGTTGCTTAGTGCTTTGGTTTGCAAATTTGTGTCAGGTATATGGTGCATAATGGTGTTGGTTCATGCTTGTGTCATATAGCTCTTTTGTCCTTGTTGTTAGGTTCATAAAGGCTTGTTTGGTTTTAGTTGTTTTGGTTGTTATTTGTTTCTTTTGGGATCTATCCCCCTTAATTGTCTTGTTAAGGTGGTGGGTTGCCTTTTCTTTGTATCTTGTTCCTTGTTTTGGTTCTTTTAATACATGTTGCCTTTAAAAAAAACAGTAATGCTTGGTTAAGGGGGTTGGCAGTGGGCACGTGAAGGCACGGCAAGGGATCGATCCTGTGCGGGAACACCGCCGTCGGCACCACATGAAGGCACGTGAAGGATCCTACACAGGAAAGTTTCACGCATGAGATGGGGCTTTTTTTTCAACCGTTTAGGCTATTTCTTTAACGTTGGAAAGGTACAAACTGGAAGTGAGTGTGTTGGTGGTTATGAGCCCAGAACAGGATGAAAATAATCAATAGCTTAACTACGTACCAATGAATGGTTACCAGATATCACATGGAATCGTGTTATCACTTTCCAAAGTAAACTATTCGACCCTAATGCCTGGGTATCACGAATATCTACTTAGGATAAGACCAAATGTTTGTTATTGACTTAGGCACAAATCAATAACCCCTTGCGTTTTAGTGTTATATGTTTTCTGTGTGTCCTTTATGCATGATTTGATCTTCCTATTTATAGGTAATATTACTCAACCATAGTCAATGGAATTAAAAGTGATTAGCGGCCCATTAATCCCAATTAATTTGCCTCCATAATAATAGGTAGTAGTGGTTATACGACCAATTAAACGTGGTCATTAATACAGTGTCAGTTATAACTGCTAATTGAATAGGTCAAATCAATTACAACTAAGTTTGAATTCAGTCCAGTGAGTTCGTTATACTCACTGATGAGCTAGTCCCTGAGGACATCTACTCCCTGATGAGACCCTTCAGCCTGAGCTAAACTCATCATCCTGATGAATACCATTCAGTCCAGAGTATCACTCCCTGAAGGAGTGAACTCACTGAACTTCATCATACACTAAATAACACTTAACCACTATATGAGTCAGGGTGTTCAGGGACCTGATGGGTGTACACTCTGTACCTCCTGACCCATTGCCAGGTTTGAACTGAACCCTCAAGTGCACTAAATTTTTCAACAATCCTCCCCAAATTTAGTTCACTTCCTTTGCATGAAAATTAAACAATAAACAAAACATATGCATAAATGAAAATATCCTGAGGATTGAATTTCCATCTTAGTAAATTACACGTTCAAATATTCGAGAATCAGGGTGTTCTAAGAATTGAACCCTTCAACCCATTTGAATACCTGAAGATAAAATACACATACATTTTCAAACACTTAAACGCTCCTGACACTATACAAGCCATGTGTCCATATCTAATTCATAAATGTTGTAAAAGCTAAAAGTCCATAGCTTCCTGAAGCGGCAAAACTTCAACATTCACATAGGTGGTTCCTCTTTATTCATGCTCCTGCCAAGCACTTTTTCAAAGAAATTAACCATTGAGAAGTAAAGACTTCATCCTCCTTTTCAGCAGGTTCCAAGCACAAACCTTGGGATGTTTGTAAAACATGTGCTCCAGTATACTGAATGTTCAGCTTTCCACATTGAACTCAACTCCCAAGTTTCCTCAGGAGGGAGTTGGGTGTCTTAGCATTCAGTGACTATGTTGGACTTTAAATCCATCCCTTTAACAGACTTTAAAACCAAGTTTCTAGCCAATCCCTTCGTCAAGTGATCAGCTAAATTTTGTTGAGATCTAACAAACTCTATAGATACCACCCCATTAATGATAAGCTCACGAATCATGCTATGCCTGACACCTAAGTGTCTAGACTTCCTATTGTACATCTGGCTATAAGCCTTTGCCAATGTAGCAGCACTATCACAACGGATAGAAATAGGTGCTATAGGTTTAGGCCACAATGTAATCTTAAGAAGCAAGTTTCTCAACCATTCAGCTTCTTTACCAGCAGCTGCTAAAGCCACAAATTCATATTCTATTTTTGAACTGGTGATACAAGTTTGTTTCTTGGATGCCCAAGAAATTGCACCTCCACCAAGTAGGAATACCCAGCCACTGGTAGACGAATTGTCTTCAGTGTTACTGATCCAACTTGCATCATTGTATCCTTCCAACACTGAAGGATAATGTTGGGTCAATATTTTACCCAAATATTCCCCACAAGTATTTGACCATAAAATAGCCAAATCACTCACTGAATAATATAGTAAATTGCTATTTCAGTGAGTGATACAAACAAGTCACTAAGTGCACAGTCACTCAGTGAGTTACCTTCAGGATGTTCAGACCGAGTCTAAAAAGAAAGATTCAATCTTTCAGTGAGGCGGTACTCAGTGAATGATCCCTGAGCCAAAAAGAAGGTGATGGAGTTAGTGAGTGATGACAATAACTCACTAACTCCATGAAGCTATCTCTACAACATACTGATAAATATAGGCATGTACTTTCTTGGGAATACAAGCTACAAGAAAGACAAAAGTACAAAAGCAAAAGGAATATTCTGAAGCATATTCCAAGTGGATGACAACTCATCCATCACATGGTGTACCTACCACCATCACATGTGAATTGTACTTTTCCTATATATATGTTTAGTTGTAAAAGAGATAGTTGAGAATTCTAAAATGTAATACTTAGTATTAGTTAGGATTCCCCTCTCATTGTATCTCAAGCTTAGCTTGGATCAATGAGAGTTCATTGTCATTCTAAATGGAGATAATATACCGAAATTATCTCCATAAAGAAGCTGAAGATGTTATCATGTAGTCTAGTTGGTTTGAGTAATCTTGTAACTTTTTTATTCATTATTATTAATGAAGTTCTAACTTATGTTTATCAAGATTTGCTCAATTCCATGGACAAACAAGTGGTATCAGAGCAGGTGGATTTTTCTCTAATCCAGATCCGTTCATGACTGCTGATAACATCATTCAATGTCAAAATTTAGTGTGAAATCTTCAAAAACGGCTACTGTAATTGCAATTTTTGAGGGGGAGTAAAGCACACTGAACTTTGACAAGAATGACAAAGCAAATACACCTACCCACATAACCCACTCCCCACCACACAAATCTTATCAAAACCTTATCCTTTACCCACACAAACAAAAACCCAAAAATATCACACCCCACACCACATCAAAACCACAACAAAATAGGGTGGACCCTGATGTATCAAAATTGAACCAGGTCCCTCATTTAAAACCCAATTTTTTTCATTAATAATAATGAACCTCACTGAATGGAGAACCTTTCTTCTTAGGCTCGGTCTAAGCATCTTGAAGATGACTCACTGAGTGACTATGCACTTAGTGACTTTCTTGTATCACTCACTGAAATAGTAATTTACTATTTTATTCAGTGAGTGATTTGGCTATTTTATGTTCAAATACTTGTGGGAAATATTTGGGTAAAATATTGACCCTACAATCTTCCCCTATTTGAATATACAAATAGCCTGAAAAAAATGGGTTTAAATGAGGGACCTGGTTCAATTTTGATACATCACGGTCCACTGATGAGGCGAAAAATGAACCACTTTTAAGGGGTCTTTTAAGCCCGGATTCGAATTTATTTGATCAAATATTGCCCTGAATCGTTCCTTTTGTGATTTTAGGTACTTTTGGAGTGAATTCTGGAAAAGGAAGCATTTTGGACGTTTTTGGAGCATAAAAGTGAAGAAAACGGCAAAGTCTTAATTTCCCTTGCTGGAAACAGTACCTGACGGCGTCAATTGTTTCTTCATGACAGCGTCAAGAGTAATACAAGAGGTGGAAGTGGCTAAAGTCCGTGACGGCCCAGTACAAGATTACACTAAGGACATGACGGCGTCACCATAGGCCGTCATGGTCCATTTACTAGTGACGGCCTTGAAGATTCTACACATGATGGCGTCACGACTGGATCTAGGTAATCCTATTTCATTATGGGTGGCGATATGACGGCGTCAGAATTTCCTTCTTGACGCCGTCACCTCAGAAAATCTATATATAGTTTTAGAATTTTCATTCATTGTGTGCAACATATTTTGGGAGAAACCCTAGTCCGAACTTTTCAGTGTTTTCAAGGGTTTTTAACCCCTTGATTCCTACATGTCAATTTGAGATAAGTACTCTTTCAATTCAATCAATATGTCTATGTGTTGCTTGAATATATCTTACACTTGTCTTTTAATTAACATGCTAGGCTAGGTTTTCTTGTGTTTGCTTAGATCTAATGAAACCTAACTATTGATTATTGGTTGTTGGTGTGTTATTAAGTGTTAGGATGAATGTTCCATCGATGTTAGGCTTAAGAAAACTGGCTAAACTCCTAATGGTAACCTGCTTGAACGTCTTAAGAAACATGTAACCAATGCGTACTAGGTTATTAAGGTAGTATTTAATGCATAAGCCACTGTTTATAATCCCTATGATTGGGTGCTTTACGCATCGTTGTAGGAGGAGATAAGAGCTTATAGGATTGGGGAAGTACGTACGCCACCCCATGACTTGTTAGGAATACACCCGTCATCCACGCAATTAATATACACACTAATCAACCGGTAAAAGATAGTTAGGGAGTAAGGAAATCTAAGTAAATACGTTTGTCTCCATATAAGTTCATAACCTTTACTTTTATTTATTTCTTTTATTTTATTTTAATTGCATTTTTAGTTATTGGGTTAGTTGATTAACAACTAATTCCGCCCACTCTTCCAAAACCCGAGATTTTACTTGCTTTCAGAAAATATAAAATACAAAAATAATTATCCTTCACCTCTAGATTTAATTTAGAAGGCTTTCTAATCCTAGCGACACTATTCCTAAGCTGAACGATCAATTCTCCGGTACTTGTCACTATACTATACTACAACGATCAGGTACACTGCCTGGTGGGGGTTGTAAGCTTCTCGAGATCCCTCGAGAGGTAAAGCCTGGTGCGATTCCCACGTATCAAGTTTTTGGCGCCGTAGCCCGGGGAATAGTTATTGTCTAGGTTAGGATTTCTTTTAATTAGGTCTACTTGCTAGATTCCTTTCTAGTAAGATTTTTTTTTTAATTTTATTTTTAGGTTTTCTTTAGTCTATCTAATTTCTTCGTGCTTTTGTTCGTAACCTTTACCATCCGACATCATGGAAGGTGGTAACATTTTTGAACACATCAACCCACCACAACAAAACCACCTACAAAACCCACCTATAGCAAACCAACCTCTTAGGCCCCGAACCCTAGGAGAGTATTCCCATCCTAGCCACTAAGGCTATCGAAACACTATTGAGCTCACCGGAGCCAATGTGTCCCCATTGCGATCCGACACCATCCGGTTGGTGCAAAGTGGATGTGCATTTCAGGGACTTCGTTCCGAAGATCCTAATCAACATCTCAAGGACTTCCTTAAAATCGTAGATTCTATAGACCTTGATGCTACAACTAGAGAGTCAACCCGATTACGCCTATTCCAATTCTCTCTATGTGATCAAGCTAGTCAATGGCTTGAACGTTTACCCGCGGGATCCATCACCTCGTGGGATGATCTCACCACTCGTTTCCTTGCTCAATTTTTCCCACCGGGGAGAACTACCACGCTTAGAAATGACATCTTGATGTTCCAACAACGCCAAGGTGAAACCTTCTATGAAGCATGGATTCTATGACCATGTTGATTTTCACACCAAACGTACAATTGATCGAGCCGCTGGAGGCAGGTTGCGTGATAGGAATGCCGAGGAATCTTGGGAAATTATCGAGGAACTTGCCCTCAATAATCAAGAGTTATGGGAAGTTACTCATGTTATTAACTCGGTTATCAACGCAATCTCAACACCTGGGGAAATGCAAATCTCCGAAGAACTCTTGTGCAAACTTGAGGCAAAGGTGGACTTTCTCATGGAAAAATAAAAAAGGCCTTTGAGTCCCAGGCGGGCAACTATCAATTCAGTCTCAACTGCGACAATGTTTTATGAGTCACCATCTAGAGAAAATGTCGAAACCTTTCAAAATTATACTCCACCTTATTCACCTCCTCAAAGCCTTAGCCCGGAATTCAAAGATCGAATGAGAGAATACATGGCAACCCACTCTGAGTGGCTTGCTAAATTCGAGGAAGCCGTGTATAAACAAAAGGAATAGATGCAGGTAAAAATGAAGGAGATGATGAGCCTAGTGTAGGAATACGCAAATCAAAAACCCCAAGAAATGATGTTATTAAGAAAAGAAAGCGCTACCCCCGCTACCCGATTTGTTAATTCTATCACCATTGCCCACGAGGATAGTGAGGAAAAAGAAACCCTTAGTGAACAAACTTTTGAGGAACCGCCAACATCCCAGTCATTAGGTTACTACCTAAAACATGATATAAACAAGAATACTATAAAAAACTGGATAAAGGGCGACGGGCGTAACCAACCCTCCATACAGAAGAGGAAAGAATGGGACGATGAGTATGATACATTACCTGGGGGACCGGTATTCGAGAAACTACTTATCCAAAAGGTAGCTACTAAGCAGATGGCATGTGGGAACTTCGAGATACCAGCCAGCATTGGGGATTTAAAAAATCTGAATACTTTCGCTGACCAAGGATCGGAAGTAAATCTTATGCCCCTAACTATCTACACCCAACTTACCACAGAAATACCTGCCACCACCCGTGTTAGGTTATCTTTCGTTGGTCACTCTTATGTGTATCCTTTGGGAATTGCAGAGGATGTGCTGGTGAACGTTGCAGGATTCATGTATCCTGTTGATTTCATGATCATCGATGATAAAGGGGGTGGGTGCATACCAATAATCCTTGGGGCACCATTCCTTACCACCGCGAGAGCCGTTATTAGATATGAAAGAAGGGAAATTGAGCTTAAGTCTGGAAAAAGAAAGGTTAGCTTCCCCATGACTCCACGATATGCACAGAAAATCTTGATGAAGAGAATGCTCAATAACAACATTGACACATCACCTAATCATGTTAAAAAAAATTCTTGCATGGGAGACAAGGATCAAAAGTTACAAAGAAACTGAGCCTAAGAGAGGCAAAGGCTGCAATAAAATCCACGTTAAGTATGAATGTAATAAACCAACGAAGGATCATGTACCATTTGCGGAAGGAGACATGGTATTTTTAAGACACTCAGAGATGACAATACCTCCCGATGAGCCAAGTCCTTGGTGGTATGGACCATTCTCAATTGAAAGCATACATCAAGAAGGGATAGCCACCTTGAGCAGTCAATTTGGTGGAGGAAAGATTGCGAGTGTCGATCGATTAAGACATTACTGCCACGATAGTGAGGATCATAACTATATGGGATACGTCATCTCGAGAGATGAGGTCACGTAGTAAACCATGACCTTGAGTCTAGCTACAGGACTCGTAAAATAAAGAAAAGCGCTTCTTGGGAGGCAACCCATGTTTTGTGTGATTTTTATTTGTTTGATTGTTATTTGTTTCGTATGCATGCTTTGTTTTTATTGTTGGTAGATCATGTTTCAAACTAAAATTGTGAAGATACTTTATTTTGTTGTTTAATTTCTCTTAACTTCATACAAAGGTATTTTTCAAAAGATAAGTGTAAGAGGAAACCCCAAATTTGTTTCTAAGAACAAAATTGATCATGAATCTCCACAATAATAAATGAACATGTATATTAGTATTGGTTAGAGTCAAATGCTTGTATCAAGTCATAATGATGTTTTGCAAGATTTTCCAGGAAGTAGGACAAAGTTTTTTCAGAAATTTTTCGGAAACTTAACATAAGGATTTCTGCAGATCATTTCTGACGACGTCAAGAATTTCTTCTTGATGGCGTCACGTGTAAAATTCTGGAAATTTTGCTAAATTTGTTTCTCTAACGGAGTCTTTAAGTTTTTGTTAATTCTTTAGTTTTATAAACTCCAGGGAATCTGCAAACATTCATTCAATAAGCATTATATCTTAATTTGCTTTCTAGGACTTGTTAGTATATTTAGATTGCCGCCGATTTTACGCGAGGTTGCCTTTTTTGTTTTCTCAGGTTTAACAGGTTACGTTTGACAAGAAGATGATTTATATTTCTGGAAGGGAAGATTTAATTGTTCATTTTCTTGGAGGAAGATTTAACCTCGTTACCTCACTATCCACACAAAACGAATCAGGGGAGTATTTGCTTTCATTCTGTTACTTATTTTACTTTTGCATCTTTAATTGAACATTGGGGACAATGTTCATCCTAAGTGTAAGGGGAGGGTAAATGATGATACCATATAGGATAATATTTCACTTGAGTTTGTTTGTTTGATGGTAGGTGTGTAATAAAACTATGAGAAACACTTGTTAGTGCAATTTTAGCGCCAAATTTAAATTTTTTTACAACATTTAGGAGTGAAACTTTAGCCTTAGCAAGCGTCTCATGGATAGGAGTTGTATAACTAGCACGAAACCGTACTATTCAAAAAAATTTTCCACCCAAATATGTGAGGTTCGCCTTTAGATTTGATAGGAAAAGCATTTACTATTAGTGCTTATTAGTGTACCGGTAGCATTTAGATTCTAGAACTTGCGTTAGTGATGCATCCCGAGACCGCTGGTGAGACTACATTCGTGTGGTAGGATTTACTACATGATAAGATGCATTAGGATCACCCTTGTGTTAAACCCGTATCATAATTACTTGACCATTTAAGTCATATTACTTGGCTAGCAAAGTCAATTAATTTTTCCCACACCTTAGCGTTGTACTCATTTTTAGTACACGAAACCCCTAGTACACCCCTCCGAGCCTATCTTTTCGTTTCTAACTTTAAGCATCTTACTTAAAGGAAGAATTTGTTACAACCCACTTAAATGTGTAACCAAATCGCCTTAGCCTTCCGTGTATGCACTCATCTTTAGTGCATTATTGTTATTTGTTTAAACCCTTAGTTAATTATCTAATTGGTTACATGGTTGCTAAGTCGAGTCATATCCTTATACATATTGTTTTGGGACAATTGGGACTCATGGGTAAAGTACTTGTGTTATGGAGTAATGGGGAAGAACATCATATATTACCCCCATATGTGCGTTAGTCTTAAAAGTACTTCAAGTGTTTTGATTATCTTAATTCGAGTCATTAGATTAGTTTATTGTAAAGTATATAAAAATTCAAGTGTAAGAGGAATGTTCATTCCCTATGATGTATTATTTTGGATGGTAGGGTAAGAGTGTATGAATAAAAATATATATATATATATATAAAAAAATTCGAAAAAAGAAGGAAAAGAAGAAAAAAAAATAGAAAAGGAAAAGAGAAAAAACATACGGACTACCATCCCGTTTCATTCTATGTTCATTTTAAGTTTTTGTTATTTTTCATTTATTAGCTTAAGTCGAGTCGAGTCTTGGCTTAGCAACGCCATATTATAAATGTAATTTACCAAGATGATTAACTCGCCACCAATGAAAATTGCCTATATCGCACAAAACCGTGTATTCCATATCCTTACACCTAACATTATAACCCTTTGAAAGACCTCTTTGATAGTTTATCCTAGGTGCTTACGCCATGTGGTAGAGGTTTGATCCTTTCCCAAGCCTATGGTAATCTATTTTGCTATAACAGGTAGTGAGAGATGTTTCCCATTTCCATATTGTAATTTATACTTTATTACACCCGAGAGATGTGAGTATCTAAACACTATTTGTGAGGTGCTAGTGTATGACCTCCGTGCTTGTCTTTGGTCTTTAGTGGAATGATTATTTGTTGTAATTACATTTATATTAGTATTAAATGACCTCTAACTTGTATTTTGATTAGAATAAAAGCTCATTTGCTTGAGGACAAGCAAATCTCAAGTGTAAGGGTATTTGATGAGGCGAAAAATGAACCACTTTTAAAGAGTCTTTTAAGCCCGGATTCGAATTTATTTGATCAAATATTGCCCTAAATCGTTCCTTTTGTGATTTTAGGTACTTTTGGAGTGAATTCTGGAAAAGGAAGCATTTTGGACATTTTTGGAGCATAAAAGTGAAGAAAACGGCAAAGTCTTGATTTTCTTTGCTGGGAACAGTACTTGACGGCATCACTTGTTTCTTCATGACGGCGTCAAGAGTAATACAAGAGGTGGAAGTGGCTAAAGTCCGTGACGGCCCAGTACAAGATTACACTAAGGACATGACGGCGTCACCATAGGCCGTCATGGTCCATTTACTAGTGACGGCCTTGAAGATTCTACACATGACGGCGTCACAACTGGATCTAGGCAATCCGAATTCATTATGGGCGGCGATATGACGGCGTCAGAATTTCCTTCTTGACGCCGTCACCTCAGAAAATCTATATATAGTTTTAGAATTTTCATTCATTGTGTGCAACATATTTTGGGAGAAACCCTAGTCCGAACTTTTCAGTGTTTTCAAGGGTTTTTAACCCCTTGATTCCTACATGTCAATTTGAGATAAGTACTCTTTCAATTCAATCAATATGTCTATGTGTTGCTTGAATATATCTTACACATGTCTTTAAATTAACATGCTAGGCTAGGTTTTCTTGTGTTTTCTTAGATCTAATGAAACCTAACTATTGATTATTGGTTGTTGGTGTGTTATTAAGTGTTAGGATGAATGTTCCATCGATGTTAGGCTTAAGAAAACTGGCTAAACTCCTAATGGTAACCTGCTTGAACGTCTTAAGAAACATGTAACCAATGCATACTAGGTTATTAAGGTAGTATTTAATGCATAAGCCACTGTTTATAATCCCTATGATTGGGTGCTTTACGCATCGTTGTAGGAGGAGATAAGAGCTTATAGGATTGGGGAAGTACGTACGCCACCCCATGACTTGTTAGGAATACACCCGTCATCCACGCAATTAATATACACACTAATCAACCGGTAAAAGATAGTTAGGGAGTAAGGAAATCTAAGTAAATACGTTTGTCTCCATATAAGTTCACAACCTTTACTTTTATTTATTTATTTTATTTTATTTTAATTGCATTTTTAGTTATTGGGTTAGTTGATTAACAACTAATTCCGCCCACTCTTCCAAAACCCGAGATTTTACTTGCTTTCAGAAAATATAAAATACAAAAATAATCATCCTTCACCTCTAGATTTAATTTAGAAGGCTTTCTAATCCTAGCGACACTATTCCTAAGCTGAACGATCAATCCTCCGGTACTTGTCACTATACTATACTACAACGATCAGGTACACTGCCTGGTGGGGGTTGTAAGCTTCTCGAGATCCCTCGAGAGGTAAAGCCTGGTGCGATTCCTACGTATCATCCACCTATCTTTTTGTGATTCAGGAACTTGGGTTTAGTTCCTGAGGTTCAAGGGTTCAGGGACTTGGGTTTAGTTCTTGAGGTTCAAGGGTTCAGGGACTTGGGTTTAGTTGCTGAGGTTCAAGGTTTCAGGGACTTGGGTTTAGTTCCTGAGGTTCAAGGGTTCAGGAACTTGGGTTTAGTTCCTGAGGGTTCAGTTGGTGGGTTTAGGAAAGGAGGTTCGCTGACCAGGTTCAATGAGAGAGATTTAGTGACCTAGGGGTCATGGTTCAGGGACCTGGTTCAATTTTGATACATCAGAGTCCACCCTCCTTTTGTGGTTCAGTGACCAGGGGTTAAAGTCACACCCAGTTTAGTGACTGGGTTTCATGGTCAGGGGGATCAATGACCAAGTTCAGTGACTAGGTTCAAACACTGAGGTTCACTTTGTACTTAGGAGGAGGGACCTGGTTCATTTTAGATACATCAGTGTCCACTCAATTTTTCACCTCACTTTCTCAGTATAAAAGGTTACAATATACTAAGTTTCAGTACAACATATCCAGTGAATCTCATGAGTTTACATTTTGTGAGTTGCAACATTTATCACCCTGATGTTACAACAAATTATGAGCCCACCGCGCTTCTGCTGCGCTTCTTTTATACACCATTAGCTTAGTTTCAGCCTGAACGATGCACTCATCGAGTCCACTTCCTGGGTCAGTATCAAACTGACTTTTATCCCATCCCCTTGATGTCGCGACATATCCATGCCTGGACTCATACACTCATTCCAACAACCATATTAACGGCAACATCGCACAAGCTGATATCTATCATCAGCTAACTCTAATCCTAATTAATGGTAATTTTGAGGTTTAGGTGGTGAAATGATTTTGGTTTAGGTTGTTGATTTGGTGTCAGGTTTCGATTAAATGCTTTATCTCCCCCTCAAAAACTAACAACACATAGTAGTTTTTTTTGAAGTTGAAGTATTTAGGTGTGGTGTAGTTTGATGTGAGGGTTTGGTGTGAGGGTTATGGGGCAATGAGTGCTTAATCTCCCCCTCAAAATTTGCGACTCAACGCAATTTTTGAAATCAAGCATTCAAGGTGAGGTTTTGGTTCAAGGTTTGCTCAGTCCAAACAGCATTTAAACCACGCTCCCTGATCTCAGTGTCCAAATACTCCCTGAAGTTTATCAGTGACCTCATGAGTTTAACATGGTTGAAACTTTTCAAACATATCCAGGCTTAGTCGAAAGACATGCCACACTCTTTTACACCCTTTTTCACTTCATGATGAAAGCAGCCCCCTGATGCTTCTTTCTTATCAGCCCAACAAGCAATTCCAAACCCATATCCTTTTCATCTTCTTTGAAGACAAATATCACACATAACAACCAACCACATTACCACATTCACTCCCTGATGGCTTCAGTCCCTGATGTAAAAAAAACATCAGTTTCAGCCGTGAATGTCTTGAGCTCAGCCCAACAGCCATCGGACGTAATTACATAAGCCTATCCGAAAACCACTATCATCTCCATTCGTGGTTTTGACAGCACCACCAACTACTACCACTTTTCCTCGTCACCATCATTAACACCACAAACTCCACTAAAAATCATCAAATCCGATTCAACCTAACACTAAACAAAAATCCCAAACACCAAAAATCCGATTCAAACCTTTTTGATTTCTCATCTGCTTACTTTTTCAAAGTAATAAGCTTCCATCAATTTTGACCTTACCCATCACTTTTCTTACCGCTGATGCCGTGGCTGCTGACTCCAGGATTATACCAGTTACAATTGAGGTGTAACCGGTGGTGCGGTTGTGTGGGATGGTTTTTGGGTTTTCTTTTTTTTTTTTTTTTTTTTTTTTTTTTTTTTTTTTTTATCGATTTGTGATAGTTTTTTTTTTTTTTTTTTTTTTTTTTTTTTTTGAGATTTTTGAGTGGTGATCGATTTGTGTGATAGGGAGGGTAATTTTCAGATTCGTTTTTTTGAGTATGAATCTGTTAGGATTTTTGTGAGATGGGGTTTTTTTGGGGTTTGATGATAAGGTTTGTTTGTGTGGGTAGATTAGGGAGATGATGAACTTTTTGGTTGTGTTGAATCTGGGTTTTTTTTTATGTCGATGTGTTGTGTGTGGTGGATTTGGAAGGATAAGATTGTATATGAGTTGTTTATTCATGTGTGTGATAAGGATAAGGTTGGTGGGGATAAGATATGGGTTTGTGTGGTGGGGTGTGAGTGTTATTGTGGGGTTCAGGGAGGGAAGGGTATCTATTGTCACTCATAAATGTGTCTCTCCCCCTCAAAAATTGCTCTAACAGTAGCAGTTTTTGAAGATTCACATTTATTGCTTTTGAAGAATGTTATCAGTAGCAATTGAACGGATCTGGATTAGAGAAAAATCCACCTGCTCTGATACCACTTGTTGGTCCACGTAATTGAGCAAATCTTGATAAACATAAGTTAGGACTTCATTAATAATAATGAATAAAAGAGTTACAAGATTACTCAAACCAACTAGACTACATGATAACATCTTCAGCTTATTTATGGAGATAATTTCGGTATATTATCTCCATTTAGAATGACAATGAACTCTCATTGATCCAAGCTAAACTTGAGATACAATAAGAGGGGAATCCTAACTAATACTGAGTATTACATTTTAGAATTCACACATATCTCTTTTACAACTAAACATTTATATAGGAAAAGTATCATTCACATGTGATTGTGGTAGGTACACCATGTGATGGATGAGTTGTCATCCACTTGTAATATGCTTTAGAATATTCCTTTTGCTTTTGTACTTTTGTCTTTCTTGTAGCTTGTGTTTATCACAACTCACCATTTCACGTCATTTACAATTTCAGGTCATTTTCCGAAACTTCGACTTTTTACTATTCATAAATCACTATTCATCAAAACACTATTCATCGTTTTACTATTCATCGTTTTCGAGGTCAGTTTGATATTCTGAGAAACTTTTGGGAAATTTACTATTCACCGAACACTATTCATTTCCGGAAAAGTTTTCACTATTCACTTGCATTACTCATTTCATCGTAAATTTAGTTTACGGGTATTCAAATTCGCGTAACCGGATTGGTTTAGGTGCGAATTCATTTCATTAGTGTTAAGTACACTGCATACGGACTGGAGATAGTCTGCATATCATCATAACAGCATTTTCATGTTATACCACTCTCAGGATTTTCAAATTATTACATTCAGTACATTTAACGTTTTTACGTATAAGTATTTATAGTAAACGTTAACACCCGGCTTATACACGACGACTATATCTAAATATTCCCACAATGGTCCCGACATATTTTTATATCCATTTTAACATCATAAAAGTTATAACATTCAGTTACCCAGTATTTTGGAAATTTATTTTATTTATAACGTACGCGTATGAATATAACGACAGTTTTCGTGAAAACTAAACAATAATCACCCGATCACTCAGTAAATGTACCCAACATATTTTTAATATATTTTCAACATTATTATGACTTTATTTCATCCCGGTAAACTTCGTGAACGTTTATTGCTATTAAAACCGGTACCCGATTGTAACTACAAACACAATATAGCACAAATTCATGCAAGGTTTTCTAATTAAATCACAAGCACCCTACCCCCCCCCCCCCCCCCCCTTCTACCCTTGAAAAACCGGCCCATGAGACACCCCTTTAACCTCTAGCATTAATTTCTAGTTTTATACTAATAAACCTCTAAAATCATTTCATTAACCAAAAACCTAAATCATTTCTACACTTTTTAGCTAAGATCAAAAATCATCTTTCTCTTCTTCCTCTTGCAAACCCACGACCCAACCATCACACCAAGATCAAGTGATCATTTTTCATAAGTTATAACATCAAGCTTGTTCATTATCCTTGCCTAATCAAGAATCAAGCAACAAAAACACAAGAACATCAAGCATAATCATCATCTAATCATCTCATTTTTTCAAGTAAGTTATCAACTTTATTTTTTCATGGATCATCTTATTTTTACATGTATTTCATGAGTATCATGCTAAAAACCATGTACAACTAGCTATACCACCATTTATTTTGTCAAAAATGGAACATACAAACCCTAACTTTTTATTTATGAATCCCCTTGCTATAATAACTTGGTTAGGAGTCCATGGCACCCTAAGAAGGTGTATGGTAGGATTAGATTAGCTATGTGGTGATTACAAGAGGTTTGATGATGTTAGAAATTGGTTATAAACCTTGAAAACTTGATTTGGAACCTATTTTAGACATGCTGTCCCGTTTTGTGAAAACCTGGAAAATCAGTAAACACCAAGGAGACTTTGGCAAAATTTTTAGAAAATACTTTCAAAAACGAATCCGTAGGCGAAAGAACGGATTAAAAAGAGTTCATAACGAAGAAGTTATGATTTTTGCAAGATTGTTGACGAAAAGTATTTTCTGGAAAAATAGTTGCTGTTGGACGTTTTTCGTCGGTCAAAAAAAGGCTTTAGACGTAACCCGGAGGAGCCGAGCTTTCCAAAATATATTACTACATACTAAGACGTAACCGTGGACATAAAGAACAAGTAAAACGGACAAGTAACGACAAAGATATTCACGTTTGAATATCGGCTAAACCCATTTATATTTGACAGCTTTTAATAAAAGTGACACAAAAACTACAAAGTACATTTATAAGCTAGAAGTAATATTAAGTACCAAGCTTTATAACTAATGAAGTATTAGTTATTACAAGTATATTTTCATCATTTCAAGGCGATTTTTCAAGGATTACAACCCGAGGATTTCAACACTAACATGGAAACATACGATATATATAAGTATATATATATATTGCAACTAGCTTACTATATTTTCTAATAGCAATATTTTTTCCAAATTCTTGGATTATATATTTTGATAACACAAGTGTTTTTACAAAGAGTAGAGTGGTATAGGAACATGAGCATGGACATTCATAACATCATTTGGTGATCTAAATGAGATCATTCATCATTCATTATAGGTTGCGGCAGTTAACCGATCATTGTTGTTCATTTCATATCATTGCAGTATCATCAGTTGAGGTGAGTATTCATAGCCCCGTATACATTTTTATTGTTTTCAAATCCCACGAGGGAGAATACATTGCACCATTTCAGTACGAGCCCAAGTATCAAAACCTATGTACATAGCTTAAGTAGCTTGTCTGCCATGTGATAAGTCCCCTGTAACATCATGAACCGTTAATTTACCGCTAAGCGAGAGTGAGTGGATAGATCTATCGAGGGTGACGCCTCCATCCGTGGTAGTGATTACCAACAGTAAGCGGATGCATGTCATGTCTTTTACATTTGAGTGTTTGGCAGAACATTCGGGAGGGGCATAGAATTTCATCAGTCATAGCTTCGGTGTCATGAGCTTAAGGCTATTGTACTATTTTACGTGACTTTTGTCATGCATTTATACTTGTGGTGGCCGTACAAACATTATATTTCATAAACCTATGATTATTCACCAACATTCGTGTTGACCGTTTTCGCAATGTATTTTCAGGTAACTAAGGCATCATCATCATATTACATGCATGGAGTCACATTAGGGTGTGCCAGGGATGACGCACTACATTTTGGATTTTTCATGCACTTGTGTAAATTATCGTTTGACATTTCCTGAACTTGTTTTCTGTAAACGTTTCAACTTTGGGGACCTATGTTTTGTAGCACTGGATGCTTTTAAATAAATCAAACGATATGTATTTTCCAAACGACACTTTAGGTCGTTCAATATTTCCTTGTTATGGTGCTATGACAGTTACACCCTCAGGCATTCCATTCCGCTGCAAGTCAGGTAAATTGGGGGTGTGACAGATTGGTACCAGAGCTAAGGTTATAGAGAACTAGGATGTATCATTGACCCTAGACTATAACCACATTATCATAGCATCTCATCATTTCATCATATGTGCATGTTCATTGTTTATGGTGATTTCATTACGAGTTATTTATTTTATTTCACCTTGATTATCACAGAACCATGTCTGCAAACCCAAATGTTGTTATACTGTACACCATCATAGACTCCGATATTGAAGGCTCTATGTCTTCTACTGCCCGTTCACCACCACCTATTCCTCTTGCACCTGTGTTGCCACTTTTGGCATCAGATGGTGACACCGAGCCTTTCGAGGAAGAGGAGACGGCTCCTACTCCTCATGTCCATCCTACTGTACCACTTGATGTCACCCGTGTACCCACAGATATACCATCTCCTACCACCACTATCCAGTCTGAGCCGAGACTTATGTTTCGTAGGGATAAGACTATCCAGGTTGCTAGTAAGAGAGTTCGTTATGCTACATCTACTTATAGGACCCTACCTAGTCCTACCGTGCCTACACCACCACCAGCCATACCCACTGCTACCCCTATATCCACCTCACTATTGCCACTTAGGAAGCGTGTTAGGTTTACCACTCCAGATTCACCTACCACTACAGAGTCAGAATCAGCAGAACCACCACCAGTATACCACGTAGGTGAGAGTTCTAGAGCGGCTGCGGCTAGGAGCCCTACAGCCGTCACATTAGAGGATCAGATGGGTGCTCAGCAGGAGCAAGTAGATAGGTTGGGGTATAGAGTTGATGAGATCATTACTACTCGACTTGAGACTGTCGAGGAGCAGGTTGAGGAGTTGGTTCAGGGCAGGGTTGGTATTGATGTGTCATACCATGGACTTGAGGCACGACAGTTGAGGCATCAGGAGGAGATTGAGCTGCTTAGGGATGAGTTACCTGAGATTAGAGATAGAGCTCAGGCGACACAGGAGACTCAGTGGGAGCAGGTAGATCAGTTGGCATTGCTTCGAGAGAGGTTGGTCATTTTGGAGGGCAGGGATGTTTCTTCTCAGTTACGAGTTCAGCATCTGGAGGAGATCGTGGTTGCGATGGATCGTGAGATTCGCCGCTTGAGGGGAGAGCCTGGAGCATCTGGAGCTCCTGGACCGTCTAGAGCACCTGGAGGAGCATAGACATAGACTAGTATTATATTAGCTTTTACTATTTCCTAGTCCCGAGGTGTGGGACGTAGTTCAAGAACTTGTAGTCTTTTGGTTGTTGTACAAACAAATATATCAAGTGCGACTCTACTATGTTGGAAATGTTGTGCTATATATATATATCGGTCTACGTCGACCGAAATTTTCATGTATTATATTCATGTGTTGTGATTATAATTATGATGTTTCATGGTTGCTCTTTATGGTTAACGTATTTATACTTGTTGTGGTTGTATCTATACGTGTCGTGGTTGTATTATTACAGGTTGTGGTTGTACTCGTACATGTCATGGTTGTATTTATACTTGTTGTGGTTGTATATATACATGTTGTGGGCGTATATTTTTGTACGATGACTATTTCTATTATAGTTTTCTCATGGTTGTTGTCGATTATTATTTATCAGAAGTATGGCGCCAAAGAAGGCAAAGGTTACATCGGAAACACCCGCTATGACACAAGCAGCTATCCGCAAGTTGGTCAGGGATAGTGTAGCAGAAGCTCTAGAGACTGAGAGAGCTGAAGTTGCTGCTAGGACTGCTGAGGTTCCACCTACTGCTGAAGTGGTTCAACCCACTACTGTGCGTGAATGTACTTAGAAGGATTTCAAGATTAGTGATCCTATCAAGTATAAGGGCACTGAGGGAGCGGTTGCTTTAATCCGCTGGTTTGAGAAGACTGAGAACGTCTTTCTCATGTGTGGTTGTCAGGAGGTTAACAAGGTAAAGTTTGCTACAGGTATGCTGCTGGATGAAGCCATGTCTTGGTGGAATTCGTATGCTCAACCCATTGGTATGGAGAATGCTTACAAACTTACTTGGGCTGAATTCAAAAAGCTGATGACCAAGAAGTTTTGCCCTCGTACTGAGGTGCAAAAGTTAGAAACAGAATTCTACCAGTTAGTAACTAAAGGAGATGATATTGAAACTTATATCAGGAAGTTTCAGGAGTTGGCTACACTGTGTCCAACTATGGTTCCGGACGCTGAGAAAGAGATGGAGAACTTTACTGGGGGATTACCCGAAAGCATCCGAGGGGATGTGATGTCTTTCGACCCACAAACAATGGAGGAGGCCATTCGTATAACTCAGAAACTTATGGTCCAAGTGTTGAAAGGAAAGTCTGCTGCAAACAACAACAATAACCGTTCCAACAACACCAACTACAACAACAATCGAAACAACAACAACAACAACAACAACTATAACAATAACCGAAACCGCAACTACCCCAATAACCAAAACAACAATAACAACAAGAGGAAGTTTGATAATAACCAAGGTGGGAATGCTAACCAACCAGCACCTAAGAGGCAGGAAGTGGCAAAGGTTTATGCTGCAGGACCAACAGAAGGAAAAGGATATGCTGGAAAACTACCCAAGTGTAACAAATGTCGAACTCATCATAACCCTGGGAATTGTCCTAGAGCTTGTCAGAACTGTGGAAAGGTCGGTCATTGGACTAAGGACTGCAAAACACCACGAGGAATAATTAATCAGAACCAACCAGGAGCATGTTATGGTTGTGGAGAGTTGGGTCATTTCCAGTACAATTGCCCAAAGAGGAATGATCAAAGAACTGGGAATCAGGGAGGAGTAGCTCGAGGAAGGGCTTATGTTATGGGAGGAGAAGATGCCCGTGAGGACCCGAATGTTGTTACGGGTACGTTCCTCGTTAATAATCGTTATGCATCCATTTTATTTGATTCAGGAGCGGATAGAAGTTTTGTTTCTATTACATTTGCACCTTTACTTAACATAGAACCAACTACCTTAGACATTCCCTACATTGTTGAATTAGCCGATGGGTCTTTAGTTAACACAAACACCGTTATCCGTGGTTGCACCATCAATTTCCTAAATCACTCATTCAATATAGACCTTATGCCCGTAGAACTTGGAAGTTTTGACGTTGTTATCGGTATGGATTGGTTGTCTCGACATCGTGCAAGGATCATTTGTGATGAGAAAGTTGTTCATCTTTCTTATGGAGGTGAAACTTTGGTTGTTCGCGGGGAGCGAAGTGGAACTAGACTCAGTATCATATCATGCATTAAAACCGAGAAGTACATAAAGAAGGGTTGTTATGCATTCTTGGCACACATAACGGAAAAGAAGTCAGATGAGAAACGACTTGAAGATGTGCCAATTGTTAAGGAATTTCCAGAAGTTTTTCCTGAAGAATTACCAGGACTGCCACCTACACGTCAGGTTGAGTTTCAGATTGAGTTGGTGCCAGGGGCTGCACCAATTGCACGAGCACCATATAGACTTGCACCTTCTGAAATGCAAGAATTGTCTAACCAGTTACAAGAGCTTTTAGACAAAGGATTCATTAGACCAAGTTCTTCGCCTTGGGGAGCACCGGTTTTGTTTGTGAAGAAGAAGGATGGATCTTTCAGAATGTGCATAGACTATCGTGAGCTGAACAAGTTAACGGTGAAGAATCGTTATCCACTACCAAGGATTGATGACTTGTTTGATCAGCTACAAGGTTCCTGTTTTTATTCTAAGATTGATTTAAGATCAGGTTACCATCAACTCAGAGTTCGGGAAGAAGATATCCCGAAGACAGCATTCAGAACACGTTATGGTCATTATGAGTTTCAAGTGATGCCTTTTGGATTAACCAATGCACCTGCGGTATTCATGGATCTCATGAACAGAGTATGCAAACCATATCTTGATAAGTATGTGATTGTGTTCATTGACGATATCCTGATTTATTCCAAGAGTAAGGAAGAGCATGAAGCACACCTCAGAACAATATTGGAACTACTCAAGAAGGAGCAATTGTATGCCAAATTTTCAAAGTGTGACTTTTGGATACAAAGAGTTCAATTTCTTGGCCATGTCATTGATAGCCAAGGATTACAAGTCGACCCAGCAAAGATTGAGGCAGTAAAGGATTGGGCTACGCCTAAGTCTCCTACAGAAATTCGTCAATTCTTAGGACTTGCAGGATATTACAGAAGGTTTATCGAAGGGTTTTCTAAGATAGCGAAGTCGCTGACTAAGCTGACACAAAAGAATCAGAAGTACGAGTGGGGAGAGAAACAAGAATCTGCATTTCAGTTATTGAAGCAGAAGCTTTGTAGTGCACCGATTTTGTCACTACCAGAAGGTATTGAGAACTTTGTGGTATATTGCGATGCTTCGCATAAAGGACTTAGAGCTGTGCTAATGCAAAACGAGAAGGTGATAGCTTATGCATCTAGACAGCTTAAGACACACGAGAAGAATTACACTACACACGACTTGGAGTTGGGTGCTGTTGTTTTTGCACTCAAGATTTGGAGACACTACCTTTATGGTACTAAATGTGTAATTTTTACCGACCACAAGAGCTTACAGCATATACTTGATCAGAAGGAACTTAACATGAGACAACGTCGTTGGCTAGAATTGTTGAGTGATTACGATTGTGAAATCCGATATCACCCAGGAAAAGCAAATGTCGTAGCAGATGCACTTAGCAGAAAGGAACGACTCAAACCTTTGAGGGTCAGGTCATTAGGAATGACTATTATTTCACCATTACCATCAAAAATCTTAGAAGCTCAGATTGAGGCTCTCAAGGAGGAAAATCGGCCACAGGAGAAACTTTATGGTATGCCAGAAAACAAGAATGGTTTCGTTAAGAGAGCAGATGGAGTGTTATGCTTCAAGGATCGAAGTTGGATACCACTCTATGGTGGAGTACGAGATTTGATTATGCATGAATCACATAAGTCAAAGTACTCTATTCACCCAGGTTCTGACAAGATGTATCAGGATCTCAAAAAGCTGTATTGGTGGCCGAACATGAAAGCAGAAATAGCTACGTACGTCAGCAAATGTCTTACTTGTGCTAAAGTGAAAGCTGAGTACCAGAAACCGTCAGGACTACTTCAACAACCAGAAATTCCACAATGGAAGTGGGAACGTATTACAATGGACTTTGTTACTAAATTACTCAAGACGTCAGGAGGTTTCGATGCTATATGGGTAATTGTTGATCGTCTTACTAAATCAGCACATTTCATACCCATTAGAGAGACTTATTCCATGGAACAGCTTGCCAGACTTTATGTCAAGGAAATAGTCTCGAGGCATGGGGCACCAGTTTCTATCATTTCAGACAGGGATAGTCGTTTTACTTCAAACTTTTGGAAGTCATTACCAGATTCCTTTGGATCCAAGTTAGACATGAGCACTGCTTACCATCCACAGACTGATGGTCAGAGTGAGAGAACTATTCAGACACTGGAGGACATGCTGCGAGCGTGTGTGATTGACTTTGGGAATGGTTGGGCTAACCATTTGCCATTAATCGAGTTCTCTTATAACAACAGTTACCATTCAAGTATTAAAGCAGCACCATTTGAGGCATTGTATGGTCGTAAGTGTCGTTCACCAGTTTGTTGGGCAGAAGTTGGAGAGGTACAATGCACAGGTCCAGAGATGGTTAGGGAAACAACAGAAAAGATAATACAGATTCGAGATAGGCTTGAAACAGCTAGAAGTCGACAGAAGAGTTATGCAGATGTTAGACGTAAACCATTGGAATTCCAGGTTGGAGACAAGGTCATGTTGAAAGTCTCGCCTTGGAAGGGCGTGATACGATTTGGAAAGCGTGGGAAGTTGAATCCGAGATACATTGGTCCATTTAAGATACTGGAAAGGATTGGTCCAGTAGCTTACAAGCTTGAACTACCATCAGAACTCAGCAACGTACATAATACATTTCATGTCTCAAACCTCAAGAAATGCCTTTCAGATGAGTCTTCAGTTATACCATTAGAAGAGATTCAGCTAGATGACAAGCTTAACTTTGTGGAGGAACCAGTTGAAATCATGGACCGAGAGGTCAAACAGTTAAAGCAGAGTAGAATTCCGATCGTTAAGGTTCGCTGGAATTCTCGAAGAGGTCCTGAGTTTACATGGGAACGAGAGGACCAAATGCAACGCAAGTATCCACACCTTTTCACCAAACCTATTACCGAGACCAACACTAGCTGAATTCAGGGACTGAATTCCTATTTGGGTGGGCGGATGTCACAACTCACCATTTCACGTCATTTACCATTTCAGGTCATTTTCCGAAACTTCGACTTTTTACTATTCATAAATCACTATTCATCAAAACACTATTCATCGCTTTACTATTCATCGTTTTCGAGGTCAGTTTGATATTCTGAGAAACTTTTGGGAAATTTACTATTCACCGAACACTATTCATTTCCGGAAAAGTTTTCACTATTCACTTGCATTACTCATTTCATCGTAAATTTAGTTTACGGGTATTCAAATTCGCGTAACCGGATTGGTTTAGGTGCGAATTCATTTCATTAGTGTTAAGTACACTGCATACGGACTGGAGATAGTCTGCATATCATCATAACAGCATTTTCATGTTATACCACTCTCAGGATTTTCAAATTATTACATTCAGTACATTTAACGTTTTTACGTATAAGTATTTATAGTAAACGTTAACACCCGGCTTATACACGACGACTATATCTAAATATTCCCACAATGGTCCCGACATATTTTTATATCCATTTTAACATCATAAAAGTTATAACATTCAGTTACCCAGTATTTTGGAAATTTATTTTATTTATAACGTACGCGTATGAATATAACGACAGTTTTCGTGAAAACTAAACAATAATCACCCGATCACTCAGTAAATGTACCCAACATATTTTTAATATATTTTCAACATTATTATGACTTTATTTCATCCCGGTAAACTTCGTGAACGTTTATTGCTATTAAAACCGGTACCCGATTGTAACTAAAAACACAATATAGCACAAATTCATGCAAGGTTTTCTAATTAAATCACAAGCACCCTACCCCCCCCCCCCCTTCTACCCTTGAAAAACCGGCCCATGAGACACCCCTTTAACCTCTAGCATTAATTTCTAGTTTTATACTAATAAACCTCTAAAATCATTTCATTAACCAAAAACCTAAATCATTTCTACACTTTTTAGCTAAGATCAAAAATCATCTTTCTCTTCTTCCTCTTGCAAACCCACGACCCAACCATCACACCAAGATCAAGTGATCATTTTTCATAAGTTATAACATCAAGCTTGTTCATTATCCTTGCCTAATCAAGAATCAAGCAACAAAAACACAAGAACATCAAGCATAATCATCATCTAATCATCTCATTTTTTCAAGTAAGTTATCAACTTTATTTTTTCATGGATCATCTTATTTTTACATGTATTTCATGAGTATCATGCTAAAAACCATGTACAACTAGCTATACCACCATTTATTTTGTCAAAAATGGAACATACAAACCCTAACTTTTTATTTATGAATCCCCTTGCTATAATAACTTGGTTAGGAGTCCATGGCACCCTAAGAAGGTGTATGGTAGGATTAGATTAGCTATGTGGTGATTACAAGAGGTTTGATGATGTTAGAAATTGGTTATAAACCTTGAAAACTTGATTTGGAACCTATTTTAGACATGCTGTCCCGTTTTGTGAAAACCTGGAAAATCAGTAAACACCAAGGAGACTTTGGCAAAATTTTTAGAAAATACTTTCAAAAACGAATCCGTAGGCGAAAGAACGGATTAAAAAGAGTTCATAACGAAGAAGTTATGATTTTTGCAAGATTGTTGACGAAAAGTATTTTCTGGAAAAATAGTTGCTGTTGGACGTTTTTCGTCGGTCAAAAAGAGGCTTTAGACGTAACCCGGAGGAGCCGAGCTTTCCAAAATATATTACTACATACTAAGACGTAACCGTGGACATAAAGAACAAGTAAAACGGACAAGTAACGACAAAGATATTCACGTTTGAATATCGGCTAAACCCATTTATATTTGACAGCTTTTAATAAAAGTGACACAAAAACTACAAAGTACATTTATAAGCTAGAAGTAATATTAAGTACCAAGCTTTATAACTAATGAAGTATTAGTTATTACAAGTATATTTTCATCATTTCAAGGCGATTTTTCAAGGATTACAACCCGAGGATTTCAACACTAACATGGAAACATACGATATATATAAGTATATATATATTGCAACTAGCTTACTATATTTTCTAATAGCAATATTTTTTCCAAATTCTTGGATTATATATTTTGATAACACAAGTGTTTTTACAAAGAGTAGAGTGGTATAGGAACATGAGCATGGACATTCATAACATCATTTGGTGATCTAAATGAGATCATTCATCATTCATTATAGGTTGCGGCAGTTAACCGATCATTGTTGTTCATTTCATATCATTGCAGTATCATCAGTTGAGGTGAGTATTCATAGCCCCGTATACATTTTTATTGTTTTCAAATCCCACGAGGGAGAATACATTGCACCATTTCAGTACGAGCCCAAGTATCAAAACCTATGTACATAGCTTAAGTAGCTTGTCTGCCATGTGATAAGTCCCCTGTAACATCATGAACCGTTAATTTACCGCTAAGCGAGAGTGAGTGGATAGATCTATCGAGGGTGACGCCTCCATCCGTGGTAGTGATTACCAACAGTAAGCGGATGCATGTCATGTCTTTTACATTTGAGTGTTTGGCAGAACATTCGGGAGGGGCATAGAATTTCATCAGTCATAGCTTCGGTGTCATGAGCTTAAGGCTATTGTACTATTTTACGTGACTTTTGTCATGCATTTATACTTGTGGTGGCCGTACAAACATTATATTTCATAAACCTATGATTATTCACCAACATTCGTGTTGACCGTTTTCGCAATGTATTTTCAGGTAACTAAGGCATCATCATCATATTACATGCATGGAGTCACATTAGGGTGTGCCAGGGATGACGCACTACATTTTGGATTTTTCATGCACTTGTGTAAATTATCGTTTGACATTTCCTGAACTTGTTTTCTGTAAACGTTTCAACTTTGGGGACCTATGTTTTGTAGCACTGGATGCTTTTAAATAAATCAAACGATATGTATTTTCCAAACGACACTTTAGGTCGTTCAATATTTCCTTGTTATGGTGCTATGACAGTTACACCCTCAGGCATTCCATTCCGCTGCAAGTCAGGTAAATTGGGGGTGTGACAGATTGGTACCAGAGCTAAGGTTATAGAGAACTAGGATGTATCATTGACCCTAGACTATAACCACATTATCATAGCATCTCATCATTTCATCATATGTGCATGTTCATTGTTTATGGTGATTTCATTACGAGTTATTTATTTTATTTCACCTTGATTATCACAGAACCATGTCTGCAAACCCAAATGTTGTTATACTGTACACCATCATAGACTCCGATATTGAAGGCTCTATGTCTTCTACTGCCCGTTCACCACCACCTATTCCTCTTGCACCTGTGTTGCCACTTTTGGCATCAGATGGTGACACCGAGCCTTTCGAGGAAGAGGAGACGGCTCCTACTCCTCATGTCCATCCTACTGTACCACTTGATGTCACCCGTGTACCCACAGATATACCATCTCCTACCACCACTATCCAGTCTGAGCCGAGACTTATGTTTCGTAGGGATAAGACTATCCAGGTTGCTAGTAAGAGAGTTCGTTATGCTACATCTACTTATAGGACCCTACCTAGTCCTACCGTGCCTACACCACCACCAGCCATACCCACTGCTACCCCTATATCCACCTCACTATTGCCACTTAGGAAGCGTGTTAGGTTTACCACTCCAGATTCACCTACCACTACAGAGTCAGAATCAGCAGAACCACCACCAGTATACCACGTAGGTGAGAGTTCTAGAGCGGCTGCGGCTAGGAGCCCTACAGCCGTCACATTAGAGGATCAGATGGGTGCTCAGCAGGAGCAAGTAGATAGGTTGGGGTATAGAGTTGATGAGATCATTACTACTCGACTTGAGACTGTCGAGGAGCAGGTTGAGGAGTTGGTTCAGGTAACTAAGGCATCATCATCAT
Organism: Artemisia argyi; assembly: GCA_030686995.1. Classification (NCBI taxonomy): domain Eukaryota; kingdom Viridiplantae; phylum Streptophyta; class Magnoliopsida; order Asterales; family Asteraceae; genus Artemisia; species Artemisia argyi. The sequence goes on along the minus strand of CM060709.1, from coordinate 131,077,709 downwards.
ATTACATGCATGGAGTCACATTAGGGTGTGCCAGGGATGACGCACTACATTTTGGATTTTTCATGCACTTGTGTAAATTATCGTTTGACATTTCCTGAACTTGTTTTCTGTAAACGTTTCAACTTTGGGGACCTATGTTTTGTAGCACTGGATGCTTTTAAATAAATCAAACGATATGTATTTTCCAAACGACACTTTAGGTCGTTCAATATTTCCTTGTTATGGTGCTATGACAGTTACACCCTCAGGCATTCCATTCCGCTGCAAGTCAGGTAAATTGGGGGTGTGACAGTGTTCCCAAGAAAGTTCATGCCTATATTTATCAGTATGTTGTAGAGATAGCTTCAGGGAGTTAGTGAGTTATTGTCATCACTCACTAACTCCATAACCTTCTTCTTTGGCTTAGATCACACTCACTGAGTACCGCCTCACTGAATGGATAACCTTTCTTCTTAGGCTCGGTCTAAGCATCTTGAAGATGACTCACTGAGTGACTATGCACTTAGTGACTTGCTTGTATCACTCACTGAAATAGTAATTTACTATTTTATTCAGTGAGTGATTTGACTATTTTATGTTCAAATATTTGTGGGAAATATTTGGGTAAAATATTGACCCAACAGATAACCAGTATATGAGAGACTATAATTCATAGTTCTCTTCAAATACTTCAGTACCCTCTGAATTGCTTGCCAGTGCTGAGCACTAGGATTACTAGTATACCTGCTCAGTTTACCCACATCAAAAGCAATGTCAGGCCTTGTACAAGTCATGGCATACATCAGGCAGCCAATCACCCTGGAATACTCAAGTTGAGATACAGCTTTGCCAGTATTCAGCATAAGCTTCTCAGTGGTATCCATGGGAGTACACACTGGAGTACAATCAAAGCAATTAAATTTCTTCGTTACATTCTCTATGTAATGAGACTGAGAAATTGATATACCATTGCTTTCATGTTTGATCCTTATACCAAGGATAACATCAGCCTCCCCCATGTCCTTCATGGAGAACTTTGATGACAAGAATTCCTTTGTCAGGTCAACCTGATTTTGATCAGTGCCAAAGATCAGCATGTCATCAACATATAGACAAATGATGACCCCTTTACTAGATTCATCAAATTTGCTATATACACATTTGTCAGCCTGGTTAAGAACATAACCATTAGACAAAACCACTTCATCAAATTTTTGATGCCAATGCTTAGGTGCCTGTTTCAGTCCATAAAAAGACTTAATCAGTTTACACACCTTGTTTTCATTGTCTGGCAAGATGAAGCCCTGAGGTTGGTTCATATAAACCTCCTCATCCAATTCACCATTCAAGAAAGCTGTCTTCACATCCATCTAATGAATAATCAGATTGTGAATTGATGCCAAAGCAATCAGCAATCTTATGGTACTGATACGTGCCACAGGGGCACAAGTATCAAAGTAGTATATCCCTGACTTTTTTTTAAAGCCCTGAATGACTAGTCTACCCTTGAACTTTTCAATAGTTCCATCTACCTTCATTTTCCTTTTGAAAATCCATTTGCAACCAAGAGGTTTGCAACCTGGTGGTAGATCAACCAACACCCAAGTGTTGTTGCCCATGATGGAGTCAATTTCATCATTTATTGCTTCTTTACAGAAAACAACATCCTGGGACTTCATTGCTTCTTCAAATGTTTTGGGATCATACTCAACAATGAAGCAATAAGAATATTGGTCAGACATCTCATCCTTTGTACCTTCAATTAAATATAATTGAAACTCAGGTCCAAATGACTTTGGAGTCCTGACCCTTTTTCTCTTCCTGGGCTCAGGTTGTTGAACCACAACTTCATCAGGGGCCTGAGATGATAATTCATCGGGGACCTCTGATACACCAATGTCATCAGTTCCATTTGGAATCCTGTAACTTGGTCTAGGGACTGATGAGAATCTATTCTCATCAAATAGTACATCCCTTGATTCAATTATTTAATTAATTGAAACATGTTCATTATGTTCAATAACATAGAACCTATATACCTTGGAATGCTCAGCATATCCAACAAAGATACATTCAATGCCCCTTTCACCCAAAGTTTTTAATTTTGGATCAGGGAGTCTTACAACAGCCCTACAACCCCAAACCCGGAGATAATTCAGGTTGGGTTTCTTTTTAGTCCAGAGTTCATAAGGGGTAACCTTGTTCCATTTGTTCGGAACCCTATTAAGTAAATAGCAAGCTGTTAACATAGCTTCACCCCAGAACCCTTGACTCAGTCCTGAGTAGGACAACATGGAATTAACCATCTCCTTCAAGTACCTTGTTTTTCCTTTCAGAGATACCATTTTGTTGAGGAGTATAGGGAGCAGTCGTTTCATGGATTATACCAACAGACTGAAAATACAGAGTATCCATGTATTCACCTCCCCTATCAGTCCTGAATCTTTTGATCAAAAACCCAAGTTGCAATTCAACTTCAGTTTTAAATACCTTGAATTTATCTAATGCTTCATCCTTGGTATGTAAGAGATAGACATAACAAAACCTAGAAGCATCATCAATAAATGTCACAAAGTACTTCTTATTCCCCAAAGAGGGAGTGGCATGCAAGTCACACAGGTCACTGTGTATAAGCTCCAAGAGCTCAGTCTCACGTTTAACACCCTGAAAAGGTTTCATAGTAATTTTGATCAACATGCAAGGTTTACACTTTTCAGTGTCCATGTCAAATGCTGGGATTAACCCATCCTTAGACATATCTTGCATCCTTTTAAAATTTACATGGCCAAGTCTAGCATGCCACAGGGTAGAGTCATTCAGTTTAGAGGTTGACATAAAGGCTGAATTTACAATGTCAGTGACAATAGTAAGCCTGAACGTTTGATTACACAAATAGCCAAAACCAATAAACACACCATGTTTGGACAATATAAATTTATCAGATTCAATAACTTGTTTATATCCATGATTATTCAAAACACTACTTGAAACCAAGTTCTTCCTTATATCAGAAACATGAATAACATTAAACAAAGTTACAATCTTTCCAGAACTAAAACTAAAATCTACACAACCACGACCATGCACCAAGGCTGTTGACTCATTTCCCATGCGAAGAATAGATCCATCATTCAGTGACTCATAAGTCTTGAAACAACATCTATCTTTGCACACATGAACAGTTGCTCCAGAGTCAACCCACCACGCAACATCATCATCCTGCACATAGTTAGATTCAGATACATATGTAACATAATAAACCTGAAGAGATTCATTAAACATATTCTCACCTTTCAGTGAGTTGGCTGGACCACCACTTCCTGAACCACTAGTGCTTGAACCATTGGATTTACCTCTAATCTTAACACCTTTGCAATCCCTTTTAATGTGACCAGATTTGCCACATTTCCAACAAGTAGGTGTTGCCTTCTTGTTAGGATCAGCCCTTGTGTTATCCTGATGTTTACGTTTGCCTTTGTTGTCATTGTACCTGGTGGAATTGTTATGTTCCACCATATTGACAACAGATGCACCAGTAGCATTGCTACTTTTTGGCTTGTCATTATCCTGCGCCATGAGGGATTCCTCAATACGCAGATGACTACCCAACTGAACAAGTGTTAGTTCTTCCTTCTTATGTTTCAAGGTATGCTTGAAATCTTTCCAAGAAGGAGGGAGATTGTCAATGATACAAGAAACTGAAATAGCCTCATCCATGTTCATTTTGTGTTGTGTAAACCTTCAAAGTATTCCAAGAAGTTCATTGTATTGTTCCATAACTGGTCTTGAATCAGTCATTTTGTAATTTGTGAAATTACTTACAAGAAACTTCTTACTTGAAGCATCCTCAACCATATATTTGGCATCCAAGGAATCCCACAGTTCTTTGGAAGATTCAACATTCTGATAAATGTCAAAAAGAGAATCAGACATACCATTGAGGATTAAACCTCTGCAGACATAATCATCATTATCTCATTTGCTTCTTTTTCTTATCTGATCTACAGTAGCATCATCCCCATGATCTTCAGGAATAGCAGTGCTTAGAACATACACCACATTCATGCTTGATAGCAAGAAGTGCATCTTCTTTTGCCATCTTCTGAAATCAACACCTTCAAACTTTTCCAATTTGGAAAAGTTAGCAGCCATATGCCTCATAGCAGCAGCCATTGATTATCACAAAATAGTTTACTTTGATTATTGGTGGTTATGAGCCCAGAACAGGATGAAGATAATCAATAGTCTAACTACGTACCAATGAATGGTTACCGGATATCACTTAGAATCGTGTTATCACTTTCCAAAGTAAACTATTCGACCCTAATGCCTGGGTATCACGAATATCTACTTGGGGTAAGACCAAATGTTTGTTATTGAATTAGGCACAAATCAATAACCATTTGCGTTTTAGTGTTATATGTTTTTTGTGTGTCCTTCATGCATGATTTGATCTTCTTATTTATAGGTAAGATTACTCAACCCTAGTCAATGGAATTAAGAATGATTAACGGCCCATTAATCCCAATTAATTTGCCTCCATAATAATAGGTAGTAGTGGTTACACGACCAATTAAACGTGGTCATTAATACGGTTATAACTGCTAATTGAATAGGTCAAATCAGTTACAACCAAGTTTGAATTCAGTCCAGTGAGTTCGTTATACTCACTGATGAGCTAGTCCCTGAGGACATCTACTCCCTGATGAGATCCTTCAGCCTGAGCTGAACTCATCATCCTGATTAATACCATTCAGTCCAGAGTATCACTCCCTGAAGGAGTGAACTCACTGAACTTCATCATACACTGAATAAACTTAACCACTATATGAGTCAGGGTGTTCAGGGACCCGATGGGTGTACATTCCGTACCTCCTGACCCATTGCCAGGTTTGAAGTGAACCCTCAAGTGCACTAAATTTTCCAACTGAGTGAAGGTATGCAGTGAGTGACCCATTGCCAACAAAAAAAATGAGTGAGTGATGGAAATGTAAGTGAATGATATGGCATAAAAAGATTTGTTGAGAGTGAGTGACAGGATTTTAGGTGAGTGATGAGTTGCCAACCCCTAATAAGGCATTAATAAGACCCTTTCATCTTACAGAGGCATTATAAGATGCTTCTACATTCATCAATTTGTGCCTATATAAAAAGTCTACAAAGAAGGTATATGGGAGTATGAAATTTGTTGACGGCAAATTTTATATCACTCTCCTAAATCCCATCTCTAAACAAACCACAAAAACAACCACCTCATCACCAAACATCTACACTTTTTGAAACAATCAACAAAAATAAAAAGGATCTCAGTGTTGCTTTCTTATATATCACTAAAGAGATATAAAGATCTTTATAGATCTATACAAACTGAAAGTCAACTCATCATCAATCTGTAAGAGAAAACCGAAAGTATACCTACCGGAGACCTTTTTTCTCAAGATCTTGAAGATGACAACATGTTGGTTCTGTTCATGGGCGTTTAACAAGAAAAGGTAATTGCAAAAGAGAGATGTAATAGGCGTTTCCAAGTTTGAGAAGGGTTGCGTGTTTGTGAAAGATGGACTAGGGTTGTAAGGTGTGAGTAGATTTAGGGTTAACAAATTGCATACATGTATTTCGTTAGTGTCCTTGAGCCGGGTATACAGTATACACACTAAGTGAGTTGGACCAGGTTGTGTTGTGCTATTTTTGGGCTTGGACTGAAATGAGCCGAACGAACCAATACATGGACACTTGGTGCTGATTGAAATTTTGGACTTAAATGGGTTTTTGGCAATTTTTTTTAGTCTTAATGAGGTAAATTGTAAAAATGGGTAACGTACTATGTTTTTTTGTTCAAGTTTGAGTAACGTCCTGCTTTAAACTGTTAAACATTGTATTCGAGTAATTGTATTCAACCATTTTATCCATTAACAGTAATCACTAACTAAAATTTTAATTTCGTATTAGTTAATAAATATTTCTTTCTATTTGTTAGCAATCATATTAACATAGATATAACATTTTGCCTCTCAAAGAGACCAATTCTAGTGTATTTGTGTAAGTTTCATTTGTATATCACAAGCACATAACTTTTATATCTTTCACGTCATATAAATGACTCATAAAAATTTAAAATAGATTAGCAATATGTGATTGCGTTAGTAACTGGAAATAGTATTTTGAACCCGATCCAAGTCATGATGATGATTAACAATGACTCTTGGGGTAACCTAAATACATGCATTAGATGTTACTTCGTATCTAGACTAGCGATACGTGATCCACAAACCTAAAGTTTTTGTGTTCAAGCATCATCTAAAACCTATTATGACTTGCGAGGTATTATGAAGTGACATAAATGTGAGAAAATTTGACTTTGTAAAGAAATTTCAGTAAAACGAAAGCATTCCAATACACGTTAGGAAGTTAGTTAATTAGGTAATTTCTGACATGTTCATTTCTAATTAGCTATTGATCAAATTGACATTTTTCGTATGCATAAGCTGCAATAGTTAACTCAGTATGATATTGTTAGTTGGCCACCATATTTGCTTCACAGCTACAGTTTTGTATGATTAATGGTAGATTAAAGGTTTGTGTCAAAGTGAAACTTCAATGATATCTAACAAGTCATAATCATAACTCCAATCATATTAAGTATATAACAAAATATATTTACTTTCAATTCAACATAAAACCCAAGTTATATATTTTATAACCATATTTTTGCAGTTTTTGATGAGCTTACTATCCGAAATTATGAATTTGGTTCCGTGCATCGTACGGGTCAATAAGTTTTAGTACATCGGATTTGAATAGATTAATTAAAAGAGTTTATTAAAATAACAAAATACGATATATTAAAAATATCACCTTCAATAATGAATAGAAAGGAAAAAGTACATAATTTTGATTTGGAATCATATGTAAATTATAATAACTAATAAAAAAGTAGAATTTTAGGCATAAGCAAATGTAGAGGGTTTTGAGTTTTGACACTAAAAATCAAGCATAAACTAAAATATTAATATGTGCTTTTATGATGAAGTATTGGTTGTCTAAAAAAGTTGAGTTTTAGACATAGGCCCAATGCAAATAATAGAAGCCCAAAACTCAAACGACTCACATTATTAAATTTGAACGTGAAATAAAAAGAAGCATAAATAAATTGTTTTCTTACAGTTAAGACATTCAATAATAAATATAAAGGAAAAGTACATAATTTTTACTCGAACCCATTTGTAAATTATAATAATAAATTAATACATTTAAGTTTAAAACATGAGCGATAGTTAAATAGTTTATCAGAATAAGAAAAGAAAACACGGTGCAACGCACGGGTTATTCATAGTACAAACTAGCTTAGCTCAACACCATGAGTTATATAAAGGAAAAGAAAAAAAAAATGAAATCTTGACAAGGAGAGATATAGAGAGAGGTGCATAAAGAAAAGGGAAAATTCTTGATTTGCCCCATAAGTACAAAAGTACTTACCTTTAGTATCCCACAAATTTTTTTTCTTCAAATGCCCCAGAGGCGGAGGTCGCTTGAAAAACTTGGGCGGAATACATTATAATGTGACACTTGTCTCTAGTGGTGTCCTGATCATGTACCTTCATGGTACCATGTACTCTATTTTGTCTTTTTTTTCAAAAAGTATGGTCTTTTTTTTATTGTTTTATAGTACATCTATTTTGGGCGAAGGGGTCCCACTTTTCTTTAATTTTGGGCGACTGGTTAGGTATGTAGTACATTTTTTGTCCTTGTTGTTTGCTTGGTATTTCATTTTTGTCCAACTTTTAAAAATTACATAAACATAAATACATAAACACTAAATACATTAACACATTTCTCTCATCTCTCTCTCATAAAACACACACACACACACCTCTCCTTTCTCCCTCCAGTCGTCTTCTCCGGCGAGATTCCGGCCATCGGAATAATTTTCCAACCAAAACGTAGATCGGGTTACACCAAAACGTAGATCGGGTTATCCCGAGTTCCCTTGTACCACCTGTCACACCCCCAATTTACCTGACTTGCAGCGGAATGGAATACCTGGGGGTGACTGTCATAGCATCACAGTTACAGTTACATTGAACGACCTAAAGTGTCGTTTGGAAAATACGTCGTTTGATCATTAAAAACATTCAGAGTTTACAAAACACAGGTCCCAAAAGGTGTTGTCAATTTCGGTAAAATAAGTTCAACAAGATCAAACGTTCATAAGTGCAGAAAAATATAGTCAGACGCGTCGTCTCCGCGACTCAATGAAGGTCCAAATGCATGCAACATGAGCTACCTTAGTAACCTGAAAATACATGCTAAAGTGTCAACACGAGGTTGGTGAGTTTATAGATTTTAGTAAACATGTAATGTAAAACATTTGAAAGAAGAATTCCTAGTAAAAGTATCGTAATTCCGTAACAAGGTTGATGCAACAGCATCGTAATTCCGTAGTAATAGTCATGGAGAAGTATCGTAATTCAGTGGTAATAGTGATGGAAAAGTATCGTGATTTCATAAGTAATTTTCGTATGTACAATAGCCAAAAGTATAAAGTAAGGTGACAATATGTCAAAAATGCTACATTGTCTCTTAAGCTCATGAAACCGAAGCTGGACATAGAATTGGCCCCGACAGAGTGTTTACCAGACACTCAAATTGTTAAGACATGAAATGCATTCGTACCCGTTGGAGCAACCCAAACACGAATGGAGGCGTCACCCTCAATAGATCTATTCACTCACTCTCGCTTGGCAATATAATTAACGGTCCATGATAATAAAGGGGACTTAACTTGGTAGTAATAAGGAAACTTAAGAAATGTATAGAATTTGTAATACTTTGGCATTGTACAAAAATAGTTAAAGCAGTGTATTCTCTCCCAGAAGTAATTCAAATCGTATGAAAGTATAAAGCAAGCATTGTAAGCATGTATCTCCCCCAAAGAGATTTTTAAAGTAATTAAACAGTAAAAGTGAGGCTATGACTCACCTCGAAATGATGATACTATGACGTGAAATGATATGGACAACAAGGCGCGAACACTAGCCGCAACCTAAGATAAGTAATAACGATCTACTTTAGATCATGACGTGATGTAATGAATGCACATGCACATGATACCTATACCACTCGTAACTTGAAAATACTTGTTATTGTCGAAGTAGGTAATTTCCATACTTAGGAAAAATAAGTCCAATTAGAAGTATAGAAACTTATCGTAATATATCGGATATAAAATGTTAGTGTTATATTCCTCATTTTGAAAACCTTAAGATAACGTTTAGTAGTCGCATAAATAAACCTTGGGTCGTACGTACTTCGTTAGTTAAAAATAAAATCCTTGAATAAGAAATCTAGAAAATATATCATTTAGTACGTAGTTATATTATTTCTAGTAGTGACTATAATTATATATATAGTTTTGACGATTTTAAAACGTGTATAACTTGGTCGTTTTAAGTTCATTTTCCTCGTTCTTTATATCCACGGATTTGTCTTAGTATGTATTAATATATTTTCGATAGCTCAGCTCCTCTAGGTTACGTCTAACGCCTCTATTTGTCCGTTGAAAATCGTCAAACAGCATGCAGTTTTTCAGAAAAATAGTTTTCGTCAATTAACTTGCAAAAATCATAACTTCTTCGTTATAAGCTCGTTTTAATCCGTTCTTTCGCTCACGGCTTAGTTTTTGAAAGTATTTTCTAAATCTTTAGTCAAAAATTACCCATCATCTACTGAGTTTCCCATGTTTTAAAAATAAGGACAGTAGGTATATGTAATGTTTCAAAAACCATTTCTAGGGTTCCAATCTTGTTCCAACTTCAACCAAACCACTTTCAATCACCACAAAACTAGTCTAATCCTACCATACACCTTCTTAGGGTGTCATGGGTTCCTAAACATCATAAATCAAGTGGATCTAACAAGGATCTAACTATAATATATTTCTAGGGCTCAAAAGTTAGATATGTATAAAATGGAGTGGTATAAATAGCATATGTATGTAGATCTAGTATATATATCATATGAATCTTGTAAAAACTTGGTAAAATTATAAAAATGAGTTTGATATACTTACTTCAAATATTGGAGAGTTTTGGAGATGAAAACCTAATTAACCTAAAGGTTTTTATTTCAAAACCTTAAAATAGGTAACTAATGGAACTTGAAATATACTTGATCTTGAAATTTTTGTGGTTCCTTCTTGTTTTTGTGTTGAGGCCGAGCACCACAAGGAAGAGAGAAAAAGAAATGGTCTTGCATTTTTAGATCTTGGAAATGAAGTGAAAAGTGTAGAATAAGTGTTATCTATTATATATATTAGGCTACATTATTGCTTGACTTAATGATATTACAAAAATTCAAAGTTTGTAAGATATTAGATATGGGGGGGGGGGCAGCATTTAGTGAAGAAAAGGAAGAAAAAGCGTAATGTGTAAGATAGTTGGTGATTATTTGATATTAGTATGTGTATAAAAATAGTTTTAGGGAATACCGGTACCGAGTTAACTAAAAATAAATTTTAACGGAGTTAACCGGGACATAATAAAGTCGTAAAAATTGTAAAAATATGTTGGGTATAATTATTGAGCGTTTAGATAATTATTATTTAGCTTCTACGAAAACCGTCGTAATTTTAGTAAACTTACGATAATAATTAAATAAATTTCCAAAATACAGGGTAAATTAATATTATAATTTTTATATTATTAAAATAAATATAAAAATATATTGGGATCATAGTCGGGAGTGTCGGACGTGTTAGTCACATTATTGATCGCGTGCTAACGTTTATTTAGAAATAATTAAACGTAAAAGTTAATTATACCAAAAGTAGTAATTTAAATATCCTACGAGTAGAATAGTATGCATGTGCCATAATGATGATATGCAGACTATTTCTAGTTTGTATGAAGTGTCCCAATGATAATGCATGAATTCGCTCCTGAACCAATTCGGTTACACGAATTTGAATACCCATAAACTAAATTTACGATTGAAATGAGTAATGCACATGAATAGTGGTTTTCTCTCGAAAATGAATAGTGTCATGTGAATAGTGAAATTTTTGAATGTTTCTTGGAATATCAAATTGACACAAAAAATGATGAATAGTGATCGGTGAATAGTAACTAATGAATAGTAACTTGTCGAAGTTTGGAAAATGTCCTGAAATTACGAGTTGTGACAGTCTTCCCCTCTAAAAGGAACTTCGTCCCGAAGTTCAGTTTGTGTTGGTCTCTGAAATGGTATTGGTGAAAAGATGATAATATTTGAGAATTCCAGCGAACTTTCACGATAGGAATTCGACTCTGCTTCAACTGTTTAACCTCTTGGTCCATCATTTCTACTGGTTCTCCTACCAGGTTTAGGTTTGACTTTGGGTTGGATTCCTTTCCAAATGGGATTATGAGTGACTCATTTGAAAGTTATTTCTTGGGATTTGAATATGTGAAACATGGTTGTGTAATCCGGCTGTTCTATAACAAAACTCAAGTCTGACGGCCACTAGGCCTACTCTGTCTGAAATATTACATGGTCCAGTGTATATCGGGTTTAACTTTCCAAATTTTTTTGAATAATATCATGCCTTTCCTAGGTAGAACTTTTAACATAAATCTGCCTACCAACTTGAAGTTTTAATGGTTTACAACTTATCGAACTTGTAACTGATTCTTGACTTATAGGAAATTTCTGGTTATTTCATGAATACTTATTGGACTAATGAGTTGGGCTGTTCCAAATTTCGATCCGTCAATGGATATTGGCACTTTGACCATACAGTGCATCAAATGGCGTAATCTCTGTGCTCGTGCGATAACTATGTTCGGAAAAGATTTTGATTTATGGTAAATGGTTAATCCAACCATTTCTAGAGTCAATCACTCGTGCTCTGAGCATAACCTTCTTATGTTTGAATCGTTCTCTCGCTATGACCATCAGTCTAAGGACAATAGGCGGTGTTTACATCTAATGGAGTTTCGAAGGAAATCTTAAAATGATTGTTAGAAGTCTGAGGTGATTCGATTACCTTTATCAGGAACAATTGAAATGGGTACAATAAAATCTTGTGACTAATTCCACAACGTTCTGTCTTTCGAACTCGGCGTTATCTGAAGGGGATATAATATGGGTAACAACTTTGATTCCTTGTGTTTCGTTCCAACGGATGCTAAGACATGTGTATTTCTATGCCTATTGGGTTAGGTCTCCATTACTGATGTTTGTACTTAATTTATGATGTCCTTCCTAATTTCCTTCATCAAATATTCCAAGGTTCTTTGTTGTCAAGTCGCAAAAATCCTAAATGCATAAGCGATGTAGTATGGTGATTAGTTTTGGAAATTTGTCTCAAGATTGTGAGTTTTGGTTGAAATCTTATTTTGAAAAAATGAATTTAGAAAAATGGAGCAAATGATTTACTAAGTAATATCTTTCTTGATGATTCAAAATTTAGTAGTTATGAAATGTGAAACTGTTTCCAAACGTGTTGTGAATAGGAATGTTTACCAAAGTTTGATGTTTGTATTTTTCTCTTTGTACGATGGTTTTGCTAAATATTGTCCAAAAAGGATCGTATTCGTTCAAAATAGGAATTTCAGAAATTATTTTCTACAAGATATGTGATTTATGTAAACGCAATTTTTGAATCAACTTCATTTAAAAGTGAAAATATTAACAAGGATAAAATGGTATGATAGGAAATGTTCGCATAAATGCATAGATGTCTAACGTTTAGTTCCTGAGGTTGGATAATGCCTATTGGTGCTATTTAGGCAAAACTACAAGCATAAGTATTCAAACTATCTTAAGTCCTGATAGGGTTTATCGTTGAAATTATCATCATGTTGGCAGAATATATGTTCGGGTCTGATTCCTTTCTTGGTATGAAAATGAGGTTATCTGAAATATCTAGAGAACACAACGCCTTAGGGAAATCTATATCGATATCCTTAATTCAAATCAATTATCCATTGCGAGAACTCACTGCAGGGAAGTTTGCGTATAGATGAGGCCATGTTTAATTGGAATGCTTTACGATATCGGTTAAGAGGCTTGGTTTATTTCTATAGTGTTGCTTAGCGTACCTTCACATTGTGCTCGATCCTGTAGCTCAGTCTAGCTAGTACCTTTGAATAATAAAATTTGACAACTAGGTCAGAGATGGTGTTTCTGATGGTCTCGTGGTATCCTAGGATTGTTGTTGAGTTATGAATTTTCTTACTGTATACTTCCAGTCTAGGTTAGTAGTTCTGTAATCCTTTTAGTGTTTTTCTTGTATCAAGGAATCCTCCTAGTACTTGATATGGAAAGTCACTCCTAAAGAAGTCAATGGAAAGTCCAACTTAATGGCTGAATGAGTGGCAGGTGGGGTAAGTATCCAGGGAGAATTTGTCAGAAAGAAATATTTATGAAAGAGTTTCTTTGTTTAAAGCGCTTTTAAATGAAGATTGTTATTAGCAATACTTTAAAAAGATAACTATTTCCTTCATGGCATAATTCTTCCTGAATTATACATAGGTGATCAGGCTATGTATAGTTGAGGACTAATGATGCGATGCTTGATTTAGTCAAAATAGTATTACTTTTCTCAAAAGTTTTAGATGGTGTTCAACGCATTGTTATGAAAAATGGAATCCTGATATTTCCTTTCAAGTAACATGAAAATCGTTTCGCATAATAATATTAAATACTTGTTGGAGTGACAGAAAATCAGTTTATAGGATGGTAACAAAATAGCTTATTTTAGAAATTCTGTAAAACAATTTCCCCATAGGGTAGAAAAACAGCTTGAGACAAAATTCGTTGAATGGTGTATTGGATATGTAGGTGGATCTTATGGAATGGTAATAGTCTACTAATCCACTTATTTAGAGAATGTAAATATCTTAGTTCATAACAGGGCTGTGGTTTATGATTACGAAGTGGTCGAGAATATGGTAGTGATATTGAGAGCGTGAAGGATGAATGTGTCGTTAAGGCATCTATAGTCAACTGAAGGTGATAGTCTATGTGTCAAAGGATATAGGGCAGAAATTGGTGCCACATCGTATGATGTTTGACTTTCCATGAATGCAAGCTAAATGCCTTATCGTCAGGTGAAACTTCTCGATATCCTTTAATGAAAATGAGGTCTTGTCCCAATGTGACTAAGCTATATCGATCTCCGAAAAGAATATAAATTTTGTTGAGTAATTGTACCTTGATATTTTAATCCAACGAGCTCATACTAGCGTGAGGGTCTTATAATATGGAATGAGCGAAAAAGTCGTAATTTGAAGTAGTGGTGTTAAGGCATGGTGTATCAATATTGGTAATCTCTAGTAGAGGGGTTTCTTTCGCATCTAAGGTCAAATAGTAAGCAGGTATAATGGTTGCTTTCGAGATTCGTACATGAGTTATGCGTGTTCCTTCTTGGAGATATGGTTTCTAAAATTAACAATATTTATTTGGGTGAAACATTTGTGAAAATTTGATCATAAATGTATTTTGGAGTGACTTTATTTGAAGATTGTAATGAATATCGTTATGTAAAAGATGTGAGTACGAAATATTTTGTATTTTGATAAAAACAATACCTCATATATATATATATATATATATATATATATATATATATATATATATATATATATATATATATATATATATATATATATATATATATATGTCTTTGGAAAAAGGGAATTCAAGAAGATTGTTGCTTAAACAAAAATGAGTTTTAATTCAACCATTGAAAATCAATAATTTATCGTACTTCGTAAGGTTTGCAAGAAAATCTCTTTTGTTTGTACAAAAATTTAATTAAACTTTGACTTACTTGAATTGTTATTATCTCCGAAACACGAAAACTAGAGTAGTCATTTTTATCTTGGTCAACATGACCATTTAATCGTAACGACATCTTCGTCTTTATTAATCCTATTGTCTTACTTGCATCTTTCCAAAGTTGTAATTATATGTCAAAACTACTAATGTGACCACATTGGTCGGTGAAGTGTTGCTAGAGCGACTAATGATGAAATCATCGGATTAGAATGTGGTGTAATCAAACTTGATAATAAAGGGAGAGTTTTGATGAGTTCCATTATGATGGTATAATATCGTTCAAAGCATCTTGTTGGTTTATTGTGTTATGGAGGTATGAGTCGATCATATCTAAGATAATATAGAGTCCTTGTGATAGATGCCACCCTTGGGCGATTTGTTGCAATTCTTATTGTGTTTGTGAGGCTTGTGGTATTATTCAGAGTGTATCGTCCAAACACTCGTGGGTAATCTCAAATAATTAAAGATCATCGTCTAACAATGAAGAGTAGTAGGCTGTCAAGCAGTAGAGGCTCTCAAACTCTCACCAACCTCAAACCTATGAGGTGGTGTAACGTGTGGTAGATGATAATGATATGTCAAATAGTGGTTGCTTCTCAGGCGGCCTGTCATATATGGGTGTAGGGTCTCTGAGATGTGATGGTGATAATAGTGAATGGAATACTACCCTTTTTCGCGCTATCTCGCGACATCTAAGAGGTAAAACTGAAGTACGCACTATGGGACGACCAATAGTGTAATAAGTAGTTGATGATGGTGGTAGTACCTGAGTAGTGAGTGCCCTACTAGTGAAGGAAAGAAAATATACTATCTCTCTTGCAATAAGCATCCTAATAGGTCCATTAAGATTTTGTCTGAATACTCTACCAAACGGCATTCAATGTATGGGCTGGATGATAGGAAAACCCTGTTCCTATGGCAATTCAATGGTGCTAGTGGCGGTGCAAGTGCAACTAGTAGTACAATGGTAGTGGAAGATGACAAGGCATCTTCAATGTTGGAATCCGATGAAAGGATGACAGGGTGTGTATCTGAAGACATGTCACTTGTGAACCAGGTCAATATAATTACGTATGAGTATGGGTATAAATAACTCGCACAATGTGTGCATGAAACAACATGTATAATGAATATGCACCTATGATGAAATGATGAGATGCTATGATGATGTGGTTATAGTCTAGGGTCCATGATACATCCTAGTTCGCTATAACCTTAGCTCTGATGCCAATCTGTCACACCCCCAATTTACCTGACTTGCAGCGGAATGGAATACCTGGGGGTGACTGTCATAGCATCACAGTTACAGTTACATTGAATGACCTAAAGTGTCGTTTGGAAAATACGTCGTTTGATCATTAAAAACATTCAGAGTTTACAAAACATAGGTCCCAAAAGGTGTTGTCAATTTCGGTAAAATAAGTTCAACAAGATCAAACGTTCATAAGTGCAGAAAAATATAGTCAGACGCGTCGTCTCCGCGACTCCATGAAGGTCCAAATGCATGCAATATGAGCTACCTTAGTAACCTGAAAATACATGCTAAAGTGTCAACACGAGGTTGGTGAGTTCATAGATTTTAGTAAATATGTAATGTAAAACATTTGAAAGAAGAATTCCCAGTAAAAGTATCGTAATTCCGTAACAAGGTTGATGCAACAGCATCGTAATTCCGTAGTAATAGTCATGGAGAAGTATCGTAATTCAGTAGTAATAGTGATGGAAAAGTATCGTGATTCCATAAGTAATTTTCGTATGTACAATAGCCAAAAGTATAAAGTAAGGTGACAATATGTCAAAAATGCTACATTGTCTCTTAAGCTCATGAAACCGAAGCTGGACATAGAATTGGCCCCGACAGAGTGTTTACCAGACACTCAAATTGTTAAGACATGAAATGCATTCGTACCCGTTGGAGCAACCCAAACACGAATGGAGGCGTCACCCTCAATAGATCTATTCACTCACTCTCGCTTGGCAATATAATTAACGGTCCATGATAATAATGGGGACTTAACTTGGTAGTAATAAGGAAACTTAAGCAATGTATGGAATTTGTAATACTTTGGCATTGTACAAAAATAGTTAAAGCAGTGTATTCTCTCCCAGAAGTAATTCAAATCGTATGAAAGTATAAAGCAAGCATTGTAAGCATGTATCTCCCCCAAAGAGATTTTTAAAGTAATTAAACAGTAAAAGTGAGGCTATGACTCACCTCGAAATGATGATACTATGACGTGAAATGATAGGGACAACAAGGCGCGAACACTAGCCGCAACCTAATATAAGTAATAACGATCTACTTTAGATCATGACGTGATGTAATGAATGCACATGCACATGATACCTATACCACTCGTAACTTGAAAATACTTGTTATTGTCGAAGTAGGTAATTTCCATACTTAGGAAAAATAAGTCCAATTAGAAGTATAGAAACTTGTCGTAATATATCGTATATAAAATGTTAGTGTTATATTCCTCGTTTTGAAAACCTTAAGATAACGTTTTGTAGTCGCATAAATAAACCTTGGGTCGTACGTACTTCGTTAGTTAAAAATAAAATCCTTGAATAAGAAATCTAGAAAATATATCATTTAGTACGTAGTTGTTACAAAATAATAAACAAGAATAAGAGAGGAAGAGATAATTCTTATTATTTAGTTATCTTCATAATGTTACAATAGGAGATATTTATAAGGCATAGGAAAACCCTAACTTGTTAATCAAGATTAGGATGAATAGACATAAGCCCATAAGCCAATTATATTTTAGAATACTCCTCCTTGGATATTCATCGTTCATTATACTTCATATACTGCCTCATCAAAAACCTTATCAAGAAAAACCCAATGGGATAAAAAAAACTTGTTGAAGGAAAAGAGTGCAGTGCGTATAATGCTCCTCCTCCTCAATTTAATATATACATTTCAAGCATCGCATGCTAATCTTCTAAACGAGTTGCTCGTATACTTTGTTAGCGACAACTTTACAATGAAGTCCATCAAATTGATGATGTTACGAATAAGTCCTGCAAAAATGACAAAAATATATGTGTAGCTTTCAACCCAATATCAAATCAATTGGTTGTAAAGTATACAATACATGTACAAATATTAAAAGAGAAAAATACACTCTTGTGATGCATATTAATTACAAAATTAGCATCCAAACCTCAATTGTACTTATATGTGTTATTTGAGGACCAATTATTTCTTTGAGACATGTGCAAAAACAATTTATATAATATGCGTCCAAAATCATTTAGATCCATATATGGATTCATTCAACTTTATCAAATAAAGTTATTGAGAACTTTATTAATCGTATCTAGAAGTTGAAGTTGTAAGTCATGCTTGAGACATTACAGATCATTCCTCATTTAGAGCGAATTAAATACTTCAATATTGATTGTATCGTAAAATATCAATAAGATATTTACATCCACCTCGAGACAATATGTCTTTTAATAATCAACTTTGTGTTTTTATGAATTTATTTATTCACAACTCATGTCTTAAAAGACATAACTTTAGAGCTCTTATTTCGCATTCGCACAAAGATTGATGTATATCCAATAAATTTTACACATTCATGTGTATGGACTTCATATCCCAATATTTATCGTATTTTTACGATATTGCGTCTTTCCATATTGGCCAATCATTTCCTTGAGCGCGCTTTTGATTTATGATCCTCATTATGCATAATAGCAAGCGCTATATTGTATGTAAACAAATTTATCGACGTCGTTTATGTTTCGATTCCATATAACTTTAGACATGATATAATTTATTGAGATCTCATTAGCTATTTGAGGTTCTTTGGAACCTTCATGTCTAGTGTCTCTTTATGAGACTATCATGAGGTCTTTTATACCTCGAATAACCATCTTGTTTTCATGCTCCATATTTTTCATCGAGGATTTTATTTGGAATCAATTTGTCTACCATGCTTGAAGCATGTCATAATAAAATAGTATCCTTGAGGGACAACTTATAACAGAGCATGAGTAGCTGAAATTTTGTTTTTTTAGCCAATGTTTATTTATGGCTATTAGATAATCCATTTAATAATCAATTCATAAAATTTCTTTTGAGGATCAACAGAATATGATAATTCATTCTGAATTTGCAGCTACTTCTCTCCTCCTGAAGGAATTATCCATCTTCTATATCCCATATATGTGCATTTAGGTGGAGTAATTTGCACACACAAAAAAAACAAAAATGGGATATATTTGGTTTATAACCAAAACCAATTATAAAATGGAGGATTTATAATAATATATTGGCATGATGCTAATTTTGTTGTTGTGCATATTATAATATGGCCCCATACAACAACACAAGTTTTTCTTTCAGTTTCACTTGATAATTTAGAAGTAATTCATCGCATTTTCATGATGAAATACTTACTCTGAATATTAGCCTCGCATTGAGCTATTAATTATGCAAACTTGAGGTTGCGATTTAATGACCATTTAGACGATGCATCGATTTTAAAACTCTAAATGGTTCGTACAATGGATTTGTATGCTTACATATATCCAAATGTTTTCTTTCCAGAAAATTGAGGAATTGAGTCCCCATTCTAGTTGATAGATTAATAATCAACTTCTTTTGAGAGATAATAACATTAAATTGAAGAATCGTATTCTTTTATAGCTTTCGCATCATTAATGACTCAGGATGATGTAACTGGTCATGCCAAAAATTAGTATTATAACTCATAAACGTATGTTATGGCTATGATTAGCTTTTACTAATCTTTATATAATGCATGTCGAGGAAGATACAAAATAATATAATGCATCCTTAATATTTAACTTCGTTCCTCATGACAATTTTATATTTCTTTTGTGGAGCAAAATGCGCTTGCACAAAATTTTAAATCTGTGAATATTGTGTGTAATATCTTTGACACACTTGTATTTCATATACATCACATTGCATTTTTGCATAAATAGCATTTTTGTTCGCTCCTTTATTTTGTATTTTCGCCACTAGTAGTGGTTTGTCATTGTCATACTACCTCGACCATAGCATTTACCATGATAAATGATTTTTAACCATTTATCGTTACATTATCACATTCACATGAGGCAATTAGGATCTCATATTGATCATTTTATCTCATTCACTTGAGGGAATGAACATCTTATGTTGATCATTTTATCACATTCGCTTGAAGGAATGGAGATCTTTATGTTGCAACTTGAGGTTGCCAACCAGTTTCTTTTAACACGACAATATGGAACAAATTTAGTAAACGGGTTTATCGTGTTTGTTCAAGCATGCCCATTTCTTTTATATCAAAGCATCGTTCTCGATATATGAGTATATTCGAGGCATTAACTATCTCATCGCATTTTTTCTTTTCATCATTCAGATGTATTACTTAATATGCGAAAAATATGCTCACATTTGCAAGAATCTCTTGCTTATGATAGTCAAATATTTCTTTTAGATTTTTGACATACATTTAACGGATCTTTCACCGTTATATATTTTCTTTTTAATTCAGATCTAACACTGAAATTGTGAGACCGAACTCGCTTATGCTTGAGGTGCATACAATCATAGCGAAATTTTCAGGAATTTTACTTGCTTTTGTTTGGTAATGTATCATTAAGATCTTACCATAAGTTAACGAATCTTTCATCGTTAAGCTAAGTATTCCATTTTAAGGTCCTCACGAAGAAGACAGAAGTTCTCCTTGAATAAAAACTGAATTGGCCGAACCAGTTGCTCCCTTTATCGAATTGTGAGCCGTAATATATATCAAAACAGTTTTCTAAACAAAAATTGTTAGTGTATACAATCTATCAATAACATGCCAAGGTAAAAGGGCTATTAAAAAGCATATGCAAAGACACTTCGCAACAAAAAATCATAATCATACTGTGATCATAAGACAAATAATAATAGAATGTAAAAATTCTACGAAAAAAAAATTACGTTATTTGATTCACTTGAGGGAATCATAATAGAACTTGTGGTTCTAACTTTTTTTTTTTTTCTCTACATAACATGAAGTTATGTTATTGATTCTATTGATTGGATCATATTAGAACTTGAAGTTCTATTTTTTTTTTCTAACATAACATGAGGTTATGTTATTGGTCCAATTGATCAAACCATATTAGAACTTGAGGTTCTAATGTATTATCTCTCACATAACTTGAGGTTATGTGATTTTGATTATGTTCATCGTAGTAGAACTTGGGGTTCACACTTTTTTTTTTTTAACATAACGTGAGGTTATGATATTTTGATTCTCTTGAGAGAATAATAACTGAACTTGAGGTTCATTAAAAGAGATACAATAACTTGAGATTACTGTATTTTTTAATTTATTCATTGTAATAAAACATGATGTTTTATTATGAATAAATGTAATCATAACATGAGGTTATGATATTGATTCGTGAAAGAATCATATTAGAACTTGAGGTTCTAATAATTTTTTTTTCAACATAACATGAGGTTACGTGATATTGATCTTTATGGAGGGATCATATTAGAACTTGAGGTTCTAATTTTTTTTTTCTTTTACTCATAACTTGAGGTTATGATATTTTTTCAGTCATAACATGAGGTTATTATTATTATTTTTTTTTTTCATATTGATTCTTGAAAGAACCATATTAGAACTTTGAGGTTCTAATTTTTTTTTTTCTCAATATAACATGATGTTATTTTATTTTCTCTTTGTAGTCACAAAAGAACATATATTGTTCTTCATAACTATAAAAGAGTATCAATAGATGAATATGAAACTAAAAAAAATTGCAATTCTCTTTATGTAATTACTATAGAACATAAATTGTTCTTGTAAATTACAATAGAGTTTAAAGGATCAATGATACGATATGACTTGAGAATTCCATATCTATGTTTCTCTTTTAGTCTTTTATTTAGAGCAAAGTTGCGTGGACAAAAAAAAACAAGATTCGTATATGCACTAAGATATTGATCAAGAAAACAATGCAAAATAGTTCAAACATCATGATTTACGTGTACCACACAACTTATATATAGAACAACATATTAACATTATAATGTCTGTAAAGCACATTTTCTTGATATTCCAAATATGATAAATTGTTTATTTGTTAACTTGTACAGTAATGTTTAACATGTGAATTATGTTTCTTTATATTTGTAATCATGTTACTTTTGTAAGAACCTACGAACATGATAATTCTTTGAAAATTATCTCAAAGTTAATGAAAAAACAAAGCGGTCTACTAATTTAAACCCACTATTATATGATTCATGAAGTGTAAAATAAATCACATGACCAACTAGTTCAAATAATCAAAGGAATGAGCTTGAATACTTACATACCCAATCGAATCAAAAGACAGTATGTATGTGACTTCAACAAACATTAAACCTGTTTATTTCGTTTTTGGGCTTTCACGTCACTCTTTAACTAGGAACATCCGAGAATGAAAATAGAAAACTACTAAAACAATTTTAGAGCTTGTTGATAACGTGTTACAAAATAATAAACAAGAATAAGAGAGGAAGAGAGAATTCTTATTATTTAGTTATCTTCATAATGTTACAATAGGAGATATTTATAAGGCATAGGAAAACCCTAACTTGTTAATCAAAATTAGGATGAATAGACATAAGCCCATAAGCCAATTATATTTTACAATAGTAGTTATATTATTTCTAGTAAGGACTATAATTATATATATAGTTTTGACAATTTTAAAACGTGTATAACTTGGTCGTTTTAAGTTCATTTTCCTCGTTCTTTATATCCACGGATTCGTCTTAGTATGTATTAATATATTTTCAATTGCTCGGCTCCTCTAGGTTACGTCTAACGCCTTTATTTGTCCGTTGAAAATCGTCAAACAGCATGCAGTTTTTCAGAAAAATAGTTTTCGTCAATTAACTTGCAAAAATCATAACTTCTTCGTTATAAGCTCGTTTTAATCCGTTCTTTTGCCCACGACTTCGTTTTTGATAGTATTTTCTAAATCTTTGGACAAAAATTACCCATCACCTACTGAGTTTCCCACGTTTTAAAAATATGAACAGTAGGTATATGTAATGTTTCAAAAACCATTTCTAGGGTTCCAATCTTGTTCCAACTTCAACCAAACCACTTTCAATCACCACAAAACTAGTCTAATCCTACCATACACCTTCTTAGGGTGTCATGGGTTCCTAAACATCATAAATCAAGTGGATCTAACAAGGATCTAACTATAATCTATTTCTAGGGCTCAAAAGTTAGATATGTATAAAATGGAGTGGTATAAATAGCATATGCATGTAGATCTAGTATATATATCATATGAATCTTGTAAAAACTTGGTAAAATTATAAAAATGAGTTTGATATACTTACTTCAAAGATTGGAGAGTTTTGGAGATGAAAACCTAATTAACCTAAAGGTTTTTATTTCAAAACCTTAAAATAGGTAACTAATGGAACTTGAAATATACTTGATCTTGAAATTTTTGTGGTTCCTTCTTGTTTTTGTGTTGAGGCCGAGCACCACAATGAAGAGAGAAAAAGAAATGGTCTTGCATTTTTAGATCTTGGAAATGAAGTGAAAAGTGTAGAATAAGTGTTATATATTATTTATATTAGGCTACATTATTGCTTGACTTAATGATATTGCAAAAATTCAAAGTTTGTAAGATATTAGATATGGGGGGGCAGCATTTAGTGAAGAAAAGGAAGAAAAAGTGTAACGTGTAAGATAGTTGGTGATTATTTGGTATTATTATGTGTATAAAAATAGTTTTAGGGAATACCGGGTACCGAGTTAACTAAAAATAAATTTTAACGGAGTTAACCGGGATATAATAAAGTCGTAAAAATTGTAAAAATATGTTGGGTATAATTATTGAGTGTTTAGATAATTATTATTTAGCTTCTACGAAAACTGTCGTAATTTTAGTAAACTTACGATAATAATTAAATAAATTTCCAAAATACAGGGTAAATTAATATTATAATTTTTATATTATTAAAATGAATATAAAAATATATTGGGATCATAGTCGGGAGTGTCGGAAGTGTTAGTCACATTATTGATCGCGTGCTAATGTTTATTTAGAAATAATTAAACGTAAAAGTTAATTATACTAAAAGTACTAATTTAAATATCCTACGAGTGGAATAGTATGCAAGTGCCATAATGATGATATGCAGACTATTTCTAGTCTGTATGAAGTGTCCCAATGATAATGCATTAATTCGCTCCTGAACCAATTCGGTTACGCGAATTTGAATACCCGTAAACTAAATTTACGATTGAAATGAGTAATGCACATGAATAGTGGTTTTCTCTCGAAAATGAATAGTGTCACGTAAATAGTGAAATTTTTGAATATTTCTTGGAATATCAAATTGACACAAAAAATGATGAATAGTGATCGGTGAATAGTAACTGATGAATAGTAACTTGTCGAAGTTTGGAAAATGTCCTGAAATTACGAGTTGTGACACCACCCACTCGCTACCACACGCCACCCATCACCACCACACGCCAACACCGCCCCCTGCCACCACCACCACCAATAGCGATTGCCGTAACAAATTAACACTGTCCGTTTTGAATTTTTATATTTATTTATGTTAGTTGATGTTCATTTTGCTAACATGAATAAACACTTGTATTTTTTGTTATCAACTTATCATATATTCATATTGTTATTATTAGAAACATAAGTTAACCCAAACATGTTAGACTAATGTTCAATTTTTTTCGCTTATAGATGGTGTGCAACTAAGTTTGTTTATATTGAAATATTACCAAACTCTACTCGACAATGCAAATCTGTACTTAAATACGATGAAACCACATTTAAACTATCAATAACTTTCGGGTTAAAACTATCTCATGTC
Organism: Artemisia argyi; assembly: GCA_030686995.1. Taxonomy (NCBI): domain Eukaryota; kingdom Viridiplantae; phylum Streptophyta; class Magnoliopsida; order Asterales; family Asteraceae; genus Artemisia; species Artemisia argyi. Next base: position 131,053,027 of record CM060709.1, on the reverse strand, counting down.
AAACAAAACATAATAGGCCATGTTGAAAAATAAAACTTTTATTACTTTTGTGACTAGAGAACATGGTCATGCTTATTTCAACTTAAGACAATTTTTGTCAATAACTTTCTAAACAAGGTTTTGGTACACTTTACTTTTTATTCTTATATATAGTGTATCAATACTTCAAGATGTTTAATCAGTCATATAGCTCTATGAACACAAACTTTAAAAGGAATAGTTTGCTCATAACTTCATATACAGTATAAAATAGTATATCTACAGTAAATTATATTAAAATTTTGTGCAAGTCATTTGGTGTAAGAAATAGTATATCTACTGTATAAAATAGTATATCTACAGTAAATTTGGTGTAAGAAAAATATTTTTGGCCGGAAAATTATTCCGGTGGTCAGAATCTCGCCGGAGAAGACGACTGGAGGGGGAGTTGTCGGCGGTGTAGAAAGAGAAAGGAGAGGTGTGTGTTTTTATGAGAGAGAGAGAAATGAGAAAAAAAAAATTATTAGTGTTTATTTTATTTTTATGTGATTTTGAAAAGTTTGGACAAAAATGAAATATGAAGCAAACAACAAGGACCAGAAATGTATTTAATAATTTTTTTACAAAAAGACAAAAAAAATGCAAGTCGCCCAAGTTTTGTGGGCCTATTCGGCCAAAAATAACATATGGTACCATGTACCATGACGTTACATGGTGGGGACACCACCAGGGACAAGTGTCACATTATAATGTATTCCGCCCAAGTTTTTTAAGCGATCTCCGCCTCTGGGGCATTTGAAGAAGAAGAAAAAATTTGTGGGGTATTAGGGGTAAGTACTTTGTACTATTAGGGTGAATAGGGAATATTCACAAAAAATGATGGAAATGCACAAGGAGGTAGATATGCAATACACTAGCATGACACATTGTCATATGTGTAATAGATCGGCAAGATAGAATTTCAAAAGGGTGATTTTGTAAGATACATGGTTGAAATTATATATTGTATAAAAAATTACATAAGAAATGAATGGTTTGTGGTTGTAACTTCTAAAGAAAAATTACTAAACTATAAATACGCATGCACTCGACAATACACAGAAATAATACGCGATTAACAATTAGATAAAAAGCATGTGCGTAACACGGGTTCTGCATGTCTCGTATCTTTAAAATTTGAGTCTCATGTAATAAATATAAGTATGAATGATTCTTTGACATAGAAATAAAAACTATATAATATAAGGGATTTGTTATTGAGTGACCACTAGGCATCTTTTAAACTATAAATATATACATTTAACGTGTAATTAGTACACTCAAACTTTCTTTTTCAATCAAAAATACATTTAATGAGTAAAATTTGCTATAATTAAATGTGATTTTTTCAATTTAATACTGCAATCAAACTTTTCATATGTTTAGACTCTAAAAAGTGCCTAGTGGGCACGCACTAGCAAATTTCTATAATATAATGTAATGTAATGTAATATAATATAATATAATAAATGTGGTAAACGCGTTTGGTAAATATAATATAGATAAATTTGTTATAATCATTGTTAACTTTTTTGATATAGTCATAAATAAAAGCCGTAAATTCATCTCTTATTTATAATCATATCAAAGAACTACATAAACAACACAAAACGCAACTCAATATGACAAAGTGTTTGTTATCCACCACAATTTTTCTATTCCTCACGCTCGCAAGTTAGTTGCTATTTTAATATATCTTGATTAAAGGCTATATGACAAAATTTTGAGACACACTCGATTTTTATTCAGACATTTTTTTTTTTTTTGGATATTTGTATACAATCTTTTTAGGTTAATTGCTTTCTTATATATATATATAAATATTGAAAAAACATTATCATTGCTGGTGAAAAAGGAAATAGTTTTTAAGAATGTGTTACTCAATTTCAAAAATAAAAGGTGCAATCTTGTAACTAACGAAAAAAAAAATATTTGCAGGTATTGAGTTGCCCGTGGCGGAAGAAATATGTCACGAAAAATTTAAGATGATTGGGTGCGACTTGAATAGATGTGAATATAAATGCACTAGAAACCATGGATGGATCGCAAAAGCCGTATGTATAAGTTACTTCCTTTGTTTATGTACGTTTCCATGCTCGGCAAATAAGATGTATGCTAGGGACCATGATCTTTCTCCCCTACCTTCCAACCCTGATTCCCCTAAGGTTTATTCTCCCGATGAAAGTCATTAATTGTGTGACTTGATCTACATAATAACATATCATTAATCAAGAATCATATTAAATTCATCATTACGAGGCTTCCCCCAACCCGTGCGATGCACGGTCTTTTGGTTGAATAATTAAGTGTTTTTTCATAATGTTGATGCAGACTACTGTATAAGCATATGACGGTAGATGTCTAGTAATGTTTATTTTCATTTAAAGTTTTAATTAACATAAACGGGGAATTTTTAGATATCAATATAAAGATAAATTATAAGCATTATGTTTAAGTTTAGGATGTTAATTGTAATGCATTGTGCCTGAAGGGGTTGTTTTCTTTAGGTAGTTTGGATTTGCTACGTTTTATAAATGGTATATTCTGAACTTCTGATAATGTGTTTCACTGAAATTATAAATGGCGAAAATTGCTTGTACTTTTCACTTATAAATGGCGAAACTTTTGATTTCTCGCAACTAACAACTCTCAAATTCCACTAACAATGTGCAATCAATTTCATAATAAATTCAATTTATTGATTAATAATAAATGTTATTGATTAAAAATAATGTTTTACTCGCAAATGCCACTAACATTGTGCAATTAATTTCATAATAAATTCAATTTATTGATTAATAATATAATGGTCAAACATGAAATAAATGGTAAGGGGGTGGCAATGGTGATTCAAAAAGTAAGTGGCAAAAACATGTTCAACCAATCACAATGCAACAACACATTTTATAATTCACCATGACTTTCTTTCAATATTAAGTGGCAATGGTAATGCAAAATCAACTAATCATATTTTTTTTATTTTTCTTATTCATAAATATAGTAAACAAATATATAAAAGCATTAAATTTTATTAATATAGTAAACAAAATCAACCACTATTCATCAAGGTATGGCAAGTCTTGAACCGCTACGTGCTCTGTAAGATCATATCGGAGACGGTTATGGATATCTTCGTCGAGCAACTCCTGTAGAACATTATCATCAAAAACTGGCGCGGCCGGCAGATCCATTATATGAACCGGTGATATTGCCATCCCATCGTCTTTTAAAATCATATTGTTCAATATGATACACGTATAAACGATTTTTCGAATTTTTTGGACGGACATAGGCCGGAGAGGACGACTTAGAATAAACCATTTTCCCTTTAGACGACCAAAAGCTCGTTCGACATCCTTTCTTGCTGACTCTTGTAGCTTTTTGAATTTCTTTTCTTTTGGGTCAGTAGGGTACGGATATGCTTTAACAAATGTTGAATACCTAGGATAAATTCCATCGGTAAGATAGTATCCACGTTTGTAAAGCCGTCCACCCAAAACAAATGAACTGTTTGGTGCCGTTCCATTTCTCTCACTAACATATAACGGAGACTGATTCAAAACATTTATATCGTTATTTGAACCGGGAGGACCAAAAAACGAATGCCAAATCCACAAATCATTTGAAGCCGTCGCCTCAAGCATAATAGTCGGGTATTGGTGATCACCTCTCTTATATTGGCCTCTCAAATACTTAGGACAATTTCGCCAAACAAAATGTGTACAATCAATGCTACCAAGCATACCAGGAATGTGATGTTTTTCTTCGTGTACCTCGAATAACCGAGCAATGTCATGGGTTGTCGGCCTACGTAAGAACTCTCGCCCATATAACTTTATAATAGCATCACAAAAGTTATCAAAGCATTCACCTACAACATATTAAATAACACATATTCATATATATATATATATATATATATATATATATATATATATATATATATATATATATATATATATATATATATATATATATATATATATATATATAAACAAAAAAAAAACAAAAAACAACAAAAATATAAACGACATATATAAAATAACGAAATAAAATATATATATATATATATATATATATATATATATATATATATATATATATATATATATATATATATATAATAGATAAAAAAATAATAACCTGATGTTCTTCGTGCCATGTTTAAGTAGTCATCAAATCTATCCGACGCTTCACCGGTTGCGAGTTGGCGAATGGCCGACGTACATTTTTGTAATGCCGTAAAACTTTTTTTCCCCAACGCGTCATATCCCGGTTGAAACCACTCGATTTGAGCTTCAATTTCACCAACAATTCGTAAATACAATGATTTATTCATACGAAAACGCTCGCGAAACATTTCGTCGTTAAATTTTGGTTCTTAAACAAAATAATCATTGTTTAGAGTTTCTAGTGCTCTTTCACGAAAACGGGTTATATAACCACGTATTTCCTTTGAACTTGCCGTGTCTTCAAGTGCCTCGTATCCGGCTAACAAAGTTTTAAACGTACTACCGGATTCCCATAGATCGGATGATTCGGTTGGAATACAAACTTCGTCCGAGGATGAAGTAGATGATGCGTAATCCATGGCTACTAGTGTGTGTTTTGGTTGTGTTTATAAAAGTACAAAATCAAGTTAGTATTTAAAGAGAAATTTTTTTTTTAAAAGCCTCCAACGGCTAAAAAATTTAAAAACAAACATTTTTTTTTTTTTTTTTTTTTTTTCGAAATATGCCTAACGGCTATAAAATTTAAAAGGTACAAAAAACTTTTTTTTTTTTTTTTTTTTTTTTTTTGAAAATACCCTCAAATGGTCAAATGTAATTAATGATATTTATGAAAAACATTAATTTTTTTTGGGTACTGGTCCATGCCGATTCGGCAAAATATGACCCTCCCCCTTGCCGAAATCATCATGCCGCTTGGGTGGTTTTGGTGCATGCCGATCGGCATTAGATGATTTGCCTCCATGACCCTTGCATTGCCACCCCCTAACTTCAAAAAAATGAAATACGATTACCTATTTATCAAACATCTGTTTGTTTTTGTGCCTTTAGTAACCTTATTAATGTATGAAAAAAAGCTAATACAGTCATAGTTTAAGCTCAAATAAACCCAAAGTATTTCCAATTCCAATAAGATACATTACCCTAACATCATTCATTGACACACACATCAACATGGATTAAAATATAGCAATACCACGTACGTTACTTTATTTTCCATTGACATTTTAACAAACGTATAACAAAACGGTATTTTCTCCAATTTATTTTCCTAAGTAAAATGATAACTACATCAATCTTATTATATTGCCCTCACCCCACCCATATCTCAGGAATGTCTAAATACATCAAAATGATTATACAATCATTGATGAATAAATTAATTAATAATTAATGTGACTCCTCTAATATTATCAAAAGCATCTCATGAGAAAAGTTTTTCTCTTTCTTATTAATTGTTTTACTTTTATAGTACCAATTGTATTCTAAACATAGCATAGTTTTGTTGTTTCATAGCCATCTCTACCGGAAGTTACATATTTTTTGTTTTTTGTTACTAATGGAAAAAAATGTTTTAGTCACATTAGACAATAACAAAAAACTAAAGATTAAAAAGTTAAATAATATATTTTACAAATATTACACATGTATATTTTTTATATTTTAATGATGACTTAGGGCTGAGCAAACCACCCGAACAGACCGGACCGACCATATTTGGTCCGGTGATCGGTCTCGACTTTTGGGCTAATTCGGTCTCGGTCTTGGTCGGTCCGGTCCGGTCCGGACCACAAACCGACTATTTTGCCTTGTTGGACCGGACCGACCCAGACTGGACCGGACCGGATCGACCACATTTGGTCCGGTCCTCGGTCTCGACTTTTGGGCTAATTCGGTCTCGGTCTTGATCGGTCCGGGACCGATGCTCAGCCGTATGATGACTAGACGAATACCCGTGCAAAACGATGATTTATAACGGCAAATAATTATACTTGAAAACTTGTAGTTTTGGTGTGACTTCTATGGATTTAATTTGTAGTCTTGCAAGAAAGAAATTTTATGGGTAAAAATAAAAAATATAAAAGTTTGAGAATTAAATAATACTTAAACTTTAAATTAATGATAAATGTTGTTATCATTTTTAATTAAAGGTATATAAAAAAGAATTTAAAATTTTAAATGGTACTTTGGTTATAACATGTTACTCATTTTAAGATTTTAAGTTAAGTTACGACTTTTCAAAAGATGTTATCAATCATATTCGGTGGAATTGGTTAATCAGTATGATGTATCGTTATAATTGGTCATTTAAAAGTCATCAGCTAAAATTATGATCGATAATCGATTTTGAAAAGTCAAATTACAAAAAAGTAACTTTGATATCTTTAATTAAGGATAAAAAAGTTAAGTACCAAAAAATTAAAGTGACTTTAAGTATAATGTTTTTTTTTTTGCGAATTACCTTTAAAAGAACTCAAAAAAGTTTACTACTTAAATTTTTTAAAACTTCGTATAAACTTTTTATACAAGAGTAAGATTAGAAATTCATACTCTATTATTTAGTAACATAGAATGAATATTAAATTATCTTCAATTACGGGAGATAACAATAAAACTATAATTTTAAAAATTAAAAGAAATGAAACCAACTAAAAGTAAGAAAAATAAAAGAAAGAAACAAATGATGAAATATAATTAATGTATAAAATAATAATTAAAAAAAATATATATATAGATATCCCTATAATGATTAATGACTAATGTGTGTGATTGAGCCAAGGCTACGACTATTTAATATTCTTCTCTTTCAAATTACAAGGAAAACAAACTAAAACAGTAACACAATTTTCAATGTTTAGATATTGTTTTGGTGAATTTAGTACTACCTCCGTCCTAATATTATTGTCCTAAGACAAGAAATACACAGTTTAAGAAAAATGCATTAATTACTGCTTTGATTTCTACGAAAGTTAATAAAGACACCTTTACCCTTTAATAATTAATTAATGTTTTCTTATATTTTTGTAAATATCAATTTGAACTAAGGGTAATATGGTAAACTTAAATAACTCCAACTATTATTTTTCGTAATGGACAATTATTTTGGGACATATGAAAAAGGAAAGATGGATAATAAAATTAAGACGGAGTCAACACAAACAAATTTCTCTTTTACAAACTCACGCCACCTATTTTCTCAAAACACAGTCAACACAAACAAATCTCTCACCAAACCTTTTTTCTTATCTCAAACACAAATCTAAAACAATAATAATTTCTCTTTATGTAAACCGAATCACAAACACCGATTTACACTAAACCTTCTTCTGTTTTCATAAACTCTGTGTTTTGTACACATAACCCGAATGTTGAAGATGGCTTCAAGATCTTTTGTTAAAGGTCTCAGGTAGGTAATTTAGTTTCGCGTTTGTTTTTGTTTTTCGTTCTTTGTCAAGATCTATGATGGTTTTGTCGTAAGATCTTTTAAGGATCTATTCTTGAAATGAAAACCAACCTGAGATCTATGTTCTTTCGAGGCTTCGTGTTGTATGGAGATGGGTCTAGGGCAGATTTGTTCTTGTTGTAGCTTGGAGTTTGCGGTTATGATTTTGGAGGTGGGTCGTTGTTGGTTGTAACGGTGAGATGGATTTGGTGCTGTGGTTATTTATAATCATATAAAGTCATACAAATGGTCTCTTTTAATTACTTTGGGCCCGTTTGGTTTGTGGGTGGGTTTAGAATCGGATTTAGATTAGAAATGGTTTGAAAGAAAATGAGAAGAGAAAATAAAAAAATATTTAAATTATATATTTGTTTATATTTAAATTGACATATTATATGTTATTTTAAAAATAAAAAAGTTAAAAATATAAGATAAAATAAATAACATGTGGTTAAGAAAAATAGTAAAGTACAATACAATTATTCTATTCATTAGACTCATCCAAAAGTCACTAGTGGACCATGGAATGAGATCTTTCATTCGATATCCATTGCCACTAAATTAAATATACATCAAACAAGTGATTTGTAATTTCTTTCAATCCATACCCCCTAATTCTCCTATACCAAACGGCCCTTAGTTTCTAAAGATTTAATGGTGCAAATGTTTCAAATTCTTTTTGGGTATAAATGCTTGGAAGATGGTTCGGATTCGTAACAGCGGTATGTGAAAGCTGGATGGTTTGTTCGCCTGAAACTGCTGCAACACTTCCCATTCCCACCATTCATAAAGGAAATTGTTTGTAGTTATTTTGGTATGCATACTCATGTTTGTACCGTACTTTTGGTTGTGCACAACCCCCTTGCACATTAAATTAAAGGGATAAGCTTTATGTATAATAGATTATTGTGAATCGTTATGTGGGTGATGGTTATGTTCTTATGTGATAGACTTGAATGCAAAACATAAATTTATGAAGAAATATCATTCTTTCTCAACCTCATAAACGAGTAATTTGGCTGCCACGCGTTGCGACGGAGTCAGTTTAAGTCTAATATTTGTTCGAACAAATGTTGGTATAAACTAATAAGATGGATACACTATTTTTGTCTAACATATTTGTTGAAGTTTGTTATTTATTGCTTTTGTTTCATTTTAATGCTATCATGAATAGTTTAAAGGGTCCTTGCTAAAGTTTAATGTTACATTTAATTGATTTTATTTATAAAATTATTATGTACCTCTTATTTAACAAGATAAATATCATGGGGCTTGTGGTCCAATGGGAATTGCTTATTCAGTTAAGCGTGTCCGGGTGAGAGTAGTACCGGTTTGGGTGACCAATCGGGAAGTCATCATTTGGGGACCACAAGTTCTAATGATACTAGGCAATGAAGAGGAGAGCCTGTGAGCCATTAGTTGCGCAGGTTCGAATCCAAGCCGGCCCCGGTTTTCATCCGACCGTTACTCCAGCGAGTAATCTCGTGTGTAGGCGGTACGGTTTTCGGGCAGAAGCCGCTTAATCCCCACTACGCCAGCATGGGCCCGGTTCAGACAACATAGTTTGGGTATGTGGTGGATGAGGGCCTGCGACTTGGCAGGTGCGACTCTAAACAAAAAATTTAATGTCACCTTCCAAAAAAAATTTAACAAGATAAATGACCATTTTACTCTTCAATAAATATTACAAGTTTCTCCTCTTAATATATCTAAAATGCGTTAAGCTCAAGAATCAATTCCTGATAAATGATTCAGCAAAACACATAATTGTACTATTAAAGTCAATTTCTTAGTACACTACTAATAGAAGTCCTTCATGATAAGCTCTTGAACTCGTAACTAAAAGAAAATCCTGCAGCTCCTTTATCTAGATTGTTTAGTTTGGCTTACCAAAAAAAAAAAAGATTGTTTAGTTTGGCTTCGACTTGTTACTTTCACAAGCTTTTGTATTCTTCACTCGTCTCCTAAAATAACAAAAATAAATCATTAGCGTTCACAAAATGTTATTAAGATTGTTTGTGAAAAATGTATAACAAACGATCAAAAGCTATTTACCTTTTATGTGGGGGTGGTTGACAAGGTTCATATACTTGAGATGTACTCGCATCACATGGAGATTTCTTGCATGTTTTCTGAAGGTGTCCACTTCCACCGCATCGTCTACATTTGCGGCTGTTCTTTGTCTCATCATGTGGCACAATTCTATTCTTTTTTGGTCGTCCAATAGAGCGTTTGATAGTAGGTGGGTAGATCTTCTCAATCGTGTCTATGGGTGACAATTGATCCTTATCTGGAATTGGAGAAATCTCTAAAGCGTAGGCTTCTTTATATTTATCAATTGTGAAGTAAAGATCAACATAACTGTCCCAACTAGCATCTGTAGTAAAAGAAACTAGTTATAATGCACGTGCACGCACGAGGTTTTTTCTAAATTTTTTAATAATGTATTTTTATCTATTAAAAACAAATAGTTTAATTTTTGTTTTTTTTAGTTATGGTTTTTAATTTTGGTTTATAATTATTTTTGACGAACGTAGTAAGGATTCATATATATTTAAAAAAAAAATTTAACCACAAAATTTTATAAATAAAGTTAAGTTACCGTATATTCTGTTTTTGCATTGACAACTTTTTTTTAACTCATAGTTTAATTTATGTTGCAATATTGATGGTTCGATTGTATGTTCAACTATTATAACATTTTAAATGTTATTGTAGACTATAAATAAACACTAATATAAAATGTTTATAGATTTATCAACTTTTGATTTTTAAAAATAAATTTTCAATGTAAGCACGCTTATTTTTATTTTTTTTATTTTGTATGTTTGAGTAATGCTATGTTCAACGCATTTTAGTTATAATATCAATGCACACACGTGTTTTTACATAAAATTTTCGTATGTATAGATATCGACTATTCTTTTTTATAGATTTTTGTTCGACGAACCATATTCTTCCCTCGAATGAACTTTAATCCCCCAGATTACAGTTATGATATCAATATTGTAACAAACATAAGCAACATTTATATTACTTTTGAGATTAAATAGAGCTAAGTTTCAATCCTATACTGGATCAACTTGTAGCTTAGTTTCACGAAAGCGACAACCCACCTCATGGTTTCATGACCTTGAACAACAATACTTTTAGGATACTAAGTATGTTATTTTCTATATCTGTTACAAACAAACATCAATGATGGTCTTCTTAGTATCATTCATAGCACATTCACCATCAAACAATTACCAAAATTAACTAATATGAAATGTCAACAACGGCATAAAAATGATTGCATTATACTTAGTGTTTTCATTATTCACCAACACGAAATGTCATGCTACACATCAGGAACAACTTTAACACTAAAAAATGCATACAATTCACATTTCCATCAATATAATTAAAGCGCGTTATGTTAACAAATATGTAGAAACACTGCTATTTACTGATATTCTCATCTCTCTTGTTGGATCAGATTCACCAACTCATTGACACCTTACAATGGCAACTCATAACTCCTTTCTGCATATAGTGAAAGTTTAAATGGTAAATGTACAGTTCACTACTTAAATGAATTTATATAAAACCTGGAAAGACTTTAACTTTACTATATTCATGTGAGTACAATGAAGAACAATGCCATTATTGTCGATTATAGCTTGTGCTATGTGTAGTCTTCCGCTTGTGAAAGTGCATCCAAATATCTAAAAAAATCACCTTGTCGTCCACTGTAGATTAGAACGCTATTCCAAAACTCATCATGCATTGTATTAATTTGATCCAGAATGAATGTAGGTTCTTGTTGTCGCGAAGGCTCTGGTTTTCTTACCCTAGTAGTTTACCATCTACAATAATACCCAAACATAAACTGAATATAAAAATTTAAATATTAACTATACTTATATTTGCTTTTGGGGCCTAACGTCAAAATTACTATATAGAAAAATGAAACACATTTAAAGATTTTGACACCGCACTATATACGTAGATGAAAGTAGGAATATACATTAAAAAAACATAAAAATTATATTTCATATAGACTCATCCTTTTATTTCCTACATATAATAGATATATATGCATTCAAATGACGCGTTAAAACACTATAAAAGGGTTTATTGTTCAATTATCTAAAGCATTTTTTATTTTGATTCATTCACTTAGGCATTGTAACACACAGTTAGCACGCAATAGTTATCTTACACAAACTCAATACAAAACCACTTATAGAACATCAATGTAAAGAAAAACATACATCATTAGATGAGTAAGAAAATTCACCATTGCTACTTGACTCCTTAATTGGTTTCTTTTCCACAAAGGCACCCTTCTTGGCTCGAACCCCAGCCTTTTTATTTCATCCAACAACACAATTTGTTATAAAGAAGTCCAACAGCACATATTGTGTTGAACCTATGAAATTCCAACTTCATACAAAAGTAAAAAGTATTATCAACAAAGACAACAATAATATATTGCTTTTAAAACTTTAAATCTAAACATCCTTATTCATCTAAAAATACTGATCGTAGCTTTTCATAATACCTACACATATTATAAATAGATATTCAAGTCAGAGCTTTTAGTCCCCTAACTATACACATGTACTTTTAAATTCAATACATGGACACGAGAATAGAGAACCTGAAACACGGGCATACCGCTATCAGTTCATACCTTTCAAACATAATGCCTAGACACTATAAATAAGACTATCACGATCAGTTGAGAATACACTGAAACCTTATGATAAAATTCTACCATATTAAGATATGGGCCTAATAAACAAACATTTTTATGTTATATATACATCTCGTGCACGGGGTTTAGACAAAAATTAAGTTTAGTTTAATTGTTACCAACATATTTTTTAAATGTTTTGTATTCTTATTAAGATAGGTTAATGGTATAACCGTATAACTCTAGTTGTCAAGGTGAATGTTGGTTATTTGGCTTCATTTATCACAATTTAGTAACAATCAAGATCACGATTCATGAATCATATGATACAGTGCAATGTTCTCCTATCAGCAACAAAGGTAACGCATAGCTAAAATCACAACGGGGAACATCCATGTCTAGATATTCCTGCATAGTGTTAGTGTCACACCTCGTCAAGGCGGAAACACGAGTGCAACATCATGGATATCATCACAACACATGGTGTCTAAATAGAGAATTTCTACATGCAAATAAATAGAGCAAAGCACAGACATAAAGTGTCGTGACAATACCCAAAAGAAAATAACAAAACGAAACTCCAAAGGTATCTTTATTAAAGCATAAAGTACTAATCAAACGACAATCATAATATCATATCCAAAATCCAAAAAAAATCACAATCCAAACATAAAATTTATATCACTTGCAATGCAACTATAGCCTCGACAAGTCACTTCCTTCTATCTTATCGTTAGGACGCTCACCTGAAAATGATGCTTAAAAACGTCAACATAAAGTTGGTGAGGTTCATAGGTTTAAGACACAAAATATTTCACGATCCGATAAGTATACTGTGATTATAAAACATAGCAGGACAGTATAGACCGTTATCATACAAGCTAGCATGCAATCGTAACCAACCAACCAACAAACGGGACGGAACGGAACGTGCCCACGATCCAAATATTATACCAAACATTAATTGGGACGGAACGTGCCCACGATCCAAGTTCTCAATAATGGGTAATCATTACCCTTCGATCGGACCACACAGAAAGATAGTGGGTAGAGTTACTACCCTCCAATTGGATCGCACAAACGAATAATGGGAGCATAGCTACCCTCCAATTGGACCACACAGAATCACCACACAGAATTACCACAACATGCAATATACATACAATAACCACTTACTAGTCCATGCAATTATTAAACCACATCATCACGGTAACTTAAAACTTAATTCAACACAAGCATCATTCCCATCCTAAGTTTAAAACAAAGAAAATGGGACTATGAAACTCACATGAATCTTTGCAGCTTCCAAAACTACAATCAAAAATCTAAACAAACAAAATAGAACCATGTTACACGCGACCAAGCCAAAAGCTAAAGTCCATGTAACACACATATGATGGATGTATAAGAGTTATATAAACCCCCATTGGTCACTGATGTAGTCTTTTTGATAGTATAGGTTTGTGTTTCCGAAGAAATGCTTAGGAAAGTATTTCCCCAGGTCGTAGTCCGTGTGAAGGGTGAATGGAATTTCGAATTCCCGATTCGTGAAACGTGTCGTGAAAGTGGTAAAAAGTGATTTAGATGAGATTACACTAATGAAATAGTAAATGAAGCACAAATAATCACTTAAGCACGTATTTCAAATAAGGAAACTAGAAACGTAACATAAAATCGAAAACGTAAGCTACAACGCAAAAAAATGTTAACGCGCGAATTAAAACGTGAATTTTAAGCTATACTAATCCTACGGACTTGAAAATAATTTTGAAAAGTTAAAAATGATAAAAGAAAATTTTAAGAAAAAGAAAAATATTTTTTTTACTTTTAATTTAATTTTTATGAATTTAAAACTATTTAACTAATTAAAAATTAAAAGAAAATGCAAATAAGGTGAGTAAAATGCAAAATAAATTTTGAAAATTATAAAATAACTAAAAAGTAATTTTAAAACTGAAAAATAATTTTTTTTTTGGCTTTTTATATAATTTTTAGGAATTAAAAACTATTAAATCTAATTAAAAAGTAATAAAAATTCAAATTAAATTCAAAATAAATTGGAAAACTTCAAAATAAAATTTTAAAATTCTAAAATAAATAAAAATAAATTTCTAAAATGTTTTTTGGATTTTTCTAAGATTTTTCTGATTTTTTTGGATTTTTTTTAGTAATTAAAATGTATTAAAAATTGATTAAAAATGAAAATAAAATAAGAAAAATAGCAAATCAACTTGGAAATATATGAAAAATTCAAGGAAATTCTAAATTAATTCTCTAAACTTATGAAAAATATAAAAAGTGAAAAATAAGCACTGTAGGTACCACTTGCTTTGAAAACAGCTTAAAGGAAAGTGCTTATTGATAAGCAGTTTGACCAAAAGTTGACCAGACTTAACCAAAAGTACTTTTTACTCAGAAAAGCTCAAATGAACAAAACTGAGACCATAATGAACTCAGAAACACAGATTTGGACCAAATTCAGTAGAAATAAGCACTTGGAATGATAAGCAGTTAGTTATCCAAATGAGCACTTATGATCACAGAAGGTTCTATCAAATAAAATAAGCACTAAACAACTTATAACAACAAGAAAAACACACAGGTTAAGCTAGATAAGCTCTTAGCAGGAAGCAAGTTCAAACAGAAATGCAGGATTAAACTACCTACTTGCAGCTGATTTTTAAGCACTGAAATGAGATAATTTCTAAAACCCAAAAGTAAAATCTAAAAACCTATACTACTGGCTATATGAAAACCTAAAAAAAAAACTAAATCTAAACCCCAATTGATGCCCTAAATTTGCCCTAGATTAGGCAACTGTAGCAACTATTTTCTTATAAATTTGACTTTCAGCTTGTACACTAGATTTGACTAAAGTGAATTTCTGTTGCTTAATTCTCACCCAATATGTAGAATTAAGCTATTGAAACACAAGATTACCCTGGCTGTATCCTAAATCTACCAAAGTTTAAGACCTCAGATACTTATGCCAACTATAATGAAGACTTAAATTGAATTTAGACTTTTTACTCTAAACCTACCAAATTTTATGTTCAATTCAGCTCCAATAAACCTTAAGAAATCAGAATAAGCAACTACTGTAACAATAAACTCACCAGAACTATCAGAACCAATATTATCTGTTGGGAATTAAATAATCAGAAGAATTAGAAGATTCGGCATAAAGGTTTAAAGGAAATACAACAAGTATGTTTCTGCTGATAAAGCACAAAACACGTTTCTACTGATGGATTCTGCTGAAGAAAGTTTCTACTGAAGGTGTTTTTGCTGATGGATTCTGCTGCTGCTATGACTCATTCAACAGCTGTGTAGATAAGTACGACTTATTCTACTGATACATATACAAGAAAATATCTTTGTTATAGTCATCAAATTGAACACTCCAAGTGAGTTGTATTCCTAGATACATGTTGTATCTTAATGACTAAACATGATAAGTCATCATTTAGCTAGAATGAAGATTAGTCATAAGCTAGTAAATTAGATGAGTGACATAGATTGTAAAAGATCTTTCCTTGGACTATAAAAGGAAGATCTTAGATATGTCTTATACATAACATACAGAGATATACATAGAGAAAAACAATAAGAACAAAACACAAGATTCAAGGTCTTTGTAACCCTAGTGATAGTGAAGATCACTTGTATTATCTTGAATAATATTGAATCGTTTGGTGATATACTTTCATTGTTCTTTGTTAAATAAACACAAGCATCACTGTTCCATTTCCAATAAACATTCTAAGTGTGGTTAAGTAGATTCCGCATACTTAATCATATTCACTCAAAGTATCTCATATACACATTACAAAGGTCCAACACCTCATAGTGTGTAATCAAATCAAGTGATCCTCTCAGTTGGTATCAGAGCTTTCAGGCAGATATCTTTGATTTAGAAGAAGAAAAAGAAGAAATGGATACAGAATCTATTCAAACAAATGTTGCTGCAAAGTTGCCAGTTCTCAAACATAATGAGTTTGAATTGTGGAGGTTAAGAATAGAACAGTTTTTCCAGGTGCAGGATTACACTCTCTGGGAAATCATTGAAGATGGAAACTCTTTCCAACCCACAACCACTACATCAACAGTTAAAGGTAAGGCTATAACAACTATTCAAACTATCCCTACAACTGCTGATGAAAGAATAAAGAAGAAGAATGACCTCAAGGCCAGATGTATGCTGATGATGACCATTCCAAATGATCAAGTTATAAACTTCAGCAAATTCAAAGATGCCAAGTCATTATTTGAGGCAATTGTTGCAAGGTATGGAGGGAACGAAGC
Source organism: Artemisia argyi (assembly GCA_030686995.1). Classification (NCBI taxonomy): domain Eukaryota; kingdom Viridiplantae; phylum Streptophyta; class Magnoliopsida; order Asterales; family Asteraceae; genus Artemisia; species Artemisia argyi. Next base: position 131,036,571 of record CM060709.1, on the reverse strand, counting down.
CACCAAGAAGACCAAGAAAACTCTTCTTAAGCAACAGTTTGAAAATTTCTCATCAACCATTAATGAATCTCTTGATCACATGTTTACAAGGCTACATAAAATTGTGAGTCAACTTACTGTTCTTGGGCTTGACATACCTCAAGAAGATTTAAACTCAAAATTTATGAGAAGCTTACCTAAAGAGTGGGCTATGCATGTTGTTGTCTGGAAGAATAAACCAAACATAGACACCATGGATCTTATGGATTTGTATAGCAACTTTAAAATTGTGGAACAAGAAGTAAAGAAAACTGGTGTCTCTAGTTCATATACTGGGAACATGGCTTTTATGTCATCTCCTAGTATCTCAAACCCAGTTAAAGATGAAAAGGTTGATAATGGAATTGGTGCTACTAGTTCATCAAGCAGTACTTTTGGTATATTGAATGAAAAGGCTTGTTGTGCCTTTTTCACAAGTCAGAATAATGGGTCCATACTCACTCATGAAGATCTTCTAGAAATCAATGATGATGATTTAGAAGAGATGGACCTAAAATGGCAAATTTCTCTTCTTAGTATGAGGGCTAAGAAATTCTATCAGAGGACGGGGAAGAAACTCACCATCAGCAGCAATGATACTGCTGGTTTTGACAAGTCAAAGATAGAATGCTATAACTGTCATATGTTGGGGCACTTCTCAAGAGAATGTAGAAGGCCAAGGCAGCAAGATAGCAAGAATAGAAGTTTTAGAAGCAAGTCCAAGACAGGGGAATCAACCAATCTAAAGGCTATGGTAGCCATTGATGGATTAGGATTTGATTGGAGCTTTACTGCTGATGAAGAAGAAACTTCTCCTCAAACAACTCTTATGGCTTTCTCTACAGAGGTACAATCTGATAAAGTTTGTTCAAATAATTGTTCTGCTCTTAAAAGTTTAGAAACCTTAACCAAACGTTATGAGAATCAAAGGACAGAGTTAATTGAAACAGCTCATAGCTTAACAAATCATAAAAGAGGTTTAGCTATACTAGAGGAACAAGTTATACATTTTCAAACAAATGAATCTACCTTCACTGATGTCAAAATTCTTCTTGAAAGAGAAATAATGCTTAAAAATGTTGACATTAGTAACTTGAAAGCTGAAGTAGATAGGCTTAGTAAGGCAAAAGAAAACATTCAAATGAGTGTAGAAACACTAGATTATGCATCTAAGAGTGTGACCAACTTAATTGAAGGTCAAGTAATTAATAAAGCTAAGTCTGGTGTTGGATACTGATGAGTGCTTAATCACACATCCTTTTTAGACCTTTATTCAGACCAAATACACGAAATACTAACCAAATATGCCAAGAGAATGTATGTTTTTGTATTTGTGTATGTGCAGGTATGGATATGTGAAAAATGAACGAAAACAAAGCAAAACCGACGAAAACGAGCACGAGATTGGAAAAGGTCAAAAGACTAAGCCGAGGAAGAAATTTATCCAAGAAAAGCCCAAAATGACAAAAGTAATCCTTAGAGATTCAAAGAATAATAAAAGAGACTCTTAGTTGAAGTATGAAGACCTTGACAATAACGGTTCTTCAAGTTTCAGCAATTTGTCAATTTTGGTCCTTTGAAGAACTTTGGAAGAAAAGTCAACTCGAGTCCTCCAAGCTACAAGATCATTACGTTAATTATTAAGTCATATTAGTCGCATTTTAATGAGTTTTAAGTAGCTTTTCATGATTTTGTAAAAGTCTAGGGGCTAAATATGCAACAATGGCAAAGTTAAGAGAAGCTCTAGCCCCTAGCCTATAAATACCCCTTAAACACCAACTTTGAAAGGTTGTTGTTGAGGGTTGGGCCTCTTAGTATAGGAGTAGTGTAATTTTATTGAAGTCATTTTTTTATTGCTACTTTCTTTCTCTAAAGCTTTATCTTTCTAAATCTTTAATTTTTAGTTGTTAAAATTATGTTTTTATTGGTGGGATTTAAAGTTTATGGTTAAACTAGGTTGTTTAGTGAAAGATTTGGTGAAAAACATTTATTTTTAAGCTTTATTTTGGATCAAAATGGTATTTTGTTATTATGTTTTCGAGTTTGGTTTTTAAAATTTTCCGAGTTTGCCATTTTTTTTACATGTTTTATCGAGTTAGGGTTCAAATTTCCATCGAGTTTGACACTAATTATATTTATATCGAGTTAGGTGTTAGAAATAGTATCGAGTTAGGTTTTTAGTAAGGTTTATCGAGTTAGAGGCTTTGGTCTATCGAGTTAGGATTCCAAACAAATATCTATCGAGTTACAGTTTTTTTTTTTTTTAAAAAAAAAAAAAAAAAAAAAAACATCATATCGAGTTACAAAATTTTTGGTATATCGAGTTATAGGATTTTTGAAACCAGGGATCTTTTTGCAATATTATCGAATTTCGTTTTCGGTCAGGGACTAAAATGCAATATAGAGTAAAATTCAGTTTATCGAGTTTCATGTAAAATTCAGTTTATCGAGTTTCATTTAAAAGTTGTTTATCGAGTTAGAATTAAAAAAAAGGTTATCGAGTTTGGTTTATGTATTGTTTACCGAGTTTTATTTCTTTTGGCGAGTTAGCCAAGATTATCGAGTACGATAATCATTGCCTCATCGTTTTTCGAGTGAGGTTCTCTTATGCTTTATGCTAAGGCGAAACTCTGCCGAATTTTATTTTGGCTTATCTAGTTTATTTCTTTTATCGAGTCTTTTTATTTTTATTTTTTTTTCAAGTAACTTTATTTTATTAATATGAGTTTCGAGTAGTTTATTAGTGTTTGCTTGGTGGCACAAGTTTGTGAGTTAAGTGTGGCCATAAAAGAGGATCGTGATTAATAATTGTTATGATTATTTAGACTTGTGATTTTATTATTTGAAGGGCAAAAGCCGGAGAATAATCAAATTACAAATCTAGTAATTATTTTCTTTTTAAATGATTATTTTCAAAATAAACCAACGTTGTGAGAAAATAGTCTTGTTTAAGGAAAATAATTCGTCGTCAATCCTTGGCCCACACTTGATGAACTTATTCACGTCACTTAGCAAACATATTGTTTTTAAATTCATTTCCCGTCTTAATTTCTTTTCGCGTTTTAAATCTCGTTTTCTTTAGTTATTTTATCCAAAGTTTGTTTTATATGTTTGTTTCGTTTGCGTCGTTTTATTGTTTATTTTTACTTTAACTGCGTTTTAAATCCTTTTTGTAGTATAATCAAAAACCAAAATATTTCTTCTATCCTCATTCACTTCACAAGATTCACAAACCGAGCCGACAAGATCAATTCAACCCTCGTTGGGAGAACGACCCGGGGAACATACTTTCACCGGTATTTCTTCGGTTATAATTATATACTACAAAAAGACTAAATCAAAATGGCGCCGTTGCCGGGGAGGCGTTGTTAAGATTTCGTCGATCGTTTGTTTGATTTGTGTTTTGAAGAACCTTCCTTTGGAAGTTATCGCTTAAAAAAAAAGTATATAAAAACACAAAAAGATTTTCTTTTTTTACTTTGATTTTCTTTTTCAAATAATTAAAAACCAAAAAGAATCTCCTTTTCCTCTTATCATTTGATTCTTCTTCTTTAACCCTCTAAAACGATAATTCTTTCACTTTCTCACTTATGGATCCGACTTGTTTTAAATGTGGGGAACCGTTCTATGAAGGTTCATGCATTTGGTGTACGTGCGAACAATGTGATAGTAATCTTAGTGACGGAGTTTGTTGGTTTTGTAATTCTCACACGTATGATCAAAGATCGTTCAACAATCCTTCAAACATTTCCGATTATCCTCCAACACCACCGCCGCCTCCATTCACTTGCTTTAATTGTGGAAATCTCTCCGAAGAAGGAGTACTTTGTGAACGGTGTTTTTGCAAAGAATGTGGATTTCCTCGTGGACTTTGTATGTGTTATATGTCAAGAACTGAACCCACATTCACCTCCGATTATGATCCGAACTCTTTCGATTATCCTCAAAACAATTTCAATTACCCTCCTCAAAACTTTTATGAGCAAGAACCGTATTACAATGGTGATTCATTCCAAAGTTCATCAAATTTTGAAAATTGTGGGGGATCATTTGAAAATTATTATGAGCCGAATTCATGTTACGAATCTCATGGTTTTAACCAACCCTCACAAACTCCCGACATGGTTCAAGTTTCGAATGAAGTTATTGATGAAATGAAATCCCATACCGCAATGGTACGAGAGTGGGTAGCTAATCGAATTACATATACTCCCGATCCTCATGAGAAGACCATGGGAGAATTACTTGCCGAGGAAAGAAATGCTAAATTACGAAAGGCTTTTATTTACGATGACGACGATGATGAGGATTCCATCCAAATTGGGGGTATTTACATTTCATCCGCTGAAATCACACCCGTCAAAGAAGAAAAGAGTATTGGAGAATTATTAGCAGAAGAACAGATGAAGAATATCCGAGCTTTATATGCTGATAAAAAGGTCAACGAAGACGTTCTTGAAATTTCAGATTCATCTCCGAGTGGCAATCCCACTCCATCCTCTGATCCTCTCATTTATGACTATTTCCATCCTTCTCTTGAACCAGTTGAGAGGAGTGATGTCTTTTTAGATGAGATCGAGGCTTGTCTTGCTAATAATCATTCTGATTCCGACGATGATTGCACTTCTTTATCTTGTGGAGATATCGATTACATTGATGAAGTACCTTCTGAGCTCGTCAGCTTAGAAGAAGAGAATGATGAAGATAATGATGCGGAAATCAAAGATGAAGCTCTTCGTGAGAAATTATCCAAAGTTTATCTTCTTATTTCTAAGATCGAGGCGTTGTATGATCCTCCGATTTCTTCTCCTATCCCCATTATGGATAGTGATTTCTTACCCGAGCTTGAAATTTTTCGATTTGAAGAGACGAGTAGTGGCAATCCCACTATTCATGCTGATATCTCTCTTCCGGATTATGAGCGTTTTGTCTTTGAAATCGACTCTACACCTATTTTCGATAATCCGTTACGTGACCCTCCTTTAGAGGATGTCGATCTATTTCTTGCTACGGATGACTCGATACCACCGGGTATTGAGAATGACGAGAATGATATTCTTTCCGATTTACTTTCTTCTCGTCCACCGGCGAAACCACCCGATGAAGATTTTGAGCTCAATGTTAATGAAGTTGTTGTTGGAGTGGTGGACGAGACTTATGATCATGATGATCCTGTGCTTAATATTTTACCCACCCAACCCACCCATGATTCTGAACTAGACTTTGCTTTTATCATCTGGGTGTTTCAACCGTTCTTTACCTACCCCACCATTTCTTCTTTCCACTCCACCGGGAGTGAGGACACCATATTTGACCCTGGTATCTTTTGTGCCAAGTGGCCGTTTCATTTGCTCTCCCCAAGGACGAATTAATTCGGGGATCGAGTCAAGCTCATGTGACTCGGTTAACAAAAACAAGCGCTTCGTGGGAGGCACCCCATGCTTATCCATTTCATTTTCTTTATTTTCTATATTTTTTAATAACGTAACTTGAGGAGGGCAACCTTTTCTATATCTTGTGTTTTCGTGGTTGTTGTTGTTTATGTTCAGGAATTTCCCCGAAGTTTGAAGACTCTCGTGCTCGTGGTTTGTCGTTCTCTCCACTCGAGTCTCATCCTTCGCTGCTCTATTGGAAATTCACCATATCCAAAATCTTATCGACTAACGTTTATCTCTTGGCATACTTAATAAATGGCCTTAGATTTTACGTAGGATTACCTTTACCCCTTAAAACATTGAGGACAATGTTTCACTTTAGTCTGGGGGGGTGAATCTTCGATTCGATTTGACCTATACCATCGTCTGAGCTGTTAACTTACGCAACTCCGTTTTCCACCAAAAAAAATTTTTAATTTTTGTCACCTTTTTATTGTGTAAAAAAAAAAAAAAAAAAAAAAAAAAAAAAAAAAAAAAATTGATGAAAAATGAAAAATGAAAAAAAATATATATATAATATGAATAATAAGTTTTGACACCTTGTTTTGACTTTCCTACCGGCGAGAGTAGAAATAAATGTTTCGACTTGACCGGGCGTGTTGAGCCCTAACTTGTTTCCCTTAACCAAAATAATCAAAAGATTATGGCTAAGCATCCGCGGATCTCATTATTTGGGATTTTAAATTTGCGGAGATCGAGGAATGATAGAGTTTATTTAGAAGCTTCGTGCTATACACGGATCGCATTACTGGGATTTAAAAAACCCACGAGAGGTACTTGTGGCCTCCTTGTTCCCATCAGAAACGTCACCCATATATAATAGATGTTCTAGGTTAATTAGTGGTATTTTGGTTTGAATAACATTTAGTTCTTTGTTTTCTAAAGAGAATCTTTGCTTTAGAAGTTGGGTACATATCAAGGAACACCAAAAATAAGAGCAAAAAGTGAAAATAATCAAAAGTCAAAAGTTGATTATCTATGTGGTTTTGGAGCTACCCGTTAAGCTTCCATTGATTATGAGAAAAAAGTATGAAAAATATGAGAAAAGAAAGAAAAAAGTGAAAAATGAAAAAACTGAAAGTTGAAGTATTGTTGAATAAGAGCTATGTATGTATCAATAAGTTGTTGGCGCGTGAGGTGCATGTGATGCGTGATTAGTAATCAGTCACATGAGGTGCACGTGATTGTACTCCGCAACTTATATCTTTGATATTGTATGTACCCCAAATTCCTTGATGTGGACCGAATTTCTATTGCAGTGGTTCTTAAGAGAAAATGAATAACTACTTATCGTTTTAACTTAGGTATCACTATCGGACTAAAAAATATCGAAACAAGAAAATATGAAGCAATTCATTTCTCACAATTAAAATCTTGAGATACAAAACTTAGGACCTGGGGACAAGAGGTAATACACAAGTAACTTTTGTGGGCAGTGTTAGCATCTAACTTCTGATAAACAATGATCTCGATTTTACGCTTAGTTTGGGAGCTTGTGAAAAATCAAGGATGACGATTTTTATCCGTACGGTTTCTTCTCTGTGAGAAGTGTTTTTACTCGTTGACCCTGAAAGTTATCAACAGATATGAATTGGTAATGAAAGTCAAAATAAACCGTCACATATAAAAATGAAAAATACAAAAAGAGTAGTAGTAGTTGGTATTTATGAAAATCGGATAACGGAGCGTTTTTGAGAATAAATGATTTTACCATCTCTTTTGAAAGTCATTGCTATTTTACAACGTCAGTAAAGAGAGGTTTTGAAATTATTTATCTCTTAAGCGTGAGGTGATGACATTGCGTGAGGACACGGCAATACCTTAGTCTGGGGGATTTTGATGAGTGCTTAATCACACATCCTTTTTAGACCTTTATTCAGACCAAATACACGAAATACTAACCAAATATGCCAAGAGAATGTATGTTTTTGTATTTGTGTATGTGCAGGTACGGATATGTGAAAAAGCAAAACCGACGAAAACGAGCACGAGATTGGAAAAGGTCAAAAGACTAAGCCGAGGAAGAAATTTATCCAAGAAAAGCCCAAAATGACAAAAGTAATCCTTAGAGATTCAAAGAATAATAAAAGAGACTCTTAGTTGAAGTATGAAGACCTTGACAATAACGGTTCTTCAAGTTTCAGCAATTTGTCAATTTTGGTCATTTGAAGAACTTTGGAAGAAAAGTCAACTCGAGTCCTCCAAGCTACAAGATCATTACGTTAATTATTAAGTCATATTAGTCGCATTTTAATGAGTTTTAAGTAGTTTTTCATGATTTTGTAAAAGTCTAGGGGCTAAATATGCAACAATGGCAAAGTTAAGAGAAGCCCTAGCCCCTAGCCTATAAATACCCCTTAAACACCAACTTTGAAAGGTTGTTGTTGAGGGTTGGGCCTCTTAGTATAGGAGTAGTGTAATTTTATTGAAGTCATTTTTTTATTGCTACTTTCTTTCTCTAAAGCTTTATCTTTCTAAATCTTTAATTTTTAGTTGTTAAAATTATGTTTTTATTGGTGGGATTTAAAGTTTATGGTTAAACTAGGTTGTTTAGTGAAAGATTTGGTGAAAAACATTTATTTTTAAGCTTTATTTTGGATCAAAATGGTATTTTGTTATTATGTTTTCGAGTTTGGTTTTTAAAATTTTCCGAGTTTGCCATTTTTTTTACATGTTTTATCGAGTTAGGGTTCAAATTTCCATCGAGTTTGACACTAATATTTATATCGAGTTAGGTGTTAGAAATAGTATCGAGTTAGGTTTTTAGTAAGGTTTATCGAGTTAGAGACTTTGGTCTATCGAGTTAGGATTCCAAACAAATATCTATCGAGTTACAGTTTTTTTTTTTTAAAAAAAAAAAAAAAAAAAAAAAAAAAAAAAACAAAAAAACATCATATCGAGTTACAAAATTTTTGGTATATCGAGTTATAGGATTTTTGAAACCAGGGATCTTTTTGCAATATTATCGAATTTCGTTTTCGGTCAGGGACTAAAATGCAATATAGAGTAAAATTCAGTTTATCGAGTTTCATGTAAAATTCAGTTTATCGAGTTTCATTTAAAAGTTGTTTATCGAGTTAGAATTAAAAAAAAGGTTATCGAGTTTGGTTTATGTATTGTTTACCGAGTTTTATTTCTTTTGGCGAGTTAGCCAAGATTATCGAGTACGATAATCATTGCCTCATCGTTTTTCGAGTGAGGTTCTCTTATGCTTTATGCTAAGGCGAAACTCTGCCGAATTTTATTTTGGCTTATCTAGTTTATTTCTTTTATCGAGTCTTTTTATTTTTATTTTTTTTTCAAGTAACTTTATTTTATTAATATGAGTTTCGAGTAGTTTATTAGTGTTTGCTTGGTGGCACAAGTTTGTGAGTTAAGTGTGGCCATAAAAGAGGATCGTGATTAATAATTGTTATGATTATTTAGACTTGTGATTTTATTATTTGAAGGGCAAAAGCCGGAGAATAATCAAATTACAAATCTAGTAATTATTTTCTTTTTAAATGATTATTTTCAAAATAAACCAACGTTGTGAGAAAATAGTCTTGTTTAAGGAAAATAATTCGTCGTCAATCCTTGGCCCACACTTGATGAACTTATTCACGTCACTTAGCAAACATATTGTTTTTAAATTCATTTCCCGTCTTAATTTCTTTTCGCGTTTTAAATCTCGTTTTCTTTAGTTATTTTATCCAAAGTTTGTTTTATATGTTTGTTTCGTTTGCGTCGTTTTATTGTTTATTTTTACTTTAACTGCGTTTTAAATCCTTTTTGTAGTATAATCAAAAACCAAAATATTTCTTCTATCCTCATTCACTTCACAAGATTCACAAACCGAGCCGACAAGATCAATTTAACCCTCGTTGGGAGAACGACCCGGGGAACATACTTTCACCGGTATTTCTTCGGTTATAATTATATACTACAAAAAGACTAAATCAGATACAAATATGATCCTCCACCATATAGAGGTATTCCTTCACCCCCAGGAATTGACCTAGAACACACAGGTTTACCTGAATTTCCACTACCTGAATTAAAATATGTTGTTCAATCAAAACCTAATGTAGTTGTTAATGAACCTTTGAAAGAAAGTGAAAGTTTAAGTAAAACTTCACTTCCTAAGGACAATGTGTGTTCTTGTAGAAAGTCAGATGGTCCAATCATTGAGGGCTTAACATCTAATAATAAAAAGGTAAAACAGGTTATGTCTAAACCTGAAGTGGTTAAGAAAACAGGAACAAGTGTTCCTAAGATAGTCAAAAACAGTACTGAAAAGCCTAAAAATAATGTTAAACATGTTAGGCAACCAGTAAGATATTGTGAACAATATAGAACCATAAACAAGCCCAGAGGCAACCAAAGGAATTGGTATAGCCTCAAGTCTCTCCAACAAAGAGATAACAAAGCTTGTTACACATGTGGTAGTTTTGCCCATCTTGTAGCTTTCTGTAATCAATGGGTAAATGGGTATACAAACAATAGGGTGAATCTAAAAAGGCAAACACCTAAAAGTCACTCTAACTTTACTAGAACAAAACCCAAAACAGTTTCAGTTCCTACTGATAGGAAAATGGTTTCTGCTGATAAACCATATCTGACTGTTTACCCAAAAACAACAGTTAAAAATGCTAAAACAACTTTCATATATGCATTAAATGTTGTTAAAAGACCCATTCTAAAAAAGGCAGTAGTTCAAAAACAAGTTTGGAAACCAAAGGATACAACTGCAAAGCCATCAGTTTCTGCTGATAGCCAAACAGTTCATATCACTGCTAAGGGAAACAGGGCAAATGCTGTTAAGGCCTCAGCATGTTGGATTCTTAAATCCAATGTTGCATCAACTATTCTCAAAAAATTACATTTCATTGATGCAAGAGGCGGATCCAAGTAAAAAATGGTTTGGATCCCAAAACAAAACTAATTCCTTTATTTTTGTGCAGGGACATTCATCAGCAGATGATGAAGATCAAGGATTCTCATATAGTGGATGTTCAAGGCACATGATAGGCAACAAGTCTTATCTTTCAAATTTTCAATCAATAGATGGAGGCTATGTTACCTTTGGAGGAGGAATTGGAGGAAAAATTACTGGTAAAGGTACTATTAAAACCGGTAAATTAGATTATGAAGATGTGTACTATGTGCAAGAGCTTAAGTATAATCTTTTAGTGTCTCACAAATGTGTGACAAAAAGAACAAAGTTCTCTTTACTGACACTGAATGTCTTGTATTTTCTTCTGATTTTAAGTTTCCTGATGCAAGTCAAGCACTTCTTAGAATTCCAAGAAAAGGTAACATGTACAGTGTTGATATGTAGAAAATTGTTCCTAAAGAGGCTCTTACTTGTCTTTTTGCTAAGGCCACATTGGACGAGTCTATGAAATGGCATAGGAGGCTTGGTCATATTAACTTCAAAACCATAAATAAGATTTTCAAAGATGGTTTGGTAAGAGGTTTACCTAAAAAACGATTTGAAAATCGTCAAACATGCATTGCTTGTCTTAAAGGCAAACAACATAAAGCCACTTGTAAGCCCAAAATTTTTAACTCTATCAATCAATCATTGTTTATGCTGCATATGGACTTATTTGGTCCTACAAATGTTAGAAGTTTGTTGCATAAGAGATATTGTCTAGTTATTACTGATGACTTTAGTAGATTTACATGGGTATTCTTTTTAGGTACTAAGGATGAGACTTCTAGCATCCTTAAAACCTTCATTACAGAGATAGAAAACCTAGTAAGCAAAAGAGTAAAAGTCATTCGATGTGATAATGGGACAGAATTTAAGAATAGAGTTATGGATGATTTCTGCAAAGAAAAAGGTAGTAAAAGAGAATTTAGTGTTGCAAGAACTCCACAACAGAATGGAGTTGCTGAAAGGAAAAATAGAACACTAATAGAAGCTGCTAGAACTATGTTAGCTGACTCTAAGTTGCCTATAACTTTTTGGGCAGACGTAGTCAACACTGCTTGCTATGTTCAAAATAGAGTTTTAGTTGTAAAACCTCACAATAAGACATCATATGAACTTTTTAAAGGTAGAACTCCTGAAATAGGATTTCTTAGACCTTTTGGATGTCATGTGACAATTCTAAATACCTTAGACCATCTTGGAAAGTTTGATGGTAAAGCAGATGAAGGATTCTTAGTTGGATATTCTATCAATAGCAAAGCATTCAGAGTATACAACATGAGAACTAGAAGAGTAGAGGAAAATCTGCATGTGAGATTTTTAGAAAATAAATCCAATGCAGAAGGTCAAGGTCCCAAATGGCTATTTGATCTTGAATCTCTATCCAAATTGAATTATATGCCTTTTGTTGCAGAAACTAATGAATTTTCAGGTTCACAAACTGCTGATGCAACAAATGAAGAAGGATTAGAGACGGAGACACAACAAGATTATGTGATGATGCCAATATGGACAAATTCAAATGTGGATTCAACTTCAATAAATGGTGAATCTTCTTCTGGTAAATCTAAAGAAGATGTTGAAGATGAATGCAAGGAAGATAGAGCTGAGGAACAAGAGTTTCAAATCAGAAGTAACACTGCTGTTTCTGCTGATAAGCAAATCATTCCCTCTGATGAGCAAAATGTTTCTGCTGATGGATCATCAGAAGAAACACAAGCAAATCTCTCAGAAAATGATGTGGATTTTAACAACCTTCCACCTGATTATCAAGTTCTTTCTACTCCACACTCAAGGATTCACAAAGTCCACTCCCTGGACAATGTAATTGGAGATGTACAATCAGGAGTGAAGACAAGACAACAATTGATGTCTTCAGATCAACAAGGGCTTTTTGATGCCCTTTATGCTTCAAAACAGCATGAGTTTTCAAACTCTTGCTTATTTGTATGTTTTCTCTCACAAGATGAACCAAAGAATATTCATAAAGCCCTAGAGAATTCAAGCTGGTTGGAGGCTATGCAAGAGGAGCTTCTTCAGTTTAAGATTCAAAAGGTATAGGTGCTAGTTGGTTTACCAAGTGGTGTAAGGGTAATTGGCACTAGATGGGTTTTTAGGAATAAAAGGGATGAAAGGGGCATAGTGATAAGAAATAAAGCTAGATTAGTAGCTCAAGGGTACACACAAGAAGAAGGGATAGACTATGAAGAAGTTTTTGCTCTAGTAGCAAGGATTGAAGCCATTAGACTCTTTTTGGCTTATGCTTCATTTATGGGATTCACAATTTATCAAATGGATGTCAAGAGTGCTTTCTTATATGGTACTATTGAAGAGGAGGTGTATGTCTCACAACCTCCTGGTTTTGTTGATCCTGAGCATCCAGACAAAGTGTACAAGGTTGTTAAAGCTCTATATGGCCTACATCAGGCACCAAGAGCTTGGTATGAAACACTGGTTTCCTACTTAATTTCAAACGGATTTCAAAGAGGCAAGATAGATCAGACACTTTTTACCAAGAAGCATAAGAAGGATCTTTTGCTAGTTCAAGTGTATGTGGATGATATCATCTTTGGATCTACAAGGAAGGAGATGTGTTTGGAGTTTGAGAAGCTTATGCACAATAAGTTTCAGATGAGTTCCATGGGGGAACTTACATTCTTTTTGGGTCTGCAGGTTAAACAATCAAGAGAAGGAATCTTTATTAGTCAACACAAATATGTTGCAGAGATTCTTAGAAAGTTTCAATTTGCTGATTCCAAAATAGCAAGCACTCCAATTGACCCCGAGAAGCCACTTCTTAAAGATGTAGAAGGAACTAATGTGGATGTACACACATACAGATCTATGATAGGTTCATTGACGTATCTCACATCATCAAGACCTGATATCATGTTCTTTGTCTGTGCTTGTGTAAGATATCAAGTAACTCCTAAGGTTTCTCATTTAACAGCAGTCAAGAGAATTTTTAGGTAACTCAAAGGTCAACCTAGGTTGGGTCTGTGGTATTCTAAGGAGTCATCTTTTGATTTGGTAGCATATTCAGATAGTGATTATGCTGGTGCTATCTTGGACAGAAAGTCAACAACTGGAGGATGTCAATTCCTTGGGTGTAGACTTATCTCATGGCAGTGTAAGAAGCAGACAATGGTGGCTACTTCAACAACTGAAGCTGAATATGTAGCTGCTGCAAATTGTTGTGGTCAAGTTCTATGGCTTCAAAACCAACTTTTTGACTATGGGTACAATTTCTTACATACCATTATTCATATTGATAATAGTAGTACAATTTGCATTATTAAAAATCCAGTGCAACATTCAAAAACAAAACACATTGAAATTAGACATCATTTTATTAGAGTTTGCAATGAAAAGAGGTTAATTCAAGTAATGAAAATTGCTTTAGAACAAAACTTTGCAGATCTTCTTACAAAAGCTTTTGATGTTGGAAGATTTCAGTACTTGGTAGCAAATATTGGAATGCTAAACCTTTAAATTTTTCAAAATAATGTGTTCTTGTATATAGATTTTGTTAATGCATCTAACTTTGTCATCTAAAACTACTATTACCAATTTAAAGTAATTCATACAGTTAGTCCAATGCGTAATTATAATCTGAGACAAGTACTTTGTACTTTGTTCTTTTGGTTTTAGACTAACAATTTCAGGTATGAATGTTTGAACTCAAAGGCCATTTCAAGTGAAATCTGTAAGCAACAAATTACTGATCATTGCTGCTGAATGCTGATCATTGCTGCTGATATAATAGGTTCATGATAGAAAGAGTTTGGGATTTCAAAACTCCTTAAAACTTCTTTCTTGGAACCTGATTATGATATTTCACATTGAATTGATAATTTAGTTGATCAGTTAATAACTGATACAACTCACTTTCTATCATTTTATACTCTCAAGTATAATGTGACTAATCTACGGATATCTGATAGAAAGAACAGCAAGCAAAAGTGAATCTAACACAGACCCAACCTAGGTTGACTTTCTGAACCTTTATCAGCAGAAACATACTTGTTGTATTTCCCTGTAAAGAAAGCCTTTTGAATAGGTTTAGCTGTACACAGGCAGTTATTTATAACTGAAAACATTGGTTCTCACACAACTAGAGGTTGCTTTAAACTGAAATTTTGATTAAGTGTCTGTTACCACACTTAATCCCTTCAAAATGGTTAGAAGTAGTATGATTTTTAATCATAAAATCATGTTCATACTGCTAAGTCAAATATTTCTTAAAAAGAATTTTCAAAGAGGCTCAAAAAATCATCTAATGATGGATTATGAGTCAATGCTCAGTGATTCACCACTCATAGGAGGTTACACACCTAGAAGTGATGAGGGCAGCATTTAAACTCTTAAGGAATTGATGGCTTCATGTACAAATTGTCTGAAAACATGGAAATTGCTAAATCAGATGATGGTGATATGATATGATTGTGAGAGATCTTCCAAACAGGGGAGGAAATTGCTCAAGAGAGAAATAAATCTCAGGGGAGGTTACAAAAGAGCCCTTTAAAGGAAGATTGGCCAAAGAAAAAGAAGGAAAAGATAAGAGCATACAAGATGATGACATGGTTTCTAGTGATAAAGAACAAGAACAGAGCTGATAGGAGAAAGTTCTATCTAGATCAAAACATGAAAAGTTTCAATTTCAGTTCACTACGTTTGTTCATCACTTCCAAAGACATGCTGAAAGATGATTTCTACTTCTTGGAACAAGCATCCAAGATACACAGCATCTTTGTCTCTTATAAATTCTTCAAGTTGAAAATTGCACCATCTTTTAGTCCAAGAATAGAGCAAAGAAAAGAAAGCAGATGTGTTACAGAGAAAGACATTCAATCACTCAAAAGAGAAGAAAGTTCAGATTAACAGTCTGACAATGAAGTGTTTGAAAGATCTTCACAAATTTCTCATTTAATTCAGAATAACATGTTTGAATGTAATTCACATGTTTAGGGGAGGATTGTTGGGAATTAAATAATCAGAAGAATCAGAAGATTCAGCATAAAGGTTTAAAGGAAATACAACAAGTATGTTTCTGCTGATAAAGCACAAAGCACGTTTCCACTGATGGATTCTGCTGAAGAACGTTTCTACTGAAGGTGTTTCTGCTGATGGATTCTGCTGCTGCTATGACTCATTCAACAGCTGTGTAGATAAGTACGACTTATTCTACTGATACATATACAAGAAAATATCTTTGTTATAGTCATCAAATTGAACACTCCAAGTGAGTTGTATTCCTAGATACATGTTGTATCTTAATGACTAAACATGATAAGTCATCATCTAGCTAGAATGAAGATAAGTCATAAGCTAGTAAATTAGATGAGTCATATAGATTGTAAAAGATCTTTCATTGGACTATAAAAGGAAGATCTTAGATATTTCTTATACATAACATAGAGAGATATACATAGAGAAAAACAATAAGAATAAAACACAAGATTCAAGGTCTTTATAACCCTAGTGATAGTGAAGATCACTCGTATTATCTTGAATAATTTTGAATCGTTTGGTGATATACTTTCATTGTTCTTTGTTAAATAAACACAAGCATCACTGTTCCATTTCCAATAAACATTCTAAGTGTGGTTAAGTAGATTCCGCATACTTAATCATATTCACTCAAAGTATCTCATATACACATTACAAAGGTCCAACACCTCATAGTGTGTAATCAAATCAAGTGGTCCTCTCATTATCCAAACACCCATGAATTTGATTGCTATGACCCAATTTCCACTTAATCCTTAATTATGAACTCTAAATTTACCTACTGATCTAACATTATGAATCAATAAACTTAATGAAACAGTAAAAACACAGGAGACATCCACAAATGCAAACATAAACAGAGATGTAATATGTGACAGGTATGATGAAACAGAAATTAGGTAATAAACTATAGACTAATAATGAAATGACAATAGTAAGCTACTACTATACTAAATAAGATGCATTAAACAAAATCAAACAATGAAGACAAACCTAACTAATAACAGATGCAAATTGAACGTTGAAACTTAAAATTGAAAACTTACGTACAACCTCTCAGCCAAACAGAGAGGTGTATCCCACACAGCCTATCTCTATGATAGGCCAAAGACTTCCCTTACTTCTTTGAACTATCCAATTTCCCTTCTGAATAAGCACTGCTTATTTGAATAAGCAGTTTTGACTTTGGTTGACTTTTAATGAATTTGAGTATAAGGACTGAATAATCTCACACAAAGCTATAAGGAAGCTTTTATGAACTTATGAATAACAGAAAAGCTATTAGAAGCTTAATTTGAAAGTTGAAACAATATTTTTTATTTTTTCTGATTTTCTATATATATATTTTTTTATCTTTAATGTAAGTGAAAAACAAAACAGAAACTTAAATATGAAATTAAAACAAACTTAATAAAGTAAAAAGAGATTAAGCTAAAAATTAGAACAATAAGCTGAACATAAAACTTTGAATTATATTAATAAGAGGAAATTCAGTACAAGGCTTTTGAAATGAAAAATACAACAATACTGAAATTTAAATGACAAGAAATTTAAAATTGGTCAAAATCTTTCTAAGACATAAAAAATCGGACACCTCTTATGAGTGAGGAGGGGGGTTATATAGCATGAGATGGAAGGTAGCCAGGTCACTAATCCGTGACTCCTTGTGCTTGTTTGAGTCTTTTCTGAGCCGTATGATCAAAATCCAGATACTTCCAATCATCCTAAGCCATTGGATTAATTTCGTGACATGATTGATCCTACGTGAGTGATATGATTGGGCCACGTTTCATTCTCTGTTATACCCTGACATGTGCCTGACCCTTCTAGAAACTCCAATTATTAGGTAATTATTATTGACAAGGGGTAATTTTGTGGGTGTGTGATTTAGGGTTCTAAGAACAGTACATTTCTGGGTTGGGTTTAAATTTGGGGCGCGGGTAAAATGGTTTTGGGTGTGTTTTTATTGTTTTGGGGTTGACCGGGTTGATATAGGTTGACCGGGTAAGGTTTTATTCATGGATCGGGTTAAAATAATAAGGGTGGTGGGCTGTTGTTTGTTGTTTTGGGCTTGGGATAGTTTTTTGGGTTAAGGTATAGTAAAAGGGAGTGGATCCGGTTGTGTAGTTAAGGTTTAGGAGTAGTATTATACAAGGATCATATGTGTAATTTATAAAACTCTAAGCACCAAATTTGTAAATCTCCATTATTACTCCCAAGGGTATATTCTGACTTTCATTAATTCTTGAGGGACATCTCTTTGACTTTTCTTCAAAATTTACTCAAGGGACTGTTTTTGCCAAACTCTAAAAGTTGAGGGACAAATCTTGCCAATTCTTCAAAACTTTGTCCAAGGACTAACTATGCAACATTCTGAATCTCTGAGGACTTATAATGATAATATGAGCTTTCATTGATCATTTTGCTTCCCCGGCTCCGGCTTTTGACCTTTTTCCAATCTCGTGCTCGTTTTTGTCGGTTTTGGCTTTGTTTTTGTTCATTTTTCACATATCCGTACCTGCACATACACAAATACAAAAACACACATTCTCTTGGCATATTTGGTTAGTATTTGGTGTATTTGGTCTGATTTTGGGTCTAAAAAGGATGTGTGAATAAGCACTCATCAGTCACCTAGACTCCATACTAAATTCTACCAATCACTTACACTCACTAAATCTCTTGTATACATTTTATCAGGAAACGCAGATTTTTGGGGTACTTCTACCCACATCAAATCACTACAAAATAGACTGCACAACTCGCACCAAAAATTTAACATGGTCCCTTATGAGCATACAAGTTACTCCCAGAAGGCCACGCACCAAAAACTCACCCAAGTACTCTTAAGAAAATCAAACATAAAAACTATCCAGATTCAGATCTGCACGCACACCAAAATGTTTTGACCTAAGAAACATATTTGCACAACTTATTAACGTCTACCCTTCGCGTGGAAGTCAAAGGGCACATAGAACTCAAATTTCCTAGAAGGGATAACCCTAATTACACTTTCAAATCTACCTTTGTCCTCTATACTTATACCATAAATCTGTCCCGGTTTAACAACTTTGACACCTTTACTCGAAAAATCATTAGATTGACTTCCCTACCTTGAAATCGATTGGCGCCGGACTTTTTAGAAAGTAGGTTCTCGGAACTACAATTTAGACTCAAGAATCATATGATTTCATGTTGGCATCATTAAAATATCATCAAATCAATACAGCCCTAAAAATCAGTCAAACCCTAACTTATTAATTCACATGTTTTAAGCCCTAACTCTTTCACTAATTATCAGATTAGTACTAATTAAAGATCCCAACATGTTTTACATTAATAATTTACAGAATTGAGAGTAAACCCTAATCCACAATATCTTTGTTACATGAATAAATACAATAATTAAACGATTAAGGAATTACTAGGCATACCTTAGGCTTGTTTTCTTCATAATATTGAAACCTTTAACATTTTTTTTTTTTTTTTTTTTTTTTTTGCTTTGGTCGACCGTACATCAAAAAGATAAGGGTGGGGGAGTTTTTGTTTTGCATTTATAATACCCCATAAATATTCTAGATAACCCTTGTAATTAGAAATTTTAATTAAACTAAAATTTTGTTTCCTTTCCCCCTTTTCTCTATAATTCGCCGCCTAATTCTATATATTTTGATTTTGTTAATATAAATTATTACGCTTAAAACCCTGTGCTTTTGATATTTTATAAAAGCTTACACCGAAACTGATGAGGCGAAAAGTGTACCGCTTTTAGGGGGTCATTTAAGCCCAAATTCGAGATTATTTGATCAATTATCGCCCTAAATCGTTCCTTTTATCATTTTAGGTACTTTTGAAGAGAAATCTGGAAAAGGAAGCATTTTGGACGTTTTTGGAGCGAAAAAGTGAAGAATACGACAAAATCTCCAAAATCATGCTCAAGATTGTACCTAACGTCGTCAAGCATTTCTATGTGACGGCGTCACCCTTTGACAAAGAGGTGGATAATTCAAGTTACACGTGATGGCCCAGGACTATTTCAAGGCATTGAAGCCTGACGGCGTCACCAAGGCCGTCAGGGTCAGAATACATGTGATGGCCCAGAGCTTATCTACACATGACGGCGTTAGAAGTGGATCTAGGCAATATGAATTTTATCTTGACGGCGAGTTGACGGCGTCACAAGCTATAACGTGACGCCGTCAGGATGTAAAATCTATATATACTTCTCTAATTTTCATTCATTAAGTGTGGAACTTTTGGAGAAATTTTTGTGTGCAAACCCTAGACGAATTTTCTGTAACAACAAGGGTTTCCACCCTTGTTCCATCCATGTTCAATTGAAGATAAGTTTTCCAATAATCATTCAGTATGTCTATGTGTTGTTTGATTCTATCTTATGCTTGTCTTCTCTTTAACATGCTAGGCTAGATTTTTCTTGTGTTTGCTTAGATGTAATGAAACCTATGTGTTAATTATTGGTTGATGGTTTGTTTATAATTGTTGTGGATGATTGATTTCGATGTTAGGCTTAAGAAAACTGGCAGACTTCCATTTGGTAACTTGCTTGAACGTCTTTAGAAACATGATCGGAGGTGTACTACGATTTATTGGTTGTATTTAATGCGTAGGTAACTACTAGTGATACTATGTTAGGAGCTAGTAGTCGGCTCGACATAGAATGAGGTAGAAGCCTATAGAGTTAGGGAATATCGTACACGGCCCTGCGACTAGTATTATGGAATATAACCCGTCATCCATGCAATTGTAACAAGCTAATCAACCGGTAAAAGATATCTAGGGAATAGTGAAATCTAAGTAAACACATGTTCTCTTATTATTGTTTCCACCACATTTATTTTAGTTTCATTTCATTTTATTTTATTTGCATTTGTAGTATTTGGGTTAGTTGACTAGCAACTAATTCCGCCCAATCTTTCCAAAACCGAGATTTTTATTTGCTTTCCTTAAAATATAAAAATACAAAAAGAATCATCCTTCACCTTTAGACCTAGTTTAGTAGAGTTTTAATCCTAGCGAACACTATTCCTAGAGTTGAACGATCAATCCCCCGGTACTTGTCACTATAATATACTACAACGATCAGGTACACTGCCTGGCGGGGATTGCAAGCTTCTCAAGATCCCTTGAGAGGTAAAACCTGTTGCGAGGGCGCAATCCCGCGTATCAAGTTTTTGGCGCCGCATCCCGGGGAATAGTTATTGTCTAGGTTAAAAATTCTTTTTATTTGGTCTACTTGCTAGATTCCTTTCTAGTAAGATTTTTTCTTATTTTTATAGGTTTTCTTTAGTCTATCTTATTTCTTTTTCTCCTTTGTTTGTAAACTATCTCGATGGATAACAATAGCATTGATCGTTTGATTCCTGTTATTCGTGTTTTTTGTTGTAGGACTTTCCAACCACCCGTCCCAATCCCTGTAGTGGAAAATGAGAACCCACCTAACCTCTCACCTAACCATCACTTTGGTAATAATTCTGAGATGGAGGAGTCTGACCATGATGACGACCGTAGGATTAGCCCTTTTTATTGTTCGGACTCCGATGAGGACCTTGATGATGGTGATGTAATCAATGATGATAGGATGGATGAAGATATGAGCCCTCTTAAGCATGTTGATCTTAGAACTAGAATTGAAAAATATAGCTTCTTTAACATGCAATTCCCTTGTAAGATTGGATTTAGGAGCTTTAATGCATACCTTAACTCATCTTTGCCTATGAACATAATCTCACGTGCCAACTATAATAAAATCATGGTAAAAGAGTTAGCATATTAGGGAAGTAATATTGTCGCTAGGAATGAACCATTGCACGTGTTTGTAGGAAGTTTCATGTATTTGGTTGATTTTGTGGTTATGGAGAATTTAGGAGAATTCATTGATGAGAAATTAACCCAAATCATATTTGGAGAGCCCTTTAAACGGTTAACCAAACTTGATGAGAAACTTATGGATGGGTTGATTACCTTTTCGGATGGGGATGAAGATTTTATTTACCAAATGCCACGTTCACACCTTAGGTTTAAGGACCACTCAATTGAGGCATGCAATAGAATTCCCCCTATCAATTTGTTGAGTGAGAATGACAAAAGGAAAGGACTAAAATATCCCCATGAAAAGAATAAACGATATTATCGCGGATGTTTAGAGTTAAGTGATGATTATAAGAGAGATGAAGCAACAATTAGATGGCTCACGCTTGGGTATGTGAGCATTAGTGATACTAGGTAGCCCGTGACCTTGAGTCTAGCTACAAGACTCGTAAATAAAGAAAAGCGCTTCTTGGGAGGCAACCCAAGTTTTATTTGTTTAATTGTTTGTTTGTTTGATTTTATTTGTTTCCATATGCATCCTTTATTTTTATTGTTTATGGATCATGGTTTAAAGTAAATTGTGAAAATGCTTTATTTTGTTTTTAACTTCGTCTGAATTACATATAAAGGTATTTTGCAAAAGCTAAGTGTAAAGGAGATCCAAATTTGTTTCTAAGAACAAAATTGAGCATGAACCACAACAATATTAAATGAACATGTATATTAGTAATTGTTTGAGTCAAATGCTTGTATCGAGTCATAATGATGTTTTGCAGGATTTTCCAGGAAGTAAGGCATAAGTTTTTCTAGAAATTTTCCGGAAACTTAACATGAGATTTTTGCAGGAACATTCTGACGGCGTCAGGGGTTATAACATGACAGCGTCAGGTACAAAAATTATGAAATTTTTTGCAAGTTTTGTTTATACCGGAGTCTTAAAGTTTTTGTTGATTCTTTAGTTTTATGAACTCCAGGAAATCTGCAAACACTCATTCCACAAGCATTATATCTTAATTTGCTTTATAGGATTTTAGTATTTATAGATTGCCGCCAATTTTACGCGAGGTTTGCCTTGATTGTTTTCTCAGGTTTAACAGGTTACATTGGACAAGAAGATGATTTATATTTCTGGAGGGAAGCTTTCAAAGTTCATTTTCTTGGAAGAAGATCTAACCTTGTTGACACATTATCCACACCGAATGAATCAGGGGAGTATTGGTTTTCATTCTTTTACCTTCATTACTTTTACATCCTTTTTTATTGAACTTTAGGGACAATGTTCAGCCTAAGTGTAAGGGGAGGGTAAATGATGAGACCTTAGAGAATACAATTGCACTTGAGTTTGTTTGTTTGATAGTAGGTGTGTAATAAAACTGAGAGAAATACTTGTTAGGGCAATTTTAGCGCCAAATTTAAAATTTTTTACAAAATTTAGGAGTGAAGCTTTAGCCTTAATAAGCGTCTCATGGGTAGGAGTTGTATTACTAGCACAAAAACCGTACCACTCAAAAATATTTCCACCCAAATATGTGAGGTTCGCCTTTAGATTTGTTAGGAAAAGCATTCATTATTAGTGCTTATGAGTGTACCGGTAGCATTTAGATTCCAGAACTTGCGTTAGCGATGCATCCCGAGACCGCTAGTGAGACTACATTCGTGTAGTTAGGATTTACTACATGATAAGAGGCATTAGGATCACCCTTGTGTTAAACCCGTATCATAATTACTTGACCAATAAAGTCATAAGTATTTGACTAAAAAGTCAACTAATTTTTCCCACACCTTTGCGATGTACTCATTTTTAGTACACGATACCCCTAGTACACCCCTCTGATCCTATCTTTTTCGTTTCTAACTTTAAGCATTTTACTTAAAGGTAGAATTTGTTACAATTCACCCAAACGTGCCACCAAATCGCCTTATCCTTCCGTGTATGCACTCATCTTTAGTGCATTATTGTTATTTGTTTAACCCTTAGTTAATTATCTAATTGATTACATGGTTGCTAAGTCGAGTCATATCTTGTACATATTGTTTTGGGACGATTGGGACTCATGGGTAAAGTACTAGTGTAATGGAGTGATGGGGAAGAACGTCTTATTACCCCCATATGTGCGTTAATCTTAAAAAGTACTCCAAGTGTTTTGATTATCATAATTCGAGTCATTAGAATAGTTGATTGTAAAGTATGTAAAAGTTCAAGTGTAAGGGGGACGTAAATTCTCTATGATGTATTATTTTGGATGGTAGGGCAAGAGTGTATGCAAAAAAAAAAAAAAAAAAAAACGGACTACCATCCCGGTTCATTTTATGTTTGTTTCATAGTTTGTTAGTTTTGGTTAGTTTAAGTCGAGTCGAGTCTTGGCTTAGCAACGCCATATTGTACATGTAATTAACCAAGATGATTAACTCGCCACCAGTAAATATTGCCTTTATCCAACAAAACAGTGTTTATCATATCCCTACACTTCACGTTATAACCCTTTAAAAGACCTTTTTTTATAGTTTATCCTAGGTGCTTACGCCAAGTGGTGGAGGTTTGATCCTTTCTCAAGCCTATGGTAATCTATTTGCTATGACATGTAGTGAGAGATGTTTTCTATTTCCATATTGTGATATATACTTTGTTACACCCGAGAGATGTGAGTATCTAAACACTAATTGTGAGGTGCTAGTGTATAACATCCGTGCATGTTTTTGGTTGAAGTGGAACGATTATTTGTTGTAATTACTTTTATATTAGTATTAAATGACCCCTAACTTGTATTTTGATTAGAATAAAAGCGCATTTTATTGAGGACAAGCAAATCTCAAGTGTAAGGGTATTTGATGAGGCGAAAAGTGTACCGCTTTTAGGGGGTCATTTAAGCCAAAATTTGAGATTATTTGATCAATTATTGCCCTAAATCGTTCTTTTTGTCATTTTAGATACTTTTGAGGCGAAATCTGGAAAAGGAAGCATTTTGGACGTTTTTGGAGCGAAAAAGTGAAGAATACGACAAAGTCTCCAAAATCATGCTCAAGATTGTAACTGACGGTGTCAAGCATTTCTATGAGACGGCATCACGCTTTGACAAAGAGCTGGATAATTCAAGTTACACGTGACGGCCCAGGACTATTTCAAGGCATTGAAGCCTGACGGCGTCACCAAGGCCGTCAGGGTCAGAATACATGTGACGGCCCAGAGCTTATCTACACATGACTGCGTCAGAAGTGGATCTAGGCAATACGAATTTTATCTTGCCGACAAGTTGACGGCGTCACAAGCTATAACGTGACGCCGTCAGGATGTAAAATCTATATATACTTTTCTAATTTTCATTCATTAAGTGTGGAACTTTTGGAGAACTTTTTGTGTGCAAACCCTAGACGAATTTTCTGTAACAACAAGGGATTCAACCCTTGTTCCATCCATGTTCAATTGAAGATAAGTTTTCCAATAATCATTCAATATGCCTATGTGTTGTTTGATTTTATCTTATGCTTGTCTTCTCTTTAACACGCGGCTAGGTTTTTCTTGTGTTTGCTTAGATGTAATGAAACCTAGGTGTTGATTATTGGTTGATGGTTTGTTTATAATTGTTGTGGATGATTGATTTCGATGTTAGGCTAAAGAAAACTGGCAGACTTCCATTTGGTAACTTGCTTAAACGTCTTAAGAAACATGATCGGAGGTGTACTACAATTTATTGGTTGTATTTAATGCGTAGGTAACTACTAGTGATACTATGTTAGGAGCTAGTAGTCGGCTCGACATAGAATGAAGTAGAAGCCTATAGAGTTAGGGAATATCGTACTCGGCCCTACGACTAGTATTCAGGAATATAACCCGTCATTCATGCAATTGTAACAAGCTAATCAACCGGTAAAAGATATCTAGGGAGTAGTGAAATCTAAGTAAACACATTTTCTCTTATTATCGTTTCCACCACATTTATTTTAGTTTCATTTCATTTTATTTTATTTGCATTTGTAGTATTTGGGTTAGTTGACTAGCAACTAATTCCGCCCAATCTTTCCAAAACCGAGATTTTTATTTGCTTTCCTTAAAATATAAAAATACAAAAAGAATCATCCCTCACCTTTAGACCTAGTTTAGTAGAGTTTTAATCCTAGCGAACACTATTCCTAGAGTTGAACGATCAATCCCCCGGTACTTGTCACTATACTATACTACAACGATCAGGTACGCTGCCTGGCGGGGATTGAAAGCTTCTCAAGATCCCTTGAGAGGTAAAACATGTTGCGAGGGCGCAATCCCGCGTATCAGACACCTAACATCTTACACGTCAATCCTTCATTTTATGACAACTCGAAAAATTATCATTTTAGAAAATAAAGTTTCCAAAAATAGAATCCCACACACTTTATTAATGTAACCCATAACACCAAACTCCATGTAACTTACTCTCGCTCAAACGCTTGACCGAAAACTTGTTACGCAACAACCACGAACACAAAACCACACAAGTCATTTCTACACCACCATGGTGATCAAAACGAACTTAGCCCAACACCAATACTACCCAACTCACATTAATAAAATCACAAAAAGGGATCTAGTACTAAAATACATGTATATCACACATATGCCACACAAAACACATAAGCCGTACCAAGCAAAAGTTACATAGGTCGAGACTAACAGTTAGACTAACCTGCTAAAATCACTGTTGTTACATCATCCCCCCCACAGGGAAATCTCGTCCCGAGATTTAGCTACTTGCCTCATCAATCGCATCAGCAAACAAATTTGGGTACTTAGACCTCATTTGATCCTCGTGTTCGAAAGTAAACTCAGGACCACACTTTGAATTCCAACGTACTTTTACTAACTCTATCTTACCACGCTTCAAACTCTTGACCTCTTGGTCCATAATTTCAATAGGTTCCTCGACAAATCGAAGGGTCTTGTCAACCTTAATCTCATCCAATGGCACATGAGGACTAGCATCCGCCAAACACTTCTTCAAATTAGATATGTGGAACGTATCATGCACACCACTTAATTCCTGAGGTAACTTCAACCGATATGCCACAAGTCCAATCCTTTCCATAATCTCAAATGGTCCTACGTATCTCGGTGCTAATTTGCCTTTCTTACCGAAACGCACAACAGTAACTTTCCAAGGGGACACTTTCAATATCACACGATCACCAACACTGAACTCCAAGGGCTTATGGCGACTATCCGCATAACTCTTTTGGCAATCTCTTGCTGCCTTAAGTCTCTCTTTAATCTGAAAAACCTTATATGCAGTCTCTTGTACCAGTTCAGGATCAATTAGTTGGCTTGTCCCAACCTCTGCCCACAGAACAAGTGACCTACATTTCCTCCCATACAACATTTCAAATGGCGTACACCTAATACTGGAATGATAGCTGTTATTATAGGAAATCTTAGCTAAAGGTAAATGAGTATCCTAGCTTCCTCCAAAATCGATAGCACATGCTCTAAGCAAATCTTCTAAAGTTTGAATTTTTCGTTCACTATGCCCATCAGTCTATGGATGATAAGCAGTGCTCATATCCAAACGTGTTTCCAAATCCTTCTGTAACGACTACCAGAACCGTGAGGTAAACCTACTGTTACGATCAGATATAATAAACACCGGTACCCCATGCCGTGCCACAATCTCATTGATATAAATTCTTGCCAGCTTCTCCATCTTATATTCCTCACGAATGGCCAAAAAATGTGCAGACTTCGTTAGTCTGTCCACAATGACCCATATCGTATCATGCCCACTACTTGTTCGAGGCAACTTGGTAATAAAATCCATTGTTATATTCTCCCATTTCCATTCAAGAATCAGTGGTTGTTGTAGTAATCCAGAGAGTTTCTGATGCTTAGCCTTAACTTTCAAACAAGTCAGGCATTTACTAACATACTCAACTATTTCCATCTTCATCCTTGGCCACCAATAAGCATCTCTTAGATCAAAATACATCTTGTTAGATCCTGTATGAATTGAGTACCTCGTCTTATGAGCCTCATCCATGATCAATGTTCTTACATTTCCCACCATTAGAACCCATATCCGGTCCAAGAAATATAGTCCACCATCATCTTTTTTCTCCATTTGTTGATCTAAACCACGTAGCATCTCTTGCATTTTCATCCTTAAGGGCTTCCTCTTTAGCTGCCAATATCTTACTCTTGATCCCTGATTGCAATGTCATGCACATAGCTGACACACACTTAGGCTTAATCCTTTCCTTTCTACTCAACGCATCAGCCACTACATTCGCCTTTCCAGGATGGTAGAGAATCTCACAATCATAATCACTAAACAATTCAATCCATCTTCTCTGACGCATATTCAGTTCCTTCTGACTGAAGATATGCTGAAGACTCTTATGATTAGTATAAACAACACTCTTTTTGCCATACAGATAATGCCTACAATTCTTGAGAGCGAACACTACTGCCCCAAGCTCTAAATCATGAATGGTGCAATTCTTCTCATGGATCTTGAGTTGTCGGGATGCATAGGCTATCAACTTCCCTCTCTGCATCAATACACACCTAAAACCTTGATTCGACGCATCACAATACAGAACAAAGTCATCTTGTCCGTCTGGAAACGCCAAAATAGGTGCATTGCACAAATTATCCTTTAATGTCTGAAAAGCCACTTCTTGTTCTTCTCCCCAAACATATTTCTTATTCTTTTGGGTCAACAATGTGAGGGGTTTGGCAATCTTTGAAAAGTTCGCGACAAATCATTTGTAGTACCCTGCCAATCCTAAGAAGTAACGTATCTCAGACAGCGTCGTAGGATCCTTCCAATTCTTGACCGCTTTAATCTTACCAGTACATGTATACCTTCACTATCAACTACATTCCCAAGAAAATATACCTCCTTAAGCCAAAACTCATATTTTGAGAACTTAGCGTACAACTTCTCCTTCTCCAACAATTCAAGGATCAACTTTAGATGTTTCCCATGCTCTTCCTTAGTCTTACAGTAAATTAATATATCGTCGATGAACAAGATCACGAATTTATCCAAGTAAGGCTTACAAACACGATGCATTAGATCCATGAATACCACGGGTGCATTTGTCAGCCCAAATGGCATAACCGTAAACTCAAAGTGTCCATAATGCGTCCTAAAAGCAGCCTTCGGAATATCCTCCTCATACACCCTTAGTTGATGATAACCATAACGTAAATCTATCTTTGAAAAGAATCGAGAACCTTGCAGCCAGTCAAAAAGATCATCAATTCTAGGAAGAGGATATCGATTCTTAACAGTCAACTTGTTCAATTCCCGATAGTCAATACACATCCAAAATGAACCATCTTTCTTCTTGACAAACAACACAGGTGCTCCCCACGGAGAGTGACTGGGTCGAATAAACCCCTTATCCTGAAGTTCTTGCAACTTCGTAGATCACTCCTGCATCTCCGAGGGTGCTAAACGGTATGGAGATTTCGCAACCGATGTTGCTCCAGGAATTAAATCAATACGGAATTCAACTTGACGGATTGGAGGTATGATAAGGCGAAAAGTGTACCGCTTTTAGGGGGTCATTTAAGCCCAAATTCGAGATTATTTGATCGAATATTGCCCTAAATCGTTTCTTTTGTCATTTTAGGTACTTTGGAGAAGAAATCTGGAAAAGGAAGCATTTTGGACGTTTTTGGAGCGAAAAAGTGAAGAAAATGGCAAAGTCTCCAAACCAAGCTGGAAACAGTGTTTGACGGCGTCACGCTTTGGAGGTGACGGTGTCACGTTATGGCAAAGAGGTGGATAAAAAGATATAACGAGACGCGCCAGAATGTTTTTGGACTTTAACACGTGACGGCGTCACCAGCGCCGTCACGTGTAATTTACTCTTGACGGCCATGAGAAGAATAATACATGACGGCGTCATATCTGGATCTAGGAAATACGAGAGTTTCTTCGGCGGTGAGTTGACGGCGTCAGGATTTACACGTGACGCCGTCTGACCCAAAAATCTATATATAGTTTTCTATTTTTCATTTGTAAGAGAGGAGAACTTTGGTATAGTTTTGGAGAAACCCTAGCACGAATTTTACCTTACTTCTAAGGGTTCCAAACCCTTGTTTCATCCATGTTTGATTGAAGATAAGTTTTCCAATAATCATTCAATATGTCTATGTGTAGTTTGATTCTATCTTATGCTTGTCTTTACTTTAACATGCTAGGCTAGGTTTTCTTTGTGTTTGCTTAGATGTAATGAAACCTAGTTATTGATTATTGGTTGGTTGTTTGTTTATAATTGTTGTGGATGAATGATATCGATGCTAGGCTTAAGAAAACTGGTAGACTTCTATTTGGTAACATGCTTGAACGTCTTAAGAAACATGAATCGGATGTGTACTATGATTAATTGGTTATATTTAATGCATAAATAACTACTAAGGAGGCCATGTTAGGAGCTAGTTGTCGGCTCGACATAGGAAGAGGTAGGAGCTTATAGAGTTAGGGAAGATCGTACACGGCCCTACGAATGGTATTAAAGAATATAACCCGTCATCCATGCAATTGTAACAAACTAATCAACTAGTAAAAGATAGCTAGGGAGTAGGGAAATCTAAGTAAACACGTTTTTATTATTATTGTTTTTCTCCATATTTACTTTCATGTCATTTTATTTTATTTCTATTGCATTTGTAGTTATTTGGGTTAGTTGACTAGCAACTAATTCCACCCATTCTTCCAAAACCCGAGATTTTTACTTGCTTTCCATAAAATATAAAAATACAAAAAGAATCATCCCTCACCTCTAGACCTAGTTCAATTAAGTTTTAACCCTAGCGAACACTATTTTTTGAGTTGAACGATCAATCCCCCGGTTCTTTGCCACTACACTATACTACATCGGTCAGGTACACTGCCTAGAGGGGGGATTGCAAGCTTCTCAATATCCCTTGAGAGGTAAAACCTTTTGCAAGGTTGCAAAACCACACAACCGGAGCCTCAACCAAATCTGTTACCTAATCTTCCATCCTTGGATGAAAGTTTAGGAATTGAAAAAGGTCCCGATCCACCCATCAAACCATATAGTCCGGGTAGTCTTGGGATAAAGGTAGTAGACTCTAAGCCTTTTAGGAAGGAAGCTGACATAAGAGTGAACCATGGCCTTACACACTTACATCACCAATTCATGATTGTTCACAAGAAACATTATGGGTTTAAACTGGGTTTATTAAGTCAAGATGGATTCCCAACTAGGAGTCTCTCAAACTTGATAGAAGATGATCCCTTTTTAGGAGAAAACTTCAACTCACCCACTGACCAAATTGAGCTAGGTAAGGTTATGATGAAAGGAGCACACCCGTTTGAGCATATAATTCATCAACCACTCTTTCCTCACGAGGTATACTTCCACCGAGATGGTGTGTATCGCTACTTCCACTCGCACTTAATCCTAAGTGTAGGGAAAACCTCCCTCATTTCTGTTAAATAAGGGAAGCGTCAGGCTCGTGACTCGAACAAAAACAAGCACTTATTTGGAGGCAACCCAAGCTTTATTTGTTTGTTTGTTTGTTTGATTTTATTTGCTTCCGTATGCATGTTTTATTTTTATTGTTTGTGGCTCATGTTTCAAAGTAAATTGTGAAAATGCTTTATTTTATTGTTTAACTTCGTCTTAACTTCATATAAAGGTATTTTGCAAAAGATAAATGTAAGGGAAATCTAAATTTGTTTCTAAAGAACGAGATTGGACATGGACCACAACAATATTAAATGAATATGCATATTAGTATTTGTGTGAGTCAAAACCTTGTATCGAGTCATAATGATGTTTTGCAGGAATTCCAGGAAATAAAGGCATGAGTTTTTCCAGAAATTTTGCAGAAACTTAACATAAGATTTCTGTCAGAGCACTCTGACGGCGTCAGGGTTAAAACCTGACAGCGTCAGGTGTAAAATTCTTAAAAATTTTGCAAGTTTTGTTTTTTTAACCGGAGTCATAAAGTTTTTGTTAATTCTTTAGTTTTATAAAATCCAGGAAATCTGCAAATATTCATTCCACAAGCATTATATCTTTATATATATAGATTGTCGCCGATTTTACGCGAGGTTTGCCATGTTTATTTTCTCAGGTTTAATAGGTTATATTGGACAAGAAGATGATTTATATTTCTGGAGGGTAGCTTTCAATGTTCATTTTCTTGGAGGAGGATCTAACCTTGTTACCGCTTTATCCACACCGAACGAAACAGGGGAGTATTTGTTTCATTCTTTTACCTTCATTACTTTTACATCCTTTTTATTGAACATTAGGGACAATGTTCAGCCTAAGTGTAAGGGGAGGGTAAATGATGATACCTTAGAGAATGCAATTGCACTTGAGTTTGTTTGTATGATAGTAGGTGTGTAATAAAACTAAGAGAAATACTTGTTAGGGCAATTTTAGCGCCAAATTTAATTTTTTTTACAACATTTAGGAGTGAAGCTTTGGCCTTAATAAGCGTCTCATGGATAGGAGTTGTATGACTAGCACAAAAACCGTACCACTAAAAAAAATTCCACTCCAAATATGTGAGGTTCGCCCCTAGATTTGTTAGGAGAAGCATTCATTATTAGTACTTATGAGGGTACCGGTAGCACTTAGATTGTAGAACTTACGTTAGTGATGCATCCCGAGACCACATGTGAGACTACATTCGTGTAGTAGGATTTACTACATGATAAGAGGCATTATGATAACCCTTGTGTTTAAACCCGTATCATAATTAGTTGACCAATAAAGTCATAATTATTTGACTAATAAGTCAATTAATTTTTCCCACACCTTTGCATTGTACTCATTTTTAGTACACGATACCCCTAGTACACCCCTTCGAGCCTATCTTTTTCGTTTCTAACTTTAAGCATTTTACTTAAAGGAAGAATTTGTTACAATCCACCCCAAATGTACACCCAATTCGCCTTAGCCTTCCGTGTATGCACTCATCTTTAGTGCATTATTGTTACATGTTTAAACCCTTAGTTAATTGTCTAATTGATTACATGGTTGCTAAGTCGAGTCATATCTTGTACATATTGTTTTGGGATGATTGGGACTCATGGGTAAAGTACTATTATTATGGAGTATTGGGGAAGAACATCATTTATTACCCCCACATGTGCGTTAATC
Source organism: Artemisia argyi (assembly GCA_030686995.1). Lineage (NCBI taxonomy): Eukaryota > Viridiplantae > Streptophyta > Magnoliopsida > Asterales > Asteraceae > Artemisia > Artemisia argyi. Next base: position 131,004,240 of record CM060709.1, on the reverse strand, counting down.
TTAAAAAGTACTCCAAGTGTTTTGATTATCTTAATTCGAGTCATTAGAATAGTTGATTGTAAAGTATGTAAAAATTCAAGTGTAAGGGGAATGCAGATTCCCTATGATGTATTATTTTGGATGGTAGGGCAAGAGTGTATGCAAAAAAAAACATACGGACTACCATCCCGTTTCCTTTTATGTTTATTTTATGTTTTTGTTAGTTTATGATTAGCTTAAGTCGAGTCGAGTCTTGGCTTAGCAACGCCACATTGTACATGTAATTGACCAAGAAGATTAACTCGCCACCAGTAAAGATTGCTTTTATCCAACAAAACCGTGTTTATCATATCCCTACACCTCATGTTATAACCCTTTTAAAAGACCTCTTTGATAGTTTATCCTAGGTGCTTATGCCAAGTGGTGGAGGTTTGATCCTTTTCCAAGCCTATGGTAATCTATGTGCTATGACAAGTAGTGAGAGATGTTTTCCATTTCCATATTGTGCTATATACTTTTATTACACCCGAGAGATGTGAGTATCTAAACATTATTTGTGAGGTGCTAGTGTATAATTTCCGTGCTTGTTTTGGTTGAAGTGGAACGATTATTTGTTGTAATTACTTTTATAATAATGTTAAATGACCCCAAACTTGTATTTTGATTAGAATAAAAGCGTATTTGCTTGAGGACAAGCAAATCTCAAGTGTAAGGGCATTTGATAAGGCGAAAAGTGTACCGCTTTTAGGGGGTCATTTAAGCCTAAATTCGAGATTATTTGATCAAATATTGACCTAAATCGTTCCTTTTGTCATTTTAGGTACTTTGGAGACGAAATCTGGAAAAGGAAGCATTTTGGACGTTTTTGGAGCGAAAAAGTGAAGAAAACGACAAAGTCTCAAAATCAAGCTGGAAACAGTGTTTGACGGCGTCACGTTATGGCCAAGAGGTGGATAAAAAGATATAATGAGACGCGCCAGAATGTTTTTGGACTTTAACACGTGACGGCGTCACCAAGGCCGTCACGTGTAATTTTCTCTTGACGGCCATGAGAAGAATAATACATAACGACTTCAAATTTGGATCTAGGCAATACAAGAGTTTCTTTGGCGGCGAGTTGACGACGTTAGGATTTACACATGACGCCGTCAGACCCAAAAATCTATATATAGTTTTCTATTTTTCATTTGTAAGAGAGGAGAACTTTGGGATAGTTTTGGAGAAACCCTAGCACGAATTTTACCTTACTTCTAAGGGTTCCAAACCCTTGTTTCATTCATGTTCGATTGAAGATAAGTTTTCCAATAATCATTCAATATGTCTATATGTTTTTTGATTCTATCTTATGCTTGTCTTTACTTTAACATGCTAGGCTAGGTTTTCTTTGTGTTTGCTTAGATGTAATGAAACCTAGTTATTGATTATTGGTTTGTTGTTTGTTTATAATTGTTATGGATGAATGATATCGATGTTAGGCTTAAGAAAACTGGCAGACTTCCATTTGGTAACATGCTTGAACGTCTTAAGAAACATGAATCGGATGTTTACTACGATTAATTGGTTATATTTAAGGCATAAGTAACTACTAAGGAGGCCATGTTTGGAGCTAGTTGTCGGCTCGACATAGGAAGAGGTAGGAGCTTATAGAGTTAGGGAAGATCGTGCACGGCCCTACGAATGGTATTAAGGAATATAACCCATCATCCATGCAATTGTAACAAACTAATCAACCAGTAAAAGATAGCTAGGGAGTAGTGAAATCTAATTAAACACGTTTTTCTTATTATTGTTTTTCTCCATATTTACTTTCGTGTCATTTTATTTTATTTCTATTGAATTTGTAGTTATTTGGGTTAGTTGACTAGCAACTATTCCGCCCATTCTTCCAAAACCCAAGAATTTTACATGCTTTCCATAAAATATAAAAATACAAAAAGAATCATCCCTCACCTCTAGACCTAGTTCAATTAAGTTTTAACCATAGCGAACACTATTCTTTGAGTTGAAAGATCAATCCCCCGGTACTTGCCACTAAACTATACTACATCGGTCAGGTACACTGCCTGGTGTGGATTGGAAGCTTCTCAAGATCCCTTGAGAGGTAAAACCTTTTGCAAGGTTGCAAAACCACGCATCAAGGTAACCCAGATAAGTCTTCAGGAAAAACACAAGGAAATTCACAAACCACCGGAATATCTCCTATCTTAAGTTCTTCGGATTTCATATTCTTAAGGGATTTCAAGTCATTCCCCAAGCATTCTCTTTATACCCGAAGTATAACACCATTCTCAAAAATAATACGAACGACCTTTTCATGACATACATCGGCCTTATGTTTAGACAACCACTTCATCCTTACTACCACATCAAAACTCCCATGTCCAAAAGGTATCAAGTCAATCTTAAACGGAATACCCTCTAACACTATAGTACACCCACGAATAACCTTGTCAACCTCTACCTCCTTACCACAAGCTATCTCAATCACATAAGTAGGTCTAAGTTCACTAGGCTCAACATTCAACAGTTCAACAAATTCAGTGGACACAAAACAGTAATAAGAACCAGTATCAAATAAAGTAGTTGCATAATGATCCTTAAGAGAGAAAGTACCAGTGACGACATGCGGATCTTGACGCGTCTCATTTGCATTCATGGTGAACCCCCTTCCCCTAGCTGAATTCCTGTTGTACCCTTGCCCTTGGCCTCCTTCAATGGTCAAACGGTTTCCTGCCTAACCAGGTGCCCTGTTCAGCTTCCGACACACATTACGGAGATGATCCGTACTTCCGCACTCATAACACGCCCTACAATTATATCCTGCGCCAACCGAATTGATTAGAGCCACCTGAGTAATTACTGCACGACATTCCCTAGCAAAATTCCAAGGTTTGTTACACCTGAAACATGTACGACATACGGCCTGCTCATGGTGATAAACATTGCACTTAGCACATTTGGGAGCAGTACCAGTGTACCCCCTCCTGTCAGTGCTTCCTGCCACAGCCGGAGTATCTGCCACCACATGACTCACTGCTACCATAGGACTCGCTGCCACGTACCCTTTCCCATTCCTTTCTTTCTTGTTGTCTAAACCAGAGCCAACCTGCTTACTTGTTTCAATCTCCTCTTTCCTTTTCTCACCTACCTTCGAGAGTACCCCACTCCTAACCGCCTCATCAGTTAGTGCTCCAGCTTTCTAGATAGCACTTTGGATTGTCATCGGCTCCGTAGCTCTGACCATACTACGAATCTGTGGAACCGACCTGCGAATGTACTTATCAAAACGCTTCAACTCAGGAGTCACCAAGTGAGGGACCAACTTAGCCAACTCATGAAACCTATCAGTATACCCAGCGTGGTAACCCCAACCATTGCGTGATTCTAGAATTCTTCCTCCAACTTCTGCATCTCATTACTTGGACAAAATTCCTCCACCATCAAGGTCTTGAAATCTTCCTAAGTCATTCCCATTGCAGCAACTCTACCTCTAGCCTAGACTTATGTGTTCCACCAAGTGAAATCCTTATTGATCAACGAACTCGCTGCATACTTAACTTTATGAGCTTCAGCACAACCACTGATATCGATTACCGCTTCCATCCTGTCAATCCATCGAGTGAGCACTATTGCACCACCATTACCATCATACTCCTTCGGCTTACATGCCAAAAACTTCTTGTAAGAGCATCCATTATTGATACCACCACCACCTCCAGTACCATTTGGGTGAGCATTAGTAATCATCTGAGCGCTCACATGGTTGACAATCTCAGGAAGTAGTCTTTTAAACTATTGTCATTCTTATCCTCAATAGATTTGGTCGGAGTGGTCAGATGTGGTTCCTGCCCCAAAATATTTGATGATGTGATATTTTCGGTCAAAGTATCAACAGGTGTGCTTGGACCGGAACCATCACCCAACGTCCTTGAACCGACACCAACATCATTTTTTTATGTTGGATGGACCTTCCAACACGTGAAGCTTTCAAATGTCCCATGTTCAAAGTAGCTGTTGGACCTCAACTCAAACATGTGTGTGGTACCAATGAGGTTTGATATTGTTTGAGGTACATTCAAATGATCTTCAGAAATATGTAGCATATAGTGAGTATATGACATAACACATATAGTATTTATTAAATATAAAAGTACCTCATCACCCGTTTCTACTATCGATTCAGCTGAACACCCAACCAACTCCGTCACGCCCTCATCAAATAGAACAATAACAATAGAATCCGTTCCTTCCGATACATCAAGTTTAAGCCTATGTCTGGTAGGGCGCCACACATATCAGGTTAGGTTAATAAGATATATAATTTTATTCGTAATTGAAGTATATTAAAAGCAATGTCACCTTAAAACTGGATAGGAAATGGATTTATCACATGAATCACACCAAAACTTCCCTTGTTTATGGGTATCACCTTTCCTACACTTGTTGTCACCGCACGATGGGTAATTCCAACCCTTCCTTGTCCTAACACCATCAATCCTAACCATACAGTTGTAGGTCAAAGGCTGCATAAACAGAATATTTATAAAAGTATTAAATATGATTAATAGTACAAAACGTTAATTGCATAAATTGAAGTTTACATTGTTTTTGCGGTTGCGAGCCCAGAGAAGCAAGTTCTCTAATGTTCCATCTTTTGGTATGGAAATGTCAACGGGCATAGGAACCTTATTCATCTCCACATGACTACAATACATAACCATAGCTGATGTTAGTATAATGAAGGTATTCACAAATTAAGGTATAGAATACATTTAAAAACCGGCTACCTCATATCAGATTTAAGAGATTTGAGTGCGGGGATATCGGGATTGTCAAAGATTATTGTGGAAGAGCTGCTTGACAAATATATTTTGTCTGGCAGATTAAAAATTAAATGCAATGTTTTACGTTGATATTTTAATTTTTGAATGACATTTAGTATTAATGGTTGGAGTACGTAATGTTGTACATTTTGACATTAAGCGATGTTTATACAACTGGACACAGGCAAGTGTGCTTTGTCTTTTTTTTTTTTTTCTATAAGAACGTCACCCAAGTTTCCCCATAATGTCACTCTGACTGATTCGCCCCTTTATCCAAAACCCATATTTAGATGTGCAGTCTATGTTGTAGTTTAAACAAATACATAATATGTATTATGTAACATGTTAGGATGAATATTTTTTTAATACACTATCTTTTGATTTGCCAGGTAAAAAGCAAGCGTTCGAGAGCCTGATTTTTGCTGAGTTGTCCTGCCAACATTTGTCACGTAACCGATCACATCAATAAGGTAATTAGTCACATATCAAAATGCATGCACAAAAACAGTAACAAAAGAACGCAAAAGTTTTGTTTAAGAAAAAACTTACCAACCAAGTACTTGTTATCTATACTTTCCAGGTTTGCCAAATCTTGAAGCTCAAAAAGGTACCTCTCAAAACCTTTATTCTTTACAGTCACTTTTATGGACATTGTTGCCCCATAAAACTCAAGAATGAAGGGACCTTTTGCATAATACGGTAATCATCTTTATTGGGTTTGAACACAAAGTCTTTAATAGAATATACCACCCCTTCCTTTAACCTCATAAAATTATGAGCAACGTGGTTCCTTGCAGTATAATGTACTGAACTGCCCTGCAAAAAAGTCAAGCAACATCACAACCAAAGTTATTAATCAAATATTGAGTAATGCAAAACAGTTGAACAACCTTAAAACCAAATATGTTATTTATCTAACGATCATATTGAGCATGTTAGGTTATTTATCAAATGCTATTATTGAGATTGTTTTACTTTGGAATCAGATACTACAAAGTGTGTGCTGAGATATCGCCCGATGGTTGCATTCATATCACACATCCTGCAAACCATGACCACTATGGTCCCAATCACACCCACATCAAGGTCATTCAGAAACAATAAGCGGTTTGGTGCTGAGACATCTTTGCCCAGGTTATGTGAAGGTCGCTTCGACATGTTGAAATGAAATGTAATAATTATGATGGAAGGTCGAGGTATGGTGGAAGCTCAACTAAATCACATGGAATTTATAGGTTGAGGATTCCACATTGATGTAATTACTAAATCATTAAGTGCATACATTAAAGCATGGACACTTGATATGTCTTTCAATAAGTACCATTTGTATCTCATTAACCACATGGACAATCGCATTTGCACCTCAATTACTAGATGGACTCCTTACAACACCCTTGATTCTCACATGGCTACATTTTTCACTTCTTAAAAATATGTCATCAATGCTCCTAAAAAAATTGGTGTCACTAATACTCCCCAATGATTTTCTAGGACCTAATATTTCAATATACGAGGCATCCAGAACCCGTGCTACGGACAGGCTTCGAATCTAATTTTCAATCGCGTATTCTTTCTGTGTATTGGCTAGTGTATGCTTAATTATTATTTAGTATGTTGTATGAAATGTTTTGACTTTCTTGTATTAAAAATGTTTGATGTTGTTTTGGTTTTGTGGTGTTGTATTTTATAAATGGGCTTTTGGTTATTAAGTTGTGACAGCTTTGTTTCTTTTGGCCTATTACTTATTTGCATGATAAAAAAATGGCTTTGTTTCTTTTGGTCTATTACTTAGTCCTACAATACGTCCATTAGATGGTTTTTGCATGGTAATATGAAATACACAGAGTCTATTTAATTGGTCATAGTTTAATGTGCGTTAAATATTTTCTTTATTAAGTTTGTAAGTTAAAGTTTATATAATAATGTATATATAATTGTTAATACAAAAGTTGGGCGTTCCTAGTTTGGGCTCTTGCTCTTGTATCAATTCGCTCCTTAATGCTTGAAACCTGCGCACTAAGAAAATAAACAAACACCGTTAGGCTTATCGTGGGATTGTCTCCCACGATTAGACTCCGGCGTGAGAGTAAGTAATCGGTTTTAGGGTTCTCGTAAAGAGTTTAGGGATTTGTGAAATCGTACCTTTGAATGAGGATGTATCATTCCTTATATAGGCGCAGAAAACCGTGTAGGTTTCTTGCTCCTTAATCTTCGCACGCGTAGTGCTTATCCGGGGTAAGGATATCTATTCCGTGAATAGAAGATCCTTATCCTATGATTGGGTCGTTTGGTTTGGGCTTTGGGCTTCGTGAGCCCAAGCCGTTGGTGCTATGGCCCAAGTCATTTGTCATGATAGCCCACCCGTGGTGGGTTTGGGCCTAGTAATGTTTAGCATTTGGGCTTGTGGCCCAAATATAGGCTATACGTCATCATGTCCCCCCAGTATAGTGTGCTCGTCTCGTAGTCGCGGGTGCTATACTTGTGATTATAGCGGTAAGCGTGGCGGGAAAAAAGCAAAATGCTTCCCGCCCTTTTGCTTGGAACTATGTATCTAGTCCATAATATCTTTGGGAAGTACCTCAAAAACGGGGGTTGTGTCCACGTGTACATTGAGAATCGGGAAAAAGTGCATGTACCTTTTCTAATTCTAGCCACACGTTGTATGAGTGGGATCCACGTGTCCTTCATCTAGGGTTTTTTCTTACCTATAAAATAGTCGCCGCTTCCTTTTACCAAAAAGCACACAGTAAAACACATTTCCACCATTGTTCACTTCCTTCAAAGTATAATTTCAAAGAAATTAGTATTCTTATTAGGTAATTTCGTGTGCGTATACTGTGTAAAAATGGTTGCTCAATTAGAAGAGTTTCGCTCTGCGATGGATGAGGATGACGTGCGTTAGTTCTCATCCGATTATTTTATTCCTCTGGATGTGCATCCAGAGGCTCCAGATGTCGATGCGTGTATAGCCGATTTCCCCGAAGGGAAGATAGGACTATACACGCGCTTTTTTGAGTATGCTAAATATCGCGTACCAAAATCTATTTTCTTAAGCAATGCTCTTAATCACTATCGCCTTCATATCTCACAGCTGCACTGTATAGGTACGGCAAAGATATCGAATTTCGAAGTAAACTGTCGTTTACTTGCGATAGAGCCAACCGTAGACCTTTTTCGCGCATTTTACCACACAACGTGGGCAAATGGATGGATATCCTTTGCGAAGCGAGCGGGGAAACTTCAGTGTTATACCGTGAAGGTAGACTCTCTGAGGTCTTGGAGGGAGTATTTTTCTGGGTTGATGATGTGGTGTTTCCATCACCCTTTGAGTTTTATACTCAAGATATGTTGCCGAGGGATGGACGCCCCGCACCTAGTTCCTATAGTTTAGCCGATGCGTAGACCATTGATGCCAATCGCATCCCCATTAACCCTTATCCGGAGGAGTTTTTCGTGTATATGGGGTTGAGTCGCAGTTATTTCGGGGGTGATAATGAGATGCCGTCTTTTATTGACGAGGAAGGCCGGGGTGGGTGTGCATCCCTTTTTCTTGTTCCCTTCTAATAAATGTAAGTCTTCCTTTATTCGCACGTTTAATAACTAATCTCTTTTTTGTGCTGTTTGTTTCTGTTGTGCAGAAATGGATTTGTTTGCAGTTGTGAAGCTGGAGAAACCAAAGCAGGTGACTGTTGGGGTGTGCCCTCGTAGGGATAACTAGCAGCCGCTTTAAGAAGCAACCGCAGGTCATCTAGCTGTGTTGGGACCTGCTGTCCATGAAGGTTCGTCGCCTCTCCAAGTTACGCCCGTACAGAGCGTGGCACCGATTGTGGAGACGGCGCATGAGGAGGAGGCGCACGCTGAGTCATCTGATAGCGTGGAAATTCTGAAGCCTAAGGAGGTGTTGAAGCCTGAGGGGGTAGCGCGAGAGCTGAAGCGCAAAGGAGAGGCTGGTAGTAGTGGCACTTCTAAGAGGAGGCACCATGTGCTCTCGGATGAAGAGTCATCCGCAGAAGGTGAGATGGTCGATATTGGTGCGGGTAAGGAGACTGCAGAGACCTCTCCGTTTATGTAAGTCATTTTCTTCATAATTCGTATATTTTTATTACTTGTCATAATATGTACTAATTGTTTCTTCGTTTATTGTAGTGATGATGCCGCGAAGGATGATGGGGCTTCCGTGGAGACGGTGGTCCCTCCTCAAGATGAAAACAAGAAGGAGGGAGCGGAGGTGGATGAAGGCGCGGCTACGCAGCAACTATTGTCTGAGTTGGCTGCCACTGCTGACGTCAAACTGGGCTTGTCGCTCAGTTGAGGATGCGGTACATTGGAGAGAGCAGCACTATTGTTCAGAAAGATGGTGAGATCGCTCGTCTCCGCGCGCAGTTGGCTGAGGCGCAGGCGGAAGTGGAGTCCGCCAAGACATACGCTGACAAGGTCACCGATGAAAAGGTGAGCATGCTAGCGGAAACTCATCAGGCACGGAGTGAACTGCAGCAGATCCGGGCTGATATGACCTAGGCAGTGAGGTATCTTGATGAGAGGAGGGTTGAGCATTTTTCCAACATCAAGGAGTTCAAGGAGCGCATGGAGAAGATTATTCAGGTGCAGGAGGAGAAGCTGCGCCGTCTCAGCATAGAGTATGATGAGGAATTATACCCTCATCTGATGTCTACCATAGCAGAGCACAGGTATGTCTTTATATAACTTCTTGCCATGTTTTCTTATTGTATTTGTTGGTTTGTGTTATCTAATCCACGTTTATCCTTTTGATGTAGGTGGTTGATCAGTCATGGACTGCGTTTGGCAGCTCTGGGTACGTTGGAGTCTCCTGAGGTGGTAGAGGCCTTCGGCAAAGTGGTGCAGTGTGCCATGGAGTGTGGGAAGGCGCAAGCTATGGAGGAACTCCATGAGGCTAAGGCGTTGACCGTGGCGCTGACTGAGGTGCCCGGTTATAACGCAAGCGCCTATGACGAGCTTTTGCAGGCCATGGAGGGGATGAAGCTGCTGGAGCTTCCCCATATTGCCTGTCTGGAGCGTGACCAGGATCAGCCCATAAGTGTAATTATGGCGGGGTTGACCCTAGGGCACCATATTTTGGAGGATGCCGAAGCGCAGCCAGACTACTTCCTTAAGCCTGACGAGTCGCAGTTGCAGGTTCCTGTTTTTGTGCAGCCACGACATATGCTGAATCCTTTTTCGCTTGAGAGGGAAGTCCCTCTCAAGGAGGTGTTGGAGAAGCACGCGGAGAGGGCTGCCAGGAAGAAGGGTATCAAGGGCACAGCTGTCTTGTGTGGTGTGGGTGCTGCGCATATACCCAGGTCAGATGGGGTTCCTGTTAGCGTAGCAACCGTATCGCCCAAAGATGCGTTGCTCTTGAGGAAGCTTCAGGAGGCAGGAAGTTCTGCTGCTCCCGCAGATAGCCCTGAACATCGTCATAGTATATAGGCTTTTGTATATTTATTGTGTAAATATATCCTTTGCATTTTTGTGGTATCTTTTGTATCTCTTTATGTAAAAAAGTTTAAGTAAGATACTCTTGTTTTGATTTAAGTTAAGTACGTGACTTAAGATAAATTATAAGTATAAACTTGCATTATTTTTGCAAAGTGTTTATTTGTGTGACCAAGAGTCTTGGCTCGTTATTTGCTAAGCTTGTACAGTGTACGTAATATTTGCGCATCCTTCGTGGGATGCGCAAGGAAACTTACTTCAACGTCTTGTAAGTAAGGCGCTTAGCAAGGATGCGTGATCCAATGTTAATGGGTTTGCAACCCTCTTACTCAACGAGTAAATTAGTAGGTTAACTCGTCCTTTCTGCCATCGTGGGTCTTAATAGGTGCATGCACGCCTTGTAGGCAAAATATAAGATAAGAATATTGTAATACAATAAAAATGTATGCAATAAAATAAGAGTATGTTATGGAGTTAGCTAGAAACCATAACGTTTTATTAACACTTTGAAATGTATGAAAAAATAAAATACAATTCCTAAAAAAGAAAAAATTCAAGAAACAAACATTTATTGGGCACGTACTAAAGTGCAAATATGTCTGTTTGTGGGCCGTGGCCTTTCCTAGAGATAGCATCTTTTTAGATTGCAGATGTTCCAAGTGTGCGATAGTTCGTGACCTTCCATGTTGCGCAACCTGTATGCACCATTACCTAGTGCATCTATGACCTCGTAAGGTCCTTCCCATTTGGGTCCAAGTTTGCCTGTGTCTTCTGCGTGGCTCGCGTCATTGGCGCGGTACACAAAGTCTCCTGGCCTAAATGAAGTTTGTTTGACTTTTGCATCATAATACATCTTCATCTTTGCTTTAGCCTTTGCTTCGCGGATAGCTGCACGTTCATGCCTTTCTTCTAGCAAATCTAAATCTATGCACCGGTTTTCGTCATTTGTTGTGACGTTTACCTCTGCTGTGCGTATTGTTGGCATTCCAATTTCAAATGGTATGACGGCTTCTGTTCCATAGACAAGGGAGAATGGCGTGTCTCCGGTGCTGGTTTTTATTGATGTGCGGTGTGCCCATAAAACATGCGATAATTCCTCCACCCATTTTCCTTTGTGTCTGTCAAGGCGCGCTTTTATCCCTTCGCCAAGACTGCGATTTGTGCGTTCTACTAGGTCATTGGTTTGTGGGTGTTTTACTGAGGCGAAGTGTTGTGTGATATTCAATTGTGCGCACCAATCTCTGAATGGGTTATCGCAGAATTGCTTTCCATTGTCTGAGATGATTTCCCCTGGTAGTCCGAAGCGACACACAATATTGTCCCACACGAAGTGTTTGACTTGATTGCCAGTGATGCTCACTACTGCCTTTGCTTCAATCCACTTTGTGAAATAGTCAATGGCTACAATGAGGAATTTTATCCCTCCCGCTGCAACTGGGAAGGGGCCTGCAATGTCAATGCCCCACTTATAGAATGGCCATGGTGAGGTAATGGGTGTTAACTCTTGTTGTGGTTGGCGCGGAATTGGTCTGTGCACTTGGCAATTACTGCATTTCTTGATCATATCTCGCTCGTCGCGGTGCATAGTAGGCCAATAATACCCTGACCGCAGGGCGCGCGCCACCACGGACCGTGGTCCTGAGTGCATGACGCATGATCCAGCATGAATTTCACGGAGTACATAATCTGCTTGAAGAGGTCCAACACATCGGAGCCAAGGTTGTAAGAAGGAGCGTCGATATAGGATGTTATCTCGTAACTCAAATCTCTGTGCTGTGCGCCGCACCATTCGAGCGTCCTTTTGATCTTGTGGTAAGATTCCTTTTCCTATGAAATCGATGATAGGTGTCATCCACGTGGGATTTTGTTCCTCTATCACCGTGGATACTTCCATCTCCAAGATTGATTTGCTTTTTAGTGTTTCTACCAAGACTTGTTTTGATAGGTGTGCAAAGCTTGTAGATGCAATCTTGCTAAGCGCATCAGCTTTCCTGTTGTCTCCTCTAGGTACCTGTTTGATTGTGAACCTATCGAATCTTTGTATTAAAGACTTGGTTTTTCTGAGGTATTGGATCATGTGTTTGTCCTTAGCTTCATATTCATCTAACACGTGGTTAGCTACTAGCCTGGAGTCTACATTTGCTTCTAGGTTGCGTACACCCATTTGTATTGCAATGCGCAGTCCAGCTAGTAGGGCTTCATACTGTGCCTCATTGTTTGTGGCTATGAATTCGAAACGTAGTGCATAGGTAAATTCTATCCCCTCTGGATTGGTAAGGATAAGGTCTGCGCCTGATCCATCTACGCCTGATGATCCATCTGTGAATAAGATCCATGGTTCTTGTAACTCTGTTTTGCTTGTTGCAAGTGGAGTATCTTTATCTGGCTGTTCAACGATGAAGTCAGCTAATATATGTCCCTTGATTGCAGTGCGTGGCCTATATGAGATGTTATATTCGCTCAAGAACACACTCCACTTTTGTAGTCGACCTGATGCGTCAGGTTTGGAAATAACTTGTTTGATGGGCTGATCTGTGATCACCGCTACTGCGTGCGCCTGAAAGTATCTGCGCAGCCTTTTAGCTGCGAATACTAGGGCTAGGACCAGCTTTTCCATAGCGTTGTAGTTATTTTCCGTTTTTTTCAATGCCTTGCTTACGAAGTATATGGGAGTTTGAACGGAGTTCCTATCTGTCAATAGTACTGCGCTAACTGCACCATGGGTTGCAGATAAGTACATGATTAGTTCTTCCCCCGGTCGCGGTGCGACAAGTTTGGGAAGAGATGCCAGATGCTATTTTAGTTGTTGGAAAGCTTCTTCTACTTCTTCGGTCCAACGAAAGTCTCCCTTTTTAGTACACTTCGTGAGTGTTTTAAAGAGGGGGAGTGATTTGTCTGCTGAATTAGATAAGAAACGGTTTAGCCCTGCTAGCTTTCCGTTTAGTGACTGGACTTCTTTGATTGTGCATGGTGAGGGAAGGTCAATAAAAGCTTTGGTTTTTCTGGGCAAGGCTTGATTCCATCAGGTTCTATTAAGTATCCGAGGAACATGCCCTCAGTTGCGCCGAAGGTGCACTTTTTGGGATTTAACTTCATGTTTATTTGTCCCAACGTTTTGAACGTTTCCTCGATGCCGCGCACCAATTCGTCCTCTGTGTGGCTTTTGATGACAAGGTCGTCGACATAGACCTCCAAGTTTCGTCCTACTTGTTTCTCGAAAGCTGTATCTACCAATCGTTGGTATGTTGCGCCTGCGTTTTTTAGGCCAAAAGGCATTTTCGTGTAGCAGTAAACTCCTTGACTGGTGTGGAAAGCTGTTTTTTCTTCATCCTCTACCGCCATTTGTATTTGATGATACCCTTTGTATGCGTCTAGGAAGCATTTGAAAGGATATCCGCACAGGGATTCTACCTTCCAGTCTATTTCTGGCAGTGGGTAGCAGTCCTGTGGACATGCTTTATTGAGGTCCGTGAAGTCCACGCACATCCTCCAACTGCCATCACTTTTCTTTACCATCACTGGATTAGAGAGCCAGTCGTGATAGTAGACTTCGCGCATAATAAATGCGTCCACAAGTTTGTGCACTTCTTCCAGAATAGCTTTCGCGCGGTCTGGGGCCTGGCCGCGCTTCTTCGGACGTATTGGTGGATATCCTTGTTGGATTTGTAGCTTGTGCTCCGTGATTGAGCGTGGCACTCCGGTCATGTGTCTTGGTTCCCATGCGAAGATATCTAGGCTCCTTTGCAGGAGTGCGCACACAGCTGCTTTGCCTTTGTCCGATAAAGATCCTCCGATCGAGATTTGTTGTTCGGGGTAATCGGGATGAATAGCAACCTTTAAGTTTGGTGTTTTTTCTGTGCGTTGTTCTGGGATACTCTCCACCTCAGTGGTTACTGCTTTGCATTCTTTTGGTGGTATCGTTGTGTTATAGAGGGTAACGACTCCTCCTTCCACCGGAAATTTGAGCATCCCATGTGCTGTGGATGGTACAGCGCGCATAGATGATATTCCAGGTCTCCCAATGATTCCATTGTATGGTGAGGGGGACTTGATTACCATGAAATTAATCCATATTGCTGTTGAGTGTTGTTCATCACCCACGACCACTTGCAAGCGCAGTTGCCCCATAGGCCAGATTTTTTCTCCCGTGAAACCAGTCAATGATGTCGCAGCTTGTATCAACTGACTTTGTATCTCAGGTTTTAGCCTTTTGAAGCAATGTTCATACAGAATATCTGCGGATGCTCCTCCATCTATATACATGCGGCGTATATCGTGTCCCCCCGTATGTATCTCAATGGTTAGTGGCTCTATTACTGCGTTGTCCGCAGCTAGAGTGGGGAAGGATATCTCTTTTTCTGGGGAGAACCTTTGGCTAACTTTCTGCTTTGTTTTGCGTTGCCATGACTGTATCATGTAGATGATGTCTGTTTAATCTTTTTGAGGTTCTTTTTTGGCTCCACT